>CM057453.1:1279113750-1280379375 GCA_016271365.2 Neoceratodus forsteri
GTTCAGCTGAGCAGTCCAGATGCGCCATAGCGCAACCAGGGATGCCTCCAGCAGCAGGGCAGCAATGCAACAGCACAACCAGGGATGCAGGGGCCAAGTACCCATGCCACAGATGGGCAGAGGAACACACAGCAGAACAGACATCGTCCCCAACACCCCATGCACTGCACAACCGGGGGAGAGCTGGAATAGCCACTGGCCCATGGATACCAGCAACCAACCCACAGCCGGGCCAAGGTGCCCCAGCACCCAAGGATGGCTGACTACCCTGTACCACACCACCCACCAAAGCAGAGCACACCCTGCACCATGATACCCATACACCCTGCCCAGGAGTAGCACCCAACAGTGCAGGACACCCTATGCATGCCACCACCCCCACTGTGACAATGCAACCCTGTGAACCATGAAGCCATGCAAGGAAGCCCCACCATGGGCACCCTGCAGCGGGTGGCAGCAGACAGCGATGCAACAGATGCATACACAGTGCCACCCTGCACGTCCCCCCCAAAGTACAGCTGAGAGACCGACCATGCGTCAGCACACTAGGTACCCCACATGTGACAGGACATGCCCCGGACCCCACCTCCAGTGGTATAGCACCTTGCACACCCTCCCAAGGACACATCCCATCCCAGCACTGGCCACAACAGTCAGCACAGACACGCACAGTGTAGCATGGAGGCATGCACCACACAGGATGCAACACAGTGCATGGACAAACACCCACCCATACCCAAGGGCACACCAACACAGGGACACAGTAGCAGGTCAACCAAGCCACTGGTGTGTGGTCACAGCTGACGTGTACACACGGCCAGCACCCCTACATTGCACAGGTGTGCCAGCCACCCTGCGCAGGCACCATGAAGCTGTATGCCACCAGCATACTGCCAGAGCACAAGTGACAGACACTGGAGCACATCCCCTGCAACAGACACAAGTGACAGCATGGATGGGGGACAACAACAGCGGAGGCCACAGTGCCACTGGAGGCAGACGTGCACCATACTGGTGATGGCAGTCAACCTGGCATTGTGCCAGGTACAGTTGTTATCCAGCATGGACAGCCACCACTGACACGCCGGCAGACAGTGCATATCACAGACATGCAAGGGTGTCAGCTGCACAGGCCATGGACGGTCTGACAGGGGTGCCAAGCACACAGTGCAGGCCCCATGGACCACTGCACACAGGCATCCAGTGCACAGAGTACAACACACAAACCACAGACAGTGACTGATCCTCCTGCCCACACCTTAGGTGGTTCACCTCTGCACACACACACACACACACACACACACACACACACCCATGTGTGCACCACTCCTGACGCCATGCACACCACTGCAGCTGAGCACCTGTAGCCCACTGCAAATCAGAGACCACCACAGTTGTTATAACAAAATGCATATATTGAAAAAATGTAAATTAAAACTATTTACAATTATATACAAGGGGAAGGGCCACATAACAGGTGGGGGCGGGTAAGGGGCGGGGTGAACATATGGGAGAGGGAAGAAGAGGCGTGAGTGTGGGTCAAAGGGGGCAAGGTGGCAGTCGGGGCATGGGGACTTCAATGGCCACCCCAGTCCTCCTCTTCCTGGTGCCAATGCGAGCTCCTCCTCCTCCTCCTGACCCATGGTGGTATATGCGGTGCAGGAGCTCCAATGTCTCCCTCACAACCCACAGCAGCTCTTGAATGTCCTGCTGGATCTGCAGGAGTCGCCGGCCACCTAGGATGAGGGAGCAGAGTCAATAGGTGTGACTGTCCATCCCCCTGCAGCCCACCCATTGTGCATGGCATACAGCCATGTGACATGCCCCTGTGATGGTGTGCAACCACCTACAGTGACCGTGTCCACAAGACCTGCCCACCCAGGCAGCCACAGCCATGTGGAGCACTGCACACACCCACCGCCCATGTCCTGCACAGCACCACCATGGCCGTACAGTGACTTGGCTATGCAGTGTGAAGGCAGTGCCACAGCCACGTGCCCGGTGCACGCATAGACCACCATTGATGCACTCCCAGACATGCAGTGCCACTGGACAGTGCTGACTGTAACAAGTTGCATGCATGGCAGTGGTATCAATGGATGGTGGCCATGCCCCACTGCCCACCCAGTTATATAGCATGCAATAGTAATCATGGGTGTAAGGCACTCACCATCAGCAGGCTGGTCCACACGCTGTGGACCACCATCACCCATCCTGTCCCTCTGCTCCACCATGCAGCGTCTCCCCTCCCTGTTGCGTCGCCGTTCTTCTGGCCCTAAGGTGCAAACATGGAGAGAGGAACATCAGTACAATCTGGTAGCAAAGTCCCCCTGCCCCATGTGTGTGCAATCCCACACAGCCATACCCACCCACCCCACACCCCGATACCACCACCACCACGGCCAACACCAGATGGCCCCCCCATGTGCCAGACACATGCAACCATGATACCTGTATGGACGATAAAAGTGTATGGATGTTGCACCTACCTGGCCGTGGCACCATGCCCCTCCTGGCATGTGCCCACAGGCGGGCCAGCAGGTCTGGGTCCCTGCACCTCAGGTCCCCATAACGGTGGTGGCACTGCTAGCCATCTGCCCCATACCGGTGGCCTCCTCCAGGGCGTCGGCCACCTCCTGCCATACCACACTCCTAGCCCTGTCCAGGGGTGTCTCCCCAAACAAAGCACCAGCATGGGGCTCAACTATCGCCACCAGGTTGGCGAGCTCTATCTGGCTCCAAACCACAGCATGCCTCCGCGCCATTTCTGCTGCCCGGTTCAAGCAAAATGGTGCTCTGCAGCGTAGTCCTGCCACGTGAAGATGCTGTGCGGTACAGCGCTTCCATTCCCTATCATGCTGTCACCGAACAGCGTGATAGTGGTGCACCCATGCCAGACGCATGGCGCCTAAGGGGAAAGGTCGGGCACAGGGTCAAGAGTCTCTGGCGCATGGACAGCCACAGTGCGATTGGAACCCAATGCATGTAGAGTGATTGGGTGCCTATGTGCCACATCTGTAGTGGCCTGCAGCTCTGTTGTCTCAGTGCACCTACGACGCCCCAGTGCCACAGCACCATATAGGTGAACAGTGCCGTAGCACCACTGGCACAATGGTGGCCGTGCCCTGCATTGCCTCCTGTGCACAGCACGTCAGCAGCACGGCAGGTGCCTGTGTCATCAACCCAGGCATGCGCAGTTAGGTGTGTGCTGCGCATGTCACAGAACTGCACCCTTGGCTCAGCACGTTCAACACAATTGCACAAAGCGCAACAGCGCGATATTCAGCCAGCATATGCAAATCATCAAATCAGCTATTCAATGGCACAATCATTGCATTTGCATCCACTTAAAGATGCACCTCACCTCATTTGCATGGGTTGCGCTATAAAAATGCGACATTGGGCTGCACTGGCCATAGTCGGTTACTGCAGTCTATTGCGGTGAGTTGCATGCTGTTTGGGAGTGTGGACTGTGGTGTTTGGGACATGCATGGGACTGCACAGTCACAGGTAACACCTGTCATTCTCACAGGATGAATCATGACCGAGCGTGTGGTGGAGGAAGAGGAACAGAGTCGTGGGAGGAAGAGGAGGCCAAATTTTACAAAGGCTGAGACAGATGCCCTGTTTGAGGCCTACCTCGACCAGGAGCCATTTCTCAGCGGAGGCCAGGGAACACCACAGACCCGTGCTGCTGCATGGGAGGAGGTGGCGCATGCTGTAAACCTGCATGGCAGCCACCACCGCTCCGTGCAGGAGTGCAAAAAGAAGATGGTCATGGACAGGCGGAGGATTAAAGAGAAGGTAGCTGCCATCAGGGCAGTATGGTCTGTGACCGGTTGGGGACAGCCGGAGGTGCTACGCCTGACCCCACAGGAAGAGTGGGTCACTGGCGGCATGCAGCATTGCGCCATTGAGGGTGTTCCGGGTGGTGGATTCCAGACAGGTGGTAGCCCATCACTGCATGGTAGGTCATGGTCTGTCTATTGGGGGGGACAAGGCAGGACACATGCAGTAATGCTACTTTTTTCCCTTACAGCTCCTGAGCATCTGCATGGGTCAGCAGTGGTGGGCTTCTCCACTGAGGCCAGTCACATGGAGATGGAGGAGGGCCCGTCCACCTCCACAGGAATACGGGGTCAGGATGACAGTGGGCCCGCCTGGACATCCAGACTGATGTTGGTGGAGCAGATGTGGAGGAGGCCCTGCCCATGTCCCAGCATGCCAGCGTCCATGGATGCCAGCGTGCTGAGACTCGGGCTGGTGCCAGATGCATCACCGATGATGATGGAGCTAACATCATGGGCAGTGATACATGTGTGCCACAGGATGGCCACACAGCAGGTGACATCGCGGCCATGGCTGTGGATGGTGCCACCGTGGAGGCCTGCGTGTCATCACAGTCCCAGCCCGTGCCTGTCTGCACCAGTGGGGCAGCACTGGTGTGTGTCCAGGACAGTGGGACTGTTGTGGCCACTGCGGCAGCACCATTGAGCCTGGAGAGTGGCAGCCAGAAGGGCAGCATCAGGAGTCGGCCAATGGCCATGGGGGGTACAGTGTCAGGGGGCGGCATCAGTACACCACCTGTGGACATGCCCACCCCTGGCTCTGGTGTGCAGCACCCACCCACAGGGGGTGATGAGCATCAGGGCTGCGAACACCCTGAGGGACAGCATGCCGATCAGGCAGATGACCTCTTGGATGAGCACACCTGCATACTGCAAGCATCAGTCAATCAGCAGATGTGGCTTGTGATGGTGGTGGATGCACTGAGTGCAGCTCTCTGCGCCAGGCAGAGGAGCAGTGCAGCAGAGACACCGCTCTGCTCCTGGCAGGGATGGACCAGTTGCGGGAGGATGTGACCGCTGCCACTGACAGGCAGACACAGGCATTCACAGCTGTCATGGCCACAATGGGCACACAGTTATTTGCCCATGCATCACAGCCACCATGCAGTGCAATGTCCACCCCACGTTCCCGGCATCGTGCGACACCATCCTTGTCGACACTGGGTTCAGCTGTGGGCATCCCGAGCATGCCTGGCACAGGCATGTTCGGTGTGCTGCAGACCCCTGCTTGAGCACGGTTGTGTTCACACAGTGGAACCCCTGGAGGACCGCTGGTGCCACCCCATGAGGCCAGTGGTCAGCCTGTCACTGCTGGCGTGTCTTGGCGGGGGCCACCCATGCATCTGTAGCAGCTGTGGCACATGACTGACCTGTCTCCCAGCACGGCTACTGTCTGATGCTGCCCTGTGTGCATTGTGTCATTCAGCGGGCAATGCACGGGTGGGGTACCCAGCCCTGCATGCACACACACATTCCACCTGCACACCCTCCCAGCTGCTGTCCGCTGTTGCGTGTGCATGATGATGCCTGCGTTGCGCTGTACAACACTGTGCAATGGTGCCCAGCATCTGACACACACACAATGACAGGCAGTGGGCATGGTGGTCTGTGGACATGTGTGTGGCTAGGGGTGGTGGTCTGGGTCGGCGTGCCTCCTAGCCTTTGTGCACATCTGGTGAGGTGTGTGTCTGACCACGTGCCATGTTAGACCTCTCCCATCCCTGGCGGTGTGTGCGGTTCCATGCCTGGCCACTTCCCTTGACGGCATGCACCCCTGGTGTGTATCCATGCATGTTTGTGGGTTGTGCCTTCGCCACTGGTGGTTGCACATGGCCCCATGACTTACCTGGGTTGGCTGAAGTGCTCCTCTGTGATAGTGTCCCGGTGCAGCTGTGCCAGCCGGAACAGTCGGGGATCCCATCGCCCAAGGGGGGACTGCCCATCACCATCATCATCGGCGTCCTCATCATCCCCATTGCTGTCCCCCTCTTCAACCTGTACGGCTATCCCACAGTCATTAGCCATGTTGTGCAGGATGCAACTGGCTAGGAATAGCCTGCAGGCCTTTGAGGGGCTGTACTGTAGGGCACCGCCGGAGGTGTCCAGGCAATGGAAACGTGCCTTCAGCATCCCGAACACCCGCACGACATTGCATGTGGTGGCATGTGCCTCATTGTAGTATTGCTGCGATGGGGTCAAGGGCCACCTGTATGGTGTGAGCAGCCAGGGACGGAGTGGGTATCCACTGTCACCTGCGTGTAGAGGGTGGAGATTAGTTTGGTGATCAGCACCGCCCAGCCTCGGGCAATGTAAGCCACTACCCATGTCACCTCTGACCATGCCCCTCCCAAGCTCTATGGTTGTCCGTGTGGTTTGCATACTCACCCACTAAGTGGCCAGTGGGGATGTCCCCACTCTCAAATCTGTGGCACAGTGCCGACTGGTGCCAGATGAAGGCATCATGTGCTCCTTCAGGGTGCGTGGCACAGACATTGATTATGCGCCCCCTGGCATTGCACACCACCTGGCAGCTGATGCTAGCATAGCCCTTAAAATTGATATATGCAGCCCCCTCGGTGCCAGGAGGTGTGCGGATGGCCACATGGGTGCAGTCTATTGCTCCTAGCACGCCAGGCATATGTGCTACCCTGTGGAACTCCTGTATGTTTGCTGTGTGCTCCGCCGGTGTGCTGGGGAAATGGATGTACTCTGCAGCATGTGGCAGCAGTGCGCTGAGGAATTGGGTGAGGTGGCATGACGTGGCCGACTGGGTTATGCCTGTGGTGTCCCCTATTGGTCTCTGGAAGGTACCCGTGGTGAGCAAGCACATGCAAGCTGTCACTTTAGTCTTCACTGACAGAGCATGGCTCCGTCATGTGGGTGCCTGCATCACATCACTGCACAGCTCACAGAGCCACCTCAGAATTGCCTGATTCAGGCAGGACCGGCCCACGATCACAGTATCACTGTACAGCTTGAAGCTGGTGCGGGCTCGGTACTGCCTGTTGGGGGCATACCGCTGAAGGGCCCTTCCACGGCCGTGCCCCCCTGCTGCCTGCCTTCTCACCACCCTCATTACTGCCTCCATCTGGATGGTGGCACTGGCCATGTCCCTGGCTTGTGTTCACCCCCCCGGCAGCTGTTTCTGTGTTCCCCCCACTGTCCTGGCTGCTACTTCCCCTGCACCGGGAACACCTTTCTGTGGTGGCCTCTGTGCTGTGTGACACTTCCCCCTTCTGCACTAGCTGTGGCTCCCCACACCTTCCCTGTGCCTGTGTGTTCAGTGTGCCCTTTCCCCTGGCCTGCCCTGTGTGTCCCTCCTGCCCTGTTTGTGTGGCTAGAGTTCAGCCTCATGTGCCTTCCCTGTAACGTTCTTGCACCTCTCCCTTGTTCTTTTTTATTTTGGCTCATTTCCGCTATCACGCAACTTCCGCTTGCTCCCCTATTGCACATGACGCATGTTGTTGAATATCGCACTGCGCCATTTATGTATGGTTCCTCCCCCTTCAGTTGCGCATACATTCATTATCATTGTGCTATTGCTCAGCGTGATTTGGGGGGCGCATCTGCCTTCCGCTGAATATCAGAGAATGGCGCATTTTCGGACTGGTGCTGGAGCAACCTAATTGCGCATGGCGCAACCCTTTTGAATATCTGGGCCTGTCTATATACAAGTCCTTAGTTAAAAATGTAAAGTCAGTATTAAAAGAGGAAAGGCTAAGGCAGAATTAGATCTCGCTTCTAAAAAGGGAAATAATATAAAAGAACTTTACAGTTATGTAGGCAGTTTAAGGAAAAATAATATTAATCAGATCACTGTCTTAAAGGATCATAACAAGCAAGTGGAAGATGAACAGGGTATAGCTAACATGTTAAGTTCATATTTTCAAAGTGTTTATATTCAGGACAGCTGTCCCCATATTGGGGAAATTGAATTGGGGGGGAGCTAAAAATGATATCCCAATCATAACTGCAGAACAAGTAAAAGGGAAACTAAAGAACTTAAATAAATTTAAATCTGGGGATCAGATGGTTACTACCCGGCATTCTTGATTGAACTAGGAGAGGAGATTTCCATCCCGTTGTCTGCCCTCTTTTATAAATAGTTAAGGGAGGCTGAGGTCCTGAAAGAATGGAAGATGGCTTACATTACACCCATATTTAAATCTGGGGATAGGACAAGACCTGAGAACTATTGTCCAATAAGTATAACCTCTATTATTGGTAAAGTAATGGAGTTTTTTAGACTAATTACTTGAAAAAAACAGAGCTTTGAACCATCTGGATATCTCCCAGCATGGATTCTCGGGGGGGGGGGGAGATCATGCACCACCAACTTGCTACATTTTTTCAAGCCAGTGAGCAAGGCGCTAGATGTTGGACTGCCAGTTGATGTGGTGTATTTGGACTATAGGAAGGCTTTTGACTCTGTCTCACATGGTGTCCTGTTAAGCACTCTTCAGCAAGTGGGAGTCGAGCATTATCTTAGAAAATGGGTAGCAGCATGGCTATATAATAGACATCAACTGGTTCAGGTCAGGGGCTACTTGTCTACAGTGGTGAGCGTTACTAGCGGGGTTCCCCAGGGATCTGTACTGGGGCCAAGGCTTTTCAATGTCCTGATTTCTAGTATGCAGGTATCTGAGGGAGTATGGATCTGTAAATATGCAGATGATGCAAAAATTGGAGTAATATTAAATAATAAGGAAGCTAAAAAGAAATTTCAAGAACAATTATCCTATCCAGAGAGATGGGCAGAAGAATATAAATTAGAGTTTAACATTACTAAATGTAAGGTTATGCACTTTGGACAAAATAATGTCAGAGCCCAATATAAATTGGGATCACAGACAACTGCGGTCACTGATAAGGAAAGTGATTTGTGGTGGTTATAATAATAATAATAAAACGTTATTTATACCGTGCCTTTCTTAGACTCATGGCGCCTTACAATATGCATATCAAAGCCTAATTTGTCACTGACAAATTAGGCTTTGATATGCATAACACTGCCTGTGCCAACCGAACCAATAGAATTGTGGGTAATTTGTTACGTAACATCAGAAGTAGGAAGAGAGAGGTTCCTGTGCCCCTGTACAGATCCCTGATGAGACCCATTTTGGAGTATGGTACCCCCTTTTGTCCACTACAGAGCATTGGAGGAAGTAAAAGAACAGAACGTGTCCAGAGAAGGTTCACCAAGAAAGTTGGTGTGGTGGTAGGACTGGAGTATGGTAAGAGATTGGAACAATTGTGTCTGTTCTCAATGACATATAGAAGGATAAGGGGAGATCTATGTTATGTATACAGATCACTGAGTGTCAGTGATGGTATGTTGCGTGAGGCAGCAGGACTGAACTGGAAAGAGAATGTGAGGATGGGTACTAGGGTTCATGAAAAACAGCTAAAAGGTGAGAGATACAAAATGAATAGAAGAGGGAGATGGTTTAATCAGAGAGTTGTGAATGTTTGGAATAGTCTCCCAGTGGAGGTGGTGGGAGCCAGCAGTCTGACAGTTTAAACATCTACTGGATAGATACATGGGAGATAAAAAATTGAGTTATGTCCACTAGTTTAGTGGCAGATCCCTGTATGGCTTTTGTAGCTTATGGACCTGAATCTGTCTATGAACCTACGAAACGTGCATGCAAACTTTCATGCAAATCAGCTGAATGGTTGTAAAGATATTAACATGCAAAAATTGGGGTTTAACATTAAAGTGCCTACTCAACCTAACTGTAGTGGCGCTACTACGCCACTAGACTGTATCTATAGATATATATATATATATATATATATGTATATATATATATATATATATATATATATATATGTGTGTGTGTGTGTATGTGTGTGTATATATATATATATATATATATATATATATATATATATGTGTGTGTATATATATATATATATATATAAATTGGAAAAACATTCTTAATGCGCCAGTTAGGGTTAAAGCGAGAAAAGTAGGGAAATGTGGTGTTAAGTTTTCCAACCCTAACAACCCACTCCTACCCTACAGGCAGCAACAGGCATGGGGTGTGACTTAAGGTTTTCAACCCTAATGCTCACCCCATTCCATAAGTAAATAAGCTGAGATGGGTACAGTGTAAGAGAATGGGGTGAGCATTAGGTTTGACAACCCCAAGGCACACCCCACACCTGTTGCTACCTGTAGGGTAGGGATGGGGTGATAGGGTTGGAAACCCTAACATCACATTTCCCTACTTTTGTCACTTTAACCCTAACTGGTGCATTAACATTTATTTAATTTATTTTATTGAAATGTTTCACCAGGAAGGTATGCTGAGCAACAAGTTGCTTATCTGCCAGTGTGGCAGGGAACAATGGGATAGAATACAGAGAAATGTTACAATGTTGGAATACAATTTCCTTACTTGCATACAATGAGAGTAGGAGGGATTACAAGTGGATCACATTGGCTAACAATGCAACAGTTAACTATAGTAGATATGAAGACACATATAGCAATTTGGCAACAGTTGGTAACACTGGAACACATATAATAACTTGGCAACAGTATGTAGCACTAGATTGTAAGGTGACACAATAGTAATTGGTAGTTATTGGTGCAACATACATACTGTATTTAAGATTTACAGTGATTGGAGTAAAGAGAGGAAGAATGGAAGGAGAGAACGAAAAATTGCGGCGGGCAGAATGGAAGAAGGGAAAGGAAATTTACTGAGAGACGCAGGCAGAACATGATTTTTGAGGCAAACAGAGACAACATGGTGGACTGAAGTGCATATAAGAGGGATACAGGGGTAGGTTATAAGTACTTGAGTGTAGGGGTAACATTTTGCAATGAATTTCCTTATTTTTTGAGATCGTATAATCGCATCCTTATTTACCTGTGGGATTGCAGTGCCTTCCGGGCCCTGAACTCCCATCCCTCCATAGATGCATATATGTACATTGCTGAAGGGCCCTGCACTTCCAATTTTAGCAAAACCACAACCAAATTATCACCATACACTTCTTATTACCGCACCTCATGAATCTGGTACTGAAAATTTCCAAATCTCCACCAAAATGTGATTCTGCACAACCACAACATCATTCCACACCAGAGGTATGAAAAGACAATGTTGCCAGGATTTGAAAAATGACAGCTGTCACATTCATGAGGTGGTATAAAAATATGTCTGTGTTGAAAATTTGGTGTCAAACTATTGAAAATTACCAGAGTTATGTGCAAGCATAGCAACATTTGAATGCATGCTCATAACTCTACCATTTTTACATATTTTGACCCCAAATGTTCAACATAGCCTTCTTATGATCCCACCTCATGAACAAGGACAGTGAAACTTTTCAATTCCTGCCTGAAAGATCATTTCCCTGAGCGACCATGAAATAGTCTTTCAGGCCAGATTTATGGAATTCCACTAACATTGTTCATGAGTTGTGGTCCCAAAAAGGCCATGTTGAAAATCAGGTTTCAAAATATGCAAAAATGCGCAAGTCATGAATCAAAGTTGAAAACCCCATTGAACTACACTGAACCACATTTACCTTCATTTCTCATATTGCAGTTGACAGTTCCAGCAGAAAGACGTGTCTTCAGTCAGAGAGTGTATCTTCAGCCAGTGAGCTATTCAGATGAGTGAGGGTGTGTGTGGGGGGGACCTGGGGTGGTGGTTGCTCAGTGGGAGGTCGGGGTTGGTGGGGTCGGATAGTTGAGGGACCATTTTATTTTTTACAGGTTAAAAAAAAGACATTGAGGGACCGTTTTATTTATTACAGGTCTAACAAAAGAGGGGATCAGAGGGTGGGGGAGGTACCACTGGACAACAATGAGAAAAGCAAATATTACAGGGATGATGATCAGAACATGGAGTGTGCCACTGGACACCAGGGACCATAAGAAACATATTACAGGGAAGAGGATGGCAGGGTAGGGGGCACCACTAGACACCAGGGAAATAACCAATGAATACAGGAGCGGTGATCGGATGGTGGAGAAGCCACTAGATACATGGAATAATAAAGAAAAAATACAGGGAGGGCAATCGGAGGATGGAGGTGCCACTAGATACCAGGGAAATATAGTGGTATCATGGGGATGCTGATCGGAGGGTTGGGAGTGCAACTAGATACGAGGGAACAGGTACCAACAAAAGAAAAACAATGTTTCTCTCACAAGAAAGGATCTTTCTGCATGACTCAAGATATAAATAAGAATCCTTTTTCATATCATGAGTTACAAAAAAGATTTATAATCTTAAACAACAACCTGTCAATGGCTTTTTTCCTACAGTTAAATGCAGAATCCAGGTTAGGGGCTCCATATAAACAAGCTATATGTGTTGGTCGGTCTACAGAATGTCATTTTTGAGGTTTTCCAAATTAAAACTTTTAGGAGAAAATGGAAAACAAGATGATGCCATACAAAAAAAAATGAAAAACCATACAAATAAAGGGTTCCCATACAAAAACTTCATACGGCTATTTTGAAGTGCTGACTGAACATGCTCAGAACCTGAATTTCTAAAATGTAATAACTTTAGAATGGATTCATATTTTTTCATCAAACTAGTGAATGGCACATCTGTGAGCCAAGCCCTTTTCCCCCTTAAAGCTTCAGACCAAAATTCCAAACCATCTGGGCACAGGACTATGACAAAAACAACAGCAAAAAAAACAGCAATGTTTTACATTGGTTCACTATCCGCATCTCAGAATCTGCATGTCCTACTGGAACATAACTTAACACATCAAGAGATATACCCCATGAGACTATGCTTGCAAAATTTCATGCAACTCCACTGAACGGTTGCAAAGATATTAAAGTGCAGAATTTGAGGTTAACCACCGCTCAACCCTAACTATAGGGGCGCTACCACATCACTATAATTAATAGCTTTGCTCCTAGTCAACAGAATTGCACTAAATTTTGGATGCACAGTCTGGGGGACAAGATATTTTGATTTGCCAAGTTTTCTTCCAGTTGGATGTAAGGATTGCAAGATCCAGATAGTGCATTTTTAGGAAGAATTTCAATTTTTTTCTTTTTTTTTTGTCATCGCCGCTAGCCCAGACAGTTTGGAATTTTGGTCTGAAATGTTCAGGGTAGAAAGGGTATGCTGCAGAATTGTGCTTTTCATTGGCCTGGTAAAAAAATATAAATCCATTCTCAAGTTATAAGCATCTGAAATTCTGGTTCTGAGCATGCTCAGTAGGGCTTCAAACATTTATCCAACAGACCCTACTGAGCATGGTCAGAACCAAAATTTCAAATCTTCATAACTTAGCAATGGAATAATATTTCTTCACAAAACTAGCAAAAAGGCACAACTGTGGGACAAATCTCTTTCTACCGCTGAGAATTTCAGACCAAATTCCAAACCATCTGGGTGTTAGATGATGACAAAAACAGCACAAAAATTATGTTTTTTTTTTACCTTTTTTTTGCTACTCAGATCTTGGAACCCACACATGTGGCCAGAAGGAAACTTGGCAAGTCAAGAGATCTACCCTCTGAGACCATGCATGCAACATTTCATGCAAATCCATTGAATGGTTGCAAAAATATTAAAGTGCAAAGATGACATCTGACAAAAAAGGATTTTTTTTCTCACAAAAATGATTGGTCCCCCACAACAAAGAATCCTTTTTTGTGAGAGAAAATTATTTTGCCATTCCACGAAGCTATCCAAAAGACTAAACTGAGCATGCTCAGGACTCAAACATTTAAAATTAAATAACTTTGGAACAGATTAATATTTTTTCACTGAACTAGTGAAAGGCACTTCTGTGAGGCAAGCCCTTTCCTCTCTGAAAATGTCAGACCAAAATTCCAAACCATCTGGGCGCAGTGAGATGACAAAAAAAGTGCAAATAAACACGATTTTTAACATTTTAGCACTATGCACAGCTCAGAATCCACAAATCCGACTGAAACAAAACTTGCAAGTCAAAAGTTTACCACAAGAATGTGCATGCTAATTTTTGTGCAAATCTGTTGAACAGTTGCAAAATTATTAAAGTGCAAAGTTTGAGGTTTATCATAGAAACCCCTGCTCAACCCAAACTATAGCGCCACTATAATAATAAATATATACTTATATATTACCTTATATGCACCTTAAGGGTCATCGCTCACAGACCCAACAGAAAGAAGGACCAAAGATACTCCAGGATGCTGGCTACAGGGTAGGCTAGCGAATCAAGCTCCTTGCCCTGGTACCACATGAAGAATCTCTTCCACATAAATGTATAGCATCTGCAATTCGACTTTTACATGGAGCACAGCTTTCGACAGACCCAAAGACTGGAACTCTAGTCATTCAGGAACCAGACCATGAATTGCAGAAATGTCAGATTTAGGTGTAGAACCATCCTGTTGTGTGGTCAGCAGATCTGGGTGATGAGGCAGTCACCACTGTGGTCTGCTGTTGAGGCAGAGGAAACTCAGGTACCAGAACTGTCTGCACCATCTGGAGCCATCTGGATCATTTATGCCTTATCTTCCGGGCCTTGACCACCACCCTGTGGATCAAAGGAAAGGCGTACATGAAAAATGGGGTCCAAGGCCTCGCAAAGGCATCTCCCAACAATTTCCCTGGACTGTGGGGGGCAGGCACAAAACAGCTTCAGTATGGAGTTCTCCCAGGAGGAAAACAGATCTACCAGAGGAGAGCCCAACAGGCAGAACAGGTGGTTCGCCACCTGATGATTCAGTGACCACTTGTGTAACATCTTTCCCAGCCAGCTGAGAGTCAGCCTGTTGATTTTTTCCTCCTGTGGCATGGATCACCAGGAGATCTGCAGCCAGACTGTGCACAAGGGTCCAGGTGCGGGGGGCCTCCTGATATTCAGGTAGAACATTGTTGTGGTATTGCCCATTTGGGTCTGCACAACCTGACCTCTAATTAGAGAAATGAATTACATCAGAGCAAGCCACACTGCACAGAATTCCAGCAGGTTTATGTGATGCTGGGACTCCAAGGGTGACCAGAACCCATGACTTCTGTGGTCTCCCAGGTGTGCTCCCTACCCAACCAGAGAGGCATCTGCCTTGAGCGTGATGGTCAGCTCTGGGTGGACAAATAGCATCCCTTCCTCCAGATGTTCCAGGACTAGCCAACACTGGATAGTGTCCCACATCAGCTGTGACTGGCTGGTCTGCCGCCACTACAGCGACACCCGCATAGCGAAACCCCCAACGCACTTAAATTGGCAGTGATGGGGGGTTTGCTTCGAGACACTTTATGGTGATGGGGGTTAAATATCTAACTCCATTGTCTGTGTGACTTGGAGTTAGATATATATATAGTAGGGCCCCCCACATGGGGCGGTTGCAGGGGGCGCAGGCCCCCCACAAATTGTGCGTCACGATGTTGTTGGTTGGTTTGGGGTCATGTCACAGCCGGCGGTGTTGATGGGTTCCTGGCACTGTAGCAGATGTTGAGGTTGGGGTTGTCACACTGGTGTCATGGATCTGGCTGGTCTAAGTGGCCAAGGCACAGGGACCACTGACAGCCCAGCTCCCACTGCAGGTGGTGCATCCAGCAGCAGGCCCAATGAACCACACTGGTGCAGGATGTCAGGTACCCCAGCAGCCGCAGTAAATCCTGGGCAAGGCATGACAGCCCAACCTAAAATGACTGGGCAAAGACATTAAGGTCCAGTGCCCACGCCACTAGGACGTGGACCTTGGCTCACAGGGAGTCTAATTCTGCACTGATTAACATGATCACCTGTGAGGGTACCAGCTTAGACTTGTCTGGATTGAGCAACAGGTCCAAGATTTGGGAGGTCTAGAGAGCCAGATCATCGTATCTCTTGACAGTCTCTTTTGATGGTCAGGCTATCAGCCAGTCTTCCAGGCAGGGATACATCCTGATACCCTTGCACCACAGGAAGGCTACCATCACTGCCATACACTTGACTAAGAGCCTGGGTGTGGACAAAAGATTGAAGGTCATGAACTGGATCTGGTACAGTACCCCTTCTGCCCAGAACTAGAGGTACTGGTGGTGGAACGGGTGGACTGGGATGTGAAAGAATGCATCCTGGAAGTCAAGGGAGCAGAACATGTTCTGCTCCAGAGATAGAATGATCTGATTCAGGATGATCATCCAGACATAAAAAAAATATATGTATTCCCCATAATTCTTGATCTTCTAGGAATATCTTCACCATTGATTTACATGAATGGGTTCTGAGCTGGGCATGATAGGACCCTGTGGGTGACACAACTTTTCAGGAGGGCTGGCATTGAGGTAAGCTATGGGCATGTGCGGTGCCATGAGGATAGGTCACAGCACAGGCTTAGCTTGGCACCAGCCCTCAACCACTTCAGTACTTTTTTTTACCAAGGAGGTGAATACAGCATTACCTAGCATTTAGGCACTAACCTGAGGGTATGAGATAGCCCTGGTGACCCCTGTAAGAAGGGTCAACCAACTAGAAACACAGTGTCTTCACGGCTTAAACCAAGAACAAGTGGTGAAGACCAACTAACAGGCTACAGTGAACCCGAGGAGGGTGTGTGTGTGAATCAATGGTGAAGATATTCCTAGAAGATCAAGAACTACAGTGAGTGTAATTTTTATGTCTTCCAGGAATCAATCTTCACCACAGATTCACACGAATGGATTAAAGTAATAAGCTCAGATGAAAATTCCCCACATCAGTGTGGTAGGATCCAAGGCTCACTCAGGACAAAAGTCCATTAATGATAGTCCTGCCAAAGGAAGCATGCTACGTGGCATGGACATCCAGGGCATAGTGTTTGGTAAAGGTGTGCATGGTGCTCCAAGCTGCAGCTCTGCAAATATCATTAATAGGAACTGAGTGAATCTCTGCCAAGGATGTGGCAACCACTCTGGTGGAGTGAGTACATAGCTGGCCTTCCAACTTGACCTGTACCACAGCACAGCAGTGACAAAGATGCATTTGATTATAATGGGCTGTCCCATCTGATTAAGATCAAAGGAGAAAAAAGTTGTTTAGAGTGCCTGGTTTTGTCAAGGTAGAACTTCAGAGCACTTCCGATATCCAGAGAATGGAGAATGCACTATGCACTCTCCTTCATTCTGGAAGTTAGGAAAGTAAGTAGGCAGCACAAGAGGCTGAGTTACTTAAAGTGAAACTCCAACACCACCTTGGGTAAGAACTCGGGGTGGGTGCAGAGAACCACCTTGTCTCTGTGGAAAAAAGCATGACTCTCAGAAACTGCAGGCAGAAGTAACGGCCACTAGGAAAGCCATTTTCCAAGTTAGGAACTTCAGGTGACACATAGCCATGGGCTCAGAGGGCTTACGGGTGAGCATGTCTATCCCAGGTGGCCACAGGTTTCCTGATCAGAGGCCTTGTGTGCAAAATGCCCTTCAAGAACCTCTTGAAGAGAGGCAGCTGGGCAGTGGCGGAGCCAGGTTTGGGAGCCAGGGGTGGCAAGTCAGTCATTTTGGGGGCGCCAAGATGGTAGCGAGCAAAAGTGATCATTTGAAATTGTGACCATTATGGCCATTAACTGTACATTGAAACACCTTGCACATGGCAACAAAACATTGTAACATCTCTGCTACAAATGTAAAAAACAACCTATTACATATTGAAACAGCAATGTTACAATGAAACATGTCTTTTGTCCATTGAAATAGATATGGAAAGAATTAAATTAACCTCAGGGGACAAAGTAATTTTTAGGACTAGAAAATATTTACTAATAGCTGCTTTAATTTACCCTAGTAGTATTTTCGTCTACATGGAAGTAATACCATGCAGTGACCTGTCTTGGGGCTCCATTTGTAAAAAAAAGGTTGCAGTCCCCCTGGGTGTATCTAACCACTGATGACTCCTTCTCCGATACTGCCAGTGAGGAGACTTGAGATACTAATGTGGTGACCCTGTTTTTATCTTATGTTGCAACTGCCCTCCTTCCTACCCAGTGCACAGCTCCTCAGTCTCTCCTCAGTCTTCTGCATATATACAACTGATATATATGCTGTTTTCTGACCTCAAACTGTTGACAGTCTGTTAGTATGTGGATTCATGGGTACTAGCACTGAATGTTGCTGCCAACTGTGTGCATGTACCAAAATACTGTCAATATACAGGGGTGGGAAACACATTCCTAAATTCAGAAAATGGGAGTAAATCATGCAAAACTGGTAGTAAATACTCCTTTTATCTGTTCCTCTGTTTAAACTGCTCATACTCATACTGTGAATTCAACTGTTAGTAAAGCACACTGAAAACAAAACTCACTCACATTCAATTCAATCAAATTCAATTTGCATTTTATTAGGGGAAAAAACACACCATTGAGCAGACTTATTTAGAAGGTGGTCAGGGAGGGACACAATATGAATATCAATATAAAACAGCATTAAATACAAGACAAGGACCATATAGTTTTACAATTTCATTACCATACAGAGAAAACATTGAGTATAACTATCAATCTTGGCTAACAAGGAGGGAAAAGGTACAACAGGACAGGTCTCCAGTCTACAGGAAGGCATTTTGGGAAATACAGGAGTAAGGATGAGGTAGCCAGGAGTGCTCATGATGATACTTCAAGTGTACTGCACAGCATGCTGTGTTCTACATCACTATATACTGAACAGGCAATAATTTGAAAGGTGGCTGCATATTACAGAGCTTTCCTCCTTGGTTTCATGTGAGAAAAGGTTTCTATAATTTTTTCATTATCTACTGCATCAGCTAGTTGCCTTTCTATATTTAATAATGCAAGGTTAGAGAGTCTCTCTTCTGTCATGGATGACCTTAAGTAGTTTTTAATTAGTTTCAACCAGCTAAAACTGCATTTCACTGCTACACTACTCACAGGCAATGTGAGAAAAATCTGGAACAGATTTGAAAGGTTTGGGAATACTCTGGTCATGTCATTAGCAATCATGATGCTAAGGACGTCACTAATTTTTAATTGCTCCTGACCTTGGAAGATGTTTTTATATAATGCACAAAACGATGAATATTCATCCAACAAGTCAGACACACAAATATCCCCATTGTAGAAATTAGCCAGGTCGTGTATTGCTGTTGAGCTGTTTTCAGTTGAAAAGTGCCTTGGGTCAAGAGCTGAAAACTTGTGTGCCATCTTGATGAAATCTTTGAATCGCTCCTTCATTTGTGTGCTAAATACATCTAGAAGAGCATAGAATGTATTTATTTTGAAGTGTTGTCTCCCACCTTGTACAGGATCATCATCCACAAGCTCATCATAGAAGTGCTTCCTTTTGCAGGTCTGTTTCTCCTGGAACTGTGTCGTGGTGCCACATCGTTCCACTAAGTGCCTTGCTGCTGCCTCCATTCCATCAAAGATTTCATTCATTCAGATATTTTCTATTTCACTGCAGCTAGTTTTTATTAAGTTCATAGCAGTGACGAAATCAACAGTGCTGCCTTGAAGATATGTTGAGAGAGTATAAATTATCTTCAGAATTTTGTGCCAAAAGCACAGCATAAACTTAAATTCTAAACTTTTGATGGTGGCAAGAAGTCCACGAGCTTCAGACACTGTTTTAGCTTTGGAATGTCCAATTTCTCCATCCGCTATTTGCTCTAGTGCAGTGCTTACTGCAGAAATCCCTTGCATTACAGAGTCCACTGCTCACGTGTGACGTGCCCAATGGGTGTCTGAGAGTTTTTTCAATGTACACACAGTTACATCCAGTTTGTTCTGCTGTTCTTCTTGCAGAATTTTCAGTCATGGCAGACTACTTGTCAAGAATGTATACAGTGACTCAAGTGTACCAAAAAAAAACTGAGCATTTACACAACATGTTGCTGCATCAATTAAAGCCAAGTTCAAGTTGTGTGCACAACAGTGAATGTACACAGCTTTGGGCGATACTTGTTTAACAAATGTTTGTAGTCTTGAATGACAACCAGAGGTTGTGCTTGCACCATCATAAGCTTGACCTCGGCAGTAGGAAATCTCCAGCCTCAGTTTCTCCAGACTTTGCACAAGCAGATTATAAAAGTCTACAGCAGCTGATCTTGGCAAATCATCAAATTTTATGAAATGTTCAGTTGCATGCCCAGAGCAGTTCACATAACGGAGTGAAAGAGAAAACTGATCAATTCTTGTGATGTCAATTGTGGAGTCAACAATTACTGTGAAGTACTTGGCAGTTTTCACTTCAAGCACAATGTAACGCAGCAGTTCCTGAGACAGTGCATGAATAAAATCATTTTGAATATCGTAGCTCAAATAAGTCTCATTCCTTTTGCATTTTGAAAGATGATTTGCCAACACACTATCATATTTAGCCATAACTTTCAAAAATTCTAAGTAGTTCCCTTCATTCGTTGTGCGTGAGCATGAATACTCTCGGTGACCACGTAGAGGGAGACCTTGCTTTGCTAGAAGTAAAACAGTATCTAGTAGTCTTTTAAGAACTTCATGATTTTTTTGAATCAAGTCCTTCTCTGCTTTTAACATCTGTGCAGCAACTGTCTTATC
This sequence comes from Neoceratodus forsteri, assembly GCA_016271365.2. Classification (NCBI taxonomy): domain Eukaryota; kingdom Metazoa; phylum Chordata; order Ceratodontiformes; family Ceratodontidae; genus Neoceratodus; species Neoceratodus forsteri. The sequence goes on from CM057453.1 coordinate 1,279,134,070, forward strand.
TTGAGAAAGTCTATACTTTGTTAGCAGTGATTGCTGTTCAACTGTGTGGTGGATTCTTGAATTCTCATGCTGTTCAATTTTTTCTGTTCCTTTCTTAAAGTTTGAGAAGCCACACTCAGGATCTGCCCAAACTTTAGAATAATGTTCACTGTTTCTATCTGCAAACAGCCAACATGCAAAACAGTACAGACGAGCACACCGTGGAGAATATACCAACCACTGCCTTTCTACCTGACAACCTCCAGGAGCAACTTTTTTCTTATACCAGTCTGGACTAAACCTTCTATGAGTGTCATCATACGGAAACCTGTCATACTTATCTTTCAGACCTGGCTGACATGGACCAGCTTTAAGCAACGCTCTAACCAAGGCTGTACTCACAGTCTTATTCTGAAACAGATAGGGATCTGTGGGATACTCTGCATACATGTCCAAAACAACAGTCATAACCATATTGTCATTATTACAACTCCCGGCAGATAGTTCCACATCAGACGCCTTGTCAGAATTGTGATGCTGGGAAGGAGGAGGAGGAGGAACACTTATCTCTCTCTGAGCAATAGAAGTTCTGGAGCACTGAGGAGCAGCAGAGAGCTGCAGGTCACCATCTCTGCCACAATCTTCAGGTTGTGCAGGAAGAGGATACATCAAGTCCTCTTCACAAGCAGAAGCAGGGTCAACTGACTTCACTTTAGAAGGAGTTATGGAGTGCACAAAAGGAGCTTGAGCCATTTCTTCAGATGTGCAAATCCTTTCTTGACAGACATCCATGTTACTTGGCTTTTCAGATGAATGACAACTATCATAGGCAGAGCCAATCACACTAAAATAAGATTAAACAATGTTACGTTAGTTTTCAATAGGACTGCAGTTTAAGGCTGCATAAATATTCTGTCCCCTTGAACTTCTGTGACTCATCTGAGAATAAGCGGCAAGTTAGGAAGGACCACAACTTCTTTATACAAATGTGTCTAACCCCTAATTTTTCTTTACTGCTTATCCTGTTCAGTATCAGTTCAGTAGGACAGGTGGTGGTACACTAGTCTGTTGCCAGGACCCAGGAGTATAGTGAAGCAGCAAACTTTTCAGCTTTATCTACACCTTGTTCCGCCAAGTAGTGCACTCAAACATGACTCTTAGGACAGTCTTTCCATTTCCATTAGGACAACTCATAAAAAAATACACTTTATGTTTTGGAGAGTGAATAGTGTCTAGGTCAGACTTTTGCTGAATAGCACTGCTGTCAATACAGTGCACTGTGTAAATATGCTTACCAATTCTCAGGTTGTTCTGGTATTTTAGTTTTAGGTCTAAATGCAGACAGAATGCTTCTTGTTGATTTTGCTCCTTCTGCCAGCTTAGTTTTCTCTTGGAGTTTATGCCTCTCAGCATCAGAAAGTTTTTGTTTCTTTTTGACTGAGAGAAGGGCAGACCCTGGAGAAGGCTGTCCTCCCATGTCCACCATGCAACAGAATGAAGCAGAGGCTTTTAAGCCTTGATGGGGTAGGACTGGTGCTGCAATGCTGGCATCCACTGTGTGCCAAGCACCCAGTGAGCTGTCCTCATGTGCAGACGTGCCAGTGGCACTGTGAACACTGAGGAGGCAATCGGACCTAGCGTGCACTGTATAGAGTGTTCCTGATTTGGGCTCCATTATGTAATATGCCATCTGAAGAATTGCTGTCCTTCTGACCTCTGAAAAGAAGGGCCCAACTCTGGTGATGTCCAGGAGGGCCCCTATGAAGAGGAGTTGCTGTGAAGACTAAAGCTGTGACTTCTCTAGAGTCAACAGGACTCCCACAGAGGTAAGAAACAGAGGCTGTGGCCACTGCACATTCCATCTCCTGCTTGGACAGACTGGCTAGCAGCCAGTCATTCAGATAAGGAAAAAGTTAGAGTCAGAATTTTCTTAGGTGTGCCGCAAGAATGGCAAAGCACTTTGTAAAGACTTGAGGTGCTGAGAATAGCCCAAAGGTCAAGACTTGGAAAGAACAGTTACATAAGAACTTACCATAACAGTAGATCTTCAAGAGAATCTCTTTCAGCAGATCACACCTTTGGAAACTAAATGCCAGGTGCTAGAACCACATCAAACTTTTCTAGCTAGCAGTCTACTGGAGCCCTCCCATAGTGACGTCATCATGTTGACATCCTTTGTATATAGCCATGGGTAGCCCCGCACCCTCCTCAGTTCCCTGCTAGGGACCATCCACTGAGGATATGCCCCCGAGGGAACCAAGGGAGAGCTAGATGTCAAATGGGACACAGAAGGTCTACCATCCTGGAGAGAGAAAAAGAGAGAGAGAGAGAGATAGGAGAGGAGAAACTCAGAAAAAAGGGGGAAGAGGATGAGATGGCATGACCTGCTATACGAGATTCTCTAAAAGATCTACTGTTATGGTCAGTTCTTACATCACTGTTCTGTCTTCTTTGAGGATATCTCTTTCAGCAGGTTAAACCTTTGGAATGAGTCCCAAGCAGTGCTGTACCCCCAACACAATCTGGGTGGTTGGAAGGCAAAGGCCTAAGAGAGGAGGTCCTGTAAGACAGTTAGGCCCAAACACACCCTCCTTCTAGAAGCAACATTCAGACCATAGTGCTTTGTGAAAGTGTGGACAGTACTCCAAGTCACAGTAGCACAGATCTCAGCAGCTGAGACAACTCTGAAACAAGTAACCGAAGTGGCCATACCTCTAGTGAAGAGGCCCTTAACAGTGCCAGGAAGTTCCTTACCATAATTCCTGTAACAAAAAATAATACAGTTGGCCAACCATTTGGACAAACTTTGTTTAGAAACTGGAACTCCCTCTTTCCCATGGGTAAATGAAACAAACAACTGTGAGGACTTTCTGCAGCCCTTGGTACAGTATACATAGTATGCAAGTACTCTTTGCACATCTAAGGCGTGGAGCAATGCTTCCCCTGGATTGGCATGCTTGGGATAATAGACAGGTGGATGACTTGATCTAATGTAAAGTCAGACACCACCTTTGGTAAAAAATTAGGTTTAGTATGCAACAACACCCTGTCTTTGTGGAAAATCAAAAAAGACTACTCACACATGAGAGCCTGTAGCTCTGAAATTCTTTGAGCAGAAGTAATAGCAACTAAAAATAAATCGAATCAAATCTTTATTTAACCAGGTGAAACACCATTGAGTAAAAACTCATTTACAAAGTGAACCTGGTCAGCCATACAGCTGATCATAACAGTCAATGGTTATACAGTGTCACATTAAGGACGTAATAACGTTACACACAAGAAAACATGATGAATACAGGAAGAGAATAAAAACAATAAACATATAAGTACAATAACAAAATGACATGATGTGGTCTATTTACAGAACTTGAGTATACCCTTGACAGGCATACCCTACGTGCATTTGAGGACAGCATATTACAGTAAGGTTGCAAACTAATAGTCTATAAATCGCTTAGATAAGCAGAGGAAGCAACAATGAGTTGAAGGTGGTAAGAAGTATAGAGACCTGAGGGAGTGCGTAGTAAGAAGGGGTGGAAAAATGTATGAGTAGGAAGGAGAGAGGAGGTAAAGTTGAGCAAATTTTTTGTTAGGGAGAGGAAGAAAGACACTAGGCGTACAAATCATATGGCTTGCTTACTAAAGGGAGACAATCATTAGGAGTAACAATTGTAGGATTCTCTGATGTGTTTTTTTAATAGTGTTTTGAAGGTCACCATTTTAATAAGGGAAGTAAGCTTCAGAGCTTTTTGTAAGGAGTTCCAAAGAGTTGACAGAGCATGGCTAAGAGCTAATACTCCAAAGCGAGTTCTGCATCTTGGGAAGTCAAGTGAGAGATAAGAATGGCTCCTAAGAGAATAACTTCCAGGGGTATTAGTTAAGAGATTGGAACTATATTGCAGCAGCTTGCCAGTTAGGGCTCTATAGGTTCAGATTGCCACATTTATGATCCTCCTGACTTTCAAGGACTGCCAACCTAGCATAGTATACAGGGAGCAATGGTGGGTCCTAAAAGGAGCATCGGTAATGAACCTCAACGCCCTATTGAACAGGGTGTTGAGCCTGGCCAATGCAGTACTAGGACCATGACTACACAGTAGGTTGGCATAATCCAATAGGGGAAGGAAAGTAGATTGCACAAGTCTTTGTCTTGCTTCCTGGGTAAGGAGGTGTCTGATTCTGAAGAACAGTCCTAGACGTTGTTTCAGCTTTTTGCTCAGTTCCTCTATATGACCAAGTAATAGAGTTTGTGGTCTATCCAAAAACCTAGGTATTTGAATTTGCCTACTGTCTCAATAGGCTGCCCCAGGATGGATGTTATTTGCTGCTGGCTTCCCAGTGAGGAGGGACTGGCCATGTTTTGTTTGGGGGAAAGAAAACATTGCTTTTGTTTTCTTAACATTCAGTAAGAGTTTAAGACTCAGGAGGTTGTGCTGAAGTAAGATAAATTCTTGTTGCAGCGTACTGTATGCCAACTCGAGAGTGGGTTTTGCTACATAGATAACCGTATCATCAGCAAATAAGTGCACATTTGCTTGATTGATATCTTCATTGATGCTATTGATACATATCGCAATAAGCAGAGGTCCTAATACTGAGCCTTGATGAATGCCTCTAAGGAGAGTTTTGAGTGGTGACAGGTCCCCTTAGGCCTTTATTTGCTGTTGTCCATCTGTAAGGTAACATGAAAAACCATTGTAGGCTGTGGTATCCCGGCCAATATCTTGCAATATGGACAGCAGTAGGTCATGGTCTACTATATCAAAGGCCTTACTTAGGTTAAGAAATAAGGCACTCACATAGTGTTTGGAATGAAGAGCCAAATGCCAGTCATTTGTTACCTTTGCTTGTGCGGATATCGTGCTGTGATTTTTTCTGATCCCAGATTGAACTGGATTAACTAGCTGATGGGAGTCAAGGTAGTTTCTGATCTGTACATCTACTATTTTCTCCAGGAGTTTAGATAGAATAGGTAATAGAGATATAAGCCTGTAATTGTTTAGGTCACTAGGGTCACTGGACTTATAAAGGGGGACTATGTGTGTTATTTGCCATACTGAAGGAATTTTGCTGTGCGCTAAGGGCATGTTGAAAAGATGTACTATGGGTGCAGTCAATCTACTGTATTGCTCTAACTTGTCAGCTCCTCCACTTTTTTTGGTATCTAAGCTCAGGAGCAAGTCTTCTACTTCTTTGTAAGTGACAGGGCTAAAGGTAAATTTTGACTCATGAGCTGGAACCTTTGTAGTGGGGTAATAACGCTTTCCACGACAGAAAGCATAGCTCGCAAGTTGCGGCTGGCTCAAAAGGGGCCAAAGTGAGCTTTTCCAAAACAAAGTTCAAGTCCCAGGCCAGGACTAGACTGCAGATAGGAGGCTTCAAATGTAGAATGCCTCTCAGGAACATACGGGCCATCTTTAACTGGGCCACTGTACAGCCATGGATGGGCACATGGAAGGCTGATATGGTGGACAAGTCCACCTTAAGAGAAGAGTATTTTAGTCCTGCATCTGACAAGGACAGGAAGTACTCTAGAATCTGATTCACTGGGCAGTTGAAGGTATCTAGGTAATGTGAAGTGGCCCGCAGATCAAAGCACTTCCACTTCATGGATTAAGTAGCCCTGGTGAAGGGTTTTTGGGCAGGCACCAGGACATCCGTCACCTTAAAGGAGACTGCCAACAGTTTTTGCATCATATTATTTTTAGGCAAAACCCCACATTTTATGATTACTTACCTTCTTTAAAATTCATTGATGTTGCTGGTTGTTTTTTTTTTACTTTATATTTATTCAGTTTCATAGTAACCAAATACATACATTCTTTGATTTCAGGTATAGGATACAGCAAACATTTGATCATGGTAGACAATTCTTATCCCTTCATTCTTTGATACAGCACTGTGGGTAAAAGCATTATGCTTATAAATGTCGATGAAATGTGTCAATATAGGCCCTTGCAGCAAGACCATGGACAACCAGCCCACTATGAGTACCAATAAGTCCAGAGAATCCCTTCTATGTAAACGGGCTCATGTCAGCGACTGAGCACTGGAGTCCATGATTACATAATTAGCAGAGAACTAGTCCCTTTCAGAAACTTTAGATGCAGCCCCATATAATTCCCATGCATCCCCAGATATAAATCAGAATTAGTCAGTGAGAAAATGAAAATATAAATAATCAAAACCTTCAAGGTACAGCTTATACTTTTTGTTAAATAGAGCTCATATCATAATGTACAAATAGATGGCAACAAAACCAACATTTTTAAACTTATCCCTGCCACTGTGTCACGGTAACTTTCTAGTATAAATGGCCCTTTATTAATAACAAAAATACCATTGGTGCAGGTAATCTGTATATTTGTATCTCTTAAACCTCAGAGACGTTAACTTCAAAAACATCAGCAACAGTCAAAGACTTTATTAAACCACTCCTAAAATGAGGAGAGAAAAAAAAAACAGTTAAGCAGTTCATTTTCATGTCTCAGAGTCATTATCTTTCAAGTCAGCCAGCTGTCGTGGGGTAGCAAAGCTTTTTTGGATGCTCTCCAGCTTCCGACCAGCGTCATCAGGGTCACTATAGATGTAAGTTTTGCCAGCATATAGGCTCTTAAGTCACGCCAGAATTTGAAGGGCATGATTTATTCCCAGCTCCCTCAGGCCTGCTCTTACTACATCAAAGCCACGCCATCTCATCTGCATGGCATAACTGAGGTTTGGGAAACAGCTTAAAAGTGCTCCATCCAGCAAGGTGAGAGAGCCCGCTGATTTAGCTTTTTGTAAAATTAAGTCTCGAACATGTACACCAGTTGTTGAGACCAGCAGTGCTGGGGGAAGCTCTGGGTTGTTAGGCTTTCAGCGGGGCTTGATTCTGTACACCCGTACTATCAGATGTTCTGCTTGAACCTGGAATAAGTGGAAAAGCAACTGCCACACATATCCTACTGGATCCGCTCCTTCATGACATGCAGGTATGCCTAGAAAACGGAGATTTTACACCCGTGCTCCGTTCTCTAAATATTCCAGTCTGGCTCATAACAGTTTATTTTCTTTAAGCATACCACCCGTTACCACAGCCGCTTTAGTCATTGTAGTAGTAAGCATAGAGTGATCCAATTCTAAGGCAGCTACCTTTGTTTCCACCATGAGTCTAGAGCTGTAGGTTTCAAGTTTTTTATCTATCTGTTGTACAGCCACAAGGATGGCATTAACTGTGGCCTCCATATCCCTGGGCTTTCCACTCATCGATGTGCTGCTGGAGGTAGCACTGGTGGATGGGGTTGAGCCTTTCACCCTGCCAGAGTCTTTTGGATTGTCCTGTTTAGTTCTCCCCATCTTAGGATTTGGACAAATTTTATTCTGTAGCGTCCTGAGGATATTATCTTTCTGGCTAAGTTTTTTGTTTGAGTGAGTACGCTCTAAAACGTGAAAGTTTTAATTATTTATTATTGTAAAGGCTGAAAGCTGCATGAGGAGCATCTTCTCCTGTCAGCTGCTGGCCACACCCCCGATGTTGCTGGTTGTTTTGTCTGCCTCCTTGCTTAGTAGAACTGAAATGCATAGCAATATGTAGTTTTACCCAGCCTTATTTTGCTTCAAATCCTTGAGCTACTCTTACTGCATACTTCCTGGACATTAGAAATACCCTCAAATAGTGCAGACACTCATGATACAATAATCTCCTCTACTCCTAGTGCATAATGAGTGGCTAGACTGTGTTGGGGGTGTTCCTAAGGCCAGGAAAGATACAGTGGAAGTTGACCAAGAAATGTCAACAAACATGTTTTAGTGTGGTAACACAAGTACGGTGGGCAGACAGTTTTTCACTTTTTTTGTATTATCCGTTTTTCCCCCAGACAGACCAGGTTGTCCACTCCTGTGGGCGACCAAGTCTACCCCTGCCACCAATGCCCTGTCGCCATCCACTGCCACTCATTGTGTCAGATCCCTGGTTGTCCCTGTGTATTCCTTTGCCTGGGAGGCCCCCCTGTGGTCACGACCAGGGAGGAGAGACTTCCTGTGCCCTCAGGCACTTCTTCAATCTGCACCAGGGTCTAACGAGAGTGCAGCACAGACACCTCTGATTTTGCAGTGGTTGGGGAGTGGGTCACCGTCAACTGGATGGCCAGGCAGCCATTTTTCCCCACTGTTTCTCCCTATCCACACCACCACCTCATTGGTGCTACACATCTGCAGTATCCTGGCAGAACACCCCAGTGGTGTGTGGTCAACCACGCCGCAAGGTGTGTCGCCACAGGCCAGCCACCAGGATCCACATGAGGTGATGCCGGTTTGCTCCCCCCAAGGAGGAGAGCATCCCTTGGATGCTCTTAACCCTTTCTGCCAGTCTCCGCTCCTGTCATCCTGGGCTCGGGCACGAACCCGGGTAGCCAGTGTGCCAGGTGAACCCCCTTTGCCCAGCACCATGGAGCTGGCAGTTTTTCACTTTTTAAAAGAAAAAACTAATCAGAATCAAACTACAAGCTGCATCAGCAGTCTTTACAGAATGTAAACAACCATAAAATATGTTTTTTTAAACTAGGGACAGTTTGAGGCCTAAGGGGGTTGACAGTGTCCCGTTTAGGGGAGAGACTGACTTGGACAATGGCTATGTCTTCAGGAGCCAGGCATGAAGGTTAAGGGACCGGGTGTCTGGATGAACTAGGGTTCCCTGCTCCAGGGGCAGCAAGCCCTTGGCACATAGGCAGGGATACTGGAGGCTCCACTGCCAACTGTTGCAGCAGTGGAAACCATATCCGATGAGGCCAAAAGGGGGCCACCAGTATCAGGGTAGTGCCCTCCATCTGTAGCTTGATAAGCACCCTCTGAATCAGAGGAAAGGGAAGGAGGGTGTAAAGGAACCTCCCTTTCCAAGAGAGGGACAACGTATCTCACCAAAAACCTAGAGACCCTGGATTAAGCAAGCAGAAAAGTGGCAGTTTTGCACATGTGGGGATGCAAAAATAACTCTGGACAACCCCATATGTCAAACAGGTCTCCCACTCTTAGTCTGTGTGCTAGGACAGTTTGGATACCTGGACTATGTATGGCTGACAGTTCTAGACTGTGTTCTAGAGCCCAGTACCAAACTCTCATCACCTCTCAGCATAGGGGGCAAGAATGAGTCCCCCCTTGCTTGTTGATGTAGTGCACCACACGGATATTGTCCATCTGTACCAGCAGAGGGCCTGGAAACAGGTGGCTCTGGGAGACCTGTAGGCTGTACAGGACAGCTGTCATTTTGAGGATGTTGATGTAGATGTGGATGTGGAGAGAAGCCTCCAATGTAGACCATGTCCCCTGAGTCTGATATGGGCCCAGATGTGTCCCTCAGCTGCCCCGAGGCATCCGTAGTGAGGCTCTGCTGAGGGGAAGGGATAAGGAAAGAACCCCCCCCTTGAGTAGGTTGTTGGGTTCCATCCACCAATGAAGTACCTTCATGACAGGTGAGGAGACTATGACCTGCTGTTCCAGGCCATCATAGCACTGATTTCACTGGTTTCTCAAAGTCTACTGAGGGATACCCATGTGCAGCCACACCAGGGGAACCGTGGCAATGACTGCTGCCATCAGGCCCAGCAGTTGCAGGAATGTACTGGCTGTGACATACCGCTTGTTGTACAGTTCCTGGGCCTGCGCTATCAGGTGCTCTACCCTGTCCTAGGGTAGAAAACTAAGCCCTGGGCAGTGTCCAGTATAGCCCACTATGTGCTGGAGCAGCTCTCATGGAGTCAAAACTGACTTGGACAGGTTGACAGTGATCTCCAATGTGCTAAACAGCTGCCTGGTATGCATTAGGGTCAGGAACAGTTGATCTCCGTGTTGTCAAGGCACAGGTCAGAAAGTATAGGAAAAAACAGGAGCAGTTGTAACATTCTCAACAAGAGTTTTGTTTGTACTAGCAGTAACAAAAAAATAAAATTGTTCAGTATAGGTATTTACAAAGGCCAAATAAACAGAAAATGCATCTGAGTTTTCCTTCAATCTTTGTGTTTCTTGCAGGCAATTGCAGCTCTGTCTTAAAACTCTCTGCAACCCCCCTTTCTAATAAGCATCCTGTTCTTTTTCTAAAATGTTCTTGTATATTTCAGGCAAGAACACAGTGTCCCAGAACTGAGGCCCCTTTCCATAGCTTCTTCAAAAGGCTTAAAAATTGCATTTGAGTTTCCAACAGCTATTTGCAATCATCTTAAAATAAATTATATACATTTCAACAGTAACACTATATATTTTCTAAACGAAGGGATCCCAATATCGGTTACATTTCCACATAATGATCTGCATACATTTTTATACCAGCAGATATGCAAGGGAGGAAAAGACAAACAGCAAGGGAAGACTGAGAGATTGTGAGGTAAAGAATTGTGAGCCTGTCGGGGTGATTAAATCCTAGAGCTCACAGGAAAATTTGGTTGCACAACCAGACAGACAGACAAGAGACAGGAATGGAAAGAACAGAACAGATCCCTGCATTCAAACTCTCCATAATAATGGGGACAGGGTCCTATTAAACCCTGTCACATATAGCCCCTGCTTAAGAGGAAATATGTTTTATCAAACAGGTTTCCAAAACTTTCTATTAATTCTCTAATAATATTAGCTTCTAACTTTCAGAAATTAAGCACATGTGCAGTATCCTTTTTTTCTATAAAAGTACAGCAAACAAAGTTTAAACTTGTACATTTGTTTTTCAGCCTTCAGAACCCTCAATTCCTGATCCATATCTTGACAGAAAATCAGCATTTGCTATTCTCTTTGCCAGATTTGTATATCAGCTTGAATTTAAATGGCTATAGTGCCAGGTACCACCTTCTGATTCTGGAATTTTTATCTTTCATTTGGTTAAGCAAACCGAGAGGACTGTGATCTGTTATAATTACAAAGTCAGTTGCTAGTAAATAAAACTTAAGGGACTCCATGGCCCACTTTGCTGCTAAATATTCCTTTTCAATGGTGGAGTACCTTTTCTCTCTGTCATGCAACTTCATACTCATGTACAAAATAGGATGATCCATCCTATCTATATTTTGACTCAGGACTGAACCTACACCTACCTCTGATGCATCTGTTTGTAACAAAAATGGTTTCTCAAAGTCTGGGCTTCTTAAAACAGGGGCTGAACATAATGCAGCCTTAATGGCTTGAAAAGCTTTATCACAACTCTGGGGTCCATTTCACATTATTTGGGTACCGTTTTTTTGTGAGTTCAGTGTGGAGAGTAGCTAATTCTGCAAAGTTGGAAACAAATCTCCAATAATACCCAGGAAAGCCCTAAAAATGACCTGACATGTTTCTTTGTTTTAGGGACAGGGCTGTTAGTTACAGCTTCTATTTTAGAAACCTTGGGCTTAACTTCTCCATTTCCCAACACATGGCCTAAATATCTGGTTTCCTGCATGCCCAATGCACATTTGGTAGGATTAATAGTCAGGCCCACATTTTTGATAGCTTGGACAACTGCTCATAGGTGTTCCAGATGGCTTTTCCAGTCTGGGCTGTACACCACAACATTATCCAGGTATGCAGCACAATAACCAGTGTGAGGTGATAAAATTACATCCATGAACTGCTGGAATGTAGCTGGCGTACCATGTAAACCAAATGGCATGGTGGTGAACTGACAGAATCCAACAGGAGTGGCAAATTAAGTTTTGTCTCTGGATTCTTTAGCTAAAGATATTTGCCAGTAACCCTTGGTGAGATCGAGGGTACTGATATACCTTGCACTCCCCAGTCTGTCCAACAAATCATTTATTCTGGGCATAGGATAACTGTCAAATTCTGACACTTGATTAAAAGTTTCCTAAACTCAAGGCAGATTCTAACACCCCCTTCTTTTTTGTTTACAATTACCATTGGAGATGACCAAGCACTCCTCGACTCTTCTATTACACCCAATTCTTTCATTTTTTGTATTTCCTTAACCACGTCAGCTCTTAACAGCTCTGGTAACCTGTATGTCTTTTGCCTAATAGGGCGAGCATTCCTTGGCACTATAACATGCTCAACCCCTTTTGCTCGGCCTGGTACTGTGGTAAAAGTACTGTTAAATGTCTTTCGCACATTATGAATGTCTGCAGTTTGTTCTGAGGTTAAGGAAACATTCACCTTACCAGCACCAGCAGCTACAGTTTGTTCCAGCCTATTATAAGCTACATCAATATCTTCTTTATCAGTTTCTGTTAAAACTAGCAAAGCAGCTTTGGCATTTTTTCAACCCATTTCTTGAGGAGGTTAGCATGGTATATCTTAGCAGAATTTTTCCTGTCAGGGGTCTCAATCTCATAGTTAACGGTGCCAGTACGTCTAAGCACACTATAAGGCCCTTGCCACTTCATTAACAGTTTATTTTCTATTGTGGATAACAGTAGCAAAACCTTTTCACCTGGCTCAAAAACTTTATCTTTTACCCCATGGTTATAATATACCTTCTGCTGGTTTTAGGCCTCCTCCTGATTACTATGGGCAATTTCAACATATTTTGCCTGCTTCTTTCTTAGGGCACACATATAAGACATTATAGATTGTTTCTAAGTGGGGTTATCTTCCCACGTTTCTTTTATCACATCCAGTGGCCCTCTTGGCTGCCTACCATACAGCATTTCAAATGGTGAAAACCCTGTTGATGCCTGAGGCACTTCTCTGTAAGCAAAAAGTAGGTAAGGCAAGTATTGGTCCCAATCTTTCCTTTCCCCTTTTATAAACCTTTTTAACATGCGTTTTAGGGTTTGGTTAAAACGCTGAACAAGACCGTCTGTCTGAGGGTGATGGGGGGAGGTTCTTATGGCAGTGATACCTAGTAGTCTGTACAGCTCCTTAAGTAATGCAGCACCAAAATTACTACCCTGATCAGTAATAATTTATTTAGGTATGCCCACTCTGCCGAAAATTTTTGCAAGCTCTGCTGCCACTTTGGAAGCTGTGATAGTACACATTGGAACTGCTTCTGGGTATCAAGTAGCATAGTCGCATACTACCAGGATAAATCTATTACCCTTTTCACTTTTGTCTAAAGGATTAACCACATCCCTTGCAATTCTCTCAAAAGGCACATCTACCAAGGGTAGGGGCACCTTGTCTTTTCTAGTGACTGGGGCTACTTTCTGACACTCAGCACAGGAATTACAATAGGTAGCAACATCTTGATGAATTCCAGGCCAGTAAAATCTATACAGCAATCTCGCAAGGGTGCAATCCCTCCCTAAGTGACCAGCCATAGGACTATCATGTGCTATCTGTAACAACTCTGTTCTATACTTCTGTGGTATAACCAATTGTTCTGTCTGTTCCTGTGTCTGAGGTTTAACCCAAACTCTGTACAATAACCCATTACATTTTTTAAACATTGGTCCACCCTGTTTTGGTTTCACCCCTAGCTGCTTAAAATAACCCTGGAGAGAAACATCATTAGCTTGCTCTGAAAGAAAATCACAATCAGTTATCAGCTTAGTTTCAGCATTTTCATATGTCAACTCCTTATGTCCATCAGTCATTTGTTGCCACAGTTTCTTCAGGCATTGTCTTTCTTTCCTGGATTTATGGATCCTGGAGCTGTGCTCAAACAAGTCCAAATCAGAATCACTGAAAGGAAAAGAGTCCCCACCATCTGAAATTTTCTTTGCCTGAGCTCGTCACCACAGCTGCTGAAACATCAGGAATTACTCCCTCTTTGATTAATTCAGTAAATCCTGGAAAGTCATTTCCAATAATCACAGGTATAGGTAACTTAGTTACTACCACCACTTTCATTTGGTGTGACACACCCTTAATGGTCAGAGTCACTTTGGTGGTGGGATAGTATTGATTGTCCCCTGTGGATGCAGATGACACCAGTACCTGGTCCTTTTGCACAGTGTTTTCCAGCACTTCAACATGCACTAAGGTTTGTCTGCTTCCCAAATCAATGAGTCACTTTACAGTCTTATCCGCAACCTTCACATCTGTTAAGTACTTGCCCCAATTTTTGCCAAAGACAAATTTGTTCCAGTGTCACTCTTCTTATGGCAATTTCTTGCAATATGACCTGGCTTATTACAGTTACAGCAAATAACGTCTTTGGGCACAGATTTGTTACTCCCACCAGAGTTCTTATCAGACTTGGAGTTTAAATGGGAAAAAGAGTGTCTTACCAGTGCTTGACTGTTACCTCACTGCTGTGGTATCTGTCTGGCCATTTGGTAGTCCTTGACCAAAGAAACAGCCTTTTCCCCACTTTCAGGTCAGTGTTCCTTTACCCAAAGCTGCACATCTGTAGGCAGGATGTTGATGAATTGCTCCATTGCAAATGTGTCGATCTGTGTGACTGTTTGTTCTCTGATTGGAGCCATTTCATCAGGAGTCCTCAGAGTCAGGTGAAGGCTTGTTGAGGACTGTCGACTGAGTTGTACTTCAGAGATCAAAATCTCTGCCTGTAGGTCTTTCCTGAGATGTCATACCTTTTCAGGCTTTCACTTTTCACCAGGTCATAGTTTTCTGACTGTGCAGTGTCCATATTGCTGTAGGCAAGTTGGGCTTTCCCTGTCAGGTAGGGTACCAGTCTGATTGTCCATTGCTACTTTGGCCATTGGCAGGCTGTGGCAACTCTTTCAAAAGTTGTCAGGTATGCCTTGATATCATCCAAGAGACACAATTTTGTATGTTCAATGGCTTTTAAGTTGCTTGTGTTTTGTTGCTTGTCTGGATCTGTGCCAGATCCTCTGCCTTTGAGAGCTTGCAAGGCATCCAGCCATCACTGCTCCTGTCGCTGCATCTCCTCTCTCATCTGCTGCTTCTCTTCTCTCCTCTGCTGCTACTATCACTGCATCTCTTTTCTCCTCTGTGCTTCTAAACATTGAATTTCTTGTTCTCTCTGCTTCTTTGTCTCTTTTTGTTGTATAGCCCAACTGAAAATGTCCATCAGGCTTTCAGGTTCTGCCACTGTCTGTTCTTTTTCCATAACTTGTGCTGGCTGTACAATCTCAGCTTGAATGTCTGTCTCTGCTAGTTTGGCTCTCATTCTCCTGGTAACCACTCCTGGATTTGCTGCTGCAGAATCCATACCTTTCTCTATGTTTTCCTGGTACTAAGTCCAGTACCTACATGCAAAACTCCAGGCTTAGAGTATGCACGGCATAAATCCCACTTTGGCTGACACCATCTGTCATCAAGACACAGGTCAGGAAGCACAGGAAAAACCAGGAGCAGCTGTAAAATTCACAACAAGAGTTTTATTTGTACTAACAGTAACATAAAAATAATAAAATTGTTCAGTATAACTATTTACAAAGGCCAAATAAACAGAAGATGCATCTGAGTTTTCCTTCAATCTTTGTGTCTCTTGCAAGCAATTGTAGCTCTGTCTTAAAACTCTCTGCATCCCCCCTTTCTAACAAGCATCCTGTCTTTTTTTCTAAAATTTTCTTGTATATTTCAGGTAGGTGCAGGCACAAATACAATGTCTCAGAACTGAAGCCCGTTTTCCATAGCTTCTGCAAAAGGCTTAAAAACTGCATTTCAGGTTAACCCCTTGAATTTCCAATAGCTATTTGCAATCATCTTAAACTATAATTATATACATTTCAACAGTAACACTATATAATTTCTAAACAAGGGGATTCCAATATCAGTTACATTTCCACATAATGATTTGCATATATTTTTATACCAGCAGACATGCAAGGGAGGAAAAGACAAACAGCAAGGGAAGACTGAGAGATAGCAAGGCAAAGAATTGCGAGACTGTCAGGGTGATCAAATCCTAGGTCTCACAGGGAAATTTGGTTGTGCAACCAGACAGATAAGAGACAGGAAAGGAAAGAACAGAACAGAACAGATCCAAGACAAGCCAAAGGGTAAGACCCTGACCTGAGGCACTTCCTGTGGGGGAGGCAGACCCTGATGTGCAGGTAGGTGTCTGGCACATCCAGGAATCATATCCAGCCCCAATTCTGTAAAAGGAGCAAGAGACCTGGTAGGGTAACCATCCTGAACTTTACATACTGGATGTAGAAGTTCAGGTTCTGCAAGTTCAGGATGAGCCTGAAGTCTCCCATGGACTTGGGGATGAGAAAGAAGTAGGTGTAGAACCCCCTGTTTTGTTGATTCTCTGGGACAGGTTCTATGGCCCTTTTTTGCAGCAGAGTGCAAATCTCCTCCAGAAGCACTGGAATATGACTTGGAGGGTAAGTTGAAGGGTACAGGGGCATCTCCAGGAATTCTACAGTGTGTCTTTGATCTATGAGCTGCAGGACCCAGGCATCTGTTGTAATCTCCAGCCACCCATCGAGGTGGAGGGAGAAGTGACCCCCTACTGCCGCATCCTGGGTCACTGGATTGGGGGGAGTGGATCAAGCAAGGAGTCAGACTGAAGTGGGAGCTGTGGCTGGGGCCACTCCTCCACCTCTTTAAGACTTTCCTGTGGTGGAGGTAGAGGCAGGCAAGGCTGTTCTAGCTTTGTGCTTGCCTGGCAGTTTAGACCCTGAGCTAGGTCAGTGAGTGGTAAGCCGAAAAGGCACCCTCTGCCCACATTTCAGGTGGGTGTGGCAGAGGGAGTGGATGGATGCAGAGTCCTCCCAGAGGTCTGCATGTCACTAAGAATCTCCTGGATGTCCATTCGAAGAGTTTGTAACATTGGAAGAGGGCGTTCATAATAGATTACTTGACATCACTGGCAAAGCCTGATACTCTAAGCCAGGAATATCGGTGCAAGCAAAGCCCCACCACAGATGCTCTGGCAGCTGCATCTAAGGCATCATATGCCATTCTCAAAAGGTGTTTGCCAACATCTGCCCTGGACTGAAGGGCCTTAAGCAGTTCCTGCCTCTGGGGGCCTTCAGAAAGAGCCTAAACTGCTGCTTTGGACTTCTTCCAGGCAGAAATCTGGTATTTGAGCATATGGTCCAAATAATTAATGATTCTACTGGCCAATGTGCAAGAGGAGAAAATGCTCTTGCCTATAAAGTCCAGTTTTCGGGATTCTTTCTCCAGGGGGAGAGAACTAAGGTGGTGGGGCTGCTTAGATCTATCATGGGCCACATTTATCACCACCAAATCAGCCTGTGGGGCCTGGGCAAAAAAGGGCTTCCCGGAGCGAGCCTGGTACAACTTGTCCACCTTTCTGAGCATGGGGCAAGATCATGTTAGGTCTGTGCCAGGCAGCCATGGTGGCATCCCTGTAGGCAGTGACCACAGGGAGGATGATGAGGGGAAGAGAATCTGGCAAGTCCAGGTAGTCTGCCAGGTTTCTCTTGGTAACGTCCTGCTGTGTGGCATCAAACCCCATATCAGCCTGGAGCTTTTTCATGACCAAAATGAAGGAGGGGTCTTCTGGAGGAGACTATGGAGTTACTGGAGGGACTTCTGGGCCCCTCACCTTCATCATCATCATCATCATCATCATCCTCATTGGGGGTAGGAGGTCTAGATTACAGTCATCCTCATCCCCTGGCTCCAAAATGGGTGCTAAGGACACCGATGACTGAGAATGACCGGTCATGATGAAGTAGAAGCTGTTGGTGCAGGGGCTGGTCTAGCAGAGCCCAGGGGAGAAGCAATCCGGTGCAGGAATTTCCAGAAGGAGGTAATAAAGCAAAGTCTGAATGTCAATGGTAAGCGGTGTCAGTGAGGGACTTTGCGGCACTGGCAGGGAGTACTGAGGCCCTGGCATTGTCAGAGTAGGCTTAGATTGCGATGGGGGGGCTGGGACCCCCGTGTCAATAAGTCAGGCAAAGACACTGTCGAGGAGGCTGTTTTCCCAGTGACTGAGGAATGACTGGTGGCGGTGCAGGTGCAGGAATGGGCCCAAAGCCCGATGATGGCAGGCCATCACCGGCCGAGGTCTGACTGATGAGACACCCTGGTTGCCCTGATAGGGAGGGAAGGTGGATGCAGCAGAGGTGCTGGTGCCAGTGGGGCAGAAAAAGGCCCCATCAATGATGAGCCAATGCTGGCCACAGTGGAACCAATGGGCTGCACTGCCAGGGTTCCTCCTGTGGAGGAAAGGGTAGGAGAAGAAGTAGGGATCAATGGTGGGTGTGCTGGAAGGTCTGCCAAAGACGAACCACCACCAGGTGAACAGAGACTGGAAAAAGAGCTGCCACAGTTGACACTGAGGTAGAGGGGGGTGGATGGCAGTGGGTGGTTGCTGCCAACCTGGCAGATGACTCCATAGCAGTTGGTGCTGGAAGCGGCAATGGAGAATGTTACCAGGAGTGCCTCTCTTCATCCCGGTGTTTGTGTTTCCCCACCTATTTGTCCTGGGTCTTGGCAGCACGGGAGCTCATAGACAGGCAGGGCAAGCGGAGGAGCTCATGGCCTGGAGTTCCCTCTCCATCTCAGTGACCTTCTGCTCTATAAGGTATTCTTCTGGGGCTGTCTGGTGTCAACTTTGGGTGGCCTGGTTGAAGCCTTGGCAGATCTCGCAGGCCTTAACATCATGGTCAGTGCCAAGGCAGCGGATGCAGGCCTCGTCATCTTTGTTGGATATCTTCTTGCCACAACTGCAGCACTGAAAGAGATCCTTGGAGTTGGTTGGCATAAAAAAGAAAAAAATCATGGTGAGGTATAAACTGATGGGAGGACTAGGGTGAGAAAAGAAACACAATTCTAATCAAAAATACAAGACTGATGCAGCAGAGGCTCCGTGGAGTCCAATGTGCGACGATCCAAGGTGGGAAAAGAACTGAGGAGGGCACAGGGCTGCCCACAGTTATATACGGAGGACAACAACATGATGACGTTGCCACAGGCTGCCCCAGTAGACTGCTAGCTAGAAAAGTTTCCGAGTGGTCCTAGTGCCTGGCAGCTATAGTTCCAAATGTGTGACCTGCTGAAAGAGATATCCTAGAAGAAGACCTGAAAATGCTGACCAAACACCATGAAGCGGAGGAATCTGTGGTGGCTGAGGTGCACAAGGATGTGCTGGTAACCATCCTACATGTCCAGGCAGGCTAACCAATCCAGTGGCTTGAGGAGTGGTAGCAGAGTTCCCAGAGAGATCATTTTGTACTTTTCTGGTTCCATGAATTTGTTCAAGTTTCTAAGGTCAACACAATGGGGAACATACTCCATGACTTTTTCTAAACTAGAAAGTAATGGGAGTAGAAGCCTGTGTTGTGCTCTGGCTCTGGCACTACTTCCAGTGCCCTGTTGCTCAGAAAGTCCACAATTGTCTTTGCCAGGAGCTCTGGTAAGTGAGCTGAAAGAAGGAGTTCCTTTCTGGGTGGATAATCAAGAGGGATTTCTGTGAAATTCTGGGAGTATGCCCCTTGGATAATATGAAACACCCACTTATCCATCGTAATGGATTCCCAACGGTGGTAAAAGGAAAACAAGTGTCCCCCTACAGGAGCGATCTGCCTCAGGTAGCTGAGGCAGGACTGGGGCCAGAACTCCAAAGGGTGGCACTAAATGCATTTGGGACCTGTGCCTTTGGCTGTGCTTTCTTTTGTGACTGGGAAGGTTGGGACTTGATTTGAGCTCCCCTGCCCTTGCCTCAAAGGACTGCTTATTGTGGTAGAAACCTTGTTGTGTCCCCTTTTGGGCATTAGATGGGGCAGGCCTGAAGCCTTGAGGGCTGTTCTAGTTTTCTGTGAGGCCACAGGGGACTATTCCACCTGCTGCCCACCCAAACATGCATGAACTATTGAATGGAACATTCATATGCTGTTGGTGGACATCATTAGAGAAACCAGAAGTACGAAGCCAGGAATGTCTTCTGATACAAATTCTTGCTGCAGCTGCTCAAAAGGCAATGTCAAAGGTGTCCATGGCTGCCTTAAACTGATGACTGTTAGACTCAATGCCAAGAGTGTCAGCCTGGAGTATCTTCTGTTTGGTCTCAGATTCAGGCAAGGATTCTGCTAGAGACTTAAGAGAAGTCCAGAGGGCATACACATACTCAAAAAAATGACCCTGGTAGCTGGCAGTCCTCATGCTAAGGGAAGGAGCAGCAAACACCCTTTTCCCTATGGTGTCTACTTTGCACAACCCCTTATTAATAGGGTGCATAGACATTTCCTGAGGAAGAATAGCTTTGTTGTTCTCGGTGACACATTTAGCCTAACGACATTTTGCCTCACGATATTTCACCTTTGCTGTTTAGCCTAACTGGTCTTCTATCTGGTCTAATTACTTTTTCCCTGTAATTTGGCCTAGTAACAAGTTTAGTCTAATGACTTTTCACCATATCCTATTGTGCTTTTTTTCTTTCATGATGCAATGTGGTAGGTATAGAGGTTCTTTAGGCCACTTGTTGCTTTAGATGAAACATCTTTAGGCTAAATGGCAAAGGCAAAATATCATTTAGTCAAATGTTGTGGAGCCATCATTCTCAGTTAAAATGACAATCTTGTCAGCAATAGGCTGAGATGCAAATAAGGGCTTGTATTCAACAGCAGTGTACTTAGTCGGTCTTTCTGCAGACAGAGGGGGGCAGATGCAGGCCCATTCCATACTGCATCCAAAAGGGTCTCAAACGCATAGGGAATGGGGGTATGAGATTGCCCTTTATTGTGAAAACCTTAAGCCACTCAAGATGGAGACGTTTACCCAGGTCAGTATCCAAGGCCCTGTTTACATTACAGCATGGTAACTAAAATAGTTAAAAAAAAATGGATTAATTACCATGCTGTAGTGTCCACACTAGAGCCAGCGTGCTGTAAACCATTCTTAAAGATGGTTTACAGCATCCGCACTACTGCCTCCAGCTCAATTTAACTCCATGAACTCACATGAAGGAGAACTGTGTCTTTGCATCTGTACTGCAAGTAAGTCTGATTTAGTGGTTGTAACATTTTTAAAACTGTGTTTAAGGCTAGGTCTTATCAGGGTTTAAGCACAGTTTTTAAAAAGTCTTACAATCCATGATAGGTGCAGATGCAAATCGTGCTATGGTGATTTAAAATGGTTTAAGGAGCTTAAACCATTTTAACTACCATAGTGTGAACAGGGCCTTAGGCTGAAAACCAAGCATAGCATACATGTTACAGAAAACAGCCTGGAAGGAAAGGTCTTCCTGGGGGACAGAGGAGGGCCTGGATCCAAAGTGTCCAGACTATAGAAGAAGTCATCATCACCACCCTCAGAAATAATGCATTCGGGGTCATATTAGTCCGCCTCAAGGTCCTCCCCTTGGGGTGGGTCCAGAAGAGGAGTGGACCACAGCTTCCCAAACCTGGACCAAGCAGTATGCAACACCAGCACAGGGAGAAAGGGATATGGCACCGCAGTCAGAAGAGAGTCTGGCGCCAAGAGGCCAGAGCTCAGCACTGAACCCAGCAGAGGTACCTGGGCTAGTCTGAAAGCAGTGACACTGAATGGGGGTGCAGCCAGTGAGGCAGGAGTCGACAGTGTAGTCACCGGCAAGGACCCAGAGGCTACTGATGGAGTCAAATGCTGTACCTGACAAGAAGGCTCTGGCTGTGGCTCCAGCACCCCCAGCCCCAAACAACCTGGGGTTGGCTCTGCAAGCAGAGGCAAATGAGCCAGAGCTGCACCCACCACTTTGTAAGAGCTTCCCAGTGGACTGCCAACTGGAGTCACCACATGCAGCCAGGGAGTGACTCTAGGCCCGAGACCTCAGCCTCTCACGAGCAAAGTCTGTTGGTGACACTGACAGCATTGGGGAAGGTCTTCTGCTCTGAGATACCAAGGACCTCGCAGCAGACCTCATGGAGAGTAACGTCGAGCAGTACCTTTTCTTCCCCTTTTGATGGGAAGAGGAAGAACTCAAGGTCAAATGGTACAGTGTTTCAGACCAAGATCGGGAATGGTCCCACTCATTTTTGTGTTTATGCGATAGCTGTCCTCTCTCATGAACACAGGACTGCCCATCATCAGAAGTCTCCCCCAGAGGGGGAAGTGAACAGGACAAGGCCCCGTCGTGAAGCAGCCTGCCTTGGCTGCCGGTCTGCCAGGTGCAGCTTCAGTGTAGGTGACAAACAGTTGGCAAACCTCTCCCTGACCTCCAGCTGTGCCCTCCTTGTAATGAGCAAGTGCTCACCTCAGGTACAGAGTATGGAGCCTGTGCTTGGCCTCTGAGGTGTGGCTGGTGAAGTACACCAGGGGATTAATCACCTGGTTAAGGTGAAACTCTGACACAACCTTTGGGAAGAACTTCGGGTTGGGGCGAAGGACGACCTTGTCCCTGTGGAAGACCAGGTAAGGAGAGTCCACCAAAAGCATATGGAGCTCACTAATCCTTCTGGCTGACATGACAGCCACCAAGAAGGCAGTCTTCCATGACAGGTGACATGTTACACCTGTGAATCGGTTCGAATGGCTTGCCCATGAGCTTTGCCAGTACCAGCAACAAGGCCCACAGTGGAGGTGGTTCATGTACTGGAGGGGAAATGTGGCTGAGGCTTCTGAAGAAGCGCCAGACCACCTTCTCCTGCACCACCGACTGCTGACCAGCCTACGCCTGGTAAGCAGAAATGGCTACTAAGTGCACCTTGAGGGTTGTTGGCCGAAGGCCTGACTGACAGAGGGACCACAGATAATCAAGGATGCTAGCCACTGGACAGGACAAAGGGTCCAACCCCTTGCCCTGACACCAAATGGAGAAACTCTTCCATTTGAAAGCGTAGCACTTCCTGGTCGACTCCTTCTGAGATGCCTCCACAAGAGTGAGGACATCGTGAGAGAGTCCCAGAGCCTGGAACTCTAGCTGCTCAGAAACCAAGCTCTCGGGTGCAGCGATTGAAGGTCCAGATGGAGTACCTTCCTATGACTGATAGAGAGCAGGTCAGGCGGAGAGGAAGATGCCTCAGGAGCCTGCTGTTGAGGCTGAGGAAATAGGGGTACCAAAACTAGTCTGCAGCCACCAGGATCACCTGTGCCTTGTCCCTCCTGGCCTTGAGTAACACCTTGTGGATCAAGGGAAGTGGAGGGGAGGCATAGAAGAGGCACGGAGTCCGAAATCTTGAGAAGGCATCCCCCGCCAGAGTTCCCTGCTGAGAGAGGTGGGCACAAAACAGCCTCAGCTTTGTGTTCTTCCAGGAGGCAAACAGACCCATCTGAGGGGTGCCCCACTGGGAGAACAGACTGTAAACTACCCTCTGGGTGGAGAGACCACTCATGAGATGCCTCACCCACATGACTGAGAGTGTCCGACAGAAGGTTGGGGGCTCCTGCCACATGGATGGGTAGGAGATTGGCCCCCAGGCTGCACACGAGGGTCCACACATGGACAGCTTCCTTGCACAACAGCAGGGAGTGTATCCTGCCTTGTTTGTTGAAATAGTACATGGTCGTGTTGTTTTCCATCTGGACCTGGATCACCTGACCCTGGATGTGAGGAGCAAAGGCAGTCAGCATCAGCTGAACTGCTCGGAGCTCCAGCAGGTTGATGTGACATCAGGACTCCTTGGGGATCCAGAGACCGTGGACTCTGTGTTCCTCCAGGTGGGCACCCCCAGCCCGTGTGAGAGGCACAAGTCATCAGGATGACAGTCGGCTCTGGGCGGACAAAGGGGATCCCTTCCTGTAGATGTTACAGGACTAGCCATCACTGGAGAGTGTCCCACATCTGCTGGGTCACAGTGACCGACTGGTCGAAGTAACCCCTATGCTGAGACCACTGGCTGGCTAGCTCCCACTGCAGAGAGCTCATTCTACAGCAGGCCCATTGGACCACGCTGGTGTAGGCTGCCATGTAACCCAGCAGGTGCAGAAAGTCCCGGGAGGGCACATTTTGCCCAACCAGAAATGATTGGGCAAAGGAGGAGAGAGAGCCTCTGCCCTGTCCGCCATGAGCTGGGCTCTGGCTCTGCAAGAGTCAAGCTCCGCCCCAATGAAGTTGATCACCTGCGAAGGTATGACTTCCAACTTGGCCTCGTTGACCAGGAGGCCAAGGAAGCCACAGGTCTGGAGGGCCAGGTCCCTGGAGCACTCCACCTCCTGCCTGGAGGAATCTGCAATCAGCCAGTTGTCCAGGTAGGTGTAAACCTGGACCCTTCAGTGCCTCAGGTAAGTTGCCACCACTGCGATGCATTTGGTGAAGACCATGGGGGGCAGAGGCCAGACCGAATGGCATGGCCTGGAACTTGTGGAGGGCTCCCTCTGCTCAGAAGCACAGGAACCTTTGGTGAGATGGATGGATTGGGATGTAAAAGAATGTGTCCTGAAGATCCAGGGAGAACCATGTTTTGCTCCAGAGATGGCATGATCTGAGAGAGAGTGACCATCTTGAAGGTGCATGACTTGAGAAACTTGTTCAGGATGTACAGATTTAGAACAGGGCGCCAGCCCCTCCTCCATTTTGGCACCAGGAAGTACCTGGAGACAAACCCTGGGTGTTCCGGAGGATCCGTGACATGAACCATGACCTCCTTGCAGAGCAGCTGGGTGATGTCATCCCAAAGGGTTGACAAAATGTCTGCAGATACCAAGTCCTCCCTTGGGGCATGGGCTTGGAAAGGAGGATACTGCTTGAATTCAAGAGGCAGACCCTGACCGACCACCTCAAGAACTCACCTGTCCATGGTAACAGTGGACCAGGTGGAAAGGAAGTGGCGAAGCTGACCTCCCCCCCCCATGGGCACCTGGCCCTGGTTCTGGACCTGTTTGACTGTGATCTGTGGACAGTGCCCAACAGAGCATGGGAGAAGTGGGCCATCAGGAGGGCCAAGCTTGCCTGGCAAAGGCTAAGCGAAGAGGCAGCACAGACTTTCTTGGCTGCATAGTTCAATTTCTTGAACGCCTTATCAGGTGGCTTGTCAATGTCCCCCACGTTGCCTGAGCACCGGAACACAGAATCGGCCACCAAGCCCTCAGCCAAGGGGTGTTCCATGAATCCCAAAAGGGAGCCGGTAGGGACCGCATACCTACGGGCCATCTGGGCTGATGTTGCCGGACAGGAAGCAGAGCACTGCCAAAGCTTCAAGGCAGGACCAAGGATGGCTTCTGCCACCAGGAAGGCTTCCCCAAGGGACTCTCCCCAATCTGAGATCTCGGTAAGGGGGTACTGAGCCCATTTCTGGACAGGCTCCACCTTAAGACCTGTGGATTCCAAGATCAAGCGGAGGAGGTCCACTAAAGAGGTAGGACCCTCATGCGTCGAGAGACCCACAACTGACTCCCAAGTTGACCTGATGGGAGTGTAAGGAGGAACCCTCCAACTCAGAGGAGTTCTTGAAGAGGGGTTGACCACCAGAATCCCTGCTAACCCTCCATGGACCATCAGGAGTGACGGTGACTGACAGCTGATGGGAAAGCCCCGAGAATGGCAGAGACTCCTTGGCTAGAGTGCTGGATTTTGGCTGTTTAGGTGGAGTCAGCCAAGCTGGGACTGATTTGGGTGGCTCCTGAGGCAGAGAAGGTGTCAGCTGTTTAGGCAAAAGTCAGGCGATGGCAGGGGTAGAAACTGGGACTGACTTCATACCGAAAGACACCAGCTGCTGCCACATGAGATCCTCGTATCATCGACACAAATTGCGCCAAAGCCTCTCCTCACCTGAGGAGGACTAAGATGAAGAATAGCAGTGGCGCTGCTTCCCAGGGTGTTGAGAGTGAGAACCGCTCGACCCCTGGAAGGAGGACTGAGACCTCGACTGCGACCATCGAAGGGGACCTGTGGCAGTCCTCAGAGGGTGTTGGCAGAAGCCAAGTCACCTCTGGATCCTGGTCAGTGACCAGATGCGGTGGATCAGCGAACTGATCCGTCCCTCCAACAGTCGGGGTTAGAACAGGAGGCCTGAATAAAGAAGCGTTTGGCCTCCTCAGTCGATAACTGGTCCACCGGCTTGAGGAAAATCTCATCTGGAAGATCAACCAGCATCTCAGCCAACTGGCCTGATGGAGTTACTGTGGAGCCGGCGGCCTGGGACAAAGATTCAACCAATGACGGATCTGGACAAGCATGGGAGTCGGAAGCTCTCGACCGAGAGTGTTCCTGATCTGATGACTGATGTTGAGATCATTTTTTGGTCTCTTTTTTCGATTCTGATTGTGTCCCCAATGAGAGGCCTGGCACAAATCCTTAAATGCCCCCGTGAAGGAGGCGACCAGAGAAAGCAGCACGAAGGCCGAAGCCGAGGAGGTGAGAGCTGCAGCCTGGGCCGCTGTCTCCTTAAATGCCACTAACTGTTCAGCGGATCCCACAGCCATGGAGAACGCCCAACAGGCATCCTTTGATTTGACCATTGAGTTCCGTTTACTCGGGCAACCTAAAGTAAGTCAGGCACAGCAGTCCTCAAGAATGGGGGGTGGAAGGTACGACAAATATCACAGGTCTGAGGATCATGCTTGTGTCCCAAGCAGTAGATGCACGCGGTTTGCAGAATCCGTTCAGGACATCTTCTGCCCTCAGTGGCTTCGCCAGAACCCCAGAGCAGACTAGTCATCCATCGTGGTCTGAAAGGATTTTATTTTATTTTTTTATTTATTCATTCTTGGATTACAACACCTCTGAGCGCAGACAGCTCACTTACAAAGGTTCCACGTCAGTGGGAAGGGGACACAAAACATATAAAGGGGTAAAAGTACAATGTTTCCAAAACAGTAAAATAAAGTGAGCAAATATATATGTACCTATATGCAGTTTTATTGTTCTAATAAGAGGAAAGTGTAGATGAGAAGGGGAAGGACAAATATGGGAGAAAGATAGGAAGTGGCAGCCATAGGTCTTGTCAAGCTGGGGGGCAGGTGGTAAGAAAGATAGGAGGTGGCAGCTATAGGCCTTGTCAAGCTGGTGTGGATGGGGTAGGGGCAGGGAGGGTGAGGTGGATGGAGTGGTAAGAAAGGTAGGAAGTGGCAGCCATAGGCTTAGGTAGAAGCGTGAAAAGGTTTTTAAACACTTTTGGAAGAAGTCTGAAGATTTGGTAGCAAAGGGCCTACTCAGTGTGAAGTGATAAGGAGGGAACCTGCTTCTTCCAGTGAAAAGAAAGATCTGGCATCATGGAGCAGAACCGAGGGAGTTACTACCTGGGTGGGTGGGAGGAGCCAGCTTGAAGACGTTCTGGCCAGTCTTAAAGAGAAAAGGCAACTGCCAGAAAGTGTGGATAGAACATCATATTCACATCCCGAGGAAAAATTACTTTTTTTTGTTACAGAAAACAACAAATCAACTAAAAACTGAACAACTAAACATTGTTGTTGTATAGACGTGATGATTTGACTCCCAGTGGGCGAGTGTCGTCACTGAAGCACACTCGATGGCAGGAAAAAAATTAACTAAGGCAGTTGGAAGATTGACGCCGAGATAACCTATACAGTACAAGCTAGTGTCATGGTGTCGTGCATGCGTGGCCCTACCTTGTTGCAGGCCCTTCTGTAGACTTTTTGCCTCCATGAGGTACCAGTGCCTCTCGCTTGAAACTCAACAATATGAATAAATGGTGAAGACTTTGAGTCCAGGAAGATCAGAGGTCCTTCTCAGCAGTAACCTCTGGGGAAATCAGATTCTACTCTTCCTCCTCTGGACAGAGACTAGGAGGCATAATGGAGATACTGTTTTCACAACTCTGCACTGTTTTCACAAACAGCTACGTGTTTAATATCCTCCAAGGAAGGTACATTTGTCATCGGCACCTGTTCCTTCATTTGTTTTTCAGGTAGAGGAATATCAAGGTGATTTTCGTTTTGCCAACTACAGTATTTGGCTGGTGTTCAGAAAGTCTTTTTTGCTTTCTCTGGCTGCCATCAGAGCAACTGTGTTCCTGGCTGGCAGCCCTGTGATCTTCACTGGAAGATGGCTCAGCAGTTTTTCTGTCTGCTTGGGGCCAGAGACTACTGCTCTTTCAAATAGTGATTTGTAACTTTTTCAATCCTCCTTGGGTGCCAGAGATTGCTGCAGAAAAGAACCACTGATTATATACTTGCCATTTTCTACCTATTGTGGTAGTTTTCTCCATATTTTTATACATGGGATGATTTATAGGACAGTGCTCTACAAAGGGCAAGACGTCAATGAGGATGACCTGAACTGCTGTCGACGGGGTCCTGAGCATGACTGAGAATGTGAACACTACCACAAATCAGATTAACATGGTTCTGGGGCTGTCTGCTCAGCTGCCCCGTGGGGGTGGGAAGTGGGTGGGTGACACCATCCAGACCTGGAGGACCATGTTATTTAGGACAGGTGGCAGCTTTGCATACAACAGCTCAACCAGAACCTTGACCGGTTGCTAGTGATGCACTTAGTTGAACTGCAAATCCCACACCTCTTTAATACTACTTCAGTTCCGTGATACACTGTACTGCAAGCTGAGAGAGTGAGCCAAAATTGTGGACACAAAATGGATTGGCAAGAAAATTAAAAGGATTTCAAAATAAAGAACAGCTATGGAAGAAGATTTTCGACTTGTGAGGACCACTGCTGATCTTCTTTGTTTCCCCCTTTCTGCTATTTTTAATTTATCTTTGTGTGGGTCTAGTTTTCCTAAGATTTGGAAAGATTCTACTATTGTTCCTATTTTTAAAGCGGGTGATATTTCTGATAAATCTAATTATCGTCCCATTTCTTTATTAGCTCCTCTCTCGAAAGAATTGGAAAGGGTTATTTTTGACCAAATTATGGAGTACTTGTCTAAATATAATGTTTTAACATCTGCACAGCATGGCTTTAGGCCAGGACATAGTACCATGACTGCCTTGGTGGGATTCACGAACATGGTTAAGAGGCCCTTGATAAGGGCCATTTTACTGGGCCCATGTTCGTGGACCTCACCAAGGCATTTGATCTGGTCGATCACCCTCTTTTGCTGTCTTCTTTAGTTAATTTGGGAATTTCTAAGGGTGTTGGGGACTGACTAGGCAATTACCTGGCTGATCGCACACAGGTCACAAGGGTTAGTGGTCAACTTTCTTCGTCTTCCAAGGTTTCACTTGGTGTTCCCCAAGGTTCTATTTTGGGTCCTCTTTTGTTTAGTCTTTTTCTTAATACCTTACCGTCTTTTGTACCAGATCTCAAATTTTTTTTGTATGCTGATGATGCAGTGGTCCTCACAAGTGTTTTTTTTTGAAAATGTACCGAAAGATTTAGCTGATGATTATTTGGAGGTACAGAATTGGTTCAGAGCTCATGGATTGGTTTTAAATTAGAAAAAAACTAAATCCATGGTTTTTGCAAATACTAAAAAAAAGATTGAAATTGGACCCTATATTGTCATTATACACTGTTTCTGGTACTTTGATTGAACAAGTTAAACGTACCTGGGTTTATTGATGGATGAGAATCTTTCCTATGAACCTCATATTCTCCATATGGTAAAGGTGACTCATCAGCGACTAGGGGCCTTATATAGGTTATCTCCTTTATTCACTGATACTACACGTCTTCTGTTGGCTCAAAGTTTTTTACTACCGTTAATTGATTTTGGGGTTTTGTTTTACTATTCTGGAAGGGAGGGATTGTTATCCAAGGTAAAAGTGTTACTTAATTCAGCTGCTAGATTTGTAGTGAAATTCCCGGTAAGGGTCCATCATTGTAATCTTTTAGAGCAAGTGGGTTGGCTTCCTTTGGACGGTAGATATCAACTTCAATTGGGTATTTTGGCAAAAAGGTGATACTTAACAGAGTCCCTGATTGTTTTCTCTAATTTTTAAAAAGCAGAACTCATGGGTAAATACACAGTCAACAGTTAAATTTTCTCTTTGCATGCCAAAAATGTGCACTTCCCTTGGACAAAGGGCACTATTCTATATGTTACCCACTTTTCTTAACATAATACAATCAGTTTTTGACTGCATGAACCTCTCCCTTTGTTCTTTTAGACATAAGTTGAAAGAGCATCTTTTTACAGAATGTAAATGTAAATGTTATTGAATGATAATGTTGTGATATATTTATTTATATCTGTTTTCTTTTTAAGTTGTATGTATTTATATTGTATGTAATTGTTATTTGTACACTGATCGCCCATGAAAACAGGTCTTTTTTGGCCCATGGTCCTATCAGTATAAATAAATAAAACAAACAAACTTACTGTAACAGTAGATCTTTGAGAGGAGCTCTTACAGCAGGCTATAACCATTAGGACTAACGCTGCAGGCCATAGGACCCACCAGACAAATCTTAGCTAGCAGTACCCAGCAAGGACCACCCTTTGACGCTGGCTCCACCCCAACATCGGTCACGCTACATAAGGGGGTGAACCCCGACTCCACCCCATTTCCCCTGCCAAGACCCGCGAACAGACTCCAGCGAGTGAAAGAAGTGAAGCCTGATGATGATGTGCTGAACACCTCACCCGGAGGATGAAAGGGTGGGAAAGCAGCGCCTGCTGCAAGAGCTCCTCTCGAAGATCTACTGTTATGGTAAGTTCTTACGTAACTGTACTATCTTACTTCAAGTGGGAGCTCTTGCAGCAGGCTATAACCATTAGGACCGAGTCCCAAGCAGTCCCACGCCAAGGAGGTGCCTAACCCCAGGAGGAGGAAAGATGGAATAATGCTGGCAACACAGCAAATCAGGACAGGAGACCCTGAAGGACTACCAAGCCGAAACCGGCACGGCATCTGGATGCAATGTCCAGGCTGTAGTGCTTCACAAAAGTGTGCACAGAATTCCAGGTGGCTGCCGCACAGATGTCTCTTATGGAGACATTCTTTAAGGTGGCAAAAGAAGCTGAAACTCCCCTGGTGGAGTGACCCCCTAACCGGGCCTGGAAAGGGTTTGTTGTGCTTCTCATAACAAAACACAACACAGTGGACAAGCCACTTAGAAATAGTCTGTTTGGACACCAGTTTACCCAAGTGTTGTGGCGCAAAGACCACAAACAGTTGCTCTGATTTACTGTGTGTAGCTGTGCGCTTGAGGTAGTACCTCAGCGCCCTGTGAATGTCCACTGTGTGTAGGAGAGCTTCTCCCCTATAAGAAGTAGAAGAAAAATAAACTGGAAGGTCAACTGATTAGTTGAGGGTCAACTCCGAGACCACTTTAGGAAGGAACTTAGGATTTGTTCTAAGGGAAACCCTTTCCTTGTGAAAAAACAAACAAGGCTCTTTACACATCACAGCCTGGAGCTCAGAAACTCTTCAAGCTGAAGTAACACCAACTAAGAAACAAACATTCCAGAAAAGGTAACGCAGCTCACAATTAGCCGCTGGTTCAAGGGGGAGAGAGAGAGAGAGAGTGAGCTTCTCCAACACAAATAGGAGGTCCCAGGGAGGGATAGGATCCTTAATGAGAGGTCTCATATGCAGAATACCCCATAAGAAGGTGCCACGTCCAGTTGGGCCAAGGTTCTATCCCCCAAGAGGACATGATATGCAGAAATGGCCCACATGTGCACCTTTATAGAAGAGTAGCTCAAGCCTTGTTGGTATAAGGAGAGGAGATACTGCAATGCTGAATTCACTGGGGAGGTAACGGGGTCCAGATAGTAAGACTACACCCATAAGCAAAAACGCTTCCACTTCATAGCATAAGTGGAGCGAGTAGAGGGCTTCCTCACTGAGACGAGGACATCTGCCACCTCTTGGGAGACCCCATACCTGGATTTCGCTATGTCTGCAGGAGCCAAGCATGAAGGTGCAAAGACCTGAGATCTGGATGGACGAGCGTGCCCCAATCCTGGGACAGCAACTGGGAGCATATTGGCAGTGGAATTAGAGGTTTCAAGGACAACCGCTGAAGTAGTGGGAACCAAATCTGCCAAGGCCACCATGGGGCAATTAGAATCATCCGAGCCCCCTTGGCCTGTATCTTCAACAGTACTCTCTGAATGAGACAGAAGGCATAAAGAAACCTCCCTTCCCAACAAAGGGACAATGCGTCTGGCCAGAAAGCACCAGGCGTGAGCTCTTGTGAGCAGAAAGTTGGCATTTTGGCGTTGCATGGGGACACAAAGAGGTCCAGCTCTGGACGACCCCATGCGTTGAAGTGCTGGTCTGCTACTGATTGTAGCAACTCCCACATGAATGCCTTGGACTGAGACCTGCTTAAGCTGTCTGCCAAGTCATTTTGGATGCCTGGAACGTGTACTGCGGACAGAGAGAAGTGATGCTCCAGTGTCCAGTACCAGACTCTTATCGTCTCCCTGCATAATGGGTAGGAGTGCGTTCCTCCTTGCTTGTTGATGTAAAAGATGACCGCAAAGTTGTCTGTCTGAACTAGGAGACAGCCTGGAACAAGATCCTTTTGGAAGGCATTCCATGCATTGAGGACCGCTTGCATCTCCAGGACATTGATGTGGGGGTCGTGCTCCTCTGGGCTCCAGACCTCTTGCATTTGGCGGGCCCCTAGTTGTGCCCCCATCCCAAATCTGATGCATCCATTGTTAGGTTCTGATTTGGGGGCTCCTGATGGAAAGGGATCCCTTTCTCTAGATTGAGAGGGTCCAACCACCAAAGTAGGGTCCTCTTGACCAGCACTGCGACTCTGACCATGTGATCTAGTTCATCAGAGCATTGATCCCACTGCACCCTGAGCATCCACTGTGGGATTCTCATGTGGAGGCAGGCCAAAGGAGTGACAGGGATGGCTGCCGCGATGTGCCCCAGAAGTCTGAGGAAGGTCCTGGCCTGGACCCGAGGGGTTACTAGGACCAATCCAGCTATCTTCCGAAGGCGATCGCCCCTCTCTGGAGGTAGAAAGGCCATACCCTGGACTGAATCCAGGACCGCCCCTACGAAGATGAGTCTTTGTCTGGGCTCTGGGGAAGACGTTGGAAGGTTCAGGGCAATCCCCACCTCTCGGAACAGAGTATAGGTGTCTCCAAGAGCCTGAAGGAGGTGCATCCTTGATGGGGCCGCAAGCAGCCAATCATCGAGGTAAAGGAAGACGTAATGTCCCTGGCACCTTACAGCCGCAGCTACCACTAACAAACATTTGGTGAAGACTCGAGGAGCGGAGGAGAGGCCGAACGGAAGAACCCAAAACTGATAATGCTCCCCCTGGAATTGGAACCTCAGGTACTTCCTGTGAGGGGGAAAGACCCCGATATGCATGTACTGTACGCATCTTGCATGTCAAGGTAGCAGAGACAGTCTCCCTGGTGCAACAGAGGAATAAGACCTGGAAGGGTCACCATCCTGAACCTTCGGTACTCTATATAGTTGTTTACGGAGCTGAGGTCCAGGATGGGCTGAAAATCTTTCCTCTTTTTTGGAACCAGGAAAAAGTGGGAATAATATCTCTTTCCCCGCTGCTGCAGAGGAACTGGTTCTATCACCCTTTTTCACAAGAGGGCCTGAATCTCTCCTTCTATAAGGGGTATGGAGGATATCTTGAGGACCTTGGTGGAGTTTCTGGGCGGATTTCAGTGAACTCTAGCGTATGTCCCCTCCTTATAATGACCAGGACCCACTGGTCCACTGTAATGGAGTTCCAACCCTTCAGGTGAAGGGAGAAGTGACCCCCTACTTCCTCCCCTGGTACCTCCTACGGAGAAGGGGGTGTCGGGATGGAGTCATTGGGTGGAGCCAGGAGTGGGCAGAGAGGCTTGGGAGGACTTGGGGCCTCGAAAAGGAGCGTCTCCAGGTTGCTGGTTGCCAGCTTTCCTTTTGAAGCCACCTCTCTGGCCCTGTTGGTTTCCATGGGCTTGAGCACCTGAGGGCTTATGAAAAGGCCGTCTCGTGCGTTTCTGGTCCCCTCTGTACATCTGCTTAATGGACCAGATAGATTTGCCTGACTCCTGCAGACGAGAGATAAGAGACTCCATCTCCTGCCCAAAAAGGATGGAACCCTGGAATGGGAGGCCCCGGATCCCAAACTGCAAATCCTGGTGAAAACCTGAGACTCTCAACCAGGCATGGCGCCGGAGGCAGACCTCTGCCATTGCCACTCTGGCCACCTTATTTGCAGTGTCGTATGAGGTATGAAGGACATACGTGCCTATGTCCAAGCCCGATTTCAATATGTCCAGAAGCTCCGTTTTTTGTGTAGAATCTGGCAAGGCATTGTCTAGCTCCTGTCCTCTCTTCCACAGTGCATTCTGGTACTGGACCATATGCATAAGGAAGTTGAGGGATCTATGGAGCAGGTGGAGGCAGAGTAGACTTTCTTGCCCACCTGGTCCAAGTAGTGGGATTCTGGGTCAGGAGGCTGGGAACTGAGGTGCTTAGGCTGCTTAGACTTGTCGTGAGCAGCCATAATGACCGATGAGTCTGGCTGAGGGTGTTCCGCTATGAAAGACTCATCCCTCAGGGCTCTATATAGCCTGCCTGACTTCTCTGGAATGGCCAGGACTGACACTGGATGCTTCCAAGTTATCCTGGTAAGGTCTTGGAAGGTGTCCACTAAAGGAGGCACCACCAGAGGCTTTGGCTCCTTCTGCCTCAGGTAACGGGCCAGTAGACAGTGTTCCGGATCTAGGTCCTCTGTCTCCCATTCATTGGAGGCCTGGATGTGCCTTACGACATCCATAAAGGTCAGATCATCAGGAGGCGAGAGGGGTTGGTCTTTCTCTCCCGGGGAACCCCCAACCCCTGAGTGGGATGAGGAGGAAGCAGAAGGAGGAGAAGATGACCTACTACTGGGCCTAGAATAGCCTGAGCTGCATCTAGGACTCCCCCTTCTCGAGCATCAGTGGCTACCTGACCAACGTCGGTCCGAGGACAGACACTGGCTATGGGACCAACAACGGAGCAATGACAGATGCTGGCGTGGGGACCGGCATCAGGAGCAGGCCTGTCTGGAAAAGTGGGATCGGCTCCTGGGCTGAGACTGGGACCAATGACGGCTGCCCGATCGAGAAGGGTGCCAACGACGGTCTTCAGACCGGGACCGGGAATGAGCCTTCAAGGACAGTTGAGGCAGCGGCCGCTGGGGGGTCTTCTTCAGAGAAGGAGTGGGAAGGCCCTCGGGCTCACGGTTGTCCAGCCGATCAGGAACCAGTGTCAGGTCTGGCTTCTGTGGAGTCTCCTCCTTTTTCACCTGACTCCACCAAAAAGAGAAGAGTTCTTGCAGCTCCTCTTTGTTAAAAACAGCAGCTGCTGTTCCCAGAAAGGGACCTGGAGAACCTGGAGGGTCCAATAGGAGATGAGTGCGGGAGTCCCAAGAAGAACCCTGCAGGGTGGAAGACCTAGGGGTCTCCATAACCTTAGTGGGTGCCCCTTCCACAGTGGTTTCTTCCACCGGAGGAACCTCCACCGGCATCAGTACTAGGGTGTCCTTGTCACCTGGCAGTTTCCCCGAACGAGGCGAAGCTGAGGCCTTCGTGGGCAGGGCCGAGGCTTGTGCCATAGAGGCCTCTGAAGTCACACACAGCGGCACACCTTAGGTTTCACTGGATTTTCTCCTGATGGTCCCGCCTTGACAGGTGTTGTTTTTTTGGCGGGAGGGCTCAGTTTCTTGGAGTTTTCTTTGCGGTATTCTTGAGCCCAAGGAAGAAGAGGCTTTCCTTGGAGGGGGGAGCCCAAATGAGACTGATGATGGGACTGGCTATGGTCCTTATCCCGGGAGCACTTACGGGGCTTGTCCCCGTGTTTGCCCTTGTCCCCCGAGGTGTGCAGGACATCCATCTGCTGTTCTAATAGATGAGCTTTAAGGGCCTTCAGGTGTCAAATTCTTGTCCTGCTGGTAAAGCCTCTACAGGTCCTGTAGGCAGCTCTGTCATGGTCTGGACCCAGGCAGAAGACGCACTTGGAGTGGCCGTCTTTTGATGGTATCTGGCAGCCACAATCGCACTTGTTCCTCTTTGGTCTAGAGGAGGAGACCGATGACGGAGATGACATACGCCATACTGAAGTTGAAAAAGAGAGTAAAACGGTTGATTTTCTGAGAAAAATAAAAATTTTAGCTGGAACTGCTGGATAACAAAAACTTCCCCAATGTGAGCGGGTCATGGCGGGAAAAGATCTGTGGTGGGGCCGGGGTCCACCCCCTTATGTAGTGTGACCGACGTCGGGGTGGAGCCGATGTCAGGGGGCAGTCCCTGCTGGGTACTACTAGCTAAGATTTTTCCAGTGGGTCCTAAGGCCTGCAGCATTAGTCCTAATGGATATAGCCTGCTGCAAGAGCTCCCACTTGAAGTAAGATCAGTAGATCTTTGAGGGAATCTCAGTCAACAGGTCACGCTGTAGGAACTTCACCATTGGTGAAGCAGGTTCCCAATGGAAGAATGTCAGCAGTACAACTGAGGCTGCCCATGCCATCGATGTCACCAACCCTATAAAGGCATGAATGGACCTGCTCCCTCCTCAGTTCTTTCTTCTGGAGACAAAGGGAGCAAAGCTCATGCCATGGGGCACCGAGGAGAGAGAGAGAGAGAGAGAGAGGTGCCCAGGCATATAAGAAAGGCCAGATATACTACAGCCAGTTCCAGAACAAGAGCCCCAGGATGGGGGATGGTGGGAGGGAAAGCAGACCTGATTACTGAGATCCCCTCAAAGTTCTAATGTTAGTTCTTACGCAACTGTTCTATCTTCTTCAGGTATATTTCAGTCATCAGGTCACACCGTAGGAACGAGTCCTGAGCAGTTACAGGTGCAAACAGACAGTCTGAGAGGAGGGCTCAACATAAACTAAAGATAGGAGGCCCTGCAGCACAGCCCTGCCAAAACCTGCATGGGCTCTTCAGGCAATATCCAGACTAGTGCTTGGTGAAAGTATGGACAGTACTCCAGGTGGCAGCCATGCAGATGTCAGCAGCCGAGACCCCTTGAAAACAAGCCACAGAAGTAGCCATGCCTCTTGTGGAATGAGCCTTAACAGCCCCAGGCAGTTCTTTGTCATACTTGTTGTAGCAGAATACAATGCAATTTGCCAACCATTTGGATAAACACTGCTTAAAAACTGAAGCACCCTCTCTGCCTGGGGTGAAGGAAACAACTGCTTTGACTTTTTACACTCTGGTGCAAAGCAGGTAGTACTTCGAAACTCTGCGCAGTTCTAATGTATGGAGCAGTGCTTCCCCTGGATTAGCATGCTCAGGAAAATAAACGGGAAGGTGGATAGACTGCTTGAGTGTAAACTCGGAGACCACCTTAGGGGAAAAGTACAGTTACTTAAGAACTTACCATAACAGTAGATCTTTGAGAGAAGCTCTTGCAGTAGGTAACAGAATTTGGACAGTAGCCGACAGGTGACAGGACCTCATGGCAAACTTATAGCCAGCAGTCTATGGTGGGGACTGCCCCTGACGTTGGCCCACCCCGACGTCACGTATGGTATAAAGGGTTGGCGGTCCCCTACATGCCTCAGTTCTTTTTCTGCCGGACACTCTGGCATCCAGATGCAACATGATCTGAACAGGGAGCTGAAGGCAATACCTCACAGAACTGACAAGTACACAGCGACATTGGTTGCTAGCAGCAGGAACCCTCAAGGGGGAAGGAGGGTGGGAAATATACCTGCTGGAAGAGCTT
Source organism: Neoceratodus forsteri (assembly GCA_016271365.2). NCBI lineage: Eukaryota > Metazoa > Chordata > Ceratodontiformes > Ceratodontidae > Neoceratodus > Neoceratodus forsteri. The sequence goes on from CM057453.1 coordinate 1,279,171,282, forward strand.
CTCTCAAAGATCTACTGTTACGGCAAGTTCTTACATAACTGTACTATCTTACTTTGAGAGTCAGCTCTTGCAGAAGGTAACACAATTAGGACTGATTCCCAAACAGTACACAAAAATTTCAGTTCTTTGGGTGGTAGGTAAACAAAGAGAGAGAAGGGGGAAATTCCCTTACGAGAAACCTCGCAGAACTGCAAGGCCAATGCCTGCTCTGCATCTCAAGGAAATGCCCAGACTGTAGTGCCTAATGAAGGTGTGGACTGTGTGCCATGTAGCAGCTGCACAAATGTCTGATGCTGACACATTTCTCAGTGCAGCGAAGGAGGCCGCCACACCTCTTGTGGAATGACCCCATTTTTCTGGTAACAGAACGAAATACAGTGTACTAGCCACTTGGATGGTGTCGGTTTGGTCACAGGAGTCCCTAGGATTCTGGGGCAAAGGAGACAAACAATTTGTTAGAACACCTGTTGCCCTTGGTTCTGGACAAATAAAATTGCAGGATGTGATACACATCTAGAGTGTGGAGAAGAGCCTCTGCCCTATTCATATAATTGGGGTAATAAACCAGAAGCCAAATGTCCTGATTGAAGGTCACCTCAGACATCACCTTGAGTAGAAACTAAGGAATGGTTCACAAGGCCACACAATCCTTGTGAAACACCATATAAGGCTCTTTGCACATCAGGGCCTGAAGCTCAGAAATCCTTCGAGCAGAAGTAAAAGCAACTAAAAACAACGTTTTCCAAGACAGAAAACGTAGCTCACAGTCCATGGCCGGTTCAAAAGGGGGTATGGTCAGCTTCTCCAAAACAAATAGCAGGTCCCAAGGGGGGACCGGGTCCCTTATGGGAGGCTTAATATATAGAATACCCTTAAGAAAAGTACAGGTTACCTCCAACTGTGCCATCGTTCTGCCTTGGGCAGGGATGTGATAGGCAGAAAAGGCAGCCAAATGCACTTTAATGGAGGAGGAACCCAAGCCTGAGTCTGAAAGAGACACCAGGTACTCAAGGAGAGTATTCACTGGACAGGCCAAAGGGTCAAGATAATGAGCCATAGCCCACAGACAAAATTGCTTCCACTTCATTACATAGGTCACTCTAGTGGAAGGTTTTCTGGCCACCACAAGAATGTCGGTGACCTTGTCAGAAACCCCGAAGTGGAGCCTAAGTCTTCAGGAGTCATGTATGTAGGTGGAGGGACTGCAAGGTTCAGGTGGACCAAGGTCCCGTTGTCCTAAGAGAGAGGAAGTACGAGCTCAATGGTAAGGTGATCGGAGGTTCCACCGTTAGCTGCTGCAACAGTGGGAACTAGATCTGTCGAGGCCATAGTTGCACCACCAGGATCATAGTTGCCCCCTCCGCTTGCACCTTGAGGAGGACCCTCTGAAGGAGTGGAAACAGGGGAAAGGCATAGAGGAATCTCCTCTTTCAGGAAAGGGACAATGCGTCTCACCAGAAAATTCCAGGCTCAGGATCTAGTACGCAAAAACTGGGCAGTTTTGCGTTGGTAGGGAAGGCGAAGAGGTCCAGCTCGGGTGTTCCCCATTTGACGAATAGATTGTTGACTACGGACTGGAGAAGGAACCACTCATGCGCTCTAAACCGGATTCGGCTGAGAGCATTGGCCAGGGTATTCTGGAGGGACATGGACCACTGAGATCACTAGGTGATGGGACGTGGCCCAATCCCACACTCTCATTGCTTCCCTGCAGAGGGGTTAGGAGTGTGAGCCTCCCTGTTTGTTGAGAAATAACACCACTGACATGTTGTCTGTTTGCACAAGGAGTTGTCCCGGTCGGTGAACAGAGCTCAAGGCCTGCAGGGTGTAGAGAACGGCCCTCATCTCCAAAATATTGATGTGGAGAGATTCCTCACTCATGGACCAGGAACCCTGGGTCCTGTGAATGTCTAGATGTGCTCCCCATCCTACGCCTGAGGCATCAGATGTTAGGATCTAGTCTGGTGCTTCCTTTTGGAAGGGATGTCATCCACCACTGGAGTTCTTGGAGTATGGCCTCATGATGGAGACTGGAAGGTCCAAGTCATCCCCATCTTTGGTCCCACTGGATGCAAAGGGTCCACTGAATCGTCCTCGTATGGAGTCTCACAAAGGGGACTGTAATGATGGATGCTGCCATGTGGCCTAGCAGCCATAACAGAATTCTGGCTGGTACATCGAGGCTGAAAAGATGCTAGGACCTGAAGTCAGATAGCTCTGTCTTGTGGCAGGAAGGCTGTCCCTCGAATAGTGTCAAGTTGAGCCCCAATGAAATTCAGGTTCTGGGACATAGTTAAGAAGGATTTCGGGACATTGATCGTGATGCCTAGTTCCTTGAAGAGAGAATAGGTATCCTGAATGGATCTTTGTAGTTGTTCCTTGGACAGTGCTGTCAGAAGCCAGTCGTCCAAGTATGGGAATATGTAAGTGAGCCATCCTTCGAAGTGCCACTGCTACCACTGCAATGCACTTTGTGAAGACCCTCAGTGCTGATGACAGGCTGAAGGGTAGTGCCCTGAATTGAAAAAGTCTGCCCTGGAAGGTGAACCTGGGGAACCTCCTGTGGGGCTTTGCCACGAGGATGTGGAGGTACGTATCCTGCATGTCCAGTGATGCCAGCTAGTCCCCCGATGTAACATGGGGAGCAGGTCCTGAAGAGTGACCAACCTGAACCTCTTGTACTCTACAAAATGGTTGAGTTCTCCGAGATCCAGGATGGGTCTCAAGTTGCCCATCTTCTTTGGTACTAGGAAGAAGTGCGAGTAGAATTCTGTTCCTCTCTGAGCTGGGGGAACAGGTTCTATGGCCTTCTTGGACAGCAGGGTGTGAATCTCTGTCCAAATCAGACCTGCATGTTCTGCAGAGTAACAGGAAGGAGAGGGGGGCCTGTCCAGTAGTAGCTGGACAAACTCTATTGAGTGTCCGTTCTCTATGAGTTGGTGGACCCACTGGTGGGAGGTCACCTTCCACCAGGCTGCGGCATACAGTGAAAAGCATCCTCCGACCGCCTCCCCTGGTGAAGTGCTGGGAAGGGGCAGATCCAATGGAGAGGTAGGCAGTGGTTGGAGGGGGAAAAGTGGCCTGGGTTGGTTTGGCTGGGTGAGAGGCAGGTCCTGCAGAGCCTCTATGGGCGCCTCTCCGGTGATAGCCTCCTCGTTGAGGCTGTTGGTGCTGGAAATGGGGTTGTTGTGGTGGTTGTCCCCCTTGGCCATGAAAACGAGACCTATGAAATTGTTTCGGGCGATACATGGACTGCATGGTCCCAACTGCCTTCCCAGATTCTTGAAGCTTGTTAATAATCTTTTCCATGTCCTTGCTAAAGAGGACTGATCCTTGGAAGAGTGCATCAAGGAGGTTTGACTGAACATCCTGCGCAAACCCTGAGACCCGAAGCCAAGAATGACGGTGTAGGTACACACCAGTCACAGCCACTCTTGCCGCTGTGTCCGACGAATTGTAAGCAGAGCGGAGAACATAGGTGCCCACATCTGATCCAGTCTGTAGAAGTTTTAGGAGCTCTGTCTTCTGCAGGCCATCTGGCATTACTTGCATAATATCCAGCTCGTTCCCAAAGGGTGTTCTGGAACTGAACCATGTGTGTCAAAAAGTTCAGGCTTCTTATACTGCAAGTGGCAGAAGAATACACCTTATGCCCCATGGAGTCCAACTGCTTGGGCTCCCTGTCTGGGAGTTGGGTTTGAAGGTGTTTAGGCCTTTGGGAATGGTTATGTGCTGCCAAAATCACCACAGAATCTGCTGTGGGATGTTCAGCCAAGAAGGGTTGCTCTTTGGGGGCCCTATAGAGGTGATCAGCCTTCTTGCGGACTGTGGTGGAAGAATGAGGGCGCTTCCAAGAAGCCTGGGTGACATCCGTGAAGGTGTCCACCAGGGGCGGGATGACGACCGGCTTCGGGTATTTCTGCCGGAGGTATTTAGCCAGACTTATTCTCTCTGGGTCTAGATCCTCAGTATCCCAATCCATGTTGGCATGGATGTGTCTCATGACCTCCATGAAAGAGGGGTCATCAGGAGGTAATTTGGACATATCTTCTGGGTCCAGAGGAGATAACTCCCCTATGGACAAGTCTGGGTAGGAAAAATCCAAGGGCTGGTATGAATCTCAGGGTTTTAAATAATTGATTAGCACTTTTTTTCTTGGGACAATACTAACTGTACATTAAGCATTCATACAGGTTTTCTAGAAGTGTTATGTTTGTTAAACACAGTGAGGCAAGTGCTATGCATTTTCACAATGGTTTAGAACTTTTATGAGCAAAACGCTAATCAATTTTTAGAGTTAAATAAAACCCTGAATCTGAGGAGGAAGACCTAAGTCGCCTCTTCCTATGCCCATGTCTGTCAGGAGAGCTTGGAAGATTCAGGCTCCATGACCTTGATTGAGATCTGTGGCTTCTCTTACACATGGCCTTTCCTTTGGGCCTATCATGTGAAGTAGGCTCTTTGCCATGGCCCTTATCAGGAGGGGGTTGAGGGATCTTGGCTGTGTCCGGAGTTGGGGGAAGAAGTTTTATGGGTGCCCCCCCATCTGGAGTTTTTGTCACATCTGGTGCAGCCAGAAGAAAAAAGTACTCACCTTAGTAATTGTGTTTCTTCTAATGGAGTCTTGCTGTATTCTGACAAGTTGCAGTTAGCTCCAGCTCTTGAACTGCCTCCGACAGTGAAGGGTTAAAATTCTATGCCAGGCATAGAACGTTGGGCTCGAGCTCGGTTGAAAACTCTGCCTGTGTCCTTTTGAAACCCAACCATCAGATTCTTATGAGCTAAAACTCACTGACTAATAATAATAATAATGTGGAAATTGTAAACTCCTAGTAGCCAACTGGCAAGAGAGACTTTGGATTCCCTAAAAGACTCAAGTCAGGAAACCCAAAGAACAAAAATCAGGCAATGAGAACTAAAAATTTTTAATTAAACAACACAAAGCACCCAACACAAAAGAAGTGGGCTAAAGACACCCCTGGGGTGCAACACTGCACCTGCCCACCCACTTCCCAAAAACAAGTTCTGAGAGGGGAGGCAGGGAGGGCGGTCAGAATACAGCAAGGCACCATTAGAAGAAACACAATTACTAAGGTGAGTAATTTTTTCGTCAAACAACATGAAGTCTTGCTGTATTCTGACAAGTTGTAGACTACCAAGCAGTACCTCCAAGGAGGAGGGACAGAACCTACTTTGGGAGTAGGCTTTGAAGTACTGCTGTGCCAAACCTAGCATCACTCCTAGCCTGGATATCCAGAGAGTAATGCTTGGTGAAGGCATGAACTGTTTTCCAGGTGGCAGCTTGACAGATTTCTAACAAGGGGATATCCCTAGCTGCAGCCAAAGATGCAGCTGTACCTCTAGTGGAATGAGACCTCAGGCCTGAGGGTGCAATTTTTTCCCAGATTTTCATAGCAAAATTGAATACAGGACACAATCCACCTGGCAATGGTTCTCTTTGTGGCAGGTTTTCCCTTACCTACTTCCCCATAAGTGAGGAACAGCAGGAAGGAGTCAAACCTGTGACCCTTTGTATGCTCTATGTAGTAACTAAGGGCCCTTTTAACATCTAAACTGTGTAGCCTCCATTCCCCTGAGGAGGTGTGATCAGTGAAGTATACAGGAAGAGACACAGATTGGTTTAAGTGGAAATCAGAAACCACTTTAGGTAGGAACCTTCTATTGGTTGTAAGGACCACCTTATCCCTATGGAAAGAAATGAAGTCAGGCTCCATTGACAGGGCTTGCAATTCACTGATACATCTGGCAGAAGTAACAGCAACCAAAAACACAGTTTTCCAAGTCAAGTACTTGAGCTCTGCTGAGGACATAGGCTCGAAGGAGGGGTTGCATCAGCTGAGCAATATATATATTCAAATCCCAGGCAGGAGCAGGGTCCCTAAAAGGGGGACTGGTATGAAGCAACCCTTTGAAAAATTTACAGAATACAGGGTGAGATGACAGAGAGGAAGACTTCCCCACTGACAGGAAAGCAGAGATAGCTGATAAATGCACTTTGAGAGTAGCTGATTTGAGACCTAGGCTTTTAAGCTAAACCATGTAATCCAGAACTGTGGACAACTCAGCAGTATCTGAAGAAATGTGCTTCTTGGAACACCAAATACTGAACCTTTTCCATTTGGAGTTATAGGTTTTTCTGGTGGCAGGCTTTCGAGAAGGCTTGAGGATATCCAGAACCCCTTGGGACAGATGTAAGTCTGCATACTCTAAGTCTTCAAGAGCCATGCCTTGACATTGAGTGACTAGAGATTGGGGTAACAAATCCTCCCGAGAGGAGGTTTGCAGATTGTAATTCCTGGGAAGAGACAGGGGAAGATGGACTGCTAAGGACAGCAACAGGGGGTACCAAGGCTGCCTGGCCCAGTCTGGAGCAATCAGAATCACTTTGCATGGTTGTGACCTTACCTTAACTAGAACCTTGAACAATAGAGGAAAAGGAGAGAAGGCATAAAGAAACTTCCCTTCCCAGTTCAAAATCAGAGCATCCAGAGGGACTGAACCCAAGACTGGGGTTCTGCAACAAAACAGAGGAAGTTGGTGATTGTCTGGGGCTGCAAAGAGATCTGTCTCTGGAGTGCCCCACCTTGAGAAAATCACCTTCAACACCAAAGGGTCCAGAGACCATTAGTGATGGACCTGGGAAATCCTGCTCAATGCATCTGCTATCACATTGTCCTTTCCTGGGAGATGGACTGCTATTAGAGAGGTCTGCAGGGAATATGCCAGGGACCTTACTTTCATGGCCTTCGTGCACAAGGCCGTGAACTGAGTGCCTACTGTCTGTTGATGTACCACATGGCGGTAGTGTTGTCTGTTCTGACCTGAACCACCTTGTTCTGTATTGACTGAGAGAAAGCTTGTAGGGCTAGAAGTACTGCCCTGAGCTCCAGGAGGTTGATGTGAAGAAGGGATTCCTGAGGGGACAACAGTCCCTGGGTCGTGAGAGCCCCCAGATGGGCTCCCCACCCCAAAAGGGAAGCATCTGTGGTGAGAACCACAGAGTGAGTCTGAAAGACAAATGGAACACCTTGCCTCAGATTGTCCAGGTCCTGCCACCACTGAAGGGCCTGAATTAAGGTCTGAGTAACAGGAACTAGCTTGGTAAGAGGATCTTTCCTTTGGGACCAAAAAGTTCTCAGATGGAACTGAATGTCCCTCATCTGAAACCTGGCCCCTTGGACCACTGCTGTGGAAGCTGCCATGTGGCCCAAAAGCTGCAGAAAATGTCTTGCTGGTCGAGAAACCAGAGGAAGAAAGGAAGAGGCCAGTTGAGAAATGGCTTTTGCCCTTTCCAAAGGAAGGAAGGCTCTTGTTTTGAGGGTGTCCAGTTCTGCTCCTATAAAAGTGAGGAGCTGTACTGGTTCGAGGACTGACTTGGGAAGACTGAGAAGAAACCCCAGGGAAGTGAGAACTTGCTGGGTGACTTGCAGATCTGACTTGACTTGGTCTGGAGACTGGCCCACAAGAAGCCAGTCATCCAGGTATGGAAAAATAGAAATCCTTTTTCTTCTTAAAAAGGCCACTACTACTGCTAGGCACTTTGTAAACACCCTTGGAGCTGAAGTTAGACCGAAGGGCATTGCTCTGAACTGATAATGGCCTGAGGGCAATTCGAACCTGAGGTACTTTCTGTGGGAGCACCTGACGGAAATGTGAAAATAGGCATCCTTGAGGGCCAGTGAGGCTAGCCAGTCCCCTGGCCTCAGAGAGGGAAGAATTGTTCCCAGAATCACCATTTTGAATTTTGGCTTTATTAGGTGCTTGTTTAGGTATCTTAGATCTAGGATGGGTTGCCACTCCCCTGTCTTTTTTGGGGTAAGGAAGTACCTGGAGTACAGACCTTTGCCCCTGTATGGAGTTGGAACTCTATGGCCTTTAAAGCCAGTAGAGACAAAACCTCTGCCACTAGAGCAAGGATTTCTGAAGTATTTGCAGGTGGAAAGGATCTGGGTCTGTGTTTCAGAAATCTTTTGAAACTGAGAACCAGTCTCTGGCTTACAACCTCCAGGACCCACTTGTCTGAGGTAACAGACATCCAGTCCTGGACAAAGTAAGCCAGCCTGCCTCCTACTGGAATGGGGGAGTCGATCTGGGCTGACACATGAGGGTGTCTGCTTGGCAGGAGCCTTAGGCTGAGGGGTGGATGCAGCCCTGCTCATCCCCCTTCTGCCTCTCCCTCTGAAGAACCCCTCTCTGAGAAAAGGAAGAGGAGGCCTGTGCCTGGTAGAAAGGCCTGTGAAAAGGCCTGCCCCTGCCCCTAGACTGCTGCCTCTGAGGAGCTGCCTGCCTCTCCTTGGCCTGTGCACTCCTACAAGTGGTCCTGTACTCATCCATTTTCTTCATGCAATTCTCTGTCTGCTCCCCAAACAGAGAATTACCCACTACAGGGAAATCCATGGCCTTAGCCTGGGTGTCCTGTGAAAGGCTAGTACATCTGAGCCAAGCCATTCTCCGGAGAGCCACAGATGTAGCCATGACTCTTGATGACACATCACTGGAGTCCACAGCAGCATGAAATTGCACCTTTGATGCCTCAATCCCATCACCAGCCCCCCCCAGCTCCTTGGCTAGCTGGGGGGAGGCCTATTTAGCTAGTGCCAGTACAGTGTCCCACCTGGACTTCTGGTACCTGGCTGTATAGGCCATACAATGAGCCTGCCTGAGTCCCAAAGATGATGACAAGTACTGTTTCTTTGCCATGGCATCTATCTTCCTGGTATCTTTGTCTGGGGGGTGTGAAGCCAAGGGGATGTTTGCTTTGTCACAGGCAGCAGCCTGCACTACCCCAACATGGCTGCATTGTTGGTAAAGAAATTCCGTATCCAAGCCTGACAAGGTGTACATCTTGTCCATTCTCTTGTCAACAGGAGGTACAGAGTTGGGAGACCTAAGAATTTTTTGTGTCTGTTTCCCAAATGACTTATGAAGGGGAATAGACAGTCTCTTAGACTCTGGGATGTCCAGCATCTCTATGTAGTCAGGCTCCTCTTGATCCTCTACAGCCTCCTCAATAGGAAGCTGGATGGTTTGAACCACTTTTCTGTAGAACAAAAAGTGGTGAGGGGACTCAGAAAGCCTAGGAGGGGAAACACCAGAAGGTGTGTCTGGGGAGATGTCCAGTTCCAAAGGCACATCCAGACTTTCGCCATCGTAATCATCCTCTTCAAAATCCCCCTCCTCATTAAACTCTGGTTCGTAAAAATCTTCAGGGGAATAATCCTGAACCGGGGGAACCGACCGAACAGAACCCCTGCCAGAAGGTGCCGGATCAGTTGGAACCGGACGAAGTGATTCCACAATCCGAATTGCTTTGGCTATTTCTTCGGCGGTCGGAACATGCAGCTCTGGATCCGAACCAGCTGATTTATCCTTTCATTTTGTTTTTGTAGGAACCGATCCCTCAGGATCAGCTCTCCTCTTGCCTGAAGAAGTATCGCCCTTGTCAGAGGGTACTCCTTCTGGTTCGGTAGGAACCGAACCGGGCTGGCCTTCCGGGTCAGCGGATTTCTCGACCTCCTTATCCCTAAGTCTAGTTAACCTTTTCTCCAGGGTAGACTTAGGGAACTTCTTACAAATTTGGCAGTCTGAATCGAAATGGTCAAACCCCAGACAGTAAACACAGGTGGTGTGGGGATCGGCCTTAGCAAAGACCTTCCCACACACACTGCAGTGTTGAAACCCAGTGGGCCCGTTTTTTTGGGGGTGTTTCTCAGACATGGCCAACCTAACCAACTTACCCTTTATATGGCAACAGCCAGGCAAGACTCACCTATCGGTTTCTCACCATGTCACGGGTGATGGAAAAAAACGCTAAAATTATGTGTTTTTTTTTAAACTGATACGGACTGGTAACCATACACTAACTTTTTCTTTTTTAAGATCTTACTACAAGATCGGTTCAGCCGAACCGATCGGAAAAAATTCTACAATTTCCACACAATAGCTACTAAACTAAGTACTTACGGTACCACAGACAGAGTCTCGAACCGAAAAACGGAACGGAAATCGGACTAAAACCGAAATTTTAACCGCGATAGAACCGAGCAGAAGGAGAAATCTCCGGAGCGACTGTTCAGTGAGGCAGAGTAAAGAATCTGACGGTTGGGTTTCAAAAGGACACAGACAGAGTTTTCAACCAAGCTTAAGCCCAATGTTCTATGCCTGGCATAGAATTTTAACTCTTCATTCTCCAGGGCAGTTCAAGAGCTGGAGCTAACTGCAACTTGTCAGAATACAGCAAGACTTCATGTTTTTTTTTTGGAGGCACAGTCGATGCAGGGGTGGCACTGCCCTTGAGACAGATGTGTTATGTGGCGCACGTGGGTTGGCCATTATCTGCTGTTGACTCTGTCTTGGCCCCAATTCTGTACACCGGCGAGAGAAACAGGAAGGGATGGAGGGGTGGGGCAAGGAAGCCCAAGAGATAGAGAAAAGGAAGGGATATAAAAACTGAAAGGAGGACAGCAAAAAAGAGAGAGAGAGAGAGAGCAGCCTAAGGGACTGGGATAGGTAGGAGCCCCAATCTCTGGGTGAAAGAAAGAAAGGGGTGGAGAAGGGAGGGTAGAAAGAGGAGAATGAAGGGAGAAGGAGGGGAGGACACTGCCCCCACCCAACCCGGAACAACCTGAACTTCAAGAGGGGTAGCTCCGATTTTAGAACCCTCATGCTGCAGACTGAAGAGGAAGAAAACACAGGAAGTGCCCCCTGCGCAGCCAGGGTAGTCTCAAGAGGGGACCAGAGTTAAGGGAAAAAAATGACTCGAGGTCGATTCAGGCCAAGACAGGTCAGGCGGCACCCAACCCCTCCTGCTTGGTTAAAAAAGAATGCCCCCAAGAGAGGAGAGAAAATAAGGCATAGGGAAAAAAACAGGACAGCCTACCCTTGTTGTCAACTTAATAGAGAAAAAGGTGTGGCAAGTGACAACACCTTTGGGTCAAGGAGGAGATGCCCCAAACAGGCATTAATAATAAAGGGGATTGCTGATGGGGGTAATAAGGGGTCCCCCAATTTTCTCCCCATCTCAGAAACCCTGGGGAGGCAGAGAGCCAACATCTGAGAGGCGGGGGGGGGAGAGAAGACACCCCAAGACCCCCAAGCAAAAATCCTCCCTGTCTGTCTTTAAGAGTCCTCCTTCTCCTAACCACAAGGGAGAGGAGGAAGAGGAGAGGATCTGGAGAGCAATATAAGAGACACACAGGGAGGAGAACTGCCCAGAGACAGAGGGCCACAGGGGGAAGGAGGGCCGGATTTAGTGATGAATGGTAAATATATACAGAAAGATCAAGAATTACAGTAGGTACGTAATTTTCATATCTTCTCTGTGTCAGTCTTCATCATTCTTCACTAGTATGGGTGAGTACTGAGCCCCCGAAGGGGGTCCAGCACCTCCCTAAGGGACAGAGTCCCTTAGCCTCCAGTGGGGAAGACACTAGAGGGGAGAACTCTTACAGGCCTGGGACTGGTCTGGGTGAGGTGGGGATCTCCTCAGAAGAGAGGAAAGGTTCCCCTGCAAATCCCGTCTCACCCTACGGGAGAAAAGTTGGGTTCTCTGGAAGGTGGAGGAGGTCACCCTATGCCAGGCCAGGGGTGACAACAGGGATAGATGAAGCCATGCCAACTGCCTAATGCAGAGCGTCGTTCCCACTAGCCTGGAGGCCACCTCATTGGCGTTGCAAGATGTCCTTGCTTGGTGCCTTGCTAGCTCCAGGCCTTGTGCAGAGAGGACCATAGCCCATCTGGTTACCTCCGAATCAGGCAAGGAAGCTAGGACCTGACCTAGTATCAACCACAAGTACCTGTTATAGGCAGCATGGAGGGCCCGATGAGCTGCAACGCAGAGCAGAAGCTGTGCCGAGAACATCCTCCTGCCCCAAAAATCAAAACTCCGAAGAGTCATAATCCAGGGGCTGGTCATGGCTTGGGCGTCTATGCCCAGAAGGGGTATCCAGAAGCATCACGCCTGAAGGGGGTTGAGGCAGAGATTCTGGAGACCCGGGGAGGGTGCAATATCTGAGGCAAAGGTCCCTTGGGGCTGGAGCTGGGGAATAGGGATGTTGCCAGACCTGGAGCGATGCTTCCGGAAAAGGGACAGGTCAGGCAGGGACCAAAAGGTCATCTGCACTATACTCACCTAAAAAGGTGCACACCACCCAGTCCAGATTGTGCTCTCCAGGGGAGGAAATGTTGAGTTCGTCGAGCAACCTCGACAGGAAGAGCTGGTAGCCAGACAAATCAGCTGCTGCAGAAAGGTGGACCAATGACTCCCCTCCCTCAGAGAAGGAAGATGAGGAAGCCGACAAGATTGGAGATACAGGGACAGGCTGAGCAGGGGGTTGGTGAAACACTTGTTGGTCTTCAGCCCTAAAATAGGTAGGAAAAAACTCAGCTGTGGCCCTGAACTGTGCCCAGGTGAGAGGCCCCATAGGGACAGAGATCCCCGGGAGAGAGGGGTTGGTAGAGGCAACGGGGCCAGGCTCCTCTGAGGAGGGGCACTGCCTCTGCCTGGGCAGGGGGACCTGATGGAAGACCTCAAAAGAGGAGGAGCCCCAGTGGTCCCAGCAGAAGGAGATCGCTCAACCAGACCAGAACGGTCAACACTGTACCCAGAGGAAATCCCCCCGTGAGGTGACTGGGACCGTGTGAGTCCAGAAGGATGGCCCCTGACCTCAAAAGTAGATGTCCCTCTCAAAGACTCTCCAGGGGAAAAGCGAGGATCTGCACGATGACTCCTACCAGAACCCAGGTGGATCCCAAGGAGAGGTGGCTGCCCTGAGCTGTGGCCACTGAACCCCTCTGACTCTGAAAGGGCCCTCTTCCTCACTATCACTAGCCTAGGCAACTGGCAACCCCCAGGTGACCCCTGGGAGACAGCTGAAGGTACAGCACCCTCCTCTTCCTGGGACACTCCGGTCTGTCCCAAACTCAGACTTGCCAGGATCACCGAAGAAGGGGGTACCCCACCTGAAGGGACGGACATATCTGTGGTCCTGGGTTGCACTGCAGTGACCACCTGGACAGCCACAGACTGGCCAGTCTCACTGACCCCAGAAGCAACAGAACCTACCAGACCAACAGAAGGAGGCTGAGTGGGGGCCAAGGCGCTGGACTCAAAGGGATCGGAGGATCCAGATGAATCCGTGAGCCAATTCGGGTAGGAGCCCAAGTCCTCGTCCTCTGAGGAGGACTGAGAGGCCTGAACCCAGATCACTCCTCGATCCCTCCCAGTCCTGGGGCCACGAGACATGCCACCTCCAGCTCCAGCATCATGAACGGCACCATAGCTCGGAGAGGCAGGCAGCACTGGCCACTGCACTGCCCCACTCCCTGGCACCACAAATGGCATCAGAGTCAGAGGCGGCGCCGACCCCTTCCCTGGCACCACAAATGGTGCCAGAGCCAGAGGTGGCACTGAGAAATGAAAATGACGTACCTACCGTAATTCTTGATCTTTTTGTGTATCTTCACCATTCATCACTATGTGGGTATCTGGCTGGAGCCAGGACCCCGCAGAAGCTTTGTTTTTGGTATGGGCAGAGCTGACGCAGTGACGGCACCACCTCAAGATCAACATACTATGTGGCGCTCACAGGTTGGCCGTTAACTGTCACCAGCTCCACCCCAACGTCAGTTCTGAGTTGCCGTAGAGTGAGAAGTAAAGGGGGGGCAAGAGAGCTCAAGGGATAGATAAAAGAAAAAGATGTACAAATCAGAAGAGGAATAAACAACTGAGAGGACAGAATGAAGAAGCGAGAGGAAACTTAGGGATTGGGAGGGGCCCCAATCTCTGGGAAAGAGGTGAAATGGAGGGAGAAGGAGAGGGAAAAATATTGGGAGGGGGAAGAGGACAGTGTCAACCGACCCTGCGGTTTGGACCCTTAACATTTTTAGGAGAGTGAACAAGGTTCAGGCAGTCTGCCCATGAGGAGTAGAATGTTAAGGAGGCAAACCTGGCAAGGCAAGCAAGGTTAACCCATAGGGAATTTGAGAAACTCCTTGTAGAGAACGACTAGCTCAGAGGGATCAGTCGTAAGGTTTCCTTAGGAGCAGCTTGAGGGAGCCAGGAGCCGAGGCATGTCCTCTCCCCTATCCAAAAGAAAAAGGGGAGCCGGCCCAGTGACACTGAGGGTTGAGGCACTGGACACCACATCTCACTCCATGCTGGCGACCCAGGTTCGGGAATGAGCCAGGACCATCAGGGGTCAGCAGGGGAGGAGAAGGATCGAGCATCCACAGGACTGCTCTCCTTCTCCAGAGAGGGGGGTGGACTGCTGCTGGTGCTCGGGCAGCCCCTGGTGACAGCTGGGGATCACTGAGCACAGGTAGGATGTATGGGGCTCATACTGTGGCAGGATGCCAGGATCAGGGAGTGTGTGGACGCGTGTGCACTCGGGTCCTTGGGCATCATTGCACGCCATAGACGACGGGGAGGGAGAACAAAGGAAATATGGGCACCAGACGCAGCAGCTTGATGGTGGTCTCTTGCGAGGAAGACTGGTCGGCTCAGTGGATACGCGGCACTGGATCCTGTTCGGGCGGGGTTGAGCTCAGGGGGAGAAGCTCCCCTCCACCCCGCCGCAGGGGGCAAGCCACGGGGGTAGCCACGAGACCCACAAGTAGCACTGGATTCCCAGAGATGGCAGCCAGAAACCTGAAGGGGATGTCAGAAGTGGTAAGGTAGGCAGTCTGGTGGCTCAAGGAAGAAAAATAGACAGCAAAAGAAAAAAGGGGGGGGACTTTGAAAGAAGAACCTCCTCAATATTAAAAGAGTTGTATGGGATTAGTCCCGAAGGACAGAAGAAGGGGGAAAGAGGGGGTTCCAATCCCACTACCCCACCCCTAACAAGGGGCAAGAAGGCTGCAAGGTGAGAAAAAGGGACAAACCTCCCCACCCCCCACCATCTACCATCCAAGCTGTAAAGAGCTGAAGTCCACCCTGTGTGTTTCCAGGGTCCCCCTACTCCTGGCCAAAGGGAAGGAAGGAGGGGGAAGGTAACAAGAGAGACATACAGAGGAAGGGGGAACCCAGAGACTGAGGCCCCAGGGGAACGGTGGGTGAGATTTAGTGATGAATGGAGAAGATACACAGAAAGATCAAGAAATGAAAATTATGTACCTACCGTAACTCTGATCTGTGTATCTTCACCATTCATCACCTTAGGGTAATGTGGCCGGAGGTCACGACCCCGCAGGATGGGCGGAGTCGATTCACCATCGGCGCTACCGAGGTCGGCTACATCGGTGGCGCCTGTGGGTTGGCTGTTAGGTGTCATTGACCCTGCCTCCCGCCAGTTCTGGAGTCACCGTAGAGTAAGAAAGGGTGGAGGGAGGACAGGGATACCAAGGACAGATAAAGGAAAAGATATACAAACTAAAAGGAGAAATAATGACTGAGAAGACAGAAAGAGTGTTGGAATCTAAGGGGATTGGGAAGGGGCCCCAATCTCTAGAAGTAGAAGAGAAGGGGGGGGGGGAATAAGAAGTAAGGATGTGAGGAGCGGGTAAGGAAACATAACCTGAAGCCTTGACCTGTCTCCAGATTGTATAGGCACTACGAAGGAGTAACCAGAAGGCTACACTGCCAGAATTCAAGGCACAGAATCACTGGCAATACACTCCAACATAAGCAGAAGTGGCTGTTCTGGAAGAAAAACAGGATACAGGACAGCATCCCCCCTCCCTCCCCGAAATCCAGTTTTGGTGTTAAGAAACTAGTTTCTTAAATTAATTTGAGGGTTGAGTCCTTAAGGACAAAAACAAGGGAGAAGCTGAAGGGAAGAGAGAGAGAGAACAGGAGAGAGGGCAACCACCAACCCCCACCCCACAGGTGAGCCGAGGCACTGAGGAAAGAAGTGCCCTCCATCCGGACCACTCTTCCCCTTAGGAATGTAAAACATCCCCCTATGTGCCCAAGGTCACCCTGCTCCTGACCAATGGAAAGGAAGGGGGGAGGCACACAGAGGGAAGGGGACCCAGAGACTGAGGCCTGAGGGGCATGGAGGGTGGGATTGTGATGAATAGTGAAGATGCACAGAAAGATCAGAATTATGGTAGGTATGTAATTTTCATATCTTATCTGTGTCAGTCTTCACCATTCATCACCTTTGGGTGAGTGCAGAGCCCCCCCCCGAAGGGGACCTTGGACCCTAAAGGACTAAGTCCCTTAGCTCTCAGTGGGTGGCACACCTAGAGGGAGAGCCTTCATGGGTCTGGAGAGGCCCGAGACTAGAAGAGTGAGGCGAGGACCCCCGGGATGGGGTAGGAGGATGAGGCAAACTACCCGGAGACTCCGGGTGGGCACAATACCTCTGGCGGAGATCCCTAAGAGCTGGTACTCCAGAAAAGGGTCTCTGCCAGAAATGCAACGACACCTCCCGAAAGGAAGCAGGCCAGGGGGGCACCACAAGGGTGTCCGCACTGAAATCGCCTAAGAAGGCATGTGTCGAGTGCTCCAGGTTGTGCTGCATGGGTGGGGTGATATGCAGGTCCTCCAACATCCTCATGAGGAAACGCTGATACTCCACGAGAGCAGCAGCAGGGGAGATGTGGACAGATGGTTCCTCTCCTCCTGAAGAGGAGGATGAGAAAGTGGGGGACCTTAAAGATTCAGTGGCTGGTTGCTCAGGGGGAGGTTGGAACACCTGCCTGTCCATGGCCCTAACATAAGAGGGAAAATGAGCAGCCACAGCCCTGAATTGCTCCCAGGAGAGAGATCCGTTAGGACCGAGAATGCTTAGGAGAGCAGGAGAAGGTGGCAGAGGAGTGGGAGCAGAGCCAACAACAGGAATCGACTGTCCTCTGCCTGGGCAAGAGAACGCACCTGGAGCCCCAAGGGAAGAGGGAGTTCTGGAAAACTCAACAGCTAACGGCTGGTCAACCATAATGGAACTGCCTGGGCTGTGCCCTGAAGATTCCCCCTGTGAGGTGACCGGGGCCGTGGAACTCTAAAACGATGGTCCCCTACCTCCAAAGAACACAGCCCTCTCGATGAGACCGAAAAGAAAGGGCGGAGGTCCGCACTACGACTTCTTCCCGAACCCGGGTGGGCCCCAGAAAAGGGTTGCCATGTCGAACCCCTACCCCATGACCCCTCAGAGTCCGATAGAGCCCTTCTCCCTGTAAACACCAGCCTAGGCAGCTGACAACTCTGGTCAGTCCCCGAAGGGACTATCCAGGGAGCAGCACCCTCCCCTCCTGTGGGTGCTCCGATCGGCCCCAAAGTTGGGCGATCCAGGCACACCACCCGAGGGGGTACCACTACTGAAGAGTCAGAGAACCCTCCAAGGCAAGACTGCAGAGCAATAGTGACCTGCACCACTGCCTGCTGGTCAGCACCCCTGACCCTGGTCCCAGGAGCAACTGTCTGCTCCTCAGAGGGGGGCTAGTTCTGGTCTGTCGAAGTCACTACCAGGGTGTCTATGTGAATGGCCAACCCCAAAGAGTCAGACTGCCTGTCTGACTCAGAGTCCGCCTCCACCTCCGAGGAGGTGGAGACCGAAGTAAGGTGACAGATAGTACGCAGATGCCCACTGCCATCCCGACCAAATGGGGTACCAGTCTGGGAGACTGCACCAGAGTCAGTGCCGAAGCCCCCAACCGCACCACAAATGGTGCGAGAAGAAGACACGGTGCCAAGGGCGGCAGCAGTATTGGAGCCAGAGCCTGTCATGGCGCCACCCTGACCCATGGCACTGCAGGTGGCATCGAGGTCAGAGACGGCACAGACGATGGCTCCGACAACTCTCTCAGCGCCAAGAGCGGTAACCCCCACAGCACCGTGTCCTCACTCGGCACCGCAAGTGGCACCAGAGCTGGACATGGCACCATGCTCAGCCTCGGTGCCGCGAGAAACAGTCAAGGACAGTGCCATAGAGCCTCCCACAGCGCCGTCAGCACCATCGGTGCCACGAATGGTGCCAACAGCAGAGATGGCACCGAGTGATGGACCGGTGCTGACCACGGCACCATCAGAGCCCACAGCACCACAAACTGAGGCCCAAGATGGCGCCGACGGACGGTGCCGACCCAGGCTTCTCAGCAGGAGGAGATGACACCGTGGGGCCTTCACCCCCAATGGGGCGACTGCCAATGTGGTGCCTCCCACCCGCCCCCCAGAGGAAATGGACTGGGCCTTCTGCACCATGGAAGGGGCTTCTGCAATGGCACACTACTAGGAGCAGAAGCCCCTGTCCTCCGCGGTCTGTATAGAACCAGAAAGGGACCCAGAGGAAAGGCCGAGAGACCGTGACATGGCCCAAGTGCTCACCCATCCCCTGAAAGTTGGCAGAGCTTGTCCAGCTTTCCACATGCATTGTTCAATGGCACGACAGTCCATGGAGAAGCAGGTGTCACACTAATCCATGTCGTGAAGCGGGCCAAGACACACGAGTCACATTGGTCGGTGACAGAGTATTTACATCCACAAGGGCACCGTCGCATAGGGGGCCATCCCGTCTTCGAAGATTTCTTGTCCCCCGACTGAGAAATGACCTACGGAAGAACAAGCTAAACAAAGACTCGACGTCGCTAGCAAATAAAGAAAAGGAACAGTCTTACCAGCGACGTCGAGTGGTGGCTAAAAACAGAATCGGCTGGATAGATGAAGACAGCGTCGCAATATTTTGGCGTTGATGGAACTCAGCATCGAGAAAATCGAAGCCGAAGACTTCTCTGTAGTCAGTAGGCCTCTTGCGCAGCAGAGCTTCCCACAAGGTGCGACCTCTATGTCGGGAGAAGAGGAACTGGTGAGAGGGCCGGGTCGATGACACCTAACAACCAACCTGCTAGCGCCATGCAGTGCATCGGCCTTGAGGGCGGCGCCAATAGTGTGTCTACTCTGCCCATCCAAAAAAAAAAAAGAGGCTCCTGCGGGGCCGTGACCTCCAGCCACATTACCCAAAGGTAATGAATGGTGATGATTGACACAGATAAGCTTTATTTATTTATTTATTTAGCTTTTGTTTACCGGGTAGGTACACTAGACAAGTGATATGCCTATTTTCAGGAATGACCCGGGAGAGTACTGAACTTACAAGATACATACAAGGCAACTTAGGAGGAACAACTTATTACAGGAGGTACTAACAATTGTAGTAAAACAAATACACAAGCAGCAGTTACCCCATATAACAGAATTGCATAGATTGACATTAGTGACAACTGGGGTTCATCAAGAACATTTTCACTACGGAGGCTTGAAGCAGTCACACACTGATGATAATTTAAGTGCAACCACAGGAGGAGCGAAGATCCCATGGGAGGGGGCCATGCGGACATGATCAGGAAGGGAGTTCCAGAGTCTGGGCACGTAGGCAGCAAAGTCTTGGCCCCCCATGAGAGTCCGGGTGGAAGGAATTTTAAGCAGTCCAGCAGACTGGGACCTAAGCTTGTAGGGCATGATGTCCATTTTTGGAAGGAGATTCACCAGTCCCTGAGGGGAGCTAGAAGCGAGCACCTTCTTGGAGAAGCTTCCAACACCGAAATCCAGGTATTCAGCTGGAGGCAACCAGCAGAGTTTATCATAGAGATCACAGCGATGGGTGAGTTTAGGGACGGCAAGTGCAAACCGACATATATTGTTAAGATTTACGGTAGGTACATAATTTTCATATCTTATCTGTGTCAGTCTTCATCATTCATCACTATGTGGGTGAGTACCGAGCCCCTGAAAGGGGCCCAATGTGACCCTAAGGACTGTTTCGCCCCAGTGGAAGACACTGAGGAGAACCTTTCTGGGCCTGGAGAGGCCCGAGACTGGTCTGAGTGAGACGGGGACCCCCTTGATGGGGAAGCAAGGACCCCAATAGTTGCCATCTCACCCTAGGGGAGAAAAGCTTCTCCGGTAGGTGGAGGAAATCACCCTATGCCAGACCATGGGTGACAACTGGGAAAGATAAAGCCATGCCGTCTGCCTAGTACAGATCGCTGTCCCTACAATCCTGGACGCTACCTCGTTGGCAACGTAGGATGCCCTCACTTGGTGCCCTGCTAGCTCCAGGCCCTTAGCAGAGAGGGCAATAGCCTGTCTGGTTACCTCCGAATTAGGCAGAGAGGCTAGGAGTTGACCTAGCCTGGGCCACAAGAACCTGTCACAGGATGCATAGTGGGCCTGATGTGAAGTGATGGACATCAAAATCCATGCCGAGTAAAATGTCATCCTCCCCCAGAAATCAAAGTCTGGGGAGTCTGAATCTGGTGACTGGTCACGGTAAGGGGTGCGAAGCCCAGGAGTACCCAGCTGCATCAAGCCCGCAAGTGGGTGAGTCATGTGTCCTGGAGACTCTGGGGTAAGTGCAATACCACTGACGCAGATCCCTTGGGGCTGGAACTGTGGAAAAGGGATGCTGCCAGAGCCACAGTGACGCTTCCCAAAAGGAGACAGGCCAGGTGGGAACTACCAGGTGGGACGTACTGAACTCACCTAGGACAGTGCGCACCACGTGCTCGGGTTTGCTTTCTGAGGCAGGGGTAATCCGGAACTCATCCATCATCCTCGCGAGGAAGCACTGATATGTGGAGAGATCAGACGTAGGAGGAATATGGATGGACAATTCTCTCCCTCCAAGGAGGGGGATGAGGATGCAGATGAGTCCGGAGATTCAGGGTTCAGCTGTGCAGGAGCAGGGTGGAACACCCTCTCGTCCATGGCCCTGATATAGGTTGGGAAATGCGCAGCCAATCCCCTGAATTGCTCCCAGATCAGAGGCCCCCTAGGACCAGAAATACCTGGGAGAGAAGGGATGGAGACAGAGGAATAGGGGCCAAACTCCTTGCAGGAGAAGAACATCCTCTGCCCAGGTAGGAGAGCATAGCAGATGCTCCCAACTGGGAGGGAGACGCAGAAAGTCCAACAGCTGTTCCAACTGGATCGGAACGGCTGTGACCGTGCCGTAGGGAAGAATCCCCCCCCCATAAGGAGGTCCCTCTCAAGGAGAGAGAAAGGGAAAGGCAAGGATCCACACTACGATTTCTCCCCCAGCCCAGGTGGGTCCCAGGGAGAGGCTGCCACACAGAACTCAGTCCCCTCGACCCTTCGGGCTCTGAAAGAGACCTCTGCCTTGAAACCACCAGCCTAGGCAGCTGGCAACTCCGGGCGGACCCCGAAGAGACCATCCAGGGTGCAGCACCCTCCCCTTCCATGGGTGCTCCGGGCTGTCCCAAACTTGGACTGTCCAGGCACACCAAAGAAGGGGGTGTCCCAGCTGAAGGGACAGACAACTCCCTGACTCCAGGCTGCACAGCAGTGGCCACCTGGACCACTGCTGGCTGGTCAGTGTCACTGACCCCAGAATCAGCAAGAAGTGCCCGCCCCACAGAGGGGGGCCAAAGTGGTGGACACTGAGGGGTCAGAAGACTCCAAGGAGTCCAGCAGCCAGTCTGAATCCAAGCCGGAGACCTCCGAGGAGGAAGCAGACACAGAGGTCCGATGTCAAACCACTCTCTGACTCCTGCCCGTTCCTGGGCTGCGAGCAGTGCCAACCTCAGCCCGACACTGCAAACGGCACTGGAGCCAGGCATGGCACCGTGGCTGGTGCCGCACTCCCCCCCAGTATCACGAATGGCACCAGAGTTAGAAGCAACACCAGCCATGGTGCTGGAGCCAGAGGTGGCACCGCCCTCCTCCCTGGTGCTGTGAACGGCACCAGCACCACTCACTCCTCCCCAGCACCACAAATGGCACTGGAGCCAGAGATGGTACTGACCGTGGCGTCACCCCCTTATCTGGCACCATGAACGACATCTGAGTCGGAGCCATCCCCAGTCTCGGTGCTGTGAATGACACCGAGACCAGAAACAGCCCCAAGAACATCCAGTGCACCTCCCATGGCACTGCTCCCATCACCGGCACTGTGAACAGCACCAGCAGTGAGAACGGCACCGAGAGATGGCCCTGGCCACCGACGCCGCAAGCGGCATCAGAACACAAAATGGCGCCAGCAGACGGCATCGAGGATGGTGCCAGCCTGGGTACATAGGCCCCAGGAAGCGACACCGAGGGAGCCCTCGCTTCCAAGGGGCGGTGCCTCCCGCCTGACCCCCGAGAGGGACGGACTGGGCCTCCTGCACAGTGGAAGGAGCCCCTGCCACAACAAGGCTAAAAGAGGTGGAGGCACCCTCCTCCATGGTCTGTACAGAACTGGGAGGGGACCCGGAGAAAGGGTCGAGAGTCCTGGCCTAGGCCCGTCGACTGCGCACCCATCCCCCGAAAGTCAGTGGCGTGTGCACTACTTTTAACGCGCACAACTCGAGAACACAGCAGTCCATGGAGAAGCAGGCATCACAGTTGTCCATGTCGTGGGCCGAGGCAGGCGAGACACCAGTCATGCTGGTCCCTGATAGAATATTGGCGGCCACAGGGGCACCAACGTATAGGAGGCCGCCCAACCTTCGACGACTTTTTGGCCCCGGAACAAGACATGACTGGACAGAAAACTAAACACAAAAACAGTACTCGAAGTCGGCGTAAAATAAACAAATAAAAGGAACGGTCTTACTGGGACCCAGTGGCGTCGAGCAGAAGCTTGGTGAAACAGAACCGAACTAACGCTAAACCATGAATTATGTGCAAAAATATGGCACAGTAAATGATGAGCTCCACATGAGGTCCTTACTCTACAGCGGGAGAAGAAGAACTGATGTTGGGACGGAGCCAACGACAGTTAACGGCCAACACATGAATGCCACTAGTACGTCGGCCTCGAGGACGGCGCCATCACTGCGTTGGCTCCACCCATACAAAACAAAAAAAGCTCCCGCAGTGTCCTCACTCCAGCCACAAACCCACATAGATATGAATGGTGAAGACTGACACAAATAAGATCAAGTCCTGTGCCATCCACGGAGCCGCTCCCATCCCTGACACCGCGAACAGTGCCAGAATCTGAAGTGGTGCTGAGGGGTGGCCCGGCACCAACCGCTGTGCCGCCCGGGCCCCTGGCACTGCAAGTGACACCAGAGCCAATGGTGGCACCAACAGACGGTGTCGAGGATGGTGCCGGCCCGGGCCCCAGAACTTTACAACAGGGGAGCCTTTGTTTCCGAGGAAGCGATTGCCAAAACAGTGCCTCCCACCTGGCCCTCAAGACAGCCAGACTGGGCCTCCTGCAGTGTGGGAGGAGCCACCGCCATGGCAAGGCTAAGACTGGTGGAGGCACCTTCCTCCGCAGGCCATATAGGACTGGGAGGGGACCCGGAGGAAGGGCCAAGAGTCCGTACCTTGGCCCACCGACTGTATGAATTGTGGACCAGGTAGCCGCATTGCAAATATCTGAAATGGAGGTTCCTTTAAAGCAAGCCACAATGTGGCCATAGCTCTAGTGGAATGGGCTTGGACAGGGCCTGGTAAAGGCTTGTATTTTTTGTAACAAAACGTAATACAATTTGCTAACCAGGAAGAAAGGGTTTGTTTAGCAACTGGAAGTCCTTCTCTGCCAGAGGCAAAGGTGACGAATAATTGAGAAGTTTCCCTACTCGACTGAGTGCGATTAGTGTAATAGCATAGTATATGATGGACATCTAAAGTATGTAAGATATGTTCACCATGATTGGAGTACTCGATAGTAGACCGGAAGCTCCAAGGACTGATTTAAAGTATGTTCGGAGACTACTTTAGGAAGGAAGGAAGGAAGGGTTGGTATGAAGGACTATCCTAGTAGGGTTCCCTGCACATGAGAGCATGAAGCTCGGAAATACGGTGAGCTGAAGTGATAGCCACTAAAAATAACATTTTCCATGAAAAGAAACAGATGTCACAACTGGCCGCTGGCTCAAATGGCTCGAGGGTCAATTTTCTATCATAAAATTAAGATCCCATGGAGGAGTGGGTCTTCTGATAGGAGGCTTAATATGTATCATTCCTCTCAAGAACATCTTGGCTAAATGATGTTAGTACAGTAGTCTGCCATCTAGAGGTTCATGAAATGCCGAAATGGCAGCCAGGTGGACTTTGATGGAGGAGTAACTTAACCTAACTCTGATAATGAGGCCAGGTAGTCTAAAACTTTATCAGTGGACAAGAGTAAGGGTCCAGTGAGTGAGAGACAGACCATATGGAAAAGCATTTCCATTTGGAATTATATGTTTCTCTGGTTGCTGGTTTATGAGAAACCAAAAGAATGTTGTCAACAGGAGAGAACACTTGCAGTCTATTTATGAATGCATCCTCAGGAGTCAAGCGTGAAGATGTAGGGTCTTCAAGCTGGGGTGCAGGAGGGATCCGTGACACTGAGTCAAGAGGTCCGGTCTGACTGTCAACTGAATGGGTTGGAGTTGTTATAGGGGGTACCACGATTGACGAGACCACATTGGTGCTATGAGAATCATGGTGGGTGGTTCCATTTGTAGTTTCAATAGAGTCCGTTGCAAGAGAGAGAGTTGGGGGCGCATATAAGTTGAGCCCTGTCCAAGGTTGGGACAGAGCGACTATAGACTATCCCTTTTTGTTCAGAATAATGGAGAAGTAATTGGGGAGCCAGTGATTGACTGGGGAGGCAAACAGATCCAGCTGTGGAGTTCCCCACAGGTCGAAGATTTCTTGGAGTACTTCTTTGTGAACTGTCCATTCGTGAGAGGAGGACTGGTGACTTAGCCCGTCGGCTACCTGATTGCACCGTCCTGGTAGGTGGACGGCCATTAGCGTTAGTTGTTGTCTGATGGCTTCTTGCCAGACTGCAAGGGTCTCCATGTAGAGGGTGCGCGATTTTGTGCCCCCTTGATTGTTGAGGTAAAACACCACTGCACTGCTGTCTGACTGAATCAGCAATGGTCCTGGCTTGAGGCAGGGCTGGAATGCCTGAAGGGCTAGATGGACCACTTTCATCTCTAGGAGACTGATATGAGGGTGATGGGAAGAGGAGGTCCACTGACCTTGAGTCAGATAAGGACCTAGGTGCTCGCCCCATCTAGGGAAGCATCCGTGGTTCACGTGTGCATGGGCGGGAGGGACCGGAAAAGCATTACTTGACACAAATTGGTTTTGGTTGTCCATCATGTCAGGGTTGACTTCAGAGAGGGAGGTGCCCTGATTTTGTCTTTGAATTGTCCTGTTCTTTGAGACCATTGATTCTGGAGGGTCCACTGGACAGGTCTCATGTGAAGGTGGGCGAATGCCACCGTCGAGAAGGCAGCGGACATGTGACCCAGAAGGCTCAGCATTTGTCTGGCTGTGACTATTTTCTGAGTATGTATCCATGAAGCCAGAGATAGGAGTGTCCTGGCAAGCAGGCAAGAGGTAAGCTCTGGCTGTTACTGTATCTAGAACAGCTCCGATGTATTGGAGAGACTGTATCGGGTTTGGACTGGACTTTGGCCAGCTGAATGTTATCTCTAGATTGTTGAACATGTTCGGGGTAGTGGCTAGGGAAGCAAGCAGAGCTTCTTTGGAGTCTGCTTTGATTAGCCAATCATCTAGGTGTAGAAAGACGAAATGCCCTTTTTTACATAATGCTGCTGCCACCACTGCTAGCCATTTTGTGAACACTCTTGGGGCCGAGGAGAGGCTGAAAGAGAGCACTCAAAATGGATAGTTTTGACCCAGCAGGTGGAAGTGCATAAATTTGTGATGGGCAGGATGAATGGAGATAGTAAGTAGGCATCCTTTATATCCAGGGCACACAACCAGTCTCCTTGTTTTAGGATAGGCATGATGGCATTTAGAGTTATCATGCGAAAATCTCTGAACTGAAAGTACTGATTTAGGTGTCTCAGATCCAGTATTGGTCTCAGATCTCTGGTTTGTTTGGGCACCAGAAAGAAGTGAGAGTAAAATCGAGATAGATGTTCTGGAAGGGGCACTGGTACAACAGCCTATTTGACCAAAAGGGCCTTCAATTCCTTTTGAAGGATAGGTACATGATCTGGAGGATATTTATTCATCCAAGGGGGGGAAGGGGGAACTCCAGAGTGTGTCATAGATACATAGATACATAGACAGTGTCGGCAGATAAGGGCCTGTGGCCCACCCAGTCTGCCCATTTGAGCTTGCAAGTTCAGTTTATGTTTTCCTAGAAGTCTGTTGCCCCTTACCCCTGACCTCCAGAATTCCTTTATGTCTATCCCATGCATTCTTAAATCCCATGATTGTTTCAGCCCCCACCACTTCCTCTGGCAGGGTGTTCCACTTGTCCACCACCGTTCTGTGAAGAAATTCTTCCTCATGTTTCCTCTGAATCGTCCTCCTCCAACTTCATCCCATGCCCTCTAGTCCTGGAACATCTTTTTCACTTAAAAATAGTGTATTCCTGCACCCTGTTCCTCCCTGTAAGATACTTGTATGTCCCTATCATATCTCCTCTCTCCCTCCTCTCCTCCAGGGAGTACAAGTTCAGCTCCTTCAACCTGTCTTCATAGGACTTGTGATACAATCCATGCACCATCTTTGTTGCCCTCCTCTGAACCTTCTCTACCCTGTCTATGTCCTTACATAGGTATGGTCTCCAGAACTGTACACTGTACTCCAGGTGGGGCCTCACTAGTGTCTTGTATAGCGGAATTATGACCTCCCTTTTCCTGCTGGTGATGCCCCTGCCTATACATCCCAGCATCCTATTTGCTTTACCTGCTGCCTTGTCACACTGTTTCCGTACCTTGAGGTCATCAGAGATGATAACCCCAAGATCCCTTTCCTGCTTGGTGCATGCTATATCCTCACCCCCCAACTGATATGTTGTGCCAGGGTTTTTGTGCCCCATATGCATTATCTTGCACTTCCTTGCATTGAATTTCAACTGCCAAACCCTTCTGAATGATCTGAAGTACCTATTTGTCCGAAGTGATCATATTCCAGGCCTCCAGATGGAAGGCAAAATAACCCCCTACAGCCTCTGAGGCCTGGTCAAAGAGGCGATGGGAAAGCCTTGATAGGTCACTGGGTACTGGGTTGCCCAGCCCCTCCAGAGGAACAGGCCCAGGAGCCACAAGTGACAGAGGCATTGCCCCTTGTGGACTGGGCACGACCTTGAAAGCCACCTCTGCTAGTGGTCTTATATTTTCTGCCTCTTTTGGAATAGGAAGAATACTGAGTATGGTAGGTGGTCTGTGGCGTATGGTACATGTCATGTACCATATGAAGGGTTCTGCCTGATGACTGTAGGTCATCTAATAGTGTTTGAGTACCTGGCCCAAACAATTTGGACCAGCTGAAGGGTGTATTAGCTACTTTATGTTGTATGTCAGGTGCAAAACCTGAAACATGAAGCCAGGCATGGCGACACAAAGAAACACCAGTAGCTGAGACTTGGGCTGAGGTATCTTTGGCCTCCTATTCTGACCTGAGTAAGTGGCGAGAGATGGAGTTGCTAGTTGACACTGTTGCCAATAACTTTTCCTTTTCCTGTGAAGGAGGAAGTTTATTGACAAGTTCGATGGCAGAAGGCCCCCCCCCGGGTACATTGGTATTTAACCATATGTCCCATATAGTTTAAGATTCGAATATTCATGGTACCTGAGGCAAACACCTTTTTCCCCAGGTAGTCAATTCTTCAAGATTCTTTATCAGGTGGTAAGAAACTCATGTGTTTGGGTCTTTAAGTACGATCATGAGTGGCAGTAATGACCACTGAATCCATTGCTGGGATGGTGTACAGAAAGGGCTGATTCAGGGGAGCTTGATACAAGCGGTCTGCTTTTCGGGGGACAGCTATAATAGCCGAAGGCTGATGCCAGGCAGCTAGCACAGCATTTTGGTAGGTCAGAATCAGTGGGAGCAGCTCTAAGGCCGGCTCCTCTGGTAGCTCAAGATACTCTGCCATATCCTTACGTTTGTCGTGTTCTGTAGTAGAGAATCCCTTGACCTTTTGTATTTGAATCATCTCATTAAAGGTCGGGTCACCTGAAGGGAA
The DNA here is from genome assembly GCA_016271365.2 of Neoceratodus forsteri. Classification (NCBI taxonomy): domain Eukaryota; kingdom Metazoa; phylum Chordata; order Ceratodontiformes; family Ceratodontidae; genus Neoceratodus; species Neoceratodus forsteri. The sequence continues at coordinate 1,279,199,136 of CM057453.1, forward strand.
GCTGTGGAGGTTATTGGCAGGTACTCATCCAGGGAAGAGATTTCCAAGTAGGGGGATTCCGCATTTGGGAAATCCAGATCTTGGAACTCTTCTTCCTCTATGTCACCAGGGAGATCCACCAATAGTTCAGGTTCATCTGGCAAATAGTCTTCCATATTAGAAGGAGACCACCAGGGCAGCAGTATATCCCTGACACCGTGAAATCTTTTAAGTGGAGGAGAATGAGATCTTAGTGGATCATCTAGCTCTCCTGGGTCAGAGGGCTGGGAGTAGCGCATGGCATGCAAGATATGCTTTACCACATTGGTGATGTCCCGTTCTTGGGGTGAGTAGCAGGGCAGGATGAGAAACAACTGGGGTGATAGAGCGGATGGGACAGGCAGTATAAGCAGATCTGGCCCCTGGGTTGTATGAACCACGATCCCAGTCTCTAACCACTTGCCCCCTGTAAGAAGCCACTGGTGAGGGTGGAGGGGCATTAAGTAAGGCAAAATGCCATGGGTTTGTCTTGAGGAATGCCGAATCTTGTCGATGAGCCTGTACAGTTTTCACTGATACTGTCAGATGCCGATGACTGGAGAGGAGCCCCCATTGACAGAGCAGCCATGTATTTGGCTGAATGTAAGATGCTGGAAAGCATCGCCGATGAGAGGGTATAAGCCCTCGTTGACAGAACAGGAATAGCCTGTACAGCATTTAAAGCACTTGAAAGTGCCATCGACAAGAAGGTATGAGCCCCTGTCGATGAAGAAGCTATAGGATGACGCTCCATCGATGGATGGGCACCATAAATTGTGGCAGTTGACGGGCGATGTGGCAGGGAGTGAGAGGAGGGTTTTTCCCGCTCCTTCTTCTGCCGAGGACGAGAACAACAGCTGGGAGAGCCCTTGGTATGAGCCCCCTGGTTCTCTAACAGAGACATTTTCTGCTCCATTAAAAGATGCTGTTATTTCTAGCAACCGTCGTTGATGGGTTGCTTGGTTAAACTCCTGACAGGAGCTGCAGAAATTGGTGTCGTGTGTGGATCCCAGACACCTTACACAAGTTGTGTGGCTGTCAAAGCAGTATATCCTCCTACCACAGTGGCAGGAACAAAACAGAGCTAGTTTGTTAGAAGAATCTTTAGACATTCGCTTTGGTAATCCAATTATCGTCGATGACTACTACACAGACATTGAACTAGCTGCTGTGCGAGCTGAAGATGGTGGGAAAATGAAATGAAGATAGCAGGGACCGCCCACACATATAGGAAGTAGGAAGATGATGTCACGAGTTGGCAGTCCCTGGTACAAAACTGCTAGAAGAGCTGCTGTGTCACAGCAACCTCTGCTGAAAACTCCCAAAAGTAAAGACCTACTGCAAGAGACCACTCCATGGAAGATCTGTTACAGGTGGGTAACTTGTGTTTCTATGGATGCGGATATGTTGTTCTTATTCACACTTCTTGGTAGACTCCTAGAAGTTCTCCAGGAGGAGGTAGGGAGGCAAGGCGCACACCCCCTACTTGGGGAACAGAGACTGGAGAACTGAGGCCCCAAAACTAGCATCCCGGTAAAACTCTAGGTCAATGTGGTAATGGGAAATTAAGGTGTTTGCTGACTTCCAGATAGCAGCCCTGGAGATGTCACTAGAAGCAGCCACTGATGCAGCAGCATGGCGGGTGGTATGAGCCCTAAGCCCTACGGGAGGCTCCCTACCCGCCAACTTATAGCAGAGACTGATGCATGATGTAATCCATCTTCCAATCATCTACTTGGCTGCAGGTCTGCCAGGTGCAGCTTCAGCGTAGGTGACAAACAGCTGGCGAACCTCTCCCCGAACTCCGGCTGTGAGCTCTTTATAATAAGAGCGCTCGTCTCAGGTCCAAAGTATGGAGCCAATACTCGGCCTCCGAGGTGTAACTAGGGTAATACACCGGCAAAGTCATCACCTGGTTCAGCTGAAACTCCGACACAACCTTCGGAAGGAACTTCGGGTTGGGGTGCAGGACAACCTTGTCCCTGTGGAAGACCAGATAGGGAGACTCAACAGAAAGTGCCTGGAGTTCTGCAATCCTTCTGGATGATGTGATAGCCACCACACAGGAGGTCTTCCATGACAGGTGTGACATCTCACTTCTGTGCATTGGTTCGAATGGCTTGCCCATGAACTTTGCCAGTACCAGCAGTAGATCCCACAGTGGTGGAGGTTCATGCACTGGAGGGGAAATATGGTTGAGGCCTTTGAAGAAACACCAGATCACCTTCTCCTCTGCCACCATCTGCTGACCTGCCCATGCCCGGTAAGCAGAGATGGTTGCCAGGTGCACCTTAAGGGTCCTAGACCACAGACCCCCTTTGGAGAGAGACCAAAGGTAGTCGAGAACACTAGCCACCGGACAGAACAAAGGGTCCAGGCCCTTGCCCTGACACCAAATGGAGAATCCCTTCAACGTGAAGGCATAGCACTTCCTGGTCTATTCCTTCCTACATGCCTCAGCTACAATGAGTACCATCTACAGAGAGACCCAAAGTCTGGAACTCTAGCCACTCAGAAACCAGGCTTTCAGGTGCAGGGATTGAAGGTCCAGGTGGAGGACCTTCCCCTGATTGACTGAGAGCAGGTCCAGGTTGCTGGAAGACGCCTTGGGAGCCTGATGCTGAGGCTGAGGAGATTGGGGTACCAAAACTGGCAGGGCCAGGCTTGAGCCACCAGGACCAACTGTGCCTTGTCCCTCCTGACCCTGAGGAGCACCTTGTGGATCAAGGGAAGTGGAGGAAAGGCATAAAAGAGGCCTAGGGTCCACAGCCTCGAGAAGGAATCCCCCTGCAGCAAGCCCTGCTTGGGGGGGGGCAAATAACAGCCTCAGCTTTGCGTTCTCCCTGGAGGTGAACAGGTCCATTTGAGGGGTGCCCCACTGGGAGAACAGACTGTGTACTACCTCTGGATGGAGAGACCACTCATGGGACACCTAACCCACATGGCTGATGGCATCTGCCAGCTGATTTGAGACTCCTGCTGCATGAAAGGCGAGGAGATCTGCCTCCAGTTGGCTCACGAGGGTCCAGATGTGGAGAGCTTCCCTGCACAGAGGCTAGGAGTGCGTGCTGCCCTGTTTGTTGAGATAGTACATGGTCATGTTATCCGTCTGGACCTGAACCACTTGACCCCAAAGAAATGAAGTGAATGCAGCCAGCACCAGCTGAACTGCTCGGAGTTCCAGCAGGTCGATGTGGCATCGGGATTCCTTGGGGGTCCAGAGCCTGTGGATCCTGTGGTCTCCCATGTGGGTACCCCAGCCTTTGTGAGAGGTGTCGGTCATCAAGATGACCATTGGCTTGGGACAGACCAATGGGATCCCTTCCTGCAGATGCTCCAGGATGGTTCACCATTGGGGAGCGTCTCACATCTTCTGGGTTACAGTGACCAGCTGGACAAAATGATCTAGTCACCAAGTCCACTGGCTGGCAAGCTCCCACTGAAAGGGGCGCATATACCACCAGGCCCATTGGATCACGGAGGTGCAGGTCACCATGTAGCCCAGAAATCGCAAGAAGTCCCGGGCAAGGCACAAGTGCCCAACCAGAAATGATCGCACAAAGGAGGAGAGAACCTCTGTCCTGTCCATCGGGAGCCTGGCTCTGGCTCGGCTAGAGTTGAGCTCTGCCCCAATGAAGCAAATCACCTGTGAAGGCACAACTTCCGACTTGGCCTTGTTGACTAGAAGGCCAAGGTCGATGCAGGTCTGGAGGGCCAGATCCCTGGACCTCTCCACCTCCTGTCTGGAGGGACCCGCTATGAGCCAATCATCCACATAAGGGTACACCCTGACCCCTCAACGCCGAAGATGGGCCGCCACTACTGCAATGCATTTGGAGAAGACCCTGGGGCCAATGACAGGCAGAACGGCATGGCTTGGAACTCTTAGTGGGTTTCCTCTGCTCAGAAGTGGAGGAACCTTCAGTGTGATGGACAGATCAGGATGTGGAAGAATGCATCCTGCAGATCCAGAGAGCAAAACCACATGTTCTGCTTGAGAGATGGTATGATCTGAGACAGAGTTACCATCCTGAATGTGCGAGACCTGAGAAACTTGTTCAGATCATACAGATCTAGAATGGGGCGCCAACCCATTTCGGGACCAGGAAGAACCTGGAAATGAACCCTGGGCTGACAGAGGGATCTGCGACTCTGACCACTACCTCCTTGTGGAGGAGTTGGATGATGTCGTCTCAGAGAGCCGACTGAGTGTCCATGGATGCATTCTCCTGCCATGGGGTGTGTACTTGGCTTGGTGGGTACTGCTCAAATTTCAGAAGCAGACCCTGGCTGACCACTTCCAATACCCACCTGTCCATTGTGACAGCGGACCAGGCGGAATGGAAGTGGTGGAGCCAGAACTCCTCAGGAGGACCCAGAGAAGGTGAGATGGGTATGGGGGTGGTCACCCCCATCCCATTACTGAGCAGGCTTGGAGGAGGAGGATCTGGCCGCAGGATCATCGGGACCCTTCTCTCTGGGCTTACGGACTGCAAAAGCCCCTGACTTGGGCCAAGGGCGCCAAGACTGAGCCTGCTGCTGCCCCGATTGGTACTGGGGCTGCTTGGCCACAGCGGCAGAAGGCCGAAGGGCTTACGCTTCTGCTTCTTGGAACCCTGAGATTCCTTCTGGGTGGAAGCAACGGAGTTCAAGGTGGCATTGGACTTCTCTATGCACTGGAGGTGACCATCACCTCCTGGACCAAACAAGTCTGTGTACAGGAAGGGAACATCTGCCATTTTGTGCTGAGTGTCCGCTGTTAATGTCAAGACCCTCAGCCAGGCCCTGCGGTGTATGTCGACTGCGGCCGCCACCAAAAAGGCACAGGAGTCCCCAGTGTCCAGAGCCGTCTGGAGTTGTTGTTTTGCCACAGTCTGACCCTGATACTGGACCTGCTTGACCGTGGTCTGGAGGTCTGCGGGAAGATGAGGAAGTACTTCATTCAGAGAGCCCAAAAGGGCATGAGAAAAGTGTGCCATGATGACAGCCGAGCTTGCCTGATGGACACTGAGCAGAGAGTCAGCACAGACTTTTCTGGCAGAGTGGTCTAGTTTTTTAGACTCTTTGTCTGGAGGTCTATCAGTGTCTCCTCAATTGCCCAAGTGCCGAAACACAGATTCGGTCACCAATACCTCAGCCAAGGGGTGCTCTGTGAAGCCAGATAGGGTGCAGATGGGAACCGCATACTTGCAGGCCATCTGGGCCGATGGCACGGGGCAGTATGCAGGGTGCTGTCAAAGCTCCAGAGCCGGGCCAACAATGGCTTCAGCTACTGGGAAGGCCTCTGTTGGAGAATCCTGTTTTGTCAGAATATCTGTTGGGGCACAGTGAGCCTGTTTCTGGACAGGCTCCAGTTTCATCTCCATGGATTCAGAGATGAGATGGAGAATATCCATAAAGGATGTGGGACCTTCCTCCATCGAGAGACTCCCCACTGAAGCTTCATTGAACTGAGGAGAGTGCAAAGAGTCCAAATATATCGGCCGACCACCTGAGTCACTTTCGACCCACCACGGACAGTCGTGAGTAAGTGTGATCGACAGCCTATACGGGAGGCCCTTAGTGGGCTGACACTCCTTAACAGGAGCCCCAGAGGAAGGCTGTTTAGGTGATGGCTCTACCACGATCGGCGGAGAGGCTGGTTTCAGCCATGCTGGGAAGGCCTTCGCCGACTCCGGAGGAGTCGGCATTGGCCTAGATGGTGGCAGCCATGTGATGGATGGTGTGGAAGCCTGGGTCGACTTTGGACCAGCCAACACCAACTGTTGCCACATAAGATCCTCGTAGCTTTGACGCAACTTGTGCCGAACCCTCTTCTCTTCCGAGGAGAACGAGGATGAATAGCAGTGGCGCCGCTTCTTAGAACGCCCAGAATGGTGTCTGTGAGTTCTCCTTGACCGACCATCAGGGGGACCAATGGGGGCACTCAGAAGGAGCCAGGGGAAACCCATGACTCCTCCAGGTCAGGGCCATGGACCTTGAGGAAGTTCCTAGCAACCTGGGTTTCCTCCTCAGTCGGTCCAGTCGGGACCAGAGTCCTGAACAAGGAATTTTCGGCCTCATCCAGCTACAATGGGGTCCAAAATTTTGACCAGGTCATCACCCCATGTCTTAGCTGGCTGGCCTGACAGGGGCACCATGAAGCCAGCGGCCAAGGCCACAATTTTGACCAAAGTGGAAACAGGAGATGCCTGAGAACGAGACCTCTCTCGATCCCAAGAACGACGTTGACATGATTTTTCTCTCGACTCCTTGGATTCCTTTTTACAGGAACAGGAGTGTTGCGAAGTCAACTAGCTCTCCCCCTTGGTTGGGAGAGACTGGCACAACTACTTGAAGGAGCCTGTAAAGGTACAGCACAGTTTGAGCGCCACGAACACTGACGCTGAAGAGGACCGACTGGCAGCCCGAGCTGCCTTCTCCTCGAAAGCCTTCATTTGCTCAAGTTGCTCAGCGTAATCCGCAGCCATGGAGACAGCACAATGGGCCTCTTTCAATTTAACCAGTGGGTTCTGTTTTTCCGGTCAGCCAAGCTATAAGCATGCGAGGCGATTGTCCAACACGTTCGGCTGGAACAAGCGACAAAAGTCGCAAGCCTAGGTATCGTGATCATGGCCCAGGCAATAGATGTGTGTGGCTCAGTGCGAGACATCTTCTGCCCACTGGGGTACTGAAGGAACCCGGGCGAAGACTTGTCCTTCATCGTGGTCACGATCGTAAAACAATGCGGAGAAATTTGAACGAGTTTAAGCTTAGGTAAATAACCCAAAGATTTAAGTGCCAGGGCCTACTCAACATGGGAGTGATAAGGAGGGAACCTGAATCTTCCAGCGGAAAAGAAGAGCTGGCACCAAGGGGCGGAGCCGAGGGTTATACCACCCGGGTGGGGGGGGGGAGAAGTTAGCTTTTAGACCTTCTGGCAAGATTCTTCAAGGGAAAGGACATGCAAAGAAGTGTGGATAAGAACATATCCACATCCCTAGAAATCATCATCATCCCGTTCATCAGCCCCTACAGCATAGGAAACAATAGAAGGGACTTGCCTAGGAAAATCAGAGGCACCAAAAATAGGACCCATGCCCTGGATAGTTTGGTAAAGGTGCAAGGCTTTTGCCATATCCTCCACAGAGGGAAGGTCCCCTGGAAAATGTTGAGGGCCACCCTCCTAGGGTTCAATATTTTTTGTCTTATCTTTATGCTTCTTTCCCATTGCAGTCTCACCTTTGGCACAACCTGGAGAAGCAACAGGATTTTTATCTTTACATTATCTTTTTTGATGCTACTTCATCAGTGACTTGTTCAGGTTTTCTTTTAGAACTAGGCACTTGATCCGTACCACTAATTTTTTGATTTAGGAACTTCATTAGCCCCTTTAGCCTAATTTTTAGAAGATACTTCATTAGTGCCAAGCTTAGTGTTATTTTCACAGGCACTTCCATCAGCACCTGTACCAGGCTTAGATTTCAAAGATGCCTGATCAGCACCTGCGTTATTTTTATTTTTTATAGGCCCCTCATTGGTAACCTTAGGTCTGTGTTTGGGACAAGATGAAAACCCTTCTTCTGCCATTTCTGTTAATCTTATTGATCTATTTCTTAAAGGTTTTGAACAGAATTTGTAGCAAAGAACACAGTAATGATCTGGACCTAAGCACTTTAAACACAGGTCATGAGTATCAGCTTTAGCTAAAATTGTAAGGCAGTTCAAACAATTTTTAAAACATGTGGGCCCAGTCCTTTTCTTTTGGGTTTCTGACATGCCCAATTACAGAAAACCTCTAAACAGAATGCTGAACCATTCAAAAGCAAGGTCCAACAGTCAGTTCCCTCATGGTAAGAACTGTGACTTTTCTGAGGTAAAAGAAGAGAAAAAAAATGAAAATTACATACCTACCATAATTCTTGATCTTCTCTTGTATCTTCACCATTTATTACTGCTTGGGTTGTGCCGGAGGCATGTACCCTCTACGGGAGATTTTTTTTTTTAGGTCGTCACCAACGGCGCCGTCCCCGACAGCAACACACTGCATCATAAAGCGAGGGGCGGCCGTTAGGTGTCAAGAGACTCCTCCTCCTCCATCCTCAGTTCTGGTAGCTGAGAGGGAAAAAGGGTAAGGAAAAGGAGAGTGAGGCAAGAGAGCCGAGGGACAGAAAAAAGAAAGGCTATAAACTGAAAAAGGAACAAGCCGGTAGAGGACAGAAAGAAAGAGAGAGAGAGAGAGAGAGAATGCCTACCCTTAGGGACCGCAGGGCCTCCCTTCTGGGGTGGCTCCAAGGGAGGAACAGATAAAGAAAAAGAGAAAAGGGAAGAAAAAGAAGAAGAAGAAAGGGAAGAAAATAAGGGATGTTGAAAGGGGAGAACACTGCCCATTGGTTGAGAGGCTTATAAGCTCGGAACCAAAAACAAGAGAGCAAGAATCTCTCCTGATAGGACTGAGATAAGGTTCAACTGAACCGCTTGTACAGATTGGACACAAAGGACAGATTCTCTAACCTCCCGTCATCCCAACCCTCTGCACTCTAGCTGAGAGCTCACAGACTGCCCAGGCAGAAATTCTGTTCCGGAAAGAGAGCGCCCAACTAGGAAGGGGAATAAGCCCTTTAGCACCTTGAATGTTAAGTGCTAACACAGATATGTGTGTGGAGAGGGGTTAAGCCCTACAGAAGGCAGCTTTGTATAAAAAGATAGAGTGGGAACTCAATCGGACTCCCTGAAGGCAAGGCAGGAACAACAGCTCAAGGTAAATGAAGTGCCAGAAGCACAAACCAGAAGAAGCTGACACAATATTAATTAATACCTGCCAGAGGGAACCTGAAAAGTGGGGCCGAGCCATAGAGGGACGGTCTCTTCAGCTGTGAACTGAACAACATGGCTAAGAAGCCAAGAAGTCACCCCTGGGGCAATCAGAAAGAGTTCCCTCAGGATAGAATAAATTCTACTCATTCCCCTTTAGCTTGAGGAAAAAGGAACCGTCCAGAGAAGAACGGAAAATCAAGGTAGGGTTTTTTGGTTTTTTTGTGGCTTAAAGGCCAATGAGGAAGGGAGAGGAACGAGTAGGTAGTGGGGAGACGCCATAGTAGGAGGCCACTAGGGGAAGGTGGGCTGGTATCAGTAATGAATGGTGAAGATACAAGAGAAGATCAAGAATTACGGTAGGTACGTAATTTTCATATCTTCCCTTGTCAATCTTCATCATTCATTACTGCTTGGGTGAGTACCAAGCCCCCCCCCAAGGGGGGGATAATAGAAACCCTGAGGGAACAAGACCCTCAGCCTCCTTCTGGTGGGAAACAGAAGAAGACGACCCTGGGCTAATCAGATGAGAAGTCTATTGCAGAGGAGAGCTAGGAGGTGTCCCCTGGGGACAGGGAGATGGAGGAAGCCCCTGCAGAAGCCTCCTAGCCCTGGAGGAAAAAAGACAGGTCCCCCAGAAAGTGGAGCGAATCACCCTACGCCGGACCAGGGGTGATAACCTTGATAAACGAAGCCATGCCGTCCGTCTAATACAGATCGCTGTCCCTGCAAGCCTAGAAGCCACCTCATCGGGATCATAAGATGCCCTTGCTTGGTGTCTTGCCAGCTCCAGGCCTATAGCAGAGAGGGCAATGGCCTGACTAGATTGCTCTGAATCAGGCATTGATGCTAGAAGCTGGGATAGCATCGACCATAAATGCCTATTGTAGGAAGCATGTTGCGCCTGATGTGAGACAATGCACAGCATCGCACGAGAAGAAGAGAACACCCTTCTCCCCCCACTGGTCAAATTGTAAGGAATCTGAATTCGGTGGGTGGTTGTGCGCCAGGCAGCAGCGCCCAGAGGGAGTGTCTAGGAATGCCAATCCCGAAGGCGGGTTGGGAAGAGAACCTAGAGACTCCAATGGGGCAGAATACCTTCTCCTGCAGTCTGCTGGGGCTGGAACAGGGATGGCTGGCGACTGCCAGGAACCGATAGACGCCTCCTGGAAAGGAATAGGCCAGGACACTACCACCAAATGCTGGGCACTGAATTCACTGAGGAATTCATGCGTCTCCCATTTGGTATTGTCTCGACTAACAAAGGAGATACAAAGATCCCTCACCATCCTCGAAAGGAATCGCTGATATTCAGCGAAATCAGCATCGAAGAAGAGATGAGCAGGGGGTTCCCTCTCCCTCCGAGGAGGGAGAAGAGGATGATGGGGAGCTTGAATGTCCAGAGGACTCCTGCAGCAGTAGAGATAGGTGAAACACCCACTCATGCATACGTGTAACGTATGAGGGGAAGGCCACTGCAGAGCCTCTGAACATCTCCCAGGATAACAGACCCATAGGACCAACATGGCCTTGGAGAGAGGGGGTGGCTGCAGAGGAATGGGAGAGGGACACCTACGACGAAGCAACTGTCCTCTGCTGAGGCTCTGAAATCCAGAAAACGGAGCCCGAGCTGGCGGGTCCCAGTCGACAAACCAGGTCACAGAATGGAACCCTGGGGATGCAAAGCCTGGAAGAGCCTAGTAGGGGATCTTCCCCTGTGATGAACCTGGGGCTGCATGATTCCAGATGGGCAGTTCACAGCAACACCACCAGAGGAGTTCCTGGAGCCCAAGAGGGAAAGATGGGGCCCAGCGCTATGGCTCCTACCCGCACCCCGAGGGGTGGCAGGTGAAGACCGAGGCACCTCATCCCAGTCTCTCAACCCCCTGGACTCTGAGAATGCCCTCCTCCTCGACCCCAGTGACAACCCACCCTGAGCAGGTGCAGCAGCACTGGGATCAGCAGCTACCGCAACCCCCTCAGGAGGATGAGCCCCTTCCCCTGCCTCCATGCCATCCCCCTCCAGGGACCCCAGACCACCCCCAGCCTGGGAGGCCTCAGGAGAGGACAGCAGAGGAGACAGAGGAATAGGCACGCTCGGCCGCCTAGCACCTCGTCTCACTGAAGACCCAGACTCCGAAGAGTCAGGGTGCCAGGCAGGGTCCACGTCCGAATCATCCTCCTCTAAGAAGGGAGAGACCAGCTGGACCGCAATACTGGCCACTCCAGGGGTCTCCAGAGAAACGGTGCCGCAAAGAATGTCGGTGCTAGCTACAGTGCCGAGCGGCTTCGATGCACCAGAGACACCCGAACCCGGCCCTGACTCACCAGAGGCACCGGTCAGACCCGCGGCACTACCCTTGGTGCCGGACCCAACTCGGCGCTGCTGAAAGAGTCGACCAGGCCCACGGCGCCGAGAGCCAACACGGCACCGCCCCAATCACCGGTGCCGCAAAAGGCACCAGGATCCATACCAGTGCCAGAAGGTGGCGTCAAGGGTCCACCAATGCTGGGCCCAACAGACCTGGGTCTTGACACTGGGGAAGCCTGCACCTCCGAAGAGGTGACTGCTGAGGCAGAGTCTCCACCCCGGCTCCAGGATGGACCACGGTGCTCCTCCGACACCGCGAAAGAGGCCTCCTCCTCAGCAAGACTAGAAGATGAGGAGGCCTCCTCCTCTCCAGACCATATAGGCCTGGGAGGGGACCTGGAGGAAGGGTCTAGAGATCTTACCTGGGAATCCCTGGAGCGACACGGTCCCCCGAATGTCAGCGGAGCCTTGCCGATCTTGAACACGCAGACTTCTAGGACGCGACGGTCCATCGAGAAACAGGCGTCGCACAAATCCATATCATGGTTGGGTCCCAGGCAGTGAAGGCAAACATCACGCCGGTCTGTAACGGAAAAATGTCAGCCACAAGAGCACCGATGCATAGGGGCATGGCCCGCTTTCGACTTACGCTTTGATCCCGAACCAGACATGATGCAAAAACAATATAAAACACAGAAAGGCTCCTGGCACCATGAAAAAGAAAGGAACAATCTTACCAAAATCAACGGCGTCGGGAAGAACTACTCGGAGAGAGGAGTTGCGAAAAGTAAGCCTCATACACAGACGAAAAACTTCACGCGTAGCAGGTGTAGCCTCAACGGTGGTAGAAACAGAACTGAGATGGAGGAGGAGTCTACGGCACCTAACGGCCTCCCCGCATGACACAGCAAGTGTTGCTGGTCAAGGCGCTAACAGCCAACCTAAAAAAAAAAAAAAAGCTCCCATAGTAGGTGCGCCGCCCAGCACAAACCCAAGCAGTAATGAATGGTGAAGACTGACAAGCGAAGATCTTTGGTTCCCACTAGAAAAAGGCAACTGCAATAAAAATAAAACTGAGTAATGGGAACCACGAAAACACTATACATGGTAACTAAATTTTTATATAAATAAAGAAAAAAGGAACCATGAGGTACCGAAGGAAAACGCGGTTCCCGGGACCCACTAAACTAACAAAAAAATACTCAGCACGCTCACAATTAGAAAAAAAACAAGACAAATAGCTACTAGTCTTGAAGAAAAACAACTTTTTGTTCACAGGAGAGAGAGAGAGAGAGAGAGAGAGCACTTCAGAGGCAGTGCTGCTCAGTCCAGTGGGGAGAAAACTCTGAAGCCTCTTCCCTCAGCACATTCCATAGCTTCAATCTAATTGGCTAATTCATAAATCTCATTACCATACATTCCACCTCTGGAGCAGTGCTAGCTATCCAGCTGACTGCAATAGTTACTGATGCTAAAGGACCCCTGGGGTAAGAACAATAGGATATTAAAATGTTGCCTTAAAGGTAATTCAAAGTTTAGAACAAATCTGGTAGAAGGAAAGAAGCACGAGTTCTTTTCTGTAAGGTTATCGGGGAGGATGAGTGGGAGCTTACTGATGTTAAAGGACCCTTTGGAAGAAAGAAGATTACTACAGTGAGTAATTTTTTCTTCTCACCCCAGGATTCCTTTAGCATCAGTAACATTAGCAGACTACAAAGCAGTGCAGCTGGGAGGCAGGTAGAGAATCGACTTAGGAAAGAGGCTTTGCAGAACTGCCCTGCCAAATTTGGCATCAGATCTAGACTGTACATCCAGGCAGTAGTGCTTTGTGGATGTGTGTATAGTCTTCCACTTACCTGCTGTCCAGTAAGGGAATGTCCCTTGCAGCTACCACAGAGGCTGCATTGCCCCAGTAAAGTGGGCCCTGAGGCCCTCAGGGGGCTGTTTATCAGCCTTGTCGTCGCAGAACCGTATGCAGGAGACTATCCAGTGAGAAATAGTTCTCTTAGTGGCTGGTCTTTCTCTACCTACCGCCCCATAGGTGAGGAACTGCTGTGTGGAGGAGCCCCTGAACTGCTTGATGTGTTCCAAGTAATAAAGCAGGGCCCTCGACATTCAGACTGTGGAGCTTTTGCTCCCCAGGAGTGGATTTCTCAGTGAAAAATACTGGTAAGGTAATGGACTGGTTAAGATGGAATTCTGAGACCACCTTAGGCAGGAATTTTCAGTTCATCCAGAGCTCAGTCTTATCCCTATGAGGGATGATGTAGTTGGGCTCAGTACAGAGTGCCTATAGCTCTGAAATTCTCCTTGCAGAGGGAATGGTTATTAGAAATACCGTTTTCCAAGTGACATACTAGAGATGGGCCATATCCATGGGTTCAAAGGGTGGCTCCATGAGCTTGGCAATATACAGGTTAAAATCACAAGGAGGGACAGACTCCCTGATTAGGGGCTGAAGATGAAGGATGCCTTTAAAAAACAGTTTAAATACTGGGTTGGAAAAGACAGATTTGTTCTTTCCAATGGAAAGATAGGCAGAAACTTGAGCCAGATGAAGCTTCAGGGAAGAAGGCCTTAGGCCTGGAGATGTACCAGATAATCCAAGAGATTAGAATCTGAGGCTCTGAGAGGATTAATCTGTTTCCTCTTGCATTAGAGGGAAAATCTTTTCCATTTGGCTGCATAGGTCTTTTTTGTGCTAGGCTTTTTGGCCATCCTCAGGATCTTCAGGACTTGTTCAGAGTACTGAGTGGCAGGGAACTCTAGCTCCTCAAGAGCCAAGCTTTGAGGTGAAGAGAGTGGAGGTCTGGATAAGTGACTCATACCTGAGGAGAAAGAGTGACTCAGTGGAAGATGAATGGGTTTGCTGCAAGAGAGGGTTAGCAGGAGAGGAGAACAGGCTTGCCTTGGCCAGTCCGTCGCCACCAGAATCATTGTTGCTGGCTGAGCTCTGAGATTCAGTAACACTCTGAAAAGCAGGTGAAAAGGAGGAAAGGCATAAAGGAACTTTCCTGACCAGTCCAGAGCAAGGTCATCCGCTGGGAGGGTTACCAGGGCTGAAGGCCTGCAGCAATACAGAGGAAGTTGATGGTTGAGGTGAGAGGCTAAAAGATCTATATCTGGCGTGCCCCACCTTCTGAACACTGTGGCCAGCACTTGCTTGTTCAGACATCATTCACTGTACCCTTGGTTGATGTGACTGAGGGCATCTGCCTACGTGTTGTCACTGCCCGGAAGGTGTATAGCTGAAAGACTGACATCCAGGGAACAGGCCAAACACCAGATTCTCATGGCTACCAAACACAAGACACTGGATCTTGTGCCATCCTGCTTGTTTATGTAAAACACTGCAGAGGTGTTGTCTGTACTGATTTGCACTGTGTGGCCTATTACTTGTGGAGCAAAGGCCTTCAGTGCCAAGTAAATGGCCCTGAGCTCCAGCAGATTTATCTGAGCCTGTGATTCCGTTTGGAGCCCAGGTGCCACTGACAGAAGTACTGTCCAGATGAACTCCCCATCCTAGCACAGAAGCATCTGTAGTGATTTTTGTGGGAGAAGGAGCTTGGAAAGGAATCCCTACCGGAAGGTTGTCCGTTTCTTTCAGTGTAGGGCCTGAAGGAATGTCTTCATTACTGTAATCAGTTTGGACAGAGAATTTCTCCTTTGGGACCAGTAAGACTGCAGGTGGTACTATATGTCCCTCATTCTGAATCTGACTCCTGGGACCATAGCTGTTATGGATGCCATATGCCCCAGGAGCCTCAAAAAATGTCTGTCCAGCCTGGCCTAGGATGAAAGAATTTGCCACTGACAAGAAGTTTTGGATTCTTTCTGGTGGAAAAAAAGCTCTGCTCTGCCGAGTATCCAACTGTGCTATGAAAGTAAGGTGCTGGGTTGGTTCCAGGTAGGATTTCTTCTGGTTTATAAGAAACCCCAAGAAGTGCAGAGTGTTCTTTGTTAGGGAGAGAGCCTCTTCTACTTGTAGAGGGTTTATTCCCCACTATGAGCCAGTTGTCCAGGTAAGGATAGACTGAGATTCCCTGTTTCCTTAGATCTGCTGCCACGACAGCCAGACAGTTGGTGAATACTCTTGGTGCAGATGTCAGGCTGAAGGGCATGGCTGAAAACTGGTAGTGCCCTGATGGAAGTTTAAACCTCAGAAACTTTCTGTGGGACTGCCTTATTGGGATGTGAAAACAGTTGTCCTTGAGGTCTAGGGAGGCTAGCCAGTCTCCCTGCTGAAGGGACTGTATTACAATTTTTAGGGTGACCATTCTGAATTTGGGTTTCAGAAGATGCGTAAGTATCTGAGGTCTACGATAGGCCACCAATCCCCATTTATCTTCTGTGTCAGGAATTATCTGGAGTAGAGACCTTTGCCCCATTGATGGGCAAGTACTCTACCACTCTTGCTGCCAGAAAATGTTTCACCTCTAGCTCCAATAGAAGCCTTTTTGTTGGGGTTTGTGATTTGGACAGCTGCGTGGCCCTGAGGGCTGGCATATTTTTGAACTGAAGTGGCAGACCCTTCTCCACTATCTCCAGGACCCATTTGTCTGATGTGATGAGGGTCCAGGACTGGAGGTAGTGGGACAGCCTGCCCCCTAAGACAGGGCTTACGCCAAGTTGCAGGAGTAGGGGTAGAGGCAGGTTACCTCTGACCTCTCCTGCGTCTTAATCTATAGTAACCTCTCATTTGAGAATAGTCAAACTGAGAAGGAAGGGAAAACTAGGGCCTAGGGAAGTATCCTCTGCCCTCCCGTTTCCCTTAGGTTAAGGCCTTTGAGCAGCAAGAGTCTTCGCTTTTGCTGTGATGCTTTGGTAGGTTGTTTTGTATCCATTGACCTTCTTCATGTAGTCTTCTGTTCTGGAATTGAACAAGACATTCTGGTTGCAAGGAAAGTCCATGGCCTTGGACTGTGTCCTGCTTCAGATTAGTTGTCCTCAGCCATGCAAATCTCCTAAGAGAGATAGCTTGGGCCATCACCCTGGAGGCTGCATCACTGCTGTCATCTACCATGTGGAACTGGTACTTAGTGGCTTCCAGGGCAGTTTTAGCTGTCTCCACCAAGTCCTGTACCATGGAGTCAGAACCCTGCTGACCTATGGCCAGGACTGAATTCCAGAAGGCCTTCTGATACTTCACTGTGTATGCCACATAAGAAAAAATTACTCACCTTAGTAATTATGTTTCTTCTAGTGGAGTCTTGCTGTATTCTGACAATTGCAGTTAGCCCCAGCCTTTTAACTGCCCCAGAGAACATAGGGTTAACTTTTCTATGCATGGCATAGAATGTTCATCTCGAGCTCGGTTGAAGCCTCGGCCTGTTGTTATTCGAACTGTAACCAACAGATCTTTACGAGCAAAACTCACTAGGTGTTCTGTGTGGAAACTGTAAAAATTTTTAACTAGCCAACAGGCAGAAAAATGATGTTTTGGGTCCTCAAAGGAAGACTCGAGTCAGGAAACCCAAAAACAAAAACCAATCAAATGAAATAACATTCCACCCAAAGAGAACAGGGGGTGTAAAAAGGGGGCACCTCTAGGGTGCCAACACTGCACCTGCCCACCCACATCCCAAAAATCTAGGTTCTGAGAGGGGAGGTGGGGGGAGGCCAGAATACAACAAGACTCCACTAGAAGAAACATGATTACTAAGGTGAGTAATTTTTTCTTCAAACAACATGAAGTCTTGCTGTATTCTGACAATTGCAGACTACCAAGCAGTACCTCCATGGAGGAGGGACAGAACCTACTTTGGGACTAGGCTCTGAAGTACTGCTGTGCCAAACCGAGCATCACTCCTAGCCTGGATATCCAGAGAGTAATGCTTGGTAAAAGTATGGACTGTTTTCCTGGTGGCTGCTTGACAAATTTCTAAAAGATGGATATCCCTGGCAGTAGCCAGGGAAGCAGCTGTACATCTTGTGGAACGAGCCCTCAGGCCTGAGGGTGGCATTTTACCCAGTTTTTCATAGCAGAATTGTAATACAAGAAACAATCCACCTGGCAATAGATCTCTTGGTGGCAGGTTTGCCCTTCACAACTTCTCCATAAGTGAGGAGCAACTGGAGGGAGTCAAACCTGTGACCCTTGGTATGCTCTATGTAGTAGCTAAGGGCTCCTTTAACATCCAAACTGTGTAGCCTCCTCTCTCCCGAGGAAGAATGATCAGTGAAGAAAACAGGGAGAGATATAGACTGATTCAGGTGGAAATCTGAAACTACTTTAGGCAAGAACTTTCTGTTAGTTCTAAGGACCACTTTATCTCTGTGAAAAGAGATGAAATCAGGTTCCACTGATAGGGCTTGCAATTCACTGATACGTCTAGCAGAAGTAATTGTTACCAAAAACATAGTTTTCCAAGTCAAGTACTTAAGCTCTGCTGAGGACAAAGGCTCAAAAGGGGGTTGCATAAGCTGAGCAATGCAAATATTAAGATCCCAAGCAGAAGCAGGATCCCTAAAGGGGGGATTGGTGTGAAGCAATCCCTTGAAAAACTTACAGAATACAGGATGGGATGACAGTGAGGAAGACTTGCCCACTGACAGGAAAGCAGAAACAGCTGCCAAGTGCACCTTGAGAGTAGCTGGTCTGAGACCTAGGCCATTGAGATGGACCATAATCCAGAACCGTAGGCAATTCAGCAGAGTCTGGAGAAATATTCTTCTTAGAACACCAAATGCTGAATCTTTTCCATTTGGAGTTGTAAGTCTTTCTGGTGGAGGGCTTTCGAGAAGCCTTAAGGATATCCAGAACCCCTTCGGAAAGATGCAGATCTGCAAACTCTAACTCTTCAAGAGCCAAGCCTTGAGATTGAGAGACTGAAGATTTGGGTACCAAATCCTCCCCTGAGAGGATGTTAACAGGTTGTAATTCCTGGGAAGAGACAGGGGAAGATGGACTGCTAGGGACAGCAACAAGGGATACCATGGCTGCCTGGCCCAGTCTGGAGCAATCAGAATCACTTTGCATGGTTGTGACCTTATCTTGACTAACACTTTGAACAGGAGAGGGAAGGGTGGAAAGCATACAGAAATTTCCCTTCCCAGTTCAGAATCAGAGCATCCAGGGGGACTGAGCCCAAGACTGGGGGTCTGCGACAAAAAAGAGGAAGTTGGTGATTGTCTGGGGCTGCAAAAAGATCTATCTCTGGAGTGCCCCATCTTGAGAAAATCACCTTCAACACTAGAGGATCTAGGGCCCATTCGTGATGGCCCTGGGATATTCTGCTCAGTGCATCTGCTAGAACATTGTCCTTCCCTGGAAGGTGAACTGCTATCAGAGAGGTTTGCAGGGAATAGGCCTGGGACCACAACTTCATTGCTTCTGTGCACAAGGCTGTAGACCGAGTGCCTCCTTGCTTGTTGATGTACCACATGATGGTGGTGTTGTCTGTTCTGACCTGAACCACTTTGTTCTGTACTGATTTGGAAAAAGCTTGCAGTGCCAGAAACACTGCTCTGAGTTCCAAGAGATTGATGTGTAGAAGAGATTCCTGAGGCGACCACAGTCCCTGGGTGGTAAGTTCCCCCAAATGGGCTCCCCAGCCCAGCAGGGAAGCATCTGTGGTGAGGACCACTGAATGAGACTGAGTGACAAATGGAACCCCATGCCTCAAATTGTCCTGATCCTGCCACCATTGCAGGGCTTGGATCAGAGTTCGAGTCACTGGAATTAGTTTGGTAAGGGAATCCTTTCTTTGGGACCAAAAAGCTCTTAAGTGGAACTGAATGTCCCTCATTTGGAATCTTGTGCCTTGGACCACTGCTGTAGAAGCAGCCATGTGGCTCAGTAGCTGAAGAAAATGCCTTACTGGTCGAGACACCTGAAGGCTGAATGAAGAGGCCAGTTCCATGAGGGTCCTTGCCCTTTCCAGGGGAAGGAAGGCTCTTGCTTTTACCATATCCAGCTCTGCCCCTATGAAGGTGAGGAGCTGCACTGGTTCAAGAACTGACTTTGGTAGGTTGAGAAGAAATCCTAAAGAAGTGAGCACTTGCTGGGTCATTTGCAGGTGTAGCTTGACTTGGTCTGGGGACTGGCCCACTATGAGCCAGTCGTCCAAATATGGAAAAATGGAAATCTTTTGTCTTCTTAGGAAGGCAACAACTACTGCTAGGCACTTTGTGAAGACCCTTGGGGCTGATGTTAGGCCAAAGGGCATTGCTTTGAACTGATAGTGGCCTGAGGGCAACTTGAACCTAAGGTACTTTCTGTGGTAGCACCTGATGGGAATGTGAAAGTAGGCATCTTTGAGGTCCAGGGAGGCTAGCCAGCCCCCTGGCCTTAGAGAGGGAAGGATAATTCCCCGAGTTATCATCTTGAACTTTGGCTTTAAAAGTTGTTTGTTCAGGTATTTTAGGTCCAGGATGGGTCGCCACTCTCCTGTCTTTTTGGGGGTTAGGAAGTACCTGGAGTACAATCCTTTGCCCCAGCGTAGGGTAGGTACTCTCTCTATAGCTCTTAGAGTTAGGAGAGAAGAAACCTCTGCCTCTAGGGCAAGGGTTTCTGAGAGATTTGCAGGTGGAAAAGCTCTGGCTTTCAGCTTGGGAAACTTTTTGAAGCTGAGAACCAGACCGTGGCTTACTACTTCCAGGACCCACTTGTCTGATGTAAGAGACATCCGGTTCTGGACAAAGTAAGCCAGCCTGCCCCCTACTGGGATAGGAGAATTGACCTGAGCAGACCCATCAGGGTGTCTGCTTGGCAGGGGTTTAGGCTGAGGAGTGGATGCAGGCTTGCTCATCCCCCATCTGCCTCTCCCTCTGAAGAACCCCCTCTGTGAAAAGGAAGAAGAGGCCTGTGTTTGGTAAAAAGGCCATTGGAAAGGCCTGCCCCTTGCCCCTGGACTGCTGCTTTTGAGGAGTTGCTTGCCTTTCCTTGGCCTGAGCACTCCTGTAAGTGGTCCTGTATTTATCCATTTTCTTCATGTAATTCTCTGTCTGCTCCCCAAACAGAGAATTACCCACTACAGGAAAATCCATGGCCTTAGCCTGGGTATCCTGTGAGAGGCTAGTACATCTGAGCCAAGCCATTCTCCGAAGAGCCACAGATGTAGCCATGACTCTTGATGATACATCATTGGAGTCTACAGCAGCATGAAACTGAACTTTCGATGCCTCAATCCCATCTGCAGCCACCTCCTCCAGCTCCTTGGCAAGCTGGGGGGAAGCCTGTTTAGCCAGTGCCAGTACAGTGTCCCACCTGTACTTCTGGTACCTGGCTGCATAGGCCATATAATTAGCCTGCCTGAGTCCTAAGGATGATGCCATGTACTGCTTCTTTGCCATGGCATCAATCTTCCTGGAGTCCTTGTCTGGGGGGTGTGATGCCAAGGGAATGCTTGCCTTATCACAGGCAGCAGCCTGTACAACCCCAACATAGCTGCATTGCTGATAAAGGAACTCCGTATCTGAGCCTGAAAGAGTATACCTCTTGTCCATTCTTCTGTCCACAGGAGGTATGGAATTGGGAGACTTAAGAATTTTTTGTGTCTGTTTCCCAAAAGATTTGTGAAGGGGAATAGACAGTCTCCTTGACTCTGGGATGTCCATCATCTCTACATAGTCAGGCTCTTCCTGATCCTCCACTGCCTCCTCCACAGGAAGCTGAAGGGTATCAGCCACCTTTCTGTAAAACATGAAGTGTGAAGGAGACTCAGAAAGCCTAGGAGAAGAAACACCTGAAGGTCTGTCTGGGGAGATGTGTGGGTCAATAGGCACATCCAGACTTTCACCATCACCATAATCATCTTCCAACTCTCCTTCCTCCTCAAACTCTGGTTCATAAAATTCTTCCAGGGTATAATCTGGAACAGAGGGAACCGACCGAACCGGGCCCCTGTCAAAAGGTGCCAGATCAGTCGGAACCGATCGAAGCGATTCCACAATACGAATCGCTTTGGCTATTTCATCGGCAGTCGGAGTATGAGATTCTGGATCCGAACCGGTCGACTTGTCTTTTCTTTTTCCTTTTGTCGGAACCAATTCCTCAGAATCGGCTCTCCTTTTGCCTGAAGAAGTATCGCCCTGGTCAGAGGACACTCCTTCTGGTTCGGTCGGAACCGAACCGGGCTGAGCTATCTGGGTCAGCAGACTTCTCGCCTCTCTTTCCCTCAGTCTACCTAATCTCTTTTCCAGGGTAGATTTGGGAAAATTTTTGCAAATTTGGCAGTCTGAATTGAGGTGGTCAAACCCCAGACAATAAACACAGGTGGTGTGGGATCGGCCTTAGCAAAGACCTCCCACACATACTGCAGTGTTGAAACCCAGTGGGCCCGGGTTTTTTCTTGGGTTTCTCAGACATAGCCAACCTAACCAACTTACCCTTTTTTCAGCAATCTGCCAGGCAAGACTCCCCTATCGGTTCCTGACCATGTCACGGGTCTTGGAAAAAAACATACTAAAACCCATTTTTTTTAGACCCGATATGGACCGGTAACCACACACTAGAGTAAAGTACAAATTTTACCTCAAAATGATCGGTTCAGCCAAACCAATCCACACTTTTACAAGTTCCACACAGAAAATAGAACAAAACCTATCTGGTACTCATGGTACCACAGACAGAGACTTGAACCGACTATGCGGAAACAACAATTTCGGTAGAAAAACCGACCGAAAACCTACACTTCAACTGACTTTGAACCGAGCAGCAGGAGAAATCGCCAGAGCGACTGTTCAGTGAGGCGGAGTAAAGAATCTGACGGTTGCAGTTCGAATAACAACAGGCAGAGGCTTCAACCGAGGTTGAGATGAACATTCTATGCCATGCATAGAAAAGTTAACCCTATGTTCTCCGGGGCAGTTAAAAGGCTGGGGCTAACTGCAATTGTCAGAATACAGCCAGACTTCATGTTGTTTGAAGAAGACAGGTGGAGGAGAAGAGAGGCTGAGGTATAGGTTTTCTTACCCATATAGTCAAATCTTTCTCAGGAGGCTGAGAAGAGAGAGGGACACCTGCTTTATCACATGCAGCCTGTTGTATCACCCTTTCATGGCTGGGATGTACAAACAGGAAAGCTGTATCTATTTTGGATAATTGATTTTTTATTTATTTATTTATTTAGTTTTTGTTGACCGGGTAAGTGCACTAGACAAATCCTGCCTATTTTCAGGCACGACCCAGGGGAAGGGAATACAGATGAATGCCAACTGACCTTGAACCAAATTAAGCTGTTGGTGGTAATTTTAGTGAATGAGGGAAATTTGGCCAGGACACCGGGGAAAATTCCCCTACTCTTTTCAACACGTGCCATGGGATCTTTAACATCCACCTGAACTACCACCAATCCAGGCAGATGGGACCTCGGTTTAACGTCTCATCCGAAAGGCGGCACCTCACAAGTGCAGCACCCCTCTCATGCTGCACTACAGTGTCAGTATTGGGATATTAACCCAAGTGCCAGATGTGGGAACTGAACCCACAGCCCTCTGATCTCCTGGCCTCAGAGGCGAGTGTGCTACCTGCTGAGCCACTGACACTATACAGTCTTTTCTATTTCTTGTCTATTCGTTTGTCAACTCCAGACAAAGATGTAGGGGTCTGGAGAAGCTTCATAGTGTTCTTTCTAAATGCCTTATAAGAAAAAAGTACTCACCTTAGTAATCTTGTTTCTTCCAAGGTATTCTTCTATAGTCATCTCTCTGCTGTCAGCCTTCTAAGCAGAGCTGCCTGAAGAAAATGGAACTGTATGCTAATGGTAGAACTTATCATTGGCTCATGCCACATATTCAAACTGCTGCCCTTATCAGCTGCAACGTTCCACCAACATATCACATTTCTAAGGAGCCTACAAGGCAACCTATACTAAGACTATCTAAATATACTTATCTAACTGTAACACAACTAAGCTGTCCATGACAGTATGAAACACCCTGAATATTACTGTACTACTATTCCCCTCTGAATGCCAGAATCACCTGGAAAAAGAAGAGAATTAAATATGTCCCACTAGGGCTAAAAAAGTAGTTAAGTCAGAACTTGCTGTAACAGTAGATCTTTGAGAGGAGCTCTTGCAGCAGGTAATACCAACAGGACAAGGCCGCCAGGTGTTAGGACCCCACGGAAAAATCTTCTAGCTAGCAGTCTGTGGCGGGGGACTGCGCCTGACATGGTATAAAGGGGGCAGTCCCCCGGCGCCATCTCAGTTCTCCTGCTGGAGACCCAGCTGACAAACAGAATGGAGAACTGAGGATGGTCTTCCATACCCAAAGAGAAGGAAAATAATCTTGTTTCTGGGGTTGGAGCATGGGAAAGCCACCTGCTGCAAGAGCTCCTCTCGAAGATCTACTGTTACGGTAAGTTCTTACGTAACTGTACTATCTCACTTCGAGGGGCAGCTCTTGCAGCAGGTAATGCCAATAGGACTAAGTTCCAAGCAGTATCCAAAGAGAGACCAAGGTCAGAAGGGAGGAGTAGGATAAGCTGATGACTGATAACTGAAAAGTGGGAGCTTAGGAGAGGAGATCCTGAAGGAGTGCTAGTCCAAAGCCTGTTCTCCTCCTAGAGGCAATGTCCAGACTGTAGTGTCTGATGAAGGGGTGGACTGTGCTCCAAGTGGTGGCAGCACAAAGGTCTGCCCCGGAGATACATTCCTCAGAGAGGCAAAGGAAATTGCCATGCCTCTGGTACAGTGCCCCTTAACCGATCCCGGTAAGGGTGTGTTGTAGTGCCGATAGCAAAATGTGATGCAATGCACCAATCATCTGGTCAGTGTTTGTTTGGTGACAGGAGTCCCTGTCTTCTTATAGGCAAAGGAAACAAACAACTGGTCCGTCCGCCACACAGAAATGAAAATTACGTACCTACTGTAATTCTTGATCTTTTTGTGTATCTTTACCATTCATCATTAGTGGGTATAGCTCACTGGAGCTAGGACCCCGTGGAAAACTTTTTTTTTCTTATGGGCGGAGTCGACGCAGGGGCGATGCCACCCTCAAGGTCGGCATTCCACGTGGCACTCAAGTGTTGGCTATTAGCTGCCCCAGCCCCAGTTCTGACACGCCAGAGAGTGTAAGGAAGGGAGGGTGGGTTAAGGCAAGAGAGCCTAAGGGATAGATAAAAGGATAGGAATAATAAACTAAAAGGAGAAATAAACGACAGAGGTGGCAGAAGAAGAGATTAAAATAGGAAATTGGGGAGAAGAGGCCCCAATCTCTGGAAGGAGAAGAAGGAGAAGGAGAGATAAGGGGGGGGAAGAGTAGCACACCCCCAGGAGCAGATCTACACATTGATATCTTTAGAAGACTATAGTCCAGCCCTGGACTATAGAGTTATGCTGCAGGAGGCAAGCTAGAACTTTAAAGCAGCCTAGGTCTAGAAGACCAACCAACAAGAGAGTGCAGGCTGAGGGTGTGTCTCAAACTCTCCCCCCCTCCCTCCCAAAAGAGGGGGATTTTAAACAGCCAATAAGGCATAGGGGGAGAAAATCTGAGCTCAAATTCTGAGAACCTGGAGTCCCAGGGGAGCGCAATAACAGCCATGAGGTCCCTGAGGTTGGTACAGTGGAAAAGTGCAGTTAAGAGCCGATGTGGGATGCTTCCTGAAAAGGAATAGGCCAGGCAGGAGCCACCAGGTGGCTGCACTGTACTCACCTAAGAAGGTGCGCATCACATGCTCGGGATTGCTAACCGGGACTGGGGTAAGGCGGAGCTCGTCTAACATCCTCACAAGGAAGCGCTGATAGGAGAACAGATCAGACACTGGGGAGATGTGGACTGAAGGTTCCTCTCCTTCCATAGAGGGAGAAGAGGATGAAGACGAGCTCCCAGGTTCAGGGTCCGGCTGCCAGGGAGCATGGTGAAACACCTGCTGGCCCAGTGTATGGAGGTAGGTGGGGAAATGTGCAGCAGAACCTCTGAACTGTTCTCAGGTGAGAGGTCCCCGAGGACCGGGAATACCTGAGATGGCCAGGGATGGAGACAGAGGCTCAGGGGACAGGCTCCTTGCAACAGGAGAACAGTCTCTGTCAGGGTAGGGGGGCCAACAGGAAACCCTTCGCAGGGAGGGGGATCTGAAGTCCGCCGCAGCTAACAGCCATTCAACTGGGTTGGAACGGTCAGAGCTGTGCCAAAAGGAAGAAATCCCCTCGTGAGGTAATGGTGATCGTTCGAGTCCAGAAGGACGGTTCCTGACCTCAGAAGTTAAAGTCCCTCTCTGGGACTCGTTCAGGGAAAGGCTGTGACTCCTCGGAGAACACGGCTGGGCTCTGGGGAAGGAGCGCTGCGCCACACCTCTACCTCTCAACCCTTCGGAATCAGAGAGGGACCATGTCCTCATAGTCACAAGCCTACGTAGCTGGCAACTCCGGGTGGCCTCCGAGGAGTCCACCCATGGAACCGTACCCTCCCCTTCCTGGTGCACACCGGGCTGCCCCAAACTTGGGCTGTCCAAACACACCAAGGAAGAGGGTGCCCCAACTGGAGGAACAGAAATGCCAGTGACCCCAGGTTGCACAGCAGTAGTCACGGGGACCACCACAGGCTGGTCAGACCTCCTGACCCTAAGGTCCACTGACGACAACTGACCCCCAGAGGGAGGCTGAGTGGGGGCCGAGGTGCTGAAAACAGAGGGGTCCAATGATTCCAAAGAACCTAGGAGCCAGTCCGGATCAGACCCAGAGTCCGCCTCCGAAGAGGCAGACTCCGAAGTCCAATGCCAGACAACTCCCTGAGCCCCTCCAGTTCCTGGACCACAAATCAGAGCATCCTGAGATTCAGTGCCAATGCCACCAGAAGGAAGCACAGCCCCATGCCTGGCGCCAACACCCACCCCGGTGCCGCAAGCGGCACCAGAGTCGGGTGCAACCCTGAGCACAGATCCACGCTCCCCCTGGTGCCGTCGACTGCCAAATCCAACATAGCATCACGCCTGACACCAATACCCACTCTGGCACCGAAAGCGGCACCGAAGTGAGGTACAGCCCGAACGTGGTGCCGCATAACACCCCGGCACCAGAGCCAGGGCCAGCCCCGACTGTGGCACCGACGCCATCCCCAACGCCAAGGCCAGGGATGGTGCTGGCTCCTGTCCCAGTGCCGGGACCAGAACCAGGCCCAGAAACATCCAAACCACCACCCCGGTGCCGAGAACTCCGATGCCATGAAGAGCATCAGAGGTGACAGCAGCGCCGAGAGAAGGCCCGACTCCAATCGTGGCACCACGCTCAAAGCCCATGGTGCTGTGAACAGCGCCGGGACTGTGGACAGTGCCGGTCCAGCCCCAAAGGGCCTGGAACACGACACCAAGGGAGCCTTTGCCACCGAAGAGGCAACTGCCGATGCGGTGCCTCCAGACTGACCCCCAAAGGGGCCAGCCTGGGCCTCCTGCACTGCAGAAGAAACCCCGCCATGGCAAGGCTAAAAGAGGTTGGGGTTCCCTCCTCCACGGGCTGTGTAGGACCAGGAGGGAACCCGGAGGAAGGGCCGAGTATCCTCACCTTGGCCCAGTGACTGTGCATTCGTTCTCCGAAGGTCAACGGCGTACATCCGACCTTCCACACATGGTTCTCAATTACACGGCGGTCCATCGATAAGTAAATGTCACAGTTGTCCATATCGTGGCCGAGGCAGGAAAGACACAGGTTATGCTGGTCCATCACCTAACACAGGTGGCCACAGGGGCACCGACGCATAGGGGCCACCCCGCTTTTTGATGTCTTCTTGCCCCCTGGATGATACATGACTGAACGGTAAATAAAACAGAAACAGTACTCAATGCCACTTAAAATAAAAGGAAAGGTCTTACTGGTAAGAAGCGACGTCGAGCAGACGAGTAGAACCAAGGCAACTATCAACTTTAGCAACTAACGCTCAAGGCAAGGTTGACGGACTAGGCCGCAAACTAACAGTCTCCTCACGAGGTACCACACTCGACGGTGGGAGAGAAAGAACTGGGGCTGGGGTTGAGTCGACGGCAGCTAATGGCCAACCCTCGAGCACCACGTGGAACGCCGTCCTCGAGAGCGGTGCCGGCCCTGCGTCGACTCCGCCCATAAGAAAAAAAAAGTCTCCAGCGGGGTCCTAGCTCCAGCACGCTATACCCACTAGTGATGAATGGTGAAGACTGACACAGATAAGATCTAGTTCTATTGAGGTAATACCTAGTATCCCATGTACATTCAAAGTATGCAACATAGCCTCCCCTTTACTAGAATACTCTGGAAAATAAACTGGAAGTTGGATGTCCTGGTTCAGGGTAAGTTCGGACACCACCTTCGGTAAAAACTTAGGGTTATTACGCAGTGCCACCCTGTCCTTATGGAAAACAAGGTAAGGCTCTTTACACATCGGAGCCTGTAGCTCAGAAACTATCCGAGCAGAAGTAATGGCAACTAAAAAGAACACTTTCCAAGAGAGAAAGCAAAGCTCGCATGTCACGGCTGGCTCAAAGGGAGGCAAGATGAGCTTCTCAAACAAAAAGAAGATCCCATGAAGGGACAGGAGGTCTGATGTGCAAGATTCCCCTCAAGAAGATTTTGCACACACTGAGTTGTGCCAGAGTTCTCCCTCTCTTCGGTGCATGGTAGGCTGACAAGGCACAGCGGTGCACCTTAATGGACAAGTAGCTGAGGCCGAAGTCCAAAAGATGGAGAAGATGCTCCAGCACATATTTCAATGGACAATCCAAGGGGTCCAGGGAATGGGGTGCTGCCCATAAACAAAAACGTTTCCACTTCATGGCGTAGGTTACCCTGGTGGAGGGTTTTCTTGTTGCTACTAGGACCTCTGCCACTCTAAGTGACACCCCCAATCTTTCCTCAGCTAAGACTGCAGGAGCCAGGCATGCAGGTGCAGAGGCTGCAGAGCTGGGCGGATGAGCATCCCTTGTTCTTGGGACAGCAAGTGAGAGGAGTGGGGCAACTGCATGGGAGGATCCATGGCCAGTTGCTGCAGCAGTGAATACCAGATCTGTCGAGGCCAGAGAGACGCTACCAGAATCATCCTGGCTTGCTTTGCTTGCAATTTGAGCAAGACTCTCTGAAGGAGAGGGAAGGCATATAGAAACCTCCCTGTCCAGGACAGAGACAATGTGTCTCACCAGAAAACACCAGGCTCTGGATCTAGCGAGCAGAAAATTGGCAGTTTGGTGTTGCAAAGGGACGCTAACAGGTCCGACTCTGGATGACTCCATCTTTCGAAGAGGTCTTCTGCCACTTCTTGTTGCAATTCCCACTTGTGATTCAGAGATTGAGAGCGACTTAGCCTGTCAGCAAAAACATTCTGGACCCCTGGTACATGAACTGCCGTGATGTCCAGACTGTGTTCTATTGCCCAGTGCCACATTCTCATGGCCTCTCTGCATAGGAGGTAGGAGTGAGTGCCCCATGCTTGTTTAGATGAAACACTACCAGTGTGTTGTCTGACTGAACTAGGAGTGGGCCCCGGTAGAGCTGGTCTTGGAAAGCCTGGAGAGCGTACAGTCCGGCTATTTTCAGAATACTGATGTGAAGAGACTGTTCCACTGTACTCCAAGAGCCCTTTGTTCAGTGTACATACAGATAGGCTCCCCAGCCTAGTTCCGAAGCATCCGTAGTGAGGATCTGCATCGGGCTCGGCCTCTGAAAGGGAACACCTACCTCGAGGTTGACCGGATTTAGCCACCAAAGAAGAGAATGACGCACCGCCTCCAATATCCAAACAGGCTGGTCCAGCTCATCTATGCCCTGGTCCCACTGAACTCTGAGGTGACACTGTAGAGTCCTCATGTTCAGCCGTGCCAAAGGAACTGTGGCTATGGCGGCTGCCATATGCCCTAGAAGTTGCAGGATCACTCTCGCTGCGACTAGGCCAGAGGTCTGTACCTTTTGGGCAACTCCTCTTAGCTGTTCTGCTCTGTCTGCTGGCAGAAAGGCCATGCCTTGAATGGTGTCTAGGACTGCCCCAATATACTGAAGTCTTTGGGAGGGTCAAGGGTGTGACTTTGACCAATTCAGAGTGATGCCCAGGGACTGGAACATCAAGGCTGTGTCCTGTAAGGCATTGTTCAGCTGGTCATCTGACTGGGCAAAAATAAGCCAGTCATCCAGGTAAGGGTAGAAAGAGTGGTCTTTCCTTCTCAGGGACACTGCTACCACTGCCAGACACTTGGTGAAGACTCTTGGCGCTGACGAGAAGCCAAATAGAAGTACCCTGAACTGATAGTGCTGACTTTGAACAAGGAAGTGCAGGAACTTCCTATGCGAGGGCAGGATTTTGATGTCCATGTATGCATTCTGCATATCTAGGGAGCACAGCCAGTCTCCTCGATGAATCATGGGCAATAGGCTTGCTAGGGTCACCATTATGAACCTCCAGTACTGGAAATATATGTTTAGCTGACCAAGATCCAGGATAGGGCGGAGGTCTCCCATTTTCTTGGGAACCAGAAAGAAATGTGAATAGAAGCCTTCACCCTGCTGGGTAGGTGGAACCACCTGGATGGCCTTCCTCTGCAGGAGGGCCTAAATTTCTGCTTTCAGAAGAAAGACATGATTGGGTAAGCAATGGGAAGGGATAGGAGGATTGTCCGGATGGCAGCTCAGAAACTCTAGGGAATAGCCCCTCTCTACTGTCTGAAGGACCCACTGGCCTGAGGTGATACTGGAACACCCTGACAGATAGAGGGAGAATCCCCCTTCTACCATCTCCCCCAACGGGATCTGCGGATGGGGGAGGGACAGCAGGGAGTCATGCTGTGTTTGGGGGCTGGGCAAGGGGATTCGGCCTGCCTTGGGATATTTGGGGCCCCAGGCACCAGAAGGGACAGGGTGGCCGCGTCTCTTGAAGGCTCTTTTGTTTTGGGGTTGCCTTTTTCCCGGTTGCCCTTGGTTTTGGTGAAAAGGACGATGATGGGAGGTCTGCAACTCTGATTTGTACATCTTGTGCACATCAGCCACTGCCTTACCCGAATCCTGAAGCCTCAGGATGACTTTCTCCACCTCTTGCCCAAAAAGGACAGAGCCCTGGAAGGGGGCATTCAGGATGGCATCCTGTAGGTCCGGGTGGAACCCCGATATTCTAAGCCAGGCGTGCCTCCTCATGCAGATGCTCAAGGCTGCAGCCCTGGCCACCATATCTGCTGAATCGTAGGAGTACCTGAGCATGTGCTTATCTACATCCATGCCCAACTGGATATATGCCATGGGCTCATTTTTACTGTCGGAGTCTGTCTGAGCCTTCATCAGGTCCATTGTCTTCCCCAGAGGGACTTCTGGTAGGTCACCATGTGGGCTAAAAAATTTAGAGAACGAATAGCCCCAGTGGCTGATGTATAAACTTTCCTTCCCATGTGGTCCAGCTTTTTGGACTCAGGGTTTGGAGGCTGGGCACTCATATGTTTAGGTTGCTGAGCTCTTCCATGAGCTGCTGTGAGCACCATGGAATCTGCTTTGGGATTCTCCCCCAGGAATGGCTCCCCTTTTGGTGTTCTATATAGCCTGTCTGCCTTCCTTGGCATTGCAGACGTAGTGGAGGGGCACTGCCAGGTGAGCCTGGTAACAGCCTGAAAAGGCTTACCAAAGGTGGGATGACCAAGGGTTTAAGGTCCTTGGATTCCAAAAATCTTGCAAAGCAGTGCCTCTCTGGATCAAGCTCCTCTGTGTCCCACTGGTAGATGCTCTGAATGTGCCTCATAATATCCAGAAATTAGAGGTCATCGGGGGGGGGGCGCCTAGGTGAGTCTCTTGGACTAGAGGAGGGGAGCAGAAGATCATCCCTAGAAAAATCCCCTGCGTCGTCGCCAAAGGACGACGACGGACGACCGCTTGAAGAAGGCACCAAAGATGGTTGACGTCTTCTTTTTCCTACTGGACCAGGTGGCAGATGAGAGCCCTCATCGGGTGCCCGATCACCAGAGGGCAGAGGTGGCACTGTGGGAGTTTCCTTTGGGGAGGGCTCTGGAGGCCTACAGAGCAAGTCCCCTTTGACAGTGTTCCACCATGAGGTGAACAGAGCACCGTCTGCTAGGGGGACAACTGGGGGTGCAGGCATCCAGTCAGGAGACTCCTCTATTGCAGTATCGGGCTGCAGGTCTGGCTCAGTAATTGGGGGCAGACCTGTTGTCTGACCCGGCATCCGACTTCGAGTGAGAATCATCAGGCGACTGATCCCTGGGAGTAAAGGTAGATACCTGATCCTGGATGGGAGACAGCCTCTCATCGGCTGGTGGTGCCGGGTCCTGGCCCGAGGGTGAGATAGCCCAGCTTACAGGTTGTCTGTTGCTCGTGGGAGACTTTCCCTTTGCAGGGGGTGGAGGCGTCTGATGCCAGATGGTCTCCTGAAGTCTGGTGGAGTTATCAGAGTGTTTGCGCTTGTTGGATGAACCACTGAACTTACGGCCTGCTTCTGAAGATGCCTGCCCTCTTGGATCGACCCTTGTAAAGGCTTGTGGGGTAGGTGGGCCAAGGGGAGCTGGGCAGACGAGTGCCCAAAGGAAGATGACTCCTTACTCTTTTTCTGGGATGTGGAGGATGTCTTCTTTGGAACAGTCCCAGAGGCAGCCGGAGAGACCAACCCTGGAGGCTGAGGAAGTGAAAGCTCTATGGGGGGGGGGGATTTAGGGTGGGACTATGACCTGACCCTATCCTTCTCCATGATGGTGATGTTTCCCTCCTGATAACTTCTTTTCTGGGGAGACTCTCTAGCTGGGGATGAAGAACTGCATCTCGATGGCGATTTCTGCATGGTTGCCACCTGCTTTTCTAGGAGATAAGCCTTCAGGGCATTGACCCTTCTGATGTGAGTCTTTTGACTGAATTTCTGGCAGCGCTGGGAATCATCGGGCCGGTGGTCTGGGCCTAGGCAGATCAAGCAGACCACGTGGCCGTCCTTGGCCGGGATCTGCTTCCTGCACTAACACTTCAACTTGCGCTGCGTAGAAGAAGGTGAAGACATGCAAATCCATTGAATGACTCGACAAAAGACTGGAAACTATTGAATTTAAGTGTTTTAAGTGATGAGACAAAAAGCGCAGTCGACTGCGAAGACTAGGCATCCGTGGCACTGAAGTAAACAGGTCGACAGCAGGAAAAGAACTGGGATGGCACCGGGGGACCACCTCCTTTATACATCTGATGTCAGGCGGAGCCGATGTTGGGGGCGGTCCCCTGCCACAGATTGTTAGCTAGAAGATTTTTCCATAGGGCCCTAATGCCTGGCGGCCTTAGTCCTATTGATATTACCTGCTGCAAGAGCACCCCCCTCGAACTGAAATCTATGCATGCCAGTGTTTGGGACTTAATATTAAAATACTCGGTCGGAAGTGCAGGAGCTCTGGTTCTGGAAGGGGAGGCAGGATGGGAGAGTTATGAATATAAAAGAATACCTCAGAAGAAACAAGATTACCAAGGTGTAATTTTTTCTTCTAGCCCCAGGTATTCTTCTATATTCCTAACTCTCTGCATACTTCAAAACAGTACCTTTGGAGGCAGGCAGAGAACCTACTTAGGGAAGAAGCTCTGCAGGACTGCTGTGCCAAACCTGCATCACTTCTGGACTGTGTGTCCAAACTGTAGTGCTTAGTAAATGTGTGCACTGTCCTCCAGGTAGCTACTTTACAGCTTTCCACTAAAGGAATAGCTCTTGATGCTGCTATAGTAGCAGCTGTGCCCCTAGTCTAATGAGCCCTTAGCCCTGCTGGGTTTTCCTTGCCAACTTTCAGATAGCAAAACTGAATGCACTGGACTATCCAGAGAGGTTGACCTCTTAGAAGCTGGGGTGCCCTTACCTACATCCCCATAGGTAAGGAATAGCTGCCGTTTGTCATGTATGTGATCTTCGGTGTGCATCATATAGTAACTTAATGCCCTTTTGACATCCAGACTATGGAGTCTACACTCACTCGAACTAGTACGTTCAGTGAAGAAAACTGGTAATGTTATGGACTGGTTTAAGTGAAAATCAGAAACAACACTGGGGAGGAATTTCCTATTAGTTCTCAGCAGCACTTTGTTGTTATGGAAGGAAAGGTAGTCCTGCTCAACACACACATGGCTTGAAGTTCACTGATTCTTCTAGCTGAAGTAACTGTAACCAGAAAAACAGTTTTCCAGGTAACATATTTTAAATGTGCAGAGTACACAGGCTCAAAAGGAGGTTTCATGAGCTGAGCAATGCATATGTTCAGGTCCCATACTGGTACTGGTTCCCCAATAGGTGGGTGCAAATGGCACAGACCTTTAAAGAACTTTTTGAAAATGGGATTGGATGCCAGTGAAGTACCTCTCCCAGCAGAAATGTAGGCAGAGACTGATGCTAGATGCACTTTCAGGGATGTATGTCTCAACCCGAGAGTGGAGGTATGTGAGGTAATCCAGGACAGCTGGAATCCCCCCTAGAGTAGGAGAAATCTCTTTGGACCCACACCAAATAGAAAACCTCTTCTAGTTTGAAGCATAGGTTTTCTTAATCAAAGGCTTTCCATATCCCTGCAGGATATCCATAACGCTTTGAAAGAGATTTATGTCTGCATATTCTAAGTTCTCAAGAGCCATGCCTCGAGTCTGAGAGACCTGAGATTTGGGTACAGAATCTTGCCCTGGTGAGAGGTCAACAGATCATGCATCCTGAGTAAGTGTATTGGTTTGGCTACAGTCATGGAGAGCAGTGTGGGGTACCATGGCTGCCTGGCCCAGTCTGGTGCTATCAGTATCATTGATGCAAGTTGCGACTAGAGCTTGATCAGGACTCTGAAAATGAGAGGGAAAGGAGGAAAAGCATACAGACTTCTCCCTGACTAGTCCAGAACCACAGCATCCAATGGGATTGTTCCCTTGGCTGGTGGTCTACAGCAAAAGAGGGGCAGATGAGTCTCTTGGGATGAAGAGAGATCCACCTCTGGTGTGCCCCATCTCCTGAACACAGAGTCCAACACTTGCATGTTGATGGACCACTCATGATATGCCTGATTGATTCTGCTCAGGGCATCTGCCAAGGTGTTGTCCTTTCCTGGCACATGAATGGCCTGTAATGAGGCCTTCAGTGAGTAAACCAAACTCCAGACTTTCATTGTCTCTGTGCATAGTGGGCCTGATCTCATCTCCCCTTGCTTGTTTACATAGTACATCGTTGTGGTGTAGTCTGTCCTGACTTGCACCACTTTCCCTTGTACCAGATGGGCAAATGTTTTCAAGGCCAAAAACACTGCCCTTAGCTCCAGCAGATTTATATGCAGAAGTGACTCTGTGATGGACCAGGTTCCATGAGTGGTGTGTTCCCCTAAGTGAGCACCCCACCCTAACAGAGGCGCATCGGTTGTAAAAAATAAATGATGGGGTTTCCCTTTGGAAAGGTACCCGTGAGGCTGTCTGCTTCCTTCCACCACTGGATGGCCTGCAGCAATGTTTTTGTTACTGGAACTGGTTTTGTCAAACTGTCTTTTCTTTGGCACCAGTGTCCATGGAGATGAAACTGTACATCTCTCATTTGGAACCTGGCTCCCAGGACTGTGCCTGTTGCTGCAGCCATATGTCCCACTAGTTGCAGAAAAGTACAGTTACGTAGGAACTTACTGTAACAGCAGATCTTTGAAAGAGGTTCCTTCAGTAGGTCATCACGTATAGGACTGGCGCCACTTGGCGTTGGGCCGCACGGCAGACTTTTCTAGTAATACGTGATGGGGGACCGCCCACTCGACGTCACGTGACTGACGTCAGCGTGACTGTATATAATGGGCGGTCCCTACGCCTGCCCTCCAGTTCTCCCGCCGAAGCCAGGAAGAAGCCTGACAGCAGGAGCGAACAGGATTTGGAGTCCCAGTGAGACATAAAATGACGGGAAGGAGGGAGGAATGGAAAAATATGACCTATTGAAGGAACCTCTCTTGAAGATCTACTGTTACAGTAAGTTCCTACGTAACTGTACTATCTTACTTTGAGAGGGTTCCTTCAGTAGGTCATCACATATAGGACAGGGTTTCAAGCAGTTCCTCCAAAGAGAGAGACCGAGAGAAACTAGGGAGGAGAAAAGAAAACTCCAACGGAAAACACTGAAGTCCCGAAAGGACCCAGTCTAGGACAGAAGGCCCTGCAGGACGGCTAGGCTAAAGCCAGCCCTCCGCCTAGAAACAATGTCCAGACTATAATGTTTGGTAAGGGTATGGACAGAACTCCAAGTAGCAGCAGCACAAATGTCGGCCACGGAAACGTTCTGAAGGAAGGCCGCGGAGGCAGCCATGCCCCTAGTAGAATGACCTCTGATGGTACCCAGCAGAGGTTTATCGTACTTCTGGTAACAGTATCGAATGTAGTTGCCTAACCATTTGAAAAGGCACTGCTTAGAAACTGGTTTGCCCTTTGATCGAGGGGCAAAGGAGACAAACAACTGGTCGCAAGAGCGAAATTATTTGGTCCGATGGGTGTAGCACCAGAGAATCCAATGAACATCCATCTTATGGAGGATTGCCTCACCTCTATTAGAGGGGGACTGATAATACACCAGAAGCTCTACTGACTGATTCAGTGTGGCTTCTGACACCACCTTGGGAAGAAACTCAGATGAGTTCTGAGGACCGTCCGGTCCCTATGGAAAATCAAGTACAGCTACTTGCAGACTAGAGTGTGAAGCTCCACAATTCTTCAGGCTGAAGTGATAGCCACAAGAAAAAGCACCTTCCAAGATAGGAAGCACAAATCACAGCTCATAGCCAGCTCGAAAGGCGGAAGGATGAGCTTTTCCAGTACAAAGTTAAAATCCCAAGGTGGGGTTGGGCTGCAGATGGGGGGTTTCAGATGGAGAATCCCTTTCAGAAAGGTTTTTGAGACTTCCAACTGAGCCATGGGTTTACCATCCACTAGCTCATGGTACGCAAAGATAGCCGAGATATGGACCTTTAAGGAAGAGTAGGACAGAACGGAGTCTGACAAGTGAAGGAGGTATTCCATGACTTGTGGGGCCGAGCAAGAGAAGGGGTTCCAGCACTTATCGGTTGCCCAAATGGAAAACCGCTTTCACTTCATGGCATAAGTGGAACGGGTAGACAGCTTCCTAGCCTCGATGAGGATTTGAGCAACCCTGGAGGAAACCCCGAAGCGTGAGATGGCTATGTCTGCAGGAGCCAGGCATGAAGATGCAGGGTCCTGAGCCCTGGGTGTACCAGTCGACCTTGGTCCTGGGTCAGGAGGTCGTGAGTCACTGGAAGTGGAACTGGTGGTTCCCAGGAAAGCTGCTGTAGCAGTGGGAACCAGATCTGTCTCGGCCAGAGAGGAGCTCTTTGTGCGGGATCTGTGTGCAACAGGACGAGCACTTCTTCCTGGGTGAAGACATAAGGAAGAACATGAATAGAATGGAAAAATAGCAGTGAGGGATAAACCAACGCGATAAACTTTCTCGATGATCGCTAACTGGAAGTCTGCAATGCGACTGACACGAGGTGACGGTGGGAAAGAACTGAAGGGTGGGCGTGGGGACCGCCCACTATATACAATCACACTGACATCAGCCACGTGACATCGGGTGGGTGGTCCCTCATCAGGTATTGCTAGAAAAGTCTGCTGTGTGGCCCGACGCCAGGTGGCGCAAGTCCTATATGTGATGACCTACTGAAGGAACCCTCTCGAAGTAAGATCTGTCTTGCTGATCGTGGCTTGTTCGGCTTGAATGAGGCAGCTATCTGCAGAATGCTTTGCACCCTGTCCTGAGGGAGGAAAGCTCTTCCCTTTACCATGTTCAGTTCTGCTCCTATGAAATGCAGGACTTGTACTGGAGTGAGAAAGTACAATTACGTAAGAACTAACCATAACAGTAGATCTTCGAGAGAAGCTCTTGCAGTAGGTTCAACAATGAGGACTGGTGCCACCTGGCGGCAGTTCTGGTAACTTTTTCTCGAGCAGTACCGGCGTGGGGAACGCCCCCACCAATGCCTTATATAAGGAAGGAGTTCCCCACGTGCTCCAGTCCTTGGACGCCCCCCGTCAGGCAAGGAAACCGGAAGGTCAGTAATGATAACTGATTGTCAACGGACAACCTTTCAAGAGAAACGATGCCAACCTGGAAAGGACCCGATCCCTGGGAGGAAGGAGGGCGGGAAATATACCTGCCGCAAGAGCTTCTCTTGAAGATCTACTGATACGGTAAGTTCTTACATAACTGTACTATCTTACTTCGAGGAGAAGCTCTTGCAGCAGGTTCAACAATGAGGACTGAGTCCCAAGCAGTATAAAATTATGACAACCCCTTGGGAGGGGGAAGAACAGGAAACAGGGAAAAAACAGAGGGGGAAAACCCTCAGGAAACCAGGCCCTGCAGGACCACAAAGCCAAACCCTGCTTTGCATCTGGAAATAATGTCCAAGCTGTAGTGCCTGACAAAGGTGTGCACGGAGCTCCAGGTAGCGGCAGCACAAATATTTGCCATCAGAACTCTTTTTAGTGTGGTGAATGAAGTAGCAATAGCCCTCACAGAGTGAGCTTTAACCAGCCCCGAAGTTGACCTATTGTGCGTCTCATAACAATAGGAGATGCAATGGACTAACCAGCGAGAAGGCGTCTGTTTGGTGACCGGGCGACCTGCAGACCGAGGAGCAAAAGATACAAATAACTGATCAGACTGCCTGATCTCTTTGGTTCTAGCCAAGTAGCACCTGAGAGCCCTGTGGACATCCAAGGAATGGAGAAGGACCTCTCCCCTACTGGAATGCTCCGGGTAATAAACCAGAAGCTATACTGACTGGTTTAAAGTGAGCTCTGAGACCACTTTCGGCAAAAACTTTGGATTTGTGTGCAAATCAACCCTGTCCTTGTGAAAGACCAAATAGGGTTCCCTACACATGAGGGCTTGCAGTTCCGAAATGCGCCTGGCCGAAGTAACAGCCACCAAAAGCAGTGTTTTCCAGGAAAGAAAACGAAGCTCAGTGCTCATAGCCAGTTCGAAGAGAGGAAGAGAGAGCTTCTCCAGGATGAACAAGAGATCCCAAGGAGGAACAGGGTCTCGGATGGGAGGTCTGATATGCAGAATGCTGCGCAGAAAGGCATTGGAAACCTCCATGTGAGCCACCGTCTTACCCAACATGAAAGAATGGTAAGTGGAGATGGCAGCCAGGAGTACCTTGATGGAGGAGTAACTAAGGCCTTTCCCAAAAAGAAAGAGCAAGTATTCCAGAACGGTGTTAACCAGACAGACCAACGCGTCCACCTGCCTCGCTGTGGTCCAAATGCAAAACCGTTTCCATTTCATCGTGTAAGTGGCCCTGGTGGCAGGTTTCCTAGCCTCAACCAACACCTGGGCAACCTGATCGGACACCCCAAAACGGACCTTGGCTAAGTCCTGAGGAGCCAGGCATGCAGGTGAAGAGAACGCAGGTTCAGGTGTAACAGGGACCCGTTGTCCTGCGATAAAAGATGCAAGGATAGAGGAAGAGGCATTGGAGGTTCTGCCACTAGACGCTGTAGTAATGGAAACCAAATCTGGCGAGGCCACATTGGGGCGATCAGAATAATGGTGGAAGACTCCAACTGGACCTTGAGGAGGACCTTCTGAAGAAGAAGGAAGGGAAGGAAGGCATAAAGGAACCTCCCACTCCAGCAGAAGGATAACGCGTCTTGCCAGGAAGCACCAGGCTCTGGACCTAGCAAGCAAAAACTGGGCAGTTTTGTGTTGTATTCAGATACGAAAAGATCCACCTCTGGTGTCCTCCACAGGCAGAAGATGTGATCTGCCACGTCTTGATGCAATTCCCACTTGTGAGCTTGCGACCTTGTCCTGCTGAGCATGTCTGCTAGCACATTTTGAAGCCCGGGAACGTGAACTGCTGTCAGGAACAGGTGGTATTCCAGGGCCCAATCCCATACCCGCACTGCTTCCCTGCAAAGGGGGTAGGAATGAGTGCCGCCTTGTCTGTTGATGTAAAACATCACCGAAGTGTTGTCTGTCTGCACCAAAAGATGGCCTGGTGATAGGACCGATACCAAGGCTTGAAGGTCATAGAGGACTGCTCTAATTTCCAGGACACTAATGTGCAGATTCGCTTCTAGTGGAGACCAAGTACCCTGTGTACGATGGTTCCCCAAATGTTGCCCCCATCCCAGGGACGATGCATCTGTTGTTAGGGACTGGGCAGGTTCCCCCAATTGAAATGGAATGCCCATAAGGAGATTTTCAGATGACATCCACCAGCGAAGCTCTCGGCGGATTAGCTCTGATATTCTGACCAAGGCATCCAGATCGTCTTGATGTCTGGTCCCACTGAACCCTCAGGGACCACTGAATGGTCCGCATGCGGAGATGGGCCAGAGGGACTGACAGTATGGCAGCCACCATCTGTCCCGGCAATCTGAGGAGCAGGCGAGCTGGCACCTCTGAGGCTGAAGAAACCTGGGACGCGATGGTACGAATACAACCCGCTCTGTCACAGGGAAGAAAAACCTTCCCGAGAGTGGTATCCAGAGAAGCTCCTATAAACTGGAGAATCTGGGATGGAGACAGATGAGACTTACATAGAAACATAGACTTTGACGGCAGATAAGGACCGCTTGGCCCACCTAGTCTGCCCATTTCCCTACCTAGAGGATAAGCTGCAGATCCTATTTAACCAACAGCCTATTTCTTCCTACCCCCCACAAAAATTGCCTTATGTCTGTCCCATGCATTCTTGAATTCTCCCACAGTTTTAGACCCCACAACCTCCTCAGGAAGGCTGTTCCATGTGTCCACCACCCTCTCTGTGAAAAAATACTTCCTCACATTGCCCTAGGACGTCCCCTCTATCTTTAAATTGTGTTCCCTTGTTCTTGCACATCTTTTTCTGAAAGATGCTACCTTCTTGGACTTTGTTGATTCCACTGAGGTACTTAAATGTTTCTATCATGTCCCCCCTCTCCCTCCTTTCCTCAAGGGTATACATATTAAGCTCCTTTAGTCTCTGCTCATATGGCTTCTCTTGTAGACCCTGCATCATTTTAGTTGCCCTCCTCTGAACTGTCTCCATCCTGTCTATGTCCTTGCGGAGATGGGGTCTCCAGAACTGGACGCAGTACCCCAGATGGGGTCTCACCAACTGTCTGTACAGGGGGATAACAACTTCCTGTTTTCTGCTGGTGATACCTCTCATACATCCCAGTATCCCCCAGCCTCCCTACCGCCTTCTCGCATTGCTTGCCAACCTTAAGGTCCTCTGATATGATTACCCCCGGGTCCCTTTCCATTTTTGTTGTTGTTACTACCTCCCCATTGTGTAATCTTCCCCTGGGTTTTTGTTTCCCAGGTGCATTACTTTGCACTTCTTTGCATTGAATCCAAGCTGCCATACTTCTGACCATTCCTCCAACCATGCCAAGTTCCTTCTCATCCTTTCCACGCCTCCTTGTGTATCAGCCCTGTTGCAGATCTTTGTGCCATCTGCAAAGAGGCATACTTTTCCTTCCAGTCCCTGTACAATGTCACTTATAAAGACATTAAAAAAGGACTGGACCCAGTACTGAACCCTGCGGTACCCCACTAGTAACTCTTCTTTCTTCAGAGCGGACTCCATTTACAGTTACCTTCTGTGTCCTGTTGTTCAGCCAATGTTTTACCCAAGCTACCACCCTGGGACCCACTCCCAGGCTGGTTAATTTGACTATTAATCTTTTGTGTGTGGGACTGTGTCAAATGCCTTGCTAAAGTCTAGGTAGGCCATGTCCACAGCCCCTCCCTGGTAAACTACTTTGGTCACCCAGTCAAAGAAATCAATTAGATTCGTCTGACATGACCTTCCCACTGTGAACCCATGCTGCCTTGGGTCCTGTGCCCCACTGACCTCTAGGTGCTCAACAATTCTTTCCTTCAGAAATGATTCCATCACTTTCCCTACCACAGAGGTCAAACTGGCAGGTCTGTAGTTTCCTGCCTCTGTCTTGGTCCCACTTTTGTGAAGGGGAATCACATCCGCCTTCTTCCAGTCCTCAGGTACCACACCATCATCCTATGAT
This sequence comes from Neoceratodus forsteri, assembly GCA_016271365.2. Taxonomy (NCBI): domain Eukaryota; kingdom Metazoa; phylum Chordata; order Ceratodontiformes; family Ceratodontidae; genus Neoceratodus; species Neoceratodus forsteri. The sequence continues at coordinate 1,279,240,143 of CM057453.1, forward strand.
TTGTTAAAAAGGGTAGTCAGTGGTGTCACTAGTTCTCTGCTTAATTCTTTTAGAATTCTGGGGTGAATTCCATCTGGCCCCATTGCTTTGTCCATCTTCAGTTTTAGGAGTTCTTTCAGAACCCTTTCTTCTGTGAAAGGACTGGGATCAACCCCCCTCTGCAGAGTGCTTCTGTTAATTGGATTAGGCACCTCCCCCACTTCCTCTTTTGTGAATACTGAACAGAAATATTCATTCAGTATCCCTGCTTTTTCACCGTCACTCTCTGCCCACCCACCATCCATTCTATTCAGCCTCACTATCCCTCCCTCTGTCTTTCTACGCTCCCTGATATACCTATAATGGGTTTTATCCCCCTTCTTAACCGAGTTGGCTATCTTTTCCTCAGTTTGTACCTTTGCTATTCTGACTACCCTCCCAGTTTCCTTCTGCCTTAACTGGTACAGTTCTCTGTCCTGCTCCTTCTGTGTTTCCTTATACTTCCTAAATGCTATCTTTTTCACCCTAACCTTCACCACCACCTCTTTTTAGAACCTTAGTGGCTTTTTCTTTCTTTCTGATTTGTTTATTTGCTTCACACAAAGGCTTGTTGCCTCTGTGATGGCAGTTTTGATATTTCCCCATTGTTGCTCCACCCCTCCTTCTAGCCTGTTTGCTAGTGCTTTTCTAAGGCACTCTCTCATCTTGCCAAAGTCAGCCCTCCTGAAGTCCAGAACCCTCACTTTCGTATGGCTTGACTCTGTAGCTGAGTTTATAAATGAACCACACTGTTGTGGTCACTTGTTCCCCAATAGCTACCCACTTCTAGATCTGAGATCCTCTCCTGTCCCCATTTGAGAATACGAGGTCTAAGATTGCTCCCTCATGAGTAGGTTCCAAAACTAGCTGTTTGAGGCATGCCACCTGAAGGGCATCAAGAATGGCCCTGCTTTTGGATGTGGCTGCCGCAAAGGTGCTCCAGTTAACATCTGGCATGTTAAGGTCCCCCATCAACAGCATCTCCCCTTTCTCTGCCATCCTAAGTATGCCTTCTATCATATCCTTGTCCATTCCCTCCCCCTGACATGGTTGTCTATATACAACCCCTGTGCGGATTGTGGTGCCATTTCCAGTCTCTAAGGTGACCCACAGTGCCTCCTCTCCTCCCTGTTTACTCTTTTGTTCAGTTGCTTTTATCCCTTCCCTTACATAGAGAGCTACTCCCCTTCTGCCCTCCCTGTCTCTCCTGTAGGTTGTGTAACCTGGTATGTTAACATCCCAGTCATGGTTCTCTGTGTACCATGTTTCTGTGACTGCTACAATATCCAGGCATCCCTCGTCCATCAAGGCCACCAGTTCAGGGAGCTTGTTGCCCAGACTGCGGGCATTGGTACTCATTACCCTCCATTTCTTGAAGGCCTTACCCCTTTTTGCCCCATCCCTGTCCTTATTGCATTTGTCACTTTCTCCATTTACCCCTGCACTTCTCCCTATTGACATCTCTATGTTGGTGTCTACCTCACTTAGTACCCTGATATTTTGGGGAGGCTAGGATTTCCCTGCTCCTTTCCAGTGCCTCCCCCCTTGGCTAGTTTAAATGCTTGTCAATGAAGTATTTAAACCTATCACCTAGGATCCTGGTTCCCCTCCTGGACAGATGCAGACCATCATGCCAGTATAGGCCTGCATCCCTCCAGGTGGACCCCCAGTCCCCAATAAAGCCAAATCCCTGAGCTCTGCACCAGTTTTTCAACCACTGATTGAATCCCATGGTGTGGAGCACCCTAGCCTCACCCGTGCCATAGACAGGCAGCACCTCCGAGAAGGTTACCATGTGTGCTATTTGTCTAAGGCCCCTCCCCATCTCCATAAATGCTTCTTGCACTGCTCTGATCCCTTTCTTAGCCAGGTCATTTGTCCCTAGGTGGACAATGACATCCAGATCCCTTCCCTGTGCAGCTGCTCCTGCAATCCTGAGGATTCGCTCCCTGTCCCTCCAAGCCATGGCGCCAGGTAGGCACCTTACCTCCCTCTCCCCTTCCTCCCCCAGTTCTACCTTCCTAACAATGGAGTCCCCCACCAGAAGTTGTTTCCTTCCCCTGTGGGGTCCCATGCCACCCTCCTGTGGGTCTCCTTTGTGGAGGTTCCCAGCATCCTCCTTGGTCTCCACTGTGGGTGCCTCCATAGAGGAACCACACTTTTCCAGAACAGCATAGAAATTGTGGAGAGGTACAACTGGTTGGATGCATCATTGTTACACCACCCTCACCCTCCGAGCCCACTGTGGTCCACCACTCCTCTTTCTTGGCAACCTCTGAGGCAACGGCAGAGACCCTGGTGGTCCCTGGGTGGGAGAGGAGGTCCCACAAATCCTGGCCAACTCAGCCTGGAGATGAGCAACCTCTTTCCTCAGCCCAGAGAGGTGTCTGCTGATGGGACAACACTGCATCCTCCAGAACATCTCCCAGAAGACTGCTGCTCCACAGCCACTGCACTGCACCACTCCCATCATGTCTTTTTTCTGGCCCCCTAACTGTTATTTGGAATACCTACTCTTTCCTCTCTTTGTTTATTTTCTTTTCTTCTCTCCCTACTTACTTACTGCCTCTGCACCCTTTTAGCTCCTGATCATCCTGTTCTGAGACAAGAAGTTCCTATATTTCTCAGTAGTCTCCTTACTTGCTCAGAGTCAGACCTCCAGCAGCTAGGGGGGTACGGAGAGCTACTCTTGCCCTTCTAGGATGGTGAGTCTTTGGTGGCTCTGTGATCACTCATTTCCTGCTCCCAAACAGGAAGTTCCTGTTGTCAGTTAAATCATGTGCCTATAAAAGTAGAACTGGTTTAGAGTGGGGGGTGGAGGAGAGAGAAGGAGGGCAATATAGTCCCAGTAGAGAAGTTTTAGTTATACTAGTAGCTCCTTCCTCCTGGTGTTCTGTCTGTCCTCTGGCAGAAGCTACCTAGGGCACAGTTTATATCTGGTCTTAACCTGGCTCCTTCTAGCTAAGCCGCTCCCCCTACTTTGCAAATCTTTCTACACTTAGTTAATTTCACATATAACAATTCCCTTCTGACACCTGTGACAAGCACCTAGATAAGTACGGATAACACAGATAACAGATAACAATTTACTTCAACTACCTCTGACAAACACACCAACTCCTTTTTTTTTTACCCTTAATTGAAGGTCCCAGTACAAGAGATCTAGTTCTTAGTCCCAGTAGAGAAGTTTTAGTTATACCAGTAGCTCCTTCCTCCTGGTGTTCTGTCTGTCCTCTGGCAGAAGCTATCTAGGGCAGACTTTATATCTGGTCTTAACCTGGCTCCTTCTAGCTAAGCCACTCCCCTTACTTTGCAAATCTTTCTACACTTAATTTCACAGATAACAATTCCCTTCTGACACCTGTGACAAGCACCTAGATAAGTACACAGATAACACAGATAATTTACTTCAACTACCTCTGACAAACACACCAACTCCTTTTTTTTTTTTTACCCTTAATTGAAGGACCCAGTACAAGAGATCTAGTTCTTAGTCCCAGTAGAGAAGTTTTAGTTACACCAGTAGCTCCTTCCTCCTGGTGTTCTGTCTGTCCTCTCTTGTCCCTGTTGATGGTGATTCCCAGACTCTGAAACAGAGATGGAATCCTTCAGAGTCTCCGACAGGCGGGGCCTGGAATGGGCCAGGAAGAGCCAGTCATCCAGGTACGGAAACACAAAGTGGCCCCATCTTCGCAGCACTGCGGCTACAACTGCCAAGCACTTTGTGAAGACCCTTGGGGCCGAGGAAAGACTGAAAGGGGGGACTCGGAATTGATAGTCCTCATTCTCGAACCTGAGGAATCTACGATGGCTTCTGATAATTGGGATGTGCAAGTAAGCGTCCTGCATGTCCAGGGACGCTAGCCAGTCTCCTGCCAAAATGAGAGGGAGGAGAGTGGGTAGAGAAACCATCCTGAATCTCTTGTAGGAGACCCAATGATTGAAATCACCGAGGTCCAGAATGGGTCTGAGATCTCCTGACTTCTTCGGAACTTGGAAGAAGTGGGAGAAATGAAAATTATGTACCTACCGTAATTAAGATCTTTCTGTGTATCTTCACCATTCATCACATTTGGGTATACGGACGGAGGTCCTGCAGGAGCTTTTTTTTTTTTGATGGACAGAGTCAACGCACCATTGACGCCACCCTCAAGGCCGACGCACTGCGTGGTGCTCATGGGTTGGCCGTTAGGTGCTGTCGGCTCCACCCTCCCACTAGTTCTGTGTCACCAGAGAGGTGAGGAAAAGGGTTGGGAGGGTGGGACAAGAAAGTCCAAGGGACAGATAAAGGAAAAGATATATAACATAAAGGAGAAATAACGACTGAGAGGACAGAATAAGAAGGAAGTCTAAGGGGATTGGGTAGGGGCCCCAATCTCTGGAAAAGGAAAAAGGGAAAAGGAAGGATTTAGGATAAGTGTGAGAGGGGGAGGAGAAAGGTGACAACTATACCCCAGACCTTGACTTATCTCCAGAATATATAGGAACCGCAAGGAGCAGCCAAAAGGCTCATTGTCAGAATTCAAGGCACGGAATCACTGGCAAAAACTGCAAAAGCAGAAAACGGTTATTCTGGAAGAAAGACAGGACACATGAAATTCTCCCCCCTCAGGGAAGAAAAAATTACTCACCTTAGTAATTATGTTTCTTCTATTGGAGTCTTGCTGTATTCTGACTAATGCAGTTAGCCCCAGCCTTTAAACTGCCCCAGAGTGCCCCGGAGGACAAAGGGTTAAACTTTCTATGCAGAGCATAGAATGCTGAGCTCGAGCCTGGTTGATGTCTCTGTCTGTTTCCCTTTGAAATCTAACCATCAGATTCTTATAAGCAAAAACTCACTAGCTATCCTATGCGGAAATTGTAAACTTTTTACTAGCCAACTGGCAACAAAAAGTTTTGGATTCCCAAAGGAAGACTCAAGTCAGGAAACCCAAAACACAAAACCAATTCAAATAAGAATAACAACAAAATAAACACCCAAACAAAAAAGCAAAGGGTGTAAAGCAGCACCCCTGAGGTGCAACACTGCGCCTGCCCACCCACTTCCCAAAAACCAGGTTCTGAGAGGGGAGGCGGGGGGGAGGTCAGAATACAGCAAGACTCCAATAGAAGAAACATAATTACTAAGGTGAGTAATTTTTCTTCAAACAACATGAAGTCTTGCTGTACTTGACTAATGTAGACTACTAAGCAGTACCTCCATGGAGGAGGGACAGAACCTACTTTGGGAAAAGGCTCTGAAGTACTGCTTGTAAATAAACCGAGCATCACTCCTAGTCTGGATATCCAGAGAGTAATGCTTGGTAAAGGTATGGACTGTTTTCCAGGTGGCTGCTTGACAAATTTCTAAGAGAGGAGTATCCCTGGCAGCAGCCAGGGAAGCAGCTGTACCTCTTGTAGAGTGAGCCCTCAGGCCTGAGGGTGGAATCTTTCCCAGTTTCTCATAGCAGAATTGTATACAAGACACAATCCACTTGGCAATAGTTCTCTTGGTGGCCAGTTTGCCCTTTCCCACTTCTCCATAAATGAGGAACAACTGGAGGGACTCAAACCTGTGACCATTGGTACGCTCTACGTAGTAGCTAAGGGCTCTTTTAACGTCTAAACTGTGTAGCCTCCTCTCTCCTGAGGAAGAATGATCAGTGAAGAAAACAGGAAGAGACATAGACTGATTTAAGTGGAAATCTGAAACCACTTTGGGCAAGAACCTTCTATTGGTTCTAAGGACCACTTTATCCCTGTGAAAGGAGATAAAATCAGGTTCCACTGACAGGCTTGCAATTCACTGATCACGTCTGGCAGAGGTAATGGCTACCAAAACACAGTTTTCAAGTCAAGTACTTAAGCTCTGCTGAGGACATAGGCTCAAAAGGAGGTTGCATAAGTTGAGCAATGCAAACATTTAAATCCCAGGCAGAGGCAGGGTCTCTAAAGGGAGGATTGGTATGAAGCAATCCTTTAAAAAATTTACAGAATACAGGATGAGATGATAGTGAGGAAGACTTCCCCACTGACAGAAAAGCAGAAGCAGCTGACAAGTGTACCTTGAGAGTAGCTGGTCTGAGGCCCAGGCCATTAAGATGGACCATATAATCCAGAACTGTAGACAATTCAGCAGTATCTGGAGAAATATGCTTCTTGGAACACCAAATGCTGAATCTCTTCCATTTGGAGTTATAAGTCTTTCTGGTGGAGGGCTTTCGAGAAGCTTTGAGAATATCCAGAACCCCCTGAGACAGATGCAAAGCAGCAAACTCTAACTCTTCAAGAGCCATGCCTTGAGATTGAGAGACTGAATATTGGGGTACCAAATCCTCCCCTGAGAGGAGATTAACAGGTTGTAATTCCTGGGAAGAGACAGGGGAAGATGGACTGCTAGGGACAGCAACAGGGGGTACCAGGGCTGTCTGGCCCAGTCTGGAGCAATCAGAATCACTTTGCACGGCTGTGACCTTATCTTGACTAAAACTTTGAACAGAAGAGGGAAGACATACAGAAATTTCCCTTCCCAGTTCAGAATCAGAGCATCCAGGGGGACTGAGCCCAAGACTGGGGGTCTGCAACAAAAGAGAGGAAGTTGGTGATTGTCTGGGGCTGCAAAAAGATCTATCTCTGGAGTGCCCCACCTTGAAAAAATCACCTTCAATACCAGAGAGTCCAGAGACCGTTCATGATGGCCCCGTGAGATCCTGCTCAGTGCATCTGCTAGCACATTGTCCTTCCCTGGAAGATGAATTGCTATCAGAGAGGTTTGCAGGGAATAAGCCAGAGACCACAACTTCATAGCTTCTATGCACAAGGCTGTAGACTGAGTGCCTCCCTGCTTGTTGATGTACCACATGATGGTGGTGTTGTCTGTTCTGACCTGAACCACCTTGTTCTGTACTGACTGTGAGAAAGATTGCAGGGCCAGAAAAACTGCCCTGAGTTCTAGGAGATTTATATGGAGAAGGAATTCCTGAGGGGACCACAGTCCCTGGGCAGTGAGGGTCCCCAGATGGGCTCCCCAGCCCAGAAGGGAAGCATCTGTGGTAAGTACCACTCAATGAGACTGAGTGGCAAATGGGACCCCTTGCCTTAAATTGTCCGATCCTGCCACCATTGAAGGGCTTGGATCAAGGTCAGAGTCACTGGGATCAGTTTGGTAAGGGAATCCTTCCTCTGAGACCAAAAAGCCCTCAGATGGAACTGAATGTCCCTCATTTGGAACCTTGCCCCTTGAACCACTGCCATAGAAGCTACCATGTGGCCCAAGAGCTGGAGGAAATGCCTTGCTGGTCGAGATACCTGAAGGCTGAAGGAAGATCTATAAGAACCCTTGCCCTTTCCAGGGGAAGAAAGGCTCTTGCTTTGACCGTATCCAGTTCTGCCCCTATAAAGGTAAGAAGCTGGACTGGCTCAAGAACTGACTTGGGAAAGTTGAGAAGAAATCCTAGAGAAGTAAGCACTTGCTGGGTCACTTGCAGGTCTGCCTTGACTTGGTCTGGAGACTGGCCCACTATTAGCCAGTCATCCAGATATGGAAAAATGGAAATCTTTTGCCTTCTTAGAAAGGCAACTACTACTGCCAGGCACTTTGTGAAGACCCTTGGGACTGAAGTTAGGCCAAAGGGCATTGCTCTGAACTGATAGTGGCCTGAGGGCAACTCGAACCTGAGGCACTTTCTGTGGGAGCACCTGATGGGAATGTGAAAATAGGCATCTCTGAGGTCCAGGGAGGCTAGCCAATCCCCTGGCCTTAGAGAGGGAAGGATTATTCCCAGAGTTACCATCTTGAACATTTGTTTTAAAAGATGTTTGTTTAGGTATCTTAGGTCTAGGATGGGTCTCCACTCCCCTGTCTTTTTTGGGGTAAGAAAGTACCTGGACTACAGACCTTTGCCCCAGTGTAGGGTAGGTACTCTCTCTATGGTTCTTAAAGCCAGCAGAGATGACACCTCTGCCTCTAGTGCAAGGGTTTCTGAGAGACCTGCAGGTGGAAAAGATCTGGCTCTCATCTTCGGAAACTTTTTTAAGCTGAGAACCAGTCCCTGGCTTACTACTTCCAGGACCCACTTGTCTGATGTAATAGACATCTAGTTCTGGACGAAGTAAGTCAGCCTGCCCCCTACTGGAATTGGAGAGTCGACCCGGGCAGGCCAATCAGGGTGTCTGCTTGGCAGGGGCCTTAAGCTGAGGAGTGGATACAGCCCTGCTCATCCCCCTTCTGCCTCTCCCTCTGAAGAACCTCCTCTGTGAAAAGGGAGAAGAGGCCTGTGTTTGGTAAAAAGGCCTGCCCCTGCCCCTAGACTGCTGCCTTTGAGGAGTTGCCTGCCTCTCTTTGGCCTGAGCACTCCTGTAAATGGTCCTGTACTCATCCATTTTCTTCATGTAATTCTCTGTCTGCTCCTCAAACAGAGAATTACCCACTACAGGAAAATCCATGGCCTTAGCCTGGGTATCCTGCGAGATTCTAATACATCTGAGCCAATCCATTCTCCGAAGAGCCACAGATGTAGCCATGACTCTTGATGACACATCACTGGAGTCCACAGCAGCATGAAACTGAACTTTTGATGCCTCAATCCCACCTGCAGCCACCTTCTTCAGCTCCTTGGCTAGCTGGGGGGAGGCCTGTTTAGCCAGTGCCAGTACAGTGTACCACCTGGACTTTTGGTACCTGGTTGTATAGGCCATATAATTCGCCTGCCTGAGTCCCAAGGAAGATGCCATGTACTGTTTTTTGCCATGGCATCAATCTTCCTGGAGTCTTTGTCTGGGGGGTGTGAAGCCAAGGGAAGGTTTGCCTTATCACAGGCAGCAGCCTGCACAACCCCAACATGGCTGCATTGCTGATATGAAAACTCTGTATCTGAGCCTGAAAGTGTATACCTCTTGTCCATTCTTCTATCAACAGGAGGTATAGAATTGGGAGACTTCAGGATTTTTTGCGTCTGCTTCCCAAAAGATTTGTGGAGGGGAATAGACAGTCCCCTGGACTCTGGGATGTCTATCATTTCCACAAAATCAGGCTCCTCTTGATCCTCCATTGCCTCCTCCATAGGAAACTGGAGGGTCTCAGCCACCTTTCTGTAAAACATAAAGTGGGAAGGGGACTCAGAAAGCCTAGGAGGGGATACACCTGAAGGTCTGTCTGAGCAGATGTCCGGTTCCACAGGCACATCCAGACTTTCACCATCACCATTGTCTTCAAACTCCCCCTCCTCCTCAAACTCCGGTTCATAAAATTCTTCAGGGGTATAATCGTGAACTGGGGGAACTGACCAAACTGAGCCCCTGCCAAAAGGCGCCGGATCGGTCGGAACCGGGTGAAGCGGTTCCACAATCCGAATCGCTCTGGCTATTTCCTCGGCAGTCGGAACATGGACTTCTGGATCTGAACCGGATGATTTCTCTTTGCGTTTTCTTTTTGTTGGAACCGAACCCTTGGAATCAGTTCTCCTTTTGCCTGAAGAACTATCACCCTGGTCGGAGGGCACTCCTTCTGGTTCGGTCAGAACCAAACCGGGCTGGCCATCTGGGTCAGCGGACTTCTCAGCCTCCTTTTCCCTCAGTCTACCTAATTTCTTTTCAAGGGTAGATTTGGGAAAGTTTTTACAAATTTGGCAGTCTGAATCGAGGTGTTCAAACCCCAGACAATAAACACAGGTGGTGTGGGGATCGGCCTTAGCAAAGACCTCCCCACACTCACTGCAGTGTTGAAACCCAGTGACCCTTTTTTTTTTTCTTGGGTTTCTCAGACATGGCCAACCTAACCAACTTACCCTTTTTTGGCAAGTGAGGGGCAAGACTCCCTTATCGGTTCCTAACCGTGTCATGGGTCTTGGAAAAAACTGTACCAAACACATTTTTTTTAGAACTGATAAGGACCGGTAACCATACACTAAAGAAAGATACAAGATCAACAAATGATCGGTTCAGCCGAACCGATCCACACTTTTACAAGTTCCACACAGAAAAACAGTACAAAACCTATCTAGTACTCACAATACCATAGACAGAGACTGAACCAACTATGCGGAAATAAATTTTGGTTAAAAACCGACAGTAAACTGACACTTCAACCGACTTTCGAACCGAGCTGCAGGAAAAATCTCCAGAGCGACTGTTCAGTGAGGTGAAGTAAAGAATCTGATGGTTAGATTTCAAAGGGAAACAAACAGAGACATCAACCGAGCTCAAGCTCAGCATTCTATGCTCTGCATAGAAAGTTTAACCCTTTGTTCTCTGGGGCAGTTTAAAGGCTGGAGCTAACTGCATTAGTCAGAATACAGCAAGACTTCATGTTGTTTGAAAAAAGTTTTTGGTGAAAGAAATTCAGTTTTTTTTTTTGTTTTTTTTTTAAATAAACGATATGTCCACTGGACAAAGAAAATTAAAGATGGACGGGAACCAAGGAGGAGGACAGAATGGAGGGCAACTGCCAATTCCCACCCCACAGGGGTGGAGCTAGAGCACTGGAGGAGTGCCCCCCATACTGACCACTCTCCCTTTAGAAACAACATCCCCATATGTGCCCCAGTTTACCCCACTCCTAATAAAAGAAAGGAGGGGGGGTGAGGCTGGGCACAGAGAGGGAGGGGGACCCAGAGACTGAGGCCCCAGGGGGATGGAGGGCATGATTGTGATGAATGGTGAAGATACACAGAAAGATCATAATTACGGTAGGTATGTAATTTTCATATCTTATCTGTGTCAATCTTCACCATTCATCACATTTGGGTGAGTGCCAAGCCCCCCCTGAAGGGGGGTTTCTTTTAACCCTAAGGGACAGAGTCCCTTAGCTCACAGTGGGTGACACACTGAGAGGGAGAACCTTCGGTGCCTGGAGAGGCCCGAGAGTGAGGAGAGTGAGACGGGGACCCCCCGGAGGGGGAAGGAAGTTTCCCCGACAAACGCTGTCTCGCTCTATGGGAGAAGAGAGATAGGTTCTCTGGTGAGCGGAGTTCATCACCCTACGCCGGGCCAAGGGTGACAACCAGGAAGGACGCAGCCATGTCATCCGCCTAGTGCAGATCACTGTCCCTACGACCCTGGTAGCTACCTCGTTGGCATCGTACGATGCCCTCGCTTTGTGCCTTGCTAGCTCCAGGCCACATGCAGAGAGTGCAATGGCTTGTCCGGTTTGCTCCGTGTCAGGCATTGAGGCTAGGAATTGGCAGGTCCTGGACCACAGGAACCTGTCATAGGCTGTGTAGTGGGCCTGATGTGCTGCGATAGACAGCAGTAACAGTGCCGAGTAGAAAGTCCTTCTACCCCAGAAGTCAAAATCCAAGGAGTCTTGATCTGGGGGCCAGTCACGGTTAAGGGTGCGAAGCCCATCGGGAGTGTCCAGTTGTGTCAATCCTGACTGAGGATGAGGCATAGAATCTGGAGACTCCGGGGGGGTACATTACCTCTGGCAGAGATCCCTGGGGGCAGGAACTCCAGAAAAAGGTCTCTGCCAGGAATGCAATGACACCTCCCGAAAGGGAGCAGGCCAGGGGGGCACCACAAAGGTGTCCTCTCCGAAATCACCTAAAAAGGCATGTGCCGAGTGCTCCGGATTGCTTTGAGTGGGAGGGGTCATGCACAGGTCCTCCAACATCCTCACAAGAAATCACTGATACTCTGCGAGATCAGCAGCTGGAGAAATATGGACAGAAGGCTCCTCTCCCCAGAGGGATGAGAGTCAGAGGACCTAGGCTATTCGGGGCCCAGCGGCTGCTCAGGAGAGGTTGAAAACCTGTCTGTCCATGGCCCTGATGTAAGGAACTAAGCAGCCACTGCTTCTGAAATGCTCCCAGGAGAGAGGCCCAGAAGGACCAAGAATACCTGGGAGCGCAGGAGAATGTGGCAGAGGGATAGGGACAGAGCTGAGAAGAGTAGTTGACTGACCTCTGCCTGGGCTAGGAATGGACCAAGAGCTCCAGAAGAAGAAGGAGCTCCAGAAGACTCCACAGCCAACAGCTGAACAACCATTTTGGAACTGCCTTGGATGTGCCTGGAAGAATCCTCCCTGTGAGGTGACCGGGGCCGTGTAGATCCAGAAGGACTGTCCCCTATCTCCAAAGAACAGGGCCCTCTCAAAGAAACTGAGGGGGAAGAGTGGAAATCTGCACTATGGCTCCTCCCAGAGCCCGGGTGGGTTCTGGAAAAAGGCTGCCGAACAGAATTCACACCCCTCGGAATCCGAGAGTGCCCTTCTCCTCGAGAGAGCCAGCCTAGGCAGCTGGCAACCCTGGTCAGCCCCCGAAGGAGCTATTCAAGGAGCACTGTCCTCCCCTTTTGTGGGTGCTCTGATTGGCCCCAAAGTTGGGCAGTCTAGGCACACCACTCGAGGGGTGCCACCACTGAGGGGTCAGCGAACCCTCTGAGGCCAAACTGCAGAGCAATAGTGGCCTGCACCGCTGCCTGCTGGTCAGCACCCCTGACCTTGGCCACGGTAGCTGCTGTCCGGTCCTCTGTGGGGGCTGGTATCGGCCTGTCGAGGATACTACTAGAGTGCCCACCTGGGCAACTTGCTCCAAGGTACCAGACTGCCTGTCCGACCCAGAGTCTGATTCCTCCTCCGAAGAAGTGGAAACCAAAGTCCTGTGCCAGACAGTGGGTGGGCACTCTGCACCATCTCGACCAAACGGGGCACCAGAAAAGGAGACTGCACCCGAGATGGTTCCAGTGCCCCCTCAGCACCGCGAATGGTGGCAGAAGGAGGCACGGCTCCAACAAGGGCAGCAATCCCAGTGTCAGAACCTGACACGGCGCTGTCCGGCCCCACAACGCCGCGAATGGCTCCGGGGACAGAGACAGCGCTGAAGTCGGCTCAGACAGCCCCATCGGCGCAGAGAATGGCGCCGCCCAGCTACACGGCGGGCAGAAGTGGCACTGACAGTGGTCTCGGCGCCAAGATCCAGAACACCCACAGTGCCCTGACCCTGCTCAGAGTCGCGAACAACTCCAGAGGAAGAAACGGCACCGTGCTCAACCTTGGTGCTGCGTATGGTGCCGAAGCAAGAGAAAGAAGACAGCACCAAAGAAACTCCGACGGTGCCGCTAGCACTATCAGCGCCGTGAATGGTGCCAACAGCACCCACGTTGCCGAATTACTGGCCGGCGCCGACGATGGCACCGTCAGAGTGCACGCACCACAAATGGCGAAGGCACAAAGCGGCACCAACCGGACGGGCGCGAGGATAGCGTCAACGGGCCTTCCAGCCGTGGGTCCAACATCGGGTGCCATGACAGTGCGTTTCCCGTCCGCCCCAGCGGGGAACAGACCAGGCCTCCTGCACCGCGGAAGGAGCCCTCGCCACAGCTAGGCTTGAAAAGCTGAGGCTCCTCCTCCTCGGTTCATATAGAACCGGGACGGGACCCGGAGGAAAGGCCGAGAGTACATGGCTTGGCCAGACGAGCGCGCACTCCCCGACTCCCCAGAAAGTTGGGGGGCCTGCCCCACTTTCCACACGCGTTGTTCGATTACTCTCTGATCCATGGAGAAACAGGCGTCACACGAATCCATGTCGTGAAGTGGGCCAAGACACACAAGGCAACAGTTGTGCTGGTCGGTGATGGAATATTTGCGGCTGCATGGGCACTGTCGCATGGTGGAGCCGTCCCATCCTGGAAGTTTTCTTGCCCTCCGACAGAGACATGACCTACGGAGAAAAAAACACCAAAATCAGACTCGACGTTGCAGAAAATAGAATAATTGGAAAGATCTTACCAGGTGGCGTCGAGTATGGCAAAACAGAACCGGCAGGAGGAACCGACTGACTTCGGCACTGAAGGTAAGGGAATGATATAGTCGAGAAACTGCGAAGCAGGCCTCAAAAATCTTCCTCCAGCATCCCACGAGGTGACCTCGATGGCATGAGACAAAGAACTGGTGGGAGGGCAAAGCCGACAGCACCTAATGGCCAACCCGTGAGCACCACACAATGCGTTGGTCTCCAGGGCGGCGTCAATGGTGCGTCGACTCCGTCCATCAAAAAAAAACTCCCACGGGGTCATGACCTCTGACCATATACCCAAATGTGATGAATGGTGAAGACTGACACAGATAAGATAAACCCCTTTCCTGACTCGGTCGGTGGAATCGGCCCGATGGCCCTTTTTTCTAGAAGGGAGGATATCTCCTGTCTGATCAGGGCTCTGTGTTTCTTTGGGTACCGGGATGGGGGGATGGTCTGTCCGGAGGAATGGATATGAACTCTATGGAGTGCCCGAACTCCACGAGTTCTAGAACCCAGTGGTCAGAGGTCACCTGAGCCCACGCATCTGCGTAGAGCAAAAAGCGTCCTCCTACCGGCTCCCCTGGTGGAGTTACCAGAAGAGGAGGGTCGCCTGAGTAGTCAGGCATTGGGTGGGGGAGGGAAGGCGGCAGCGGCTGCTCTGGGAGGTTTAGAGGCGGATGCCGAAGCGCCTCTGGCTCCACCCCTATGACCAAGGCCACCTCATTGAGCATGCTGCTGAAAATGAGGTTGCTGCGATTGGTGTCCCCCACGGCCACGAAAATGAGGCTTTCTGGCTTGCCCCTGCTTTGGGTGGTACATGGACTGCACGGAACGGACGGCCTTTCTGGAGTCCTGCAGCCTGGTGATAATACGCTCCGTGTCCTCGCCGAAGAGTACATAGCCTTTCAAGGGAGCTTCCAGAAGACTGACTTGAACATCTGGATCGAACCCAGATACCTAAAGCCAAGCATGGCGTCGGAGGCAAATGCCAGTGGCGGCCACCCTGGAGCAGGTGTCTGCAGAGTCATAGGCCGACCGCAGAACGTGGGTACCCATGTCTGAGCCGGTCTGCAGTAGCTTGACGAGCTCAGTCTGCTGAGGACAATCGGGAAGGCTCTGCACTATGTCCAATCCTTGTTCCCAGAGGGCGTTCTGGAATTGGACCATGTGGATTTAGAAGTTGAGACTCCTTATGCTACAGGTGTCAGCACCATGGAATCCCGCTGCTTCGATTCTCTATCAGGCGGCTGGGTGCTCAGGTGCTTGGGCCTCTACGAACGATCATGAGCTGCTGAAATCACCACTGAGTCCGCAGCGGGTGGTTCAGCCAAAAAAGAATAGTCTGCAGGTGCCTGGCAGAGCTGGTGAGCCTTCTTTGGCACAGCAGGGGAGGAATGAGGACACTTGCAGGTTGCGTGGGTGACATCAGCAAAGGTGTCGACCATGGGAGGGATGACCACCGGCTTTGGGTCCTTTTGGCGGAGGTACTTAGCCAGCCGCAATCGCTTGGGGTCCAGGGTCTCAGTGTCCCAGCCCATGTTGGCCTGGATGTGCCTCATTACCGCCATAAAATGGGTCATCTGGCAGGGATTTGCGAAAGCCCTCCGTGTCCTCAGTGTCTGGCTCCGAGTAGACTGAGGAGGTATCTCAGTCTACGTCGGAGGTGGTGGGGAAGAGGGAGAGGGGCTATGCCTCTTCCCTTTCGGCCTCTTGTCCGGAGGAGAAGAGGAATGGGAGGAACTGTAGGAGCAGTCCCTCTTGGATTTTTTATCGTGCTTTTTAGGAGGAGGCACGTCGTCCTCCCACCACTTGGTTCAACTCGGTCAGGAACCAGCTCCGGAGTGGGTGGAGGCACCCCAGCTGGCAGGTCCTTTTTGATTGTGTCCCACTAGTGGGAAAAAAGCTCCTTAACCTGAGAGAGATTTAAGT
This sequence comes from Neoceratodus forsteri, assembly GCA_016271365.2. NCBI lineage: Eukaryota > Metazoa > Chordata > Ceratodontiformes > Ceratodontidae > Neoceratodus > Neoceratodus forsteri. The sequence goes on from CM057453.1 coordinate 1,279,255,802, forward strand.
TAGGAGAGTCAGGTGTAGGCTGAGGAGCGGTCGAGCCCATACCGGCCGCAGGGCTCCATTGTCCGGGGCTGGTGTCAGGTCTGAACCCTTGTCGACCAGCCGCCGCCTAAGGGGACGCCAGGCGGCATCAGCACCACCATCTGGGTCCGGCGAAGGTGGACTGGCGACCGTGGAGAAGGGATGTCCGAACTGATGTCGGGGGCAGAACTGGTGTCGGGCATACCAGCGTCGGTTTCACTATGATCAGCTGCGGAATAACCTTCGCCGGGGCCGAGGGGGTTGAAGGTGGACGAGGGTCTGGCATCCACTTCTCCATGACCCGATGGACGTCATTCCTTTTCTTGGGACGGACGGTCGGATTTTTGGCATGAGGTTTTCTCAGCCAAACGTCGGTCAATAGCCGGAGGCTGGCGTCAGTCCGAGGCCTTGTGTTTTGGCGGCAAGAAGGAGGCCCTGCTGGCCAAAGACCCTGAGGCCTTGCTCGACTCCCGGGAGTCGGCTTTTGAGGAGGAAGCCAAGCGGGAGGAGCCCTTACTCGAACCCTTGGGCTTCTCAGAAGACTGAGAGACCTTCAAGGGCTGGAGAGAAGTGAGAGTAGAACCCACCGACGAAGGCTTGACCACTGTGAGGTGGGAGTCATGGCCAGACAATCCGGACTTCGATTCTGAGGACCGATGATTCAAGTGGGATCTCCCTCTGTCCTGCTCCCGACGTTTTTTATGGTGCTTGTGGGCAGGCTGAGGTTCAGATTCCCCTGATGAAGAGGTCTATTTCATGGCAGCAAGTTTAGTTTCTGTGAGAAAAGCCACGAGGGACTTCTGGCGCCAGACTGGCATCCGCAAATTGAAAGCCTGGCAATGAGGGCAGGCGTCGGTGCGATGGTCGAGCCCCAGGCAGTAGAGACAAGCAGAATGTCCCTCTTTCGCGGGAATCTGTCGCCCACAAGCGCACTTGTTTAAATGAGATGACAGATATCAAAAATCTAAATTTTGAGTGAAAATCTAACCGGTGGAGAAGAGCAATCAGTACTAGCTGAAAAGCTGAACTAACTGTGCCTTGCGGAGGGAAAGAACTGGTGCACGTGGGGAACTCCTCCCTTATATAGGGCATCTTTGGGGGTGGAGCTGACATCGGCAGGGGGCGTTCCCTATGTTGGTACTGCTAGAGAAAAAGTTGCTGGAACCACCGCCAGGTGGCACCAGTCCTCATTTTTGAACCTGCTGCAAGAGCTTCTCCTTGAAGTAAGATCGGATTTTTCCTGATTTACCAGGACTCCTAGAGACTGTAACTAGTTTAGTGTTACCTATAAATGGTCTTATATCTACTGTGGTGAACTTCCCACCACTAACCAGCTGCTGAGATAAGGGAAGACTGATATACCTAGCCTTCTTAGGTATGCTACCACCACTGCCAGGCACTTTGTTAAAACCCTGGGTGCTGAAGTTAAGACGAAAGGTAGAGCTGAGAATTGGTAGTGTCCCGATGGAAGTCTGAATCAGAGATACTTCCTGCGTGATTCTCTTATTGGGATGTGAAAGCAGGCATCTTTTAGATCCAGGGATGCTAGCCAATCTCCCTGCTGGATTACTGGCAAAATCATTGCCGGTGTGACCATTTTGAACTTTGGCTTTATTAAAGAGGACAGGAAATGATTTATAATCAGCAGCAGTTTATAATGTTCCCAGTTTCAGAAATATTCATACCTGTAATAATCATATGTAACTGTACCTAAATAAAAGGTGATATGAAAAACTGTGTTTTCCATTGTTTTGTTTTTATGGCAGCATTCTGGAATTTTAACTATCTCACTGTTTGAGATCGGAACTCTGAACACGGTTCTAATAGGACAATACCTCATACTTCACATTCTGTACACAAACCCTGACATAGTAAAAAAAAGTACAGCCATGTAAGAACTTATCGAGAGAGGTTCTTGCAGTAGGTATCACTTGTAGGTCTGCGCCCCCTGGTATCAGGATCACATGGAAACTTTTGCTAGCATTGTAAGATGGGGGACTGCCCACCGGACGTCAGCGTAACACTATATAGTGGGCGGTCCCAACATCTGCTCTCCAGTTCTCCGGCTGGAGACCACCAAAAGTCATGACAGGAGAAAGTAAAGAGGCTCCTGAATTAAAAAAAAAAAAAAAAAAAAGGCTTTCTGGAAAGAGAACTGTAAACTAAAAAAAGGGAAGGTGGGTGAGAAAAAGGTTACCTACTGCAAGAGCCTCTCTCGAAGATCTACTGTTATGGTAAGTTTTTTACATAACTGTACTATCTTACTTTGAGAGGGCACTTGCAGTAGGTAATCACTTGTAGGATTGAGTCCCAAACAGCAAAGTCCAAGGTACAAGAAAACATGGGAGGCTGGAAAATAATTGTAGCAGAAAAAAACAGGAAGTTAGGACAGGAGTCCCTGGAGGACTGCTAGTCCAAAACCGGCCCTACGCCTCAAGGCAATGTCAAAACTGTAATATTTTGTGAAAGTGTGGAGAGAACTCCACTTAGCTGCCGTGCATATGTCTGCAGCAGATACATTTCTGAAACAGGCTGTGGAAGCAGCCATTCCCTTGGTAGAATGTCCTTTTATCTGATCCAGAAGGACCTTACCATACTTTTGGTAACAAAAGGTAATGCAGTTTGCCAGCCATTTAGAAAGGCACTGTTTGGAAACTGCCGCACCCTCCCTTTTTGGTGCGAAGGAAATGAAAAGTTGGTCCATCTTGCAGACATCTTTAGTCCTGTCTTCGTAAGAACGTGAAAATCCTGTGAACGTCTAACGACGCAGGATGGCTTCCTAATTAGAATCTCAAGGTAATAAACTGGCAATTCTAAAACTGATTAAAGTTCGTCTCCGAAACGACCTTAGGCAGAAACTTAGGATTTTATGCAAAGCCACCCTGTCTCCGTGAAAAATCAAATAAGGCACCTTGCACATCAGAGCCTGAAGCTTGGAAATTCTATGAGCTGAGGTAACTGCAACTAAAAAGAGCACTTTTTCCAGGACAAAAAAATGCATATCACAAGAACTTGCCAGCTTGAAGGGAGGCAAGATCAATTTTTACAACAGAAAATTAAGGTCCCATGGTGGAGCAGGGTTGCGCACCGGGGGTTTCAGATGCAAGATACCTTTTAAAAAGGTTTTGGAGACCTCTAACTGAACCATAGTCTTACCTCCTACTGGATCATGGTAGGCAGAGACAGCTGCTAGATGCACCTTCAGGGACGAATAACTCAAGCGCAGGTACAACAGTTGAAGGAGATGCTCCATAACCTGAGGAGCAAGACACGTGAAGGGATCCAGATCTTTTGCAGTGGCCCAAATGGAGAAACGCTTCCACTTCTTGCCGTAGGCAGTTCTGGTGGACGGATTTCGCGTCTCCACCAAAATTTGAGCTACCTTGGGGGAAATCCCCATATCGAGAATCAGCTATGTCCTGAGATGCCACGCATAAAGATAAAGTGACTTTAGCCCCATGTGACGGAAGGCATATCAAACCAGACCTTTTTTTTTTTTTTTTTTTTTTAAAGCCTGTTGCAACAGCCTTTGTCTCTTTAACTTGTTCTCCTTTGTTTCCTTCTATAAATCTAAACATATATAGGCAGGCCACCTATATAATGTCCTTTCTATCCCTAATTTTCTTTGTCTGGTTCAGTATACCATCCTTGCATTCGTTTATAGTGATAGCCATTCCTAGGCCCCCCCCTTTTTTTGTCTTTATCATAGTCCATAACAGAAGGAAACCTTTGTTTCCACTGATTAAACTAATATGCAAACAAGACGTAGTCTCTAAAATGGTATCTTGTCCTTATAGTAGAATAAACATGTTAGCACCCATCCTGCACTACTCCGACCTTGTAATGTCGGAACAGTTTTGTTCCGAATGCATTTTCCGCAAAGCAAACCCTCCCCCCCATTATCCTTTCCCCGTTAGTTTTGGCCATCTGTTCGATCCTGTTCCATCAGCTAATATTTGAGTGTTGCGAGCTGACTGCTCGATTTAACTCTTAGGAAAAGTTCCTTGAGTGTGTGAGCTGCCTGTGCGGCTGTAAGTTAAAATAACTGACCGAATGCTTCCGGGTTTGCACTTTCCCCTGCTTCGCCTCTAAATAGAAAAATAATTCTGCAGACATGAATTGTAACCCCCTAAAACGTTTAGTTTTCCCTAAAGGAAAGAGGAATTAGATTAGAAAGACTCCTTTAAGCTTCTCACCCGTACCTTTGATTCTACCCCCCCATGTTACAAAGGTATCTACTAAGCGTTTGTCTTGCTGTATTGCTAGCATCTTGAAGTTTAATCCTTATATATTATATGGCGTTTACTTAACTAAAAATGACCCCTTATTTTCTGCAGCGTCTCTTTCTGTAGTTGAATTGTGTAACCTGACTGAAACGCCGAGTTAAGCGTCATTCAAGACAATACACCTTTTTTTCAACAAAGCTAGACCTATGATAGTCAGATGTTTGTTTTGGCTTGAGTAAAGATTAGGTAATGATTAAAAACATTTAAAAGACCTTAATTTAAATTTAGTTTAAAAAGCCTTTAATTTTTATTTTCCTTAACCATACCTGTGTGCAAAATGTTATTAAACTGCAGCCTGGCTCATATGCTCCTGTGCTAATGCTATAGTGCTGGGGGGGCGGAGTCTATTCTGTCAACCTTTCGAATATTTTGTTTTTCTTGCATTATTTTTCCTTCCTTAAATTGTATAATGCATGTGAATGTTGCATAAAGGATTTTAGGATATATTGTTTAAGGAATTAGTTTTTTTTTTTATTAAAAAGTTATATAAGGGGAAGGGTTATGCCTGTCATATGATTCTGTAGATATTTAAGGCACGCTCCTTCTCATTTAGTCAGATAGCTTGGTGAGGTGCAGACGTATTCTGTCCTCAGTGGTACACTAGTTTCTCCTAGTGTTCATTTGCTGTTATTTCCTTTTGTTTTTGGTTAAATCATATTAGTTTGCAGAGAAGTTATTCTGCTACAATAAAAATGTATTTCTTTTTCAACTTCAACGTCTGGTGAGAGTCCTCTTTTCAAATCCCACACCTCACACCCCGGATGCACCATTGTGTCCCCTTCCTGGATGAGTAGGTCGTAAGACAGACGCAGAGGTATGGGAGGCTCCATTGCTAGCTGTTGAAGCAGTGGAAACCATATTTGTCAAGGCCTAAAAGGAGCTACTGTATCAAAATCATTTGTGCTCCTTCTGACTGGAGCTTGGTCAACACTCTCTGTAATACTGGAAAGGGAAGGAATGCGTACAGAAATCTCCCTGTCCAGGAAAGCGACAATGCATCTTGCCAGAAAGCACCATGCCCGAGATCGAGCAAGCAAAACTTGGGAAGTTTTGCGTTTGATGGGGCTGCAAACAGATCCACCACTGGACAACCCCAAAGGTCGAAGATGTGATCTATTACCTCTTGCTTTAGCTCCCACTCGTGAGCCTTTACCCTGGTGTGACACAGACTGTCTGTGAGAACATTCTGCACCCTGGGACATGAACCACCCGGAGACGGATTTTGTGCAGAACTGCCCAGTTCCAAACCCGCATCGCTTCTCTGCAAAGAGAGTATGAGCATGTACCCCCGTTTGTTGATGTACCACACTATGCAAATGTCCGTCTTAAACAAGAGGACTTCCTGAAAAAGGATCTGCTGAAAAGCCTGAAGAGCATAAAGCACTGCTCTCATCTCTAGCACATTTATGTGCACGTGTGCTTCTACAGGGGACCATAAGCCCTGGGTCCTGTGGGATCCCAGATAGGCACCCCATCCCTGTCCCGATGCAGCTGTAGTCAGTATCTGGGAGTGGGGAGAGGTCTAGAAAGGGACTCCTAACAACAGATTGCTGGAGTCCTGCCACCACAACAGAGTCTATGGATTGGGGTAGAGATGAGGATCGGGCAATCTAAGCCATCTTCCCTCTGATCCCACTGAGATCGTAAAAGTCCACAGTGAAATATGCACATGGAGTCCAGCCAGTGGGACCGTGGGAATAGCTGCTGCCATGAGGCCAACAAGTTGGAGAACCGCTCTGGCTGAGATATGTCGAATGGAAGATACCAGCTTGGCCTGACTCTTCAGGGTGTCTACCCTTTCCAGGGGGAATAAGGCCATGCCCTGCACTGTGTCCAGCACTGCTCCAATAAACTGAAGGTGTTGGAAAGGAGCAAGCTGGGACTTGGGGTAACTGACCATGATACCCAGGCACTCGAACAGGTGCAGAGTAGCTGATAAGGTGGCTTCCAACTCCTCCCTCGATGGGGCTGTGAGGAGCCAATTGTCGAGGTAGGGAAAAACAGCGTGCCCCTGACACCTCAAGGCCCCTGCCACTACCACTTAGTAAAAACCCACAGGGTGGAGGACAAGCCAAAAGGGAGAGCCCTGAACTGGTAATGCTCCCCATGGAAGGAAAACCTGAGGAATCTGCAGTGAGGACTGAAGATTGGGATGTGAAGATGTGCATCCTTCATGTCCAGGGCACAAAGCCATTGACCCTTGGATAGGAGAGGCAACAGGCTTTGCAATGTCAGCATCCAAAACCTCTTGTATTCTATGAAGAGGTTTAGGGTACTGAGATCCAAAATCGGGCAAAAATACCATCTTTTTGGGTACCAGAAAGAAGTGGAAGTAGAATCCCTTCCGAATCTGGTTTACCGGCACTGGCTCTATTGCTTCTTTGTGAAGAAGAGCCATGATCTCCTCCCTTAGAAGGGGGATATGTGCTCTTGGGTAATGAGAAGACCTCAGTGGAATGTCTGAAGGTTTTTCTTGAAATTCTAGAATATTACCAAGGTTTATTAACTGAAGCACCAAGGTGTCCATCATGATCACCTCTCAGATGCCTCGTGAATCTCTGCCCACCTGTTCCTCCGATAGATGAGGAGGAGGGGCGATCAACAAGTCAGGAGTGAGAGCGAGGGCCGCTCCCGCAGCTCTTTGGGTTTTGGCTTGGGGGCCAGTGGCAGAATTGGGAGCCTTACACTTAAACTGACATTTGAGCACTTGCTGGTTTTTCGTCTGGCATCTGTTTTGCCAAAGAAAAGGATGCTTTTGTTGCTGCTGTTTCAGTCGATACATGGTATGAACTGACCAAAGTGCTGTGCCTTTATCCTGCAGGCTAGTTATGATGTCCTGGGCATCCCCGCTGAACAGGACAGAGCCCCTGAAAGGAGCATCCTGGATAGCCGACTGAACATCAGGGGCTAAGCCCGATACTCTTAGCCAAGAGTACCAGTGAAGGCTCACAGCAGTAGCCGTATCTCTAGAGGAGGAATCCACTGTATCGTAGGTGGCCCGCAAAGAACGGCGTCCAGCCACCTTGGTTATTTTCAGAGTGGATGCCAAGGATGACTCTGAATCAGAGTCCAGTAAGGCCTCGACAACAGGTTCGAACTGGCGGAACAAGGTCTTCTGGTACTCTAGCATGTGCGAGACATAGTTCAAAGCATGTATTGCTAGGGTAGAAGCATAATATTTTCTCCTGAACTGATCCATTTGTCTGGACTCCTTGTCGGGAGGGGAGATACTGAGGTGCTTTAGCTTAGCAGATCTATCATGGGCTGCATGATGACCACAGAGTCTGCTTTAGGGTGCATGCTCAGGTGGTCCTTATCCTCAGGTGTCCTGTAGACCTGGTCAGTTTTTTTTGCCATGGCCGGGATAGAGGAATGTCTCTGCCATATAGTTGAAGATAAATCCTCATGGAGTTTCAGCCAGGGTGGGGTGAGTACTGAACTCATATCAGGAAAGTCCAGATGCTCTGCCAACCATCATCTTTTTGGGTCCAGAGCCTCTGACTTCCACCCTTGGGCCTCCACCATCTGCTTGAGGAGGTCCACAAAGGAAAGCTCTTCAGGTGGGGACTTTGGGGATTCCTGAGGGACTGATTCCTCATGAGGAGGGGTTTCTAGGCCCAAACTGGCATTTGAGTAATCTGAGTCTGTGTCAGAATCCGGATTCTCAGTAATTGGAGGCTCTGGCTCCCTGGTGATGACTTCAGATGTCAGGGGTTTCACAGGTTCTGACAGACGGCCTGATGTCGAAGAAGAGTACATACCGGCGAAGGCGCCTTAGGTGTAGGAGCTGGGCAGCCGATGTCTGGAAGAACAGGATGCCTGCTGTCTAGTTCAGAGACCAACTGACTTTTGGTCGCTGTCCACCATGAATTTAGAATTTCCCTAAAGTCAACCTGAGGTTGTGGAGGAGGTGGTGTGGGAAGAGGAGGAGGTTGAGCAAATCCAGATCCAGGCCCATGTCCCCCAAAACAAGGAGACGGGTAATGGTGTGAGTAGCCTGATGAAGGGCAAGAACCAGGGTAGCTTGGATAGTAATAGGCCGACGAAAAAGGATCCAGTGTCGGGGCTGATGGTGGGTAACCTGGAGGATAAACTGATGTCAGAAAGCCTGATGTCAGACCATAGTGAGGGTAACCTAGCATTAGGCCTGATGTATGGTATCCAGATGGCTGCCATGGTGGAGGGTATGTTGAAAGCCCTGATGGAGGGGTAGCCAGAAGGGGGCCCAAGCAGGGGATAGCCCGATGGCCCAGAGAGAGGATAGCCTGACAGCGACCCCGTTGGAGGGAATCCTGACGGTCCTGCAGGAATTCCGGAAGGACCTAGGGGCCCAGAAGTGCGAGGTCCAGAGGGAGGGATACTTGTAGGAAGATCCAACGGGGCAAGGCCCGATGGCGGTCCCAGCAGAAGTCAGGGAACCTATGGGCATTGAGGAATGGGATCTGGCATCACAACAGGTGGCGTTGGAGCCACCATAAGGCCTATAGGCACTCTGTCAGGTAAACCTGGTGAAGGGTGGTCATGTCAGGGCCTGCGGGCCCGGCGATAGCAGAGGAAGCTCAGACGGATGAGGCGACAGGGGGTTCGTTGTGAAGGGAACCTTGAGGAGACCCGTCCTCCAGCCTGGATGGTGCTGACGTCCGGCAGCGCTGCATCAGAGCCTGACGGGCACGGAGAGGTCATGCGATCGGAGGGTCTGACGATCGACCTGGATTGTGCAGGAGTTGGAGGCCCCGGCCCCCGACTTACCAACGCTGCCGGGTGCTCACCGGAGGGTCCGAAGAATGGCTTATCAGCCATGCCTGCTGCCTTACAGCCCTGTGTAGAAATGGGCCTAAGAGCGGCAGCGGCCTTGGACGACTCAGAGGATCCCACCACCACCGTTACCAGTGGCAGTGGGGGGACCAAGGCCTGTTCTGTAGGCAGGAGCACAGGCTTGATCACGGCGTTTACCTTCTCAGAGGAGGGATGGTCCTCCAAAGGGCCCACGGGTGGCTTCATTGGAGGGAAGGACTGCTCCTGTTCCCTATGTTTCTTCTTATCCCTTTTCTTCTTCTTGTGAGGGTCCCCTGGCGAGGAAGAAGCGCTTTTAAGCTTTTTCAACTCTTGTTCCATAGAAGCCATTTTTTCCTTCAGGATACTGTCCTTGAGGGACTGTTGGTGTCATTTACGCGTGGCCTGGTTAAAATGGGTATAGGCCTCGTACTCCTTGACTCTGTGGTTAGGCCCTAGGCAGAAGAGACAAAGGGAATGTTGATCATTGTGCGGTAGTTGGACGCTGTACGAACCACACTTGTTTTTATGCGGATCCATTGGAGAAGAGGACTACATACAAACGATTTAAATTGAGAAAAGTAAGTAAACGAATACTCATCCACAGTGGAGGTCAATGGTGGGAAAGAGCTGGAGGGTGGATGTGGGGACCTGCCCACTATACAGTGTCATGCTGATGTCAGTCATGTGACGTCTGGTAGGCGGTCCCCAGTCAGACAATGCTAGCAAAAGTTTCCTTGTGGTCCTGACGCCAGGGGGCGCAGTCCTGCAAGTGATTACCTACTGCAAGAGCCACCTCGAAGTAAGATCTCCAAATTACTACTTCCATGAAGAGAACTCTAACAGAATGCTGTCCATAAAAAGGAAATAATTGAGAAAACAATTTTTCACAACAGTGCTAACTCAGTTGCAGTTAAATGTGGGATCATTTGGAGGTGTGAATTCCATTTCTGTAAACAGAAGCATTACTAACTGCTGCCAGTTAGCACACATTTCCTGTCCCCTTAAAGTGCCTGTTCAGTAGTCTGAGGTCTAGAATAGGCCGCCACTCCTCATTTTTCTTTTTGGTGAGGAAGTATCTTGAATAGAAGCCTCTTCCCTTCTGCTGAAGTGGAACACACTCCACTGCTTTCAACTGGAGGAGACTTTGAACCTCCTTCTCCAGGAGTTCTCTCTGTCTAGGAGGGAAGCTGGATTGAACACCCTTGTTCTCAAGGGAGGGAAAGATTTGAAACTCAGGGACAAGCCCTGACTCACTACCTCCAGGACCCACTTGTCTGTGGTGATGGACTGCCAAGCCTGGAAATAGTGAGCCAGTCTGCCTCCTACTGGTAGAGGGGAGGCGGCCTTGATCATTAAGTCAGGAGTTATGCTTTGCTTGGGGTAGTTTGGGAACCTCTTCAAGAGCCCCTTCTACCTCTGCCCCTGAAATACCCAGTCTACTGTGGGTATTGCTGATACTGGGGGACAGCCTGTGCCTGATAAAAGGGCCTATATAGGCTGTCCTTCCTCTGCCTCCCCTTCAGTAAGGCTGATAGGAGGAAGAAGGCCTCTCCTTTGAAGAATTGCTTTTATAGGTGGCCTTGTATTCATCTACCTTCTTCATGTATGCTTCAGTCTATTGGCCAAATAATGAATGATCCTCTACAGGGAAATCCATAGCCTTGGCCTGGGTATCCTGTGTTAAATTAGTTGTCCTGAGCCATGCCAACCTTCTAAGGGCTACGGTAAGGGCCATCCACCTGGCAGCATTGTTACTGGCATCTGCTACCATTTGAAATTGATATGCCTCTTCCTCATCCTCTGTTACCTCTATAGTAGTCAGATCAAGGGCATCCACTGTTTTTCTTACAAAGGAAAAATGAAAGGAAAAATCCTCTGGTCTAGAAGGAGAACCGAATTCCTGCTCGAACAATTCTTCTGCGAAGGATGACAGAAGCTCTCATTCGTGAATGCTGGATTGAGTCCGGCTGAGGCTGTCCACCAGAGTGTTTAACATGCCTGGCACATGGACCACTGAGAATGTCAGACTGTGATCCAACACCCAGTACCACTCTCATGGCCTCCCTGCATAGGGGGTACGAATTAATTCCCCCCCACTTGTTGATGTAGTACACTACACTGAGATTGTCTAACTGCACCAGCAGCTGACACGGAGCAAGGTGTTCCTCAAATGCCTGCATGGCATACAGAACCGCCCTCATCTCCAGGACACCAATATGCAGGGAGGATTCTATCTGGGACCAACAGCCCTGGGTTTGGAAGGGATCCAGGTGCACTCCCCAGCCCAGACTGGATGCATCAGTGGTGAGGATCTGTTGTGGGGAGATCATATAGAATGGGACGCCTTTCAACAGATTCAAGGGGTCCATCCACCACTGCAACACCCTGCAGACTGGGAAAGAGACCAGGACTGGATGATCTAGCTTGTCCGTACGCTGATCCCATTATACCCTGAGGGTCCATTGGAGAATGCACAAGTGGAGTCTGGCCAATGGAACAGTGGCAATCTCAGTTACACCCTGGCAGGGAGGTAGCAGCTTTAAACAACTTCCTGCGCCTGAACCATGAGGCACTCTGCCATATTCTGGGGATGGAAGGCCTTCCCCTGAGCTAAGTCAAGAATTGCCTCTATATACTGCAACCTTTGGGACAGCACTAGAACTGAATCAGGCAGACTGATAGTGACGCTGAGGGAGAGAAATAACTGGAGAGTTCTCTACAGAGTCAGCAGAAGCTGTTTGCTGGATGGGGCCTTTAGGAGCCAGTGGTCCAGGCAAGGGAATATGTACAGTCCCTCCCTTCTGAGGCCTGCAGCTACTGCCACTAAGCGCTTGGAAATGACCCATGATGCATAGGATAAGCCAAAGGGCAGCCCCTTGAATTGGTAATGCTCGCCCTGGAACTGAAGAAAAGAGAAACTGACTGTGAAGAGGGAAGACTGAAATGTGCAGGTAGGCGTCCTGCACGTCCAGTGAGCAGAGCCAGTCACCTGTCTTGAGAAGAGACATCAGGCCTGGCAGAATTACCATCCTGAACTTTCTGTACTGGACATAAAGATTGAGGTCCTTTAGGTCTAAAATGGGCTTCAGATCTCTGTTTTTTTGGGGGACCAGGAAAATCCTGAAATAGAACCCCTTGTTACTCTGTCACCTGGGTACTGGCTCAATGGCACGCATGTGTACTAGAGACTGTACCTCCTCCCAGAGAACAGACAAGTGAGCCAGGGGGTAAATGGAGGGTGGAGGAGGGGTGTCTGGAGGTCGCTCTAGCTCCAGATTGTGATCTCTTTCTATGAACTGCAAAATCAAGGCATCCGATGCTATGGTTCTCAATTGATTTAGATGGAGAATTGACCTCTGACCACCACCTCTTGGTCAGGAACCAGAAAGGGGGGGCTCTGGCAAGGAGTCAAGCAGGGGTGGATCCAGCTTCAGGGGCTGGTCCCTCAGTTCCGGGATGCTTGGCCACAGCTCCAGCATTGGAAGGGGCAGGAAAGGCAGCCGGTGATCTGCACTTCCCTTAGGGGTAAGAGGTTGTACCAGGTCTGTACTGGTTGCTCTGCAAAAGTGGGGGAGCTGTCGACCTCTCGACTGAGTATCGTAGAGAGAGTGGACAGACTTGAAAGCCCTTCCTGAGGCCTGCAGATCATTGATCATGTCCTGAACGTCAGGACCAAACAGCTTAGTGCCACTGAAAGAGACATCAAAGAGCTGGTGACATGATCAGGAGAACTTGAACAAAAACTAATATTTAGACACATCCAGCTTATATTTCCCATTAGTGCTGTAGTCCTCCTCCCCATTATTTATTACTGAGGTCATCTGTATGAAAACAGGATCTTTGCTCCTGAAGAGTTTATTTATTCCTGCTGCCTTCTCCTTACCTGAAGTCATAGAGCACTACTTGAGGTATCACAGTTGTTCCCACAGCAACAGACTGTGATGGCACAACAGAGGATTATGATGAAGTAGGGAGTAAGCTATAGAGGCAGATGGACTCTAAAGGAACTCTAAGGGATAAAGAACACATATTCACGCAGATTTCCTTAGTAATAAATAATGGGGAGGTGAAATATACAAAATATAAATAGAATGCAAGCAGAATTGTATCCAATTATGTTTTTTTTTTAAGTTTTCTTTGAGGCATCAGCAGCTCTTTAAGCATTTTCTACGGATCAGCAGCAGCAAAACCAGAAACCCTCAACCAGGAGTGCCTATGTAGGTATATGCCTATGGCAGCAGCCCTGGCAATGTCAGCCATGTCACAGAGGGCCCTGAGGAGGTGCTTACTAACATCCTCAGCTGTCTGCAAGCACTTACGTTCCTGCTTCTGTGTGCCATCTGGCAGTGACTGGGCGGCAGCCTTGCCCTCCTTCCAGTTAGAATTCTGGTACTTCACCATACGAGACAGGTAGCTTGCAATACTCAGTCCCAGGGTGGAAGCATACACCCTCTTACCCAGAGGTCAATTCTGTGGGATTCCTTATCCGGGGGGGGGGGGGGACGAAAGTGCTAAGGTGCCTTAGACCAGCTGTGGGCTGTCTTAATGACCACGGAGTCTGTTTCAGGCTGGGCAGCATAGCAAAGGAACCCCTAAGGGGTGTGGTAAAGTTCATCTGCTCTGTGGGGCATAGCTGGCACCATAGCTGGTCTGTGCCAGGCTGCTGTGGCTGTATTCCTCAAGACAGGCAAAATTGGAGGAATGTTCTTGGATGGAGATTCTGGGATCTCCAGGAAGTCTAGTAGCTCTTACCTGGTGACATTCTCTTACTCAGTGTGGAAGCCCATGGCTTCGGACAACTGTTTCATTACAATGAAAAATGTGGGGTCCTCAGGAGGAGACCTAGGTGTATGCATAACTGAATCCTCACTGACAGAGGAAGCTGTGGACCTCAGAGACCAGGATCCCATTCTCTTCTTCCTCATCAGAAAGAATGAGGTCTGGATGGTACTCTTCCTCTTCGACCCCTTCCAAATCCAGGTCTGGTGTCGGATGCACCGCCAACAGCGTGCGGGGAGCCTCCTGTGGCTGATGAGTAACAGTCAATGACGAAGCATCAGCAAAGTGGGCCTATATGCGTCCAGCTACTGCACAATCACTGAAGTGAATTTCGTCAAAATATTGTTTAGATCGATGACATTTGTCAATGGAGGTGGAGTCCACGGCACAGGTTTTGATGACCCACCTGATGGGCCCCGAGAACCTGAAAAGCCTGTAGCCCTGGAGGAAGAAGGGTCACGCCTCGATATTGGGGGTGTCGACAAGTCAGTCATCGAGGAAGGAGGGGCCAACAACCCAGAGGTCGACGGCCAGCTGCCCTGAAAATCAGGCGGAGGTGCTGTCAGCATGGTTCTGGAGGGCAGAAAGACCCGGACAGTGGTTTTGTGTGTCGGTGCAGCTGCAACAGATCTCCTAGAGGAAGCAGATGAGGCCACTGAACGAGATTGTCACCTGGAGGCGCAGTCACGATCTTGGTCTTTCCTTTGATGATTCCCTCCCCACACCCCCAAGGACTTGTCTTGGACCTTGGAGGCCTGGAAGGTCGACGATCCCATCAGTGACAGAGGCTGGGACCCCCGGAGGACCCCTGCTTGGAAATGGCTACCTGTAGATCCATCAAGAGATTTTTAAGAGCCTTTCTGCATCACTGGAGGGTTGTTCGGTTAAACCTCTGGCAGAGTTCACAGTCAGAAACTTCATTGTCAGGCTCAAGACAGCAGACACAGAGAGAGAATGTTAGTCCGTGGAAGCAATCTTCTTTCCGCAGTGGCAGCAGCGGAAGAGAGAAGTCGAAGGATTAACTCTCGACATAAACAAGTTGAATGAATCTCTAATAAAAAAGATTCTGAAAAATCACAAGGAAAAAAAAACAAAGGTGAAGAATGGCACAAGTATCATGGGGCCGGAGCTTGTGAAACCCATACGATCAAGTAGACAGGAAAGAACTGAGGAGGGTGTGGGGCCACTCACATCTTTATAGGGTTGGTGATGTCAACGGATGTCAACTGTGTGGGCGGCCCCAGTTTTACTGCTCAAAATCTTCTGTGTGGAACCTGCTTCGCCGACGGTGAAGTTCCTACAGTGTGACCCAATGACAGATATCCCCAAAGATCTGAAAATTTTTGCAGAAAACCGAATTCCAAAGCAGGAGCTGTGAAAGAGGAGACCTGTTTTTTTCAGTGGAAAAAATGATTTAAGAGTAGTGGGGGCACAGCCAGAAACACGGCATGGGGTAGGAGAAGCCAAGCTTGAAAACTGTTCTGGTGACTAAGTATACTTAGTGGAAAACCGTCGAAGTGTGGTTAGTGCATTGAATATAAGTGGTCAGAATAAACCGGTTACTCACCTGTAACAGTAGTTCTAGGAGTGGTATAGGTTGTTCATCCACACTGTTTGGCATATCCCTTTCCCCTTTGAATCTTGCCAGATGGTCTGAAAGCTGGCTCCTCCCACCCACCCAGGTGGTATTTCTCTCGGGCTCCACCCCTCGACGCCAGATCTTGCCCACTGGAAGCAGAGAGTTGTGAGTTGAAGCCGGGGAGGTCAGGTGCGTCCGTGTGGATGAACATATACCACTCCTAGAAAGAAAGGCGCATACCCCATACTTAGGGAACAGAGATTGAAGAACTGAGGCCCAAAAACCAGCATCTAGGTCGATGTGGTAATGGGAAATGAAGGTGTCTGCTGACTTCCAGGTAGCAGCCCTGCAGATATCCTGGATAGAGACATCCCTAGAAGCAGCCACCGATGCAGCAGTATGGCTGGTGGAATGAACCCTTAGTCCTACCTGCCAACCTACAGCAGAGATCAATGCAAGATGTAATCCATCTGCCAATCATCTGCTTAGCTGCAGGTCTGCCAGGTGCGGCTTCAGCGTAGGTGACAAACAGCTGGCGAACCTCTCCCCGAACTTCAGCCGTACGCTTCTTGTAATAAGAGCACTTGTCTCAGGTACTGGGTAACTAGGCAACTGGACAGGGGCCATGCAGTGGATGTCCTGTATCTGGACTTCAGTAAGGCATTCGACTCGCTGCCGCATGGAAGGCTGGGAAATAAGTTAGAAGGCACAGGGGCAGGCGCAAAGCTGGTGAGATGGGTAGGGAACTGGCTTCAGGGAAGGCAACAGAGGGTGGTGGTGGGTGGGGAGCTCTCACACCCAAGGGTAGTGACGAGCAGTGTTCCACAGGGCTCAGTGTTGAGACCAGTGTTGTTTGAGATCTTCACTGCAGACATATCATTGGACATCAAAAGGAAGATCAGTCTGTTTGCTGATGATACCAAGGTAGGAGTGGAGGTGGATGACCTAGGGGAGTGGCAGGGGTTGAAGGATGATCTGGCAAAGCTTGAAACCTGGTCAGACACCTGACAACTGGGGTTTAATGCCAAAAAGTGTAAGGTGCAGCATTTTGGGATGAAGAACCCAAGGAGGAGTTACCAGCTGGGGGGAGTGCAGCTAGCCCAGACAGAGGAGGAGAAGGGTCTGGGAGTGCTCATTACAGGGTCAATGAACAACTTGGCACAATGTAGGAAGGCAGCTGCAAAGGCCAACAAAATGCTGGGTTGTATTGCAAGGGGTATATCCTCAAGGAGGGAGGAGGTGATTCTGCCACTGTTTAGGTCATTAGGTAGACCACACCTGGAGTACTGCGTGCAGTACTGGCGCCCATATCTGAAGAGGGACATTAAGTTACTGGAGGGGGTGCAGCGCAGGGCGACAAAGATGATCAAGTGGCTGGGGGATTTATATGAGAGGAGGCTGAGGGAGTTGAACATGTACTCACTGGAGGAGAGGAGGGATGGGGGGACATGATTGAAACCTTTAAGTACATGAAATGAATAAACAAGACAGGTACAGAGGGGCTGTTCAAAGTAAGGTAGGGGAGGGACACCAGGGGCCATGATATGAGACTGGAGGGAGAAAGGTTCAGGAGGGAGATGAGGAAACACTTTTTTACAGAGAGGGTGCTGGCTGGATGGAATGCGTTACCTACAGACGTGGTATCCAGTAGAACAGTGGACTGCTTCAAAAGGGGATGGGACAGGACAAGGGGGAAGGTCAATGAAGGGGAAGGGTGGAAGGGAGGGGCAGCTGCAGAATAAGGGGTGCTAGCTGCACATTGGAGCAGACTTCATAGACCTCTAGGCCTTTATCTGCTGGCAACTTTGGTATGTTCGTCCAAAGTATGAAGCTCGTACTCGGCCTCCGAGGTGTAACTGGGGTAGTAAACTGGCAGAGTCATCACCTGGGTCTGGTGAAACTCCGACACAACCTTCGGCTGGAACTTCAGGTTGGGGCGCAGGACAACCATGTCCCTGTGGAAGACTATATAAGGAGACTCAACAGACAGCGCCTGGAGCTCCCCAATCCTTCTGGCTGACGTGATAGGTCTTCCACGACAGGTGTGACATCTCACTCCTGTGCATCGGTACAAATGGCTTGCCCATGAGCTTTTCCAATACCAGCAGTAGATCCCACGGTGGTGATGGTTCACACAGCGGAGGGGAAATATGGTAGAGGCCTTTAAAGAAATGCCAGACAACCTTCTCCTGTACCACTGTCCGCTGACTGGCCTATGCCCGATAAGCAGAGATGGCTGCCATGTGCACCTTAAGGGTTGTAGAATGAAGACCCCCTTTGGAGACAGACCAAAGGTAGTCGAAAATGCTAGTCACAGGACAGGACAAAGGGCCCAAGCCTTTGCCCTGACACCAAATGGAAAATCTCTTCCATTTGAAGGCACAGCACTTCCTGGTCAATTCCTTCTTGGATGCCTCCACTACAGTGAGAACATCTTCACAGAGACCCAAAACCTGGAACTCTAGCCACTCAGGAACCAGGCAATTAGGTGCAGGGATTGAAGGACTGGGTGTAAGATCTTCCCCTGACTGACAGAGCAGGTACGGGCGTGCTGTAAGATGCCTCGGGAGCCTGTTGTTGAGGTTGACGAAATCAGGTACCAAAACTACCAGGGCCAATCTGGTGCAACCAGGATCACCTCTGTGCCTTGTCCCTCCTGACCTTGAGGAGCACATTGTCGATCAAGGGAAGTGGAGGGAAGGCACAAAAGAGGCCTGGGATCCATGGCCTCGAGAAGGCATCCCCCTGCAGTGAGCCCTGCTGAGGGGAGCAGGAATGGAACTGCCTCAGCTTTTTGTTCTCCCTGGAGGTGAACAGGTCCACCTGAGGGATGCCCCATTGGGAGAACAGGCTGTGTACTACCTTCGGATGGAGAGACCACTCATGGGATGCCTCACGAACACGGCTGAGGGCGTCTGCCAGTGAATGTGAGGCTCCTGCCACATGAATGGCTAGGAGATCTGCCTCCAGTCAGCTCACAGGGGTCCAGATGCGGAGCACTTCCCTGCACAGAGGCCAGGAGTGCATGCCACCCTGCTTGCTGAGATAGTACATGGTTGTAGTACTGTCCATCTAGACCTGCACCACTTAAACCCCAGAGGAACGAAGCTAATGCAGTCAATGCCAGCCAAACTGCTCAGAGCTCCAGCAAGTTGATGTGGCATTGGGAATCCTTGGGGGTCCAGAGCCCAAGGACTCTGATTCCTCATGTGGGCACCCCAGCCCAAGAGAGAGGCGCTAGTCATTAGGATGAACATCAGCTCGGGGTGGACAAACAGGATCCCTTACTGCACATGTTCCAGGAAGATCCATTAGAAAGCATCCCATATCTTCTGGGTCACAGTGACCAGCTAGTCGAAATGACCATGTTGGAGTCCACTGGCTGACCAGCTCCCACTGAACGGGGAGCATATGCCACCAGGCCCATTGGACCATGGAGGTGCAGGCAGTTATGTAACCACATGTTCTGCTCGAGAGACAGTATGATCTGAGACAGTTACCATCCTGAAGGTTCGAGACCTGAGAAACCGGATCAGGTTGTGCAGATCTAGAATGGGGCACCGGCCCCCCGTCTGTTTCAGGACCAGGAAGTACCTGGAAAAGAACCCTGCGTTGACATGGGGATCCGTGACTCTGACCACTACCTCTCTGCGGAGGAGTTGGGCGATGTTGTCTTGGAAAGCCAACTCAGTGTGCATGGAAACCAACTCCTTCCATGGGGTGTGGGCTTGGCTTGGCTGGTACTGCTCGAATTCCAGAGGCAGTCCCTGGCTGACTACTTCCAAGACCCACCTGTCCGAAGTGACAGCAGACCAGGTGGAAAGGAAATGGCGGAGCTGGCCCCCCCATCCAGTCACTGTGCAGACTTGGAGGAGGGTCCGGCCGAGGAGCCACCAGGATATTTTCCTGTAATCCCCGTTACCCAGGGTTACTAGAATCCCAGCAAGACCTAGTGGTACGCAGGGAAGGCAGCTTGAGAAACTCCAGTTAAATGGATTTCACACTGTCTCACTCTGTTCTCAGTCTCAGCCAAGACTGAGGGATGACATCATTTTAGAACTATCGCAGCTGCATAAGCCACACTGGAATGTTGCAGTTGGAGGTTAGAGAAAACGTTGGGGAATTTGAAGTAGAATCTGTAGAGTTCAGTAGAGTGTGTGTTGTCTGAAAGGTGCTCTGCTATAGCAGGCCCTCAGAGCTTTAAGCCCTGTTACAGAGCTACTTTTGTTTAAGGTGTGTGTTTCCACCTGAAGAGGAACACAGGAACTGGTAATTGAAGTGGTGGAGGCCGCTCTCAATGGTTCAGAGCCCCATCCCTGAGGGGATGGGGGGGGGAGGTGTCTGCCTGTTTTCCAGGGGCAACCCCCCTGGGTCTGGCTAAGGGAAAGAAGCTGCCTGCCTGAGCTGTGCTGAGGCACCAGAAGCTCTGTAAGAGATTCCTTGAGGAGGAAACGTCTGTAGGGCACCTGCAACCAAAGGGTGAGTTCGCTCTGAAAAAGGGCCATGTGTTTTCACCTGAAACAGAAGGAAACTAAAGGGACTGTTACTGTGGGGTCAGGAAAAGACAGCCAAGTACAGTTGGAAGGGGGATTGGCCTGCTTAACTCAGTGGGGGGTCTAGAGTAATGGACAAAACCACTTATTTGTAAGTATGTTCGAGTCCAGCACAAATCGGAAGCAAGACAAGTTGAATGTGAAATACATTTAGCAAGAATCTACACAGCAAAGTGTTAAAGGATGAGGTGTTTACAGTCCAGACAAATGGCTGGCTATGAATTGTGGGAGCGAGAGGTTTGAGACCCCCCCCCGTCAGTAGTAACCAAATTCACCTCTACGGATTTGCTATGAGACACCTTTTGCTTTCATAGAAACATAGACTTTGACGGCAGATAAGGACCGCTTGGCCCATCTAGTCTGCCCATTTCCCCTATCTACAGGATAGGCTGCAGATCCTAGTTAACCAACAGCCTATTTCTTCCTACCCCCCAGAAGAATTGCCTTATGTCTGTCCCATGCATTCTTGAATTCTCCCACAGTTTTAGACCCCACAACCTCCTCAGGAAGGCTGTTCCATGCATCCACTACCCTCTCTGTGAAATAATACTTCCTCACATTTGCCCTTTGAACCCCCCATCTTTAAATTGTGTCCCTTGTTCTTACACGCCTCTTTTCTGAAAGATGCTACCCTCTTGGACTTTGTTGATTCCACTGAGGTACTTAAAAGTTTCTATCATGTCCCCCCTCTCCCTTCTTTCCTCAAGGGTATACATATTGAGCTCCTTTAGGCTCTCCTCATATGGCTTCTCTTGCAGACCCTGCACCATTTTAGTTGCCCTCCTCTGGACTGCCTCTATCCTGTCTATGTCCTTGCGGAGATGGGGTCTCCAGAATTGGACACAGTACTCCAGATGGGGTCTCACCAACTGTCTGTACAGAGGGATAACAGCTTCCTGTTTTCTGCTGCTGCCTCTCCTTATGCATCCCAGTATACCCAGAGCCCTCCCTGCTGCCTTCTCACATTGCTTGCTAAACTTAAGGTCATCTGATATGATTACCTCCAGGTCCCTTTCCTTTTTTGTTGTTGTTACTACCTCCTCCCCCCCACCCATTGTGTATTCTTCCCCTGGGTTCTTGTTTCCCAGGTGCATTATTTTGCATTTCTTTGCATTGAATCCTAGCTGCCATACTTCTGACCATTCCTACAACCTTGCCAAGTCCCTTCTCATCCTTTCCACGCTCGTGTATCAACCTTTGTTGCAGATCTTTGCGTCATCGGCAAAGAGGCATACTTTTCCTTCCAGTACCTCTGCAATATCACTCCTGAAGACATTAAAAAGGACTGGACCCAATACTGAACCCTGCGGTACCCCACTAGTAACCCCTCTTTCTTCAGAGTGGACTTCATTTACAATTACCTTCTGTGTCCTGTTGTCCAGCCAATGTTTTACCCAGGCTACCACCCTGGGACCCACTCCCAGGCTGGTTAATTTGACTATTAATCTTTTGGGTGGGACTGTGTCAAATGCCTTGCTAAAGTCTAGGTAGGCCATGTCTACAGCCCCTCCTTGGTCACCCAGTCAAAGAAATCTATTAGATTTGTCTGACATGACCTTCCCACTGTGAACCCATGCTGCCTTGGGCCCTGTGCCCCACTGGCCTCTAGGTACTCAACTATTCTTTCCTTCAGAAGTGGTTCCATCACTTTCCCTACCACAGAGGTTAGACTGACAGGTTTGTAGTTTCCTGCCTCTGTCTTGGTCCCACTTTTGTGAAGGGGAATCACATCCACCTTCCTCCAGTCCTCGGGTACCACACCATCCTCCCATGATTAAAAAGAGTAGCCAGTGGTTTCACTAGTTCCCCCCTTAACTCTTTTAGAATTCTGGGGTGAATTCCATCAGGCCCCATTGCTTTGTCCACCTTCAGTTTTAGGAGTTCTTGCAGAACCCTTTCTTCTGTGAAAGGACTGGGATCGACCCCCCTATCAAGAGTGCTTCTGTTAATTGGATTAGGCATTTCCCCCTCCTTTTTTGGGAATACTGAGCAGAAATATTCGTTCAGTATCCCTGCTTTTTCACTGTCCCCCTCTGCCCACCCACCGTTCATTCTATTCAGCCTCACTATCCCTCCATCTTTCTACGCTCACTGATGTTCCTATAAAAGGTTTTATCCCCCTTCTTAACCGAGTGGGCTATCTTTTCCTCAGTCTGGGCCTTTGCTATTCTGACTTCCCTCCTTGCTTCCTTCTGCCTTAACTGGTACAGCTCTCTGTCCTGCTCCTTCCGTTTACTTATACTTCCAGAATGCTATCTTTTTCTTCCTGACTTTCACAGCCACCTCTTTTGAGAACCATAGTGGCTTTTTCTTTCGTTTTGATTTATTTGCTTTACACAAAGGCTTGTTGCCTCTGTGATGGCAGTTTTGATGATTCCCCATTATTGTTCCACACTTCCTTCTAGCCTGTTTGCTAGTGCTTTTCTGAGGCACTCTCTCATCTTGCCAAAGTCAGCCCTCCTGAAGTCCAGTACCCTCACTTTTGTATGGCTTGTCTCTGTAGCTGAGTTTAACGTGAACCACACTGTTTGATGGTCACTTGTTCCCAGATGGCAACCCACTTCTAGATCGGAGATCCCCTCACTGCCCCCGTTTGAGAGTACGAGGTCTAAGATTGCTCCCTCATGAGTGGGTTCCGAAACTAGCTGTCTGAGTCCTGCCACCTGTAGGGCATCAAGAACGGCCCTGCTCTTGGATGTGGCTGCAGCAAATGTGCTCCAGTTAACATCTGGCATATTCAGGTCTCCCATCAATGCCTTCTATCATATCCTTGTCCATTCCCTCCCCCTGACATGGGGGTCTGTACACAACCCCTGTGCGGATTGTGGTGCCCTTTCTAGCCTCCAAGGTGACACACAGTGCCTCCTCTCCTCCCTGTTTACTCTTTTGTTCAGTTGCTTTTATCCCTTCCTTTACATAGAGAGCTACTCCTCCCCCTCTTCTCCCCTGCCTGTCTCTCCTGTAGGTTATGTACCCTGGTATGTTAACATCCCAGTCATGGTTCTCTGTGTACCATGTTTCTGTGACTGCTACGATATCCAGGCATCCCTCTTCCATCAAGGCCACCAGTTCAGGGAGCTTGTTGCCCAGACTACGGGCATCGGTACTCATTATCCTCCATTTCCTGATGGCCTTACTCCTTTTTGCCCCATCCCTGTCCTTTTTGCCTTTGTCACTTTCTCCATTTACCCCTGCCCTTCTCCCTATCGACACCTCTATGTTGGTGTTTACCGCACTTACTACCGTGATTTTTTTCCCCGGGGGGCTAGGATTTCCCTGCTCCTTTCCAGTGCCCCCCCCTTGGCTAGTTTAAATGCTTGCCAATGAAGCATTTAAACCTATCACCTAGGATCCAGGTTCCCCTCCTGGACAGATGCAGCCCATCATGCCAGTATAGGCTTGCATCACTCCAGGTGGACCCCCAGTCCCCAATGAAGCCAAATCCCTGAGCTCCACACCAGTTTTTCAACCACTGATTGAATCCCATGGTGCGGAACACCCTAGCCTCTCCTACGCCATAGATGGGCAGCACCTCCGAGAAGATTACAGTGCATACTACTTGTCTATGGCCCCTCCCCAATTCCACAAACTCTTCCTGCACTTCTCTAATCCCCTTCTTAGCCAGGTCACTTGTCCCTAGGTGGACAATGATATCCAGCTCCCTTCCCTGTGCAGCTGCTCTGGCAATCCTGAGGATTCTCTCCCTGTCCCTCCAAGCCATGGCACCAGGCAGGCAGGCACCTTACCTCCCTCTCCCCTTCCTCCCCCAGTTCTACCTTCCTAACAATGGAGTCCCCACCAGGAGTTGTTTCTTTCCCTGCCACCCTCCTGTGGATCTCCTTTGGGAGGTTCCCAGCATCCTCCTTGGTCTCCACTGTGGGCGCCTCCATAGAGGAACCACACTTTGCCAGAATGGTATAGGAATTGTGGAGAGTACAGCTGGAGGATGCATCTCTGTTCCACCACCCTCACCTTCCCTGAGCCCACTGTGGTCCAACCGCTCCTCTTTCTTGGCAACCTCTGAGGCAACGGCAGTGGCACTGGTGGTCCCTGGATGGAAGAGGGGTCCCAAATCCTGGCCAACTCAGCCTGGAGATGAGCAACCTGCTCCCTCAGCCCAGAGGGTGCCTGCAGATGGGACAACACTGCATCCTCCAGGCGTCTCCCGGAAGACTGCTGCTCCACAGCCACTGCACTGCATCACTCCATCATGTCTTATTTCTGGCCCCTTAACTGTTTGCAATCCTACTCTTCCTCTCTCTCCTTACTTTCTGCCTCGATGCCCTTTAAGCTCCTGATTGTCCTGTTCTGAGACAAGAATATCCTATATTTCTCAGTAGACCCCTTACTTGCTCAGAGGCAGACCTCCAGCAGCTAGAGGGGGCCAGAGAGCTACTCTTGCCCTTCTAGGATGGTGGGTCTTTGGTGGCTCTGTGATCACTCACTTCCTGCTCCCAAACAGGAAGTTCCTGATGTCAGTCAAATTCTGTGCCTATAAAAGTAGAACTAGCTTTGGGTGGGAGGGTATAGCCCCAGTAGAGAAGTCCAGTCACACAGCAGTCCTTTCTCCTGGTGTCTTCTGCCAAGCTACTAGCAAAATCTTTCTAAGGCAGTCTTTAAATGTAGCTTCCTTCTAGCTAAGCCACTCCCCCTACTTACTAGATCTTTCTACAAGTAATTTAAACCTCACAGCTATCAAGTCCTTTCAATCACCTGGGATTTACACCTAGATAACTGTTCAGATAACCATTCAGTTCAGTTAACTCAGACAAACACACACTTTTTTTTTTGTTTTGTTAGTTTGTTTTACCCTAAATTAAAGTTCCAAGTACAATAGTTCTACTTCTTTAGTCCCAGCAGAGAAGTCCAGTCACACAGCAGTCCTTTCTCCTGGTGTTTTCTGCCAAGCTACCAGCAAAATCTTTCTAAGACAGTCTTTAAATGTAGCTTCCTTCTAGCTAAGCCATTCCCCCTACTTACTAGATCTTTCTACAAGTAATTTAAACCTCATAGCTATCAAGTCCTTTCAATCACCTGAGATTTACACCTAGATAACTGTTCAGATAACCATTCAGTTCAGTTAACTCAAACACACACTTTTTTTTTTGTTAGTTTTTTTTTTTTTACCCTAAATTAAAGTTCCAAGTACAAGAGTTCTACTTCTTTAGTCCCATCAGAGAAGTCCAGTCACACAGCAGTTCTTTCTCCTGGTGTTTTCTGTCAAGCTTTTCCTCAGGTACTTGGCCAGTGCCTGAGGAAAGTACCCAGATGTGGGATTAAAGAGGAGGATTCCCTTATGATGGAGCAGAGTTGCTCTTAGGTGGTTTAGGGAGCCACCAGAAAATGTTTCCATGAAGTATGGAAGGTGACCAAGTGGCTGGCAAGGGAGCCGAGCTAGGGAAAACCTAAAGTAGTGTACAAGTTCTGGCTGTGTAACCCAAAGCAGCGTACAAGTCCAGGCTGTGTGCCCAGTATGTTGTAAAGCCTGAGGGCTACAGTGATGAGGATGTGTTCTGGTCTCTCTTAATCTGCATTACCACGAGTGTAGCCCCATGGGGGGTCCATCTATGCTTTGTTTATTCTGTTGGATGTGAATAAAAGCCACACTTTAGAATCCCACTTCTGGTACTGGACATCACAGTTATTGCTTCCTGTGTTCGGAGTTACTTGGGTACCCCTGTGCAGAGTAGCCAAGCCTAGCCTATGTGCAGAGGGACCTATTCCTCCCCAAACCCAGCACACCTGGTATAGCTGTCAGATACAAACGGCATACCGGGTAGGGGTTACAAAAATGGAGGCACTGCTGAGGGTTTGGAATTTAGGGAGGAATGTAAGAAAGGTCGTTTGGGCAGAGGGCTAGCGGTTTGGTTATCTGGCAGTGGGTAGCCCAAAAAGCTGAAGCAAGGTTAACTAATGTGCCACTGTGTGCTGTTGTCCATGTGCTGCTGTTAAAATGACAACTGTTTACCAAGGAGCAGTAAAGCCTAAGAGTGTATGCCCTTGTCCTGCATCAAATTTACAGTGTTTGCTAGCTTTTAAAACTGTTTGTGACAAAGAAAAGTGTGGAAAACTGTGGGTAGCAAAAGGAAAATTGTGCCCTAGACGTTGGAAATGATTTCTTGTGAACTGAGAGACTTCTTGTGTTAATGGCCATGAAAAATGGTTGAAATGGGCTCCCGCAGTGGAGTCAGTTGAGGGGAAAAAAAATGTGTGGTTTGCAGTTTAAATTTGCCTGCTTGACGACTGCCGTGAGGAGAAGAGCATTCAAGAGGAGAGGCTCATTTGCATGGTGTCAAGTGATTGGTGAGACTGCAATCAGTCCCGCCCCCAAGCCATCTCCAGAGCGACTGCACAGCATTCGACAGCGAGAGTGAGTGGAGTATGCATACTGGCTTATCAGGAGGAGCGTCGAGGTAACTGAAAGCGCTGTAAAAAGATAAAAAAAAAAAAGACTTTTCTGTCTGAATTCAGGCTTAACCCGCATCTTGATCGACTGGATTGTGAGTGTGGTGTTCAGAGGGACAATCGGCAGGACTGCCAACCCGCTTCTTTCCAGAGGCCTCCAACACTGGCTACAGGCAGTTTTCCATCGCAGCAAACAGCTACTGATAACAATGAGTACCAACAGAAATAATTGCTCAAACTAAGTGATTTTGCCAAAAGCCAGCTGAATCTGAGTGTAGCAGTGTAATCGCTTTGCAAACAAGGACTGTTAAGTTTTACCAGCAAAAGCAAGCATTTTAAGCCATCGACTGTGAGCATAATTATAGGTTCAGCGTCAGTATAAGTTTCAAAGCCATGAGAGAGACTGTGAGTTTTATCAGATATGCAGCAAGAGTTACAGGCAATCCTGTGCTATGAAATACTGAGGCTTTAAGGTACTGTAAGCTAGAGCAACGTCTTTAGCAAGTGAAAAGTCCGTGGTAAA
Source organism: Neoceratodus forsteri (assembly GCA_016271365.2). Lineage (NCBI taxonomy): Eukaryota > Metazoa > Chordata > Ceratodontiformes > Ceratodontidae > Neoceratodus > Neoceratodus forsteri. The sequence goes on from CM057453.1 coordinate 1,279,282,721, forward strand.
TCATGTAATAGGATAAGAACAGTGCAAGTTTGAGTAAAGTTATCAGTAGAGTGTGTAAATCAGATGCACAGTGGCTTGACCCAATTTCAGAATGTTGATGTGTAGGAGTGCTGCCACCATCATTACAGGGTGGGGTAGTAATGTAAACACAGCAGCAGAGAAGCCATTTTGAAAGAGAGAGAAAGTTTCCAGTGATATGGGACTTGAAATAACAGTGAGCGTTTGTTTTTTCTCTGCAGTCATGGCCTCAGGACCAGCCCGCTACCTAGATCACGCCCGGGCTGTGGTAGCAGTAGAAGTTAACAAGTTAAGGAACACTGAGAGATGTTACTATGGAGGATGCCTGCCTCCTCATGTGGTGATGCCTGGATATCCAGTGCAAGTATGTTTAATGTGCTTAAATGATGGAAGGGACGTCTTTATGGTACCTCACTGTTCTGGGTGCTTAGAGATATATATGGTTTATTTAAAGCACCCAAGATTAGTTTGGCTCCCACATGGACAAAAGCTCAAGAATCTGTAGTCGGCAGCACACAGCACCAGGCGGAGCCTGTTGGAGAAGGCCCCTCGGGAGTGTGGCACAAAGCTAGGGGGTGCAGATTTACAGACAGAACAATGTGCTGATGTTTCGGAGTCGGAGTTGCAGAGAGACATCTCAGGAAGAGCATCAATGAGATCCGTGGAAGCCGGGCCAGCCCAAGTCTCATAGGTGAAGAGACGAGATGAGGAGGCCTTGAATGGGAGGTTTCAACCTCCGCACACCAGCAAGAGTGGATAGTCTCAGGAGTGAGGACGACTGCTTTCTCAGCTGGACTACTCAGTGAGGAGGAAGAAATGAAAATTCGTACCTACGTAATTCTTGATCTCCTGACGAGTCTCCACCACTCATTCCACTAGTGGGATTAGCGCCGGAGGCACTAGGACCTATCGGAACAAACTTTTTGCTGGAGGGTCGGCGAGAGATGGCGTCATGAGCAGCAGGCTCGAGCGGGTAATAGACTATCTCGGCGACGACCCTCCAAACCGCCCAGTACCTTTTACAAGGAGGTGCAGCAGCAACTAACGTAGCAGTAAATCTAACCTTAAAAACAGACATAAGACAGTCCGTTATGACCTGTAGAAGGGTCCAACAAAGAAGTCTTCACGGCCTAAGATTTGAGGGTGAAGACCAACACAACGATGAGCTCGGGGATGGAGGTGGGCGTGTGAATGAGTGGTGGAGACTCGTCCAAGAAGATCAGAATTACGGTGAGTGCGTAATTTTCATATCTTCCTGGACATAAGTCTCCACCACTCCGTCACCTAGTGAGGAGAGTACCAAGCTGATAATCCCCAAGAGGGGCGGCAGGAGAGCCAGGCTCATGACTAAGACAGAAGTCCGATAAGATAGTTCTGCCGAATGCGGAATGGCGCCTGGCATGAACATCCAGTGCATAATGCTTAGAAGGTATGCACTGAGCTCAGGTGCGTTGCAGATATCTGCAATTGGAACATTGCAATTTCCGCTAGGGATACATGACAGCCTATTAGGTGGGCGTACACTCTGCCTTCTAATTGGCAGGCCATGGAACCATAATACCCGGTACCACTAACCATGATGAGGATGCATCTGATAGCGACAGGTTGACCCAGCTGGGTGTCAGCTGAAAGAAACAAACAGTTGCTGAGTCTTGCGAACATCCTTGGTTCTATCTAAATAGAACCATGAACTCTCTTAACATCCAAGGAATGAAGAGCTCGTTCCCTTCATTTTGGAAATTAGAGAAGTAGCGGGAAGTACCAGAGGTTGGTTTAGATGGAATTCTGACACAACCTTGGGAAGAAATTTAGGATAGTACGGAGAACTACCTTGTCTTTATGGAATACAGTATCACGGAGAGTCCGTAACCAGGGCATGTATCTCAGAGACCCTGCGGGCTGAGGTGTGCCACCAGGAAAGCAGTCTTCCAGGTAAGAAATTTTAGCTCACAGGTAGCTAGGGGTTGAAAGGCTTCCAGTGAGCATGTCCAGCACCAGGTTAATGTCCCAGGCTGCAACTGGGCGCAACAGGGGTCTGGTATGAAGAATCCTTAAGAAATCTCTTCACCATAGGTAACTGGAGCCAGAGTCAGGAAGAAACTGGCTCATGGAACACTGAGATGGCACTAAGGTGAACTTTAACTGTGGGTACTGGAGACCTGAGTTTGATAGGTCCAAAAGATACTCCAGAACCTTGTCAGGAGGACAGGAAGGGATTCCAGAGGACTTTGCACCCAGAGAGAAAAAGCGTTTCCATTTGGGCGTCGTTTTTCGGTGGCTGGCTTTCATGAGCAGCCAGAAGGATGTCAGAGACTCTCACGAGAGGAGCGTTGAACCCAGTTCACTTCCACTCCTTCAGGGCCAAGCATGAAGGTGAAGTGATTTCAGGTTAGGATGGACCAACGAACCCTGAGTCAAAAGATTGATTTGCAAGGGAAGTGGTCCGCGGAGGGCATGCCAACATACTGTTGAGTACAGGCAACCATAGTTGCGAAGCCGGAAGGAGCAATGAGAATCATTTGGTCCCCTGAGACTCGAACTGAGGTACTCTCTGGATTGAGAGGCGGTGGAAAGGCGTAAAAGCGTTTTGTCCACACGCAGCCTAAGCCATCCCTGACAGAAAATGCCAGGCCCTGGATTTCTGGAGCAGAAGAGAGGCGTTTTGCATTTGAGTAGGGATGCAAGATCAGGTCAGGGTCCCCACTCTTTGAACAGAAGACCGAGCTACGGCTGGATCGAGACCACTCGTGAGGTCTCCTCTGTTCTGCTGAGGGTGATCTGCTAGGCGTTTTGTATACCTGGCAGATAAACACGCTGAATCAGAGACTTGTGCTCAGCTTTACCTCCCACCCTCATTGCTTCCCTGCAAGGGAATAAGAATAAACACCGCCTTGCTGATTGATATAGCAACACAGCTTTGTTGTCCGTTTGAAGGAGAATGTTCTTGTGACAAGGACATCCTTCAGAGCTCGGATCGCATAGAGGACAGCTCTCATCTCCAGGACATTTATGTGGAGATGAGTTTTGAACTAGTCCATACACCTTGAGTGTGGAGGGAATGACAGTGAGCTCCCCATCCCATTAGCGATCGTCTGTGGTGATGGAGATCTGATGATCGGGGGGAGCAAGGGAATCCTTCAGGAGATTACTCTCTTGAGACCACCAGGTGAGAGACCTTGAAGGGCTCCGACACCTTGATGGGATAAGACTGGGGGTGAGAGGTCGGAGACCACTGAGTGGAGAGCATCCATTGGGTGGTTCTCATGTGCAACCGGGCCAGGGGTACAGTGAACACCGAGGACGCCATGAGACCCAACATGCGTTGCATCGAGAGAGCTGTAACCGATTGGTTCTCCCCGATGTAACGGGCCATCCGAAGGATGTCGAGTCTTCGCGGAAGAGGTGTCTAGAAGCATCCATATGAAAAGGAGCCTCTGGGAGGGCTGCAGTTTAGATTTTTTCAAATTCAGCAGAACTCCCATGGACATGAGAAGACAATAAGTCATTTGCACGGCTTCCAAAGTCCCTTGGCTGGAAGGGCTTGCTAGAAGCCAATCGTCCAGGTAGGGAAACACTCGGAGTCCGATCTTCCTGAGATGTGCTGCGAGAACTGCACAACACTTTGTAAAAACTCGCGGCGCCGAGGATAGCCCAAAGGGCAGGACTCTGAACTGATAATGCTGACCCAAAGCTACAAACCTGAGGAACTTCTCGGTGGGTCGGTGTATGCTGGTAAGCATCCTGCATATCCAGGAGGCCAGCCAGTCGTGCTGATGCAGCAAGGGTAACAGGGTACCTAGGGAAATCATTTGAATTTCTCCTGGGAGAATTTAACTTCTGAGGTCAGAATGGGAGCATCCCCCAGATTCTTTGAACCAGAAAGTAATGGGAGTAGAACCCTGTGTTCCATGAATCTTGAGGGCACCAATTCTATGCCCTGTTGTTCAGAAGGCCCTGGATCTCAGCGGTGAGGAGGTCTGACTGAGGCCGACAACCTGGGTTAATGGTCTGGGAGACAATTAGGAGGGTTTCCAAGAAATTGAGAGAATAACCCTCATGAATTATCCGAAGGACCCATTGTCTGAAGTTATGGACTTCCACTGGTTGTAGAAGTACATCAGGCGACCTCCACGGAGGGAGAAAGTTCCACCACCGGGGCAGGTGGATGGAACTTGGCCAGCAATTCATAAGGTGGCTGGGGGGCTTTAGGCCCTAAACTCTACTCGCTATCTTCTTTGGGGTTGGGCAAGTTGGCTTTTATGGAGCTCCCCCTGCCTCTGCCTCGAAAGGACTGGCGACTATAGAACTGACGTCTGTTCACATGCCCCGAGGAGGGCAGGCGGAGAACTGGCCAATTTAATGGCCGATCTAGTCTTCTGAGTGGCCTCTGAGGCTTACTCCACCTGAGGGCAAAAGATGAGGAGCCATCAAAAGGCAGCGCCATTACCTGCTGCTGAGCATCATTCGATGAAGCAGAAGAGCGCTGGCCAGGAATGGCAGCGGTACAAATCCTCCGGCTGCTGAGGCGGAAGCAGTGTCGGCGTCCATGGCGGCTTTGACCTGTTGGTTATTGGACTCAATACCTCTAATAACGGTCAGAAGCAGCTCTGACTTGGAGTCCGAATCTGGAAGAGCTTCAACCATTCTTTCATAAAGTTAGGATATACTCATACTGAGAAAAAATAGCCTTGATAACTGTCAATAGCATACTTAGAGTGGAGGCAGCAAAGACTCTCTTACCTAATGTATCAATCTTACGAAGACTCTTTGTGAATAGGTCGAGCTGTAGTAGTTTGAGGAAGAACGACCTTGTCATTCTCTGCCAGGACTACAATAGGATCACAAAGAGCTTGGGATGCCAAAAGGGCCGATCCTTGGGAGCTGAATACTTCTTATCAATGGATTTAGCACTGAGGAATAAAAAGCAGGATTATTCCATACCATTTGAGACAGCGTCTCGAAGGAAGGCTGGATCGGAGGAGTCAAATCCGTAGGGATCTCCGAGCATGAAGATACTGGAGTCTTAATATCTTCCCAGGATCGATGTCTGTAGTCTGGAGAGAAGAGTGGATCTCAGGTTCTTCAACAGAGACTTAAGGACAGGTCCTCGACCACAGGCTCTGTAACAAGAAAAGATCCTGTTTCCTCCACTTCATCCCCAACCGAAGGTCTGGGTCAGGCTCAACATCATCTCCTGATGGTCCAGGAAGGACTGTTTGAACAGGAAAGGAGTGAAAATTAGAGAGGAGGAAATAGCAGAAAAACAAGGAAGTCCCGGGGGCCCCAGCCGAGGAGCGGCAAGCAGGTTGTGGCGGCACGAGGCGCCTGGCGCCCGAAGAACCTGTGAACCTGGCGCCCCAGTGGCGCCGCCGAAACAGCAGCGCATAAGCGGCACCGCCCGACCAGGCTGACACCGCCCTTGAGAACCATCTTGGTGCCACGCAAGACCCAGCTGACACAGCGGTGCCGGCGAATAACAGACCCTGCGGAAGGTGCTGGAAAAGCCCCAGGAACCTGGAAAGCTGGGAGGAAAAAACCAGGAGATAAGGGCATCGGTGTGGCCCCCTGCGCCGCAGCCATGTGAGGGGGAACACCTAAGCACGGAGTCGCTGGCACCGAAGAAGGCGCCGCGCGACTAGGAAGGTCCAACCGCCCTACCTGATCGCAGGAGGAGCCCGAGGGCTCTGAGGCAACCGAGCCAGGCAGAAGAACCAACCTCCGAGCCCATCGCTCCATAAGAGCGGCCCACTGATGAAACTGCTCATCTGGAGCCCTACCTATAGGCGGGGAGGGGCTCCGATGTGAGGGACGGCGATTACGGAAGTTGGCGACTCCGAAGGAGGAGCCCGCAACTAAGCACGATAACCGACCGTCGACGGCAAACATACCAGGCGACCTCGGTGATGCCTTCTCTTTTTGACCTGTGGGCTAAGAAGAGCTTGAGGCCGAGCGGTCGAGAATCGACCGCTTATTTTTATGCCGCACGGGGACCGCCCATCCCCGGCATCGGACTGACCATTGTCGGAACCCGCTGAGGAGAAGGAGGCTGACGGACCCAGCCCGGCCTGATGAACAGCTTTCATACGAAGTCTCCCTACCGTCACCTGACCTGCTCATGGTCGACTCCGTCCAGTAGGCCGAGACTTCTTCAAGTAAGTTAAATTTAAAATATTAGAAAAATTTAACGAAAATAGATAAAATTAAGCGATACTACTATCGTGATAATGTTACAAAAAACTGAAAACTATGCGCTAGTTTGAAGTTTGACTCCCGACAGGCGAGCGACGTCGTCACTGAAGCGCACTCGACGGCGGGAAAAAAGGAACTGAGGCGGTTGGAGGGTCGCCGCAGATAGTCATTACCGCCGAGTCACGCCAGCCGCGCGCCATCTCTCACACCGACCCTCCAGCAAAATGTTTGCTCCCGATAGGTCCTAGTGCCTCTGGCACTAATCCCACTAGTGTGAATGAGTGGTGGAGACTTATGTCCAGGAAGATCAGGGGGAACCCATGTGGCCTTGCAAAAAAGGAACTGGTACACAGCTTCAAGCTCTTGCCTCAGAGGAATGCATGGAAGAGAGTGGTGATGCCACTGCCCTGGCTGTGCAAGAAGCAGCTAGGGATCAATTTTTTGTCTCATTGAGAATGCGTAGCTGGCAGAACCAGGACTGGCCACCCCCAAGCCAGGCCAGAGGTCTCAGGTTGACCAAAGCTAGTAAAGAGGAAAGACTGGTTCGTAGGAAGGCGAATGAAATCTATGGGATGTCCTTTCCTATCTTTCCTCGGAGAGTCTGGGAGGAGATTGAGAACAGCAGGAAATCCTGGATTTGGGCAGAAACAATGAAATGTGTACATCCTGGTGCAAACAAGCATGTCAAGCACAGAATGTTTCACGAAAAATACAGTCAGTGGAAAAGAGGCAGGACACTGTTCAAACTGTGGATGGAGAGGGACATGAAACCTTTCACAGTGTGAATTATGAGTGCTCAGACGGGGTAATAATTCAAGCACCTGACCCACTGTGCTATTAGCCACAATGAGAAGACCTTCTTGCAAAATGTGCCCATGCCTACCAAATGGAAAGCAGAGCAGTGGTAGCCAGTGCTGCCACTCCAGCCGTTGCAGCATCTATGTTGTTCCACCAGTATTGATGTCCAAGACTCTGGTGCCCCACATTCATCAGTTCTACAGTGTACTGACTTTCCAGAATCCATCGACTGGCCCGCCAGATGACTTCAGATCCAGAGAGGACACGAGCCCAGCTGTATTCCTGATTCATCGCCTGGTAATCGGATGACTTCAGACCAGCTGTTTTCCTTTTCGTTCTTGTTCCAAGGTTCCATCTCCAGAGGTGACATCAGTCGTTCCTGGAAGATGTCTGCCCAGTTGTACTGGAAGAATGCTGCCAGGGAGAGTCTTCGGCTGAGGACCAGGTTTGGTGCAGTTTTTCGTTCTACAAGGGACTGGTAAGTCCAGACTTCTATTCTTATGACATTGCAGTACATACCCTACACTAGCAGACTCCAGATTTTTGAACTGTTCTCAAAGACTCTCCCTTTTGGGACTTTGGCCTGCTAGAACTGTGCTTCACCGGGCTCCGGCCCAGGAGAGACTCTTTAATGGACTATCCTTCGGGCACTGTGGTCACTAGATGGAACTTTTAGGGCACTCCATCCCCCTAATGTAGTGTATTGTAAATAACGTAATTGTTTTCTAATGTTTATACTGTTTTTTCTACTTTTCTTTAAAAAAAAAGGGGGAATTCTCCAGTGTTTTCATGGTAGGGGTTTAGATAGACTATGTATGCAGATTAGGAGTGTGCATTGTCTTTCTTTTTCTTGCAGGTGTTCCTGAAGAAGATAGAAGACAAGAGGAGGAGGGACTCATCAGAGTCCCTCACTAGTACTTTAGAGTGTAGTGTTTAAAGTACTGTTGTTGTTACTGTGTGTAACTTTTCCTTCCACAGGTATTGCTGTGGGGGAGTGTGGGAGTAATGCATAGGTATGGTATTAGCTCCTGGTGTATGGTCGCATGGTGTCCAGGATCAGGAAGGTCCCGTTTGTTTTGGGAAATTTGAGTTAAAGGCACACAGGTTTTCCCTAGAGGGCTAGACAGGCTGTGGTCTTGAATGGCTGTAGGGGCCACAGTACTGATCTATTACAGCTATGCTCTGGACAGTTCTACCAGAGCCACTAAGTGCCCATAGTTAGCAGGTAAGAGTAGAGGCTGATATGTCAGCCAAAGGCCTCTAGGCCCTTAGTGTTGCCTGCCTGTGCTTGCACATGGTAGGGAAGAACGTAGCGCTACCTCCCCGTAGTCAACACATGGGGCGAGATGGCCTAAGCCAGGTGTTTAATGACTGCGGACAGTGATTTTCCTGGCCCAGGGTGAGTAACCCCCGTTACTCGGGGTTACTAGAATCCCAGTAAGACCTAGTGGTAGGCAGGGAAGGCAGCTTATGAAATTCCAGTTAAATGGATTTCACACTGTCTCACTCTGTTCTCGGTCTCAGCTGAGACTGAGGGATGACATCATTTTAGAACTGTCGCAGCTGCATAAGCCACACTGGAATGTTGCAGTTGGAGGTTAGAGTAGAACGTTGGGGAATTTGAAGCCAGTCTGAGAGAGAGAGACTGTAGCACAGCTGAGTGTGTGCAGGCTCTTAGAGCTTTAAGCTCTGTTACAGAGCTACTTTTGTTTAAGGTGCGTGTTTCCACCTGAAGAGGAACACAAGAACTGGTAATTGAAATGGTGGATACCACTCTCAATGGTTCAGAGCCCCATCCCTGAGGGGATGGGGGGGAAGGGGTCTGCCTGTTTTCCAGGGGCAACCTCCCCTGGGCCCGGATAAGGGAAAGAAGCTGCCTGTCTGAGGTGTGCTGAGGCACCAGAAGCTCTGTAAGAGATTCCTTGAGGAGGAAACGCCTGTGGGGCACCTGCAACCAAAGGGCGAGTTTGCTCTGAAAAAAGGGCCATGTGTTTTCACCTGAAACAGAAGGAAACTAAAGGGACTGTTACTGTGGGGTCAGGAAAAGACAGCCAAGTACAGTTGGAAGATGTGGGGACTGGACTGCTTAACTCAGTGGGGGTGTCTAGAGTAATGGACAAAGCCACTTCTAAGTATGTTCAAGGCTAGCACAAAATGGAAAGAATAAATGTGGGGATTGGACTGCTTAATCTGTTGGGGGTCTAGAGTAATGGACAATGCCATTTATTTTTTAAGTATGTTCGAGTCCAGCACAAATGGGAAGCAAGACAAGTAGACCGACTGTGAAATACATTTAGCAAGAATCTACACAGCAAAGTGCTAAAGGATGAGGTGTTTACAGTCCAGAGAAATGGCCAGGTATGAATTGTGGGAGCGAGAGGTGGGAGACCCCCCCCCCCCATCAGTAGTAACCAAATTCACCTCTACGGATTTGCTCTGAGACACCTTTTGCTTTCCCTCAGGTACTTGGCCAGTGCCTGAGGAAAGTACCCAGACGTGGGATTAAAGAGGAGGATTCTCTGATGGAGCAGAGGTGCTCTTAGGTGGTTTAGGGAGTCACCAGAAAATGTTTCCATGAAGTACGGAAGGTGTCCAAGTGGCTGGCAAGGGAGCCGAGCTAGGGAAAACCCAAAGCAGTGTACAAGTTCTGGCTGTGTAACCCAAAGCAGCGTACAACTCTGGGCTATGTGCCCAGTATGTTGTTGAGCCTGAGGGCTACAGTGATGAGGATGTGTTCTGGTCTCTCTCAATCTGCATTACCACGAGTGTAGCCCCATGGGGGGGTCCATCTATGCTTTGTTTATTCTGTTGGATGTGAACAAAAGCCACACTTTAGAATCCCACTTCTGGTATTGGACATCACAGTTATTGTTTCCTGTGTTCGGAGTTACTTGGGTGCCCCTGTGTAGAGTAGCCAAGCCTAGTCTATATGCCGGGTGACCTATTCTTACCCAAACCCAGCCCACCTGGTATAGCTGTCAGATACAAACGGATTACTGGGTAGGGGTTACATTCTTATGGGCTGCCGAAGGCCCTGATTTGGGCTGAGGGTGTCAAGATTGAGCCTGCTGCTGTTGCGGCCCCGATTAAAACTGGGGCTGCTTGGCCGCAGGGGCAGAAGGCCGAAAGGGCTTTCTCTTCTGCTTTTTGGAACCCTGAGATTCCTTCTGGGCAGAAGTAACAGAGTCCAAGGTGGCACTGGATTTCTTGATGTGCTGGAAGTGACAGTCAACTCCTGGACCAAATAAGTCAGCACCCAGGAAGAAGACGTCTTGTCAGTTTGTGCCAAGTATCTGCCATGAAGGTTGAGACCCTCAGCCAGGCCCTGCGGTGCATGGTGACTGCAGCCACCACCGAGTGTGCACAAGAATCCTCGATGTCCAGAGCCATCTGGAGTTGCTGTTTGGCAACAGCCTGATGCTGTTCGCAGACCTGCTTGAGCGTGGTCTGTAGGTCCACGAGGAGATGAGGAAGGACCTCACTCAGAGAGCCCAAGAGGGCATGAGAAAAATGCACCATGACGACGGCTGAGCTCGCCTGATGAAGGCCAAGCGAAGAGGCAGCACAGACTTTGCTGACAGAATGGTCCAGTTTCCTGGACTCTTTGTCCGTGGGTCTATCAGTGTCTCCCAAGTTACCCGAGTGCCAAAATACAGAATTGGTCACCAACCCCTCAGCTGAGGGGTGCTCTGTGAATCCCAAAAGAGGGCCCATGGGAATTGCATACTTGCAAGACATCCAGGCTGAGGGTACAGGGCAGGAGGCTTGGTGCTGCCACAGTTCCAAGGCTGGGCCAACAATGGTTTCGGCCACAGGAAAAATCTCTGTCGGGGAATGTTCTCTCTTCAGAATATCTGTTAGGTGATATTAGGCCCATTTTTGAACAGGCTCCAAGGGCATCCCTGTAGATGAGACGGAGGATGCCCATAAAGGATGTGGGACCTTCCTCCAGCGAGACTCCAAATTGATTCCTTGTCCAGCAGACGTGAATGTAAGTCGGAGTCTGTCCTGGAGTGTGGGTACTGAGACACAGACACCACGTTTAAAGTGTAAAATACACTGGTAGTGCGGTATTTATTTTGAACATAAGCAAAAATAAGAACAGAAAATAAAACGGAAATAAAACATAACCAACTGCAAAGTGGATATCAACAGCAGCAATTCCACATTCATCTGGCAAAGGTCCTCCTTTCACAGCAACACCAGTCAAACTGACCCTGCTTTTGTTTCTATATTTAATCAAAACATAAAATAAGAGCAAGGAAGTACTGTAATGTTCAAGGGTGCAACAGGCAGGGCTTCTGAAAAGGCTGCATGCTGCTTACATTATTATGTCTCCCTGTTCTCCCCAAAGAAGGAACCAGTGTTTTATTTCATTTTACATACAGTACAGAGGGGGGAGAAACAGAAATGTAAAACAGTAACAGCATGCCTGCAGTTTCAACTTCTGGCATTTGCTAGTTTTGCAAGTTGCAACATGTGGCAAGAAAGCTCCACTCCTGCAACTCATAGAGCACATTTTGCACATCCTTCCGCTTGCACAGTTGCAAGGTGTGTCCTACGTGTTCCACAGCAGAAACATTTCATTGGGAACCAGGACATATCTGTAGGAGCTGCTTCTGTTTGGGGAGAGCTTACAGCACCAGATTGTTCGGCACAAATTACAAGCTCCAAAGCACTAATACGGTGCAACATTACACGAACGCTTCTAATTTTTACTATACAAGACACAAGAAGTACCTTTTTAGTTTGCAGGCATCCTGGGCAGGAAGAAAGGAAAACAGAGGGGAAGTATAGGCAGAAGATACTTCAGTGGGTGGCCGAGCCACTGAAGTAGAAAAGGAAATAAAGGATAGATTTAAAGAAAAGTGTGCTACTGCAGTAGACTTTAAAAAAAGGGAAAGGAGAATGCCCAGGAGTGCCTGTCATTGGGGCACCAACACTTTCAGAGAGTCCTCGGACTCTGGTAGATAGACCGACCACCCATGTCACCTTTGACCCGCCTGGGTGATCCTGAGTGAGGGTGACAGCCTGTGCGGAAGGCCCTTAGCAGGCAGAGACTCCTTGGCAGGAGCCCCGGAAGGAGGCTGCTTAGGTGGTGGCTCCACTGGAATTGGTGGAGAGGCCAGTTTAGGCCAAGCTGGGAAGGTCTTTACCGGCTCTGCTGGCGGAGGGACTGTGTCGACTGGCTCTGAAGGAGTCGGCCTGGAGGGCGACAGCCAAGTGATGGCTGGTGTGGAAGCCAGGGTAAACTCTGAACCTGCCAACATTAACTGTCGCTACATTAGGTCCTCGAAGCGCAGACACCTCTCCTCTTCCAAAGAGGATGAGGATGAATGGTGGCAGCGCTTTTAAGAACGCCCTGAACGGTGTTTGTGAGATTTCTTTGGCCTGTCGGTCGAAGGTGTGGGAGACCTCGACCGTCAGGGGGACCGACGGGGAGAAGTGCAGCTCCTCCAGGTCAGGGACAGGGACTGCGAAGAGGTTCCCAATGGGCTGTGACTTCTCGGTAGGTCCGAAGTCCTGAACAAGGAACTGACTGCCTCATCCAGTGACAACGGATTGATGGAGTCGATAATTTTGACCAGGTAGTCGTCCTGCATCTTAGCCGGCTGGCCGATGGGGATACCGTGAAGCCAACAGTTGGGACTGCAGTTTCGACTAAAGTCGAAACAGCAGATTCCTGGGACCGAGATCTCGCTCAAGAACGTTGTTGATGAGATGATTCCTCTCTCGACTCATTCTTTTTAAGTGAGTGGGAAACGTGCGTGCACGACGGCCCTCCCTCTTGGTTGGGAGAGACTAGCATAACTCCTTGAAGGAGCCTGAAAAGGTAGAGCCCAATCTGAGCAGGACGAAGACTGAAGCAGAAGAGGACCAATCAGGGCCTGAGCCGCCGCCTCCTCGAAAGCCTTCATCTGCTTGAGTTGTTCAGCTGACCCCAGAGCCACAGAGACCGCCCAACGGTTCTCTTTAGATTTGACCGGCGGGTTCAGTTTCTCTGGTCTGCCAAGCTGTAGCCGTGTGAGTAGATCGTCCAGCAAGTTAGGCTGGAACGCACGACAGAAGTCGCAAGCCTGGATGTCGTGAGCATGGCCCAGGCAGTAGATGCACAAGGTGTGCGGATCAGTACGAGACATTTTTTGCCCGCAAGGGCACCGGCAGAACCCAGGCGAGGACTTGTCCTCAATCACGATAGCAAAACGATGTGGAAAAACTCAAACAAGTTTAAGTTTAGGTAAGTAATCTGAGGATTTGTTCGCCAGGGCCTACTCAACACCGGAGCGATAAGGACGGAACCTGTATCATCCAGCGGAAAGGAAGATCAGGCATTAAGGGGCAGTGCCGAGGGATATATCACCCGAGTGGGTGGGAGGAGCCCGCTTTCAGACCATCAGGCAAGATTTAAAGGGGAAAAGGACATGCCAAACAGTGTGGGTAGAACATATCCACATTCCTAGAAACACAGGTTACTCATCTGTAACAGCAGTTCTAGGAGTGGTATATGTTGTTCATCCACACTTGTTGGCAGACTCCTAGCAGTTCTCCGGGAGGCAAGGAGCACACCCCCTATTTAGGCAACAGAGATTGGAGAACTGAGGCCCCAAAACCAGCATTCTGGCATGACTCGAAGTCACTGTGATAATGGAAAATGAAGGTGTGTGCCGACTTCCAGGTAGCAGCCCTGCAGATATCCTGGATAGGGGCATCCCTAGAAGCAGCCACCAACGCAGCAGTATGATGGGTGGAATGAGCCCTTAGCCACGAACCTATAGCAGAGAATGCAGGAAGTGATCCACCTGCCAACTGTCTGCTTGGCTGCAGGTCTGCCAGGTGCAGCTTCAGCGTAGGTGACAAACAGCTAGCAAACCTCTCCCCGAACTCCAGCCGTGCGCTCTTTGTAATAAGCAAGCACTCGCCTCAGGTCCAAAGTATGGAGCCTGTGTTCATCCTCCGAGGTGTGATTCGGGAAGAACGACGGAAAAGCCATCACCTGATTAAGGTGAAACTCCAACACAACCTTTGTGAGGAACTTCGGGTTGGGGCGCAGGACAATCATTCCCTGTGGAAGATCAAGAAAGGAGACTCCACCGAAAGCACCTGCAGCTCACTGATCCTTCTGGCTGACGTGATAGCCACCAGGAAGGCGGTCTTCCATGACAGGTGAGACATATGTCACACCTGTGCATCGGTTCGAATGGCTTGCCCATCAACTTTGCCAAAACCAGCAAGTCCCACGGTGGTGGTGGTTTAAGCACTGGAGCAGAAATGTGGTCTAAGGCTTTGAAAAAGCGCCAGACCACCTTCTCCTGTGCCAACTGTGGACCAGCTCACGCCCGGTAAGCAGAGATGGCTGCCAGGTGCACCTTAAGGGTCTTTTGGAGAGGGACCACAGGTAGTGCAAAATGCTGGCCACCAGACAGGACAAAGGGTCCAGACCTTTGCCCGGACACCTAATGGCAAATCCGTTCCATTTGAAGGTATAGCATTTTCTGGTTGATTTCTTTCTAGATGCCTCCACCATGGTAAGGACATCTTCTGAGAGACCCAAAGCCTGGAACTTCAGCTGCTCAGGAACCAGGCTGTCAGGTACAGGGACTGAAGGTCTGGGTGGAATACCTACCCTTGATTGATGGAGAGCAGGTCCAGGTGGAGTGAAAAATGCTTTGGAAGCCTGTTGCTGAGGCTGAAGAGATTGGGGTACGAATAGTGGCATGGCCAGTCAGAAGCCACCAAGGTCACCTGTGCCTTGTCCCTCCTGACCTTGTGCAGCTCCTTGTGGATCAAGGGAAGTGGAGGGAAGGCACAGAAGAGGCCTGGGGTCCAAGGCCTTGAGAAGGCATCCCCCTGCAGCGAGCCCTGCTGATGGGGCAGGTGCAGAACAGCCTCAGCTTTGCATTTTCCCTCGAGGTGAACAGGTCCACCTGACGGATGCCCCACTGGGAGAACAGACTGTGGATCACCTCCGGCGGGAGAGACCACTTGTGAGATACCTCGCCTACCCGGCTGAGGGCATCCACTAGCTGACTGGAGGCTCCTGCACATGGATGGCTAGGAGATCCGCCTCCAGCCTGCACACAAGGGTCCAAACATGGATAGCTTCCTTGCACAAAGGCAGGGAGTGTGTCCTACCCTGCTTGTTGAGGTAGTACATGGTCGTGGTGTTGTCCGTCTGGACTTGGACCACCTGCCCCCGGACAGAGCGAAGGCAGTCAGCACCAGCTGAACTGCCCGGAGCTCCAGCAGGTTGATGTGCCATTGGGACTCTTCGGAGGCCCACAGCCTGTGGACTCTGTGTTCCCCCAAATGGGCACCCCAGCCTGTGAGAAGGGCGTCAGTCGTCAGGATGACCATCAGATTGGGGTGGACAAACGGGATTTCTTCCCACAGATGTTCTGGGACCAACCACCACTTGAGGGTGTCCCACATATTCTGGGATACAGTGACTAGTTGATCGAAGTGACCTTTGCACTGAGACCACTGTCTAGCCAGCTCCTATTGCTGGAAGGGCATATGCCAATGGGCCCACTGGACCATGCTGGTGCAAGCTGCCATGGAAACCAGAAAGTGCAGGAAGTCCCGAGCAGGGCTCAACTGCCCAACCCAAAATGATCAGGCAAAGGTAGAGAGAACCTCCGCCCTGTCTGCCGGGAGCTGGGCTCTGGCTCGGCAAGAGTCTAGCTCTGCCCTGATAAAGCTGATCACCAGTGAGGGCACGAGTTCTGACTTGGCCTCCCTGATCAGGAGGCCAAGGGAGGTGCAGGTCTGGAAGGCCAGGTCCCTGGACCACTCCTACTGCCTGGAGGTACCTTCAATCAGCCAGTTGTTGAGGTAGGGATACACCCGGACCCCTCGGCACCTCAGGTAAGTTGCCACCATTGCCATACATTTGGTGAAGACCCTGGGGGCCCAGAAGCCAAATGGCATGGCCTTGAGAGGGTTCCCTTGGTTTGAAACCAGAGGAACCATCGACAGGACGGACCAGGATGTGAAAGAACGTGTCCTGAAGATTCAGGGAGCGAAACCTCATGTTCTGCTCCAGGGGCTGGCGCCCCTGTCTGCTTTGGTACCAGGAAATACCTGGAGAGAAAACCCGGGTGTTCTGGAGGATCTGCTACTCTGACCAATGACCTCCTTGTGGAGGAGCTGAACCATGTCGTCTCGAAGAGCCGACCGAGTGTCTGCGGATACTAAGTCCTCCTGTGGGGTGTGGGCTCAGCTTGGAGGGTGCTACTGGAATTCCAGAGGCAGACCCTGACCGATCACTTCCGGAATCCACCTGTCCGTGGTAACAGTGGACTAGGTGGAAAGGAAGTGGTGGAGCTGGCCCCCATAGGAGGACCCAGGGGAGGCGAGACAGACATGAGGGTGGCACCCCCATCCCATCACTGAGCAAGCTTGCAGGAAGAGGACCTGGCTGAGGAGCCACCAGATCCCATCCCTCCGGGCTTATGGCCCATCGAGGCCACCGACTTGGGCCTGGGTCACCAGGACTGATCCTGCTGGCCCGGCTGATGCTGGGCTGGTTTTGCCGCAGGAGTGGATGACCGAAACAGCTTTCACTTCTGCTGTCTGGAGCCCTTGGGATCCTTCTGCGTGGATGTTATGGAGTCCAAGGTGGCACTGGACTTCTCGATACACTGGAGGTGACCCTCCCTACCGGGCCCAAACAGGTTGGTGCCCAGGAAGAAAAAATTACTCACCACAGTAATCGTCTTTCTTCCTTCCCAATGATGCTCATATATTCATAACTTTATGCAGTACGCCTGGAGGGTTGGACTGCCCAGAGACACAGAACACATGCAAAAGATGGAACTCTTTGCACGTGAGCATCTTTCAAACACTGCCTCTACTAATTGCCTGTGTTCTAAACCTCTTCAGATTTTATAAAAGGAGCCTGGAAAATAGGCCCAGAATTATATAGTACTATAATTTCATTGTTAAAATTGGGGTTTTCCCAATAATGTAAAATTTTTAAAACGGTAAAAACCTCCAACTGGAGAAAAAATTCAAGTAGGTTAAAGCAAAATGCCAGAGAAAAAAAACACCCAAAAAAGGCAGAACACAATGAACTGATTTACCCCAACTGTTAACAGGTGTAGGGTAAGGAACACTCCAAGGGTGTATGATAAGGGTGGCACCAGCATGCGGAGTGCAGAGGCTGAAGTTCTTGAAGGTGAGCTAGGGAGCGAAGTTATGAATATCTGAGCATCACTGGGAAGAAAGATGGTGAGTATATGGTGAGTATTTTTTTCTTCTAATTCCAGTAATGCTCAGAATATTCCTAACTTTATGCAGACTACCAAGCAGTACCACTGGAGGTGGACACAGAACTTTATTTTGGAAACAGACTTTGCAGGACTGCTGTGCCAAACCTAGCATCACTCCTTGATAAAATATCCAGGTTGTAGTGCTTTGTAAAGGTGTGTACCGTTTTCCAGCTAGCTGCTTTACATATGTCCAGTAATGGAACACACCTGGCAGCTACTGAAGTAGCAGCTGTCCCTCTTGTGGAATGAGCCCTCAAACCTGATGGGGGCACCCTACCAGCCTTTGTGTAACAGAAATAAAAATTACGTACCTACCGTAATTATGATCTTTCTGTGCATCTTCACCATTCATCACAGATGGGGTACTGGCCGGAGATCAGGACCCCGCGGGAGCCCCTAAAAAAAAAAAAAAGAATAGGCGGAGTCGACGCAGCATCGGCGTCGCCCTCGAGGCCGACGTACTACGTGGCACTCGAGGATTAGCCATTAGGCTGTGTCGACTCCGCCTGCCTACCAGTTCTGAGTCGCCGGAGAGGTAAGAGGAAGGGATGGAGGGTGGGACAAGAAAGTCCAAGGGACAGAAAAAGGAAGAGAAAAACTGAACTAAAAGGAGAAATAATGACTGAGAGGACAGCATAGAGGAAGTAAGACTAAGGGGACTGGGTAGGGGCCCCAATCTCTGGAAAAGGAAGAAGGGAGGAAGGGGAGAGAGAGAATTTAGGAGAGAGTGAGAGGCAACAAGGATCCAGGACCCTTGTCCGTCACCAGACTGTATAGGAACTGCAAGGAGTAGTAAAAGCTCATTTGCCAGAATTCAAGGCACAGAATAACTGGCAATACCCCAAAAGCAGAGTCGGCTATTCTGGAGGAGGACAGGATACAGGGACTCAGTACTCTCTCTGTAAAGATATTTGGTGAAAAAAAGGGAAGTTTTTTTTTTTTTTAATTAGATGGATAACAGAAGGAGGGCAACCACCAGCTCTCACCCCGTAGGAGTGAAGATATGTAGTAGAGGAGTGCCACTTGAACTGTACCCCTTAGGGAAGAAACTACCGTGTGTCCCAACTTTACCCCGCTCAAAAAGAGGGGTAGGCACAGAGGGAGGAGGATCCAGAGATTGAAGCCCCAAGGGGATGGCGGGCGGGATTGTGATGAATGGTGAAGATACACAGAAAGATCATAATTACGGTAGATACGTAATTTTTATATCTTATCTGTGTCAATCCTCACCATTCATCACAGATGGGTGAGTACCAAGCCTCCCGAAGGGGGTTGATTCATTGCACCCTAAGGGACAGCGTCCCTTAGCCCTCAGTGAGTGACACACTAAGGGGGGGAACCTTCTGGGCCTGAGGAGACCCAAGAGTGGGGAGAGCGAGACGGGGTCTCCCCGGAGGGGGAAGGAATTTGCCCCGACAAACGTCGTCTCGCCCTACGGGAAAAGAGATAGGTTCCCTGGTGAGCGGAGCAAATCACCCCACACCGGGCCAAGGGTGACAACCAGGAAAGGCAAAGCCACGCCGATCTCCTGGTGCAGATCGCTGTCCCTACTACCCTGGTAGCTACCTCATTGGCGTTGTAAGATGCCCTTGCTTGGTGCCTTGATAGCTCCAGGCCACGTGCAGAGAGTGCGATGGCTTGCCTGGTTTGCTCCGAGTCAGGCAAAGCAGCTAGGATCTGACCTAGCGCTGACCACAAGAACCTGTTGTAGGCTGTATAGTGGGCCTGATGAGCAGAGATGGAGAGAAGCAACCGTGCAGAGTAGAAATTTCCTCCTCCCCCAGAAATCAAAATCCGAAGAGTCCTTATCTGGGGGCTGGTCACGGTGGAGGGCGCAAAGCCCGTCAGGGGTGTCCAGGTGTGTCAATCCAGACTGTGGATGAGGCATAGAAACTGGAGACTCCGGGGGAGCGCAATAC
Organism: Neoceratodus forsteri; assembly: GCA_016271365.2. Classification (NCBI taxonomy): domain Eukaryota; kingdom Metazoa; phylum Chordata; order Ceratodontiformes; family Ceratodontidae; genus Neoceratodus; species Neoceratodus forsteri. The sequence goes on from CM057453.1 coordinate 1,279,301,916, forward strand.
CTCTGGCTGAGGTCCCTAGGGGCAGAAACTCCGGAGAAGGGCCTCTGCCAGAAACGCATGGGCGCCTCCCGAAAGGGAGCAGGCCAGGGCAGCACCACAAGGGTGGCCGCACTGAAATCGCCTAGAAAGAGGCGTGTGCCACATGCTCAGGATTGCTGACCGACAGGGGAGAAAGGTGAAGGTCCTCCATCATCCTCACGAGGAAGCGCTGATACTCGGAGAGATCAGCGGCAGGAGAGATATGGACAGATGGTTCCTCTCCCCCAGAAGAGGGGGATGAGGAGCTGGAGGTCACCATACATTCCGAGGGTGGTTGCTCGGGGAGGTTGAGCCGACGGCGCCGACCCGGCCTTCCGGACCGCGGGAGCGACACCGGGGAGCCTTTACCCCGGCAGGGCGACTGCCATAGCGCCCCCCGCCCGCTCCTGTGCTGCAGGAGGAGCCTCGGCCAAGGCTAGGCTGCAAGAAGCCGAGGCTCCCTCCTCCTCGGTCTGTATAGAACTGGGAGGGGACCCAGAGGAAAGGCCGAGAGAGCGCGGCTTGGTCCGAGGAGTGCGAACCCTACCCCCGAAAGTCGGCGGAGCTCGCTTCTACTTTGAACACGCTGTTCTAGGACGCCGCGTCCATGGAGAAGCAGCGCCGCATCTAATCCATGTCGTGAAGCGGGCCAAGACACGCGAGACACCGGGTCATGCTGGTCGGTAACAGAGTACTTGCGACGCCTGGGGCACTGAGCGCATAGGGGGCGCCCGCCTTAGAGGTTTCTTGCCCTCCGACTGCGACATGACTCATGAGAAAAACACCAAAATAGACTCGACATCGCTTATACTCTGAAATAAATGGAAAGATCTTACCGGCGAGTAGTGGAGGCAGAACCCAAGAACTAGCAGGAGACGACGGACTCTCGAACGACAAATGCGAAAGGCTAAGGCCTAAAACTGTCAAAACTTCTTCAGTGGCTTCCTCACGAGGCGACCTTGACGGCGGGAGACGAAGAACTGGTAGGCAGGCGGAGTCGACACAGCCTAACGGCTAATCCTCGAGCGCAGCGCCGATGCTGCATCGATTCCGCCTATCTTTAGAAGAAAAAAAAAAAGGCTCCCGCGAGGTCCTGATCTCCGGCCAGTACCATCTGTGATGAATGGTGAAGATTGACACAGAGAAGATCTAGATACACTGGACTATCCATCAAGAAATGGATCTTTTTTAAGCTGAATTACCTTTTCCCACACCCCCATAGGTCAGGAACAGCTGCTTTCTTTTCTATGGTCTTTTGCAGCTGTCATGTAACAACAGAGAGCCCTTTTCACATCTAAACTGTGGAGTCTTCTTTCACCAGAAGTGGAATGGTCAGTGAAAAAGACAGGAAGAGTGATGGACTGGTTTAAATGAAAGTCTGAGACTACCTTGGGGAGAAATTTTCTGTTTGTTCTAAGGACTACCTTATCTCTATAAAAGGAGATATAGTCCTGATCTATACAGAGAGCCTGAAGCTTGCTGATCCTTCTTGCAGAAGTCATAGCCATGAGGAAAACTGCTTTCCAAGTTACATATTTTAGATGAGCTGTGGCCATGGGCTCAAATGAAGAGCCCACGAGTTTAGCTATGCACAAATTCAAATCCCAAGTAGGCACTGGTACCCTATGGGATGGATGTAGATGATTTAGACCCTTAAAGAATCTTTTAAATATGGGATCCGAAGCTATGGTTACCCTTGCTCCAGCAGAGAGGTAAGCAGAGGTGGCTGCCAAATGAACCTTCAGAGAACTGGGTTGCAACCCAGAGGAATGCAAATGAGAGAGATAATCCAGGACCGCTGGAATCTCAGCCTGTCCTGTATGAGTGATCTGTTAAGAGCATCAAAAAGAAAATCTCTTCTATTTAGAAAGATAGGTTTTCTTAGTAGGTGGTTTTCTGTAAGTTTTCAAAATGTTTAGGACAGATTGAGAAAAGCTAAATTTTGCATATTCTATGTCCTCAAGAACCAAGCCTTGAGGTTGACTGACTGCAGATTCGGGTACTGCAGAATGCCCTGACTGGAAGTCAGCAGGCTGTGTCTCCGAAGGAGATGTATTGATTTTGTGACAGACATGGAGAGCAGAAGAGAGTACTATGGCTGCCTTGGTCAATCCGGAGCTATCAAGATCAGTGATGCTGGATAAGATCTGAGCTTGAGCAACACACTGTGAACCAGAGGAAAAGCATACAGGAATCTCCCTGACCAATCCAGGATTAGGGCATCCAAAGGAAGTGTGCCCTTGCCCGGTGGTCTGCAACAATACTGTGGCATATGGTGGTTCTGGTGGGATGCGAACAAGTCTACCTGTAGAGTACCCCACCTTATGAAAACAGCCTATACCACCTAAGGTCCATTCGTGATGGGCCTGATTGATTCGGCTCAAAGCATCGGCTAGAATGTTGTCCTTTCCTGGCAAGTGGATTGCATGTAAGGATATTCCTAGAGAATAAGCTAGAGTCCAGATACGAACTGCTTCTGTGCAAAGGAGGTCCGACCTGGTGCCTACTTGTTTTATATAATACATTGTGGTGGTATTGTCTGTTCTGATCTGTACCACCTTTCCCCGGATTAGGGGAGAGAAAGCTTGCAGAGCTAGCAGAACTGCTCTGAGTTCCATCAAGTTTATATGCTGAAGGGGCTCTGCAGCTGACCAGGTACCCTGGGTGGTGTGCTGCCCTAGATGGGCGCCCCAGCCCAATAGGGATGCATCTGTTGTGAGAACCACTGAGGGATCCCTTTTCTTAAATTTGCTTCCTCCTTCCACCACAAGAGGGCCAGTAACAGTGCCCTTTTAGCTGTAATGAGCTTTGAAAAAGGGCATTTTTTCTGGGACCAGTGAGCCCCGAGGTGGAACTGGATGTCCCTCATGTGAAATCTGGAACCCTGCACAGTGCCTATGGCAGCAGTCATATGACCCAGCAGCTGGAGAAACTGTCTTGCAGGTTTTGCTTTGTGCAAGATGGAGGAATTTGCCACTGACTGAAGGTTTTGCACTCTCTCCAGAGGCAGATAGGCTCTGGCCTGCAAGGTATTTATTTCTGCTCCTATGAACTGCAACACCTATGTGGGGGTGAAATACAGGTTACTCACCTGTAACAGGAGTTCTAGGAATGGTATATATTGTTCATCCACACTGTCTGGCAGGTTCCTTGCCGCTTTAAATCTTGCGGAAGATTTTCAAGCTGGCTCCTCACCACCGGGTGGTAAACTCGGCTCCGCCCACGCTCAGATCTAGCGGCTGGAAGCCAGGTTGTGTGTGGAGCCGAGGTCGGTGGTAAGGATGAACACATATATTATTCCCAGAACTCCTGTTACAGGTGAGTAAATACAGGTTACTCACCTGTAACAGGAGTTCTAGGAATGGTATATGTTGTTCATCCACACTTATTGGCAGGTCCCTTGCCGCTTAAATCTTGCCGGAAGGTCTTCAAGCTGGCTCTCCCACCCACCCAGGTGGTAAAACTCTCGGCTCCGCCCCATGACGCCAGATCTAGCCCGCTGGAAGCCAGGTTGTGCGTCGAAGCCGGGTGGATCGTGTGGATGAACATATACCATTCCTAGAACTCCTGTTACAGGTGAGTAACCTGTATTTCTAGGGACATGGATATGTTGTTCATCCACACTTATTGGCAGACTCTTAGCAGTTCTCCGGGAGGAGGGAGGCAAGGAGCACACCCCTACTTAGGTAGAAAGACTGGAGAACCGAGGCCCCGACCAGCACCCCGGCGCAACCCAAGGTTGATGTGGAAGGGGAATGGTAAGGCCTGCTTCCGGGCAGAAGCCCTGCGGATATCCTGGATGAAGTATCCTCGAAAGCAGCCACCGATGCAGCGGAAGGACGGGTAAAAAGAGCGCTTACCCCTCTGGGAGGCTCCATGCCCGCCCGCCTACAGTGGAGACCTTTGCAGGGCTGACCCGCCCGCTTGTCTTCCACTGGGCTGCAAATCTGCCAGATGCGGCTTCAGCGAAGATGATGAACAGCTGGCGAACCTCTCCCGAACTTTAGCTTTACGCTCCCAAGAGGTGAGCGTTAACGGTTCCCACGGAACCTGAATACGGCCTCCGAGGTGTGAAAGGGGATAAACCCCGGCAGAGGCAATACCCCCGAAGGGAAAACTCCGCCACCACCTCCGGAGGGACTTCGGGTTGGGCGCAGGACAACCTAGTCCCTGTGGAAGACCGGATAGGGAGGTTAAAGGAGCACCTGGAACTCTCCCTGCCTTCTGGATGGTGGAGTGGCCCCAAGAAGGTGTTCTTCCACAACAGGTGGGGGAAACTCGCACCTGTGCAAAAGGTTCGGATGGCTTGCTCATGAGCTAACCCCATACCAGCAAGGATCCCGCAGAAAACGGGGGTACTCTCCCCAAGGGGGAGGCGTGGTCGAGGCCTAGAAGTGCCAGACCACCTTCTCCGTGCCACCAGCTACCCTCCGGCCCGTGCCCGGAAGACAGTGGTGACCGCAGAAGCACCCAGAGGGTCGTCGACCGAAGCCCTGGTCTAAGGATGGACCGGAAATGGTCCGGAAGGCTATGCCCAGGGATGGGGAAGGGCACCGCCCTATCCCATCGTCGGAAGAAGGAAAAACTTCTCCCAAAGGACAAGCAACTTGGCCGACTTCGTAGCAGGACGCCTTGAAGGTCGAGGACCTTGCCAAAAGACCCTAAGCCTGGCCCCTAGCCACACAAGGGACGGCCAACAGGTGCAGGGATTGAAGGTCCAGATGGATAACCTTCCCCTGAAAAAAGAAAGACAGGACCGGCAGACTAGAGACGGTCTCGGGAGCCTGTGGCTGAGACTGAGGAGAGCTGGATACCAGCACTGGTCATCCAGTCTGGGGCTACCAGCATCACCTGCACCAAATCCCTCCTCGCCTTGCCTGTAGGTCAAGGGAAATGGGGGAGAGGCACGGAGGGGCCCGGGGTCCGTGGCCCCGATGGCATCCCCTACAGCAAGCCTTGCTGAGGGGCGGGCACAAAAACAGTCTCGGCCTAGTATTCTCCCCGGAGGAAAAGAGGAGAAGATCCTGTGCTACCCCGGCAGGGAAAGACACTCATGAGGCCAGCCTATCATGCCTCAGGGCCGCAGCCAGGGAATTGGGCTCCGCCATGGAAATGGCTAGGAAGCCTCGACGGCACAACCCAATGTACGGAGAACCTCCTTGCACCGAGACAAGGGATAGACCGAACCTGGATGGAGTAGGTAGCATGGTCTTGGAATAATCCAACTGGACTTAGACCACTAGACCCCGTACAAGTGGAGCGAGCGGTGCGCGGCTAATCGGACCGTCTGTCTCCGGCGAGCAGGAAGGACGTCGGGACTCACAAGAAGACCAGAGGCGATGCACTCTGCATTCCTCAAGATGGGCACCCCACCCATCCGAGAAGCATCAGTCGGAGAAGACCGGCAACTCAGGGCGAACAAGCAGGATGGTCTCCTGCTGAAGTTAGAACGGTCCAAGGGAGCGTTCTAACTCCTGGGCTGTAGGTCACGAACTGGTCCACGGGACACAGCGTTGTGACCTCTGGCTGGCCCCTCCCACTAAAGGAAGGCCGCCCTGAGGCCCAGGAGGAGCAGGAGGTCCTGGCAGGACGTAATTTCCCAGCCAACCTGGCCGGCAAAGGAGGAAGAACCTCGCCCTGTTCGCCCGGAGCTGAGCTCGGACTCAAAGTCGAGCTTGGTCCTGAAGAAGCTTCCCCGCTAAGATACGAGTTCTCACTCGGCTCCCGAAACGGGAGACCAGTCTGCCTTCCGGGTGGGGTGACATCCGGACCCTTCCATGCCGCATGAGACTGCTGAGCAAGAGTGTTAGGAACTAATGTAAACAGCTCCCATAAAGGGTGGAGCCTCCCCAAAACGGACGGAACAGGTAGGTACATCCTGGACCAGGAAACAGCTACACGCCACGCTCTGAGGATGGAATGTCTGCAGAAGAGAGACCATCCAGGTGTGCGGGAGGATGGCGCAAGCCCCGTCCGTGAGACCAGGAATACCTGGACACGAACCCAGGGTTGAATTGGGGGGGGGGTCCACGGCCTTCCTGATCATCTCTAACTAGAGAGCCAGGAATGTCGGACGACCGACACAGGGCAGTCGGCTCAAAGGGGATCCGCTCGCCATTTGCGACAGGATCCACCCTAAATGCCCCCAGAACGAGGTGCGGAGCCATCCCCCCACGGGAAACCCGGGATGGGATGACAGAGCCGGAGCAATGCCCCTTGGCCCGTCACTGAGCAGGCTTAGAGGGGACGGGAGCCAAGGAGCCCCTCGGGTTCCTGCCTCTCCGCTTCCTTTTGGAGGAAGACGCTGGTTTGGCAACAGGCTGCCCAGCGCATGCCTGCTGGCCCTCATGCTGGGCCAGGGGGGCCCCAGGGCTCAGGGGGCAAAGGGGCTGACGGCTGCCCTTGACCCCGTGGGCGTGAGTGACCGAGTCCGGGGTGGCGTCGGACTTCTCGGGCCCATGGATGTATCCCTCCACTCCAGGGCCGAAAAGGTCAGTCCCCAAGAAGGGGATGTCCGCCAACTCGTGCTGGGTTTCCAAGGAAAAGGATGTTAACCTCAGCCACGCCCTGCAGCGCATGGCCACTGCGGCCGCCACCGATTTGACACAGGAGTCGCTAGATCCAGAGCCGCCCAGAGCTGCTGCTCGCCACCGCCTCACTTCGGTCCCGCACCTGACGAACCGTGGTCCCTCAGGTCACCTGGGAGATGAGGGAGAACCTCGTCCAGGGAACCCAAAAGGGTGTGGGAGAAATGTACCATCAGTGCAACCGAGCTGGCCTGACAGAGGCCTAGGGAGGATGCAGCGTAAACCTTACGCCCGACATAGTCCATCCTTCTGGACTCCTTGTAGGGGGGGGTCTGTCCACATCCCCCGTGTTTCCAGGACATTGGAAAACGCGTCGGTAATTACCCCTTCAGCCGAGGGGTGCTCCGAGAAACCGGGCAGAGAACCAACCGGGATAGGATACCTCCGAGCTACCCTGGCCGAAGGCGCAGGGCAGGAAGTAGGCCGCCGCCAAAGCTCCAAGGCTGGGCCCACAATAGCCTCAGCCACTGGGAAGGCCTCCGTGCAAGAACCCCTTCGATCCAGAATCTCCAGAAGGGGGTAAGGAGCCCGATCGGAGACGGGCTTAAGCTACATTCTAGTAAACTCTGAAATGAGCTGAAGTAGACCCTTAGAAGACGATGGGCTGTCGTCTACTGGATGTTCCTGGGAAGACCCGAGGTCCTTCCCAACAGGAAACATGGTAGAGCCTGCTCCAGGCTCCGAAGGGTCTGCAAAAAGCTGCCGCAGGCCCGAGGCACTCTTCGTCCGCCGGGGGTGGGCAGGAGTGAGGGAACCGCGTGACCTGAAGGACAGGCCACGGTCCGGCCTGGACTCCGCTGAAGGCGGAGGGGCAGTGAAGGTCGAATGAGCAACCGGTCCTGGAGAAGGCTCCTCGACCGATTCGAACGGCTGCCGACCAAGCGGTGACTGCTTGCTATCTGGAGAATGAATCGGGGTCGATTGAAACCCAGACAAAAAAATGTCACCACACAAGTTCCTCATAACACCGACGCCAACAGCATTGAAACCACTCCTCATCCGAGGAGGGGGACAAGGAAGAACGGCCAAGCCACTTAACCCGGTGCTCCGGCCGAGATCGGCTAGACCGAGACCCAAATCCTCGGGGTAACCGAGGGAGGGCCTGGGAAGAAACGGGGAGCACCCGCTCCTCCCTCGGCTCGGAAGAATGGACTGAGGGCTGTCGCCCCGAAGTGGAGGACAGAGCCTCGACTTCCGCCGAAGACGGCGGGAAGACGGCCTCAGCACCCCCAGGACACGGGTCGAGAGACTGACGTCAAGGGGTTTCTGGCCGCTGACCTGATGGGGGTACTGGAGGCCAGAGGTCAAGCCGAAACCTTGACCAAGTCAAGCTGGCCGCCAATGAGGGAGGGAAAACTTCCCGCTCCCGACGAAGAGACCCCACTCGCAGCCCTTTAGACATAGGCCGAGAGACAGGCCAGGTTCCCTCTCCCTTGGAGAGGGAATGACGAAGCTCCCTGAACGAAGATGAATGTAAGGAATCCAAGGACAGCGGGATAAGCTCCGCAACCGAAGGAGAGGGAAGGGGACACCCCGTCCCTTCCCCGGCAGGATAAGACTGCAGAGAAACAGTCGAAGCGGGCACCCGCCGGTCCGATGGAGTCTCCGGAGCGGAAAAAACTACCGGATGTCTGAGCCCCGAACGGGCCGCGCAGTCCTCCGGAGAGCTGACCGAAAGGTCAGAACAAAGGTTGCAAGTCCGAGGATCATGATCCAGGTCCAGGCAAAAAGAGCATGTGGAGTGCGAGTCCCTCCTGGAGGAACTAACTGAACGTCTCCCGGGGCCGGAAAAAGCCATTGCCGCAGCGAAGAAGAAAAGATCGAAGATTCAAGGATACTTTAATAAATTTGAAGACCGAACTTTTCAGGAACCAGTCAAAAATGCAGAGCGCTAAAGAGGGAACCTGAGCTTCCAAGCGGTAAGGAAGATCTACGCTATGAGGCTGGAGCCGAGTTTTACCACCCGGGTGGGTGGGAGGAGCCAGCTTGAAGACCTTCCGGCAAGATTTAAACCGGCAAGGGACCTGCCAATAAGTGTGGATGAACAATCATATCCATGTCCCTAGAACCTGTATTTCTAGGGACATGGATATGTTGTTCATCCACACTGTCTGGCAGACTCCTAGCAGTTCTCTGGGAGAAGGGAGGCAAGGCGCACGCCCCCTACTTAGGGAATAGAGACTGGAGAACCGAGGCGCCAAAACCAGCATCCCGGCATGACTCAAGGTCGATGTGGTAGTGGGTAATAAAGGTATGTACCGACTTCCAGGTAGCAGCCCTGCAGATATCCTGGATAGGGACTTCCCTGGAAACAGCTAACGATGCAGTGGTATGGCAGGCAGAATGAGCTCGTATCCCTCTGGGAGGCTCCATGCCCGCCAACCTATAGCAGAGATCTATGCAGGAGGTGACTCACCTGCTTATCGTCTGCTTGGCTGCAGGTCTGCCAGGTGCGGCTTCAGTGTAGGTGACAAACAGCTGGCGAACCTCTCCCCGAACTTCAGCCGTCCGCTCCTTATAATAAGCGAGCGCTCTTCTAGGATCCAAAGTATGGAGCCTATATTCGGCCTCCGAGGTGTGACTGAGGTAGAACACCGGCAGAGTCAACCCCTGGTTAAGGTGAAACTCCGACACCACCTTTGGAAGGAACTTCGGGTGGGGGCGCAGGACAACCTTGTCCCTGTGGAAGACCAGATAAGGAGACTCGATGGAAAGTGCCTGGAGCGCTCCCATCCTTCTGGCTGACGGGATAGCCACCAAGAAGGTGGTCTTCCACGACAGGTGGGAAATATAGCACCTGTGCATCGGTTCGAATCGCTTGTCCATGAGCTTGGCCAATACCAGCAGTAGCTCCCACGGAGGTGGAGGTTCTCGCACCGGAGGGGAAATGTGATCAAGGCCTTTGGAAAAGCGCCAGACCACCTTCTCCTGCGCCACTGACTGTTTCCAGGCCCATGCCCGGTAAGCAGAAATAGCTGCCAGGTGCACCTTAAGGGTCGTCGACCGAAGCCCTTGCTGAGAAAGGGACCATAGGTAGTCCAGAATGCTTGCCAAGGGACAGGCGGAAGGATCCAAGCCCTTCCCCTGACACCAAATGGAGAATCTCTTCCATTTGAAGGCATAGCATTTCCTGGTCGACTCCTTATGGGACGCCTCAATGACATTGAGGACCTTGTCAGAAAGACCCAAGGCCTGGAACTCTAGCCGCTCAAGAACCAGGCCGTCAGTTGCAGGGATTGAAGGTCCGGATGGAATACCTTCCCCGGTTGACTGAGATCAGGTCCGGGCAGGCTGGAAGCCGCCTCGGGAGCCTGGAGCTGAGACTGAGGAGATCTCGACACCAGAACTGGCGGGGCCAATCTGGGGCTACCAGAATCGACAGGAGGACCTTGATGCTGGCCACCCTGAGTATTCCCTGAGAAACGGCACCACGAACAGCACCGGTGTCGACCGCAATGACGGCCGCTGCCAACGCACCACCCGCGGCTCCAGAACCCGCACCATCTACGGCCCTGGTCGAATCCCTGGCACCGCGTGCAGCAACGGAACACAACACGGTGCCACCAATGGAGTTTACCAGGTTGACACTGCATGGTGGCACCGCCCCGATCACCAGTGCCGCGAACGGCGCCAGGATCTGAGATGGCACCAGAAGACACCATCGAGGGTCCGCCAGTGCTGGGCCCAGCAACCATGGGCAGTGACACTGGGGGAGCCTGCACCTCAGGAGAGGTGACTGCCGAGGCGGTGTCAATGACGCCACCCCGGGAAGTACCACGCGTTCCTCTGACACCGCAAAAGAGGCCTCCTCCTTGGCAAGGCTTGAAGATGAGGAGGCCTCCTCCTCCTCCTCCTCCCAAGACCGTATAGGTCTGGGAGGAGGCCCGGAGAAAGTGCCTAAAGATGTGGCCTGGGAAGCCAGAGAACGATGCTGTTAACCGAAAGTCGGCGGGACCTTGCCAACTTTGTACGAGCGTATTTCGAGAACGCGGCGATCCATGGAAAAACAGGCATCACATCTATCCATATCATGGCTAGGTCCCAGGCACGAAAGGCAAATACCACGTTGGTCTGTCACGGAGAAATGCCGGCCACAGGAGCACCGACGAATGGGGGCATGGCCCACTTTCGTTTGGCTCCCAAACCGGACATGATGCGAAAACAATTTAACAAACAGAAGAGCTCCCAGTGCTGTCGAAAATAAAAAATAAAACAGTCTTACTGGTTTCAACGTCGTCGGGAATTCGATTCGGGATGAAGGAGATCGAAACAGACATCGTAAAATGACACAAGGCCTAATGGTGCAGCAGCAGATGGTTTCACTCGCGTAGCCTCGATGGCAGGAGAAACATAACTGGGATGGAGGAGGAGTCTGCGGTGTCTAACAGCCGCCCCTCATGCACCACGTAGTGTGTCGACTCCTCCCTCAAAAAACAAAACAAAAAAAAACCCTCCTGTAGCGGGTGCGCACTTCCGGCTTACACACAGCAGTAATGAATGGTATAGATTGACAAGGGAAGATAGTCTGGCTTCGGCCAAACCAAGACGGTCTTGACCGGCTCCGCTGTGGGAGGAATGGTCTCGACTGGCCCCTCAAGGGAAGTCTAGGTCGGCCTGCCGGGTGATAGCCAAGTGATGGACAGTGTGGGAGCAGAGGTCAGCTTTGGACTGACCAGCACAAACTGTTGCCACATGAGGTCTTTGTGGCATCAACGCAATTTGCACTGAAGCCTCTCCTCACTCGAGGATGAAAATGAAAAACAGCAGTGGCACCACGAGTGGGAGCACCAATGACAGTGGGAGCTGCTCTACCCCGGCCACCGGGGGATCTCGGAGAAAGCTGGGGAGTGCTGTGGCTCCTCCTGGTCTGGGTCAGTGACAGGAGGGTTCTGCTCAGTGGACTTAGTCCCTTCTAAGGTCACAGGCAGGACCAAAGTCCTGAAGAAAAAATTACTCACCATACTAATGTTTCTTCTAATGGAGTCCTGCTGTATTCTGATGATATGCAGTTAGCCCCAGCACTTAAACTGCTCTGGAGAGTAAAGGGTTAGCTCTATGCAAAGGCATAGAATGTTGAGCTCGAGCTCGGTTTTCAAACCTCTGTCTGTGGTACTCTGAAGTGTAACTGTCAGATTCTTACGAGCACTAAATTAACTAACTCAAAGTAAGAAATTGTTTCAAAATTTTTGTGCCAAATGGCAAAATAAGGTTTTAGGGTCAAAAACTCAAGCTGAGAAAACCCAAAAAGAATACAACAGGTAGTGATTCACAAAACTAAGAGAAAAAAACCCTAAGAGATGGAGGCATGTCCAGAACACCTCTGGGGTGCAGCACTGTGCCTGCCCCACCACATCCCCAAAGTACTAGGTTCCAGGAGAGGAGGCAGGGAGGGAGGGAGGTCAGAATACAGCAACACTCCATTAGAAGAAACATTACTACGGTGAGTAATTTTTTCTTCAAACATGAAGTCTTGCTGTATTCTTACTATATGCAGACTACCAAGCAGTACCCCTTTGGCGGAAGGAGTTACAGAACCTATTTTGGGAACAGACTCTGCAGCACAGCTGTGCCAAACCTAGCATCACTTTGTGACTGAATGTCCAAAGAGTAATGCTTGGTAAAGGTGTGAACAGATTTCCAGGTAGCTGCTTTACATACGTCCACTAAAGGTACATCTCTAGCTGCTGCAACTGAAGCAGCTGTACCTCTGGTAGAATGAGCCCTCAGGCCTGAGGGAGGCTCCTTCCCAAGTTTAGAGTAGCAGAACTGAATACAAGAGACGATCCACCTGGCAACAGACCTCTTGGTAGAAGGCTTGCCCTTTCCCACTTTACCATAAGTGAGAAACAACTGAGAGCAGTCCTTCCTATAGGCCTTACTATGGTCAATATAGTAACCAAGAGCCCTTTTCACATCAAGACTGTGTAACCTCCTCTCTCCAGAGGAAGAATGATCAGTGAAAAAGACAGGCAAAGACATAGGTTCAGGTGAAAGTCTGACACCACCTTTGGAAGGAACTTTCTATTGGTGCGGAGGACCACCTTATCCCTACCAAAGGAAATGAAATCAGTTCCACTGATAAGGCCTGCAATTCACTGATCCTCCTTGCAGAGATAATGGCCACCAGGAATACAGGTTTCCAAGTCAAGTATTTCAGCTCAGCTGAAGATAAAGGTTCAAAAGGGGGATGCATAAGCTGTGCAATACAGATGTTCAGATCCCAAGAAGGAGTAGGCTCCCTAAAGGGAGGATTGACATGGACCAAACCTTTTAAGAATTTCTTGAAAACTGGATGAGAAGCTAGGGAAGAGCCCTTACCAGCAGAAAGGAAGGCAGACACAGCTGCCAAATGCACTTTAACAGTAGCAGGCCGGAGGCCTAAACTGTTAAGATGTACCAAATAGTCCAAAACAGTGGCAATATCAGCCAGCTCTGGCTTTGTATGCCTACTGGAACACCAAAACCCAAATCTTTTCCATTTGGAGTTGTAAGTCTTCCTAGTAGCATGCTTCCTGTTAACCATTAAAATATCTAGGACTGATTGGAAAAGATGCAAACTTATTCAGAGTCTGAAGGTTGGAGTACAGAATCATCCTCTGAGAGGAGGTGAGGAGATTGTGTTGCTTGGGAAGACACAAGGGCAGTGTTAGTGACAACAGTAGAGGATACCAAGGCTGTCTGGCCCAGTCTGAAGCCACTAGAATCACCTTGCAAGGCTCAGACCTGATTTTTATCAGGGCCCTGAAAATCAGAGGAAAAGGAGGAAATGCATACAGAAACCTGCTTGTCCAATTTAGTATACGAGCATCCTAAGGAACAGGACCCAGAAGGGGTGGTCTGCAACAATAAAGAGGAAGCTGATTGTCCAGGGCTGCAAAGAGATCTCTGGGGTGTCCCATCTCCTGAAAATGGCTTGAAGAATGAAAGGGTTCAGGGTCCATTCGTAGTGACACTGAGAAATCCTGCTGAGAGCATCTGCTAGAATGTTGCTCTTCCCTGGGAGATGCACAGCTATCAGGGAAGCCTGAAGGGAATAAGTTAGAGACCATGTTTTCATGGCCTCTCTGCACAAGGCCGAGGACCTCCCTATTTGTTGATGTGCCCCATGGTTGTGTTATTGTCTGTTCTGATCTGCACTACTTTCCCTTGGACCACCGTTGAGAATGTCTAAAGTGCTAGGAAGACAGATCTTAATTTGAGAAGATTTATGTGTAGAAGGGACTCCTGGTGTGACCAAGTTCCCTGAGCTGCAAGATGATCTAGGTGGGCTCCCCACCCCAACAGGGAGGCTTCTGTGGTGAGAATTACAGAAGGGACCTAACTGATAAAGGGGACTCCTTTTCGAAGACTGTCTTCCTCCAACCACCACTGAAGGGACTGGACCTAGGTTTTAGAGATTGGAACCAGTTTGGAGAGAGGATCCTTTTTCTGAGATCAGTAAGATCCAAGATGAAACTGTATATCCCTCATCTGAAATCTTGCTCCCTGAACCACTGCTGTGGAAGCTGCCATGTGGCCCAGCAGTTGTAGGAAGTGCCTGACTGGACGAGACATTACAGGATGAAAAGAGGAGGCCAGAGTGACCAGTGACTGAACCCTTGAGAGGGGAAGAAATGATCTTGCCTGAAATGTATCTATTTCCACCCCTATGAAGGTGAGAAGCTGGGCTGGCTCCAGAACAGACTTCTATAAATTTAGAATGAAGCCCAAAGATTCTAGAAGTCTTTGGGTGACCTCTAAAGCTGACATGACTTGGTCTGAGGACTGGCCCACTAGGAGCCAGTCGTCCAGATAAGGGAACAAAAGTATGCCCTGCCTCCTGAGGAATGCCACCAGTACTGCAAGACACTTGGTGAACACCCTTGGAACAGATGTTAGGCCGAAGGGCATGACCCTGAATTGATAATGGCCTGAGGGCAACGCGAACCTGAGGTACTTTCTGTGGGAATGTCTGACAGGTAAGTGGAAGTAAGCATCCTTGAGATCCAGGGAGGTTAGCCAGTCTCCTGGTCTCAGAGAGGGAAGAATCACTCCCACAGTCACCATTTTGAATTTTGGTTTTGTCAGATGTTTGTTCACGTACCTTAAATCCAATATGGGTCGCCACTCCCCAGTTTTTTTGGGGGCAAGGAAGTATCTTGAATACAGTCCTTTTCCCCTGTGACAAAGAGGTACCTTCTCCACTGCTTGCAGAAGCAGGAGATAGGAGACTTCTGCCTCTAAGGCCTTTGTCTCCAAGGGAGAGGGACGATGGAAGAACCTTGCTCTCATTCTTGGGAACCTTTTGAAACTGAAAGCAAGTCTCTGGCTCACCACTTCCAGGACCCATTTATCTGAAATAACAGACTCCCAGGCCTGGGAATAGTGTGCCAGCCTACCCTCTACTGGGACTGGGGAGGTGGCCCTGACCGACACCTCAGGGTGTCTGCTTGGCAGGGGGCTTGGAAGGAGTAGCTGATGGGGTCCTAGTTACCCCACGTCTACCTCTTCCCCTAAAGAACCCCCTCTGCTGAAAAGAAGAAGAGGGGGCCTGAGCTTGGTAAAAAGGCCTGTCCCTGCCACTAAGCTGCTGCCTCTGAGGAGTGGGTCTGCTTCTCTTTGGCTGCAGCACTCCTACAGGTGGTCCTGTATTCGTCCATTTTTTTAATGTAACTTTCTGTTTGATCCCCAAAGAGAGAATTACCAGTTACAGGGAAATCCATTGCCTTAGCCTGGGTATCCTGTGAGAGGCTGGTATACCTAAGCTAAGCAAATCTCCTCATGGGGATAGATGTAGCCATGACCCTGGAATGATCATAATTTGAGTCTACAGCAGCGTGGAATTGCACCTTGGATGCCTCAATACCATTTGCAGCCACCTGCTCCAGCCCTTGGCTAGCTGGGCATTCCCAGCCAGCTCCAGAACCGTATCCCACATAGATTTCTGGTACCTGGCTGTATTTGCCACGTAATTCGATTGCCTGAGTCCCAAAGAGGATGCCAAGTACTGCTTTTTTGCCATGGCATCCACTTTCCTGGAATCCTTATCTGGGGGGTGAGATGCCAGGGGAATATTAGCCTTGTCACAGGCTGCAGCTTGTACTACCACAACATGGCTGCTGTGATTAGAAAGGAATTCCGTCCCAGGACCTGACAAAGCATACCTCCTGTCCATTCTTTTTTCCACAGGAGGAATGGATGATGGAAACTGCAGAAATTTTTGTGTCTGCTTCCCCAAGGATTTGTGTAATGGGACAGACACTCTCTGACTCTGGGGCATCCATCATTTCCAGATAGTCAGGTTCTTCCTGATCCTGTTTAGCCTCCTCCATAGAAAGCTGATGAGTCTCAGCCACTTTCTTGTAAAACAAGAAATGGGAAGGGGACTTAGAAGGCCTGGGAGGAGAAGCCTGAGAAGGCCTGTTTGGGGAGATGTCAGGCTCTCCTGGCTCATCTAGGCCTTCACATTGTTCTTCATAATCTTCATCCTCCTCCCAATCGCTCTCATAGTATGCCTCAGTATCTATATCTGAAGCAAGTACTTCCGATCGAACCGATCGGCTCTGAACCGATGCCGGTTCGGTCGGAACCAGGCAAAGCGACTGAACTATTAAATTCACTTTCGCTATCTCGTCAACGGTCAGACCATGGGAAGCCAGATCCGAACCGGCTGACTTTCTCTTCCTTTTACTCAGAACCGATTCCACAGAATCGGCTCTCAGTTTGCACGAGGAGGTATCGCCCAGGTCAGTGGGCATCTCTTCAGGTTCGGCCACAACCGAACTGGGCTGGCCATCCTGGTCAGCAGACTTCTCGGACTCTCTCTCCCTCAGCCTACTCAAAACGTTTATCCAGACTGGCCTTGGGAAGGTTCTTGCATATTTGGCAGTCTTCCTTGAGGTGGTCAAACCCCAGACAATATGTACACACACACACACACATATATTATACACATGAGGTGAGGGTCGGCCTTAGCAAAGGCCTCCTTACACTCGGTACAGTGCTGAAACCCAGTGGGTCAGGTTTTCTTCTTGGGTTTCTCAGACTTGCCTTCAAACAAAAATCACCTTAGACAGCAGTTAAGCCAGGCTATTACACACTTAACGGTTCCAACTGTGTCACGGGTTGGTTAAAAAAAATCCTATCATCGGATTTTTTTTAGGAACTGATAAGCACCGGAAAAACCACACACAAGTATACTATGTAATTAAAGATGATCAGTGTCTGTTCTGAACTGGACCGACCGGCAAAGAACAAAGAAATAAAACAATTTCTTAACCAAAAAACACACTAAATAACCACTACCTACTACTACCACCACTTACTGGTACTGAGACAGAGGCAAGAATACCGAAATATAGAAGCAACGGCTTGAATAAACCGACCGATTCGATCTGGGCTGAACCGAAGTTCAGGAGGGATCTCTGGAGCAACTTCACAGTTAGGTGGAGTAAGAAATCTGACTGTTACGCTTCAGAGTACCACAGACAGAGGTTTGAAAAGCGAGCTCGAGCTCAACGTTCTATGCCTTTGCATAGAGTTAACCCTTTACTCTCTGGAGCAGTTCAAGTGCTGGGGCTAACTGCATATAGTCAGAATACAGCAAGACTTCATGTTGTTTGAAGAGAGAATTGTCGGCCTCTTTGGACAACCAGTCAATAAGGTGGAGAAAAATCTCTGTAGTATCATCGACTGGCATCTCGACCGACTGGCCCGACAGGGTCTCTGTGAAGCCAGAGGCCAAGGTCGCAGTTTCAACTGTGGTCAAAACCTGTGAGTCCTGAGACTGAACGCTCCCGATCCCAGGAACGCTGACAGTGAGTGCTCTTTCTTCGACTCGTCTTTGCGAGTGCAGGAGCTGAGAGACCCAGAAGGGCCCTGCCCCTTAGTCAGAAAGGACTGGCTCAGCTCCTTGAAGGAGCCTGAGAAAGTGAAGCCCAACTGGAGCAGAACGAAGGCAGAAGCTGAGGAGGACTGAGCAGCGGTCCAAGCCTCCTCCTCCTCCCTGAAAGCCGTAAGCTGTTCCAGCTGCTTGGTGGATTCCGCAGCCGCGGAAACCACCCAATGAGCGTCTATAGACTTGACTAGCGGATGTCATTTTTCTGGGTGGCCCAATTAAAGGCGGGTGAGGTGGTCCTCGAGGATTGTCATGTGAAATGACTGGCAAATGTCGCAGGCCTGCATATCATGTTCATGGCCCAGGCAGTAGACGCACGTGGGTCGGTGCGCGACATCTTCTGCCTGCAAAGGCACCGGTGAAATCCAGGCGCGGACTTACCGTCCATCGCGGTTGGGAGCTCAAAGATGAGTACCTAAACAGTAACGAATTGTTGGAAAGCAATCCAAACAGATTAAAAAGCGCTAGGGCCTACAATGCGGGAGTGCGAAGGATGGAACCGGCTAAAGGAAGATCTAGCATCATGGGGCGGAGCCGAGGGATATATCACCCAGGTGGGTTGGAGGAGCCAGCTTTAAGGCTTTCCGGCACATCTTAAAGGGGAAAGGACACTGCCAACAAGTGTGGATAGAACATATCCACGTCCCTGGAATCCACTTTACCGCATTTGTTAGAATAAAAAAAGTATGACAATACAAAAAAATTTCTAATAAAAAAGCAGCCTCCATGATCTAATTTTTTGTTTTATTTTATACAAAAGTAGTAGTTCTGAATATGGAAACAATTATTTGCCTTTAACTAAGGTTGTGTATATCTGAAGCCAATGTGCATTTCAGGGAAAGGACTGTTAAACTATAGCATTGATCTGAATGCCATTCAACACAGGTGGTTTCTTTAAAAAAGTTAAAATGAGATGCTAATCATCATGTAGTTATTAATATTGCTTTCTTCATTGAACACTGAAAAAGAAAGGACTGAAATCTACATAGATTAAAAAAATGTAATAGTTGCTACAACACTGCCATCTAGTCAAACCATCATATCTGAAGTTGCATACTTAATAGCAGCATTATCTTCACTGAACCATGTGCAATTACACAAAACAGAACATCATGGCAAGTGTAGTTATCCCTTTTTTTTTTTTAAAGGACCAAGAACTGTATAACAACAAATGCTTGTTGATGAAAAAACCAATACGATTTAACATTCTTACTGCTCCTTACCATACACCGTAAACTCTGTCATGAATGCCAATTCTGATAATTTTTGGATGGTTGTTTTGGTTTCTCGTTCATAGAACACAGCATGCGTGGAGCAAATGGGTCATAAACTCTTATTACACAATGTAACATAAGAATGGACATTTCAAAATAAATTTGCTACCATAAACAAAAAAATTACAACAAATATTTTAAACAGTGCTTCATGAGGAATTATCGTCTGTATCTCCCCCGCTCTCCCCTATCTCGTTCACGTTCTCTCTCTCTGATCCTGTCTCGTTCCCGGTCTCTGTCTCGGTCTCTGTCCCTTCCCCGGTCACGTTCTCTGTCTCTTCTGTTTTCTCTGGGACGGTCCCTTTCACGCTCTCGCTCTCTTTCTCGTGGTCTGCTCCGTCGACCACTGACAACAGCCTGTGTGCGCCGTAGGAAGTCATCTACTCTCATGTCATAATCATGCTGAAAATGAAAAGTTGAAGAAGTCTAAGTAATGCAAACA
Source organism: Neoceratodus forsteri (assembly GCA_016271365.2). Classification (NCBI taxonomy): domain Eukaryota; kingdom Metazoa; phylum Chordata; order Ceratodontiformes; family Ceratodontidae; genus Neoceratodus; species Neoceratodus forsteri. Next base: position 1,279,321,113 of record CM057453.1, read on the forward strand.
TACACTTAGCACAATAAGAAAGGTATTATATGCCTACAACTATAATTTTAAGAATACCCTGGTCTAAGAACTGAAAATTATTCCCATAACTGCTCTGCTCATTTTTGTGTTGCGTTATGACATTACATTAGATTAAAAAATAAATTTACACTGTACATTTCAGCACTGTCACTCAAAAAAGCATCAATCTGCACATAATCTTGGCCATAAATGAAAATCATGTGCTTACCGTAAATACTGTCCTTCCGGAATATCTGCATCATTAATGACCACAAACGATTCGGGGCCGGAAGAACTAGGACCCCGTAGGAACAGATTACTTTTTTTTGTGCAGGAAAAGTAACATGGTTTTGGCGGTTGCCTGGCACCTCGTAATGATTGCGTGCACACCAGCCACTAACAGATTACTGGCTCCTCAAATACCTCACTTCTGTCTGAAAGGCGAAGTGGAGTGAAAAAATAAAGAGGACTAGGTACTATTTAGCCCAAAGGAATAGGGAAAGGATATAGGAAAACAAAATAAAACCTGACTACCAACTCAGAAATAATAACAGGGCTCACTAAGTGGCACAAGGGGTAGCTGGGTGTACAGAGTCAAAGTCTTGCACCAACAGCCAGAAGGTGGATAGTGGCATAAAAAACAGGGCAGCAGCCCTCAGAATGTGGCTCTAGCAGAAACACTGGTGGATGTCCATGAATGGGACACCCTTGCAAATGAGATGGCAATGTGCCAAAAACATGACTCCTGGAAAAAAACAAAACAATAAAAGGGGGCAATTCAATGCTACCAGAGAACTGACTTACTCTCCAGAGTTAACCTTGTCCCTCTTTCTTACATCAGGGAAGAAGAAAAGAGGGCACCTATGTGCATTTGGAGTAGCAGGACTAGACAGTCTAAATGAGTGGAGATGGAGTAGTCTCCCATTGCACCACTAAGGGTAGTGGGCCAAGGGCCCAGAAACACAAGGTAGAAGGGGTATACCAAAAAATGTCATGACAGAGAAGGGGTTACATGAACATGACCTGCTTCTCTTGCAACCACAGGGATGTACCCTGTGTGAAACCTAGTGTGTTGATCCAAAAAGGTGCAAGGCAGCTGCCCAGGGGAGTTAAGACTGGATACTGCCCAGGTGCACCTGTTGCATTTAGAAATTAACAGGGATACACCCTGGGCATGGAGGACAAGAAAGAAAAAGAGGAGGAAGGAGCTACCTTCCATAACCAACCCTCCCCCTTATGCAGGGGCTCCTCATGGGTGTGGTGGAACCAGAGACTGGTCAGGTCCAGGTGGAGGGTCCTGTGGCACAGGAGTGGGAGTGCGCCATAAGCTCACTCACATTACCCTGCAGGAGAAATAAACCCCTGGAAATGTGAATTTAGCACCCTGCGCTGGGCAGAAAGTGCCAGTCTAGACAGACGAAACCACGCTGTCCTGCTGAGGCAGACTACAGTTCCTGCAAGCCTGGAGACCACCTCATTGGCACTGCACGATGCCCTTGATTGGTGCCTTGACACCCAAAGGCCTCGAACAGAAAGGCAAATGGCTTGCCCAACTACTCTGCACTGAGGCACTGCAGCCAAGAGCTGACCTAACTACAACCACAGACACCAGTTGAAAGCTGTCTGATGTGCTGCAATTCACATAATGCCTGCCGTGATAAAATCTTCCTGCCTAAAGCATGTGTCTGGGCAGAGACCACCTCAAAAGGTTGGTCATGCATGTGGCATTTCAGACCCGAAGAGGTCTGCAACACCTCTAGCCCTATGCAGGGGTGAGGTACTGCACCTGCAGATCCTGTGGGTGCATGATACATGAGGCATGAGGTTCCTTAAAGCTAGAGTTCAAGAAAAGGAACGCCTCCATGCTACATTCGATGCCTCCTCGAAGGCTCTAGACCACACAGGGATGACAGAACAGCTATCATGGAGAACTCAAAGGAGACCCAATGGCAAGGTTATCGGATTGTGGCCAGTAAAAGATCCTGTGTCCAGTGTCTTCAGTATGTCTGCCAGAAATCACTGGTACAAGGTGTACTCAGCAGCTGAGGATAGGTGGATGCAGGATTCATTGTCCTCTGAGGAGGACACAGAGAGAGAGGAGGTGCTGACCCAAGAGATCGATGGTCAGGGAAAAGGGCCACAACTGGGCCCTGTCGGAGTCCCACTGGAGCTGCTGAAGAGCACCAAAAAACCGAGTGCTGTTCCTGAGTAATTGCCTCTGATGGCATAGAACTCGGGCAACAGCTGCAAGAGACAGATAAGCCTAGGAGGAAGATGAGACGCAATGTCTGTAGGGCGTCTACCTTGACTTCACTGTTGTACAGGGATTCTCCCAGAGGGGAGGACCTGGCAGAACCGCACGAATACAGTCATCCTAATCCTACGGAGGAATGACCCAGTCAGTACCCATGGAAGAAGAGTCCCAAGTAGGGGCATGAGCCATGCAAGTCCCCTTAGGGCAGCCCCAGTCCCCACTAATGACAGTGTCAATGAGTGGCTCCGGAGAGAACACTGCTTCTGGGCCATCAGACTCAGAGTCTGCGCCGCCTCCAGGCTCAATGACTGAGTCGGAGGCAGGTTAACACTAGTCATCGCAGCCAGTGCTGTCCTCGGCAGACCCCAATGCTCAGATGCCACTGTCACCAGCTTCACGCTCGTTTCTGGGCCCAGGGCCAATAACATGATGGACGGTGAATCCTCTCCCTTGGCACTGCTAGCCACACCCGAGGAAAGAACCACCTCCATCTCCACAACAAGACTGCCTCAGCGTCTGTTCCCCTTTCTACTCTGCGTTGTCGGAACACCGCCCAGCTCACATACACCATTAACGGAGCAAGGAGTCGGGACAGGACACCAAGCATATACCTTCGGCCTCACCACCGGGGACATCTGCTTCCCACAACAGACGGGGGAGTTTCATGGCCACAGCCCTGAAGCAGCAGGCTGTGCACCAGACCCATCTACCAGAACTTCCCACACCTTGGCAGGGCAAGGAGGACCCTGTGCTTTCACTGAACAAGAAGCCCTGGAAAGCGGCCTGGGAGAAAGTCTTAGTGCCCTTACCCATGCCTTACGAGTGCAACATCTGCCTCCAAAAGTAGCTTTCGACCAACCCCTCATCGCATGGATCTTGTGGGCACAGCAGTTCATGGAGAAACAGGCAGCGCACTCACCATATTGTGCTGAGGGCCACAGCAGGCCATGCAGCATGGATGCCTGTCTGTTGCAGCTACCTGCTTCCCACAGGGGCAAGAATGCATAATGGGAGGCTGCCAGATTTTTTGGCCCCCTTCTTTGAGACTTTGTCATTGCAGAAACAGAAAAATGAGAGAAAAAGGCAGCACAAAAAAAAAAAAAAAATTGGCGGTGATGGTGACAATTGAGAAAATAGCGAGAAGAATCTGAGGTGGTTTTGGTCCCACAGTGTGCTCTTGACAGCAAGCACATAACTGAGGTGTGTGATGGAGCTGGCAACGGTTACTGGCTGCTGCACATGCACCGTCAGTGCCCATTATCAGCTCCATCGCTACCGCTGGATCCTAGTGCCTCCAGCCCCAGATCCATCAGTAGGAATCAACGGTGAAGACAGATTCCTAGAAGATCATGCAATTTACCTCTTTTTAATTAAGTGCCCTTTTGACTTCAGCAACACTGTTGCTAGGGTTAACCTTACAAAACTGAAAGAATAAACCTAATTTTGTGGAGCAGAAAGCAAACTATGAGTTTGCTGAGAAGACATAAATCCACAAACAGGATCTATGCTACCACGATAGCCCTGTAAGGCCTTGGACCACATTCAGTCTTTCAATTATTTCCCATCCCCTCCTGTGCCTGAGATGCGTAGATGTTTTTCACTTGTGAGTTGTATGTACTACAAAATGGAATGGTCAGTTTCAGAACACTGATGCGACTTGGCAGGATACAAAATGAAAAAAGTATCAGAAAGACTGATTTTTTTATTTGAAAATTGGTGACTGGGAGAAGAGCACTGAGTCAAGTCTATTTTCTAGGTGCGACCAAGGGGTGGGGTAAAGTACAGTTACGTTAAGAACTTACCATAACAGTAGATCTTCGAGAGGAGCTCTTGCAGCAGGCTATAACCATAAGGACTAATGCCACAGGCCTAAGGACCCACCGCAAAAAACTTAGCTAGCAGTATTCAGCAGGGGCAGCCCCCTGACGTCGGTCATGCCATAAAAGGGGGCAGGGTCCCTAGCTCCATCTCATTTCACCTGCCGAAGACCCGCAAATGGACCCCAGCAAGCAAACCAAGCGAAGCTTGTCCCAGTCATGCTGATAACTCTCCAGGGAGAAGGAGGGTAGGAAAGCAGCGCCTGCTACAAGAGCTCCTCTCGAAGATCTACTTTTATGGTAAGTTCTTACGTAACTGCACTATCTTACTTTGAAGTGGAGCTCTTGCAGCAGGTTATAACCATTAGGACTGAATCCTAAGCAGTCCCGCACTAAGGAGGTGACTAGCCCTGGGAAGAGAATGACAGGAACTATAACAACAGCCTATCTAAAAAGGTCGGGAGACAGCACATCAGGACAATAGTCCCTGAAGGACCACCAGGCTGAAACTGGCTTGGCGCCTGGAAGCAATGTCCAGGCTATAATGCCTGATGAAGGTGTGTACCGTACTCCAAGTGGCAGCTGCACAAATGCCTCGGATAGAGACATTTTTTAAGGAGGCGAAGGAGGTAGAAACTCCTCTGGTAGAATAACCTCTAACCATTCCCAGTAGAGGTTTGTTGTACTTGTTGTAATGGAAGACTATGCAATGGACTAGCCACAGAGATACAGTCTGTTCAGACACCAGTTTGCCCAGGTGTTGGGGCACAAAGGCCACAAACGGTTGCTCAGATTTGCGGTGTGTTGCTGTATGCTTCAGGTAGTACCTCAGTGCCCTGTGGACATCCAATACGTGTAAGAGAGCTTTTCCCGTTAGAAGGGGTTGAGTAAAAGACTGGAAGGTCAACTGAATGGTTGAGGGTTAATTCAGAAACAACTTTGGGTAGAAACTTAGGGAAAGGGTTTCCCTCAGAACAGATCCTATCAAAAATTAAATAAGGCTCCTTGCACATCAGGGCCTGAAGCTCAGAAACCCTTCACGCTGAAGTAACAGCAACTAAAAAAGATACCTTCCAGGAAAGATAATGCAGCTCACACTCTGCTGTGTGTTCAAAGGCAGGAAGAGTAAGCTTCTCTAACATAAAAAGGAGATTCCAAGGGGGAACTGGATCCCTAACTGGAGGCCTCAAATGTAGAATGCCCCATAAAAAAGGTGCGGGCCACATCCAGCTGGGCTAGGGTTCTGTTGCCGAAGAGGACATGATAAGCAGAGATGGCCCACATATGCACCTTAATGGAGGAGTAGCTCAAGTCTTGCTGATATAAGTAGAAGAGATACTGTAATGCTGAGTTCACTGGACAGGTAAGGGGATCTAGATGATGAGATGAAGCCCATAAGCAAAAACTCTTCCACTTCATAGCATATGTGGAACAAGTAGAGGGCTTCCTCGCTGAAACGAGGATTGCCACCTCTTGGGAGACCCCATACCTTGATTTAACTACATCTGTAGGAGCCGTGCACGAAGGTGCAGGGACTCGAGATCTGGATGTACCAGCCTGCCCTGATCCTGGGACAGCAATTGCGAGCATATTGGCAGCAGAATAGGTGGCTCCGACGACAACTGCTGAAGTAGTGGGAACCAAATCTGCCGTGGCCACAGGGGGGCAATTAGGACAATCCGAGCCCCCTCAGCCTGTACCTTCAACAGAACTCTCTGAATGAGAGGGAAGGCATAAAGGAACCTCCCTGCCCAACAAAAGGACATGTCTGGCCAAAAAACAGCAAGCGCGTGCTCTCACAAGCAAAAAATTGGCAGTTTGGCATTGCGTGGAGATGCAAAGAGTTCCAACGCTGGACGACCCCAAGTGTCGAAGAGCTGGTCGGTTACTAATTGGAGTAGCTCCCACTCGTGCGCCTTGGACCGAGACCGGCTTAAGCTGTCCGCCAAGGCATTTTGGGCACCTGGAACATGACAGACAGAGAGATGTGATGTTCCAGTGCCCAATACCAGACTCTCATCGCCTCCCTGCACAGGGGTAGGAGTGTGTTCCCCCTTGCTTGTTGATGTAGAAAACAACAGTCGTGTTGTCTGTCTGAACGAGGAGAGAGCCTTGCACTAGGTCCTCCTGAAAGGCCCGTAGGGCATTGAGGACCGCCTGCATTTCCAGAACATTGATGTGGAGGTTGCGCTCCTCCGGGAAACAACCAGAGTCTGGCAGTCCCCTAGGTGAGTCCCACAGCCTAAATCGGAGGTGTCTGTTGTCAGTGTCCGACTTGGTGGCTCCTGTCGAAACAAGACTCCTTTTTCTACATTGAGGGGGTCCAACCACCAAAGGAGGGTCCTTCTGACTGGCTCAGAGATCCTGACCAGATGATCGAGACTGTCGGAGCTTTGGTCCCACTGCACCCTGAGCATCCACAATGGGACCCTCATGTGGAGGCGCGCCAAGGGAGTTACAGGGATGTCCGCCACCATGTGCCCTGGAAGTTTGAGGAAGGTCCTGGCTTGGACCTGAGGGGTTACGAGGACCGTTCGGACCACTTCTCGCAGGCTATCTTCCCTTTCCTGAGGGAGGGAGACCATGCCCTGGACTGTATCCAGGACCGCACCTATAAAGACGAGTCTTTGGCTGGATTCAGAGGATGACTGTGGCAGGTTCAGGGTGATCCCCAATTCTCGGAATAGAGTATAAGTGCCTCCAAGAGCTTGAATGAGGCGCATTCTTGACGGGGCCACTAACAGCCAACCGTCCAGGTAAGGGAAGACATAATGCCCTTTGCGCCTTAGAGCCACAGCTACCAATGCTAGGCACTTGGTGAAGACTACAGGAGCAGAGGAGAAGCCGAATGGCAGAACCCGAAACTGTTAAATGTCCCCTTGAAGTGGAACCTCAAGTACTTCCTCTGGAGACCCGATATGCATATACGCATCTTGCATGACCAGGGAAAAGAGCCAGTCTCCTTGGTGCAGCAGAGGAATTAGATCTGGAAGAAAAAATTACTCCCCATAGTAATGTAATTTCTTCTAATGGAGTCTTGCTGTATTCTGACACAATATGCAGTTAGCCCCAGCACTTGAATTACCCCCGAGAGAAAAGGGTTAACTCTATGCAGATGCATAGAACGTCAAGCTTGGTTTTCAAACCTCTGCTTCTGGTACTTATCAGTGTAACTGTCAGATTCTTACGAGCAAACTAACTACTTGAGTATGGAAACTGTTTAACTTTAAGCCAAAACGCAACAACTTGGGTCCAAAAGACTCAAGTTGAGAACCCAAGAAACAAGGTAGTGAAAAATATATAAACATAATAAAACAACCCCACCCTTAAGAGGGAGGGTACAAGGTACACCCCTGAGGTGCAACACTGTACCTGCCAGCCCACTTCCCAAAAACTAGGTTCTGAGAGGGGAGGCAGGTCAGAATACAGCAAGACTCCATTAGAAGAAACAACATTACTATGGTGAGCATTTTTTTTTCCTTCAAACAACAATAAGTCTTGCTGTTTTCTGACAATATGCAGTACCCAGGAGGAGGGAATACAGAACCTACTTTGGGAACAAGCTCTGCAGTACTGCTGCAACAAACCTAGCATCATTCCTAGCCTGGATGTCCACAGCGTAATGCTTGGTGAATGTATGGACCATTTTCCAGGTGGCTGATTAACAGATTTCTTCCAAGCGTATCTCTGGCGGCAGCCAGAGAAGCAGCTGTACCCCTAGGCGAGTGAGCCCTCAGGCCTGAAGGGGGTATTTTGCCCAACTTGGCATAGCAGAATTGTATAAAAGAGACAATCCACCTGGCAATAGTTCTTTTAGTAGCAGGCTTACCTTTTCCCACATCACCGTGAGACATAATTGAAGACAGTCATTCCTGTGTGCCTTAGTATGCTATGTAGTAGCTAAGTGCCCTTTTAACATCCAAACTGTGTAATCTTCTTTCTCCTGAAGAATGATCAGTGAAAAACACAGGAAGAGACATATTGGTTCAGATGAAAATCTGATACCACCTTGGGTTAAAACCTCCTATTTGTTCTCAGGACCACCTTATCTCTATGGAAGGAGATAAAGTCAGGTTCAACTTACAGGGCCTGTAATTCACTAATCTGCCTGGCAGAAGTGATAGCTACCAGGAACACAGTTTTCCAGGTCAAGTACTTAAGCTCGGCCGAAGTCAGAGGTTCAAAGGGTGACTGCATGCAGACATTCAGATCCCAAGCCGGAATAGGCTCTCTAAAGGGAAGGTTGATATGAACCAGACCTTTGAAGAACTTACAGAAGACAGGATGAAATGCCAGGGAAGAGTCCTTCCCTGCTGAAAGGAATGCAAGACACAGCTGCTAGAGGCCTAGGCCATTAAGGTGAACCAGATAATCTAAGACTGTAGCAATGTCTGCAGTATCTGGCAGAATGCCTTTTTTGAGAACACCAAATGCTGAATCTTTTCCATTTGGAATTATAAGTTTTTCCTGGTAGAAGGTTTCCTGGAGACCTTGAGAAATCTGGAACTCCCTGAGAAAGATGCAGACCTGAATATCCTAACTCTTCAAGAGCCAGGCCTTGAGACTGAGAGACTGGAGACTGGGATACTAAATTCTCCGGAGAGGAAGTTAGGAGATTATGTCTCTTGGGAAGAGACAGGGGGAGTAACACTGCCAGGGACAACAGCAGAGGGTACCAAGGTTGTCTGGCCCAGTCTGGAGCCACCAGTATCACTGTACAGGGTTGAGACATGATCTTGATTATAACTCTGAACAACAGGGGAAGGGAGGAAAGGCATAGAGAAACCTGCCCTTGCAATCCAATATGAGAGCATCCAGACAAACAGTCCCTAGGACTGGGGGGTCTGTAGCAGAACAGGGAAAGTTGGTGATTGTCTGGGGATGCAAAGAGATCCATCTCTGGAGTGCTCCATCTGATGAATATTACTTTCAGGATGAGAGGATCCAGGGGCCATTTGTGATGGCTCTGGGAGATTCTGCTCAAAGCATCTGCTAACATATTGCCCTGCCCTGGGAGAAGAACTGCTGTCAGGGGAAGCCTGAAGGGAGTAGACTAGAGACCACAATTTCATGGCCTCTGTGCACAAGGCCGTGGACTGAGTGCCCCCTTGCTTGCTGATGTACCACATTTTGGTGGTGCTGTCTGTCCTGACCTGCACCACCTTGTCTCCGACTGAGTCCGAGAAAGCCTGAAGGGCTAAGAATACTGCCCTGAGTTCCAGGAGATTGATATGAAGGAGAGACTCTTGTGGAGACTAAACACCCTGAGCTGTGAGGACTCCCAAATGGTCTCCCCAGCCTAGGAGAGAAGCATCTGTGGCTATGACCACTGAGGAGCTTGACTTAGGAATGGGACTCCTGTGTGAGACTGTCCTGATCCAGACACCACTGGAGAGCTTGGACCAGCGTCAGAGTCACTGGAACCAATTTGGTAAGAGAGTCCTTTTTCTGAGACCAAAAGGACCTTAGGTGGAACTGAAAGTCCCTCACCTGAAACCTGGCTCCTTGTACCACCGCAGTGGAAGCTGCCATGTGGCCTAGGTGTTGAAGAAAATGTCTTGCTGGACGAGCGACCAGAGGTCGAAATGAGAAAGCGAGCTCTGTGAGGGCCCTAACCCTTGCTAGTGGGAGGAAGGCCTTTGCCTGAACAGTATCTAATTCTATTTATATGAAAGTAAGGAGTTGCACTGGTTCGATAACTGACTTTGGAAGACTGAGGAGGAATCCTACAGAACTGAGCAAGTTCTGAGTGATTTTCAGAGATGACTTGACCTGGTCGGGGGACTGACCCACAATGAGCCAGCTGAAAAAATTACTCACCATAGTGATGTTGTTTCTTCTAATGGAGTCTTACTGTACTCAGACAATGCAGTTAGCCCCAGCACTTGAACTGCCCCGGAGAGGAAAGAGTTAACTCTAGGCAGAAGCACAGAACGTTGAGCTTGAGCTCAGTTTTCAAACCTCTGTCTATGGTACTTCCCAGTGTAACCATCAGATACTTACGAGCACACTAACTAACATACTATAGTATGGAAATTGTTCAACATATAGCCAAAGGGCAAAAAATTATTTTTGGGCCCAAAAGACTCAAGTCGAGAACCCAAGAAGGAAAGGTAGTAACAATATTTAAGTATAAGACACTAGAAAAAAACAACATCCACCCCACCCAAGAGCGAGGGTACAAGGTACACCCCTATACCGGCCAGCCCACTTCCCAAAAACCAGGTTCTGAGAGGGGAGGCGGGGGTCTGAATACAGCAAGACTCCATTAGAAGAAACAACATTACTATGGTGAGTAATTTTTTCTTCAAACAACATGAAGTCTTGCTGTATTCAGACATAATGCAGACTACCAAGCAGTTCCCTATGGAGGAGGAATGCAGAACCCATTGGGAAGAGGCCTGCAGTACTGTTGTGTTAAACCTAGCACTCCAGCCTGGATGTCCAGCGAGTAATGCTTGCAAAAGTATGTACTGTTTTCCAGGTGGCTGCTTTACAGATCTCTAACAAAGGTATATCTCTGGCCACAGCTAGAAGACAGCTGTACCCACAGCCTAATGAGCCCTCAGGCCTGAAGGGGCGTTTCTACCCAACTTGTCATAACAGAATTGTATACACAAGAACAATCCACCTGCGCTAGTTCTTTTTAGTGGCAGTTTACCTTTCCCCACTTCACCAAAAGTGAGAAACAATTGAAGACCGTCATTTCTATGTGCCTTAGTATGCTCAATGTAGTAGCTAAGGGCCCTCTTAACATCCAGACTGTGTAACCTTCTTTCACCTAAAGAAGAATGATCAGTGAAAAACACAGGGAGAGATATAGACTGGTTCAGATGAAAATCCGATACCACTTTGGGCAAGAACCTCCTATTGGTTCTTAGGACCACTTTGTCCTTATGGAAGGAGATGAAGTCAGGCTCAACTGACAGAGCCTGTAACTCACTAATCCACCTGGCAGAAGTAATAGCTACCAGGAACACAGTTTTCCAGGTCAAGTACTTCAATTCGGATGAAGCCAGAGGTTCAAAAGGTGGTTGCATAAGCTGAGCAATGCAGACACTAAGATCCCAAGGCGGAGTGGGCTCCCTAAAGGGAGGGTTAATGTGAACCAGGCCCTTGAAAAATTTTCTGAAAACAGGATGAGATGCCAGAGAAGAGCCCCTTCCTGCAAAGGAATGCAGAGACAGCTGCTAGATGAACCTTCAAAGTGGCAGGCCTAAGGCTTAGGCCATTCAGATGAACTAGATAGTCTAAGGTGGTGGAAATGCCTGTATAGAATCAGGCAGGATACCTTTCTGAGAGCACCAAATACTGAACCTTTTCCATTTTGAGTTGTAAGTTTTTCTAGTGGAAGGTTTCCTTGAGACCTTCAGAATATCCAGAACTCCCTGAGAGAGATGGAGTGCTGCATATTCTAACTCTTCAAGAGCCAGGCCTTGATATTGAGAAACTGGAGATCGGGATACCAGATCCGCCTTTGAGAGGAGGACAGGAGATTGTATGTCCTGGGCAGGGACAAGGGACGTGACACTGACAAGGACAGCAGCAGAGGATACCATGGCTGTCTGGCCCAATCTGGAGCCACCATTATCACTGTGCAGGGTTGAGTCCTGATCCTGATCAGAACTCTGAACAGCAGAGGGAAGGGAGGGAAGGCATAGAGAAACCTGCCCTTCCAGTCCAAAATGAGAGCATCCTGGGGAACCGTCCCCAGAACTGGAGATCTGCAACAAAACAGAGGAAGTTGATGACTGTCCGGTGCAGCAAAGAGATCCATCTCTGGAGTGCCCCACCTGGAGAAGATGACCTTCAGGATGTGAGGATCCAGGGACCATTCGTGATGTCCCTGTGAAATTCTGCTCAGAGCATCTGCTAGTAGGTTGTCCTTCCCTGGAAGGTGAACTGCTACCAGAGAAGTCTGAAGAGAATAGGCCAGAGACCACAGCTTTGTGGCTTCTGTGCACAAGGCTGAGGACCGAGTGCCTCCCCGTCTGTTGATGTACCACATTGTGGTGGTGTTGTCTGTCCTGACTTGGACCACCTTGCCCTTGACTGAATCAGAGAAGCTCTGCAGGGCTAGGAAAACTGCTCTGAGTTCCAGGAGATTGATATGAAGGAGAGACTCTTGTGGAGACCAGACCCCTTGAGCTGTCAGGGCTCCCAGGTGGGCTCCCCACCCTAGGAGAGAAGCATCCGTAGTTAGAACTACTGATGGGACTTGAGGGAGAAATGAAACCCCTTGTCTGAGGTTGTCCTGGTCCAGCCACCACTGGAGAGCTTGGACCAGAGTCTGAGTCACTGGTATCAGTTTGCTAAGTGAATCCTTCTTTTGAGACCAAAAAGACCTTAGATGAAACTGAATATCTCTCATCTGGAACCTTGCTCCCTGCACCACTACCATGGAAGCTGCCATGTGGCCTAGGAGCTGGAGGAACTGTCTTGCCGTGCGGGAGACCAGAGGTCGAAAGGAGGAAGCGAGATCCACCAGGGCCTTCACCCTTGCCAGGGGAAGGAATGTTTTTGCATGTACAGTGTCCAACTCTATGCCTATAAAGGTGAGAAGTTGAACTGGTTCGAGGACAGACTTTGGAAGATTGAGAAGAAACCCACAGGAGCTGAGTATGTCCTGGGTAGTTTGAAGAGCTGACCTGACCTGTAAAGGTGACTGACCCACTAAGAGCCAGTCGTCCAGATACAGGAAGATGGTGATACCCTGTTTTCTGAGGTAAGTCACCACTACTGCAAGGCACTCTGTGAACATCCTTGGAGCTGATGTTAGGCCGAATGGCATAGCTCTGAACTGGTAATGGCCTGAAGGCAACTCGAACCTGAGGTATTTTTTGTGGAGGCACTTGATAGTAATATGGAAGACAGGCATCCTTGAGGTCCAGAGATGCGAGCCAATCCCCTGGCCTTAGAGAGGGAAGGATTATTCCCAGAGTTACCATTTTGAATTTGGGCTTTGAAATGTGTTTGTTCAAATACCTTAGGTCTAGGATGGGTCACCACTCCCCTGTTTTCTTTGGGGTAAGGAAGTACATGGAGTACAGTCCTTTTCCCCTGTGCTGAGTAGGAACCTTCTCTATAGCTCTGAGAGCTAGAAGAGAGGAAACATCTTACTCTAGGGCAATGGTTTCTGAGAGTGATGCAGGTGCAAAAGACTTGGCCTTCTTTTTTGGAAATTTTTTGAAGCTGAGGGTCAGTCCCTGGCTTACTACTTCCAGGACCCACTTGTCTGAGGTCACAGACTTCCAGGCCTAGAAGCAGTAAGCCAGCCTGCCTCCTACTGGAAATGCAGAGTTGACACGGGTTGACACATCAGGGTGCCTGCTTGGCAGGAGCCTTAGACAGAGGAGGAGGGAGCAGCTCTGCTCATCCCCCTCCTGCCCCTCCCTCTGAAGAACCCCCTCTGTGGGAAGGGAGGAGGAGGCCTGGGCTTGGTCAAAAGGCCTTCGAAAGGACCTGCCCCTAGACTGCTGCTTGTGTGGAGTGGCTTGCCTTTCTTTGGCCTGTGCACTCCTGTACGTGGTCCTGTATTCATCCATTTTCTTCATGTAAGCCTCCGTCTGCTCCCCAAACAGAGCGTTACCTACGACAGGAAAATCCATAGCCTTAGTCTGGGTATCCTGTGAAAGGCTAGTACATCTGAGCCAAGCATGTCTTCTGAGAGACACAGATGTAGCCTTGACTCTAGATGCCACATTATTGGAGTCCACAGAAGCATGAAATTGCATTTTGATGCCTCAATTCCATCAGCAGCCACCTCCTCGGCTAGCTGGGGAGAGGCCTGCTTAGCCAGTTCCAGAACTGTATCCCATCTGGATTTCTGGTACCTGGCTGTGTAGGCCATATAAGTAACCTGCCTGAGTCCCAAAGAGGATGCCAAATACTGTTTTTTGGCCATGGCATCCACTTTCCTGGAGTATTTATCCGGGGGTGGTGGTGAAGCCAAAGGAATGTTGGCCCTGTCACAGGCTGCAGCCTGCACTACCCCAACATGGCTGCAATGACTATAAAGGAACTCCGCAGCTGAGCCTGATAACAAATATCTCCTGTCCATTCTCTTATCCACAGGAGGTACTGAATTAGGGGTTTGTAAAATTCTGTGCGTCTGTTTCCCCAAGGATTTATGAAGAGGGATAGACTGTCTTTTGGACTCTAGGATGTCCATCATTTCCACAAAATCAGGCTCTTCATCCTCCTCTGCAGCTTCAACCAAGGGAAGCAGCAGGGTTTCTGCCACCTTTTTGTAGAACAAAAAATGTGAAGGGGACTCAGAGCCTGGGAAGAGACACCCCTGTGGGCCTGTCTGGGGAGATGTCCGGTTCAATGGGCACATCCAGACCCCCTTGGTCATCGTCTCCCTCCCACTCCTCATAATAAGTGTCTGGATCATAATCTGGAGGAGACGGATCCAACCGAACCGACTGCCTAACTGGTGGTACCGGTTCGGACGGAACTGGTCTAAGTGACTGAACAATGCTAATCGCTTTGGCTATTTCGCCCGCGGTTGGAGAGTGCAAAACCGGATCTGAATCGGCAGACTTATGCTTCTTTTTTGATGGAACCGACCCCTCGGGGTCAGCTCTCCTTTGCCCGAGGAGGCACGCTTCTAGGTCAGTAGGCACTCCCTCAGGTTCGGCCAAGAACTAAAACTGGGCAGGCCATCCAGATCTACAGACTTCTCGGCCTCCCTTTCCTTCAGTCTACTCAGTCTTTTGTCTAGAGTGGATTTCGGAAAGTTTTTACAGATTTGGCAGTCTGACTTCAGGTGGTCAAACCCAGACAATAAACAGACGAGAAGGGGTCAGCATTAGCATAGGCCTCCCCACACTCAGTACAGTGTTGAAACCCAGTGGGACCGGTTTTCTTCTTGGATTTCTCAGACATGGCCAACCTAACAAATTACCCTATTGCAGCTTTCAAGCCAGGTAATACAATAACCGATCGGTTACAAACCGTGTCACAGGCTTTTTAAAAGAACTGGCAAAAAAGCCCGGTTCTTTAGAAGCCAATCGGTACAGGAACACCACTCTAATCCCAGAAATAAAAGTAAACAGAATGGGTCGGTTCCAAACCGGATCGACCGGAAAGAAACCGAAGAAAAGAACAATTTCCAACTTTTTCACAGAAATAAAACACAGTCACTACCTATCTACACACTACCTGTACCGTAGACAGAGGCTGGAAATCCGAAAATAACAAAAAATTATACGGTTTAAACCAAACGCTTTACTTTTTACCGAACCAAGCAGAGGAAATCTCCAGAGTGACTTCAATGTTAGGCGGAGTAAAGAATCCGACGGTTACACTGGGAAGTACCACAGACAGAGGTTTGAATACCGAGCTCGAGCTCAACGTTCTATGCTTCTGCACAGAGTTAACTCTTTCCTCTCCGGGGCAGTTCAAGTGCTGGGGCTAACTGCATTATGTCTGAATACAGCAAGACTTCATGTTGTTTGAACCTGACCAGATCCAAAAGGGTGGTATTGGGTAATTTCAACTAGGCCCTGTGCTGTGATAAATTTTTTTTTGGTTTTAACCATTAGTCCAAGCCGGACAAGGCTTTCAGGCTGCTATTTCGCAAGGATTGCCTGATATAAAAAGAACAAAGATGTCCTCCATCTGAGGTGTTAACCACCGTGCCGAATAAGCCACCGAAGGGGCAATATCACAAGGGAGCTATATACCCCTATCAAAGGAGCGGAAGAGCCTGAGCGGCTCCCGACCATTAAATTAGAATGTTCCACAGAGTGTAATTGTCTTGATGACTGAAAAAAGTCTAGACGCAAAAGTGTATGGTCCACGGATGCAGTCTGAAATACTATAGTAGGCCCCATTATGGAGGAACTACTGAAAAGATCTTCCATCACGGACTCTGATGATAGAGAGGGCGTGCCCCTCAGTATATGAAATGAGTCATCCGCTGTATTACTGACCAGAAGGACAGGAAGAGACTCATCTAGATGCACTTCTACCACAGGAGGACCCCTAAGGGAGGTCTAGGTCAGAGCCACTAGAGACTCTGCCACCAGGAAGGATGTCGATGAGCTTGGCACCACATAGGGCGCAGAGAAAGTGCTGAGCGGAATGAGCTATTCCGCTGGCAGAACAGTGCAGGAGAGTTCCATCAGCGGAAACCGCTGGATGTCACAAGATCCCACGCAGACTGCCACTCACTAAGATGTGTGGAAAAAAATAATCCGCAGAACGGGACTCCATTCTGTGGAAAACATCCTGTCACAAGTTCTGCGGAGAAGAAGTCTGTAGAAGGAAAATTTGTCACTAGTTCTGCCAGACAGCACCCACTAGCACCCCTGCGGCACCAGCATCACTCGTGGCACAGGAGGGCACCAAGCAGTGCCTATACCAACCTGGGCGACACCCGAGGGCACCCACAGCAGTACCCGCAGGCACCTCCGACACCCATGCAGCAATGGCACCCGAGGCACCCCCGACACCCATGGAAAGAATGGCATCTGAGAGCACCAGTGGCGCCCATGAAACTCATGGCAGCCATGGGTGCCCGTGGTACCACCCGCGGCACCACCAGTGGCGCCGGCAACCAACGGCAGCAACAAAAGCACCCACGGCACCTCACAGAGTGATGGTGCCGACCCACAGCGCTGACTACGGCATCAAGCCATGGCGCTGACCAAGGCACAGCGCTGACCCAAACACTAGTGGCAGCCATGGTGCCCATCCACGGCGCCAGACCTGCGTCACCCATGGCGTGCACAGCGCCAAGACAAACACCACCATGGAAAATGCCAATGGAAAATCCTGAGAAGGGGAGAAGGAAAAAGGTGGTGCCCGTGCCAGCCCCTGCATGGAAAAGAGAGGGTGGTAGGCATGAGGGGTCGACACGATGGCAAAGGCACCAAGAGGGCACTGCGCTCATCCTGATCCAATCGACCCGGCCCCAAGGCCCAGAGGCCCCCAAAATCAGGAACACAGGCTAGGAAAACTGGAAGAAGTCGAACCCCATACTCCACAGGAGCGGCCCAGAGGTGAAACTGCTCACCGGAGCTACAACGAGGACAGAGATGGAGTCCGGAGTCGAGAATGCGGCCGTTAGGAGCGGGGCCAAGAAGAGCCCACCAAACTCGGTTTAGGCCTAGCGCCCCTCCTGACGAACAATCCTCGTGCAGACG
Source organism: Neoceratodus forsteri (assembly GCA_016271365.2). Taxonomy (NCBI): domain Eukaryota; kingdom Metazoa; phylum Chordata; order Ceratodontiformes; family Ceratodontidae; genus Neoceratodus; species Neoceratodus forsteri. The sequence continues at coordinate 1,279,338,338 of CM057453.1, forward strand.
TACCAGAGGGCAACCTCGAGTGGCACAGATTCTTCTTCCCCCAACGAGGAAGAGCAGCTCGAGGTTAAGCGTGAGCCGATCCCGGAACCGCTTAGACACGCAAGGCCTGTGGACTGCCCCCCCACAAAAGCACAGGACTGTCCGCAGCAGGGCCCCCGCTATCAAGGGTGGCGGACTGGACACAGCCCTCTGCCACAACAACTTTTAAACAAAGTCCTCCTACCGTCTAAGGACGGCTTCGATGACAGCAGGTGAGAATTTCTTTTTCTTCTTCATAATCTTCTTTTCTTGTTCATAAAATAAGAAATTACTACTAAAATGTTAAATTAAATACTAAAAGCTGCTGTCGTATAGGCGAAAACTTTGACTCCGCGAACGACCGATACTCCAACATCCAATAAGCGCTTGATGGAGAACAGGAACTGAGGTGGTTGGAGTGGGTCGACGAGGATAGCCTGCACAGGCTAAAGCTAGTCTTGTGGTGCCATGCATGCGTGGTCCTGTCTTGGTGCTGTCCCACTAGTGTGAATGAGTGATGGAGACTTAGTTCAGGAAGATAAAACAATTTCCACAGTAAAATAAATCACCATCTACAACACTACCTGTACCGTAGACAAAGATTTGAATACTAAAAAAATAATAAACAAGTTGAAAAAACGAACGCTTTTTGAAACTTTACCGAACCGAGCAAAGGAGAACTCTCCGGAGCGACAACACAGCTAGGCAGAGTAAAGAATCTGACGGTTACACTGATAAGTACAAGAGACAGAGGTTTGAAAACCGAGCTCGAGCTCAATGTTCTATACTTCTGCACAGAGTTAACCCTTTCCTCTCCAGGGCACAGTTCAAGTGCTGGGGCTAACTGCATACTGTCAGAATACAGCAAGACTTCATGTTGTTTGAAGGGTCACCATCCTGAACCTTTGGTATTCTACATAATCGGTTAGGGAGCCAATGTCCAGGATGGACCAAAGATACTGAGTTTTCTTTGGAAACAGGAAGACATGGGAGTTAATACCCTTTTCCCCCGCTGCTGCAGGCGGGGACTGGCTCTATTGCCCTTTTTTGCAAGAGGGCCTGGATTTCTCCTTCAATGACAGGTATGTGAGAAGGAGGATAGCTTGAGGACCTTGATGGAGTTTCTGGGGGGATTCGAGTGAACTCCAGTGTATGTCCCCTCCTTAAAATATCTAGGACCCAAAGGTCCGAAGTGATTCTGCTCCATCCCTCCAGGTGGAGGGAGAAGCGACCCCCTACTGCCTCCCCTTGCACCTCCACTGGAGCAGGGGGGTCAACAGGGAGTCACTGGGTAGAGCTGGGGGTTGGCAGAGAGGTTTGGGAGGACTTTGGACCTCGAAAGGGAGCGCCTCCAGGTTGCTGGCTTCTGGCCTTCCTTTTAAAGCTGCCCCTCTGGGCCAACTGGTTTCCACGGGCAGACTGGCACAAGGATTTACGAAAAGGCCATTTTCAAAAGTGTTTCTGGTTCCCCTTATACATCTGTTGGATGACCAAATGGATTTGCCCGACTCCTTGAGACGAGAGATAAGGCCCTTAGTCTCCGAACCAAATAGCATGGAACGGAAGGTCCCTGATTCCAGTCTGCAGATCCTGGGAGAATCCTGAGACTTGAAGCCAGGCATGGCGCCTTAGGCAGACACCTGCTTCTGCTGCCCTAGACGCTGTCTCTGCAGTGTCATACGAGACATGCAGAACATGGGTGCCTCCATCCAAGCCCGATTTGAGAATGTCCAGGAGCTCCGTTTTTTGTGTGGAGTCTGGCAAGGCACTGGCTATCTCTTGTCCCTTCTCCCATAGAGCATTCTGGTACTGGGCCACATGCGTCAGGAAGTTCAGGGAATGTATGGAGCAGGTGGATGCAGAGTATACCTTTCTGCCCAGCTGGTCCAAATAGCGGGGCTCCTAATTGGCAGTCTGAGAGCTGAGGTGTTTGGGTTGTCAAGATCTGTCATGGGCAGCCGCTATAACCATAGAGTCGGCCTGAGGGTTTTCCACCAGATAGGGCTTGTCCCTCGGCGCTCTATACAGCCTGTCCGATTTTTTTGGGAACTGCCGGGATGTTTCCAAGTTATCCAAGTAGAGTCTTGGAATGTATCCACCAAAGGAGGCACTACCAAAGGTTTTAGTTCCTTTTGCCTCAGGTAACGTGCCAGCCTCCAGCGTTCCAGATCCACGTCCTCCGTCTCCCATTCGTTGAAGGCCTGGATGTGTCACGACGTCCATGAAAGTTGGACAGTCAGGAGGCGAACGGGGTAGTTCCTTATCCTCAGAAGAACCAACTCCTGAAAGGGATGAGGAAGAAGAGGCAGACTGGCACCTGGAACGTGAGGAGACTGAATTGTGCCTGTAAGGACTACCCTTCCCTAGAGCACTGGGTAGTCCCAGACTGTCGACAGCTCATGGACCGACAACAGAGCGGAGACCAGTGCTTGTAGGGGGACCGGCATTGGTTAGAAGAGTGAGCCCGACGGCTGGAGGACCATGAGCAGTGCCGTCAGCGGTCCCTGGACCGAGACCGGGATCGAACCACCGAGGCCAAGCGGGACTTGGAAGGCTTACGCCGCTCGTCGGGGGTTTTAAAGGCGATCTGACAGGAAGATCCCCAGTGTCCTATAAGCCCAGTTGGTCAGGAATCGGTGTTGGGTCCAACTTTGGGGTAGCCTCGTCCTTTTTGACTTGGCTCCACCAGAAGGAGAAGAGCTTCAGCAACTCCTTCTTATTGAAAACTGAGGCCGCCATCCCCTTCAGGGGAATAGGTGAAGCCAGAAGGTATGGCAGGGACTTAGGGGAAGATCCTGAAGAAGAGCCCTCCGTAGTGGAAGACTTCAGGGCCAGCGACGGTACCTTGACTGGCGCAGGCTCACCTTTAGTCACGTCAGCCTTAGTCACCGTAGACGGTGTGGAGGCTGGTGTCACGGCCGGGGTTGGCTCCGACTTAGCCGATTCGGAAGAGCAGGACCCAGGAAGGGCCATAGCCTGAGAGTCCCGGTCCTTGTCTGACAGTTTACCTAACCCGGGTAAAGCCGTAACTGAGGCCTTTATTGGCGGGGTCGAAGCATGCACCGAGGTAGAGACCTTGGTGGAATCCGCCGAGATAGAAGAGATGCGCAGCGTGGCCAAAATAACCTCGCCTTGGCCGGTTTGTTGGAGGCTCACCGGGCCAGTGTTTGTGTCTTCGAAGAGTGCTTCAAACTGTCGGAACCGCCCGAGCCGGAAGAAGAGGCCTTCCTATGGGGAGAGCAGGACCTGGGCTGCTGGTGGGACTGACTACAGTCCTTCTCATGGGACTTGTCCCAGTGCTTGCCCTTTTCCCCGGGAAAGCTCTGCAAGATGTCCATCTCCTTCTCCAAAAGGTGGGCTTTTAAGGCCTTCAGGTGTCAGATAAGAGTCCTGCTGGTGAAGCCCTTGCAGATCTTGCAGGAATGAAGGTCGTGGTCTGGCCCCAGACAGGAGATGCAGGCTTCGTGGCTGTCCTTCGATGGCAGCCGCCATAAGCACGAGAAGACGGAGGACTGACCTGGCTCCGACCAGACAGGAGATAAGCCTGAATCTGAAGGGTCTCAACCCTGTCCGGCAGCAAGAAGGCTTTGCCTAGGGTCGTGTTCAGTATCGCCCCTATAAATTGGAGGCGATGGCAGGGGACCAGATGGGACTTGGCCTGGTTGACGTTAATACCCAGGCTGGTAAAAACCTGCAGGGTAAGGGAAAGGGAGTGCAGGAGTTCCTCCCTGGAAGGGGCCGCCAGGAGTCAATTGTCCAGGTACAGGAAGACCTGCACACCCTGAGTACGCAGGTGGGCTATCACTGACAGGCATTTGGTACATTTATTTAGTTTTTGTTGACCGGTTAAGTGCACTAGACAAATCCTGCCTATTTTCAGGCACTACCCGGGGGAAGGGAATACAGATGAATGCCAAATGACCTTGAACCAGATGAAACCGTTGGTGGTATTTTTAGTGAATGAGGGAAAATTGGCCAGGGCACCGGGGAAATTCCCCTACTCTTTTTGATAAGTACCATGGGATCTTTAACATCCACCTGAACTACCACCAATCCAGGCAGATGGGACCTTGGTTTAACGTCTCATCCGAAAGACGGCACCTCAGAAGTGCAGCACCCATCTCATGCTGCACTACAGTGTCAGTACTGGGATATTAACCCAAGTGCCAGATGTGGGAACTGAACCCACAAGCCCTCTGATCTCCTGGCCTCAGAGGCGAGTGTGCTACCTTCTGAGCCAATGACAAATACTCAGGGGGGGGGGCTGAGGAAAGACCAAATGGGAAGGCCTTGAACTGGTAGTGGCCCCCCTGAAAGCAAAACCGGAGGTATTTGCGGTGGGAAAGGCATATGGGTATATGCAGGTATGTATCCTGCATATCCAGAGCGTGTAGCCACTGTCCCGGCCGAAGTAAGGGAAGAAGACTCTGCAAGGAGAGCATTCCAAAGCGTTTGTACACCATGAACATGTTCGGGGAGCCGAGGTCTAGGAGAGGCCTGAAGTCTCCCGTCTTTTTTGGAACTAGAAAGAAATGGGAATAGTAACCCCTCCCCCAATGATGAGTGGGGACGGGCTCTATTGCCGGCTTCGACAGAAGGGACAGGATTTCTTCTAGAACCAGAGGAAGATGTTGCGGGGAATAAGACGACTGAGGAGGGGGTTTTCGAGGAGGTTTTTGTAGGAACTATTGAGTGTCCAGCAGATATCAGATGGAGCACCCAAGCACCTGATGTTATCCTCTCCCAAGCTGGTAAATGGGAGGAGAATCTCGCCCCCCCACCGGTTCCTCTGGAATGGCCAGAGGGAGAGGCAGGGAGTCAGGAGGTGGAGGGTAGCACAGCAGCCAAGGCTCCCGTGGGTTTTTTGCTGGGGGGAGTCTTGGTTGCTGGAGGGGTCCGACGTTTGTTGGCGTGCTTTCCTTGGTTAGGTTTTGTTTTTTGTTGGTTTTGGCGATGAAAAGGACGTTGCTGCCCTTGAGGGGGACTGTACTGTACTGACTTAAGTGCAGTGCCCTTCTCCTGAAGTTCTGTTATAATGTCCTTAACATCACCTCCGAACAGCACCGAACCCCTGAAGGGAGCATCCTGTGTGGCAGTCTGCACTTCAGGGACCGATCCTGACACATGGAGTCAGGCATGACACCGTAAGCCTACGGCGAAAGCCGAGCTTCTGCCAGCTGTGTCCACTGCATCGTAGGTGGCACGGAGCATGTGCCTATAGGCCGAACAAGCAGATCGGAACACGTCTCCCAGTTCCTGTGTAGTCTGTGAATCAGGAAGGGAGTCCAGCTTGGATTCAACCTGGCTAAGAACGTAGTTGAGGGCCCTGATGCCTAGGGTCGAAGATGAGTAAATCATCTTCCCGTACTGATCCAGAAGTCGGGATTCTTTGTCAGGTGGGGACGAGCTCAGGTGTTTTGGATTGGCGGAGCGGCCGTGGGTGGTGCTGGTCACAACCAAGTCTGCCTTGGGTGGAGACTGAGAAAGTCTTTACCCGCTGGAGCCTGATACAGCCTATCCGCCTTCCTTGGAAGGGGGGGCTAGCGTGGAAGGTTGCTTCCAAATAGTGGAGATAAGACCTGTAGGGGAAGGGAAAGCTTGGATGCTCCTCTATTCTTAACCTGCTGTCTGGCAGTCGAACGAGGTCTGTTGCTGGCTGGACGAAAAGGCATCCTCTGGTGGAGGCCAGGAAGCCCTCCACTAGCTCTACCTATGCCATGAAATGGAAACGGTTCTCTATTTGGGCCGCATCCAAAGGTTTTGAGCCTTTCTCGTGCTCTGTTGGGCGGCTTTTGGATTATTTGTGACACTTCTTTGATCTGGGTCTCAGTCATTCCTCTCTGAAGGTTCACATGGCAGACATCTCTGCATACCATGTTCCTTTTGGGGACAGGACTTCTGCGCAACTGGAGGTCTCCAAGACCTTTCTTAGAGGGGTCCTCCACTTGAGACCCCCCATTCGGGTTCCTGTCCCTCCTTGGGATTTGAATTTTATCCTTGAGAAGCTTACTCCGCCTCCTTTCGAGCCGGCAGCCTCAAAAGACCTAAAGCTCCTTTCATGGAAGACTCTCTTCCTTGTGGCCGTTACTTCTACTTGAAGGATTTCCGAGCTCCAGGCCCTCATGTGCAAAATCCCGTACTTGGATTTTTCACAAGGAACGTGTAGCTCTGCATACCAACCCTAAGTTTCTTCCCAAGGTGGCAGTGGAATCTACACTGAATCAATCCATAGAGCTGCCTGCCTTCTTTACGCAGCACTCCAATCAAAGGGAGTACCTCTTGCATACTTTAGATGTTCACCGAATTCTGAGATACTACACCACCAGGACGAAGGATCTCAGAAAGACTGACAAACTGTTTATCTCTTTTGCTTCTAAAAGAGAAGGCAATGCTGTTTCTAAGCAATGCCTATCTAAATGGTTGGTTCACAGTATCACTTTCTGTTATGACAAGTACAACAAGACCCTGCCGGTTCAAGTCAGAGGCCATTCCACCAGAGGGGTCGCTGCCTCTGCTGCTTGTTTCAAGAATATGTCAGCGACAGACATCTGTGCAGCTGCTACTTCGACTTCTGTCCATACCTTTACGAAACACTACAGTTTGGACATTGCCTGTCGCCGTAGAGCGGGCTTCGGGTTGGCTGTTCTGCAGATTCTTCTTTCCTAATACCTCAGCAGCCAGAGGGTCTACTTTTGGATAGTTTTCCTCCTCCTGTTTGCTTTTGCTTGTTCCAGACTGCTTGGGACTTAGTCCTTTTTGTAATTACCTACTACAAGAGCCCTCTCAAAGTAAGATAGTACAGTTACGTAAGAACTTACCGTAACAGTAGATCTTCGAGGGAGGCTCTTACAGCAGGCTATAACCATTAGGACTAATGCCACAGGCCTCAGGATCCACTGGAAAAATGATCAGCTAGCAGTACCCAGCAGGGACCGCCCCGTTACTAAACCTGGGTAGTTTTGCATTGTATGGGGCAGGCAAACAGATCCAGGTCTGGATGACCCCATAGGTCAAAAATGTCTTTGACCACTGCTTGCTTGAGCTTCCATTCGTGGGCTCTTACTCTGGTGGCTGACACTGTGCATAGGTGCCTGGTGCGTGCTAGGGTGTGAAAAAGCTGCTCCCTGGAGTGAGCTTCGAGAAGCCAATCGTCCAGGCAGGGAGAGACATACAGTCTGTCCCTGAAAAGGACTGTTGCCACCACTGCTAAACATTTGGTAATGACCCGTGGTATAGATGATAAGCTGAAAGGCAATACCCTAAACTGGTAGTGTTCCCCTGAAAAAGAAATCGGAGATATTTCCTGTGAGGGGGACAAATCTTGATAAGGCAGGTGGCATCCTGCATATCCAGGAACAAATCCAGTCCCCTACTTGCAGTAGTGGGAGTAGGTCTTGCAGAGTTACCATTCTGAACTTCTTGTATAGAATTAAATAGTTCAGGTCTTGGCTCTAGAATGGGCCTCAGATCTCCTGTTCACTTTTAGACTAGCAAGTACAGAGGATAGAACCTGTGTTCCTCTGTTCCCAAGAAACAAGTTCTATGGCCCTTTTCCGGAGCAAAGTGAGGCTCTCCACTAGCAGCAATGGTATGTGCTCTGGAGAATAGAGGGAAGGCACTGGTGGATGGTCTGGAGGTGATTCCAGAAGCTCTAGAGCGGGTCCTTGTCTATTATCTGCAGGATCCAAGCACTGATCCTCCACTGGTCTAGGTGGAGGATAGGCACCCGAGATACTGGTGGGCTCGGGAAGTCATACAGATCGGATCCTGTTGCTGCAGCTGCAGCTGCACCCCCACCTCTAGTCTCTTCTGAGTGGGAACCTGGAGTGGCTTCTGCGCAGGCAAAGCTTTGATGCTCCTCTACTCTTACCCTGCTGTCTGGCAGTTGAACGATGTCTGTTGCTGGCTGGACGAAAAGGCATCCTCTGTCTGCTCCTTGGTTGAGTGTGGTACAGGAAATGCACTGACTTCAGCGTTCTCTCTGAGGCCTGCAGGTTGGAGAGGATATCTTGTATGTCTGCACCAAACAATCTGTATCCTCTAAAGGGGGCACTGAGAATGGATTGCTGACAATCATTCGCAAAGCCCGCCACTCTCAACCAGGAATGTCTCCCCGATGCATACTCCAGAAGCTGCTTCCCTGGCAGAAGCATCAGACATACAGCAAAAACGTACGAGATGTTTACTTATGGCTGCTCCTGCTTTTAGAGCTTTTAAGAGCTCCTGCTTAGAAGCACCCTCTGGGAGGGCTTGGGCTGCTGCCTTGGCCTTCCTCCAGAGTATTTACCTATATCGGCCTGATAATTTGCAATCCTCAGGCCTAAAGTGGCAGAAGCAAAAGTTCTCCTTCCCAAAACATCTAGCCTACTAGACTCCTTGCAAGGAGGCAGGGAGCTGAAGTTTTCTGGTGTTTTAGATCTGTCATGGGCAGCATTTATGACCACCAAATCAGCCTCAAGTTTTCTTGTAAAAGAGGCTTGCCTGAGGAGGCCCAATACATCTTACTGGGATCTGACAATTCATAATTAGACTGAGCAGAAATATCTGTTCGAATTTCTATACTTCTACTGGAGTATATCAAAACGCTCTTCCTATTTGGTCTTGGTTCCTGGGACCTGACATACCTGATGACCATAACGTTGAGTGCTGGCAGGAGGTGCTAAAGAGTTAATGGGTTAACAGGTTTCTCTGTTAACCATGATGGTTTTACATGTTGATGCAGATGTGAGCTGACTCCGCCCCCCCCTACACCTTTCTCCTGCCTGGGAGCTGAACTAGGCACAGCGTGGTACATACTGACAAGATACTGTCTGTGAGAATATTCTTACTGTAGAGGATACCCCGAGAAAGGTACGGGAGACATCTAGCTGAGCAATCATGCAGTCACCCACGGGCTTATGAAATGCAGAGATGGCCGAAAAGTGCACCTTTAGAGAGGAGTACTGGAGACCTGAGTCAGATAGAGAGATCAGGTAGTCCAGTATGAGGTTTACCTGGCAGGTGAAAGGGTCCAAACGATGTTTGGCAACCCAGATGGCAAACCACTTCCACTTCATGGCATATGTGGCTTGAGTGGAAGGCTTCCAGGCAGCCACAAGGACATCTGCCACCCTGTTCCGAGACCCTGAACCCCGCGATGGCAGTGTCCTCAGGAGCCAAGCATGCAGATGGAGGGACCCGAGGTTGGGATGGACCAGGGTCCCCCTGATCCTGGGTTAATAGGTTTCTGCATAGAGGGAGAGGGCCCGGAGGTTCCTCCGTCAGCTGCTGTAGCAAAGGAAACCATATCTGCCAAGGCCAGAATGGAGCCACTAGGATCATGCTGGCCCCCTCAATCTGCTACTTCATTAGCACCCTCTGGATCAGAGGAAACTGAGGGAATGCATAAAGAAACCTCCCTCTCCAAGAGAGGGACAACGCATCTCGCCAGAAAACTCCAGGCCTTGCATCTAGTGAGCAGAAGTTGGGCAGTTTTGCGTTGAGTGGGGACGCAAAAAGGTTCAACTCTGGATGACCCCATCTGTCAAAGAAGTCTTCTGCGACGGATGAGAGCAGCTCCTATTCGTGCATGCTGGACTGAGTCCTGCTGAGCCCGTCAACGACCCACCTGCTGGGTCCTGAGAAACTGAAGAGCCAGTAGCCCTGGAGGAAGAAGGGGCAGGCTTCGACATGAGAGTCATTGATGATAAACCTGTTGTCGTCGAAGGAGGGGCCAATCACCCTGAGGTCAAAGGCCGGGCGCCCTGAGAATCGGGCAGAAAAGCTGTCGATATGGGTCTGGTGGGCAGAGACACCTAGAGGTCAGTTTTCTGCGTTGGTACATCCGCAGCCAACAAGGACCCCCCAGAGGCAGTAGAAGAGGCTGTTGGGGAACGAGATCGTTGCCAGGGGAAGCGGTTGCGATCTTGGTCTTTTTTATTAAGGACTTTTCCCCTGAAGATCTGCCTCGGACCTTGGAGGACTGGGAGATCGACAATCCGGTCAGTGACTGAGAGGCTGGGAACCTGTAGGGCCCCTGCCTGGAGCCGACTTTTGATCCATCAGGAAATTTTTAAAAGCCTTTTTGCGTCACCTGGGGATTGTTTGATTACACTTCTGGCAGAGCTCACAGTCAGAAACTTCATGTTTGGGCCCAAGACAGCAGACACAGAAAGAGTGTTCATCTGTGGCGGCAATCTTCTTTCTGCAGCGACTGAAGACAGAGGTAGAAGGATTAACCCTTGACAAACAAGTTGGAGCAATCTCTTCAAAAGAAGAGATTCAGGAAAAATACTTAAGAAAAGTCGTAGGTGGAAAAATGGCGTGAATACTGCGTCGGAGCTTCCATGGAGGTCCATGCGAGTGAGTCCATGGCAGGAAAGAACTGAGGAGGGTGAGGGGCCACTCACGCCTTTATAGGGTTGGTGACGTCGAAGGCATTAGCAGCATTAGTTGTACTGCTGAAAATCATGTGTGTGGATTCCCTTCACTGACGGTGAAGTTCCTACGGTATGACCTGATGACTGACATAACACCGATGAAGATCAATTCTTCTGCGACGGATGAGAGAAGCTCCCATTCGTGCATGCTGGACTTGAAGTGTTTAGGACACTGGGGACATGGACCACAGAGTGTCAGACCATGGTCTAATGCCCAGTAAAACCCCTTCATGGCCTCCCTGCAAAGTGGGGTACGAATGGGTCCCCCTCCATTTATTGTACACTACACGGAGATTGTCTGACTGCACCAACAGCTGACCGCAGCAAGGTGGCTCTGAAGGGCCTGCATGGCACAGAGCACCGCTCTAATCTCTAGGACACTGATATGCAAGGTGGTTTCTATCTGAGACCAAGAGCCCTCGGTTTGGAAGGGCCCCAGGTGTGCCCACCACCCCAGACGCATCCATGATGAGGATCTGCTGAGGAGTGGAAATCTGAACTGGAACGTCTTGCAGCAGGTTCAAGGGGTCCTTCCACCACTGCAGCACCTTGCGGACTGGGGAAGAGACCAGGACTAGGTGGTCTAACTTGTCCATGCGCTGGTCCCACTGAACCCTGGAGGGTCCACTGAAGGATGTGCATATGAAGCCTGGCCAGTGGCATGGCAGCTGCCATCAGACCCATTCTCAGGTACACCCTGGCAGGAACACAGCGGCTTTGAGCAAGTTCCTGGGCTTGGGCTACAAGACACACTGTCCTGTTCTGGGGTAGGGAGGCCTTCCCCTGCGCCGAGTCTAGAACCGGCCCTATGTACTGCAGCCTTTGGGATGGTACTAGAACCGACTTGGGCAGATTTACCTTAATGCCCAGGGAGAGAAAAAGCTGGAGTTCTCTCCAGAGTCAGCAGAAGCTGTTCCCTGGACCAGGCCTTTAGGAGCCAATCGTCCAGATAAGGGAAGCCATACAAACCACCCTTCCTTCTGAGGGCTGCTGCTAAGCACTTGGTAAAGACCCGAAGCGCAGAGGACAAGCCTAATGGCAGCACTTTGAAATAATAAGGCTTGCCCTGAAACGCAAAGCAGAGAAACATCCTGTGAGGAGGAAAGACTGATATGTGCAGGCAAGAGCCTGCATGTCCAGCAAACACAGCCAATAGCCTGTCTTGAGGAGAGGCAACAGGCCTGGGAAAGTCACTATGTGGAACTTTTTGTACTGGACACAGAGACTGAGGTCCTTTAGATCCAAGAAGGTCCTCAAATCTCCAGTCTTTTTGAGGACCAGGAAAAACCTGGAATAAAAACCCTCGTTTCTCTGGCACCTGGGCACTGGCTCGACGGCCTGCTGCACAGAAGGGACTGTACCTCTTCCCAGAGAACAGACAAGTGAGCAGAGGGTGGGGGTAACTGGAAAGTGGGAGTGGGGAGGTTGCTTGATGAGCTCCTGGGTGTAACCCCTTTCTATGATCTGCAAACTCCAAGCATCTGAAGTTATGGTTCTTCATTTATTGAGATGGAGGGAGAATCGACCTCTGACCACCACCTCTTGGTCGTGGACCTGAAAAGGGGGTCTGGCAAGGAGTCAAGCAGAGGCAGATCCAGTATTGCCAGGCAGGCAAGGCAGTGGGGCTTTGCGCTCCCTTTGGGGGGCGAGCGGCTGTACCAGGTCTACTGGCTGCTCTGTGAAAGGGGGGGGGGGCACGCTGTTTACCTCTTGGTTGAGTATGGTAAAGACAGTGGACAGACTAGAGAGCCCTGCAGATCAGGGATATCCTGGACGTCCGGACCAAACAGCTTAGTGCCACTGAAAGGGGCATTAGCACCCTCTGCTGGACATCAGCAGCGAAACCAGAGACCCTCAACCAGGAGTGCATACATAAGCATATGCCCATGGCAGCAGCCCTGGCAATAGTGTCAGCCATGTCATACATGGCCCTGAGGAGGTGCTTGCTAACATCCTCAGCCGTCTACAGGTACTTAAGAAGTTCCTGCTTCTGTGTACCATCTGGGAGGGCCTGGGCAGCAGCCTTGCCCTTCTTCCAGTTAGAATTCTGGTACTTAACCATAGTTCGCAATCCTCAACCCAAGGGTGGAGGAGATGTAAATCCTCTTACCCCAGAGATCAATTCTACAGGACTCCTTTTCTGGAGGGAGGGAGCTAAGGTGCTTGGGCATCTTAGACCTGTCGTGGGCTGCCCTAATCACTGAGTTGGTTTCGGGATGGGCAGCACAGCAAGGGGACCCCTGGGGGGGATGGTAAAGTTTATCTGCTCTGTGGGGCATAGCTGGCACCATGTCTGGTCTATGCCAGGCTGCTGTGGCCGCATTCCTCAAAGCAGGCAAGATTGGAGGAATTATTTTTTTCAGGGGGGGCGGGAGAGGGACTCTGGGATCTCCGGGAAGTCCACCAGCTCTTTCCTGGTGGCATCCTCTTCCTTAGTGTGGAAGCCCATGGCTGAGGACAACTGCTTCTTTACACTGAAAAATGTGGGGTCCTCAGGAGGAGACCCAGGAGTATGCTTAACAGAATCCTCACTGATAGAGGAGGCTCTGGTTCTGTTGGAGATGAGGATCTCTTCCTCATCATCAGCCGGAAGAATGAGATCTAGATGGGACTCCTTGACATCTACCTCTTCCAGACCCAGGTCCGGATGTGCCGACAACAGCCTGCGGGGAGTCTCCCGCGGCCTGTTGATGATGAAGCCATCTAAGGCATCCGCGATGTGGGCCTGTATGCGACCAATTGCTGTACAATCACCAAAGTGAATTTAGTTAGAATTTTGTTTCGGCTGACAACCATCAAGGGCTGCGTGGACAGGGGGGTTGGGGGTGTTTGAAGATCCGCCTGAGGCACCCAGAAAACTCGAAAAGCCTGTAGCCCTGGAAACAGAGGAGTCAGGCTTCGATGTGGGGGATTGTCGTCAACCCCGTCGTTGGGTAGATATGCTGTTGGTATGGATCTGGAGGGCACAGAGACCTGGATGGTGACTTTGCGTGTCGGTGCATCTGCAGCCGACAAGGATCCCCCAGATGAAGGAAAGGAGGCTGGCAGGGGGAGAAAGGTCGTGATCCCAGTCTTTGTATGACTTCCCCCCAAAAGACTTGTTTTGGACCTTGAGGCCAGAGGCTGGGACCCTGGAGGACCCCTGCTCGGAACTGGCTACCTGTTGATCAGAAAATGTTTAAGTGCCTTTTTTGCATCACCTGACGGTAGTTTGGTTAAACATCTGGCAGAGCTCACAGTCAGCAACTTCGTGGTCAGGCCCAAGACAGCAGATACAGAGGGAATGTTCATCTGTGGAGGCAATTTTCTTTCCGTGACGGCAGCAATGGAAAAGCAAAGTCAAAGGATTAACTCTTGACATAAACAAAATGAAGGAATCTCTAATAAAAGAGTTTCTGAAAATTTGCAGAGAAAACGTTCGTAGGCGAATAAATGGCACAAGACTGCATCGGAGCGTTTGTGAAGACCCATGCAAACGAGTAGATGGCAGGAAAGAACTGAGGAGGGAGTGGGGCCGCTCACTCCTTTATAGGATAGGTGACATCGATGGCGTGGGCGGCCCCAGTTGTACTGCTGAAAATCTTCAGTGTGGATCCTGCTTCACAGAAGGTGAAGTTCCTACAGTGTGACCTGATGACCGAAGATACAATATCACTGTAGTAATTTTTTCTTCAAACCCCAGGAACATGAAAATTACATATCTACCATAATTCTTGATCTTCCTGTGCATCATCATCATTCATCACTGACTGGGTGATCGCTGGAGACGTGGCACCCTGCGGAAGCTTTTTTTCCCCTTCCTTCTTAGAGGAAGGAGACGATGCCGGAGGCAGCACTGCCCAAGAGGCTGATGCACTGCGTGGCGTGTGCGGGTTTGCCACTAACAGCCACTGACTCCTGCTCCACCCAAGTTCTGCTCGCCAGAGAGAAGGAAATTAGTAGTACAGAGAAAAGACAAGGCAAGGGAGCCCAAGGGACAGTAAATGGAAAGGATATAAAATGAACAAGATTATATGCCGGCCAGAGGAGGATGACCTAAGGGTGTGGGCTCTGGCCCCAGCCCCTGAACAGCCAAGAAAAAGTGAGATATAGTAAAGGTAGGAAAAATAGAAGGGGGGAGAGAAGAGAGACAGCGCAACAGGGACCTACTCCACAAGGAAGCTCCGCGAGAGAGGGATATGAATATATCCAGAAGGCTTGTAAAGACCAGGTTCATGCTCCTGGCCTCTCAGGTGGACAACCAAACAGTCTAAGCCGCCCCGACTATTCAACTTTTGAGGCAGGCAAGCTCAGGTTCACACAGGTAGCCCACACAGACTCTGGGTCAAGGTTAACAGTCCAGATGGAGGCTCTGGAGCCAAGACCTTTTAGACTCTGAGTGGAAGTCCCCATCCCCTCTCACTTTGTGCACAGTGGGGAATCATCCAGGGACAGACCCCAATTACCACTGACCCTTAGGAATCCCAAGGATTCCGGTGGGGCAGGGGACCCATCCAAGAAACCCCCCCCACTAGATTTGGGGGTGGGAATTATAGTAGAGGAACAAGAGAGTCCCCCCATAGGCCCTCTGTTCCCCTCCCACCAAGCAAAGAACCCTAGAGGGGAAGTCGGCTGTGCCTACAGGGCTGGACCGAGTCCCAAGAGGAATTCCCCCAGACGAGAAGGAAAGGGACCCACGGGGAGTCTATCTGTACTGAGCGAGAAACTGTACCTGCCCTCCCAGTTAGGGTTTGACCCCTGCTGCTTAAGGGGACAACAGAGAGCGCAGCAAAACCAGAGGAGATGCCAAAAACGGTCTCAAGGAGGGAGGGTGGGCAGGCAGGGAGGAGGCATTGCTGAGGCTAAGAGGGGAAGGTGGGTAGGTTTCAGTGATGAATGGTGAATACACACAGGAAGATTAAGAATTACGGTACGTACGTAATTTTCATATCTTGTTAATCTTCACCATTCATCACTCACTGGGGGAGTACCAAGCCCCCCCAAAGGGGGTCCAGCTCTGTCCTGAGGGACGCGAGTCCCTCAGCCTTCCGAGAGTACAGGAGATGACCCATAAGGCCAGGAGGCACGACTGGTCAGGGTGAGGCAGGGTCTCCCGTGACCTGGGAGATGGAAGGCGCCCCTGCAGACCCCGCCACGCCCCACGGGAGAATAGACTGGTCCCCTGGAAAGCGGAGGCAAGCACCCTACTCCAGGCCAAGGGTAACAACCATGCTAGACGAAGCCACGTTGTCCGCCTAATGCAGATCACTGTCCCCACTAGCCTGGAAGCTACCTCATTAGCGTTGTAAGATGCCCTTGCTGGTGCCTTGCGAGTTCCAGGCCCTATGCAGAGAGGGCAATGGCCTGTCTGGCTGCCTTCGAATCATGCAGCAATGCCAGCATCTCGCCAAGCATTGACCACAGATGCCTACTGGAGGCAGTGTGGTGTGCCCGATGAGATGCAATACTCAGTATCATACGCACAGAGAAGAACATTCTCCGTCCCCAACGGTTGAACTCTGCAGATTCCGCATCCAAGGGTCGGTTGTGTAGCGGACGCCTATGCCCGGAAGGGGTGTACAGCAACCCCACTCCCGAAGGGGGATGAGGCAAGTCACCTGGAGACTCCTGGGGTGCGCAATACCTGTGCTAACAGTCCATCGGGGCTGGTGCTGGGGTGGACGGGCACTGTCAGGTATGGAACGGTGCCTCCTGGAAAGGTGTGGGCCAGGAAGGGACCATTAGGTGGCTGGTGCTGAATTCACTGAGGAATATTCGGGTCATCCGTTTAGGATTGCGTCTTGCTATATGGGAAAGATGGAGTTCATCGATCAACCTCGCTAAGAAGCGCTGATACTGTCTGGTCAGCGTCTGAGGACAGATGGACAGAGGTATCCTCTTCCTCAACAGAGGAAGATGAGGAGGGTGACGAGTCCGAAGAGTTAGAGTCTGGCTGCTGTGGGGGAGATAGGTGAAAGACCTGTTCGTCCAGGGCCCTGACATATTTGGGGAAGGCAGCAGCAGTGGCTCTGAACTGCTCCCAGGTAAACGGCACAGAGGGACCCACATGGCTTGGGAAATGAGGGGACTCTACAGAGGCATGGGGAAAATGCACTTCACCTTGTGTGAACGACCTCTGCCAGGGCTAGGGGACCTCACTGGTGATCTAAGACCTCCCAAAGAGCCACGGGTCTGCACAGTGACTGGCCGCTCAAACAGTTAAATGTGATCAGGACTAAGCCCTGAAGGGGAAACTCCCCTGTAAGGAAACAGGATGTGTGGATCCAGAAGGGCAGACCCCAACCCCACCCAAAGAGGTCTTCCCTGAAGGAGCCGAAGGAGAGGAGGAGGGCCCATTCTCTCGGAACCCCAAAGGGTCCCCGTACCTCGTCCCCTCAATGCTGTCGACTACAAGGCCAACTTCCTCCTCACTCCCGAAATCAGGGACTGTTCCCATCCTGCGGTTCCCCTGAGGGAGGATGCAGAAGAGGAAGTTCTCAGCCCAGCCTCGGCCACACAAACGGCACCAGCAACAGGACCGAGAGCCGTACGAACCGCCGAGGCCAGAAGCACCATCCCCCCAGACCGATGGTCGCCATCGGCCGACCAACTCCTGGCCCTGCCAACGGCATGAGACCCGGTGCCGCCCGCAACTGCCGGAGCCAATGGAAGGGGGACATGGGAAGGTGCAGAGGTACTGGGCGCCGGAGTCGGGCTGCCAGTCCGGATCAGCCTCTTGATCACCTGGCTCCGTAGAGGAGGAGCTCCAAAAGACCTCCAGACAAGCAGCCCACCCACTCCCCGAGGTTCTCCTACCCTTGGTGCCGTGCGTAGGCCCAGTACCGCTCATGGTGCTGTCCTGATCACCAAAGCTGTGAATGGGCCGGGATCCGGAACGACGCTGGCAGGTGTGGCTGCGACACTGGGGGAGCCTGCACCTCCGAGGAGGTGACTGCTTGAGTGGTGCTCCCGGCCTGACCCCCAAGAGGGTCAGTCCGATCCTCTGGCATGGCAGTAGAGGCATCCTCCCTTGCAAGGCTAGAAGGGAGGAAGCCCCCTCCTCACCGGTCTGTACAGAACTGGGAGGGGACCCGAAGGTAAGGCGGAGAGACCTGTGCTTGGAGTCTCTCGTGTGACGTCACCCTCCAAAAGTCGGCAGAGCGCAACCGACTTTAAACATGCAGATTTCAAGAACACAGCAGTCCATGGAAAAGCAGGCACCGCAGTTGTACATATCGTGAGCTGGACCTAGGCAGGTAATGCAATGGTCATGCCAGTCCGTGACGGAAATCTGCCAGCCGCAGGGACACCGTCGCATAGGAGGCTGGCCCGTCTTGGAAGAGTGTTTCTTTTTGACCCTGGATGAACCCATGACTTGCGGTAACAAAAATCAAATCAGTAACAGACTCAACGCTGTTAATAAATATAGAAAAAACTGCGCCAAGTAGTTATCGCTAGAACAGAACTGGAAGGGAGAGAACTTTGGTGTTGAACAAGGCTGCAAGCTGCTGCTGAGAGAAACGCAAGGCCGCTGTGTCGCAGTTGAAGATTGCTGCACTAGACGAGATGCTGTCTTGATGCCAGGAGAAGCAGAACTGGGGCGGAGGAGTTGATGGCCGTTACTGGCCAACCCGTAAGCGCCACGCAATGCGTCGGCTTCGTGGGTGGCAGCGCCCGGTGTCGACTCCTTCCCCTAAGAAAGAAAGAAAAAAGCTCCCGCAGGGTGCCACGTCTCCAGCGATCACCCAATCAGTGACGAATGGTGAAGAATGACACAGGGAAGATCTCCCAGTACGATTAGGCATATGCAGACTACCAAGCAGTGCCTTGGGAGGAGGGTACAGAACCTACTTAGGAAAAAGTTTCTGTAATACTGCAGTGCCAAACCTTGCATCACTTCTGGACTAGACATCCAGGCAATAGAGCTTTGTGAAGGTGTGGACTGTACTCCAGGTAACCATCTTACAAATTTCCAGCAAGGGGATGTCCCTTGCAGCTGCCACAGAGGCAGCAGTTCCATGAGTGGAATGTGCCCCAAAGGCCCTGTGGTGGCGGTTTCTCAGCCTTACTGTAACAAAATTGGATGCAGGATACTATCCAGTGTGCAACTGATCTATTTGAGGGAGGCCTGCCTTTTCCCACTTCACCACAGATGATAGACAGTTGTGAGTGGGAATCCCTGAGATCCTTAGTATGACACACAGTTGTTGAGACACCTCTCTACATCCAGCCTAGGAAGCTTCAATTCCCCTGAACTGGATTTGGCTGTGGAAAATACAGGAAGAGTTATGGATTGGTTCAAATGAAAAGTACAGTTACATTAGAACTTACCTAACAGTAGATCTTCAAGAGGAGCTCTTGCAGCAGGTAATACCATTATGACTAATGCTGCCAGGCGTTAGGACCCCACAGAAAAATCTTGTAGCTAGCAGTCTGTAATGGGGGACCCCGATGTCAGACGTGGTATAAAGGGGGTGGTCCCCCAGCGTCATGTCAGTTCTCCCACTGGAGACCCAGCTGAAAGGAAAGAACCAGACAGCATCTCGCCAACCCTAAATAAGAGTACGACACAAAATTCTTGGTGGATGGAGAGTGGGAAAGCCACCTACTGCAAGAGCTCCTCTTGAAGATCTACTGTTACGGTAAGTTCTTGCTTAACTGTACTATCTGACTTTGAGGGGTGAGCTCTTGCAGCAGATAATACCATTAGACTAAGTCCCAAGCAGAACCCAAGAATAGGCCCAGGTCTGATGGGAGGGGGAGAAGAAACAGAAAGACTGAACAGCTTCAGGACAGCAGGCCCTGCAGGATGGCCAGTCCAAAACCTGCTCTTCTCCGGGAAGCAATGTTGAGGCTGTAATGCCTAACAAAGGTAAGGACTGTGCTTCATGCTATGGCAGTGCAAATATCTGCTAAGGATACGTTCCTTAGGGAAACAAACGAGGTAGCCACAGCCCTGGTGGAATGACCCTTGACTGTGCCTGGCAAGGACTTACCATGATGTTAGTGACAGAAAGAAATACAGTTCACCAACCAACGTGTTAGAGACTGTTTGGAGACAGGAGCCCGTCATTCTATGTGCAAAAGAGACGAACAACTGGTCTGACTCCCTAGATGCACTGGTTCTGTGGATGTAATAGCTAAGAATCCTATGCACATCCAGAGTATGTAACAAGGCCTCGCCTTGATTGGAGAACTCCAAATAATAAACCAGAAGGTTAATGTCCCGGTTCAGAGTCAAAGCAGACACTACCTTAGGTACAAACTTAGGATTCGTGCACATGGTCACCATGTCCCTGTGGAAAATAAGGTAAGACTTCTTACACATAAGAGCCTGAAGCTCAGAAATCCTTCACGAGGAAGTAATAGCAACTAAAAGTAATGCTTTCCATGAGAGAAAGCGTAGCTCGCAAGACGCGGCTTTTTCGAAGGGAGGCAGGGTGAGGTTCTCGAAAACAAAAAGCAAATCCCATGGTGGGACAGGGTCCCTCCTGGAAGGTCTGATGTGAAGGAACCCTCGAAGAAAGGTCTTGCACACATTAAGCTGCTCCCCATACGGTGCATGGTAAGCTGAGACCGCACACATATGTACATATGTACCCTGATGGACAAGTAGCTTAGGCCCAAGTTCAAGAGGTGGAGAAGATAATCCAGCACATGCTTGACTGGACAATCCAGGGAATCTAGGGCACGGGCCGCTGCCCAGAGGCAAAAATGCTTCCACTTCATGGCATAAGCTGCCCTAGTGGAGGGTTTCCTTGCTACCACAAGACCTCTGCCACCCTGCTTGAGACTCCTAATCTTTTGTCTGCCAAGACTGCAGGAGCCATGCATGCAGATGAAGAGATTGCAGAGCAGGATGGACTAGTGTCCCCTGTTTTTGAAAGAGCAAGTGGGTGGAGAGTGACAACTGTACAGGGGGTTCCAAGGTCAGTTGCTGCAGCAGCGGGTACCAAATTTGCCAAGGCCAAAGAGGGCTACCAGAATCATTCTGGCTGCTTCTGACTGCAATTTGAGCAGCATTCTCTGAATGAGAGGGAAGGGAAAGAAGGTGTAGAGGAACAATGTGTCTTGCCAGAAAACACCAGGCCCTGGATCGAGCGAGCAGAAATTTGGCAGTTTGCCATTGCACGGGGACGCAGAGGTCCAGTTCTGGACGGTCCCAGGTACTGAAGAGGTTATCTGTGACCTCTTGGAGCAATTCCCACTCGTGGTTCAGAGAACGAAAGCAACTGAGACTGTCGGCTAGAAATGCGTGGCGCTCGCGGGTTGGCAGTTATGTGTGGTTGACTCCGCCCTGCCGCCAGTTCTGAGTCTCCGTAGAATAAGGAAAGGTAGGGAGGGAGGGACAAGGGAGTCCAAGGGACAGATAAGAATAGGTTACTCACCGTAACAGCAGTTCTAGGAGTGGTATATGTTGTTCATCCACACTCTTTGGCATGTTCCTTTCCCTTTAAATCTTGCCGGAAGTCTTCAAGCTGGCTCCTCCCACCCACATGGGTGGTATAACTCTCGGCTCCGCCCCATTATGCCAGATCTTAGCCCGCTGGAAGCAAGGTTGTGCGCCTTAAAGCCAGGGAGGTAGGGTTGGTGCGTGTGGAAGAACAACATATACCACTCCTAGAACTATTGTTACTGGTGAGTAACCTGTTCTTCTTGGAGTGTGGATATGTTGTTCATCCACACTCTTTGGCAGACTCCTAGCAGTTCTCCGGGAGGAGGGAGGCAAGGCGCACACCCCCTACTTAGGAAACAGAGCTTGGAGAACAGAGGCCCCAAAACCAGCATCCCGGCGTGACTCAAGGTCAATGCAGTAGTGAGAAATAAAGACGTTTGCTGACTTCCAGGTAGCAGCCTGACAGACTTCCTGGATAGGGATGTCCCTGGAAGCAGCAACTGATGCAGCAGTATGGCGGGTAGAATGAGCTCTTAACCCTCTGGGAGGCTCCTTGCCCACCAACTCATAGCACAGACCTATGCATGATGTGATCCAACTTGCAATGGTCCATTTGGCTGCAGGTCTGCCAGAAGCAGCTTCAGCGTAGGTGACAAACAGCTGGTGAACCTCTCCACGAATTTCTGCTATTCTTTCCTTATAATAGGAGAGAGCACGTCTCAGGTCCAGAGTATGGAGCCTGTATTCGGCATCCGAGGTGTAGTTAGGGTAGTATACCGGCAGAGTCAACACCTGATTAAGGTGAAACTCTTAGACCACCTTCGGAAGGAATTTCGGGTTGGGGCGCAGGACAACTTTGTCCCTGTGAAAGACCAGATAAGGGGAGTCCACCGAAATTGTCTGGAGCTCCCCCGTCCTTCTGGCTGACGTGATAGTCACCAGGAAAGACGTCTTCCACAAGTGTGAGAGCTCACACTTGTGCATGGGTTCAAATGGCTTGCCCATGAGCTTTGCCAAAACCAGCAAGAGATCCCACAGAGGTGGAGGTTCACGCACCGGAGGGGATATGTGATCCAGGCCTTTGAAGCAGCGCCCGACCACTGTCGCCTGTGCCAATGTTGGCTGACTGGCCCGCGCCAGGTAAGCAGAAATGGCTGCCAGGTGCACCTTAAGGGTCGATGACCATAGACCCACTTTGGAGACAGACCAAAGGTAGTCTAAAATGTTAGCCACAGAGCAGGATAAGGGGTCCAGACACTTACTCTGACACCAAATGGAAAACCTGTTCCATTTGAAGGCATAACATTTCCTGGTCGATTCCATACGAGATGCCTCCACCACAGTGCAGAAATCCTCGGAAAGACCCAGAGCCTGGAACTCTAGCTGCTCAGGTACCAGCCTGTGAGGTGCAGGGACTGAAGGTCCGGATGGAAGAACTTCCCCTGGTTCAGAGATATCAGGTCCAGGTGTGTACAAAGCCGCTCCGGAGGCCTGCAGCTGAGGCTGAGGAGATCTGGGTACCAGAACTGGCGCGGCCAATCTGGGACTACCAGAATCACCTTCAATTTGTCCCTCCTCACCTTGAGTAACATCTTGTGGATTGAGGGATATGGAGGGAAGGCGTGGAAGAGGCCTGGGGTCCACGGCCTCGAAAAGGCATCCCACTGCAGCGAACCCTGCTGAGGGGGGCGGGCATGACACAGACTCAACTTGGCGTTCTTCCTGGAGGCAAACAGGTCCACCAACGGTTTGCCCCAACAGAAGACCCGACTGTAAGCTACCTCTGGATAGAGTGACCACTCGTGGGATGTCTGGCCTATGCGGCCGAGAGCATCCGCCAGCTGGTTTTAGACTCTTGCCACATGGATGGCTAGGAGTTCTGCCTCCAACCAGCTGACGAGGGTCCAGATGCGGAGCGCCTCCTTGCACAGCAGACGGGAGTGCGTGCCGCCCTGTTTGTTGAGGTAGTACAGGGTCATGGTATTGTCTGTCTGGACTTGAACCACTTGACCCCGGAGCTGAGGAGCGAATGCTGACAGTGCCAGTCTGACTGCTCTGAGCTCCAACAGGCTCATGTGGCATCGGGACTCCTCGGGGTTCCAGAACCCGTGGGCCCTGTTGTGCCCCATGTGGGTTCCCCAGCCCATGAGAGAGGTATTGGTCATTAGAACAACCGTCTGCTCGGGGCGGACAAACAGGATCCACTCCTGCAACCGTTCTGGGGTGGTCCACTATTGGAGAGTGTCCCACATCTTCTGGGTTACAGTGATCAGCTGGTCAAAATGACCGTGGGGCTGAGTCCACTGGGCAGCCAGCTCCCATTGAAGGGGGCGCATATGCCACCTGGCCCAATGGATCACTGAGGTGCATGACGCCATGTAACCCAGAAGGCGCAGAAAGTCCCGGGCAGGGCGCAAGAGCCCAACTAGAAATGATCGGGCAAAGGAGGAAAGAATCTCCGCCCTGTCCTCCGGGAGCAGAGCTCTGGCTTGACGAGAGTCGAGCTCTGCCCCGATGAAGCCCATCACTTGAGATGGCACGAGTTCCAACTTGGCCTCGTTGATCAGGAGGCCAAGTTGAGAGCAGGTTCCGAGAGCCAGGTCCCTGGATCGCTCCACCTCCTGAAGGGAGGAACCCGCCAAGAGCCAGTCGTCGAGATAAGGGTAAATTCGAACTCCTCGATGTCGAAGATGGGCTGCCACCACTGCAATGCATTTGGTGAAGACCCGAGGGGCCGATGACAGGCTGAACGGCATGGCTCGGAACTCGTACGGGGTCCCTTTGACCCTGAAGCGGGGGAACCGCTGGTGGGACGGACAGATTGGGACGTGAAAAAATGCGTCCTGTAGATCCAGTGAACAAAACCACATGTTTCGCTCCAGGGATGGTATGATCTGGTTCAGAGTTACCATCCGGAAGGTGGGAGACCTGATATACTGATTCAGGTCGTGGAAATCTAGGATGGGGCGCCAACCCCCCCATCCGCTTGAGCACCAGGAAGTACCTGGATACGAAGCCTAGGTCTATAGGCAGATCCGGCACTGGAGCTACTGCCTCCTTGCGGAGGAGCTGAGCTATATCGTCTCGAAGAGCTGACAGCGTGCGAGCTGAATCCTTTCCTCCTGAGGGGCGTGGGCTCGGCTGGGCGGGTATTGCTGGAATTCCAGAGGCAGTCCCTGCACTACCACTTCTAGAACCCACCTGTCCGAAGTGATATCGGACCAGGTGGAAAGAAAGTGGCGGAGCTGACCCCCCACGGGAGGACCCAGGGCAGGCGTGACTGGTGTAGGGGTGGTAACCCCCAACCCGTCACTGAGCAGGCTCAGAGGAGGAGGAGGAAGCTCATGGACCAGCGCCTCTGTCTCCTTTACAGGGCTGTTGAGGGCCCTGCTTGGGCCTAGGGCGCCAAGCTTGAGCCTGCTGCTGCTGTTGGTGCTGCTTACCTCCTTGATAGGAGGGCTGCCTGACCACAGGGCAGGACTGCCAAAAAGGCTTCCTCTTCCGCTTGTTCTTGCCAGAGGAACCCTTATCAGAAGTGGCGTTCAAGGTGGCATTGGACTGTTCAATACGCTGAAGGTAGTCTGCCACTCCTGGGCCGAATAAGTCGGTACCAAGGAAAGGCACATCAGCTAACTCGTGCTGGGTATCCGCTGGAAAGGAGGATAACCTCAGCCAGGCCCTGTGGTGGGTGTCCACTGCAGCTGCTAAAGAGCAGGCACAAGAATCCCCAATGTCCAGGGCCGTCTGGAGCTGCTGTTTGGCAAAAGCACGGCCCTGATCACGGACTTGCTTGCCCATGGTCTGCATGTCCGTGGGAAAATGAGGAAGTACTTCATCCAATGACCCTAGGAGGGCATGGGAGAAGTGTGCCATGATTACAGCCGAACTGGCTTGACGAAGGCCCAAGGAAGAGGCAGTGTAGACCTTACGGGCAGAGTGGTCCATGTTCTTGGACTCCTTGTCTGGAGATTGGTCGGTGTCGGCCGACCTACCAGTATGTCTGAAGACGGAAGCAGCCACCAGGCTCTCAGCCGAGGGATGCTGCGTGAATCCCGGCAGGGATCCCATAGGCACCGCATACTTACAGGCCATACGGGCAGACGGTGCTGGGCAGGAAGCTTGACGCTGCCAAAGCTCAAGGGCCAGACCAGTAATGGCTTCCTCTATTGGAAAGGCCTCCGTCGGGGTATCCCCCTCTGAAGGATATCCGTAAGAGGGTACTCTGCCTTTTTCTGGATGGACTCCAAGGGCATCCCGGTAGAATCAGAGATTAGGTGGAGAATGCCCTGAAAGGAGGAGGGACCTTATTCCAAGGCCACCGAGAGCGGCGACTCATCAGCAGGACGGGAGTACAAACTGGTGGTATCAGAATCTGAGGAGTTGGGGTACAGCGATCTCCCACCCATGTCCCCTTCGATTCGCCGAGGGCGATCTGGAGTGGCCGTGATAGACAGACGTCGGGGAAGCCCAGTGTCTGGATGGTCCTCTTTAGAGGGAGCCCCACTGGGGGGCTGCTTAGGCGGTGGCTCCACCCCAATAGGTGGAGAGACTGATATGGGCCTAGCCGGAATATGGACTGACCCCCCAGGTGGACGAACTGAAGCCTCCGGTTCCGAAGGGTTCGGCGTAGGCCCTTGAGGCGCAGGCCAAGCAATGACCGGGGCGGATGGCACAGCAGGCTTCTGCCCGGCCAAAATCAGCTGTTGCCACATGAGCTCCTCATAGCATCGACGGAGTTTCCATCGAAGCCTCTCCTCGTCCGAGGAGGATGAGGATCTGTGGCGGTGCTTCTTTTTTGAATACCAGTGGCCTTTCTTCGATTTTCCAGTCGAAGAAGACAGAGTCCTCAATCGAGACTGAAGGGGTCGGTTAGGTCGATCGAGGGAAACCGGACTCTGGGAAAATCGCGGTTCCGGTTCGATTCCCTCGATCAAGACACCCACAGGAGGCGTCTTGTGATCGGGGAAAGAGAGGATAGGTGTTGTCTTTTGAGAATCGCCGACCGGAGTCAGAGAAAGAGGCTCGATCGGCTCGAGAAATATCTCGGCTGGTTCAGCCGATATCTTGGTGTCCACCTGGCCAGACGGAAGATCCGTGAAGCAGGCAGCCGGAGTAGCGATCTCGACCGAAGTAGAGACCGCCATTTCCTGGGACTCGGATCTCTCTCGGTCCCAGGAGCATCTTCTGGAGAAAACTTTGGATCCTTGTCCCTCTTGCGAGGGCGGGAGGAGTGCGAGCCCGAGGGTGCCTCACCCCTGGTGGGGAGAGACGGGCACAGCTCCCTAAAGGAACCTGAGAAGGTGGAGCCGAGGTTGAGAGGAACGAAAAAGCTTCGGCTGGCCGAGGCATGAGCAGCTTCTTCCTCGAAAGCCTTCATCTGCTCTAGCTGTTCGGCGGATCCCGCAGCCGCGGAAACCGCCCACCTCGCCTCCTTCAATTTCACTGGCAGGTTCCTTTTCTCCGGTCGCCCCAGCTTAAGGCACGCCATGCGGTCATCCAAAATGTTAGGATGGAAGGCTAAGCAAAAGGTGCAGGTGGTGGTGTCATGACCGACACCTAGGTAGTACATCCAGGTAAGGTGGGAACCGGTGCGTGACATTTTCTGGCCGCATGAACACTGGCGAAATCCAGGGAGCGACTTGTCCTTCATATCCGATATGCTATTATCGGAATCGACAACTCGAACGAGTTTAAGAGATAAATGCGGTAAAAACCGATATTGCAAAGCCTGGGCCTACGATTGCTAGAGTTAGCAGGAGGGAACCTGGATCTTCCAGTGGAAAGGAAGATCTGGCGTCATGGGGCGGAGCTGAGAGTTATACCACCCGGGTGGGTGGGAGGAGCCAACCTGAAGACTTCTGGCAAGATTTAAAGGGAAACGGACATGCCAAAGAGTGTGGATGAACAACATATCCATGCTCCTAGAAAGGAAAGGACATACAATCTAAAAGGAGAAATAAACGACTGCGAGGACAGAATAAAGTTGAAAACTAAGGGGATTGGGAGGGGCCCCAATCTCTGGAAGTAGAAAAGGAGGGAGGGTTAGGGAATTTAGAAGGATGCGGTTGGGGGGGGGGGGGGCATACCCTGGAACCTTGACCTTTCTCCAGCTTGTATAGGAACTGCGAAGGAGTAGCCAGAATTCAAGACACAGAATCACTGCCAATACCTCCAACATAAGCAGAATTGGCTATTCTGGAAGAAAAGACATGGCACAGGGAATAATCCCCCCCCCCCAATCAAATTTTTGGCATAAGAAAACTAGTTTCTTAAATTAAATTGAGGTTGTGTCTAAAGGACAAGGAAATCAAAGGGAGTTGAAGTAAAACTGACGGGGAGAAGGGGGAAAGAGAGCAGAAAAGAGGGCAATTACCAACCCCCACCCCATGTGGGTGGAGCCGAGGCACTGAGGAAGGAGTGCCCCCCATCCTGACCACTCCACCCCCAGAGAAAAACACCCCCTATGTGCCCAAGGTCACCCCACTCCTGACCAACAGAAAGGAGGAGGGTGAAAGAGGGGGCACAGAGAGGGAGGGGACACAGAGACTGAGGCCCAGGGGGATGGAGGGTGGGATTGTGATGAATGGTGAAGATACACAGAAAGATCAGAATTTACGGTAGGTACGTAATTTTCATATCTTATCTGTGTCAATCTTCACAATTCATCACCTTTGGGTGAGTGCTAAGCCGCCCCCCAACCCTAAAGGACTAAGTCCCTTAGCTTTCAGTGGGTGGCACACCAAGAGAGAGAACCTTCACAGGTCTGGAGAAGCCCGGGAGTGGGGAGAGTGAGACGGGGGCCCCTCGGAAGGAGTAGCAAGTTGCCCCGAAAGATGCAGTTTCACCACACGGGAGAAAAGATGGGTTCTCTGGTAGGGGGAGGAATTCACCCTACGCCGGGCCAAGGGGGACAACTGGGAAAGAAGCAGCCATGCCGTTCGCCTAGTGCAGGTCGCTGTCCCAACGACCCTGGAAGCTACCTCATTGGCATCGTAAGATGCCCTTGCTTGGTGCCTTGCTAGCGCCAGGCCACGTGCAGAGAGTGCAATGGCTTGTCTGGTTACCACCATGTCAGGCATAGTGGCTAGGAGCTGACCTAATCTGGACCACAGGAACCTATCATAGGTAGCGCAGTGGACTTGTTGTGCTGATATAGAGAGCAGCAACCGTGCCGGGTAGAAAGCCCTCCTCCCCCAGAAGTCAAAATCCATAGAATCTTGATCTGGGGGCCGGTCACGGAGAGGGGCACGAAGCCCATCAGTAGTGTCCAGCTGCATCAATCCTGACTGAGGTTGAGGCATAGAACCTGGAGATTCTGGGGGGACACAATATCTCTGGCAGAGATCCCAAAGGGCTGGGACTCCGGAAAAGGGTCTCTGCCTGAAACACAACGACACCTCCCGACTGGCGGGGGACACCATAAGGGTGTCCGCACTGAAATCGCCTAAAAAGGCACACGTTGAGTGCTCTGGACTGTGCTGCGTGGGTGGGGTGATGTGCAGTTCCTCCAACATCCTCACGAGGAATTGCTGACACTCAGAGATCAGCAGCTGGGGAAATGTGGACAGACGGCTCCCCTCCTCCAGACAAGGTTGATGAGTCAGAGGACCTCAAGAGTTCAGAAGCTGGCTGCTCAGGGGGAGGTTGAAAAACATGTCTGTCCATGGCCTTGACGTAAGAGGGAATTTGAGCAGCCACAGCTCTGAACTCCTCCCAGGAGAGAGGGAGCAGCACCCTCACTTCCTGTGGGTGTTCCGATCGGCCCCAAAGTTTGGTGATCCAGGCACACCACCTGAGAGGTTACCACCACTGAGGGATCAGAAAACACTCCGAGGCCAGGTTGCAGGGCAATGGTGGCCTGCACCACTGCCTGCTGGTCAGAACCCCTGACCCTGGACACGGGGGCCACTGTCCGCTCCTCAGAGGGGGTCTGGCTCCGGCCTGTCGAGGACACTACCAAGGTGCCCACATGAGCAGCCAACTCCAAAGAGTCTGACTGCCTATCTGACCCAGAATCCAATTCCGCCTCAGAGGAGGTGCAGACCAAAGTCCTGCGCCAGACAGTATGTGGACATCTGCTGCCATCCCGACTGAATGGGGTACCAGAACGAGGGACTGCACCAGAGTCGGTGCCGAAGCCCTCAAGCGTACCGCGAGTAGTACGTGAAGAAGACACTGCGCCGAAGAGAGCAGCAGTATTGTAGCCGGGACCTGTCACGGCGCCGTCCCAACCCACGGCGCTGCAAGTGGTGCCGAGGCCAGACATGTTGCCGCCGGCAGCCCCAACCGCACTGAGGTCGGAAATCCCCACAGCACCGTGTCGTTGCATGGTGCTGCAAGCGGCGCAGAGGCAAGAAACAGACAAGGACAGCACTGTCAGTACCATCAGTGCCGACAGCAGATGAGCGAGGGACCGGCGCCACTGACGGCACCATCAGGGCTCACGGCGCCGACGGACTGCGTCGAGGACGGCGCCAACCCAGCCCGGAGAAATGGCACCAGGGAAGCCTTCACCTCAAAGGGGCGATTGCCAAGGAGGTGCCTCCTGCCCGCCCCCCAGGAGGGATGGACTGGGCCTCCTGCACCGCGGAAGGGGCTTCTACAATGGCTAGGCTACAAGAAGCAGAAGCCCCCTTCTCCGCGGTCCATATAGAATCGGGAGAGGACCCGGAGGAAAGGCCAAGTGACCGTGGCTTGGCCAGAGTGCGCGCCCGTCCCACGAAAGTCGGCAGAGCTCGTCCCACTTTCCACATGTGTTGTTCGATGACACGACGGTCCATGGAGAAACGGGCGTCGCACAAATCCATGTCGTGTAGCGGGCCAAGACACGCGAGGCAACAGTCATGCTGGTCGGTGACAAAGTACTTATGGGCTCCGATGCATAGAGGGCCGTCCTGTCTTCAAAGTTTTCTTGCCCCCAACCGAGACATGACCTACGGAAAAAACAACCAAAAACAAGACTCAACGTCGCTAAAAGAAGAAAAGGAACAGTCTTACCAGGCGATGTCAAGTGGTGGTGGACAACGGAACAGGCAGGAAAATTCATAAGCGGCATCGAGAACAGAGATAACGGAGCCGAAGGCTTCGGATGAGCAGCAGGCCTCTTGCTAGTACAGCTTCCACGAGGAGCGACCTCCAAGGCAGGAGACGAAGAACTGGCGGGAGGGCTGGGTTGACAACACATAAGAAAAAATTACTCACCTTAGTAATGTTGTTTCTTCTAATGGAGTCTTGCTGTATTCTGACAATAGCAGTGAGTCCCAACCTTCGAACTGCCCCGGAGATGAAAGAGTTAACTTTCCATGCCATACATGGAACGCTGAGCTTGAGCTCGGTTGAGATTCTGTCTGTTGCTGTTTAAACTCAAACCATTAGATCTTTACAAGCTAAACTCACTAAGGTCCTGTGTGGAAGCTGTAAACCTACACTAGCCAACTGGCTACTAAATATAAATACAGATTTTTTGGTCCCAAAACAAAGACTCAAGTCAGGAGACCCAAAAAATGAAAAAACACAACACCCACTCACCCAAAGAGAAAAGGGGTGAAAACAACAAGGTGGAGCACCTCCTGAGTGCCAACACTGCCACTGCCCACCCACATCCCAAAAACAGAGGTTCTGAGAGAGGAAGGCAGGAGGGAGGTCAGAATACAGCAAGACTCCATTAGAAGAAACAACATTACTAAGGTGAGTAATTTTTTCTTCAAACAACATGAAATCTTGCTGTATTCTGACAATAGCAGACTACCAAGCAGTACCTCCATGGAGGAGGGACAGAACCTACTTAGGAAATAGGCTCTGAAGCACAGCTGTGCCAAACCGAGCATCACTCCTAGCCTGGATATCCAGGGAGTAATGCTTGGTAAAAGTGTGAACTGTTTTCAAAGTAGCTGCTTGACATATCTCTAGAATAGGAATATCCCTGGCAGCAGCCAGGGAAGCAGCTGTACCTCTGGTAGAGTGAGCCCTCAGGCCTGAGGGTGGAACCTTACCCAGTTTTTCCTAACAAAATTGAATACAAGAGACAATCCACCTGGCAATGGATCTTTTAGTGGCAGGTTTCCCTTTAGCAACCTCACCATAAGTGAGGAACAGTTGGAGGGAGTCAAACCTGTGACCCTTGGTACGTTCTATGTAGTAGCTAAGGGCTCTTTTCACATCTAAACTGTGCAACTTCCTCTCACCAAAGGAGGAATGGTCAGTGAAGTACACAGGAAGAGACATAGATTGGTTAAGGTGGAAATCTGAAACTCCTTAGGCAAAAACTTCCTGTTAGTCCCGAGGACCACCTTACCTCTATGGAAGGAGATAAAATCAGGCACCACTGACAGGGCTTGTAACTCACTTATGCGTCTGGCAGAAGTGATGGCTACCAGGAACACAGTTTTCCAAGTCAAGTACTTAAGCTCTGCTGAAGACAAAGGCTCAAAGGGGGGTTGTATAAGCTGAGCAATACAAACGTTAAGGTCCCAAGCAGGGGCAGGGTCCCTGAATGGAGGTTGGTATGAAGCAATCCTTGAAAACTTAGAGAATACAGGGTGAGCTGAAAGAGAAGAGGGCTTACCTGCTGAAATGAAAGCAAAACAGCTGCCAGATGCACCTTTAGGTAGCTGGTCTAAGGCCCAAGCTATTCAAATGGACCATATAATCAAGGACTGTGGGCAGATCAGCAGACTCTGGGGAAATATGCCTTCCAGAGCACCATATGGAAAATCTTTTCCACTTGGAATTATAAGTAGTCCTGGTGGAAGGTTTCCTAGAAGCCTTCAGAATATCCATTACACCTTGGGAGAGGTGTAAATCAGCAAACTCTAACTCTTCAAGAGCCAGGCCTTGAGACTGAGAGATTTGAGATTCGGGTACCAAACCCTCCCGAGCACAGGTTAACAGGTTGTAATTCCTGAGAAGAGACAGGGGAAGATGGACTGCTAAGGACAACAGGAGATGATACCAGGGCTGTCTGGCCCAATCTGGAGCAATCAGGATCACCTTGCAGGGTTGAGACCTGATTTTGACTAGCACTTTGAACAGGAGAGGGAAGGGGGGAAAAGCATACAGGAACTTCCCTTCCCAACTGAGAACTAAGGCATCCAGGGGGACTGAGCCCAACAATGGGGGCCTGCAGCAAAAAAGGGGAAGTTGGTGATTGTCTGGGGCTGCAAAAAGATCTATCTGTGGGGTGCCCCATCTGGAGAAAATCACCTCCAAGACCAGGGGATCCAGTGACCATTCATGATGGCCCTGAGATATCCTGCTAAGAGCATCTGCCAGGACATTGTCCTTGCCTGGGAGGTGTACTGCTGTGAGGGAGGTGTTCAGGGAATAGGCCAGAGACCACAACTTCATTGCTTCTGTGCACAAGGCCAGACCGAGTGCCTCCTTGCTTGTTGATGTACCACATTGTGGTGGTATTGTCTGTTCTGACCTGAATAACTTTGTACTGAACAGATTTGGAAAAAGCTTGAAGTGCTAGAAATACTGCTCTGAGTTCCAACAGATTGATGTGAAGCAGAGATTCCTGAGGGGACCACAACCCCTGGGTAGTCAGGTCGCCAAAGTGAGCCCCCCACCCCAAGAGGAGGCATCTGTAGTAAGGATTAAAGAGTAGGACTGAGTGACAAAGGGAACCCCCTGTCTTAGATTGTTCTGATCCTGCCACCACTGTAAGGCCTGGATCAGGGTTCGAGTCACTGGGATCAATTTGGTCAGAGGGTCCTTCTTTTGAGACCAAAAGGCTCTCAAATGGAACTGAATGTCCCTCATCTGAAATCTTGCTCCCTGCACCACTGTTGTGGAAGCAGCCATGTGCCCCAGGAGCTGCAGAAAATGCCTTGCTGGTCGAGACGCCTGCAGGATGAATGAGGAGGCCAGTGTGATAAGGGTCCTTGCCCTGTCCAGGGGAAGTAAAGCTCTGGCCTTTTCTGTATCCAGCTCTGCGCCTATGAAGGTGAGGAGCTGAACAGGCTCTAGAACTGACTTTGAAAGATTCAGAAGGAAACCCAAAGAGGTGAGCAGTTGCAACTTGACTTGGTCTGGGGACTGGCCTACAATGAGCCAGTCGTCCAGGTATGGGAAGATGGCAATCCTTTGCCTTCTTAGAGAAGCAACTACTACTGCCAGGCATTTTGTGAACACCCCTGGAGCAGAGGTTAGACCGAAGGGCATTGCTCTGAACTGGTAATGGCCTGAGGGCAGCTCGAACCTGAGGTACTTTCGATGGGAGCTTCTGATGAGAATATGGAAGTAGGCATCCTTGAGGTCCAGGGACACTAGCCAGTCCCCTGGCCTTAGAGAGGGTAGAATAATTCCCAGAGTCACCATTTTGAATTTTTGTTTTAAAAGGTGCTTGTTTAAGTATCTGAGATCCAGGATGGGCTGCCATTCTCCTGTCTTTTTTGAGGTAAGGAAGTACCTGGAGTACAATCCTTTGCCCTGATGTAGGGGTGGAACCCTTTCCACAGCTCTGAGAGCCAGAAGGGAAGAGACCTTTGCCTCTAGGGCAAGTGCCTCTGAGGGATTTGCAGGTGGAAAAGAAACAATTACTCACCTTAGTAATGCTGTTTCTTCTAATGGAGTCTTGCTATATTATGACAATTGCAGTTTGTCCCACCATTAGAACTGTGACGGAGGTGAAATAGTTAACTTCCATGCCAGGCATGGAACTTGGAGCGCGAGCTCGGTTAGAGAAGCTCTGTCTGTGTAATTTCAAACTGAAACTGTCAGATCTTTACGAGCAAAACTCACTAAGGTTCTGTGTGGAAGCTGTAACCTACACTAGCCAACTGGCTACCTAAATATTAACACATATTCCTGGTCCCAACACAAAGACTCAAGTCAGGGGCCAGAAAATAAGATAAGAAAAGATAAAACAAAACACAACACCCCAAAAACCCCCAAGAAAAAAAGGGGTGGAAAAAACATAAAATGGGCATAAACAAGTGCCCACACTGGACTGCCCACCCCATACCCAAGTAGAAGTTCTGAGAGGGGCAGGCTGGGGGGGAGGTCATAATATAGCAAGACTCCATTAGAAGAAACAACATTACTAAGGTGAGTAATTTTTTCTTCAAACAACATGAAGTCTTGCTATATTATGACAATTGCAGACTACACAGCAGTACCTCCATGGAGGAGGGACAGAACCTACTTAGGGAATAGGCTCTGAAGCACGGTTGTGCCAAACTGAGCACCCTCCTGGCCTGGACATCCAGGGAGTAATGCTTGGTGAAAGTGTGTACCATTTTCAAAGTAGCTGCTTGACATATCTCTAAGATAGGGATGTCTCTGGCAGCAGCTAGAGACGCAGCTGTACCTCTGGTAGAATGAGCCCTCAGGCCTGAAGGGGGAACTTTCCCCAAATTTTTGATAACAAAATTGGATACACGAAACAATCCACCTGGCAATGGATCTCTTAGTGGCAGGTTTTCCCAACCTCACCATAAGTGAGAGAAAGTTGGAGGGATTCGAACCTGTGACCCTTGGTACGCTCTATATAGTAACTTCGGGCCCTCTTAACATCTAAACTGTGTAACCTCCTCTCTCCAGAGGAGGAATGGTCAGTGAAGAACACTGGAAGGGAGATAGATTGATCAAGATGGAAATCTGAAACCACCTTAGGCAAAAACTTCCTGTTAGTCCTAAGGACTACCTTATCCCTGTGGAAGGAAATAAAGTCAATCTCTACTGACAAAGCTTGTAACTCACTTATGCGCCTGGCAGAAGTGATAGCTACTAGGAAAACAGTTTTCCAAGTCAAGTACTTAAGCTCTGCAGAAGACAGAGGTTCAAAGGGGGGTTGCATCAACTGAGCAATGCAAACATTAAGATCCCAGGCAGGGGCCGGGTCCCTGAAAGGTGGATTAGTATGAAGTAATCCTTTAAAAAACTTGGAAAATACAGGGTGAGCGGAAAGAGAGGAGGGCTTTCCTGCTGAAATAAAGGCAGAGACAGCTGCCAAATGTACTTTCAGGGTAGCTGGTCTCAGACCCAAAGAATTAAGATGGACCATATAGTCCAAAACAATGGGCAAGTCAGCAGATTCCGGGGAAATATGTTTCCCAGAACACCAGATGGAAAACCTTTTCCATTTAGAGTTATAAGTAGCCCTAGTGGAAGGCCTCCTAGAAGCCTTCAGGATTTCAAGAACACCTTGAGAAAGGTGTAGGTCAGCAAATTCTAACTCCTCAAGAGCCAGGCCTTGAGGTTGAGGGATTTGAGATTCGGATACCAAACTCTCCCCTGGGCACAGGTTAACAGGTTGTGATTCCTGGGGAGACACAGGGGAAGATGGACTGCTAAAGACAGAAGGAGTGGGTACCAGGGCTGCCTGGCCCAATCTGGGGCAATCAGAATCATCCTGCAAGGCTGGGATCTGATTTTGACTAGCACCTTGAATAGGAGAGGGAAGGGGGGAAAAGCGTACAGAAACTTCCCTTCCCAATCTAGGAGAAAGGCATCCAGGAAAACTGAGCCCATCACTGGGGGCCTGCAACAAAACAGTGGAAGCTGGTAATTGTCTGGGGCTGCGAAAAGATCTATCTGAGGGGTGCCCCATCTGGCAAAAACTATCCCCAGTACTTGGGGATCCAGAGACCATTCGTGATGGCCCTGGGAAATCCTGCTGAGAGCATCTGCCAGGACATTGTCCTTTCCTGGGAGGTGAACTGCTATGAGGGAAGTGTTCAGGGAATAAGCCAGAGACCACAACTTCATTGCCTCGGTGCATAAGGCCGAAGACCGAGTGCCCCCTTGTTTGTTGATGTACCACATTGTAGTGGTGTTGTCTGTTCTGACTTGTACCACTTTGTTCTGAACAGATGCAGAAAACACCTGAAGTGCTAGAAAAACAGCTCTGAGTTCCAGCAAACTGATGTGGAGCAGAGATTCCTGAGGGGACCACACTCCCTGGTGGAGAGGCCTCATGTGAGCTCCCCAACCCAGAAGGACACATCTGTAGTAAGGGTCAAGGAGTGAGATAGGGGATGAAGGGGACCCTAGTCTCAAACTGCTCTGATGCTGCCACCACTGAAGGGCCTGGATCAGGGTTCAAGTCACTGGGATCAACTTGGAAAGAGGATCTTTCCTTTGGGACCAGAAGGCTCTCAAATGAAACTGAATGTCCCTCATCTGAAACCCTGCTCCTCGCACTACAGCTGTGGAAGCAGCCATGTGTCCTAGTAGCTGTAAGAAGTGCCTTGCTGGTCGAGAGACCTGCAGAGTGAAGGAGGAGGCCAGGGCCACTAGGTTCCTTACCCTTTTTAAGGGCAGGAAGGCTCTGACCTGCTTTGTGTCCAATTCTGCACCTATAAATGTGAGTACCTGGACAGGTTCCAGAACTGACTTTGGAAGGTTGAGAAGAAAACCCAGAGAGGTGAGCAGCTGCTGGGTAACTTGCAGGTGTGATTTGACCTGGTCTGGAGACTGACCTACAATGAGCCAGTCGTCTAGGTAGGAAAGATGGCAATCTTTGCCTTCTTAAATGAGCAACTGCTACTGCTAGACATTTTGTGAATACCCTTGGGCAGAGGTAAGGCCGAAGGGCATTGCTCTGAACTGGTAATGGCCTGAGGGCAGTTCGAATCTGAGGTACTTTCGGTGGGAGCTTCTGATGAGAACATGGAAATAGGCATCCTTGAGGTCCAGGGAAGCTAGCCAGTCCCCTGGCCTTAGAGAAGGTAAAATCATTGCCAGAGTCACCATTTTGAATTTTGGTTTCAAAAGGTGCTTGTTTAGATATCTTAGGTCCAAGATGGGCCGCCATTCTCCTGTCTTTTTTGGGGTAAGGAAGTACCTGGAGTACAGACCCTTGCCCTGGTATAAGGGAGAAACCCTTTCTACAGCTCTGAGAGCCAGGAGGGTTGAGACTTCGGTTTCTAAGGCAAAGGTCTCTACAGGGTTTGCAGGTGGAAAAGATCTGATTCTCATCTTTGGAAATTTTTTGAAGCTGAGAACCAGACCCCGGCTTACTACTTCCAGGACCCACTTGTCTGATGTTAGAGACTCCCAGTTCTGAACGAAGTAAGCCAACCTGCCCCCTACAGGTAATGGAGAATCGGCCCTGGGCACCCCATCAGGGTGCCTGTTTGGCAGGGGCTTTAATCTGAGGGGTGGGAGCAGGCCTGCTTGCACCCCGTCTGCCTCTCCCTCTGAAGAACCCCCTCTGAGCATAAGCAGAGGAGGCCTGGGTTTGGTAAAAAGGCCTGTGAAAAGGCCTACCTCTACCCCTGGGGGTCTGTCTCTGAGGAGTGGCCTGCTGCTCCTTGGCCTGTGCACTCTTACAGGTTGTCGTATATTCATCCATTTTCTTCATATAATTCTCTGTCTGCTCCCCAAACAGAGAATTTCCTACCACAGGAAAATCCATAGCCTTAGTCTGGGTATCCTGTGACAAGCTAGTACACCTGAGCCAAGCCAACCTACGAAAAGCCACAGATGTAGCCATGACTCGAGAGGATACATCATTAAAATCCACAGCAGCATGGAACTGCACCTGGATGCCTCAATACCATCAGCAGCCACCTGTTCCAGCTCCTTAGCAAGCTGGCCAGGGGCCTGTTTGGCCAAAGCCATGACAGTGTCCCATCTAGATTTTTGGTATCTTGCCACATAAGCCATGTAATTTGCTTGCCTGAGTCCCAAGGATGCTGCCATGTATTGTTTTTAGCCATGGCATCAATCTTCCTGGAGTCCTTGTCAGGAGGATGTGAAGCCAAGGAATATTAGCCTTATCACAGGCTGCAGCCTGAACTACTCCAACATGACTGCATTGCTGTGAAAGGAATTCTGTATCAGGACCTGATAAAGTGTACCTCCTGTCCATCTTCTTGTCCACAGGAGGCACAGAATTAGAAGCTTTTAAAATTTTATTGTTTGTTTCCTAAATGACTTATGTAAGGGATAGACAATCTCCTAGACTCTGGGATATCCATCATTTCTACAAAATCAGGTTCCTCTTGCTTCATCCACAGCTTCCTCCAATGGGAGCTGGAGGGTTTCAGCAACCTTTTATAAAACATAAAGTGAGAAGGGACTCAGAAAGCGAGGGGAGATTCTAAAGGTCTGTCTGGGGAGATGTCCGGTTCAATGGGCACACCCAGACTCTCAAAGTCACATTCATACTGTTCATAATCATCCTCCTCCTCTGGTTCATAAAACTCTTCTAAATCATATTCTTGAACCGGTAACCGCCGAACCGACCTTTACCAGACAGTGGCGGTTCGGACGGAACCGAGAAAGTGACTGGACAATTTGTATAGCTCTTGCTATCTCTGCAGCAGTTGGAGAAGGAATTTTAGACTCCACACCTGCTGATTTTCTAGTTTTCTTTGCTGGAACTGGCTCCTCAGAGTCAGCTTTACGTTTGCCCGAGGAAGTCTCGCCCTGGTCAGAGGGCACTCCCTCCGGTTCGGTTGGCACCGAACCGGGCTGGCCATCCGGGTCAGCGGACTTTTTGGCCTCTCGTTCCCTGAGCCTGCCAACTCTCTTATCCAGGGTGGCTGCAGGGAAATTCTTACAAATCTGGCAGTCTGAATTGAGGTGATCAAACCCCAGACAATATACACATGTGGTGTGTGGGTCAGCCTTGGCAAAGGCTTCCCCACAGACACCACAGTGTTGAAACCCAGTGGGCCTGGTTTTCTTTTGGGTTTCAGACATAATGCCAGCCTAACCAAAATCTTGCCCTTTAACGGCAGTGTTAGGTAGCACCCTTATCGGTTCCCAACCTCTAACACGTGGTCGGGAAAAACGAATGAAATCTGGTTTTTAGAACCGATAAGAACCGGAACCGCACTTCAAAGCTTTTAAATGCTTGATTTTTAAAGTTTTAAATAACCTGATCGGTTCAAACCGAACCGATAAACATTTACAAGTTCCACACAGAAATAAACCTGTCTATTACTTACAATACCACAGACAGAGCTTGAACCGATCGGTTTGCGGTTAAAATAATAATACTCGCGGTTGAATTTAACTGAGAAAACACTGTTTAAACCGAGAAATGAACCGAGCAGTAGGAGAAATCTCCGGAGCGACTGTTCAGTGAGGCGGAGTAAAGAATCTGACAGTTTCAGTTTGAAATTACACAGACAGAGCTTCTCTAACCGAGCTCAGCTCCAAGTTCCATGCCTGGCATGGAAGTTAACTATTTCACCTCCGGGGCAGTTCTAATGGTGGGACAAACTGCAATTGTCATAATATAGCAAGACTTCATGTTGTTTGAAGATCTGGTTCTCAGCTTTGGAAATTTTTTGAAGCTGAGAACCAGTCCCTGGCTTACTACTTCCAGGACCCACTTGTCTGATGTTAGAGACTCTCAGTCCTGGACAAAGTAAGCCAGCCTGCCCCTACAGGTAGTGGAGAATCGGCCCTGGCAAACCCATCAGGGTGCCTGTTTGGCAGGGGGTTTTGGCTGAGGGGTGGAAGCAGGTCTGCTTGTACCCCTTCTGCCTCTCCCTCTAAAGAACCCCCTCTGAGCATAGACAGAAGAGGAGGCCTTGGCTTGGTAGAAAGGCCTATGAAAAGGCCTGCCCCTGGGGTGCTGCCTCTGAGGAGTGGCCTGCCTTTCCTTGGCCTGTGCACTCCTATAGGTGGTCCTATATTCGTCCATTTTCTTCATGTAATTCTCTGTTTGCTCCCCAGACAGAGAATTATCCACAACAGGAAAATCCATGGCCTTAGTCTGGGTATCCTCTGACAGGCTAGTACATCTGAGCCAAGCCATTCTACGAAGTGCCACAGATGTAGCCATGACTCTAGATGACATCACTGGAGTCCACTGCAGCATGGAACTGCACCTTGGATGCCTCAATACCATCAGCAGTCACCTGCTCCAGCTCCTTGGCAAGCTGGCCAGGGACCTGTTTTGCTAAAACCACGACAGTGACCCATCTGGATTTTTGATACCTAGCAGTATAGGCCATATAGTTGGACTGTCTGAGTCCCAAGGACGCTGCCATGTACTGTTTCTTTGCCATGGCATCAATCCTCCTGGAGTCCTTGTATGGGGGGTGTGAAGCCAAGGGAATATTTGCCTTATCACAGGCTGCAGCCTGCACTACCCCAACATGGCTGCATTGTGTAAGGAACTCCGTATCTGAGCCTGACAATGTATACCTCTTGTCCATTCTTTTATCCACAGGAGGTATAGTATTAGGAGTCTTTAAAATCTTAAATGTCTGTTTCCCAAAAGATTTGTGTAAGGGAATAGACAGCCTCCTAGACTCTGGGATATCCATCATTTCCACATAGTCAGGCTCCTCCTGGTCATCCACAGCTTCTTCCATAGGAAGCTGGAGGGTTTCAGCCACTTTTTTTTTTATAAAACATGAAATGGGAGGGGGACTCAGAAAGCCTAGGAGGAGACACTCCTGAAGGTCTGTCTGGGGAGATGTCCGGGTCAATGGGCACATCCAGACTTTCAAAACCACATTCACTTTCCTCATACTTCTCCTCCTCCGTTCATAATACCTCTAAATCATAATCTTGAACCGGAAAGCGACTGCACAATTTTTATCACTTTGGCTATTTCTTCAGCGGTTGGAGAAGAAACTTTTGATCCACACCAGCTGATTTTTCCTTTCTTGTTCTCTTAGCCGGAACCGACCTCAGAATCTGCTCTCTTTGCCCAAGTCTCACCCTGGTCAGAGGGCACTCCTTCTGGTTCGGTATGAACCGAACCGGGCTGGCCATCCGGTTCAGCGGACTTTTTGGCCTCCCTTTCCCTGAGCCTACCAACTCTCTTTTCTAGGGTAGCTGCAGGAAAATGTTTTACAAATCTGGCAGTCTGCATTGAGGTGATCAAACCCCAGACAATAAACACAGGTGGTGTGGGGGTCAGCCTTAGCAAAGACCTCCCCACACACACTGCAGTGTTGAAACCCAGTGGGCCCGGTTTTTCTTTTGGGTTTCTCAGACACTGTGCCAGTCCTAACCAAACTTACCCTTTTAATGGCAATCCGCCAGGCAAGACCCTCTTATCGGTTCCTGATCGTGTTACGGGTCGTGGAAGAAACCGTAATAAAATCCAATTTTTTTTTAGAACCGATAAGAACCGGTAACCACACACTAGAAGTACAAATAAAGATTTTTTAACAACTTGATCAGTTCAAACCAAACCGATGAACCGCTTACAAGTTCCACACAGAACAGAAAATGATATAAACCTATCTAGTACTCACAAATACCACAGACAGAGACTGAACCGACAGGTTACGGTTTAAATTTGGTCGAAAACCAAGAAAAGCGGTACTTTAACCGACAAACTGAACCGAGCAGAAGGAGAAATCTCCGGAACGACTGTTCAGTGAGGCGGAGTAAAGAATCTGACGGTTTGAGTTTAAACAGCAACAGACAGAGAGTCTCAACCGAGCTCGAGCTCAGCGTTCCATGCCTGGCATGGAAAGTTAACTCTTTCATCTCCGAGGCAGTTCGAAGGTTGGGACTCTCTGCTATTGTCAGAATACAGCAAGACTTCATGTTGTTTGAACAGCCAACCCGCGAGCGCCACGCAGTGTGTCAGCCTCAAGGGCGGCGCCGATGGTGCATCGACTCTGCCCATCCAAAAAAAGAGCTCCCGTGGGGTCGTGACCTCTGGCCACTATACCCAATTGTGATGAATGGTGAAGACTGACACAGAGATGATCATTCTGGTTTCCTGGCAGGTGTACAGCTGTGAGATCCAGACGATGTTCTGCTGCCCAGACTCTCACTCTCATGGCCTCCCTGCAAAACGGGTATGACTGAGTGCCCCCTTGCTTGTTGATGCAGAAGACAACCAGGTTGTTGTCTGTCTGCACCAAGAGAGAACCTGGAGGGATCTGGTCCTGAAAAGCCATCAGCGCATACAGAACAGCTCTCAATTCCAGAACATTTATGGCTAGAGAGCGCTCTGTGGGGGATCATTACCATCTGGTTCTGTGATCCCCTAGGTGAGCCCCCATCCTGACAACGCGGCATCCGTCGTTAAGAGTTTGTGATGGAGGCAGTCTCTGAAAGGAGGCACCTCCTTCTAGATGTGGGGGATTGAGCCACCACTTGAGGGAGTGACGGACCCCAGCTGAGATTCGAACCTGTTGGTCCAAATCGTCCACTGCTTGGTCCCACTGGACCTTGAGGTGCCACTGCAGAACTCATGTGAAGTCTGGCGAGGGGAACCATAGCAATGGTCGCAGCCATGTATGTGGCCCAGTAGCCGAAAGATGACCCTTGCCAAAACGTACAAAGCGGCTTGGACCCTGCGTGCCAGGTCCACTAAGCGATCTGTCCTGTCTGGAGGCAAGAAAGCCTTCCCCTGAACAGTGTCCAGGACGGCCCCTATGTATTACAACTGCTGGGAAGGCCTGGGTTGCGATTTTGGCCGATTTATGGTAATGCCCAAGGAGAGAAAAAGGTTCTCCATCCCTTCTAGGGTCACTGCCAGCTGGCTTGCTGACAGAAGCCAGTTGTCTAGGTAAGGATAGACAAAGTGGCCTTTCCTCCTGAGAGCTGCCGCCACTACTGCCAGGCACCTGGTAAAAACCCTGGGTGCCGAAGAAAGGCCGAATGGCAGTACCCTGAACTGGCAATGCGAATCCCGAAACCTGAATCGGAGGAATCTTCAGTGGGAACGCAAGACCTTGATAGGCATGTAGGCATCCTACATATCTAGTGAGCATGACCAATCTCCTTGTTGGAGGAGGGGGAACAGGCTTGCCAGCGTCACCGTCCAGAACCTCTGGTATCTGATGGAAAGATTGAGCAGACTTAAATTCAGGATGGGGACTAGAAAGAGAAGGGAGCAAAAACCCTTGCCCCGCTGATGATGAGGAACTGGCTGGATGGTTCTTCTGTTGAGCAGCTGCTGGATTTCGGCTGCCAGTAGTTCTGCATTGGCCGGTGAACAATGGATCGGGGTTGTCCAGTGTGGAATGCTGAGGATTTCTAATGAATAACCTCTCAGAATGGTGTCTAGCACCCACTGACCCGTGGTTATGTTGGACCATTCTGCATGGTACAGGGGGAATCTCCCTCCCACTCTCTTGTCTTGAGTCTCCCGAGGGGAAGAGGGAGATACAGCAAGTCAGGCAGTGGAGAGTGGGGGACCCTGTGCCCTAGGAGCTCTGGGCTGCTTGGGGCCTGGGGCGTCCTGAGGGGTAGGGTTACCACATCTTTTGAATCCCTTCCCTTGGGATTGCTTACCCCTTTGTCCCTGGCCCTTATGAAAGGGACGGCGACGGGGCCCTGGGGTACTGACTGGTACATCCGATGTACATCGGCTACGGCTCTGCCTGACTCCTGAAGTTCTCTGACCAAAGATTCTACTTCTGGGACAAACAAAATGGGGCCCTGGAAGGGAGCATACAGGATAGAGTCTTGGCCGAACCCAGACAGCCTGAGTCAGGAATGTTTCCTCAGGCAGACACCTGTTGCCGCAACCAAGGACGCCATATCCACAGAATCGTACGAACATCTGAGAATATGTTTGTCCATGTCAGCACCTAATTGGGCATAGGCTAAGATCTCTTCTTTTGTGTCGGAGTCCAGGAGAGTCTTAACCAACTCTTGAGTTTTTTTCCTATAAGGATTGCTGGTATGTCACCACATGGGAGAGAAAATTTAAGGACCGTATTGAGCCCGTGACTGAGGTAAAAACCTTTCTGCCCCAACTGTCCATTCTCTTGGATTCAGGATCCAGTGGTTGAGAGCTCAGGTGTTTAGGCTGGCTACCTCTGCTGTGATGGCCGTAAGCACCAGAGAGCTGGCCTTTGGGTTCTCCCCCAGAAAGGGTTCCACCTTGTGGGGGTTTGTACAGTCTGTCTGCCTTCTTTTGGATGGCAGGGATGGACGATGGCTTGCGCCATGCGATTCTGGTGACATCCTGGACTGGCTCAACAAAAGGCGGAATAACCAGAGGCTTTGGATCCTTGGACCCCAGAAATTTAGGCAGGCGTCTGCATTCTGAGTCCAGTTCTTCTGTGTGCCATTCACAGGTAGACTGGATGTGATGCATAATGTCTAAAACGACAGGTCATCTGGATGGGACCTTGGAGAGTCCCAAGCGCCCAGAGAAGGTTTAATGAAAGTCTTCTTCCTCTGAGGACTCCAGAGATGAGGGGCTAGTGTACCCGTCATCCGGAGAGGACGGACGTCTGCTGGAAGAGGGGACTGGAGAAGAACACCACCTTCTGGCTTGCCCTTGTCTGGGAGGGGGTTACCTCTTCTCCTTCCGGCATGGGGGGTTGGGGTGAAGCAGGACCACCCATAGGAGGAGGAGGTTGCGGTGTAGGGTCTGGTGGCCTATAAAGAAGGTCCCCTTTGACTGTGTTCCACCACGACGTAGAGAGCGAACCGATGTCTGCCACTGGGACAATCGCTGGGGCGGGAGTCGGGTTCAGTGGACTGGGTGTCTGAGGCTCCTGCGTGTCAGGCGTGTGGTCTACATGGTCCTGATTGTCCTTGTCCGGCAGCTGGGGTTCTGTGTTGACAGGTGACCCAGCATCTGGGGTCGGAGGAGGATCAACGGGTGACTGGCCCCTCGAAGGCAAGC
The DNA here is from genome assembly GCA_016271365.2 of Neoceratodus forsteri. NCBI lineage: Eukaryota > Metazoa > Chordata > Ceratodontiformes > Ceratodontidae > Neoceratodus > Neoceratodus forsteri. Next base: position 1,279,382,673 of record CM057453.1, read on the forward strand.
AGGCGTCCCAATATCTTCATGCGACTGCTCACAGTCGGGAAGCGGGTCATCAGTGATGCCGACCAGCAAGTAGGGTGCCGGCCGCGGGCAGGCAGGCGTACTCTAGCCTGTGGAGGGAGTGTCCAGTGATGAACGTCTTCCTGCCACCTGTCAGGAGTCCTCTGGGCGCTTGCGTTTTTCCGAAGAGCTGCCTGGTTTGCCTATGTCCTTAGGCTTGCTGGCAGGCGAACAAACCTCTTGGGTTAACCCTGAAGAGGATTTGAGGGGTCAGTGGGCCAGGGAAGAACGAGGGGGCAAATGCCCCGAGGATGAAGGCTCCTTAAATCTGCCCTAAGAAGAGGCAGGAGCATGCTTAGACTTATCGGCCTTGGCTGACTTAGGAGGGACCGAGCCCGACCTCCCTCCGGAGGCCGAAGAAGGCTTCTCAGCCGGTGACTTAGGGTGGGACTCAGACCTGGCCCTATCCTTATCCCTATGATGGTGCCCCCCCCCTTGACAACTTATCTTTGGGAGGGGAGTCCTTGGCGGAAGAGGAGGAGCTGGGATCTGAGGACCGCTGCATGGCTGCCACCTTTTGCTCCAGGAGATATGCTTTCATGACGTTCGCTCTACTGGTCCTGGTCTTCTGATTGAACTTTCTGCAGTGCAGGCAGTTGGCAGGCTGGTGTTCGGGGCCTAGACAGATGAGGCAGGCCGTCAAGGCCATCTTTGGCCAGAATCTGTTTAGCCGCATTACCACTTTCTAGACTTGTGTCGCGTGAAAGGGCTTACTTACATAAATGGAGAAGAATGTTTGATTGAAGAAACACTGAAAAAAAAAAAGAAATTATTTCAGAAGCAGTCAACTGCGTCGAAGGCGTCCGTGGAGCCGAACTAAGCGGGTCGACGGTGGGAAAAGAACTGAGATGGTGCCAGGGGACCACCCCTTTTATACCACATCTGACATCAGGTGGAGCCGACGTCGGGGGCGGTCCCCTGCTACAGACTGCTAGCTACAAGATTTTTCCGTGGGGTCCTAACGCCTGGCGACATTGGTCCTAATGGTATTACCTGCTGCAAGTGCTCCCCCTCGAAGTCAGATCTCAGATACCACCTTGGGAAGAAATTTCCTGTTAGTCCTAAGGACCAGCTTGTGCAGACAGCCTGGAGCTCACACACTCTTCTTGCTGGAATAACTGCCACCAAGGAAACAGTTTTCCAAATGACATATTGCAGATCAGCCATAGTCACTGGCTCAAAGGGAGGTTCCATGAGTTTGGCTATGCACAAATTCAGGTCCCAAGGAGGGACTCGTTCCTTAACAGGAGGAAACAGATGTGCCAAGCCTTTGGAAATCTTTCTAAACATAGGGTGTGAAGCGATGTTCTCTAAGCACCTGCCGACAAATAAGCAGATACTGCTGCTAAGTGAACACTGAAGGTTGCAGGCCTCAGGCCTAAAGCCTGCAGGTGTACCAGGTAGTCAAGCAGTGTAGGAAAGCTTGCCTGAAGAGGACTGACGTGTTTAGACTTGCGCCAGATGGAAATTCTTTTCCATTCTGAAGCATAAGTCTTTCTGGTTGAAACTTTCCTGGAAACTTTCAGGACCTCAAGGACCCAGGTGCCTTTGTAAATGAGTCTGACTCAAAGGTCTGTAAACCGATGATCTAATATATAAATATAGGTGGTCATTCACTGGACTCTGTGTTTCTCCTGGGGATGGAGATATCCAACTTGGTGGTGTAACCGGTTGAATGGTCTGATCATCACACCATCAGGTTCAGTTCCGTGGCCCCCACACAACAGGCTGGCCCCTACGGAGATGGTCCAGTTCCGCCCTTTGCAGGGTGTTTCCCCAGATAGCCTGGTGGCGATGCTGGACCTATTGGGTCTACCAAGTGAATGCATGGATCCCTGGAACCTAGTACTTGCCTATAACAAGACAGTGGTAGGGGCCCTGGATTCCACTGCACCTGTTCGTGTTCGTCCCCTCACTTCGCCCCAGGTCTCCTTAGTTTGATGAGACCTTGAGGTAGTTGGGGAAAGTGGGACCAAGGCTTGAGAGATGCTGGTGGGAATCAGGCCTGGAGTGTGACGGACTTAGTTTGATGGACCATTATGGGGTCTATCAATCAGCAATTACCCGTAAGACGTCAGAGCTCCTATCCAGGGAAACTGCTGCTAAGCAGAATTGACCAGCCCAGCTCTTCCAGACCGTGGAAAGATTGTGCAATCCAATCTGTCTTCAGCCCAGAAGTCTTTTTTCACAAGAATGATGTGAGGAGTTTGCTCGGTTCTTCGTGGATAAGGTTGCCACAATCAGGTCGAATCTCCTCCCTAAGCTCTCTAATGGGAGTTGTGGTGGCTGGTAGGAGATGATGGACACCCAGTTTTGTGGTCCGACTTTGGCCTGCCCACAATCAGTGACACTGTGATGGCTGTCCAGTTGCTGCAACCAACCAACTGTAGTTTTGGACCCAGGCCCCACACGCCTCTTATTTGGCAGTGTGGATAAAATCGTCTCGTTCCTTGCCAAGATGGTCTGGTTGTCTTTGGAGAGGGGGATCTTCCTGTTCCCCTGAAGGAATCTGTGGTCCAGCCCCTTCTTAAAAAGGCCTCCTTGGACCCAGAATGTCTGGCCAACTATAGGCCTGTCTCTAACCTACCTTTTGTAGGTAAGGTTATTGAGAAGGTGGTCGCGTCGCAGTTGGACAATCATTTCACTAGCCACAGGGCCTATGATTCTTTCCAGTCCGGATTTAGGGAGAGACATAGTACCAAGACAGCCCTTGTCCGGGTACTAAATGACCTCCCAATAGTGAGAGATCGAAAGACCCGTTCCATCTTGGTCCTTCTAGATCTCTCTGCAGCATCTGACACTGTGGACCATGGTGTGCTGTTGGAGTGCCTGCGGCTCATCTGCGGACTGTCTGGTATGGTTCTCAGATGGTTTCAATCTTTCCTTGAGGGTAGGATTCAGAGGGTGTTGTCTGGGACTTTTTCCTTGGCACCACTCCCCCTATCCTGTGGGGTGCCGCAGGGCTCCATCTTGGCACCCATGTTGACTGCGGTGTATATGCTGCCGTTGGGAGCGATTATTAGGCGGTACGGCTCGAGTTTTCACTGCTATGCAGATGATACTCAGCTGTACATGTCCTCTGTGCCTGGCCAGGTTGATGCTGTCTTGGTCTTTTAACAACTGTCTCATCGAGATCCAGGACTAGATGACTGTGAGCTGGCTATGGTTGAACCCGGAAAAAACGGAGGTGTTGGTTGTGGACCCAGGTCGACGGCAGGCGGGTATGTTGGCAGAATCACCTTTGGGTCTTTGGCCTGGGATGTTCAGCTAACTACCTCAAACCAGGTACGGAACCTGGGCGTTCTGTTTGATGACTGCCTGACCCCTAAATCACAGGTGTCAGCAGTCATCAAAACCTCTTTTTACCATCTGAGGAATATCGCTCTGGTGAAGCACCTGGTTCTTTCCAACGATCTTCCAACCCTGGTCCACGCCTTCGTTACCTCCAGCCTTGACTACTGCAACGCCCTTTACCTAGGACCACCAGGGGTTGATATCCGCCGCCTGCAGCTAGTGCAGACTGTGGCAGCCAGGCTGCTGACTGGTACCTCCAGGAGCAGTCATACAACACCTGTCCTCCACAGACTGCACTGGCTGCCAGTTCAGTGGCAGATCACCTTCAAGGTTGGTTTGCTGTCCTATAAGGCCCTACATGATCAGAGACCTAGTTACCTGCAAGATCTTTTTCACCCCTACTGACCCTCCTGCTCTCTCCAATCCACCGATGAGAGACTGCTAGAGATTCCTAAGGTCCGTTTGAAGACATCACGGGCCAGGTCATTTAGTTTTATGGCCCCAACCCTGTGGAATTCTCTACCTCATCGGGTTCGAGATTGCCTGACTGTCCAAAGTTTTAAAACTGCCTTCAAAACTTATTTAACATAGCCTATCCTTATTTTTAAATGCCGCTATTGCTGACTGGTTTTAATTTATTGGTTAGTTGCTGTGTTTTAATTATTTATTGTTTTACAAGCGCCTTGGTTCTGGAAAGGCGCTTTTTTATAAAGATTGACAACTTCTGATAATTTAAGTTCAGAAAATTCTAACTCCTCAAGAACCAGGCCTTAAGGTGAAGGGGGTCTTGAGGTTGAGAAATACTATCTGACCTTGAACAGCTGTTAGGAGATCATATCTCTGAGGAAGGCAAAGGGGTTGCTTGGTGGACAAGGTGAGTAACAGAGGGTACCATGGCTGCCTGGCCCAGTCTGGAGTAACCAGGTTCATAGTTGCAGACTGACTCCTGAGTTTGAGAAGGACTCTCAACAGCAGTGAAAATGGAGGAAAAGCATACAAGAATTTCCCTGTTCAATCCAGGGCTAACCCCTCCATGGGCAATGTGCCCAATGAGGGAGGCCTGCAGCAATAAGGAGGAAGCTGATGGTTTTCTTTTGAAGCAAACAGATCCATTTCTGGAGTGCCCCAATGTCTGAAAACTGTGTCCAACACTTGCTTGTTTAAAGTCCATTCGTGATGATCCTGACTGATTCTGCTGAGTGAATCTGCCAGTGTATTGTCCTTCCCTGGCCCGTCCAGGAATATGCTATGGACCCCAGATTTTCATGGCCTCTTTGCACAGCCTTGACGATCTTGTAACCTCCCGGCTGATGTAACACATAGTGGTTGTGCTGTCTGTCCTGACCAAGACTGACTGTCCCTTCAACTGAGGAGCAAAGGCCCGCTCTACTTTAAGAGGCTGATATGCAACTTGGATTCCTGAGGGGACCAAGTCCTACTGATTGTGAGGTTGCCTGTGTGCATCCCCCACCATAGGAGGGATGCCTCTGTTAGGACCACAGTGTGGTGTTGCTGAAAAGAGGTTGTCCCTTTCTTTCCACCACTGCAGTCAGTAGCAGAGTTCTTGTAATTGGTACAAGCTTTGAAATGGGGTCCCTTATTTGGGATCAATGGGATCTCAGGTGATACTGAATCTCTCTCTCATTTGAAACCCGGAGCATGATACTACTGCGGTAGTTGAGGCCATGTGTCCTAGTAATGCTAGGAACTGCCTTGAGGTCCTGGGCTGACCCAAGGCAAAGGAGTTTGTTAGGGTTACTAAATGGCACCCCTTCCTGGAGGAGAAATGCCTTGCCCTGGACAGTATCCAGTTCTGCTCCAATGAATTACAGTGACCGAACTGGTTCCATCTGAGACTTCTGAGTATTGGTGAAGCCCAGAGACTCCAGGGTACTCTGGGTGACCCTGATGGAGTCCTTTACCTGCTGGCATGACTCCCTACGACTAGCCAATTGTCCAGGTAAGGGAATACAATGATTCTCTGCCTTCTGAGGTAAGTTGCCACCACTGATAAGGCACTTTTGTGAATACTCTTGGGGCAGAAGTGAGCCTGAAGGGGAGTGCTAAGAATTAGTAGTGACCCGAGGGCAGAGTGAACCTTAAGTACTTTCTGTGGCAAGGACAGATTGGAATGTGAAAGTAGGCATCTTTCAGATGCAGAGATGCCAACCAGTTTCCTGTCTTTAGAGAAGGAATAACGATGGCAAGTGCTACCATTTTGAACTTGGGCTTTGCCAAGTATTTGTTCAGGAATCTGAGGTCCAGGACTGGCCGACAGTCCCCATTCATTTTTATCAGTAAGTATCTGGAGTACATGCCCTTCCACCACTCCTTTGTGTGAGAAGGACTGGCTCTATTGCTCTGGCTTGCAGAAATTTTTTTACCTTTAATTCCAGCAGAATTGTCTCTGCAGGGGTTGAAAGCCAGAAAACTCTGCGACCCTGGAGTTTCAGAAACTGTTTTAACTGTAGATAGAGACCCTGACTCACTACCTCCAAAATCCACTTGTCTGCGGTGATGTTTTCCCAGTCCTGGAAGTTGTGAGCCAGTCTGTCCCTACTGGAAGAGGGGTGGCAGCCTGTTTTGTGTAGTCAGGGGTTCTGTCTGAGCAGAGGTCTAGGAGCTGGGGCTGATCCAGCCCACCCAGAACGTCTCCTGCCCCTGCAGTAGCCTCTGATCTGAGTATGGGCATAAGCTCTGGGGTAACATTCCCTACCCCACCTCCCCTTCCCGTGGATCTAAAAGAAGTGGAGGCTCTTTCTCTTGTGGAATTACTCCTATAGTTGGTTTTGTACTCTTCCACCTTTCTCACGTATACCAGAGTCTTGTCACCAAAAAAGGGAACTGTTTTCACAAGGAAAATCAATGGCCTTTAACTGAATGTCTGGAGTAAAACTGGCTACTCTGAGCCAGACAGACCTCCTCAGAGACACTAACAGGGCCAACAGCCTGGATGCAGTATCATTTGCATTCACAGCCATGTGAAATTGGTATTTTGTGGCATCCAATGCTGTCCTGACAGTGTCAGCCAGATCATGTGCCACATCGCCTGGAACTCAGTCAGTTAATGCTAGTACAGAGGTCCAAAGGGCCTTCTGATATTGTGCAGCATATGCCATATAAGCTGCCTGCCTGAGACGAAGGGAGGAGGCTAAATAACCATCCTTCCCCACTGTGTCAGTTTTCCTTGAGTCTATCTGGAGGATGACATGTCAGAGGGAATTTAGCTTTATCACAGACAGCAGCCTGTACTGCACTCTCAGTCTGGATGAGAATACAAATAATCAGCAGCAGATCTATTCGCTTGATATTTTTTCTCAACCTTCTTGTCCACTCCAGGGACAGAGGAAGATGTCTGTAGAATTTTTAAAGTGACTTTTTAAGAAAATTATGGATACTAAGGAACACTCTTTTAGTGGAAACTTACCAGACCCATTATATCTAAAAATTCTGCCTCCTCATCTTCTATAGACTCCTGAGAGGGGAGGCCCAAAGTGTAAGCCATCTGTCTGGCATTGGAAAGTGGGATGAAAAATCATCATGCCCACGAGGAGGGGTACCAAAATCTTGTTCTGGGGATACCTCAGGCTCAATGGGTTCCCCCAAATCCAGATCCTTGTCTTCCTCCTCAAAGTAAACTGCCTGATCTTGGTCTGTGGGAACCGGTGGTGGGATTTGAACCCGTGAACCCAGAACAGAACCTGCAGTTTGTAAGGCCTGAATGACCTGCAGGGCTTTAGAAATGTCCTCAGCAAAGGGCATTTTGTTTTTGGTTGCTAGAAGCTCCCTTGCTTCTTCAGCGGGAGGCGCAGTGACATGCTTTTCTTTTACGTTTCTTTTTAGCAGGCTCAGACTCCGGAGCCTGCTCCGTAGATCTTTTATGTTTACTGTGTTCAGACCCCTTCTCAGTACTTTTGAGGTCTAAAGAATCTTTTTAAGGTCTCTCCTTTGTTTTAGGGTGAGAAGAAGAGGAGGCCTCTTCAGGGTGCTTGGGTGACACTGAGGTGGGAGCAGAAACCATTTCCTCTAACCTTTTGGCCTTTTTCTTAATGGTTTTAGGACAAAATGTACTGTACACTTCACAGTTAGAAAAGATGTGACTGGGACCCAGCACTCCAAACATAAATCATGGCAATCAGCCTTAGCAATTATTTGAAAACACTTTATACAGTTTTTAAAACCTGCAAGTCTCGTCCTCTTTTTAGGTCTTTCTGACATGTCAAATTTCAGCAGACAAAAAGAAAACGACCAAAAAGGAAAAAAATACACGAATTGTGTTTGGTTCCCCAAGGAGAAAAAGAATCAAGATTAAAAAGAAATTACTTTTTTTTTTTTTTATAACAAATGCAATCGGTTCCTGGCAGAAAAGGAAACCGAATACAAATAACTTAAATCGCTCCCCAAAATAAGTAAAAATATGGTACCTCAATCGAAAATTCATCTAATAAAGTGGCAGTTAAAACTGCTAACAGTATTAAACAGAGAAAGGCCTCGGTTCCTGGGAATCGCAAAGCAACAGAGAAACAATCCCAAAAAAGTGCTAACTTTAACAAAAAAGCTACTAGAGGCAGAGAAATAAAATAGCGAAGTAACACTTTTTTTGACAGAAATAAACTTATAGTGAAGTTGCTGAGAGAGCTCTTCGGGGCATCTAGCTGTCTGAACGGAGAAAATGAATCTGACTATTAGATGGAACAACAGTCCACCTAGAAGCATCAGTTTGAATGTTGCATTCTAGTTCCATTATTTGCATACATTCCACATTATATCACTACAGCTCCGGGGCAGTCAAAGATTCTGGGCTGACTACATATGTCTAATCACTCTGGGAGATTCCTGGGGTTTGAAGCACATTTAATGTGTCAGTGCTACAGCTAGGTTTTTAAACAGATTTATTTTAGGCACTAAAAGGTGGCCAGCCCAACCATGTGACCACCTGTATGCCAGTCCTAAAAATCTCACTCTGGAACCAGAGGGCACATCACAAGATCTCTGGTGCTTGGCCACAAAGCGGCTCCACTGACCCAGCCAATTAGAGCAGCACTAGTGTTGCTGTGATGGCAGCTGTCTAACCTCTCAGCCAGAGGAAGGGGGCAGTGTGGTGGTAGCTCTGTCTGTTGAGCAGAGAGGGAAAAATGGAGAACCATCACTGGCCAAAACCCATCACATGACAATGAGGCGATACTGATTAATGCAGGGTCACAGGTTGTCTAGTACGTGCAGTGCACTTCAGAGTTTGTACCAGTGGTCTCATACCTTACAACACACCTGGGACAAGCTGTGATATACCTTAATTTGCATTTTGTCATGTATTAATGCTATGAGATGTCCTGCACTTTGTTTTTAATTGCTGCTACCAAGCAGACAAGCCTTATTTCTAAACTGAATTGCTAACTGCCATCTCCTCTGCATAAAAGAATACTTACTACTCTTTTATCTCTGTATCTCGCTTCGTGTTGTGGTGGATGATGTCCAGAGAAAGGAGGGTGTTGCTGAGGTGGTGGAGGGTGATGCTGGTAATACGGATGATGTGGCGGCTGCTCCATGCCAGGATAGGGTGGCTACAAACAATTTAACATATTAAGATACTTTTCATGATGAATGCCAGTTTTAAATTATTTAATGTATAACAGGCAAGTCTCAATACACGTTTCTGTAAAGCTGAATAGTAGACTTGATATCCGTTTTGAATTTGGGTTACCAGACTACTGCTGGCAGAAGAATAATCAGCATTTATATAGTGCTTTTCATACACATTGTATCCCGAAGCACTTTACAAGCAATACTAGACTGGCAGTAAAGTGACTGAACGAGTAGTGGCAGCCATTTCGCACATCTACACGCACACACAGCCTTGGACAATTGCATGAGACAGTTTTATGAGAAGGGGAATATTGGTAAGGACATCAGGGATAGTCCCCTACTCTTGTGAAAAGTGCCTTGGGTTCTTGTACTTTTACCAAGAGGCCCACCTGAACAGCACCAAAGATGGGTAGAAGAGACCTCAGTTCAACATCTCATTCGAAGGACGGCACACCCAGACAGTACAGCACCCCCTATTATGGCACTTGGGTGCCAGTGTTTTTAGGTATGAGCCCAATCCCAGTTTGGGACTAGAACCCATGACCTTCTGGCACAGAGGCAAATGTGCTACCACCTGAGCCACACTGACATCTGGTACACTCCGGCTAGTAAGGTGTGTCCAACCACTACTGATAAATGTCTCAATACACTAAAGAAAGTTTCTATTTCTCCACAGATTATTTATAAAAATTTAATTATATAAACAATTTTAATACAGAATAGTTTGAGAGAGAAAATAATGGCAATGAATGGGCTACTACACATGTAGTTCCAGCATACCTAGTTATGGTACCAATTTGGAAGAAGTCCCCCAAAAAACTTCTATGCACAATTCCTACTGAATAAGACAATCTAATCTTTTAAATGACCTTCAGTAGTCTTTCAAATTACATCAAGTAAGTATACTAGAATCAGAACTTTGCACTAAATGTAAATCTTCACAAGAAACATTTCACTATCTCAGGGAACATATCTGATGCAATTCTTTTGGTTACAAATTAAAAACACTTCTACAAATTTCAAGTACTCAGTAATATCTTCAGCTATATGCATCTTGGGCAATATTTCAAATTTACACTGCCATTCTAAATACAGACCAATGATGGCAATCAGCACTAATGCTAGGAAAGAACAATACTTTTTAATTTTTTTATTGTTTTGCTTTATGAGACTTTCCTTCCATACCTTATTAGCACCGTTATCCATCTATGCCACCTCAACTAGAGATGGTTATAGTCACAGTATTAATCTTGCTGCCTAGTGGTCAGAGGAAATGTCACAGTGTTGATTCGGTACCAGAGGCAACACTAGATGTGATAAGTAGCCTCCAGTTAAAAAAAAAAAAATCATTAAAGATAACATAATCTGAACCTGCACAGCAACCAGACTGGCAAAAGAACTAAGAAAGAAAACTTCACCAATCAAAACTGGCATCTTTCAGAAACAACATTTTTACACCTGTTGCGTGGTATCAGCGAAACTACTTAACTGTAACCATAATTTCACTATGGGTATTCAGATCACATCCACACTCTAGCAAGTCAGGTGGAATGAGCTCAGTCACTGCACAATTTCAACCTAAGCTCCTCCTCAGCAACATCAGATCTCACACGATGGAAGCAAAGATGCGTGCATTTCTTGCCAGAGGAGGGCAGGTAGGTTGTGTGGATATGAACAGAATATCCACAGTAGAAATAAAAATTACGTATTCCCCAGAAATTCCAGACTGTGCCCTAAGGACACTAACTGCAGGACCCATTTGTCAGAGGTAATGCCCTGCCACTCCTGCACGTGGCGGGCAAACCTCTTCCCCCTTCACCGGTTCCTCTTCCAGAGTTGGAGGTGGGGGTGGGGCCAAGAAGTCAGGAGGTGGCAGACTGGGCTGGAGGAGGTCCTCCAGAGCGATGCTGGGTTTTGGAAGTGGGGGGGCCACACTACCCCTGTGGCCTTACGCTTACCCTGTCCAAACGGGGTGCATCTTCGTCGCTGCCTCAAGGTCCATTTCCGAAAGGACTGCTGGGATTGACCCGGTAGGTTGCCCTGACAGTACACAGAACTCAGAGACCAAAGAGCTTGGACTTGTTCTTGTAGGCCTGAGATAATGTCCTTGGTGTCACCACCAAAGAATAGCGAGCCCCTAAAGGGGGCGTCCTGAATGGCCGACTGGACCTCATTAGCAAGACCTGAAATACGGAGGCAGGCATTCTGCCGAAGGAGATGGCGGTCGCTTTGGGCCACACCAACTGATGGAGTCGTAGATGGCTTGAAGAGCATGCTGACAAGAAATTTTGGGAAGTCTGATGTCCCGAGAGAGCTACTCCTTAATGTCTGAATTCAGCATGGATTGAATCCGGTCCTCCAGCCTGGCTAGTGTGTCCTTTTGGTGGGACACAATGTGGGCTACGTAATTCAGGGACCTCAACGTACATGTAGCCGAGGAGTACAATTTTTTCCCCGAACTGGTCAAACTGCTTAGACTCTGTCAGGAGGAACGGTACTCATGTGCTTAGGAGCAGATGAACGATCCTGAGCAGCAGAAATTACAACAGAGTCTGCCTTAGGATATGCCAAGAGAAAGGGGGCATCCTCAGGCGCCCAGGTAGGTTCTTTTGGCTCTCACAGGGAAGGCCGGGATGGAGTTAGGCAGTTTTCAGATAGTCGAGGTGAGGTCAAGATGAGGACCAATCCAGGGAGGAACTGGAATCGACGACAGAGCCTCCAGATCCATATGTTCAGCAAGCCTCTGCTGCATCGGATCCTGTTTCTCGGTCTCCCACTCATAAAAAGTTTGGATTGATCTCAGAAGGTCCATGAAAGAAGGATCCTACGGAGGTGATCTGGGAGAGACCTTCCCCGGGTCCAGCGATTCTGGGTGTGAAGATTCCCCCGATGAGTCCGCATTGTCTCTAGTCTGAAAATCCATAAGAGTGATGTCCGCTAGTGCTGCACCCCGGATGTGGACCGTGTCGGATTCATAGTCCACGGGAGAGACTGACCTGGGAGAGGGAGAATGGTGGGGAAGCCTGCTCTCTAGGTCCGTTACCAGCTTGGCCCTCGCCTCTTTCCACCAGGACTGGATGACCTCTCTAACGTCCGGCTGTGGGGCCAGAGGAGGTGGAGGCAGAGGGGACGGAAGTGGGGGAGGAGGGTAAGAATACCCATACCCCTGTGAAGGATAGCCCGGGAAAGGGTTGCAACCCGGGTAATAATGCCCCAAATTATGCCAGTCTGGCAAAGGACCAGCCGAGGTATGGTCCATAGAGAACCCCGAAGGGTAGTGAGGAACATAGTGGGTTCTTGCAAAAGTCTCTGAGGAGCCGTTGGGACTGTTGTATAAATACGCGTAGGATCTGGTGTCGGATAGGCCGGCATCGGAACCACCATCGACAGGGCAGGCGGAACTGACGTCAGAACGGGATCTGGCATTGGAAGGGCTGGCGTCAGGGCCCGTCGTGTGCTGTCAGATGATGGATCCGCTCCTGCCGAAAGGTCAGGCGGTGGAGGCAGGTGAATGGGTTCCGGCTGGGAGAAAGTCGTTGGAGGAGGTGGAAGAACCGGGTCCGAGAGAGTAGGGTCCGCGCCGCTGACCAACCGCTGGAAGGACTCCCTGATCAGGACAGGGAGGACCTCCATGGCAACTCCAGTGGAGGAGGCGGGGCCTCCTGGTCCGAGACCCAGAGGGAAAGCGGTGTGATCCTGGAGGAAGGCGCTGCCCGTGGGACCAGCGCTTATCTCCTGCCAAGGAAGCAGGATCTGGGTGAACTGCCACCGCGGGTTAGGCGTGGTGGCAATATCTTCCCGGGCTCTGCCGATGTCAGGTTGGCTTATGGGAGTCCCCGATGGGAGAGCCGCCCATGCGATCCCCCAGCGGAGATGGACTGACCAGACGACAGCTGAGCGAGGAGGGAGGAGCGCCTCTTCCACCCCGACTTGGCAACTTGTCACACGTGGGACCCAGAAGAACGGGAACTGGATCATCGTCAGGCAGTCCCCAGAGGAGCCAGGTAACAACTTAGTGGCAGTCACAGTGCGGTCCGCGGAGGAGCCGGGGACCAACATACCTGAAACAGAAACTGGGAGAAGCGTCTGAGCATCAGCATCCCCGGACATGACCTGGACCTTAACTGCAGGCGGCGGGGGAGCGGCCTTGCTAGACGTGGGCCTACTTTCTGAGGAGTGTTCCTTTTCCTGATGTTTCTTCTCCTTCTTGTGTTTGGATGGAGAAGGAGATGTAGTAGAAGCCGAATCCCGAATCTTCTCCATCTGTTTTTCAAGTGAAGCTAAGCAGGTCTTTAACATATGAGCCTCCAGAGCCTGCTACCTCTGTTTACGGGTGGCCTGATTAAACGGAAGGCAATCCGAGCAGGTGGACACCGGATGGTCTGGGCCTAACAGATCACGCACCGATGGCCGCTTTGTGCGGGATCCCGTGAGCCTAGGATTTGCACTTCTTTGGTGGGAGACTTTTATATAGGAGTGTGCACCGAAATGAAGAAAATAACAGATGTTTTTGACAAAAGCACGGAAATACTTGCCGACAGCTGAAGTGAGTCTACTAGAGGTAGCTGCACAAGGCGACAGCGAAAGAACTGGAGGGTGGGCCTGGGGACCGCCTACTATATAGGCTCATGCTGACATCGTCACACGACGTTGGGTGGGTGATCCTCCGTCGGGTATTGCTGGAAAAGTCTGCTGTTAGGTCCTGATGCCAGATGGCACTAGTCCAACATGTTATGACCTACTGAAGGAACCCTCTCAAAGCAAGATTCATAGGTACTGCCGGTGGGGGGTGGGCAAACCATGATATGCAGATCGGCATCCTACAATGTCCAGGGAACATAGCCAGTCGCCCTGCTTGAGCAGAGGAAGAAAGACGTGTAGAGTTACCATCTGAAACTTTCTGTATTGGATGTAAAGAGCTCCTTGAGGTCTAAAATGGGCCTGAAGTCCCCAGTTCTTTTGGGAACCAGGAAGACCTGGGAATAGAACCCTTTATTCCTTGGCTGCCTGGGCACTGGTTCTATGGCCCTTTTGTGCAAGGTGAACACCTTCTCCCGAAGCACTGCTGTGTGGTCCAGAAGATAAGAAATGAGAACCAGTGGGACATCTGGAGGCTGTTCTAGAAGTTCTAGGGCATGGCCCTGTTTGATTATCTGCAATATCTAAGTGTCTGTGGTAATGGTTTTCCACTGGGACAGATAGAAGAAGAATCGATCACAACCACCACCTCCTGGCTTAGGACAAAAGGACAGGGGTCTGGCAAGGACTCAGGCTGAAGCGGAACCAGCGGTCAGGGCCACTCCTCCCCTGGAGTGCTCAGCAGAGGAGCCTGTGATGGAGGAGGGGGCAGACAAGGAAATGCTAGACTCGTGCTTGCTCTGGAGCTTGGTTTCAGAGCCAGACTTGTGAGAGACCTTATGAAAGGAGGGCCTTGGTCTGCTCCTAGGCTGGGTATGATAAAGGGGGAAAATTGTTCAACCAGGAAAGGCACACTAAGCCGAAGCTTGTTTCCAGGTGCGACCTGGGAGCACAAGGAAGTTAAGTGACTTGCTCAGGGTCACAGTATGCAAGTGGGGGCTGTGGGATTCAAACCCAGGTCTCCAGGTTTGCAGCTCAGAGCCTTAAACCACTGCACTATACTTCCTCCTAAAGGGAGTGGACAAACCTTAAAAGCCCTGCAGGTCATTAATAATATCCTGCACATCAGGACCAAAAAGGCTGTGACCCACAAAGGGGCATTCAACACCTTTTGCTGGACATCAGCAGCAAAGCCAGAGACTCTTAAGCCAGGAGTGCCTTTTAAGGCAAATGCCAGTGATGGCTGCCCTGGCTGTAGTATCAGCTATATCAGAGGTAGCTCTGAAGCGATGCGTACTACCATCTTCAGAGGCCTGGAGAATTTTGAGAAGCTCCTGTCTCTGAGAACCCTCAGGAAGGGCCTAAACAGCAGCCTTGCCCTTCCTCCGAAGTATTCTGGTAGTTGATCATGTGAGACAAGTAGCTGGCAATTCTAATACCCAAACTGGCGGAGGCAAAATTCCTCTTGCCCCAGAGGTCAATCCTCTGATATTCCCAGTCAGAGGGGAGGGAGCCAAGGTGCTTGGGCACCTTGGACCTGTCATGAGCTGCCTTGATTACCACGGAGTCTGTCTCCGGCTGGGCTGCAGAGAAAGGCAGCCACAAGAGTGCCTGATAAAGCTCGGCAGCCTTTCTAGGCATGGCAGGTATCAAGTTGGGCCTATGCCAGGCAGCATCCCGAAGTGCTGGAAGCAGAGGGGGAAATAACTTTGGGTGCAGAGTCTGAGATCTAAGAAAACCACAAGGCTCCTCCTTGTGACATCCTACTCCTCAGTCTGGAACCCCATAGTGGAGGAGAGCTGACTCATAATATTAAAGAAGAAGGGATCCTTCGGGGAAGGACCTTGGGGTGTGGGGTGTGTCTGACAGAGTCCTCACTCCTGGAGGAGACAGCAGACCTGTCGGAGGAGTCAACATGCACCTTTTTCTCTTCATCCTCTTCATCAGAGAGGATGAGATCAGAGTAGTATTTCTCCTCCACACTGGCCTGTTCTGCAGCATGGACCAATGGCCAGAGTACTGAGGGCTCTCTAGAGGGCACAGAACAGACAGGTCGGACTGGCAAAGACACCGCAGCAGCGCTCAATGGCAAGGGTGACGAAGGCCCAGGCCATGGAAAAATCTGTTGGATAAGAACTGAAGTAATGGATGTGGAAACTGCATTGAGGCTGACAGCAAGGTAAGGAAGCGCCGTCGACACAGGTACTGGAGAGGGCGAAGGACCCAGTCTTCGGTACTTAACTGCCACCAGACACAGTAGAGGCGTGTTGGGCTCAGATCTGTGGACCTTATGTTCAAAGGGTCATGACGGCAGGGTTGGGGGCAGACTCCCTCCTGCAGCCCTAGAGGCTGCAAAACTCTCTGCCATTGGGGGGCCTGATAGGCGCAAAGGCCTGCACGAAGACAGGTGTGGAAGCCGAAGTGTTCAACTGTGCGATTCCAAGAGAAGAGAAGGAAGAATCCAACAGGGACCGGGATCACCGTCGGGCGGGGGCAGGTGACTGTCCTAAAGCCTGTCCTTATCCAGATAAGGATGTGGTTCCCTGAGGACTTCTCCTGGGCCTTGGCCGTCTTGAGAGCCCGAAGAGGAGGTGGTGGTGGTGGTGGTGGAGAGAGAATGACACAAAGTTTGTGGTCGTCAGTTGAAGAAATCTTTCCACAGCAGCAGCAATGTAAAACAGCCGATGAAGGAGTAATTCTCATCATACAAAAATACAAGGAATCGCTTTAAAATATAGTGAGTCAAAGGTTGTAACGAAATAAAAGGTAAGTAAAATCTGGCAAGTCAACTGAGTGTCAAAGCTTCAATAGAGCCTGTGCGCGAATGCGCGACAGCAGGAAAGAACAGAGAAGGGAAAATGGTTGCCCACACTTATATAGGGCTGTGATATCTGGAGCCTGAATTTGGCGTGGGCGGCCCCTACTAGACTGCTGCAGAAAAGCTTCCATGTGATCCTAGTGCCTGACGGCTAAGTTCCATTAGTGTGACTTGATCTCACACACACACCTGAACAAGATCAAATACTTCAAAATAGTTTTTGCTTCTCAGGACTGGAACAGGACTGGTGTCTGGTCTCTTCAACTGAGAAAACCAATATGCAGTTATGACACTAGAGGAAGCGTGATCAAAGTGCAGAGTTTGAATCGGCATACATTCTAATTCTATCTAAAGGACAACCTCAGGCACAAGATGATGCAGATGGCATGACTATAAAGATTTCTGCAGTTAGAAATATGACTAGACAATACAAAACATAAATGGAATACCATACAGGGTGACCCAAGTCTTTATTTGAAAAACTGAAATCACTTACCATGCCCTGCCACGGTGGAGGTGGCCCCATATTATGAAATTCTCGCACGTAATCATTGTAAGACTTTAAAAAGGAAACAAAGAGATGTAACAGATTAAAAAACAAATATGTCAAATAAAATACAAAATACACTACGTTTAATAAAATCTATTTACCCCATTCAAGAAAACATCCCGACGAACTCCTGTAAATCGCCTGCTGGGAACAAAAATGTATTACTCTGAAACTGCAACTGATAAAACAAATAACAGTATTTTTTTAAAATATTTAGTAGCAACTTACTGGTCTACATCTTGAAACCGAAGATCCTTCATATAACCTATTCAAACACCAAGAAAACCAATATTGCTCATCAATTATCTCAAAACTCTTACTCATTTATTTAGTTGTTTATGTAACCAAATAACACTTCTATACAGTATATTGCCCAGTATAAAATATGCATTAAGACTGAATTATCTGAGCATTGAAAGACAGTGCCGAGATGGACTGAGGATATGCTGTAGGAAAGAATAGCTATATAAGAACTTACCATAACAGTAGATCTTCGAGGGGATCTTAGTAATCAGGTTACATGGTAGGAAACTTTGCCGTCGGTGTAGGGTAATCCACATGGAAGATTTTCAGCAGTACAACTGGGGCCACTCTGCCTACCTGGGGCGAAAGAAACAAACTGCTTCGACTTTCTGGACTCGTTAGTCCACAGCAGATAATACTTCAAAGTTCTGCGCACATCTGATGTATGGAGCAGTGTTTCCCCTTGACTGGCACACTTGGGAAAATAAACAGGAAGGTGTATAGACTGATTTAGTGTGAAGTCAGAAACCATTTCGGGCAAAAACCTTAGGATTTAAGTGCAAAGATATCCTGTCTTTATGAAAAATCAAATAAGGCTCCTCGCACCAGAGGGCCTGAAACTCTGAAATTCTTCGAGCAGAAGTAATTGCAACCAAAAATAGTGCTTTCCAAGAAAGAAAGCGCAAGTCGCGACTGGTTCAAAAGGAGTGTGTGTCAACTTTTCCAAAATAAAATTCAAGTCTCAAACAGGACAGGGGAATGGATTGGGGATTTCAGATGCAGGATGCCCCTAAGAAAAGTACAGGAGACATCCAGCTGAGCAATCATGCGGTCTCCCATGGGCTCATGAAAGGCAGAAATAGCTGAAAGGAGGACCTTGAGGGAGGAATACTGGAGACCTGAGTCAAAGAAATCTGGTAGTCCAGGATATGATTGACTGGGCAGGTGAAAGGATCTAGGGAATGTCTGGCAGCCCAGACGGCAAACCGCTTCCACTTCATGGCATAAGTGGCACAGGCGGAAGGCTTACAGGCGGCTGCCAGGATGTCCGATGCCCAGTTAGAGACCCCAAACCTGGGAATGGCTACGTCCTCAGGAGCCATGCATGCAGATGGAGGGACCTGAGACTGGGATGGACCAGGGTTTCCTGATCCTGGGTCAGCAGATTCCTGCAAAGGGGCAGAGGGATCAGAGGTTCCTCCGCCAGCTGCTAAAGCAGAGGGAGTCATATCTGGCAAGATCAGAATAAGGCTACCAGAATCATGCTGGCCCCCTCCACCTGCAGCTTGATCAGCAGCACCCTCTGAATGAGAGGAAACGGAAAGAATGCATACAGAAATCTCTCGCTCCAAGAGAGGGACAACGCATCTCAGCAGAAAATTCCAGGCCCTGATCTAGTAAGCAGAAATTGAGCAGTTTTGCACTGAGTAGGGACGCAAAAAGATCCAACTCTGGATGACCCCATCTGTCAAACAGATCATCTGCTACGGATGAGAGATCCTCCCATTCGTGCATGCTAGACTGAGTCCTGCTGAGACTGTCCGCCAGGGTGTTTAGGACGCCTGACGCATGGACCGCAGAGTCTCAGACTGTGCTCTAGTGCCCAATACCACATTCTCATGGCCACACTGCAAAGGGAATATGAGTGAGTCCTGCCCTGCTTGTTGATGTGGCAGACGACACTCAGATTGTCCAACTGCACCAGCAGCTGGCCTGGAGCAAGGTGCTCCTGAAATGCTTGTATGACATAGAGCACCACTCATCTCTAGGACACGGATATGCAGGACGGCTTCCAATGGGGACCAGGAGCCCTGGGTTTGAAAGGGACCGAGGTGTGCTCCCCAGCCCAGACCCTTATCATCTGTTGTTAGAATCTGATGGGGGGTTTGAAATCTGGAAGGGAACCCCTTGAAAAGGACCAACACCATCCACCATTGCAGTACCTTGCTAACTGGGGAGGAAACCAGGACTTGTTGGTCCAACTTGTCTGTGCGCTGGTCCCACTGCACTCTCAGTGTCCACTGAAGGGTACGTGCATGTGAAGCTTGGCCAGTGGAATGGTGGGAATGGCAGCCGCCATTAGACCCAACAACCTATACCACCCCTATGTACTGCAGTCTTTGGGACAGTACTAGAACTGACCTGGGCAGGCTGATGGTAATGCCCAGAGAGTGGAAGAGCTGGAGAGTGTGCTCCAGAGTCAGTAAAAGCTGTTCCATGGACAGGGCCTTGAGAAGCCAATCATCCAGGTAAGTAAAGACATACAGTCCCTCTCTTCTGAGAGCTGCTGCTACTGCAGCTAAGCACTTGGTAAAGACATGCAGCAAAGAGGACAAGCCAAAGGGAAGCACTTTGAACTGTCAATACTCGCCATGAAAGGCAAAATTAAGAAACTGCCTGTGAGGAGGAAAGACCGAGCTGTGCAGGTAAGCGTCCTGCATGCCCAGTGAACAGAGCCAGTCCCCAGTCCTGAGGAGGGGCATAAGACCAGGCAAAGTTACCATCCGGAACTTTTTGTACTAGACAAAGAGATTAACGTCCTTTAGACCTAAAATGGGTCTCGATCTTTTTGGGGACCAGGAAAAACCTGGAATTAAACCCCTGACTTCTCTGTCGCCTTAACACCAATTTGATTGCCTGCTTACGCAGAAGAGACTGTACTTCCTCCCGGAGAACAGAGAAGTGAGCTGGAGGATAGTTGTAGGCTGGGGGAGGAGTATCTGGAGGCTGCTGGATGAGCTCCAGGGTATGACCCATCTCTATGTCTGCAGGATCCATGCATCTGAAGTTATGGTCCTCCACTGATTGAGAAGGAGGGAGAACTGGCCTTGGACCACCACCTCCTGGTCTGGACCAAAGGAGGAGGGTCTGGAAAGGAGTCAAGCTGATGTGGGACCAGCTGTACAGGCTGGTCCATCATTTCTGGGACACCTGGACACCACTCCAGCACTGGAAGGAGAGGGCGGGGGCACGAACCTGGAATACTGGCCTGTCTATGAAAAGAAGAACATCCACTACCTCGTGGCTGAGTGCGGCACAGAGAATGGACAGACTTAATGGCAGTGCCATAGGCCTGCAGATCATTCATGAGGTCCTGGACATCAGGACCAAAGAGTTTGGTGCCACTGAAAGGAGCATTAACCACCCTGTTTTGCACATCGGATACAAATCCAGAGACCATAAGCCAGGAGTACCTATGAAGGCATATGCCAGCAGCAGCTGCCCTGGCCACTGTATCAGCCACATCATACAGAGCCCTGAGGAGATGTTTACTAACATCCTCCGCAGTTGGCAAGCACTGAAGCAATTCCTGCTTCTGGCAGCTATGCCTTTTCTCCAGCTGGCATTCTGGAATTTGTTTGTGTGTGACAGACAGTTTACAATCCTCAGGCCCAATGTTGAGGAGGCATAAACCCTTTTTGGCCCAGAGGTCAATACTGTGGGATTCCTTGTCTGGGGGAAGGGAACAAAGGTGCTTGGGTGCCTTAGATCTGTCTTGGGCTGCCTTGACGATCACAGTCAGTTTCAGCCAAGGCAGCAAAATAATGAAGGCCCTGAGGAGCATTATTAAGTGTCTGCCCTACGTGGCATAGAAACACAGAATTTGACAGCAGATAAGGACCGCTTGGCCCACCCAGTCTGCCCATTTCCCTACCTAATGGATAAGCTGCAGATCCTAGTTAACCAGCAGTCTACTTCTTCCTACCCCCACCCCCTAGAATTGCCTTATGACTGTCCCATGCATGCTTGAATTCCACCACTGTTTTTGACTCCACAACCTCCTCCGGAAGGCAGTTTCATGCATCCACAACCCTCTCTGTGAAAAAATACTTCCTTAAATTACCTCTGAGCTGCCCCCCCCTACCTTCAAATTGTGCCCCTTGTTCTTGCACACTTTTTGAAAGATGCTATCCTCTTGGACTTAGTTGATTCCCTTGAGGTACTTGAAAATTTCTATCATGTCCCTCCTTTTTCCTCGAGGCTATACATATCAAGCTCCTTAAGTCTCCCTTCATATGTCTTCCAGTGCAGACCCTGCACCATTTTAGTTGCCCTCCTCTGGACAGCTTCCATCCTGTCTATGTCTTTGGGGAGACTGGGTCTCCAGAACTGCACGCAGTACTCCAGATGGGGTCTCACCAGCTGTCTGTACAGAGGAATAACAACTTCCTGTTTTCTACTGGTGATGCCTCCCTATGCATCCCAGTATCCCCCAGCCCTCCTTGCTGCCCTCTCACATTGCTTGCCCACCTTTAGGTCATCTGATATGACTACCCCAGGTCCCTTTCCATTTTGTTGCTGTTAGTATCTCACCCCCACTGTGTACTCTTCCCTGGGTTTTGTTTCCCAGGTGCATTACCTTGCACTTCTTAGCATTGAATCTAAGCTGCATACATTTGACCATTCCTCTAACCTTGCCAAGTGCCTTCTCATCCTTTCCACCCCACCCTGTGCTTCAACTCTGTTGCAGATCTTTGTGTCATCTGCAAAGAGACATACTTTTCCTTCCAGTCCCTCTGCAATATCGCTTATAAAGACACTGAAGAGGACCGGTCCTAATACTGAACCCTGCGGTACCCCACTAGTAAACCCCCTTTCTTCAGAGTGGACTCCATTTACTACTACTCTGTGTCCTATTCTCCAGCCAATTCTTTACCCAGGCTGTCATCTTGAGACCCACTCCCAGGCTGGCTAACTTGTATATTAATCTTTTGTGTGGGACTGTGTCAAATGCCTTGCTAAAGTCTAGGTAGGCCATGTCCACAGCCCCTCCCTGCTACTACTTTGGTCACCCAGTCAAAGAAATCTATCAGATTTGTCTGGCATGACCTTCCTGCTGTGAATCCATGCTGCCTTGGGTCCTGTGCCCCTCTGGCTTCTAGATACTCGACAATTCTTTCCTTCAGAAGTGATTCCATCATTTTCCCTACCACTGAGGTTAAACTAACAGGTCTGTAGTTTCCTGCTTCTGCCTTGCTCCCACTTTTGTGAAGGGGAATCACATCTGCCCTCCTCCAGTCCTCGGGTACCACCCCATCCTCCCATGATTTGTTAAAGAGGGTAGTCAGTGGTGTCACTAGTTCTACCCTTAGTTCTTTTAGAATTCTGGGATGAATCCCATCAGGCCCCATTGCTGATCCACCTTCAGTTTTAAGAGTTCTTTCAGAACCCTTTCTTCTGTAAATGGGCTGGTATCAACTTCTTTATCAGAGTGTTTCTACTGTTTGTTTTAGGTAATTCTCCCCTCTTCCTTTGTAAATACTGAGCAAAATATTTGTTTAGTATCTCTGCCTTTTCACAGTCACCCTCTGCCCACCCTCCCTCCTCCCTTTGTTAAGCCTCACTATCCCTCCCTTGGTCTTCCTTTGCTCCCTGATGTACCTATAAAGGTTTTATCCCTTCTTAACTGAGTTGGCTATCTTTTCTCGGTTTGGGCCTTTGCTGTTCTGACTGCCTTTCCTGCTTCCTTTTGCTTTAACTGATACAGTTCTCTGTCCTGCTCCTTCTGTGATTCCTTGTACTTCCTGAATGCTTTCTTTTTCTCTTGAACCTTCACTGCCACTTCCTTTGAGAACCATAGTGGTTTCTTACATCGTTTCGTTTATTTGCTTCACACAAAGGCTTATTACCTCTGTGATGGCAGTTTTTATTATTCCCCATTGTTCTTCCACCCCTCCTTCCTACCCATTTGCTAGTGTATTCCTTAGGCACTCACCCATTTTGGCAAAGTCAGCCCTCCCAAAGTCCAGTACTTTTGCCTTTGAATGGCTTGATTCTATTGCTGTGTTTATTGTGAACCATACTGTTCGATGGTCGCTAGTTCCCAGATGGCTACCCACTTCTACATCTGTGATCCTCTCTTCATCTCCATTTGAGAGAACCAGGTCTAAGATTGCTCCCTCTCGAGTGGGCTCCAATACTAGTTGTCTAAGGCATGCCCCCTGTAGGGCATCTAGAATAACCCCACTCTTCGAAGTGGCTGCTGCAACTGCACTCCAGTTAACATATGGCATATTCAGATCACCCATCAGCAATATCTCCCCTTTTTCTGCCATTCTAAGTATACTTTCTATCATTTCCTTGTCCATTTCCTCCCCCTGAGAAGGGGGTCTGTATACAACCCCTGTGTGGATTGTGGTGCCATTGCCAGTCTCCAAATTTACCCACAGTGTTTCTTCTCCTCCCTGTTTTCCCTTTTGTTATAGTTGGCACCATGTCTGGTCTGTGCCAGGCTGCCACAGTGGCATTCTTCAGTGCCGGAAGCATATGAGGAAGGATCATAGTGGGAAGAGTCAGGAACCTACAGGAAGTCCACCAGTTCTTTCCTGGTGACATCCTCCTCCTCCGTCTGGAAACCCATTGTGGCAGACAATTGCTTCATGACATTAAACAAGGTGGCATCCTCAGGAGGAGACCTTGGAGTATGCTTGACAGAGTCCTCACTAATCAAAGCGGCAGTGGAGTTATATGAGTTGAGGAGATGATACTCCTCGTCTGGTTCTGGCATTGGATGTGTCTGTGGCAGCCCATGGGGAGTCTCCCAGGGTCGATGGAACAGGTGTCGACAATGAAACTTGTTGACAGTGCCGGCGAAGAGGGCCTATTGAAGGCACCCAGCTGCTGAACCAGTACATTTGTGAATTTAACTATTACTTTGTTCAGGTCCATAGTGGACGTAGCACAGGAGCGGACGATCCTCTGTCCTGGGAGCCCAATGAGCCTGTAGCCCTGAGAAAAAGGGCAGGCCTCAATGAAGCTGTCACTGATGACACGTCTACCGACAGTGGAGGGGCCAATGACTCGGAGGTCGATTCCCAAGTACCCTGAGAGTCGGGCGGAGGAGCTGCCAATATGGGTCTGGTAGGAACAGACATCTGGTCTCTGTCGAAGCAGCCGCCGTCAATGAAGAGCCCCCCAAAGAAGAGGAGGCTGATAGGAAACGGGATCACTGCTGGCAGTGGGGTGATCGCGATTCCGGTCCTTTTTATGAACACCCCCCCCCCCCCCCAAAGTACTTGTCTTGGGCTTTGGGAGGCCCAGGAGCTCAAAGATTCAATAGAAGACTTGGTGGCCGGGGCCCCGGTTGATCCCTACCTGTTCCATTAATTTTTTCACAGCCTTCTTGTGTCACCTGAGGATTGTTTGATTAAACTACTGGCAGAGCTTACAGAAATGTCATGGTCAGGCCCACAACAGGAGAGACATAGGCAATCTTCTTTTTGCAGCGGCAGCAATGGAAGAGAGAAAAAATAGGATTAACTCTAGACATAGAAATAGAAAAATCTCTAAAAAGAGATTTTAGTAAGGATTAGAGGAAAAAAGTATCCGTAAGCCGGAAAAGGCACGAACACTGCAACAAAACTTCCGCGGAGACTGTGCTTGTAAGTCGATGGTGGGAAATAACTGAGATGGGAATGGGGCTGCCCACGCTT
This sequence comes from Neoceratodus forsteri, assembly GCA_016271365.2. Classification (NCBI taxonomy): domain Eukaryota; kingdom Metazoa; phylum Chordata; order Ceratodontiformes; family Ceratodontidae; genus Neoceratodus; species Neoceratodus forsteri. The sequence goes on from CM057453.1 coordinate 1,279,407,229, forward strand.
ATATAGGGTTGCTGATGTCAGCGGATGTCGATGGCGTGTGCAGCCACCAGTTCTACTGCTGAAGATCTTCCGTGTGGATTCCCCTTCATCAATGGCGAAGGTTCCTATGGAGTACCCTGATGACCTGAGATACCCCTGAAGATCTTTATTTAAGATAGGCTGTATCATCTTTCAAATGGCTTTAATCACCCACTTTCCTTGCATATTACAAATGGGTTTCCAGTGCCAGACCAATCATTTTGGAGCATGGGGGCCTTTTTAGAACATAAGGAAACTTGCTGCAAAAACTACATTAAAGGAGTTCTATTGGCAGAGTTGAAGCCCCGACCGCTGCAGAGTGAGGCTTCAACTCTCCAAATCGAAGCACCATTATGAAATAAGTATATTCTGGATCTCATTGCTTGTAAAATTCTGAATAAGTTGTGGTGGCACCGGCATTCTGAAGATAGCACTCTGGAACCCTCCCCCCCCGGATGTTGCTGGACGTGTAATTTCACTTACCTTAACCCTTGCAGGACCGCAGACTGATATCAGTCCAAAATTCCTGTATGTTCTAATTTGGTTGGCAGACTAACGGTCAATAATGTCCCTATCTACGGAAATGAAGCGAAGTATATATGTTTGATTACCAAGCTCCGTTTTTACTTAATCTGCCTAAATCGCATGGATATGGCAGGTTTTACTTCCGTACATAGGGACAGTACCAAGGTAAGGGTAATGACACGTCACCACCTCGTGGTATTACCAGCGAGATCCCAGGACAGGTGGTTCCGGAGCGCCATCTTCAAAATGCTGGTGCAACCACAGCTTATTCTGAATTTTACGAGCGATGAGGTACAAAATATAATTTCTAATGGTGATTCCAGGAGGGATCGGAGAGTTGAAGCCCCAATCTCTGCAGTGGTTGGGGCCTTCAACTCTCCAGGTAGTTCTCCTTTAAGATAACCTTAATGGGTTGCAAACCAAGTGCAAAAAATCAACAGTTACAGTTTTTGACTCAATAATCTTACTTGTGCCTGTTCTCTAGTTTCATAGTTGGCTGAGTAGCCTACACTTTGGTAAAGCAACTCAACATGCAGGATTTGGCTCATCAGGTGCAGTTAGGGTTTTCGACCCAAGAACTCCTAACTTTTTTGTCATTTGACCACAAACCCCAATATTATCCTAAAAGGGACATGAAACGTATTTCACTGAAAATAATTTTTGTCTGTTTTAACTGTTAGCTTTTCCTCAAATGTATACTAAAATGGAAATCTGTCTTAAGAAATTTTTTTTTTTTTAGTTTAAAGTCTTGCTTCATTGCTCTGTACTGCGATCCGACAATGAAAGGTTTTGTGGGACTAGAAGTAAGAGTCCTAACTAAGAAATGGGAACATCAGGTTTGAACTGAACCCCATCTGTAATCAGTGAGCTTGTCCAGATCAACTGCCCTCCTTGTGTCCCAGTCCTAAAAGCAAGCTGCTTCATGAGGCATGTTTACACTTACCTGCTTAAACCACTCAGAGTGGTACAGAACAGCTACTCTGCTGCAGGATGCACAGTCTGGATGCACCTGAGCTAATCCATTTCAGCAGTGCTGAACTGCTGAAGCGTGACTAGGAGCTGAAATGCTGCAGGAGTTTTCTTGATCAGTATCAACACTTCCCACTGCCTGCAGCACTCCAAACTTCTTTCAATGGTCTCAGAACCCCAAACAGAATTTCAGCACATTTGTGTTCTTTATCAGTGGTGTCCAATGTAGATTACAAATGTAACTATTAGAAAAAAGATTTGAATTCATCCAGTTATTTCTCCTGTTCTATAGCAGTTAAAACAAATCTTCTAGAGTTAACAGCTGAAATGAATCAACATTCACTGTTGTAGGCTCATAAACGTTGCAGTTTTTGTAACAGCCATGCCGAAGTAGATACCAAACAAACAAAAAAAGGCTCACTTGTAAATATAGGAATGACCTACTATGGAAGTGCAAGGATATCACAGAAGACACATCAACTAACAGATGAAAATATAATTACTGTACACTTGCTGGCAAAGAAAGTACAGTTACGCAAGAACTTACCTAACAGTAGATCTTTGAGAGGAGCTCTTGCAGCAGGTATTACCATTAGGACTAATGCTGCTAGGCGTTAGGACCATACGGAAAAATCTTGCAGTTAGTAGTCGGAGGCAGGGGACCACCCCCCGACGTCAGCTCCGCCCAACGTCAGACATGGTATAAAGAGGGCGGTCCCCCGGCGCCATCTCAGTTCTCCCACCGGAGACCCAGCTGAAGTAAATGGAAAACCGAGCAGGATCTCCCCTACCCTAACGAAGGGTAGCAACAGTAGTTCCTGGGGGATGGTGGGTGGGAAAGCCACCTGCTGCAAGAGATCCTCTTGAAGATCTACTGTTACGGTATGTTCTTACATAACTGTACTATCTGACTTCGAGGTGGAGCTCTTGCTGCAGGTGTTACCATTAGGACTGAATCCCAAGCAGTACCCAAAAATAGTCCCAGGTCCGACAGGAGGAGGAGAACAACAAACAGCTGAAAAGCCTCAAGAGTGTAGGCCCTGAAGAACAGCTAATCTGAATCCTGCTCTCCTCCTAGAGGCAATGTCCAGGTTGTAATACCTAATGAAGGTGTGGACTGTGCTCCAAGTTGCGGCAGCGCAGAGATCTGCTGAGGAAACATTCCTCAAAGAGGCAAAGGAGGTAGCCACAGCCCTGGTGGAGTGACCCATGACCGATCCAGCAAGGGCTTACCATGATGCTGGTAACAGAAAGAAATGCAGTTCAATAGCCAATGGGTTAGTGTCTGCTTGGTGACAAGAGCCCCTGTCTTTCTGTGAGCAAAGGAGATGAACAACTGGTCTGTCTTCCTTAAGGAACTGGTTCTGTGAAGATAACGCAAAATTCTATGAACATCCAGAGTACGCAACAAAGCTTCTCCTTTACTGGAGAACTCTGGGTAGTAAACCGGAAGTTGCATGTCCTGATTCAGCGTCAATTCAGACACTTTTGGCAAAAATCTGGGATTCGTACACAGGGTCACCCTGTCCCTATGAAACACAATGTAAGGCTCCTTACACACAAGGGCCTGAAGCTCGGAAACCCTTTGAGCAGAAGTAACAGCAACTAAAAATACTGCTTTCCATGAAAGAAAGCACTGCTCTCAGGTTGCGGCTGGTTTGAAGGGAGGCAGGGTGAGCTTCTCGAGAACAAAAAGAAGATCCCAGGGAGGGACAGTGTCCCTCCTGGGGGTCTAATGTGCAGAACACCTCGCAGAAAGGTCTTGCACACATTAAGCTGTACCAGTCTCTTCTCCCCATATGGTGCATGATATGCTAATAAAGCACATAGGTGCACCTTGATGGACGAATAGCTTAAGCCCAGGTCCAAGAGGTGGAGAAAGTAGTCTAGCACATGCTTGACCGTACAGTCCTGGGGGTCTAGGGCACATGCTGTTGCCCAAAGGCAGAAAAGCTTCTACTTCATGGCATAAGTTGCCCTAGTGGAGGGTTTCCTCACTGCCACCAAAACTTCTGCCACCCTACTTGACACTCCTAATCTCTCCTCTGCTAAGACTGCAGGAGCCAGGCATGCAAGAGAAGAGACTGCAGAGCAGGATGGACTAGTGTCCCCTGCTCATGAGAGAGTGAGTGAGTGGAGAGGGGCAACTGCATGGGAGGCTCCGTGACCAGCTGCTGCAGCAGCGGATATCAAATTTGCGAGGCCAAACAGGAGCCACCAGAATCATTCTGGCCTTCATCTGCAATTTGGGCAGAAAATTCTGATTGAGAGGGAAGTCATACAGAAACCTCCCTGTCCAGGAGAGGGACAATGCGTCTCACCAGAAAACACCAGGCCCTGGATCTAGCGAGCATAAATTGGGCAGTTTGGCATTGCATGGGGACGCAAATAGGTCCAACTCTGGAGCAACTCCCATTTGTGACTCAGAGAACGATAGCGACTTCAAACTGTCGGCAAGAACCTTCTGGCTTCCGGGCACGTGCACAGCTGTGAGATCCAGAAGGTGTTCCACTGCCCAGTCCCAGCCTCTCTGCAAAGGGGATATGACTGAGTGCCTCCTTGCTTGTTGATGTAGAAGACAACTGGAGTGCTGTCTGACTGCACTAAGAGGAAACTTGGTCTTGAAATGCTCATAAGGTGTACAGAACGGCCTTCACTTCAAGAATGCTGAAACGAAGAGACAGCTCTGTGGGGGACCAAGCCCCCCTGGTCCTGCAGTCCCCTAGATGGGCCCCCCAACCTAACTTTGAGGTGTCCGTCGTCAAGGTTTGCGACAGGCACAGTCTCTGGAAAAAGACTCCTCTCGAGATGTGGAGGGCAAAGCCACCACTGGAGAGAACGACAGGTCACCGCGGAGATTCAAACTGGGTGATCCAAGTCGTCCACCACCTGGTCCCACTGCAGAACCCTCATGTTTAGCTTGCTGAGAGGGACCGTAGCTATGGCTGCAGTCATGTGGCCTAGAAGCTGAAGAATCACCCTCGCTGGGAAAGAGACTGCAGCCTGAACCCTGCACACCAAGTCCATCAGATGACCTGCTCTGTCTGACGGCAAGAAGGCTGTGCCCTGGGTAGAGTCCAGAACATCCCCAATGAACTGCAGCTGCCAGGAGGGCCACAGTTGCAACTTTGACCAATTTACAGTGATGCCCAGAAAGCAAAAAAGATCCTTCGATTCCTACAGGCCAGCAGGGGTTCTCAAATGGGGAGGCCGGCCTCCCTGGGGAGGCCCCAATCTGTTCCAAGGGAGGCTCAAGCAAGTCTGAAAAAGTACTGTATTTAAATTTTGGGTTTTATATATTTTGTGTGAAGAGATGAAGCAAACTGAAAGAGGATAATAATAGTAGGTGAATTTTATGTATTTATTTACTAATAGGTGACCAGGGATGGTGAATGAGCCAAGGCTCATTTCAGGTGTACCTGGGGAAGGATAGGGAGTGAATACATTTAAAAAGGTAACTGCAAAACAATCAAGAAATACAGAATGAGCAACAGTGCAAATTAATATGAACAATAAATTAATAATGAGTGGTGGTAATTGATCAATTTGTAAACTGATGGCAGAACAGCCCAAATACAAGGGCTGAGCATAGAAGTGCTAAGAGCAATAGCAAGAAGGAGCAAAGTAATCCCCAAGATGTTGCTTAGGAGCAGGGATGGAGGGGGAGAGGCAAAGTATGTAGGAAGGTTATTTCATATAGAGAGGAAACAGAGGAAGTAGTCTGACCCATGAAGGTACTGCAACAAGGGGTAACAATGGTTCAAGAATGAAAAAAGCAGAGCAAGTAGGCTGGCGTGTGTGTGATTACAATAAGCTGAATAATAATATTTGTTTATTTTAAATTTGCTATTCAGATAACACCTTTGAGCACAGGACCTTTTTTCCAAAACCCTGAACTGGTAGTGCTGGTCCTGAAACTGGAAGCATAGAAACCTCCTGTGGGAACGCAGAACTTTGATATGCATGTAGGCATCCTGCATATCGAGGAAGCATAACCAGACTCTCCCTGATTGAGGAGGGGTAATAGGCTTGCCTATGTCACCATCCGGAATCTCTGGTACTTAATAGACAGATTGAGTTGACCGAGATCCAGAATGGGACAAAGATCCCCTGTTTTCTTTGGAACCAAAAAGAAACGGGAGTAGAAGCCTGTGCCCCACTGAGAAGGGGGGCAACCAGCTGAATGGCCTTCTTCTGGAGGAGGGACAGAATTTCATCTGCCAGAAGCTGGGCATGGGCGGGTGGACAATAAAAAAGGGGGTGGGGGGGTGGATTGTCCAGGGGTATGCTGAGAAACTCGAGAGCGTAACCTCTCCAAATGGTTTCCAGCACCCACTGGTCCGAGGTGATAACTGGACCATTCTGTGAGGTAAAGGGAAAATTTCCCTCCTACTGCCTCGTTCTGCATGACCTGAGAATGAGAAGGGGTTTGCAGCGAGTTAGGCTGCAGAGGAGGGGTTTGGGATGCTTGAGGCCTTGGGCACCTTGAAGGACAGGGTGACCGTACCTCTTGAATCCCTTTCCTTGGGGTTGTTTTCCCTCTTGTCCTTGACTTTTCCGAAAGGGATGACAACAGGGACCTTGAGGCTCTGACTTGTACATTTTGTGGACGTTGGCAACAGCCTTGCCAGAGTCCTGTATGCTCTTGACGAGCGATTATCTCCTGGCCAAACAACACTGGACACTGGAAGGGGGCATCCAGTATAGAATCTTGAAGGTCAGAGCAAAAACCACACACCCTGAGCCACGAGTGCCTCCTCAGACAAATTCTCGTTTCGGCCACATGGGAAGCCTTGTCCACTGAGTCATATGAGCAATGGAGGATGTGCTTGTTCACGTCCATTCCGGACTGGACGTAACCTAGAATTTTATTTTTATTGTCAAGAGTCCGGCAGAGTCTTAACCAACTCCACAATTTTCTCCCACAGGGATTGTTGGTAGGTAACCATGTGGGCAAGAAAATTCAGTGAACGGATGGAACCGGTAACTGAAGAAAAGGTTTTTCTGCCCCAGTGATCCAATTTCTTGGACTCCGGATCAGGGGGCTGGGCATTCAGGTGCTTGGACTGGCTGACATGACCATGAGCAGCTGTAAGCACTAGAGAATCTGCCTTAGTATGTTCTCCCAAGAAAGGTTCCACCTCGGGGTGTTTATAGAGCCAGTCCACCTTCCTGGGAACGGTTGAGGTGGACAACGGCTTCTGCCATGCAACTCTGGTGACGTCTTGAAAAAGCTCCACCAGTGATGGGATATCCAGAGGTTTTGGCTGTTTGGATCCCAGAAACTTGGCCAGCCGCTTTTGCTCTGGCTCCATTTCCTCAGTGTCCCATTCATAAATGGACTGAATGTGCCGCATGATGACCAGGAACGAAGGGTCATCCGGGGGAGACCTGGGCTAGTTCTTGGGACCTGGAAAAGAGGCAGCAAACCCTTTCTCATCTGAGGAAGAGGGGTTCGCAGCACCGTCGTCTGAAGAGATCGGGCGCCCACTGGAGGAGGGGACTGGGGATGAGTACTTTCTCCTACGTTTGTCCTTTGGATATGGGTGGGGTTGGTCACCTCCATCCGGTTTATCAGGAGTTGGAGGGGGCCCCATAGGAGTCTCCCTAAGAGGTGGGTCAGTGTCTCTCTATAGCAGGTCCCCTTTGAACGTATTTCACCAGGTGGAAAAGAACAAGCCGAAGTCCACCAGAGGAACTACAGGTGGGGCACGTGTCAGGTTTGCAGGACCAGACGTCTGCGATTCTCAGGATCTGGCGTCTGGTTAGGGGATCCCTCTTTCCCCTTGTCAGACTGCTGCATGATGTCCATGTCCTTGGGGGACCCAGAGTCTGGAGTAGGAGGGGGCTCATCGGGCCACCACCCTTCAGAAGGTGGGGCGGGCGACCGAAATTCATCTGGCGACTGCCTCTGATCAGGCGTTAGAACTTTAGTCACCGGAGAGGGTGACCGGCTCTGGCAGCGCCTGTCGGCCAGAGGAGGAGGAGGGGCGTCCGATGGCGGATGGTCTCCTCTCGCCTGTCAGAGTTGTCTGGTCGCTTGCGTTTGTTGGATGACCCGTTGGGCTTATGTCTGGAGTCCTTAGGCCTGTTGGCAGGCAAATGGCTTTCCTGGGTCAACCCAGTGGAAGATTTGTGGGGTTGGTGGGCCAGAGAAGGTTGTGCGGGCGAACGTCCGGAGGAAACGGCGCCCTATGCTTACTTTGGAAAGAGGAGGGAGCCGGCTTCGAAGATGTCCTTGCTGCATTCAGAGGAATAGAACCCAACCTCCCGCTGGAGGCTGAAGATGACAGCGTCTTGGAAGGTGACTTTTGGCGGGACTCAGACCTGGCCCTATCGTTCTCCCTATGTGGTGTTTCCCTCCCAAGGCCTTCTCTCTGGGCGAGGAGTCCTTGGCGGGAGGAGAGCTTCGCTCCTAGGTTCTCTGCATAGCTGCCAGCTTTTGCTCGAGGAGGTAGGCCTTGAGGGCACTGGCTCTCTGAGTTCTGGTCTTCTGACTGAATTTCTTGCAATGTGGGCAGTCAGCAGGCCGATGGTCAGAGCTCAGGCAGATAAGGCAGGCCGCGTGGCTGTCCTTGGCCTGTATCTGTTTCCCGCAAGCACACTTTGACTTGCACCACGATGGAAGGGGCAAAGACATGCAAGAAAACTTAACTCTAGTAATATTCATAAACTGGAAAAGAATGGCAAAAAAGCGCAGCCGACTGCGATGAAAGGCGCTTGGGGAATGTTCCTTTTATATCACGTCTGGCATCGAGCCGAGCCTACATCGGGGGCAGTCCCCCACCTCAGACTGCTAGCTACAAGATTTTTCCGTGGGGTTCTAACACCTGGCGGCATTAGTCCTAATGGTAATACCTGCTGCAAGAGCTCCACCTCGAAGCAGATCTTGAATGACAAAGCGTCTGTCTTTTCTTGGCTTGGAAATATAACAGTAACCCGTGTCCACCCATCTCAGAGAAAATAAAAAGCGGGGTTAGCAGTTATGACCCCCAAAAAAATATGCTGGTCACTCTACAGACTTAACAGAGATCGTTAGGGTTTCTGATCTGCAATCAATTCTCAAACTGCTCACAATGGCAAAGTGCTCCCTTGTGTGTGAATCTGCCCTAAACTGATTCAGCATAGTGCTCCCAAACAAAAGCTGATTTGACACTAGAACACCCCTTGTATGTAAGCATGGCTACTGTTCAAGTGCTCAACCCACTGGACCACATAAAACCTTCTCTAGTTGGATCATGGGGTACAGTAAATGGCATAACGAGAAGATAAATGCCACTTTAGAACAAAACCGGAGGATATAACTCCATTAAACAGGCAAAAGAGTAGTTTCATAACATGACATTCACCACTGATATACTTGGTCTGTTTTTTTAGCTTTCACTGTAGCATATGAAGTCAGTAAAACACTGCCATTACAAATGTCACAAAATGAATAATTCCAGATCCCACCAGAATCAGCTACTATTAACTAATGTGGAATAAAATTATGAACACACATACATTAGAACATACGAAATTGCCAACAGATACAGGCCTTATAGTCTATCCAATCTGCTTGAGTGTGCAGCACATCGCACTACACTGCACAGCACATTGGGAGGCAGTATAGCGCAGTGGTTTAAGGCTCTGAGCTGCAAATCTGGAGACCTGATTTTGAATCCCACAGCCCCCACTTGCATACTGTGTGACCCTGGGCAAGTCACTTATCTTCCTTGTGCTCCCAGGTTGCACCTGGAAACAAGCTTTCAGCTTAGTGTGTCTCACCTAGTTAAACAATTTGGGGAGGGGGGGGCCATTCAGTCCACTAGACTGCAGCTGCCCCCCTCTTACAATTTCTTCCCTCCCTACTCCCTGCCCCCTCTCGGTCTGTACTCTCCCTTTGAATCTGTCCCACTCCCTCTTGAAACTCCCCAGTCTGCAGCGATATGACTTTCTCTGGCAGTGTGTTCCACCCTGCTACCACCCTCTCAGTGAAATAGTGTTTCCTCATTTCCCTCCTGAATCTGTCCCCTCCGTCAGAATGTGTCCACTGGTTTCCCTTCTGCCCTTAAGACTGAATAAACACCCTGTGCCCGCTCTGTTCATCCCCTTCAGGTACTTGACTGCCTCAATCATATCCCCGCTCTCTCTTCTATCCTCCAGAGTATACATATCGAGCTCTCTCAATCTCTCCTCATAAGGTCTATTCCCCAACCCCAGGATCATCTGTTGCCCTGCGCTGCACCGCCTCCAGCAGTTTGATGTCCCTTTTTAAGTAGGGCGCCAGAACTGCATGCAATACTCCAAATCTGGCCTCACCAGGGACCTGGACAGGAGCAATATGACCTCACTACTCCCAGAGGTAATCCCCCTCGTTATGTACCCCAGCATCAGGTTTGCCTTTGCCACTGCCCTTCTGCGCTGTGCCGAGTGGTTCATTTCCCCAGTCACAAGAACCCCCAGATCCCTTCTCCTCCTTGGACGCAGATAACTGGACACCATCCAACTAGTAACTGTATCCTGGGTTCCCGGCTCTGAAATGCATCACTCTGCGCTTCTTGGCGTTGAACCCAAGCTGCCAGGTGTGCAACCATTCCACCAGTTTTGCCATATCGTCCTGAAGCACTTTGCCCCCTCCCCCCAATCCACCTCAGCACAGATCTTGGTGTTGTCTGCGAAGAGACTGATGTTACTCTTGATCCCTACTGAGATGTCTGCAAAGAAATGTTAAACAGGACCGGTCCCAGTACTGAGCCCTGTGAGACACCACTTGTCACTGTCCGGGCTCTGATGCACCCCCTCACTACCTTGTACTGGTTTAAACAGTACGTGAAGAAGATATGTTAAGAACATGGAGGGGTTCTTGTGACATCACAGAATACTGTAAGTAATTTAACAGTGAGAAAGAAATAATTGCCACAGATGGTATTCGATCCCAGGTTTCTTCAGAATACCATTCTGCTGTACTATCAGGACAACTGGAAATCTGGAGATCTAAAAAGGCACTTATCTTCTCAATGCATACACAGGAGCCACACAATTTAGAACTACATTTTTATTTATAAGAAGTTCCATTTGTATTTCAAATTTTCGCACATTGCACACCTTGTAAATAAAAATGTAGTACCATAACGCAAATAGAACCCGTAGGTGTTCTAGCAACCCTGTTCTTTGTTTACAGCATTCTTTTGTTCTTTTTTGTACTACATGATTTGCCTACTTTGTAAACATACTATTTAAATATAAAACCCGTGGAGGTCCTGAACAGTGCCTGGAGGGAGGGGGAAGACGTAGTCAAAGCCAAGAGTAGGTAGCAAGGCTGTTCAAATTCCCAAGCAGATGAGGTAGAAATTGAAAGCTATCTGTTTAAAGTAGCAAGCAGATGGAAACTGTAATTTAACCAAAAACAAGCCAAAAAAAAAAAACACACACCCTCTGATAAGGTGCTTTCCTGGTCTCCATGAAAACCCATTCTTCTCATTCTAAGTCATTTGCATGGTTTAGTTCTGCAAAAGTCATACTGCATGGTTCCATGTGAAGAGCAGCTTTCAGAAACTACCTGCAAAACTGCCTACCACTGATTATACAAATTTAAGCCCAGAATCTTAACAGGCCAATTCTTATCAAGTGGGTTCTTTGACACTTTAGAAGCTCGAGATGGGGAGCTTGAGGGTGCCTGTCACTAAACCCATGAGGTTTATGAATTCTGTCTGTTCTTAAATTCAGATTTGTTATTTTGAAAAATACAGGGTTAACTTGTTTTGTGAAGCACAGATTACTAACTCCAAGGAAAGCAGTAGTAAAAGAAGTGAATAGACATTCTAAGATAAAAACTGTTTCAACTGTATTTCGAATTTACAGCTGAGTGCACTCAGATTTATTATCTGGTTTACAGGTAAGGGGCAAAATACTGTACTTCGTGCTTTAAAAGCTGAAATATTTGTGAAGCACTCATTTTTAAAACTGCTGTCAAGATGAGATAACCACTACACATAGCTTGATAGCCGAACACAATTTATAACTTGGTGGAGAGGGTCACAGCCACCACATTCTAATATGATGAAAGACAGATGTAACACAGATACACATTATAACTTACGAAATGGCAAGAGAAAATTAAGCAATTTCACTGGCTGACAGCTCAGTGTAAAATACATTCCACGCACTGTGAAAAACAAGTCCCAATATAAAATCAATACTTATTCTTTGTATTGTTTTTAAAATTAGTTGCACTAACAAATACCTGTGCTCCAGCCCTGATCCTGTTCCAAATGGGCCCCATTACAAAGTTAATTGTTTTACACCCCTTCCCCCATCTCTTCAAAGGGACCATTTTTCCTCATACATAAGGTTATCTAGTTAAATTATTTTAAACAATGCAAATACATTTGTATGTGGTTTTCCGATATATAACTTAAGTGAGTCATTTCATAGCGCCAATAAGACATTCAGGGGTGTGCATATAGCATTTTACACATACCGAGGGGCTGAACGCACTTGGCCAACGCCTCGTGCCTTACAATGCCCCTCGGTGTGTGTAAAATATGTTCTACACGCACCCTGTTATGTTTTCTTGCTTACACAACAGGGTTAGCACACTGAAATAAGCCTTAGACAAATAGAAACATAGAATGTGATGGCAGATAAGGACCGCTTGGCCCACCTAGTCTTCCCATTTTCCTACCTAACAGATAAGCGGCAGATCCTAGTTAACCAACAGCCCACTTCCTCCTACCCTCCACTAGAATTGTCTTATGTCTGTCTCATGCATTCTTGACCCCCCCCCCACCAGTTTTTGACTCCACGACCCCCTTAGGATGGCTGTTCCATGCATCTGCAACCCTCTCCGTGAAGAAACACTTCCTCACATTACCCTGAGCCGTCCCCCCATTATCTTCAAATTGTGCCCCCTTGTTCTTGCACATCTCTTTTTCTAAAAGATGCTACCCTCTTGGACTTTGTTGATTCCCTTGTGGTACTTGAAAGTTTCTATCATGTCCCCCCTCTCCTCGAGGTTATACATATTAAGCTCCTTTGGTCTTCATAAGTCTTCTGGTGCAGATCCTGCACCATTTTGGTTGCCCTCCTTTGGACAGCCTCCACCCTGTCTATGTCTTTGCGGAGATGGGGTCTCCAGAACTGCACGCAGTACTCCAGATGTGGTCTTACCAACCGTCTGTACAGAGTGATAACTTCTTGTTTTCTACTGGTGATGCCTCTTCCTATGCATCCCAGTATCCCACCAGCCCTCCTTATTGCCTTCTCACATGGCTTGCCCACCTTTAGGTCATCTGATATACTACCCCCAGGTCCCTCTCCATTTTTGTTGTCAGTATCTCACCCCCCACTGTGTACTCTTTCCCTTGGGTTTTTGTTTCCCAAATGCATAGCTTTGCACTTTTTTGTGTTGAATCTAAGCTGCCATACATTTGACCATTTCTCCAACCTTGCCAAGTCCCTTCTCATCCTTTCCACCCTAACTTGTGTATCAACCCTGTTGCAGATCTTTGTGTCATCTGCAGAGAGACATACTTTTCCTTCCAGTCCCTCAGCAATGTCACTTAAAGACATTAAAAGGACCGCCCAGTATTGACCCTACGGTACCCGCTTAACCCCTTTCTTCACTGTGGACTCGGTTTACTATTACCCTCCGTGTCCTGTTGTCCAGCTAATGTTTTACCCAGGCTACTACCCTGGGACCCACTCCAAGGCTGGCTAACTTGTTTATTAATCTTTTGTGTGGGACTGTGTCAAATGCCTTGTTGAAGTCTACATAGGCCATGTCCATAGCCCCTCCCTGGTCTACTACTTCGGGCACCCAGTCAAAGAAATCAATTAGATTCATCTGACATGATCTTCCAGCTGTGAATCCATGCTGCCTTGGGTCCTGTGCCCCACTGGCCTCTAGGTACTCAACAATTCTTTCCTTCAGAAGTGATTCCATCATTTTCCCCTACCACTGAGGTCAAACTGACAGGTCTGTAGTTTCCTGCCTCTGTCCTGATCCCACTTTTGTGATGGGGAAATCACATCCGCCCTCCTCCAATCTTCAGGTACCAAACCATCCTCCCATGATTTGTTAAAAAGGGTAGTCAGTGGTGTTACTAGTTCTCCCCTTAGTTATTTTAGAATTCTGGGGTGAATCCCATCGGGCCTCATTGCTTTGGCCACCTTCAGTTTTAGGAGTTCTTTTAGAACCCTTTCTTCTATAAAAGGACTTATATCAACCCCCTTATCCAGAGTGCTTCTATTGACTAGATTAGGTACCTCCCCCTCCTCTTCCTTTGTGAATACTGAGCAGAAGTATTCATTCATTATCCCTCCCTTTTCACGGTCCACGGTCCCTCTCTGCCCAACCACCCTCCTCTTTATTCAGCCTCAGTAGCCCTGCCTTAGTTTTTCTTTGCTCCCTAATGTACCTATAAAAGGTTTCATCCCCCTTCTTAACCAAGTTGGCAATCTTTTCCTTGGTTTGGGCCTTCACTATTCTGACTGCCTTCCCTGCTTCCTTCTGCTTTAACTGGTACAGTTCTCTGTCCTGCTCCTTCTGTGTTTCCTTATACTTCCTGAATGCTATCTTTTTCTCCCCAACCTTCCTTGCCACTTCTTTTGAGAACCATAATGGTTTTTTCTTTCGTTTTGATTTATTTGCTTCACGCAAAGGCTTGTTGCCTCTGTGATGGCAGTTTTGATATTTCCCCATTGTTGTTTCTTAACATAGTAACATTACAGTATATACATTTTAGGAAAAACTAACATTGTAACAGATAAACCAGACACCAGTACTGTCAATGAAATGCAGAGGTTGTCTTTTTTTTTTTTTTTTTAAACACAGAAAGACCTGGTTAATTGGAAAATCTTTGTGGAGTATTTTTCCCCCCTTAAATAAAGCTCTGCTGATACCAACTGTGGCTGGTGACTGCAGCCCTTCTTCACAGATTAGGAAACAATAGGGAATTTCAACTGTTTTGAAGCAAGAAATATACACAGCTGCAAAAGAAGTAGATGTATGGGCTCTGAAGGAAGCCTCAGTATTCAGAGCAGAGGCAGACAGGAGTATGCCAGACATGATGTGATTAATAATAAGAAAGAACTGGGTTAAGTGTGGGAAATCTAGAAATCGAACAAGAAGTAATGGCAGATCATCTAGGCCTGATGAAAGCACCCAAGCTAGATAACTTGCACCCAAGAAAGAGATCTTACCACTCCCAGTTTTCAGGGAGGTTGAAGTTTCAAGAGATTAGCAGCAGGAAAGAAAAAAATTCCTCAGCATAGTAATATTGTTTTCCCAAGATATTCTTCAGTATGCTTGACTAATGCGGTATGCCAGCTGGGTTAAGCTGCCCCGGAGGTGGAGTCAATTCTAATGATTTTTGGCATCAGCCAACCAGACAGCAGGAGAGAAAGTGCTGCCTGTAGCTAGAGTGGGAGGTCAGTCAGATTCATTTCGAAGCTAAAGGGCAAAAGGCCCAAACACAACTTATGAAAAAACGATTGAAGCACAGAAACAAAAATACATAAAAACTATAAAACACCTATAACTATAGAGTTCTAAGGAATGAAGTCCAAACAGTTAAACATTTGGCTAAAGTATGGACTGCAAAACTACTCGGTCAGGTTATGTAGGGGAGGATGGGTGGGAGGTCAAGCATACTGAAGAATACCTTGGAAGAAACAATATTACTATGGTGAGTAGTTTTTCCTTTTCACACCAGGAATTCTTCGGTATGCTTGACTAATGCAGACTACAAAGCAGTGCAGATAAGAGGCGGGTACAGAACCTATTTTGGAAACAGGTTCTGCAGGACTGCTGTGCCAAATCTGGCATCTGACCTGGACTGTACATCCAAATAGTAGTGTTTTGTGGAAGTGTGCACAGTCTTCCAGGAAGCTGCTATGCTGATATCCAGCAAGGGTGAGCCCCTAGTGGAGTGGGCCTCAAGGCGGTTGCTTTCCAGCCTTACTGTAGCAGAACTGAATTCAGGAGACTCTAGCGAGAGACAGTCCTCTTAGAGGCTGGCCTGCCCTTGTATACCTCGCCACAGGTGAGGAAGAGTTGGGTATGGGAAGTCCTGAGCTGCTTGGTGTGCTCCAGGTGGTAGGTCAGTGCCCTTCTGACATCCAAACTGTAGCTTCCGCTCACCACGAGTGGATTAGTCTGTGAAGAAGACAGAGAGTGCAATGGACTGGTTCAAGTGGAATTCAGATACTACCTTGGGCAGGAATTTCCTATTCGTTCTAAGAACTGCTTTATCTTTGAGGGAGATAATGTAGTTAGGTTCAGTGCAGAGTGCCTGCAGCACTGAAATTCTTCTGGCTGAGGTGACTGCCACCAAAAAAGACAGTTTTTCAAGCGATGTACTTTAGCTCTGCTGTAGCCATAGGGCTCAAAAGGAGGCTCCATGAGTTTGGCTATACAGAGGTTCAAATCCCAGGGAGGGATAGGTTGCCTAAGTGGGGGCTGAAGGTGCAACAGGCCCTTGAAAAATTTCTTAAAGATGGAATGAGAAATTATAAACTTCTCCTTCCCAGCCGAAATATAAGCCGAAATAGCTGCTAGGTGGACTTTCAGGGATGAGGCACTTGGGCCTGATGCCTGTAGAAGAATAATCAGCATTTATATAGCGCTTTTCATACACAGTATCCCAAAGCGCTTTACAAGCAATGCTAGACTGGTAGTGAAGTGACTGAATGTGTGGTGGCGGCCATATCGCACATCATCACCCACACACAGCCTGGATAATTGCATGAACCGGTTTATGGGAAGGGGAATGTTGACCAGGACACCGGGAATGTTCCCTGCTCTTTGCAAAGAGTGCCCTGGGTTCTTTTACTTCCACCTGGACACCCACCAGGATGGACCCCGGTTTAACGTCTCATCCGAAGGACGGCACACCCCAGCAGTACAGCACCCCCCAATACTGCACTCGGATGCCAGTGATTTTTAGGTGCAAGTCCATTCCCGGTGTGGGACGAGAACCCACGACCTTCTGGTCCAGAGGCAGATGTGCTACCAACTGAGCCACGCTGACACCAAGTAGTCAAGCACTGCAGATAGAGTACCTTTCAGTGGGTGAATATGCCTGCCCTTGCACCAAAGGGGAAATCTCTTTCATTTGGAAGCACAGGTCTTTTTAGTACTAGGCTTCTTAGCCAGCCGAAGGATCCTTAGGACTTGCACAGAGTACTGAGAATCTGGGTACTCTAGCTCTTCAAGTACCAGGCTCTGAGGTGAAGAGACTATATGTTGGGATATGTTATCCCCATCTGAGATAGGGTCAGGAGACTGTGGCTCAAGGGCAGTCGGACTGGCTGTTTGACTGACAGGGCCAGGAGCAACGAATACCAGGCTTGTCTTGCCTAGTCCTGTACCACCAGAATCATGGAAGCAGGCTGGGTTCTGAGTTTCAGTAGGACCCTGAGTATCAAGGGAAAAGGAGGGAAGGCATACAGGAACTTCACTGTCCAGTCCAGGTTTAGGGCATCCACTGGTACTGTGTCCAGAGCTGCAGGCCTGCAGCAGTACAGGAGAAGCTGGTGATCGATGCTGGAAGCAAAGAGATCCATCTCTGGAGTGCCCCACCTCCTGAAGACCGTGACCAGCACTTGTCCATTCATGGTGGCCCTGACTGATGTGGCTCAGAGCATCTGCCAGCACACTGTCCTTGCCTGGCAGGTGAATGGCCGAAAGCTGTCTTTCCAGGGAGTAGGCCAGAGACCAAATCTTCATGACCTCTGTACAAAGCTTTGTGGACCTTGTGCCCCCTGCTTGTTGATGTAAAACACTGCTGTGGTGTGGTGTTCTGATGTGGACAGACTGACCATTTAGATGAGGAGCAAAGGTTTTTATTGCCAGATAAACAGCTCTGAGTTCGAGGAGGTTTATGTGGCAAATGGAATCCCCGGGGGACCATGTCCCGCCGGGTGTGCCCCCCATCTTAATAGGGAGGCATCTGTAGTGAGTACTTTGGATGGTTCCCTTTGCTGGATGGAGGCCCCTTCCCTAAGATTTTCTAAATTCTTCCGCCAGTCTAGGGCTTGTAGCAGAGTGCCTGTGACTGGAACGAGTTTTGACATAGTCTTTTTTCTGGGACCAGTGAGACCTCAGGTGACAATGAATGTCTCTCACTTGAAATCTTGCGCCTGGTACCACAGTTGTGGTAGAAGCTATGTGGCTCAGAAGCCTCAGGAAGTGTCTGTCTAGTCTTGGCTGGTTCAGGATGAAATAATTTGCTAAATTTTGAAGGTTGTGTGCCCTGTCAAGAGGGAGCAGGGCCTTTCCCTTTTGTGCGTCCAGTTCTACCCCAGTGAATTCCAGCAACTGAACTGGTTCGAAGTGGGACTTCTGAGTATTGCTTAGGAAGCCTAAGGACTCCTGGATATTCTGAGCTAGGCTGAGAGAGTCTCTGACCTCCTGTGGGGACCTGCCCACTAGTAGCCAACTGTCCAGGGAGGGGAAGACAGTGGATTGTGTATGAGCAGTCATACACAACAAGGATATTATTGTAATAAGAGGTTTCTTTGGTAACAGATGACCTCGAGAAAGCAGATCGAGAGGTGCTCTGTTACCAAGGGAACCTCGAGATACAAGACTATCCTTGTTTGTGTATGACTGCTCATACACAATCTTTTACAGTGTATGGGCAGTAACAGCATAGAAAATGACACAAAACCAGCTAGTGAAGAAAACGGAGAATAGAAAACGTAACTTTTTTTTTTAACTGACAGTGTGCTGCAGATGTTTCTGCAAGTTCAAGTTAAAAAAACAACAACTTCCAGCTTAACTTCACAGAGACGGTTGTGGATGCATGGAACGGCCTTCCGGAGGAGGTTGTGGAGTCAAAAACAGTGGTGGAATTCAAGCATGCATGGGACAGTCATAAGGCAATTCTAGGGGGTGGGGGTAGGAAGAAGTAGGCTGCTGGTTAACTAGGATCTGCAGCTTATCCATTAGGTAGGGAAATGGGCAGACTGGGTGGGCCAAGCGGTCCTTATCTGTCGTCAAAATCTATGTTTCTATGTTTCTATAACTGGCTGAGGAAAGCAACTATGTGGCAGCATTCCAAGTTGTTCGGCTGTAGTAGTGACATCACTAGTGCAGCAAAACAAGCATATTCCAGGCATGGAATTTCATGCATTACAGTATTCCACCATACACTATAGATACCTTTGTCTCCTGAGATGGGCAGCCACTATTATCGGACACTTTGTGAAGACCCTGGGTGCTGAAGGAAGGTGAAGGGCAGTGCTGCAAACTGATAATGTCCTGAAGGCAGTCTGAACCTCCGGAATTTTCTGTGGGACTGAAATGTGGAAAACAGGCGTCCTTGAGGTTTAGGGAGGCTAGCCAGTCCCCCTTTTGCAAGGATGAGATCACCATTGCCAGGGTAACCATCCTGAATTTGGGTTAGAGTAAATGTCTGTTCGGGTACAATGGGTGGTGGGGCATAAAATAAGTGGGTTCGCATCACAATTTGCGTCCCAAGATCGGAGAAAAGCCAAGTCAACTTTTGGAATGATTAACAGTCACTGCTAATCATTCTGAACTGGTCCTGGGTCCTTTAAAAATGCCCTTTTTGGCATTTTGGGTGCTGTTTCTTTAAATATCCCCCGTTTTTCTGTCCTCCTCCCATGCCCCTCCTGGTTGGCCTTCGATCCCCCACCCAGTCTCTGTGCGGGAGAAACGTTACAGCGTTCTCTTGCAGTGTGACCCCAGGAGAAGAGCAAGTAGGACAAGAAGCTCCAGCCGGAGCAAAATTTAAGCAAGATAAGTATCAAATTTTTTTTTTTTTTAATTAAATTTTTTTAGCTCGTTGGTGGTATCCGGTAATGAATTTATTTCTGTGTTTGCAGGAAGGAGCCGAGGAAGCCGAGACGGTGCAAGAAAGGACTGGGACCACAGAAGAGCCACGCGAAGCATCATGGTGGGGCGAACAGGCAGCGTGACACATATTTGGCTAAGCAACTTGCGGAGGTGCAGTGCACAGCTGAGCAGACAATCACGGGAGTCTCTACAAAAAAAAAAAAAATACAAACTTTCCAATTTATTGTCTGGGGAGCCTGGAGCAGTGAACTCAACAGGAGGGCACACAGCAGGGCAGTGGCATGACTGGGGGGGCGGTCAGGACAAGGCGGGCACCTCATGGGATGGGCCTGAACTGTGGGCAAAATGGAGAGGAATTAGGGAGAGGAAACAAGAAAGTAAATGAGAACTATTACGCTGTTTGGCAGTGATGAACAGAGTGGTATAAACGGTCTATTTTGTGTCCAGCCGAATCGAATGCCAGTGACTGATCTGATGGGGGAAAAACATCGAACTTTATTATGCTCTTGCAAACTGTTTGGGAACAGAAAACAAATAAGACTTGTGCCCTGGTTTTTCCAGAGAGTTCTGAGGGGAAATGAAACAAAAAGGGAAGGGTAACTTGCATGACTAAATGTGCCCTGCTTTTGGCAGAGATGAAGGGACAACAATGGTTAAACAATCATGCCCAGCTTTTAAAATGCACCCAGTCCTTACTGCAGCAATGATGATGGGGGATTAAGCAAACAAACTGTATCGACTTGCAAGCAGCAGAACATTTTTGGGAACATAACAGACTAAGAACTGTGCCCTGGTTTACTCCAGAGAGTTCTATGAAGGGGACGAAACAAAAGAAACATTTCTGTGACATTTAAGTAAATGTACCCTGCTTCTGGCAAAGATGAAGGGGTCAATGAATGGTCACGCCCACCCTGCCTGCTTTATTTTGTGCCCAACCAGCCCTTTTTTGCAGCAGTGATAAGAATTGTGCCCTGGTTTTTCCAGAGTTCTCAGGAAAGAGGAAACAAAGCAGTAAACAAATTGTATCAGTGCCCTTCTTTGGCAGAGATGAAGGGGACAAAAACAAAAATACACCTGCTTGCTCTGCTGCACTGGGGAAGGTGCAACTCTTGTGTGCCCTGCCCATTGGACCTGAGAGGACATTACAAATGAAGACACTAGCCCTGTGGCCAGCTAGAGCTTTGTTGCAGCAGTGAACTTTGGGGAAGTGTTCTGTTCACAGCTCTGAAACTAAGTGTGTGCCTACCTATGGCAGAGAAGGGGACAAGTAAACAATTTAACAGGGGTGTGGGCCCTCACAAATCTGCAGCTGCGCATCATCTTTTTCCAGTACAGTGTTAGCCAGATTACAGTAACTTGATGTGTTAATTTTTAAGTGCACAGCTTGACACAGTCTTGTTTTGCTAACTTCAAACTTTTTAATAACTGCAGTCCAACACGGCTGGTGGAGCAAAATTAGCAACTGCAGAAGGATGGCGCAAAAAGTATGATCCAGACAAAAATTGGCTACAGATAAGCAGTGAGGGAGATTGTGCAGTGTGTGCTAGCTGCAAATTGTGCTGTCAGTATAAAGATGAGCTACGTGGGTTGAGGAACTTCAGTGAGGCATTAACAGCACGGATAAATGAAAATTACGTACCTACCGTAATTCTTGATCTTTCTGTGCATCTTTACCATTCATCACAGTTGGGTACGTGGCCGGCGGTCACAACCCAGCGAGGAGCTTTTTTGGATAGAAGCGGGAGCCGGCCTTGTACTTGCACCACCCTCAAGGTAGGCGCTGCGCGTGGTGCTCTACGTGTTGACTGTTAGTTGTCGCCGGCCCTCCCTCCCACCAGTTCTGAGTCGCCAGAGCAAGAAAAACAAGGGTGGGAGGGTGGGACAAGAGAGTCCAAGGAACAGATAAAGGAAAAGATATAATAAACGAAATAAATGACCAAGAGGACAGACGAGGGAGAAAGAAAAGCTAAAGGGGATTTGGAGGGGCCCCAATCTCTGGAAGAGGAAAAGGAAAGAGAGGGAAAGGGAAGGAGAATTAAGTGGGAGGGAAGAGGACAAACCAGGGCTCGCGGTCTGGTCCCCTGGCTCTTAGATGGATGACTGCCCAGGAGTAGTTAGGAGCCTGGCAAGATTCAAGACATACAGGTTACTCACCTGTAACAGGAGTTCTAGGAATGGTATATGTTGTTCATCCACACTCATTGGCAGTATCCTTGCCGCTTTAAATCTTGCCGGAAGGTCTTCAAGCTTGCTCCTCCCACCCACCCGGGTGGTATAACTCTCGGCTCCGCCCCATGACGCCAGATCTGGCCCGCTGGAAGCTCAGGTTGTGCGTCGAAGCCGGGGAGGTCGGGAGAGTGGTGGTGGATGAACAACATATACCATTCCTAGAACTCCTGTTACAGGTGAGTAACCTGTATTTCTAGGGACATGGATATGTTGTTCATCCACACTCATTGGCAGACTCTAGCAGTTCTCCGGGAGGAGGGAGGCAAGACGCACACCCCATATACTTACTTGGGAAAGAGAGACTGGAGAACCGAGGCCCCAAAACCAGCATCCCGGCGTGACTCAAGGTCGAGTGGTAGTGGGTAATGAAGGTGTTTGCTGACTTCCAGGTAGCAGCCCTGCAGATTTCCTGGATAGGGACGCCCTGGAAGCAGCCACCGTTGCAGCAGTATGGCGGTAGAATGAGCTCTTATCCTCTGGGAGGCTCCATGCCCGCCAACTTATAGCAGAGATCTATGCAGGAGGTTACCCACCTGCTTATCGTCCGCTTGGCTGCAGGTCTGCCAGATGCGGCTTCAGCGTGAGTGACAAACAGCTGGCGAACCTCTCCCAATTCCAGCCGTGCGCCTCCTTATAATAAGCGAGCCCTTCTAGGGTCCAGAGTATGGAGCCTATATCTGACCTCCGAGGTGTGATTGGGTAGAACACCCGCAGAGTCAACACCTGGTTAAGGTGAAACTCGACACCACCTCGGAAGGAATTCGGTGGGGGCGCAGGGACAACTTTGTCCCTGTGGAAGACCAGGTAAGGAGACCGATGGAAGCGCCTGGAGCTCTCCCATCCTTCTGGCTGACGGATAGCCACCAAGAAGGCGGTCTTCCACGACAGGTGAGAGAGAGCACACCTGTGCATAGGTCGAATAAGCTTGCCCATGAGCTTAGCCAGTACCAGCAGTAGATCCCACGGAGGTGGGGTTCCCGGACTGGAGGGAAATGTGATCAAGGCCTTTGAAAAGCGCCAGACCACCTTCTCCTGCGCCATCACTGCTTCCCCGCCCGCGCCTGAGGCAGAGATGGTCGCCAGGTGCACCCTTAGGGTCAGCTTCCAAGCCCTTGACTAGAAAGGGACCATAAATAGTCCAAGATGCTTGCCAAGGAACAGGAGGAAGGGTCCAAGCCCTTGTTCTGACACCAAATGGAAAACCTTTTCCATTTGAAGGCATAGCATTTTCTGGTCGACTCTTACGGGACGCCTCAACTACATTGAGGACCTCGTCGGAAAGACCCAAGGCCTGGAACTCCTGGCCGCTCAGGAACCAGGCCGTCAGGTGCAGGGATTGAAGGTCCGGATGGAACACCTTCCCTGATTGACTGAGAGCAGGTCCGGGCGAGCTGGAAGCTGCCGGGAGTCCTGGAGCTGAGACTGAGGAGATCTGGGTACCAGAACTGGCGAGGCCAGTCTGGGGCTATCAGAATCACCTGCGCCTTGTCCCTTCTCGCCTTGAGAAGCACCTTGTGGATCAAGGGAAATGGGGGAAAGGCGTAAAAGAGGCCCGGGGTCCATTGCCTCGAGAAGGCATCCCCTGCAGCGAGCCCTGCTGGAGGGGCGGCATGGAACAGACTCAGCTTCGTTTCTCCACGGAGGCAAACAGGTCCACCTGAGGTGTGCCCCAAAGGGAGAACAGATGCTGTACTACTCCGCAGGAGAGACCACTGTGGGATGCAGCCCTATCCGCTCAGGGCATCGGCCAGGGTGTTGGAGGCTCCTGCCACGTGAATGGCTAGGAGATCCGCCCAGGCTGCGCAGTGAGTGACCAAATGCGGAGAGCTTCCTTGCATAGAAGCATGGAGCGGCCCCGCCCTGGCGGTTTAGATAGTACATGGTCGTGGTATTGTCCGCCTGGACTCGGACCACTTGACCCCGGAGGAACGGAGAAAGGCGGTGAGAGCTAGCGGACCGCCGGAGCTCCAGCAGGTTGATGTGGCATCGACTCCCGGGACCAGAGGCCATGAGCCCGTGTTCCCCAGATGGGCACCCCAACCCATCAGAGAGGCATCGGTCGATAGAGACCGCTGCTGGGCGGACGAACGGGATGCCCTCCTGCAAATGATCTGGAACGGTCCACCACTGGAGAGCGTTCCACATCCCCTGTGTCACCGACACAAGCTGGTCCAAGGGATCGCAGCGTTGTGACCACTGGCTGGCCAGTCCCCACTGAAGGGGACGCATGTTCCAGCGGGCCCAACGGACCACGCTGGTGCAGGCCGCCATGAGACCCAGGAGGCGCAGGAAGTCCCGGGCAGGGCGCAATTGCTCAACCAGAAATGATCGGGCAAAGGAGGAAAGAACCTCGGCCCTGTCGGCCGGGAGCCGCGCTCTGGCTCGAAGAGAGTCGAGCTGCGCCCCGATGAATAGAATCACCTGCTTCGGCTCGAGTTCCGACTTGGCCTCATTGATAAGGAGGCCCAGTTGAGAGCAGACCTGGAGGGCCAGATCTCTGGACCACTCCGCCTCCTTCCTGGAGGGAGCTGCTATCAGCCAGTCGTCCAGGTAAGGGTACACCCGGACCCCTCGGCGCCGCAGGAATGCTGTCACCACTGCCATGCATTTGGTGAAGACCCTGGGAGCTGGAGACAAGCCAAGGGCATGGCTTGAACTCAAGAGGGATCCTTCCGCTCGGAGCGGAGGAATCTCTGGTGAGACGGACGGATAGGGACGTGAAAAACGCGTCCCTGCAAGTCCAGAGAGCAGAACCACACGCCCGCTCCAAGGATGGTATTATCTGAGCCAGAGTGACCATCCTGAAGGTTCGAGACCTTAGGAACTTGTTTAGGTCGTGGTAGGTCGAGAATGGGCGCCAGCCCCGTCTGCTTCGGAACCAGGAAGTACCTGGACACAAACCCTGGGTCTGAAGGAGGGTCCACCACCTCTTACCACCTCCTTCTGGGAGGAGGAGCGATGTCGGCTCGACGAGCCGCCAGTGAGGCTGGGGATCCCGCCCCGAGGCGACGGCTCTGAAGGGTGGTGCCTGCTCAATTCCAGAGGCAGGCCTCTTCCCACCACCTCCAAGACCCACCTGTCCGTGGTAACAGCGGACCAGGCGGAACGAATGCGGGCCGTCCCCAGGGGACCCAGGGTAGGTGACGGGGATGGAAGGACACCCTCAGCCCGTCACTGGGCAGGCTTGGAGGAGGGACGGCCGAGGGACCTCCTGGCCCTTTCTCCCTGCTCCTGTTAGAGGAAGCCGCGGCTTGGGTTTGGGATGCCAAGGTCGAGCCTGCTGGCCCTGACGTTGCTGGGCCGGGCGCGCCGGGGCACAGAAGGACGAAAGGGCTTAGGCTGTGGTTTGCGGCCTTTGTCCTTCTGAGCAGAAGAGACCGAGTCCAAGGTAGCATTGGACTTCTCGATCCTCTGCACGTGACCTTCCACCCCAGGGCCGAAGAGGTCAGTCCCCAAAAAGGGAACATCCGCCAACTTGTGCTGGGTATCCGAAGTAAAGGTGGATATCCTCAGCCAAGCCCGCTGACAAGATAGCCACTCGCGGCCGCCAATCATCTGGCACATGAGTCCCTATATCCAAAGCAGTCTGAGCTGCTGTTTGGCCACTGCCCTGCCCTGGTCCCGCACCTGCTTAACCGTAGTCTGCAGATCGGGCGGAAGATGAGGATGACCTCCTCCAGGGAGCCCAACAGGGCATGAGAAAATGTGCCATGAGGACGGCCGAACTGGCCTGACAGGGCGGAGAGGGACGCAGAGACTTTTCGCCCGACATAGTCCAATTTCTTGACCCTTGTCAGAGGTTTGTCCACATCCTCTTGCCGGGCGCCGCCGAAAACGCTGTCGGTAACCAACCCCTCAGCAGAGGGTGTTCAAACCGACAAGGAACCGTAGGCACCATACTTCCTGGCCATCCTGGTCAAGGCGCAGGGCAGGAAGCAGGGCGCTGCCAAAGCTCCAGTGCCGGACCCACTATGGCCTCGGCCACCGGAAGGCCTCCGTCGGGAGAATCCTCGGTCCAGAATCTCGAGGGAGGATACCTGGCCCGTTGGAACGGTTCGAGCTCCATCCCGGTAGACTCGAGATGAGCCAAGCAGTCCTAGGAAGGACGACGGGCTATCGTCCATTGACTGACCTCCTGAAGACTCCCAAGTCCAGTCGCTTGGAGAAAAAGGAGGAATCATCTTCGGACTCGGAAGAGTCCTCGAAGAGCTGCCTCTGGCCTGAGCCACCCTTCACCTGCCGAGGTCGATCGAGTGAGGGTAACTGACAGCCGATGGGGTAGACCCTTAGCCGACCGAGAATCCTTGGTCGGAGCCCCAATTGGTGGCTGTGGAGGCGGAGGTTCCACCGGAATCGGTGGAGCAGCTGGTTTTGGCCGAACAACCGGCCTGGGTATAGGCTCCTCGGATAAGTCGAGGGGTTGTGTCGGCCGCTCCGGTGACAGCCACTTAATGGCCGGAGGCGACGGGTCGGCTTATCTCCGCCAGAGGAGCTGTTAGTAAACATAAGGTCTCGCATCACGACGCACTTACGCCGGGCCTCCTCATCCGAGGAGGAGGACGAGGACGAGCGGCGACGCCGCCATCATGTGCCGAGACCGAGACCGCCATGACGGTGGGATCGGCTGGACCGCCAAGAGGTCCGAGACCGAGACCGAGAGTCCCGGAATTTCCGAGGTCGGTGCGGGAGGTGTCGGCGGAACCGCACTCTTCGGCTCGGATGGTCCATCCGAGGCCTCGGAACCGAGGCACAGGCGAGCCCACGGGATCCTCAACTTCCTCCGGGAACCGGGAGAGGGGAATCTCGCTGCTAAAGGCGACAGCCTCGTCTAATGGGTCGAGAAAATCTCGACTTCATCGGTGGAGTCTCGGTCAACTGACCTGCCAGGGGACACCGTGAGGCCAGTGGCAAGCCGAGCGGTCGACTCCGGGCCCGGCCCGACGGCCCGGGAGGGACCTTTCCCGCTCCCAAGAGCGTCGACGGAGGGACTTACCCTTGTCCCTCTTTTTGGACCGAGAATAAGGTCCAGCAGACGCAGGCCCTTCTCCTTTAGTGGAGAGGGACAGACAAAGCTCCTTAAAAGAAGCCGTGTAGGAAGAACCCAGAGAGAGCGGGATAAATGCCGCGGCCGAGGAAGATACGGCTCGCGCCGCCTCCTCTTCGAGGGCGACCATCCGCTCGAGCTGATCCGCCGAGCCCGCCGCCGAGGACACCGCCAACCGGGCCTCCTTGGACTTCACCGAGGGAACGCTCGGATGGCCCAGTTGTAATCGGGCAGCACGGTTCCCGAGGACGAGGGCCGAGAAAGATGAGCACAGGTCGCAGTCGGCGGGTCGCGCTCAAGGCCCAGCAGTAGACACACGTGGAGTGTGGATCCGTCCAGACATCTTCTGCTCTGCATGGGCATCTCCAACCTGAGTCGATTTGTCCATCGCAGTCATGAGGATAGAAGACTGAAGTCTTTTGCAAAATTTATTTTAAATCCGCAAACGGAGAAATAGGAACCAGTCACAAACGCAGAGCGTTAAGGAGGGAACCTGAGCTTCCAAGCGGTAAGGAAGATCTGGCGTCATGGGGCGGAGCCGAGAGTTATACCACCCGGGTGGGTGGGAAGAGCAAGCTTGAAGACCTTCCGGCAAGATTTAAAGCGGCAAGGATACTGCCAATGAGTGTGGATGAACAACATATCCATGTCCCTAGAAACATAGGTTTTACCAATACGTACTCTGGCAAGAACGACTTTTAGAGTCGTGGATTAAAGAGGGGAAGGGGACCAGGAACCA
Source organism: Neoceratodus forsteri (assembly GCA_016271365.2). Lineage (NCBI taxonomy): Eukaryota > Metazoa > Chordata > Ceratodontiformes > Ceratodontidae > Neoceratodus > Neoceratodus forsteri. The sequence continues at coordinate 1,279,434,559 of CM057453.1, forward strand.
AGGGATGTCCTCTCCCCTATCCAACCAAAAATAAGAGGAGGGGAGGAAAACCCCACCTATTAAATTAGTAAAAGAATAGTCCCAAAGGACAAGGGGTAAAGGGGGGGGGGAGAGAAGAGGCAGTCCTCCACATCGGGGTGGGAGTCAAAGGCAGTAAGGAAAAAACAGCCCCCCCCAACCCCTTCTTCCCAGCCAAAGGCTGCAGGAAAAAATTGAAATTACGTACCTATTGTAATTCTTGATCTTCTTGGTCGAAGTCTCCATCATTCATTCACACTAATGGGATCTATGCCAAAGATGCTAGGAACCAGCGGGAGCAAACTTTTCGAGAGGGGCGGCACTAGAGATGGAGCCACGAGGAAGTGGCACCACGAGCCGTGGCTCGTGTAGTAAAGACTACCTCAGCGTCCACCCTCCAACTGCTTCAGTACCTTTTCTTCCAAGGAGGTGCAGCGTAACTAACCTAGAGGTCTAACCTAACAAAATCGGACAGAAGATGGTCTGAATGACCCGTGTAAGAAGGTTCAGCAATAGTGTCTTCACAGCCCAGCCACTGAGGGAGTCAAGACCAAAAACAGAGACGTGATGGAGACTTCGTCCAAAATCAAGAATTACGGTAGGTACATAATTTCCATATCTTCCTCGACATAAAGTCTCCACCACTCATTCACATTAATGGGGGAGTACTGAGCTAACAAACCGATGGGTGGCAGGAGAAACTAAGAGCTCACATACTTGGGACAGAAGTCCATTAAGAATAGTCCTACCAAACGGCAGATGTATGCTGGCATGGACATCTAAAGCATAGTGCTTAATGAAAGTATGAACTGAGCTCCATACAGCTGCATTGCAAATGTCTGCAATGGGCACGCTGAGGATTTCCGCCAGAGATGCCGCGACTGCTCTAACAGAGTGAGAGTACACTCTGCCTTCTAGCTTAACCTGTGCCATAGAATAGCAGTGGCGGAGGCATGCTACCAGCCATGCTGAAATGCACCTAATGGCAACAGAATGACCCAGCCGGGTCTCGCTGAAGGAAACAAACAGTTGTTGAGCCTTGCGAATTTCTTTTGTTCTAGCCAGACAGAATCGCAGTGCTCTCTTAACATCCAAAGAACGAAGGGTACGTTGCTCTTCATTCTGAAAGTTAGCAAAGTAGGTAGGTAGGACTAAAGGTTGGTTTAGATGAAATTCTGAGACAACCTTGGGAAGAAACTTGGGGTGAGTTCTAAGAACTACTTTGTCCTTGTGAAATACAGTGTATCGGGGGTCTGTGACCAGAACATGTATTTCAGAAACTCTACAGGCCGAGTGAAGGCCACCTGATAGGCCATTTTCCAAGTGAGGAACGTCAACTCGCAGGTAGCTAGAGGCTCGAAAGGTTTCCGAGTGAGCATGTCTAGCACAAGGTTAATGTCCCAGGCTGCGACTGGATGTCTGGTAGGAGGTCTGGTATGCAGAATGCCCTTAAGAAACCTCTTAACTACAGGCAACTGAGCCAGAGACAAGGAATGTACCGGCTCATGATAAGCTGAAATGGCAGAGAGATGAACGCTGACAGTAGAGTACTGCAGACCTGAATTTGAGAGGTCTAAAAGGTACTCCAAGACTTTATTTGGTGGGCAGGAAATGGGTTTGTAGAGGATTTTGCATACCAGAGAGAGAAACGCTTCCATTTGGCTGTGTAGGTCTTTCTAGCGGCGTGTTTACGCACAGACAAGAGAATATCTGAAACCCCACGGGAAACACTGAACCTATTCATCTCTATCTCTTCAGAAGCCAAGCGTGAAGGTGAAGCACCTTCAGACTGGGATGGACCACAGGCCCCTGGGTCAGAAGGTTTGTCTGAAGGGTAAGTGCCTTCGGGAGGGTTGCTGACAGACTGTTGAGCAGCGGGAACCGTATCTGTCAAGGCCAAAAGGGAGCAAAGAGAATCATTCTGTCTCCCTGAGACTCTAATTTGAAAAGCATCCTCTGAATTAGAAGAGGAGGAAAGGCGTATATAAAACGTTTTGTCCACTGCAGCCTGAACGCATCCTGACAGAAAATGCCAGGCCCTGGATTTCTGGAGCAGAAGAGAGGCAGTTTTTTGTTGAGTGGGGATGCAAAAAGGTCCGGGTCTGAAGTTCCCCACTCTGTGAATACTGGCTGAAGTATGGTTGAGTCGAGAGACCACTCGTGAGGATCTGTCTCCGTTCTGCTGAGACGGTCTGCCAGTTCGTTCTGCACTCCTGGCAGGTAAACCGCATGAATTAGAGCCTTGTGCTCTAGGCACCATTCCCACACTCTCACTGCTTCCCTGCATAAACGGTAAGAGTGTGCATCGCCCTGCTTGTTGATGTAGTGCATCACTGCTTTGTTGTCCGTTTGAAGGAGAATGTTCTTGTGACAGAGAATGTCCTTCAAAGCCCGGACTGCACAGAGGACGGCACTCATTTCCAGGACATTTATGTGAAGCTGGGAACTGACCAGAGTCCACGTGCCTTGGGTGTGGAGATTCTGACAGTGAGCTCCCAACCCCATCAGGGACGCGTCCATGGTAATGGAAATTTGATGATCCAGAGGAGCAAAGGGATACCCTTCCAGAAGGCTGTCCTCCTGCGACCACCAGGTGAGTGATCTCTTCAGAGGTTCTGCCACCTAGATGAGAAAGGACTGAGGGTGAGTGGCTGGGGACCACTGAGCATCCATTGAGAGCTTCTCATATGGAGATATGCTAGGGGTACAGTGAACACCGACGATGCCATGAGATCCAGCATCCATTGCATCGAGATAGCTCGAACTGAGCTGTTCTCTCTGACGTACCAGGCCATTTGTAAGATATCGCTCCTTCTGTCCTCTGGAAGAAAGACTTTCGCACAGGAGGTGTCCAGAAGAGTTCCTATAAAGAGGAGCTTCTGGGAGGGCTGCAACTGCGATTTTTTGAGATTTAGCAGGACTCCCATGGACGTGAGGAAGTCTGAGACCGTGGCTACGCTGTCCAGAGTTTCTTGTCTGGAGGGACTTGCTAGGAGCCAGTCGTCAAGATATGGGAACACTTGTATTCGAGGAGAGCAGCCCACTGATGAAACTACTCATCAGAAGCCCTTTCAAAAGGTGGGGAAGGGCTCTAATGTCGAAGAGGTCGGGTATCAGAGACAGAAACCGGTGACTCCAGAGGAGGAGATCGGCACGTGGCACCAGCGACCAACTGTTGACACGCAGACATACCAGAAGGCGACCTCGAGTGATGCCTTCTCTTTTCCGAACTGTGGGCCGAAGAAGAGTTCGAGGCCGAACGGTGCCGAGAATGCAACAGTTTTCTGTTATGCTTTGGGGGACTGCCAATCCCCCCCAAGCATCGGACCACCAGTAGTCAGACCCCACTCCCCTCTGGAGAGGGCGGCAGACCGGACCCAGCCCGGCTGACTGAATAGCTTTCATACGAAGTCTCCTTACCGTCACCTGACCCGCTCAAGGTCGACTCGGTCAATGGAGGGCTGAAGACTTCTTTTCTTTAATAAGCAAAGTTAAAAGTAAGCGGTACTTATTTTCGAGATAAAATTACAAAATAATAAACTGAAAAACTATGCTGCTAGTTTGAAGTCTGACTCCCGGTGGGCTAGCGACATCGTCATTAAAGCGCACTCGACAGTGGGGGATAAAAGGAACTGAGGTGGTTGGAGGGTCGACGTCGAGATGGTCACTGCAGGACGAGCAGAGGCTCGTGGCGCTGCTCCTCGCGGCTCCATCTCTGGCACCGGCCCTCTTGCAAAACAATTTGCTCCCGCTGGGTCCTACCACCTCCGGTGTAGTTCCCATCAGTGTGAATGAGTGATGGACACTTTATGTCCCGGAAGATCTTCTGCTACTCTCTGGGACACCCTGAATCTGTTTGGGGCTAGGACTGCATGAGCCGAGCATGCAGGTGCAGAGACCGAAGTGTCGGATGGACTAATGTCCCTTGATCCTGGGACAGCAAGTGCGTGGAGAGGGGTAACAGGAGAGGTGGTTCCGATGCTAGCAGTTGCAACAAAAGGAACCAGATCTATAATGGGGCGTAGAAGTGGGGGAGGGGATAGGGAGGTAAGGTGCCTGCCTGGAGCCACGGCTCGGAGGGACAGGAAGCGAATCCTCAGGATTGTGGGAGCAGATGCACGAGGGAGGGATCAGAGCAGAGCAGTGAAAGAGGAGTTTGTGGAGTTGGGGAGGGGCCTTAGACAAGTAGCATGTACTGTAACCTTCTCGAAGGTGCTGCCTGTCTATGGCAAGGATGAAGCTAGGGTATTCCGCACCATGGGATTCAATGAATGGTTAAAAAACTGGTGTGGAGCTCAGGGTTTTGGCTTCACTGGGGACCCACCTGGAGGGATGCAGGCTTATACTGGCATGATGGTCTGCATCTGTCCGGCGGAGGGGGGAACCAGGATCCTAGGTGACAGGTTTAAATGCTTCATTGGCAAGCATTTAAATTAGCCAAGGTGGGAGGCACTGAAAAGGAGCAGGGAAATCCCAGCCTCCCCCCACAAAACACAGTTAAAGAGGTAAACATCAAGGTAGAGAAGTCAGTAGGGAGCAGGACAGGGATAAATGCAGAAAAAGGAAGTGAGGACAGGGATGGGGCTAAAAGGGGTAAGGCCATAAAAAACAAATGGAAGGATGATGAGTACCAATGCCCGCAGTCTGTGCAACAAGCTCCCTGAACTAGTGGCCTTGATGGAAGAGGGATGCCTGGATATTGTGTCAGTCACTGAAACATGGTACACAGAGAACCATGACTGGGATGTCAACATACCAGGATACACAGTCTACAGGAAACTGAGGAAAAAATAGCTAACTCTGTTAAGAAGGGGGATAAAACCTTTTATAGGTACATTAGGGAGCGTAAAAAGCCCAAGGGAGGGATACAAAGACTTACTAAAGGGGAGGAAATGTGGGCAGAGTGTGACAGTGAAAAAGCAGGGATACTGAACGAATATTTCTGCTCGGTATTCACAATGGAAGAGGAGGGGGAGGTACCTAAACCAAACAAGAGAGAAACTCTGAAAGGGGGGTCGGTACCAGTCCATTCACAGAAGAAAGGGTTTGAAAGACCTCTGAAACTGAGGGTGACAAAGCAATTGACCCGATGGGATTCACCCAAGAATTCTAAAAGAACTAAGGGTAGAACTAGTAACACCACTGACTACTCTCTAACAAATCATGGGAGGATGGGGTGGTACCTGAGGACTGGAGGAGGGTAAATGTGATTCCACTTCACAAAAGTGGGAGCAGGGCAGAGGCAGGAAACTATAGACCAGTTAGTCTGACTTCAGTGGTAAGGAAAATGATGAAATCACACTTCTGAAGGAAAGAACTATTGAGTACATAGAGGTCAGTGGGGCACAGGACCTAAGGCAGCATGGTTTCACATCAGGAAGGTCATGTCAGACGAACCTAATAGATTTCTTTGACTGGGTGACCAAAGTAGACGACCAGGGAAGGGCTGTGGATATGGCCTACCTAGATTTTAGCAAGGCATCTGACAGTCTCACACAAAAGATTAATATACAAGTTAGCCAGCCTTGGAGTGGGTCCCAAGGTGGTAGCCTGGATAAAAAACTGGCTGGATAACACGGTAATAGTAAACAGAGGCCACAATGAAGAAAGGAGGGTAACCAGCGGGTACCTCAGTGTTCAGTACTGGGACCAGTCCTATTTAATGTCTTTATAAGTGACACTGGAGAGCACCTGGAAGGAAGGGTATGTCTCACTGCAGATGACACAAACATCTGCAACAGGGCTGATACACAAGGTGGGGTGGAAAGAATGAAAAGGGACTTGGCAAAGTTGGCGGAATGGACAAATATGTGGCAGCTCAGATTCAATGCAAAGAAGTGCAAGGTAATGCATCTGGGAAACAAAAACCCAGGGGAAGAGTACACAGTGAGTTAATAACCACAAAATTCGAAAGAGACCTAGGAGTAATTATATCAGATGACCTAAAGGTGGGCAAGGAATGTGAGAAGGCAGTAAGGAGGGCTGGGGGATACTGGGATGCACAGGGAGAGTTATCAACAGTAGAAAACAGGAAGATGTTATCCCTCTGTACAGATAGTGAGACCCCATCTGAAGTACTGCGTGCAATTCTGGAGACCCCATCTCCGCAAAGACACAGAGTGGAGGCTGTTCAGAGGAGGGCATCCAAAGTGGTGCAGGGTCTGCACCAGAAGACATACGAGGACAGACTAAAGCAGCTTAATATGTATACCCTTGAGGAAAGGAGGGAGGGGGGGACATGATAGAAACTTTCAAGTATCTCAAGGGAATTAAAGTACAAGAGGGTAGTATCTTTCAGAAGAAGAGATGTGCAAGAACAAGGAGGCACAATTAGAAGATAGAGGGGGGACGGCTCAGAGGTAATGTTAGAAAGTATTTTTTCCACAGAGAGGGTTGTGGATGCATGGTACAGCCTTCCTGAGGAAGTTGTGGAGTCAGGAACAGTGGGAGAATTCAAGAATGCATGGGACAAGCATAATGCAATTTAAGTGGGGGTAGGAGGAAGTAAGCTGTTGATTAACTAGAATCTGCAGCTTATCCATCAGGTAGGGAAATGGGCAGACTAGGTGGGCCAAGCAGTCCTTATGTGCCATCAAATTCTATGTTTCTATGTATCTGTCAGGGACAGAATGGAGCTATCAGGATCATTCTGTCCTCCTCCACCTGCAGCTTGAGAAGAACTCTCTGAATCGGGGGAAGGCGTAGAGGAACCTCCCTGCCCAAGAGAGGGACAATGTGACTTGCCAAAAAACACCAGGCCCTGGATCTAGTGAGCAGAAATTGGGCAGTTTGGCACTGCATGGGGATGCAAAGAGGTCCAGTTCTGGCTGGCCCCACCTGTTGAAGAGGTGCTCTGCCACCTCTTGCTGGAACTCCCACTCGCAGTTTAAAGACCAAGAGCGATTTAGGCTGTCTGCAAGGTTGTTCTGAACACCTGGAATGTGCACTGCCGTTAGATCCAGGTTATGTTCTACCACCCAAGACCAAACTCTCATGGCCTCACTGCACGGGTGTAGAAATGATTCCCTCCCTGCTTGTTGATGTGGAATACCACTGGGGTATTGTCTGACAGGACCAAGAGTAGGCCTGGGCTGAACAAGTCCTGAATTTCCTGTAGGGCATACAGCACCGCTCTCATCTCGAGAACGGTGATGTGCAGAGACCTTTCGATGGTATCCCAGGAGCCCCATGTCTGAGAGATACCTAGATGCGCTCCCCACCCTAAGCCCGAGGCATCCGTAGTGAGAATATGACTCAGGCTGGATCTCTGGAAGGGCGTTCCTACGTTTAAGTGAGCTGGGTTTAGCCACCAAGTCAGCGATTCACAAGCCGCAGATACTCTAATGAGCTGGTCCAGTTCGTCTGTGCCCTGGTTCCACTGAACCCCAAGGTACCATTGGAGGATCCTCATGTTCAGGCGCGTCAAGGGGACTGTGGCTATATGGACCAGCAGCTGAAGAACCAGCCTTGCTGAGACCAGGTTGGAGTTCTGAATCCTGTGAGCGACCTCTCAGCCTCTGTGCTCGATCTGTGGGCAGGAAGGCTATCCCTTGTGCCGAATCCAGAACTGCTCCTATGTACTGCAGCCTCTGAGTGGGCTCTGGGTGTGACTTTTGTAAGTTCAAGGTGACGCCCAGGGACTGGAGCATCCTGACTGTCTCTTCCAAGGACTCTGATAATTGGTCCTCTGACCGGGCAATGAGGAGCCAATTGTCCAGGTAGGGGTAAACGAAGTGACCCTGTCTCCTGAGGGCCGCCGCCGCTACTGCCAGGCACTTGGTCAAAACCCTTGGAGCTGACGAGAGGCCAAAAGGCAGGACCCTGAACTGGTAGTGTTCGCCTTGGAAGGTGAAGCGCAAGAACTTCCTGTGGGATGGCAGAATCTTGATGTGCACGTATGCGCCCTACTTGTCCAGGGAACAGAAACAGTCTCCTTGATGGAGCATGGGCAGCAGGCTTGCCAGTGTCACCATCCTGACTCTCCTGTACTCTATGTGCTCATTCAGCTGGCTAAGATCCAGAATGGGGCGGAAGTCTCCAGTTTTCTTTGGGACCAGGAAGAAATGGGAGTAAAAACTTCTGCCTCTCTGGGCAAAGGGTACCTCCTGGATGGCTTGTTTCTCTAGCAAAGCCTGTATTTTTGCTCTCAGAAGGAAGGCTTGGGAGGGTGAACAGTGGGAGGGGATTGGAGGGTTGTCTGGTGGAATGCTGACGAATTTGAAAGAGTAGCCTCTCTCCACCACCTGCAGGACCCATTGGTCTGATATTATATTGGACCATCCTGGCAGGTAGACGGAGAATCTCTCCCTCCTACCGCTTCCCCCTGCACTTGCTGCGGATGGAGGAAGGCTGGTAGGTAGTCATGCCATGGAAGGGGGGGTTGGGCAGGGGAGGTCTGGGCGCTTTCGGGTGTTTAGGGCCCTGTGCGTCAGAAGGGACAGGGTGGCCACGCCTCTTGAAGGCTCCATTTTGTTGAGCTTGCCATTTCCCTTGTTGTCCTCGTTTTCGAAAAGGACGGCTGCGTGCAGCTTGAAGCGCTTTGGATGTATGAAAAAAGCACTATATAAATGCTGATTCTTCTTCTTCCAACCTATACATTTTGTGGACCTCAGAGACTGCCTTTCCTGAGTCCTGCAGACCTATAATTACTTTCTCCGCCTCTTGCCCAAAGAGGACAGGACACTGTAAGGGAGCATCCAAGATGGCATCTTGGAGGTCCTGGCGAAACCCCGAGACTCGGAGCCAGGCATGCCGCCACATGCAGATGCCAGTGGTGGCTGCTCTGGCTGCAGAGCCATATGAACATCTGAGAACGTGTTTATCCATGTCCATTCCAGACTGTAAAACGGCTAGGAGTTGTGTGTGCCCCTCCGACTCTGGCTGAGCTTTGGCCAGGTCCATGGCTTTTGCCCAGAGAGATTTATGATAGGTCACCATGTGAGCCAAGAAGTTTAGGGAACAAATTGCTCCAGTGGCTGATGCGTAGACCTTCCTGCCCATATGGTCACGTTTCTTGGATTCTGGGTCAGGAGGTTGAGCACTCATAATCCATGGCTGCTGGGCCCTGCCGTGGGCAGCTGTTAGCACCACTGACTCAGCCTTCGGATTCTCTTCTAGAAATGGCTCGCCTTTTGGAGTTTGATAAAGCCTGTCTGCCTTTCTTGGCACCGCTGGCGTAGCAACCGTGTGCTGCCAAGTGAGTCTGGTGACGTCTTGGAAAGGCTCCACTGGGGAATAACCAGAGGCTTTGGGTCAGTGAACTTCGCCATGCGTCACCATTCAGGGTCCAACTCCTCTGTGTCCCACTAGTACAAGGCTTGGATGTGCTGCATGATGTCTAGGAAAGACTGATCATCTGGCGGGGATCGAGGAGAGGTTATTGGCCCTGGGGAAAGAACAGGAGGCTCTTCATCTGAAATGTAGTCTGAGGAGGACTCTCCAGCATTGTCACCCGAGGACAACAGTGGATGTACGCTGGAGAGTACGGACAGGTGATGTTTCCTGCCCCTGGTACCCCGACGGCTGCTTATCTTCATCCCTTGGTGGCCAGTGGCCCTTAGGGGAAGGGAAGGAGGAGGAGGGGGCAGCTTGGAAGAAGGGTCCCTGGGTAGTGGTCTTACTGGGGAAGGATCTCTGGGCCTATACAGCAGATCCCCCTTTCACTGTATTCTACCAGGAGGTGAACAAGGCCCCCCCCCACGTCCACTAAAGGGACAACCAGGAACGGGGGGCACTGGGTTCGATGGACCTGGCATCGGGTCCGGCATTCCTTCGGGAACTGGTGCTGTGTCCACAGGCACCTCTTCCACAGGTGTGTCTGGCAAAGGGTCTGATTCGACCCCTGAGGCAGTTTCTTCCTCCAGCAGGTCATCTGATTTGTCGGGCAGAGGGGGCCTCATTTCTTTGGGCGGCCTGTTGGACACCTGGTCTTTTGGGGCTGATGGACACTTTTCTGCCAGGGGCGTCCGGTCATGGTCTGAGGTGGAGTCGGATGGACCGGTGGTCTGCCTGTGGCTGAGGCAGACGTCACCTTTTCAGAAGGGGAAGGTGTCCAGTACCTGATGACCTCCTGGCATCTGGTGGAATCGTCACGCTTCTTAAGTTTTTCAGACAAACCACCGTGCTTCTGGGCAGGGTCCGAACACCTGCTCGGGTCCAGAATGTGTCGTTAATCCCCGTTTTTCTTTTATGTGGGAAAATACCTGGAATACAGGGCTTTTCCCCCACTGGGGGGAAGGGAGCTCTTTCCACTGCTTTTGAAGGACAAAAGTGTTTTTACCTCTAGTTCCCAAAAATGTTTTTCTGCTGGGGTTAGACTTCAGAGACTTGTGACTCTGTTGAGAAGGAAACTTTCTGAACTGCAGAGCAAGTCCTTGATCCACCACCTATTTGTCTGTTGTGATGAGGTGCCAATGGTGGAGGCAGTGGGTCAGCCTTCCTCCTACTGGGGGAGGGGAGGCATCCTGGCTTTTGCAGTCAGATCTTAGACCGAGGTATTTGAGGGAGGCGAGGGGCCAGCCCATCTGTGTCCTCTCCTTCCTCTTCTCCTTAAGCAACCTCATCTGAGAGTAATCCAAGGGCATGGGTATTGGTACAGGGTAGAAGGCTGGGGGTGAAAACCTCTGCCGCTGTTCCCTCTGCTCTGAGATTTCTGGGAAGTAGAGGCTTTTTCTTTTGCAGCATTACTTTGGTAGATGGTTTTGTATTTCTCCATGTTTTTCATGTAAGCTTTAGTTTTGTCGCCAAACAGCAAATTATTCTCTCGTGGGAAATCCATGGCTTTAGTCAGAGTGTTCTGTGAGAGGTTGGTTGTTCTTAGCCAGGCATAGCGCCCAAAGGAGATGGCCTGGGCCATGGCTCTGGAAGCAGTGTCATTAGTGTCCACTGCCATATGAAACTGGTACTTTGTAGCCTCTAGAGCAGTTCTGCCAGGTCCTGGGCTATTTTGTCTGGGACCTGTTGGCTGATAGCTAACACAGAGATCCAGAGAGCGTTTCGATATTGAGTTGCATAGGCCATATAAGTAGACAGGCAAAGCAGCAAAGTTGTTGTCGTGCAAGATTTTTTTTACCTATAGAATCTAGCCTTCTAGATTCATTTTCAGGAGGCTGTGAAGAAAGGGGCACTTTAGCTTTGTCACAAACAGCAGCCTGCACCAATCCCTCATGATCAGGGTGAATATACAGAAATTCAGTATTATTCCTCCTCAATTGGTACTTTTGTTTTTCAATTTTCTTGTCCATTCCAGAAATGGAAGTGGGATTCTCAAGTATTTTAAAAGTTGCTCTGCGAAGTGATTTATGTATGGGTAAAAGCAACTTTTTAGATGGAGGGAGACCCATCATACCTAAAAAGTCTTCCTCCTCCTGGTCAGTGGTCTCTTGGATAGCGAGATTCAGAGTGTCCACCATATGCTGACTGAAGGTATAGTGAGAGGAAAAATCCTCCTGGCCATTAGAGGGAGAGACAAACTCTTGGTCAGAGGATACATAAGGTTCTAAAGGTTCCCCCTCATAGTAAAAGCCCTGGACAAGTCCAGGGTCTGAAGTGTGAGGGGTAGTATGGTCAGGAAGGGCATTAAAGAGATTGCCAATAGCCTGTATAGTCTGGTATAAAGGCCAAGCCTTAGCCATTTCTTCAGAGGGTGTATCTTTTTGTGTCCCTTTGCTTTTCAGTGGGAGAGGCAGTGATATGTTTTGCTTCTTTTTGCAGGCACTGAACCAGAAAGCTGCTCATTATGTCTCTTTTTGGCTTGGTCAGAATTATTTTTTGGCTTATTTTCTAGGGAGTCCTTTTTGGACTTTACTTTAGATTTATGAGAAGATGACTCCTCTTCATGGTTTTTGTTTGAGGGAGAGGCAGAATGAGAAGCCACAATTTCCAATCGCTTGGCTCTATTTTTAACCGTTTCAGAACAAAATTTAGAGCAAAGTTAAGAGTTACGGTCTGGACCCAGACAACTTAAGCAAAGATCGTAGCCGTCTACCTTGGCCACTATTTTAGCCCACTCAATACAATTTTTAAAATAAGTAGGTCCAGTTTTCTTTTTATGTATATCTGACATGTCAAGTTCGTTAGGGGACCTTAGAATAGTGTTCACAAAAGGGAAAAATGATAACATTTTGTTGGTTCCCAAGCGCTGTGGAACCGTGTATAAACGGTTGCAAAAGTGCTGAAAATAGAGTTTTTGCTTTAAAATGGTGGTTCCGATGAACAATAAGGAACCGCAAAGTAAAAGAAACAAAAAGCACTTTATTAAGTTTAAAAGCGCTAAAATTTTACCTCAGAAAAAGAGCAGGAACTGTAATGACTGCTATGATAAAGTGAATTTGCGGTTCTGGAGAACCAATGGAACCACTGAAAAAAAAACAACATGAAAAGAAAAAAATACCTCAAAAAACACTAAAGGTAGCACTAAAATAAGTATTTTACTGACTAGTAAAGAAATAAACTTCTTCAAATGAAGTTGTGAAGAGAGGACTATGGGGCAGTGTTGTCCAGTCAGTGGAGAAATGAATCTGACTGACCTCCCACTCTAGCTACAGGCAGCACTTTCTCTCCTGCTCTCTGACTGGCTGATGCCAAAAATCATTAGCACTGACCCCACCTCCAGGGCTGCTAAGCCCAGCTGGCTTTCTGCATTAGTCAAGCACACTGAAGAATTCCTGGAGTGAGAAGTAATATTCCACTTTATAAAAAGGGAGCAGCAGCATTGCTACTTGTCATTCCACTAACCCCAGTTTGGGAACAAGGCCGTCACACTGGATGGTCAGAGTGGGAGGGCTTAGAGTCCCAGAAGACATTGTCTTCTTCCAGTGATGGAGTGTTGTTGCCAGTGTTGCTGCTATACTGCCACCTGAGTGACCAGAGGTGGTGATGCAGCTGTTGCAATATAAGTGAGCGGGGAGAAAGCAAGCAGGTTCAGTGTTGCATGCAACTGTGTGCGCCCTCACCAATGGCATCCTATGGGACTGGAGAAGAAGAAGAAAAAACAAAGGGAAAATACCTCTTCAGCAATCTTGGACCAGCACCCTGCCATGAGGGGTAAATTGTGGGGACTGCTGGATATGGGGATGTCCAAGCTGGAAGGCTGCAGAGCGGAGAGGAACAAAATCCTTCAAGGCAGCCCGCGATTCACGGAACTGGCTGGTGCTCACTAAAGCGGGTGGCCAGCCCAAACAAGCAAGCAAACAGTCAGGGTAGTGGCACACAAGCAAGAGAGCTGAAGCACTGGTATGAGTTGGAGCAGCAGAGCGCTTTGCCATAGTTGCTGTAATTTGCTGAAACCTGCTGAATAAAAAGTTTGTATTTGAGCATACCAGTGCTTCAGCTCTCTTGCTTGTGTACCACTACCCTGACTGTTTGTTAGGTTGCAGAGGGGCAGGGTCTGAAATACAGCAAGGGAAGAAAACAGAATTATTTAAAAAAAAAAGGGTTGGATGCAGGAAATTAAAGGACCGTCTGTCAAACTGCAATACCGGAGATCATTTTGGAGACTGCAATCAAAAAGGATTTAAGACACAACAAGCTAACTATGGGTTGATTAACCAAGGTGGCATGGGTTCACAACACGTAGATCACATCAGAAACATCTAAGGGAGTGACTATATATGTTGACAACGGAAATGCTACTACCCTCAGTGCGTGCCCCCCAAGTCATTTACTAATCCACCTGGTTAATTTGCCTCCCAACCTCAGATCCCTTAACTTTTTGAAAAGCCTCCTATAAGGCACAGAGTCAAAGGCCATGTTAAAGTCCAGAGAGATACAGTATGTCTACTGCCTGGCCCATTAACTGCCTTTGTGACAAAATTAAATAAGTCTACTAAAGGGGTACAGTCAACACCAAGGGCTGACCAAGGACGGTCCCGGTGTTTGTGCTTCCCGCTAGACGACTTCTCCTTCTGGAGGCCGGGGAGGCAGAATTTTTAGCCTGAAGCTCATTCTACATTGCGACTAATTTCTGCTGAAGCAAATGGCTCTGGAGGGTCAAGCGGCATATCCGTGTGGCCCTGCTGAAGTCCTGGCCATGCTTGCAAGCCTCGGTGTCGTGGCTGAGGCTTAAGCAGAGTAGGCAAGAAGAGTGGCCGTCCTTGGCAGGTATCTGCTTTGCCGCATGCACACTTCGTAGACTGGCTAGAAAACGTAGCTGGAGACGAAGACAAACGAGATGGTGAAAAACAGAAAATTCATGTTGTTGAACACAAAATAGAAATAAATCGCAGGTAAAACACACAGAAAATGGCAGTCGACTGAAGCAGGCGTCTGTGGAGGTCCAACGTGCGTTGGTAGACGGCGGGAAAAGAACTGAGGTAGGTCTGGGGAACTGTCCATTTTATAAGATAGACGGACATCAGCGTGCCTACATTGGTGGAAGCGGTTCCCCGCTGTAGACTGCTATGTAGAAGTTTTCTGTGTGGTACTGGTGCCTTCAGTCCTACCAGTGTTACCTGCTGTAAGAGCCCCATCGAAGTAAGATCATCTGAGCGGAGATTATGAAACCTCTAACGTGCACCCACAGCCTACTGAATCTCCCACTGCTGCTTACTGCTGTGATGTCAGCTGCAAAGAAAAGTGGGATTTGTATTTCACAGTCATATAATTAATGAACTCTCTGACGAGAGACATCTAGTGCATGTTAACACTTTCATAATCTCCAAATCAGATGTTTTCTGGTTCTGCTTTTCTCCAGGGACTAAGAACTGTCCTTTGCCCAGGAAGGACAGCAGGACATGCAAAGAAAAGATCAGAGCTTATATACATTCTAAAGTGCACTGCAGGCTACAGAATCTCCCCCAGCTGCCTACTGCTCTTATGTCCGCTGCAGGGGATTCTAGGCTATTCAGTATCAGTCAGCTGCAGGGGATTCTAGGCTATTCAGTATCAGAAGTAAAAAAAAAAAAAAATACAATCTACTTCACTACGGTAAACAGTAAGTAAACCAAATGTTTCTGCATGCAAAGTGTATAATGGGACCAGCCCCACACTTCAGTATGGGGGCCCTTGGTGCCGACCATTCCTCTATAAAAACAGTTCTTCCATAGAGAGAGACAGACTGTGTGTTAAAGAGACAAAGGCACTATGACTCAAGGGAACCAGAACTTTTAAGGGGCTGATGGCACGGAATGGATGCTGGGATGCTGCACCAATATACATGTATGCATGTATAGAACTCTATGGGGAAGAGGGAGAGAGAGGTGCAATGGCCAGACATCCAACTACGCAACTTATCTTCAAGTTTGAGGAGGCAGGATCAGAACTCGTGTGCAGCTGTGCCATGAGTGAGCTATAAAATTCCTGCTCCCTTACAAAAGATTAACTGTTTTATTTTGAGTCAGGCCGTTACATATTCAATGTCTACAATAGTGGTTTACTAGTTATAGCTTTTAAATGTTTTAATATTTAATTGCTTTTCTTTGATTTCAACAGCTGGCTTCACAGCTAAACTCTGCAATTATGATGTCATCAGCACTGTGAAAGCTGCTCTCTCACTAGTTAAGTATTCCACTATGACAACAGTAACCTTTAAAATACCCACACTGTGCGTGCAGAATGGGCTCTTAGTGAGCCTACCAAGTGCTTCCCTGTGAGCGAGTAGCAATGAACAGGCAATACTTGACTGCCCTTGAAACAGGATCACAGTGTAAAAAAAACGAGAGGGGTTACTCACCAGTAACCATAGAGGTATACAGTTCATATCCACACTCTGGCTGTTCCACTGCAATACCATATGCTGATCTGCCAGATGTCTTTAAGCTAAGCTCCTTCCACCACCTGGGAGGTGCATCCGATTCTGCCCCGTGACGTCAGGTCTCTGCAAACTGGCAGCAGGGATCCGTGTGCCACCTGCTCAGGGATGTCAGATGGGTTGTATGGATGTGAAACATAGGTGAGTAAATTATTTTTCTAGGACCACGGATATGGTTCACTATCCACACACTGGAAGACTCATAGCAGTTCTCTGGAAAACAGAAGGCAAGGCATGCAACCCCTACCTGGTGGATAGAGACTGGAGAACCAAGGTCCCAAAAATGAAAATTATGTACTCACCGTAATTCTTGATCCACTTGGACTACCTTCACCACTGATTCGCACTGCTGGGTTCAAGCTGTAAGTTCTGAGACCCTGCAGGAGCCAAACACATTCAAAAGGGCTGGCATTGAGGTAGGCTGCGCACATGCACGGCACCATAAAACTAGCTTGCGCTACATAGCCTATCGCAGCAACAGCCCTAAACTGCCTCAGTACCTTTTTTTACTGAGGAGGCGCAGCGTAACCCAAGTAAACAACTAACCTAATAACGGCATAAGATAGCCCCTTTGGACCTGTGTTTAAGAAGGGTTAGCAATAAAAACGGTGTCTTGACAGCCCAGACCAAAACAAGGGAGGTGAAGATCAGGAAACAGAGAGTGAGCTCGGAGGGACGGTGGGTGGGCGTGTAAATCGATGGTGAAGATGGTCTAAGATCATCAAGAATTACGGTATGTAAGTTTCATATCTTCCTGGACCTTATCTTCACCAATGATTCACACTGCTGGGTTAGAGTACCAAGCTCAGACAAAAATCACCATGAGCAGGGCGGTAAGAGACACTCACTCAGGACAGAAGTCCATTAAGGACTGTTCTGCCAAAGGAAGCATGCTGTTTGGCATGGACATCCAGAGTACAGTGCTTAATGAAAGCATGCACTGAGCTCCAAGTAGCCACTCTGCATATATCAGTGATGGGGTCAGAGCGGATTTCTGTCAAGGACATTGCAACTGCTCTGGTGGAATGGGCACAAACTTCACTTTCCAATTTAATCTGTGCCATAGAGTAGCAGTAGCAAAGGCAGGCCACTATTCAAGCAGAAATGCATTTCATTGTAACCGGCTGGCCTAGTTGGTTCCGGTGAAGGTGACAAAGAGCTGGTTGGACTGACGGGTGTCCTTAGTTCTACTGATGTAGAACCTCAGGGCTCTTTTAACATCCAGAGAGTGGAGGGTGCACACTCTTCCTCATTCTGGAAGTTAGGAAAGTACGTGGGCAGCTCTAAGGGTTTGTTTAAATGGAACTCCAAAACCACTTTAGGCAAAAACTTGGGGCGGAGGACCACTTTATCCTTATGAAAGACAGTGTTAAGGAGGGTCTGTGACCAAAGCATGCATCTCAAAGACCCTATGGGCAGAGGTGATGGCCACCAAGAATGTGGTTTTCCAAGTAAGGAATCCGAGGTCACAAGTAGCTAGGGGTTCAAAAGGCTTACACGTGAGCATATCCAACACAAGGCTGATATCCCAGGGAGTGACACGTTTTCGTCCTGGGGGCCTCGTGTGCAGGATGCTTTTTAAGAATCTTTGGAGCAACTGAGCTAGAGTGAAGTTCTCGACTGGCTCATGACAAGCAGAGACAGCACAAAGATGAACCCTTACAGAGGAGTACTGAAGACCCGCATCAGAGAGATCCAGTAAATACTCCAGAACTTTGTGGACATCGGAATGGATCCATATGTGGGACTTGGTACACCATTCCACTTGGCTGTGTCTTTCTGGCAGAGGGCTTACGGGCAGCCAGGAGAGTCTCCGAGACCCTCTGAAAGACCTTAAACCTGTTCACTTTTATCTCCTCAGGAGCCAAGCATGAACATGAAAGAAGCGTAGATTGGGACGGACCAGGGATCCGTGTGTCGGAAGGTCTGTTTACAGAGGTAGAAGCCTTGGAGGGGCTACTGACAACTTGTTGATCAACGGAAACCAGATCTGCCATGCCAAAACAAGGCGATCAGAACCATTTCCCCATGGGCCGGCAGCCTGAGCAGCATCCTCTGAACTAGTGGAAGAGGAAACATGTACAGAAAACGATTTGTCCACTGCAGCCTAAATGCATCCTGACAAAAAAATGCCAGGTTCTGGATTACTGGAGCAGAACTGAGGCAGTTTTGAATTGAGTGGGGACACAGAAAGGTCCAGATAATACAGTTACGCAAGAACTTACCGTAAGAGTAGATCTTCGAGAACAGCTCTTGCAGAAGGTTACACCATTAGGACTGAAGCTGGCAGGCACCAGGACACCACGGAAATTTTCTAGCTAGCAGTATTCAGTGGGGACCGCCTCAGACGTCAATGTCAGGCCTAATATATAAGGAGGCAGTCTGCCAGAATCCCCAGTTCTCCCGCCGGAGACTCCCCGGCCGCTGGATGACATCAGAAGAGGAGACTGAGGATCCGCCATCAAATGGCAATGAGATTAGAATTGAAAACACCTGATCCTAGGAGAAGGATACTGGAACCAAAACAATCTACCTCCAGCGGGGATGGTGGGAGGGAAAGTAACTGCTGCAAGGGCTGTTCTCGAAGATCTACTGTTATGGTAAGTTCTTACGTAACTGTAATATCTTACTTCGAGAAACGGCTCTTGCAGCAGGTTACACCATTAGGACTGATTCCCAAGCAATAGTGGAAATCCCACACCATCGGGAGGAGGGAAGGTAGAAATCCTTTAGAGGAACCTAAGCCTAGGACAGAAGTCCTTGAAGGACTGCTAGACCAAAACCTGCTCTTCGCCTCGATGCAATATCCAGGCTATAAAGTCTGATAAAGGTGTGCACAGTGCTCCAAGTCACTGCTACACAAATGGCTGAGGTGGATACGTTATTAAACGCCGCAAAGGAGGTAGCCATCCCCCTTGTGGAATGACCCTTAACTGCGCCCTGTAAGGGTTTGTTACGCTTCTGGTAACAGAACGTGATACAATGTATAAGTCACCTGGACAGCGACTGTTTGGAAACGGGAGCTCCCAACATTCTGTGGGCAAAGGAGACGAAAAGCTGATCAGATTTTCGGGTGGTGTTTGGTCCTAGTCAGGTAGTATCGAAGACACCTATACACATCTAAAGTGTGCAACAGGGCCTCTCCTCGATTCCAATATTTAGGGACGTACACTGGTAGATCGATATCCTGATTAAGAGTGAGAGCTGAGTCCACCTTAGGCAGAAACTTCGGATTGGTCCGTAAGGATACCCTGTCCTGGTGAAAAACCAAATAAGGTTCTTTGCACATCAGTGCATGAAGCTCCGAAATTCTTCTGGCCGAAGTAACGGCAACTAAAAACAACGTCTTCCATGTAAGGAGACATAGCTCGCAATCCGCAGCTGGTTCAAAAGGTGGCAGCGTAAGCTGCTCCAGGACAAAGGGTAAATCCCATGGAGGAATAGGATCCTTAATCGGAGGTCTCAGGTGAAGGACACTTCTCAGGCACGTGCCGTGTCCAACTGAGTTATGGGACGTTGGCCTATAGGAGTGTGATAGGCTGAGATGGCAAAGGTGTACTTTTACCGAGGAGTAGGCCAAGTCTGTCTGAAAAAGAGACAGGAGGTAGTCCAAGACCGACTTTTCTAAACAGTCTAGAGGCGAAACCCCCCGCGCTTGAGCCCATAGGCAAAAATGGCACCATTTCATGGCGTAAGTAGCATGAGTGGCCGGTTTTCTGGCGGCCACCATAACGTCAGCTCCCTCTTGCGAGACCCCGTGTCGCAAAATGGCTATGTCTCTAGGAGCCAAGCATGCAGGCTCAGCGAACGAAGGTCCGAATGGACCAAGGAGCTCGCCTCCTGAGACAAGTGAGAGCTGATTGGCAGAGGCAACGGAGGTTCCCGGGATAGCTGATGCAGTAGAGGCCGGTCTCGCAGATTTTATGGCTGTCATAGTCTTCTGAGAGGCCTCCAGAGACTGTTACACCTGCTGACTTAACAAGTAAGTGCCACTGAAGGGGACATTCATAACCTGCTCCTGGGCGTCAGTGGAAAATCCTAAGGTTCGCAGCCAGGAATGTCATCTTATGGAGATTCCGGCAGCGACAGCATGAGAAGCACTGTCATATGCATCCATGGTCATTTTGAACTAATGACTATTGGACTCTATATCACGAGTTACAGACTGAAGAATGTTTTTTTAGTATCTGACTCTGGCAAAGACTCAGCCAGAGAAGAGACTTAAGGGAGGTCCGGAGGGCATACTCATACTGACAGAAATAGTCTTGGTAACTGGCTATTTGCATGCTCACAGTGGCCACTGCGAAAGCCCTTTTTCCCTGTAGTATTAATCTTATGCGATTCCTTATTAATAGGATGTGTCATAACCGCTTTGTGAAGGAGGCCTTATTTTCTGCAAGGATAACAATTTTATCTGCAATAGGCCGGGAAGCCAAAATTGGTCTGTTCCTAGGAGGAATATACTTGCGATCCATCGTCAGACAGAAGGAATGTAAGCAGGTCTAGCCCACACTGCCTCCGAAAGGGTTTCAAAGGCTGGAGGAACAGGAGGAGTGAGGTTAACGCAGGGTCGAAACTGGCACCTGCCTGCTAGCCAAATGCTGGTAGATTTTGTATCAGCCTAGTAAGATTTTCATTTAACTAGCCCTGCGGGCTATTATTGGAGAAAGCAACACTTCAGTATGTACACCAACTGGGCCAATGGAAATGTCTGTGGGGCCAGTGGATTTTCCCGGTCACTAGCCCTGCTAGCTAGTGTCTGCAAAACTTAATTTTGACCCTTGTAACTGGGATGTTAGGAACATGAAGCCACTTGAGATGCAGCCGCTTACCTGGGTCAGGGGCCGCAGTCTCAAAAGCTAGAGCAGCCTGTATGTTTTTCAATAAGATCTGGAAGAAGAGATCATCCTGAGGGACAGAAATAGGAGCTAGAGGTTGGTTCTCCAGGCTGTAAAAGGTTTTCATCATTGCCACCCTCAGAGAGAATAAGGTTGGAATCAGATTCATCCCTCTCGGAAAAAGGAACTGGAAGAGGAGTGAACTTTGTATGGCCTTGTCCAGGCCTCGGAGTCATATAGACAGGTGACACCAGAACTGGCATCGGGCCCACAGGAGCTGGTGCCGGAGCCAACACCAGCCCCAAAGGAGTCAACACCGATAACGGCACCGCCAAAGTCCCAGAAGGACCAGCCAGCACCAAAGTGGCTGGAGAAGGTACCTGTGCCGATTCCTGCGAAGAGACAGAGCAAGGGAGGATGGCATGTGGAACCGGATCCACTGGCGAAGCCAAACGTTCTACCCAGTCCAAATGCTCCAACTGCGGTCTCGAGGAGCCTTGACCCAAAGGCCCTGGCACCAGATCTGCATGGAGGGGCAGATGAGCCAGGCACTGTTCCCACTGCTCCATAAGAGCTGCCCACTGAAGTCCCCACAAGAGGACACAGATGGACTCCGGGCCTGAGACTTGAAACAACTGTGAAAAGCCGCCACAGGACTGCCGTGATCAGAACCCCCCAAGAGGGAGTGGACCAGACTAAACCCAGCTGCCAGAGCAGCACTCAAAGGGAGACATGGTCAAGGTCACTGCTCAGAATAACCGACCAAAAAAATATATAAACTAACAGAAAACAAACACTAGTTAAAAGGGTGGCTTGAACTAATGCTGATGTCGTATAGACATGAAGATCTGACTCCTGGCAGGTAAGCGATGTCATCACAGAAGAGTACTCGACTGCCAAGAAAGGCTATGCAGTGCAACCTAGTCTTGCGGTGCTGTGCATGCGTGTAGCCGATCTTGGCACCAGCCCACCCGAAACTTTTTGGGTCCCGGCACCTCCAGCTTGGACCCAGCAATGTGAATCAATAGTGAAGATAAGGTCCAGGAAGATCCAGCATCCTGGTGAAATGGTTGATGTGGCAGTGGGAAATGATGGCATGTGCAGACTTCCAGGTAGCAGCCCTGCAGATTTCCTCTACAGGGACATCCCTGGAAGCAGCTACCGAGGCAATGGTATGTATGGTAGAATGAGCACTAAGACTTACGGGAGGCCACCCTACTAGCCAAATTATAGCAGAGATCGGTGCAGAATGTTATCCACCTGTCAGTCATCCGCTTTGCTGCCAGTCTGCCAAAAGTGGCTTTGTGTAAGATACAGTAGGTGAGCTTCTCCTTGAACTCCAGCCACGCACTCCTTGTAATAAAACTGCGCTCGCCACAGGTCCAGGGTATGGAGCCTGTAGTCGGCCTCCAAAGTGGAATTAGTGAAGTAGACTAGCAAGTCCTCCATTCTACCTCAAAATTGTCTCTGTACCCGAGGTCAAAAAATACCTCAGAAAGACCATCAGGAAAAGCAGGGCCAGCGGAGACTTGCTTGACCTAAAACCATTAGCCCTCACCTTTGATATGGTTATCAATCCTCTAACCCACATCCTAAACCTACACTGATTACAGTCAAGTTCCCCAAGCTTTGGAAAAGAGCTATGGTCACACCCATCTTCAAAAGTGGGGACAGATCTGACTACTCAAATTACAGACCAATCTCCATACTTGAAAGGATTATTAGTAATCAGTCGGTGGACTACCTGAAAAAGTACCAGCTCCAATGCAAGGAGCAACACGGTTTTAGGAAAAACCACAGTACCACCATGGTCCTGGTAGAATTCACTAGCTACATTCACGATGCTCTTGACCATGGGCATATGGTTGGAGCAACTTACATTGACCTGTCTAAGGCGTTTGATACAGTGAACCACAAATTACTACTATACCAACTGTCCTCTACAGGTCTCTCCCCCAGATTCAGTATGGTGGTTCTGTAACTAACTGGTCGGTCTCAACAGGTTAAAGTCCTACACTCCCTTTCTGAATCTAGCAATCTCACTACTGGGGTACCCCAAGGCTCAATTTTGGGCCCCTACTTTTCAGTTTATTTCTAAATAATCTCCCGTAGGCCTGCACTGACCAAGTTCTCTTGTACGCCGATGACGCAGTGCTGTTCTCAAGTCACTCCAACCCAGCTTCTCTAGAAGAACATATGGCAGACCTGTTTCACAGCCATCGATACTTGGTTCCTAAATCACAAGCTTTTTTTTTTGTAGACTCTTTGTTCTCTGTTCCTGGAACTCTCTCTGGCTGCCCCTACACACCTACCATCACTCTACCGCCCACTTGATCCCCTGCCTCCTCAGCAGTAGCTGTCTTCCACCATCCTCCTGCTGGCAACCCACCCACCCCCCAAACTCTGAGCCCCCTGAGGTAGGGCCACATCCACTCCGGCACTCTATCTAGAATGAAGTGTGCCAGCTGAGGTGGTGGAAGGACAGAGGGGGCGAAGACAGGGCATGCGGTGACAAGGCCGAGGGTAGCGTAGCTATCCTGGAGCGGGTTTTTGAGCTTTTATGTTCCCCAGAAGCGCGGCATGCAATGACGCCAGCATGGCTGTGCTGTAGACATCCACAGCGCTCCTCCCCTCAGCAGCCCTGTGCTAGCTGTACCCCCGGTCTCCACCGGAGGGTCTCTACTGTGCCAGAGATACCTTGGATCCCTGCACAGGGAGAGGAGAGCAGTCCATCGGACGCTCGATCCTCTCCCTCCCCTGCCAACCCCCGGTGCCCGAGCTCGTTCCCGAATCCGGGTTTCTGGTGTAGCGTCCAGCACTTCAACCTAACTTTCGCTGCCCACGTTACTCCCCTCGCAAAAAAACTACATTAACGCATTGGTTTCTTCTCAATCAACACTTTATTTTTATAGCGCCTTTCAAAAACCAAGGCACTGTACACTTTAAATACACAGATATAATAAAAACTAAATAAAACAATAATTCAGAATAATTAAAAACAATCTGGGAAGGTTAATGTAAATACATTTTTTTTAAACCTTATTTTTTATCCTCCTTACTGCATCGTCCCTCCACTCAATCAGATCCCTTCAAACAGCCTTCCCATGGCGCCCCCAGGAGTCTGCTCCTAGAGTGTCTGTCCGCTCAGAGTCCCTCAGGTACCCGGTATACCCCCTGGGCGGGGCGGAGGGAGGGCTCCCCTAACCTTCCCCTGAGCAATGGTTGAGCAGGCGGGGCACAGTGGAGTCTGCAACGGTGACGCGGTCCGGCCTCATCGGAGTTGTCACCTAGGAGTGACTGGCTTCATTTTTTCCTCTATTATGGTGAGCCCTGTATCCCTGCAGTCAACGGCACGCTGGGAGAGCCAATCAGGACCATCGAGACGCAGCTCTTCCCGGCTCGGCTGGCACTGCCCCCGCTGTGTGTCCCGCCTGCACCGCCAATCCCGAGTCCACCCAGGAGGCGACGTTATAGCAGCGGGACAGACCTGCAAACCTCCCCAGAGAGGGAGAGCCGCCGTAGGGCACTCAATCACCCTCTTCCCCTGCCGATCCCCGGCCGCCCAAGTCCGTAACCGAACCCGGGTCGCTGCTGTGGAGCGAGGTGTGGCATCCAGCACCTCAACCCTCGGCACCACTGGGCAGGCCGAATAAATATCTTTTTAATACAGATTTAAAACTACTGATGGTCAGGCATTCTCTTAACCGAAGAGGTAGAGAATTCCACAAGGTTGGTGCTGCAAATGAAAAAGCACGAGCACCTTAAGTTTTTAAGCAAACTCCAGGAATCTCTAGCAATCTCTTGTCGGCGGATCGGAGAGAACGAGTGGGGGAGTAAGGAGTCAGGAGATCTTTCAGGTAGTCGGGTCCCTTTTCGTGTAGGGCTTTAAAAGGTAATTAAACCTACCTTATAGGTGATCCACCACTGAACCGGCAGCCAGTGCAGTCCACGCAGCACAGGCATAATGTGGCTAGTCCTTTAAGTACCAGTCAACAACCTGGTCGCAGCGTTCTGCACTAGCTGCAAGTGGCGGATGTCAACCCCAGACAGCCCTAGGTAGAGAACACTGCAGTAGTCAAGACAGGCGGCAATGAAGGCATGGACCAGTGTTGGAAGGTCATCCGGTGGAACCAGGTGTTTCACCCGGGCGATATTCCTGAGATGGTAGAATGAGGATTTAACCACGGCTGACACCTGCGATTTCAAGGTCAGACCGTTGTCAAAAATAATGGAAAAAAATCATTATTCATGGCCGAGGCCAGACCATGGCTAGTCCAGACAACCTTTATGCCACTCCTCTACTATGCCGACACTGTCTACGGTCGATGCTTGGACTCCCTACTTCGCCAACTGGATGCGCTCTATCACAGAGCTAGTTGTTACATTTCCAATGACACCATCGTACGCATCACTGTGAGCTATATACTCAAGTAGGCTGGTCCTCCCTATCAACTAGACGCCTCATCCACTCCCTCATCTGGTTATATAAAGCCCTTCTGTCTAAGCTCCCCCATACATCTCAACTCTCTTCTACCAAACTGCCAGCTTATACTCATCCTGCTCCTGTACACGTCTCGGTGATATAGCCATAAGTCATGCCCTTCCGGCTGCTTGTAATAAAGCATAATCCTGTCTCAAACTTCAAAATCTCATACCCCTTCGCAATTTCAAAGTGCTAGTTTCCAACAAAATTGATGACTCCTGTGTGACTTCCCCATGGGCATCGCCAACACCAATGGTAAGTCTCATGGTAGAGTAGGCTCAAGTACCGGCAGGGACAAGTGGGTCCAAGCCTTAAGAAGTGCCCAACCACCTTCTCCTGAGTCACTGCCTGTTAACCAGTCCATGCCCGGTAAGCAGTGATAACTGCTAGGTGCACCTTAAGGGTCGTCACTTGCAGCACCAACTGAGAGAGGAACCAGAGGTAGGCCAGGATGTTAGACACAGGGCAGGCAAGGGGATCAAGCTCCTTGCCCAGATACCAAATGGAAAATCTTTTCTACTGAAAGGTACAGCATCTGCAAGTCAACCCTTCTCAGGAGGCCTCTATAAACATGGCGCACATCTTCAGAGAGACCCAAGGCCTGGAACTCTAGCTGCTCAGGAAACAGGCCATGAGGCGCATGGACTGCATCCATCCCGTTATCAGGCTGGCAGATTAGACTGAAGAGGCAGTCGCCACAAAGGTCTGCTGCGGAGGCTGAAGAGAGGCGGATACCAGAACAGCAATGGGCAGTTTGGAGCTATCAGGATCATCGGCGCCTTGTCCTTCAGGAAACTGACCATCTTGTGAAACAACAGGAAGAGAGGGAAGGTGTACACGAGGCCTGGCGTCCAGGTCCTCATGAAGGCATCCCACAACAATGTCCCAGACTGTGGAGGGCTGGCACAAAGCAGCTGCAGTTTTGTGATCAGCCAGGAAGCAAACAAATCCACCAGAGGACTGGAGAACAGGTGGTCTACCACCTCTTGATCTAGGGATCACTTACGCGACGTCTCTCCAACCCAGTTGGGAGCATCTGCCACCTGATTATTCACTCCTGCAACATGAATTGCCAGATAATCTGCACCACAGCTGTGCATGAGGGAACAGGTGCAAAAAGCTTCCCAATACAAGGGAAGGGATTGTGTTCCGCCCTGCCTGTTTAGATGGAACATGACTGTGGTACTGTCCATCTGGACCTGCACAACCTGATCCCTGACAAGAGTAGTAAATTTCGTCAGAGGAAGCCGCACTGCATGGAGCTCCAGCAGGTTTATGTGGTGACGGGACTCCTTGGGTGGCCAGAGCCCATCAGATCTGCAGCCTCACCACCTCATAAGAGATGCGCCCGTCGTGAGCATGACGGACGGTTCTGGGTGGGCAAATGGGATTCCTTCCTCCAAGTGATCAGGGATCAGTCACCACTGGATGTCACCCCACACTGGCTTGGTTCATTATGATCAGCTGATCCACGTGGGCTAGTGGCTGGGACCACTGACTGTCCAACTACCACTGCAGGTGGCACATCCGCCAGCAGGCCCACTGGACCACATTGATACAAGACGCCATGTATCCCAGCAGCCTCAAGAAATACCGAGCACAGCGCGAAAGCTCAACTTGAAATGACTGGGCAAAGGAGGCAAGATCCAGTGCCCGGTTCGCAGGGAGGTGGGCCTCAGCCCACAGGGAGCCTACCTCTGTCCGGATGAAACTGATCACCTGCATGGGTACCAGTTCTGACTTGTTCGAGTTGATCAGCAGGCACAAGTTTTGGCAAGTCTGGACAGCCAGTTCTCTGGACCTCTCTATGTCCTCTTTGGATGGAGCGGCTAGCAGCCAGTTGTACAGGTAGTGATACACCCCGACCCCCAAGGCGCCTCAGGTAAGCTGCAACCACTGCAATGCACTGGCTGAATACCCTGGGTAACTAAAGGACATAACCTGGAACTGGTTCAAAACCACTTCCACTCAGAACTGGAGGTACTGACAGTGGGACGGACGGCTATGATGTGGAAGAACGCATTCTGGAGGTCTAGGGAGCAGAACCACATACCCTGCCCCAGAGATGGAATTATGGTTCAGATTGTGCGTATCTAGTATGGGGTGCCTGTTCATGATCAAACTTTTCAGAGTAGTCACACCCCCCCCCGGACATTCTAACAGAATCATGGCTGAAGAGCAGACAGGTGCAGTGACCGCTTAAGTAATCTATGTCATTTATTAGGAAACATAAATGCAATAAGCAATTATCAATCATAGTAGGACAAGCTGTTAAAGCTGCAAAGTTTGAAAATGTAAAATAATCAAGAAAGAAAATTTTAAATGTGATCTGATTCGATTAGCGTAGGCTGTATGGAGTGCTTGTAGGACTCACAAATACACCCTTCTAGAAGAATCATTACTACAGCCAGTAATTTTTGTTGTGTGTTTTACAGCTTCTTCAAGCATCAAGAGTGTGTTTGTGATGCCATACAAACAGACCCCAAGTAGTACCTTCGGAGGAAGGGAAGGTTTAGAACCTATTTAGTAAAAAACGTTCTGAAGCACAGAAGTGACAAAGCTGGCGGCATCCCTTCTAGTTTTGTCATCCAGAGAGAAAAGAGAAGTCAAAGTGTGTACTGTAGACCATGTGGCTGCATTAACACCTCTAGCAATAGCATACCCTTTAATGCTACCACTGTGGTAAATGCAGCTCTGGTGGAATGTGCTCTTAACCCTTTGGTAGATTCTTGCCAGACTTACAGCAGAATTCAATCCAACAGGAAAATGCCTTTTATGCAGTAAGTTTACCATTTCCTACTTCATTATAAAAGATGACTGTTTTCAGTTCTGCACTTTTCTGTCCTTTACATGTAGAAACTCAAAGCCAGTCAACATCTAGGATGTGATGGTTCTCTTTTACAGTGGTGTACAACTTCAGAGAAAAAGAGAAACAGGCAATGTTACAGATTGACTCATGCAAAATGAGAGACCACTTTAGATAAAAGGTTCACATGTTCTAAGCACCAACTTATTCCTATGAACTACCTTAAAATGAGTTCACGTAGAGCGCTTGCAACTTACTGACCATTCTTGCAGAAGCAATATCTACTGAAACACAGCTTTCCAGGCTAAATACTTGGGCTCTGACAGGGTCAAAAGGAGGATTAATTATGAGAGAACCAGGTATAACTCTCATGGTGGGACTAGTTCTTTTACATGGGGCTGTAAGTAGTTCAGGTCTCTGACAAATCTCGAATTCAGGATGAGCTGCAAATACAGGTTACTCACCTGTAACAGGAGTTCTAGGAATGGTATATGTTGTTCATCCACACTTACTGGCAGGTTCCTTGCCGCTTTAAATCTTGTCGGAAGGTCTTCAAGCTGGTTCCTCCCACCCACTCGGGTGGCAATACTCTCGGCTCCACCCCATAACGCCAGATCTAGCTCGCTAGAAGCCAAGTTGCATGTCGAAGCTGGGCGGTCGCAGAGGCAACAAGCCTTTGTGTGAAGCAAATCAATGAAACAAAATGAAGGAAAAAAAAACACTATGGTTCTCAAAGGAGGTGGCAGGGATATTTAAGGAGAAAAGGATAGCATTCAGAAAATATAAGAAAACACAGAAGGAGCAAGACAGATAACTTTATCAGTTAAAGCAGAAGGAGGTAGGGAAGGCAGTCAGAATAGCAAAGGCACAAACAGGAAAAGATAACCAACTCTTAAGAAGGGGGATAAAACCTTTTATAGGTACATTAAGGAGCGAAGAAAGCCCAAGGGAGGGATACAGAGACTTAAAAAAGGGGACGGAATGTGGGCAGAGGGTGACAGTGAAAAAGCAGGGATACTGAATGAATATTTCTGCTCAGTATTCACAACGGAAGAGGAGGGGGAGGTACCTAAACCAAACAAGAGAGAAACTCTGAATTGGGGGGGGGTCGATACCAGTCCATTCACAGAAGAAAGGGTTTTGAAAGAACTCTTGAAACTGAGGGTGGACAGAGCAATGGGGCCCGATGGGATTCACCCAAGAATTCTAAAAGAACTAAGGGTAGAACTAGCAACACCACTGACTACTCTTTTTAACAAATCATGGGAGGATGGGATGGTACCTGAGGACTGGAGGAGGGCAAATGTGATTCCACTTCACAAAAGTGGGAGCAGGACAGACGCAGGAAACTACAGACCAGTTAGTTTGACTTTAGTGGTAGGGAAAATGATGGAATCACTTCTAAAGGAAAGAATTGTTGAGTACCTAGAGGCCAGTGGGACACAGGACACAAGGCAGCATGGTTACACAGCAGGAAGGTCATGTCAGACGAACCTAATAGATTTCTTTGACTGGGTGATCAAAGTAGTAGACCAGGGAGGGGCTGTGGATATGGCCTACCTAGATTTCAGCAAGGCATTTGACACAGTCTCACACAAAAGATTAATATACAAGTCAGCCTGCCTTGCAGTGGGCCCCAAGGTGGTAGCCTGGATGAAAAACTGGCTGGACAACAGGAGGCAAAGGGTAATAGTAAACGAAGTCCATAGTGAAGAAAGAAGGGTACTAGCGGGGTACCGCAGGGTTCAGTACTGGGACCGGTCCTCTTTAACGTCTTTATAAGTGATACTGGAGAGCACCTGGAAGGAAAGGTATGTCTCTCTGCAGATGACACAAAGATCTGCAACAGGGTTTTTATTTTATTTTTATTTATTTATTTAGTTTTTGTTGACCGGGTAAGTGCACTAGATAATTCCTGCCTATTTTCAGGAGGGGGATACAGATGAATGCCAACTGACTTTCAACCAGATTAAGCTGTTGGTGGTATTTTTTAGTGAATGAGGGAAATTTGGCGAAGACACTGGGGAAATTCCCCTACTCTTTTCGATAAGTGCCATGGGATCTTTAACATCCACCTGAACTACCACCAATCCAGGCAGATGGGACCACGTTTTAACGTCTCATCCGAAAGATGGCACCTCAGAAGTGCAGCACCCCTCTCATGCTGCACTACAGTGTCAGTACTGGGATATTAACCCATGTGCCAAATGTGGGAACTGAACCCACAGCCCTCTGATCTCCCGGCCTCAGAGGCGAGTGTGCTACCTACTGAGCCACTGACACTGCACGGTTGATACACAAGGTGGGGTGGAAAGAATGAAAAGGGACTTGGCAAGGTTGGAGGAATGGTCAGATATGTGGCAGCTCAGATTCAATGCAAAGAAGTGCAAGGTAACGCATCTGGGAAACAAAAAGCCAGGGGAAGTGTACACAATGGGGGGTGAGTTAATAACAACAACAAAAATCGAAAGAGACCTAGAAGTAATTATATCACATGACCTAAAGGTGGGCAAGCAATGTGGGAAGGCAGTAAGGAGGGCTGGGGGGATACTGGGATGCATAGGGAGAGGCACCAACAGTAGAAAACAGGAAGTTGTTATCCCTCTGTACAGACAGTTAGTGAGACCCCATCTGGAGTACTGCGTGCAATTCTGGAGACCCCATCTCCACAAAGACAGAGTGGAGGCTGTTCAGAGGAGGGCAACCAAAATGGTGCAGGGTCTGCACCAGAAGACATACGAGGGGATGCTAAAGAAGCTTCATATGTATACCACTGAGGAAAGGAGGGAGAGGGGGGACATGATAGAAAATTCCAAGTATCTCAAGGGAATTAAAGTACAAGAGGGTAGTAGTATCTTTCAGAAGAAGATGTGCAAGAAATGAAAATTACGTACCTACCGTAATTATGATCTTTCTGTGTATCTTCACCATTCATCATAGATGGGTATCTGCCTCAGGACCCCGCGGGAGCCTCTTTTTTTTTTTAAGGGTAGGCGGAGCCGACAGACCATCGGCGCCGCCCTTGGGGCCGACGCACTGCGTGGCGCTCACGGGTTGGCCGTTAGGCTGTGTCGACTCCGCCTGCCTGCCAGTTCTGAGTCGCCGGAGAGGTAAGAGGAAGGAAGTGGAGGGTGGGACAAGAGAGTCCAAAGGACAGAAAAAGGAAAAGATGTATGAACTAAAAGGAGAAATAACGACAAAGGACAGAAAAGAAAGAGGTTAGAAACTAAAGGGGATTGGGAGGGGCCGCAATCTCTGGAAGCGGAAGGAGGGGTAAAGAATTTAGGAGAGAGGGGAGAAGAATAAGATATCCCGGACCCTGGTCCGTCTCCAGATTGTATAGGAACTGCAAGGAGTAGCAAAGCTTTCTGCCAGAATTCAAGGCACGGAATAATTGGCAAACACTAAAGACAAGCAGCGTTGACTATTCTGGAAGAAGGACAGGATACAGGGATTCAGCACCCTCTCCAGGAAAGATTTTTGGTGAAAAAAAGGGTTTTTTTTTTTTAAGGAGAAATAGGTTGGATGGAAACAGGGAGGAGCAGAGAAGGAGGGCAACTACCACCCCACAGGGGTGGAGACAAGGTACTGGAGAAGGAATGCCGCTCAAGCTATTCACTCTTCCTGGAAAAATACTCCCCTGTGTCCCCCTATTTTACCCCACTCCTAAGGAGGAGAGGGGGAGTCACAGAGAGGGAGGGGGACCCAGAGACTGAGGCGCCAGGGGGATCAAGGATGGGGTTGTGATGTATGGTGCAGATACACAGAGAGATCCTCATTACGGTAGGTACGCAATTTTCATATCTTATCTGTGTCAATCTTCAGCATTCATCACAGATGGGTGAGTGCCGAGCCCCCCGGAAGGGGGTTTTCTTTTATACCCTAAGGGACAAGGTCCCTTAGCCCTCAGTGGGTGACACACTAAGGGGGGAACCTTCAGGGCCCGGAGAAGCCCGAGAGGGGAGGAGAGAGAGAGAGAGAGAGATGGAGTGCCCCCGGAGGGGGAAGGAAGTTGCCTCGACAAGCGCCGTCTCACTCTTCGGGAGAAGAGGTAGGTTCCCTGGTGGGCGGAGTTAATCACCCTACGCCGGGCCAAGGGTGACAACCGGGAAAGACGTAGCCATGCCGTCCGCCTAGTGCAGATCACTGTCCCTACGACCCTGGTAGCTGCCTTGCTGGCATCATAGGATGCCATCGCTTGGTGCCTTGCTAGCTCCAGGCCATGCGCAGAGAGTGCAATGGCTTGTCTGGTTTGCTCCGTGTCAGGCAATGAGGCTAGGAGCTGACCTAGCCTGGACCACAAGAACCTGTCATAGGCTGCATAGTGGGCCTGATGTGCAGAGATAGAGAGAAGTAACCGTGCCGAGTAGAAAGTTCTCCTACCCCAGAAATTAAAATACAAGGAGTCTTGATCTGGGGGCTGGTCACGGTGAAGGGCGCAAAGCCTATCAGGAGTATCCAACTGCGTCAATCCAGACTGTGGATGAGGCATGGAACCTGGAGACTCTGGGGGTGTGCAATACCTCTGGCTGAGATCCCTTGGGGCAGGAACTCCGGAGAAGGGCCTCTGCCAAGAACGCAACGATGCCTCCCTAAAGGGAGCCGGCCAGGGCGGCACCACAAGGGTGGCCTCGCCAAAATCGCCTAGAAAGGCGTGCACAGAGTGTTCGGGATTGCTAATAGTGGAAGGAGTAAGGTGCAAAATCCTCCAACATTCCACAAGGAATCGCTGATACTCAGAGATCAGCAGCCGGAGAGATGTAGACAGAGGGTTTCTCTCCCCCCCTGAAGAGGGGGATGAGGAGCTGGAGGGCACCGTCTGTTCAGTGGGTGGCTGCACGGGGGGAGGTTGAAAAACCTGGCTGTCCATTGTCCTAATGTAAGCAGGGAACCGAGCAGCCATCGCTCTGAACTGCTTCCAGGTGAGAGGCCCACTAGGACCGAGGATGCCTGGGAGCGCAGGAGAGTGTGGCAGAGGGATGGGGACAGAGCAGAGAAGAGATGTCGGCTGACCTCCGCCCGGGCTAAGGAGCGGACCGTGGGTACCCCAGGAAGAAGGTGCCTCGGAAGACCCCACAGCCGACAGCTGAACAATCACATCGGTCCTACCTTGGCTGCGCCCGAAAGAATCCCCCCATGTGAGGCGACCGGGGCCGTATAGGTCCAGAAGGATGGTCCCCTACCTCAAAAGAACGGGACTCTCTCAAAGAGACCGAGGAGGAAGAGCGGAGATCCGTGCTACGGCTTCTCCCAGAGCCCGGGTTGACCACAGAAAAAGGCCGACGCGCCGACCCCACACCCCTCGGAGTCTGAAAGAGCCCTCCTTCTCCAGAGGGCAAGCCTAGGTAGCTGGCATCTCTGGGCAGCCCCCGAAGGGGTTATCCAGGGTGCAGTACCCTCCCCCCCTGCAGGTGCTCCGATCGGCCCAAAAGTTGGGCGATCAAGGCACACCACTGGAGGGGGTACCACAACTGAGGGGTCAGTGAAACCGCCAAGACCAGGCTGCAGAGCTATGGTGGCCTGCACCACTGTCTGCTCGTCAGCACCCCTGACCCTAGTCTCGGTAGCAACCAACCTCACCTCAGAAGGGGCGGACTCCAACTGGTCGAAGAGACTACCATGCTGCCTACCTCAACAGCCAACCCCGAGGGAGCAGACTGCGTGTCTGACTCAGAGCTCGACTGTCTCCGAGGAGGTAGAGTCGGAGGCCCTGTGCCAAACCGTGGGAGGGCAAGCAGTGCCATCCTTACCACCAGGTCGAGACCACAGCTGTGCCAGAGTCGGTGCCAGCGCCTCCCGCAGCCCTGCGAGCGGAATCCGAGGGAGGCGCGGGCCCAGCCCGAGCCAGAAATCCAGAGCCAGGACCAGTCACGGCACCATCCGGTAACACGGCACCACAAGCAGCGCCGAGGACAGAGATGGTGCCGACTGAGGAAAACGAAGGCCCCACAGCACAGAGCCTCGAGGACATGGCGCCAGGCTCAACCTCGGCACCGAGGCGAGACATGGAGAAGGACGGCGTTGTAGTAGATCTCACGGTGCCGCTAGCAGTGTCGGTGTCGCGAACGGCTTCGACAGAGATCATGGCGCCGAGCGACAAGTTGGCGCCGACGGCCCCGTCAGGGCCCACGGTGCTGAGGCCTCGGCACGCGCCGACCCGGGCCTTGCGAGCTGTGGGAGCGACACCGGGAGAGCCTTCACCCCCGAAGGGGCGACTGCCATGGCGGCGCCTCCCGCCCGCTCCCAGGAAGGAGCGGGATGGGCCTCCTGCACTGCGGAAGAAGCCTTAGCAACGGCTAGGCTACAAGTAGCCGAGGCTCCCTCCTCCTCGGTCCGTATAGAACTGGGAGGGGACCCGGAGAAAAGGCCGAGAGAGCGTGGCTTGGCCCAACGAGTGAGCACCCAACCCCCGAAAGTCGTCGGAGCTTGCCCCACTTTCCACGCGTGTTGTTCGAGGACCCGGCGGTCCATGGAGAAGCAGGCGCCGCACGAACCCAGTGTCGTGAAGCGGCCAAGAAACGAGAACACCGGTCGTGCTGGTCGGTGACGGAGAATTCGGGTCGCATGGGGCCGAATCTGCCTTGGAAGATTTCTTGCCTCCGATCGAGACATGACCTACGGGAAAAACACCAAAACAGACCGCGACGCAAAAAGAATAATGGAAAGATCTTACCGGTGACGCCGAGTAAAGCAACACAGAACTGACAGGAATCACCAACGGACTTCGGCACGATATACTGCGTAAGATAGAACACTGCGAAGCGAGGCCTCAAATCTCTTCAGCTTCCACACGGGGGTGACCTCTACGGCGGAGGCGAAGAACTGGCAGGCAGAGCGGAGTGAGACAGCCTAACAGCCAACCCGCAGAGTGCCACGCAGTGCGGGCCGCCCGCGAGGGCGGCGCCACGGTGTGTCGGCCCGCCTAGCCTTAAAAAAAAGGCTCCCGCGGGATCCTGATCTCCGGCAGATACCCATCTGTGATGAATGGTGAAGACTGACACAGATAAGATCAAGGAGGCACAATCTGAAGATAGAGGGGAGATGGCTCAGAGGTAATGTTAGAAAGTATTTTTTCACAGAGAGGGTTGTGGATGCATGGAAAAGCCTTCCTGAGGAGGTTGTGGAGACAGGAACAGTGGGAGAATTCAAGAATGCATGGGACAGGCATAAGGCAATGCTAGTGGGGGGTAGGAGGAAGCAAGCTGTTGATTAGCTAGAATCTGCAGCTTATCCATCAAGTAGGGAAATGAGCAGACTAGGTGGGCCAAGTGGTCCTTATCTGCCATCAAATTCTATGTTTCTATGAGACCCAAGACAGGGGTGAGACATGAAGGGTGCTCAGGTTTTCAAAGACGGCATCAATTACAGTTGCATTTGCTGGCAACATAAATATGATATTTCAGTGCGGTTTTGAATGTGCACAGGGAGGGACAATTGGTTATGTCAAGAGGCATACTGCTGCAGAATAGAGGTACTGAGATGGCGAATGACCTGTCTCCTGCACAGAATTTCAAACAAGGTACTTTCACGGCGGGGTAGTTTGATAACCACAGTGCACACTTGGGAACTTTGAACTTAAGTAGACAATTAAGACTGGGTGTCCCATGGAGTTCGGCAGTTCTGAATGCAAGACAGAGGGAGAGGTAGGTGAGCCTAGCCTCAAATTCTGGTTAGTTTAATGCTAGTTTAATGCATTACGTAATCCACAGTGGTGATCCTGAGGGTGAACACCAGCAATGAATCGGGCCACTTTAAGATACATGACTAACTTTTGAAAGTCTGGTACCTCGAAGTGGCTGAAGGAGGGGAGCACCATAAAGAAGAACTGGTAAAAGAGTTCCTGTAGCGATTGCCAGCCTTGCTTCATTGGTTAAGTATCTGCCTTGTCTATATAGCAACCCTATTTTTTGATGAAGGGACTTAGTAAGTGCTTCCACATGTATTTTCAATGTTCGTTCTTGATCAAGATGCACACCTAGGTATTTGAAGGAAGAGCAGACCTCCAGTCTGGTGCCATTTGTTGAAGATAGCTGTAGAAGAGTTTGTTTCTCGACACCCAAG
Organism: Neoceratodus forsteri; assembly: GCA_016271365.2. NCBI lineage: Eukaryota > Metazoa > Chordata > Ceratodontiformes > Ceratodontidae > Neoceratodus > Neoceratodus forsteri. Next base: position 1,279,470,513 of record CM057453.1, read on the forward strand.
CGCTTAAGACTGAACAGTTCTGCTTTAGATTTCTTCAGGTTCAGCACAAGATTACTGGCAACCAGCCAGTGCGCTAAGAGATTGAAATCTCCGATGAGGTCCAAGTTTATTTGATTCACACCCTTAGAACTTCTTAAAATGATAATATCATCAGCATATAACTGAATGTTTGCCTGCCCCCTCCCCCCGTGTTTGGACATGTCATTCATAAAAACAGAGAAGGGGTCCCAGGATGGACCCTTGGGGGATACCCTGTTTGAGTGGTTTTAGATCGGATGTCATATCTGACCATTTGACCAACTGGCTCCTCTCGCATAGGTAATTTTGGAACCAGTTACAGGCACGGGTGTCGATGCCAGGGTGGCCAAGTTTGACGACAAGGAATGTATGACTGCCCAGATCGAACACTTTGGTTAAACCCATGAAGAGTGCCCCCATGGCCATGTCTTTATCCATATCTCCTAGCACCTCCAAAGTGAACCTAATGAGGGCTGTATCTGTCCCAAGATTTTTCCGAAAACCATCTGCGTATCTGAACGTAGCTGGTTACATTCAAGATAGTCCTGGACCTGAATGAAAAACAAATTCTCTAAGGTTTTTGCTAGAGAGCAGAGAATAGATATGGGACGGTAGTTTTCAACCAGGTCTTTGGCTCCTTTATGGATAGGGACTACCATGGCCATGTTCCATTTGGTGGGGAATTTACCAAGCAGAAGAGATTTGTTAAATGGTTTCTTGAAGGGGGTTGCAATTTTTAGAAATTTGGGCTCTAGTTTATTGAAGCTGGGTTAGCAGTCGGGTTTGAGAGAGTACAGCAGGGTGAGTACTTCCTTCTGGGAGACCAGGTAGAAGTGGAACTGAGGACCAGGTAGAGGATCCAGGTAAGTAGAGTTTAAATTTCCTGGTCTCAGGTCAATGTACTTGTCAAGGCTGGTGAAAAAGTTACTGAAAGTGTTGGCTATATCAACCGGAGCAGAAAGTGATTTGCCATCGACTGATAAATTCTGGGTAAGAACTGCAGAGCAACCTTTTAGTAGGGTACTGATTTGGGCTCAAAATGTTTTGGGGCCAGAGAGGTTCTTTGTTTGCAGGGATCTGATATAGTGCCTTTTAGTGTTTTAGATCTTTTTAGCACCCATTTCTCTGGGTCTTATAGTTGAGCCAGTCGGAGTGCTCATCGGAGTGCTTAAACATCCCCCATGCCTCGTCTCTGAGCTTTAGACGTTTCCTTAGGTCTCTGTCAATGCACTGCAAGCTTTTCCCCTTCACCATGTGCTGCTTGAGGGGGGCACGTTTGTTGAGCACACTTAACCCTTAGGCTTCCGACAGAATTAGAACATATAGGAATTTTGGACGATATATCAGTCCGTGGCCATGCAAGGGATGTCAGGGAGATTTTTTATTAATTTATTTAATGGAATCAGAATTAAACCTTTGAGTCAGACTCTTTTGCAAAGGCTCCAAGTCAATGTATATATATATATAGACAATTATTACAGCTATAATCAGGTGATACAGAGGTGAATGTATACAGAGTAATCTACACGAGAGATGTAAAGTTAAACATCTGAGGATGGTACAAGCCCAGCGTCTTGGAACAATTCTGTGGGTGGTGCAAACCCAGAGTCCAGTAACATACAGGATCATTCACTGAAATAATCTTAAGTCTTCTGTCAATAGCAACAATAGGTACTTATTTTACGTAAACTGAGAAGAAATGAGGAAAAGGCTAGCGAGGAGCAGAGAAGACGACTTGGTTAGGAAAACGAGAGGTAAGAGGACGAGGAGTACAGGCTGGGGAAGCTAGTTACAGTCACAGGCCGAGGCCTCAAGGAAAAATTTCCTGAGGTAGGTTTTGTAGAGGCCAATCTTAGGTACAACTGAAACAGACAGGGAGGCCATTGAGGAGCCCTATGGTAGAAGGCTCTTTGATCCAGGGTAGTCCTACAATGGGGAACCAAGTGAGGAGCCTTGGTCGAGCTCCTGGATACCGTTTGTTGGGGGATGGGTTGGATAAGGGAATGCAGACTGGGCAGGGAGAGTTTGCAGTGGGTTTTCTTGGCCAACAGGCAGGTGTGATATTTTAGACGGCCTTCAAGGTTTAGCCAGTTGGCATGACTATATAGATCACAGGTGTGGATCCATCTATCGCAGCCTGTTACAAGGCGGCAGGCTTTGTTCACGGCAGTCTTTATAAGCCGCAGGGCATTTATAAGTTTGCTCCATTGTATTACGCTATGGTCACGAACGAAGTCGCCTGGGACAAACCTCGAGAAGTCACGCGTGACTATGATCTTTGGTGGATCATTTGGAGAGTTGTTACTCCAGATGCAGAAAACTAGGAAATGGTTGCTGAGTAAGTCAGGGAGAAGTCCGGCCGCTTTAGATCTATCGGGACGGTTCACAAGAAGCCAGTCGAGTACTGTGTGGTTGCTGGTCTTGTGGTTGAGCCTCGCAGGCTCGACGATTAGCTGGGTAAGCCAGGCAACCATTAAGGCAGACTTGCTTGTCGCTTAACTTAACCAGTTAAGGTTAAAGTTGCCCATTAGGATTAGTTCGCTTATGGGGTTATTAATCAGATGATTAATGAGGCTGTCTAATTCTGCCTTTGCCACCTTTGGTTGGTGTATGCACATCCTATGGTTAGGATTTTGTTCCCAGCCAGCAGACGCTGGATGAATAGACAGTCACAAGCTCTATCGTCCAGCACTGTGGGACTAGTGTCTTGTACCTCGAGGGAGCTCCTGACGTATAGTAATATCCCTCTGCCTTTTTTATTGGTCCTGTCCTTCCAGAAGATGGTGTAACCAGGGATATCTATTTCTTGATTACAAGTGAAGGGTTTAAGCCAGGTTCTGGTGATTCCAATGACATCCGGGGAGTACAGGTCCATCCAGGCTTCAAGTTCGTGCACTCTGGGTCTCAGGTTGCAGATGTTCATCATAACTATTTTTAGGCCCTTGGTGAACTTCCAGATCAGGTCCGAAGATGAAGAAATATTGCTATTCATAGATCCAGGGTTAGATTGAATGACTCCTGAAAGGAGAATAACAAGTTTTTTTGAGGTAGTTGGATAAATTGGGACACGATCATTACGGCCACCCTTGGACTTTCATTAGGTAGCATACTAAATTATAGCAGTGACTCTTTACTCTGAGGCCATGGAGTGTCACGAGACCATGGCAGTAGGCAGGTGCAGATTGTAGTGGTTGGGTTAGGGGCCCATGCTCCTTCCACTTACGAAAGTCTGGAGTAGGGCAGAGGGAGAAACTATACTCCAGGACAACCAACGAGATGAGAAAGCAAGCCTGCAAAGTTTTTTATTTATTTATTTTAGTCTTTGGTAACTGGGTAAGGCCCACTAGGCACAAGTGCCTGTTTTCAGGGGTGACCTGGAAGCACTGGGCGGTTAAGTGACTTTCTCAGAGTCACACAGTATGCAAGTGGAGGTTGTGAGAATCAAACTCAGGTCTGGTCTGCTGGATGTACCAAGCTTGATCACACCTTGTTCCTCTAACCTCTAGGCTATACTGCCCGAGCAAAGTACCACCCTGAAGCCACATTTTCAGGGTATGATATGGCAGCAAGTGGAAAGGGACAAGGAAAGTGTATGGGTGTCAGAGGGCTACAGGTGAATGGACGGGTAGGAGTGGTATGATTAGAATTGTGCACTGAATGAATACCTAAGGTACTGAAGAGTAAGCTTCACACCAGAAGATAAAAAAATGGAAATTACATACTTACCATAATTATTGATCTTACTGGACGGTCTCCATCACTCATTCACACTAATGGGATAACTCTGGAGGTGCTAGGACCAAGCGTGAGCCAAAATTTTTCAGAAGGGTCAGTGCCGAGACAGGACCACACATGCGTGGCACTGCAAGACTAGCTCGTGCCTGTATAGACTATCACGGCGACGACCCTCCAACTGCCTCAGTACCTTTTTGACCGAGGAGGTGCAGCATAACTAATGAAAATAACTTATCCTGAGTTTCTGAGCCTGAGAGGGCCCAGATGGCCCTTGCAAGAAGGGTCAAGAAACAATGTCTTCACAGCCTGAACCATAGGATCATGAACACCAGGAGAGAAAATGAGTGAACCCAGGGGATGGCGGGTGGGCGTGAGAATGAGTGATGGAGACCGTCCAAGAAGATCAATAATTATGGTAAGTACGTGATTTCTATATCTTCCTGGACTAAGTCTCCATCACTCATTCACACTAATGAGAGAGTACCAGGCTAAAACCAACAACCCTGAGTAGGGTGGAGGAGATAGGGTTCACTCAGAAAGGACAGCCAAGGACTGTCCTAATAAAAAGAGATATCTTGGAAACAGCATCTAGAATATAGTGCTTACAAGATAAGTGCTTGAGTTGTAACACCACTTTGCAGACGACTGCAATGGACACAAAATTAAACTCTGCCAGGAAGCCGCAACCACTCTAGAAGAGCGGCGAAAACCCGACCTCACAATCTGGTATAGGACCAAAATTAGTAGTGTCAAAGATGTACTAATCTAACGCCAAAGGACATCAGGAGCTGAAAGAGCTGAAGGTAAAGTATACTGGTTCAGGGTAGACCGAAAAGCGCAGATGGAAACCCCCACTACCAAGTATGGCTGACCTGTGATGAACAGGTCCAAGAGCACTTGAACCCCCCTACTTGGTGAGCAAAAAAGGGGTCCAAGGGCCCCATCAAGGAGAATGGTTTTCACTTAGTCACTGAAAACTTCCTGATGGAAGGCTAAAGTACGATTTTGAAGCCTCCTGTGGTGGTCTAGCAGAACCAGATCCTACCCACTTTATGTTCCAAAATGAATCATCCTGCCCGTGTGTACAACTGTAGTAGCAGTCTCTGAACTCAGGAAAGAGAGGAAAAGTGGACAGGAGAAGGTGTTCACTGCGGAAAGACATTCAGACAGAAAAAAACGGGCTGGATTTGTAAGGCAAATAGAGGCAGATGTGCATCGAGGAGGGATGCAGCAGGACCAAGTTAGGGCTAACCATTCACTGAAAGTGACTGAACAGCGGCAGAAGTGACTCAATGCAGTGAGGCACTAGTCACTCCCACCTCCCTGAAGGGAGTAGGAAGAGACTCTAGTTTCTTTGCTGAAAAATAAACATCACAGTTCCGTCACGCACTCGGAGAAACAGTTTCGTGAGCAACTGGCACGAAACCAGTGCGCAGGAACTGAAGGTGTGTGTATATTTGAGAAGCCATCTCAGAAAAAAGACCTACTTGACTTACAGTCAAGAAAGGAGTATATCGTCTGTTAAGTGGAAGCAAGCAAGAAAGCAGAAACCGAGTTCCAACTCGCTGGAGAGTCACTTCTGTTGCTGCAAGGCTCTGCTCAAGAGAAGAAGCCTGATTTAAAAAAAAAAAAAGGGAATTAACAGACTGGGCAGTCGCCTAGGTCTAAGAAATGTCTCTGAATAAAGAATTCTCTCTTGGAAAAGAGATGACCCATACTGCTGCTGGATCGGACTCCCCTTAGGGGTAGAAGAAGTCAGGTACTCTTTACCGTATTCTAGAGACAAGAGCCTCAGGGGGCTGAGGCAGAACCTGACCAGACCCAAAGGGTGGTATCAGGTAATTTCGGCTAGGCCCTGTGCTGTGATAAATTATTTTTTTTTTTTTAACCATTAGTCCGAGCCTGACAAGGCTTTCAGGCTGCTATTTCGCAAGGATTGCCCGATACAAAAAGAATAAAGATGTCCTCCATCTGAGGTGTTAACCACCTGTGCCAAATAAGCCACCGAAGGGGCAATATCACAAGGGAGCTATACACCCCTATCAAAGGAGCGGAAGAGCTTGAGCGTCTCCCGACCATTAAATCAGAATGTTCCACGGAGTGTAATTGTCTTGACGACTGAAAAAGTCTAGACGCAAAAGTGTATGGTCCACGGATGCAGTCTGAAATACTGTAGTAGGCCCCATTATGGAGGACTACTGAAAAGATCTTCCATCACGGACTCTGATGATAGAGAGGATGTGCCCTTCAGTATATAAAATGGGTCATCCGTTGTATTACTGACCAGAAGGAGAGGGAAAGACCCATCTAGATGCACTTCTACCCCAGAAGGACCTCTAAGGGAGGTCTAGGTCAGAGCCACTAGAGACTCCGCCACCAAGGATGATGTCGAGGAGCTTGGTACCATGTAGGGAGCAGAGAAAGAGCTGAGCGGAATGAGAGATTCCGCTGGCAGAACAGTACAGCAGAGTTCCATCAGCAGAAAACTGCTAGATGACAAGATCCCACGTAGACCGCCACTCACTAAGATATGTGGAAAAAATAATCCGTAAAACAGGACTTCATTCTGCGAAAAACATCCTGCCACAAGTTCTGTGGAGAAGAAGTCCATAAAGGAAAAATGTGTCACTAATTCTGTCAGATAGCACCCACTAGCACCCCTGCGGCACCAGCATCACTCGTGGCACAGGAGGGCACCAAGCAGTGCCTGTGCCAACCTGGGCGATACCCAAGGGCACCCACAGCGGTACCTGTTGGCACCCCTGGCACCTGAGGGTGCACGGCGCTGCCCACAGGTGCTCACCGCCACCTAGACACCCACGGCACCACTATTGGCACCGACAACCAACGGCAGCAGCAACAGCACCCACAGTGCTGCACAGAGCAATGGCACCGACCAAGGCACTGAGCCACAGCTCCGAGGCACGGTGCCGACCAAGGCACTGAAGGAAAATGCCACTGGAAATCCTGAGAAGAAGGGGACAAGGAAAAGGGAGAGTGGGGTAGGCACAAGGGGACGACACGATGGCGAAGGCACCAAGAGGGCACTGCGCTCATCCTGATCCAATCGACCCGGCCCCGAGGCCCAGGGGCCCCCGAAATCAGGAACACAGCCAGGAAAACTGGAGAAGTCAAACCCACTGCTCACCGGAGCTCCAACAAGGACAGAGATGGAGATCAGAGTCGAGAATGCAACTGTTAGGAGCAGGGCCAAGGGGAACCCACCAAAGTCAGTTCAGGCATATCGCCCTTCCCGAACAATCCTCGTGCAGACATACCAAAGGGCAACCTCGAGTGGCACAGATTCTTCTTCCCGCAACGAGCAAATCCCCAGAACCGCTAAATTTGTTCAAGGACCCCCACCAGCACACGACTGTATATGGTGGACACCCCCTCCCCCCCGTTTATCAAGGGTGGCAGACCGGAAACAGCCCCTCTGCCATAAAAACTTTGAAATGAAGTCTTCCTACCGTCACCGCTACAGTCTAAGGATGACTCCGTTGATGACAGGAATTTTTCTTCTTCTTCATAATCTTCATTTCTTGTTTGTATAATAAGAAATTACTACTAAAATATTAAATTAAACGCTAAAAGCTTCTTTCATATAGACGAAAACTTTGACTCCGGCAGACAAATGATGTTGACAATCAAAGCGCACTCGACGGTGGGAGAAAAGGAACTGAGGCAGTTGGAGGGTCGACGCCGAGATAGTTTGGCAAAGGCGCCGAGCTAAGTCTCGCGAAGGCGATGCGCGGGTCCTATCTCAGCCGACCCTTCTGAAAATTTTGGCTCCCGCTTGGTCCTAGCCTCCAACACTATCCAATTAGTGTGAATGAGTGATGGAGACAGTCCAGGAAGATCCCGTTCTTGAAAATGAATTTTCCTAGGGCAAGGAGAGATATGTGAGAACCTTGGACTAGAAGCGGGAGATTCAGTGGTCAGTGCACCGCCATCACTAGGATAATTTTGTTTCTCGAGGGATGGGAATGAAGGTCAGGCTCAGCATAATATTTAGTAGTAAAAATGTGGTAAACCAGTTTCTTACAGAAGAAATCAACATAGTAAGGCACCTCAAGGGTCAAATAATTTGAGCCGTGGATGGCTACAGAATACAGCTAGTAAAAGTCACTTAGTAGAAATGTATGATTGTTTAAATAATCAAGTTGACTTGTGTTTTTGGTGGAATTGATGCAGCTTCGGGGAGAAGGAAAGTACCTACTAACCAGACGCTAAGTAAGTGGGAACAGGGCTATTTTAGTTACAGATAGCAAATGCATTAACTGCTTAACAATTAAGTCTTTATACCACTGGTTTAATGTGGCTGGCTATCCTAAATTATACGGTATGAACTCTAAAAATGTTTACAAGGATAGAACCCCATATGGTGCATCACTGCTTGATGGATTACTAATACTGATGCTAACATATTTGTACCACAGAGACAGTGGGAGCTATTGTAACCTTGCTCCATCATATGTAATATTTCGACATGTTCATATTAAAATTAATAAAGTTAACAAATTAACAAAGCAATCAGTACCAGAAGATTAGCGGGCTACCAGTAAATAAAACAGGGATACAGAAAGCAGAACAGCATTTACACTTTCAAAGTATTGAGAAACAGATGTAAGCCCCCCCCCCCAAAAAAAAGAACTGCAGATCAGTGCCTATTTGCTGTATCTTCCAATCATAGCCCCACTGGACGGAGTTAGACTATTTAATAAGTTTGTGGAGGAGGGGGTGGGAATTTTTATCACAAGCAAGCCGGGTGATTGCTCTGAGAAGTTGCTGGACCCACCTGACACAGAAATTAATTTCTTGGAGCTCTGATGAGCTCAGTGAGTAGTTCAGGCACAAAGAATCCATTTCTAAGAGCTCTGGCAGTCCTGGTCTCCAAATAATCAAATTCCAGCTCAGAAGAGCTAGGGCTGGTCCCCTGTCATCCTCTTTGAGCTCTGATTAGCTCTCTGGAGATTTAAGCTGCTGGTGCTACCATTAAATAGGCAGCCAGTAGAGTTTGCTGTTGGCACCCTTTTGTTTTTTTTTAAATGTCAATCAAGTCGGGTGATTATTCTGAGGAGCTGCTGGACCAGACTGGCACAGAAATTAATTTCTTGGAACTCCGATGATCTCGGTGAGTAGTCCTTGGCACAAATAATTTATTTCACAGAGTTCTGGTGAGCTCTGGCTGTCCCGTCTCCAAATAATCAAATTCCAGCTCATAAGAGCTGGGGCTGGTCCCCCGCCGTCCTCTTTGAGCTCAGATTGAGCCAACTCGTCAAGTTTGCAATCTCCCTGCACCATCCACAGCCACATCTTGTGTTTAACCCCATAAGGATTGCAAACTGCCCTCTGCCACAATAAGTACTTTGCCCTCTCATGCTTTTAAAAAACAGGTAACACCCACCCCTGCCCATCACAGCCCCACCACTTTCCTAACCAGCCTTGAGAGTGCTGCTGAGTGGCCTTGTAGTTTTAGATTGATGTCACGATCTAATCCAGTGCTACAGAATGATCCTCTGCCTCATTCTCCCTCAAACGTATTGTAAGATCTCCTCTCAGACATTGCTTTGCTCCTTCTTAAAGCAAGGAGAAAACACCTTGGAAACCTTAACCGCAAAAAACTCACTCCACCCAGATCCTCACAGAGTCACTCCCTTTTTAATACTGGCATAATTTCTGGTCAAACACTGCTGGACAATCCACTTCTTCCTATTACTGCTGGGTCCAAATGCTGGATTCTTGCCCCAGTATGGTGTTGAGTGGGCCCCAGAAAGCACTACTGGGATAAGGAAATGGAAATTACATACTTACCATAATTCTTGATCTTCTCGGGCGGAGTCTCCACCACTCATTCACACTAATGGGACTATGAGGCGCTAGGACCTCATGGGAGCCAAAAATCTTCAGGAGGGCCAGCACCGGGACAGGACTGCGCATGTATGGCGACGTGAGACTGGCTCGGCGTCGACCCTCCAACCGCCTAAGTACCTTTTTGACTGAGGAGGTGCAGCGTAAACTAAAGAAAGATAACCTAACTCTTAACTTCTGGGCATGCGAAGGCCTGGATGACCCATGTAAGAAGGGTCAATTCAAAAATGTCTTCACAGTCCAAAAAACAGGTAGTGAAGTCTAAAAACAGAATGAGTGAGCTCGGGGGATGCTGGGTGGGCGTGTGAATGAGTGGAAACTCCGTCCAAGAAAATGAAGAATTACGGTAAGTACGGCATTTCCATATCTTCCTGGACTAAATGTCACCACCACTCATTCACACTAATGGGAGAGTACTGAGCTAAAAGTCACACCCCCCTCCCCCCCTCCGAGTAGAGTGGTAGGAGACCGAGCTCACTCAGGACAGAAGTCCAAGGACTGTCCTGTCGAAGAAAGAGAGCTGTCTGGAATGGACATGCAGAACATAGTGCTTTACAAAGGTATGCACCGAGATCCAACTAGCCGCCTTGTAGATGTCTTTAACAATTACATTATGCATTTCCACCAGGAACTGCAACTGCTCTGACAGAGTGGTGTGAACCCGGCCTTCCAACTTGGCCTGTGTCATGGATTAGCAGTGTCGAAGACATGCTACTAACCAAGCAGAAATACATCTCATGGCAACAGGTTGACTAGCGAGGCATGCTGAAAGATACAATAGTTGCTTCAGATGCATATCTCCCTGATCTGTCGATGTAGAATCGTAGAACCATCTTAACATCCAGAGAATGAAGGGAACGCTCTCTTTCCCTCTGGGGTTAATGAAGCAAAACTTGATTAAAGGTAACCGAGCCACTGACATGTTGTCTACTGATTCAAGACAGACTGAAAACGTGCAAAGGTTTACCTTCACTGCAGAGTACAGCAGACCTGCATTCCACAGGTCCAAGAGGCACTCTAACACTTTACTTGGTGAGCAACCAAAGAGTCCAGATGGAACTTGCCCACCAGGTGGAGAAGGGTTTCCACTTAGCTGCGGAAGGCCTATGCACAGCTTAGAAGATGTCCATGATGGTCTGGAAAATCTAGAACTTGCCTACTTCCATCTCTTCTGGGCCCAGTATGAAGATGACGGAAGCGCAGGCGAGGATGGACTAAGTCCCTGCGTCTGAGGGTCCTCTCTTAAAGGTAGTCACCTTGGCAGAACTTCTGACAGACTGTAGATCAATGCAAATCATATCTGCCGATGCCAATCTGGGACAATGAAAATCGTCCTCCCCCCGTGCATACAACTATGATCAGCACCCTCTGAATTAAGGGAAGAGGAGGAAAATGTATAGGGAGCATCTTGTCTATTACAGTGAACACATCTTGACAGGAAACACCAGGGTTTGGATTTTTGAAGCAGGATAGAGGCAGTTTTGCATTGAGAGGGGACGCAAAATGGACCAGGTCCGAACTGCCCCACTTGTCAAGAAAGAGTGCACGATATCTGAACTGACGCATCGTGCTCTAGGTACCACCCTCACAACTTCACGGCCCTGCTGCAGAGAGGGTAAGGGGACACCCCACCCTGCTTGCTGATGTAAAATATAACAGCTTTGTCGTCCGTTTGAAGTAGGAACACTTTGTGGCCGGGGGAATCCTCCAAGACTTTACTTATAAGACAACTCTCATCACCAAGAATTATGACAAGATGAGGTTCCTCCTGGCTCCACACCTGAATGTGGAGTCCCTGACAGTGAGCTCCCCATGGATTTTGTCTGAGGCTCAGTCATTTTGTACGGAGGACTGCGCATGTGTGGTCAGAGACCACGGTTTACTGCAGAGGACGACCGGATTCCCAGCATCCACTCAACCCAAAAAAAACGAGGGCTGAAAGAGTAATTTTCCATGATTAACGAGTCATCTAAAAATGAGGTTTCTCCCTTCCTCTGGAATGAGATGAACGCCCTGGAGGTATCCAGGAGGGCTCTGAAGAGGAGGAGCTGTTGGGATGATGAACTGGCACCTTCCCCGAACCTAGAGAGAACAATTGAGAAGCTAGGGTGACTGCTTCCTGTCTCTCTTAACTGGATGGGCTGGCTAGAAGCCAAACGTCCAGGAAGTGAAAATTTGAATGCAAAGATTCTAGAGAACTCTTTCCTAACAGGTACTTGTTTAGCCTTCTAAGGTCAACAAACGGGTGCATGCCACCAGTTAACTTGGAACTAGAGGCAATGGGAATAGGAACCTTTGCTTCATTCGCTATGGAATAACTGTTACTGACTAGATCCGGAAGAGACCACGCATCTCAGAAGCAGAGTGTGTGTGTGTGTGTGTGTGTGTGTGTGTGACAGAGAAGCGGACAGACTGGGCTGCCGTCTGGGTGGAAAGTCTGGGGAAATCTGTGAAATTGGAAGGGTATCCCTTCTCGGACAATCCTGATGACCTACAGGTCCGATGCAATGGATTTCCACTGGCTGTAAAACCGAATTAGGCGCCCCTCCTACTGACGAGAGGTGCCCGTCCTCAGACAGCTGGGGTGGGACCTGGGCTAGATCCACGGAGGTAGGGACAGGGCGCTTTCGGGCCCAGTGAACAAGGCACCTAGGCCTCTACCTTGAAAGAACAAGGATGTCGTGATTTTTAAATGGCAGCCCTATTGTTCTCGATGGCCTCTACAGGTCAACATGAGGGCTGAACACATAAGCACTGTCAAGGAGATGTTAACCACCTGCTGCCAGCGGCAGCTGCACTAGAGGCAGAGAAAGAGGTGTCCATAAAGTTTTCAGCTGATTCTTGGGCTATACGCCCCTAGCAATGGAGTGGGATTTTGGGAGGCTCTCGACCATTGCATTGAGAGTTCAACAGAGTGTACTCGTACTGAGGAATGTAGGAGCTCAAGATGTAGAAATCTGCTTTGGTCCACAGATGAAGACTAAATGTTTTTGTGGACCCCTTATCCCTGAGAAAAAAAAACTGGAAAGAAGATCTTCCATCCACTAATACAGAGGACTTGCATTCCAACCTATAAAATGAGTCATCCGCTGCGTCTTCAACAAGGCAGAAGAGGGACAGACTCATCCAGATCCACGTCTACCCAAGGAAAAAAACCCAAAATGCAGGTCTAGACCAGGAACACGGGACCTGAAGTGCCATCCACGGCGCCAGCACTGCACATGGTGCTGGCACCGCACAACGCCACCAAGCAGCAGGTTCCACCAGCACTGCATGCCACCTACGATGCGCTGCACGGCAGGCGCCAACGGCACCGGTATGGCACAAAAGACCACGCCAACGCCACACAGAAGGGTCCATGCGGCGCCAGAACCGCAGATGGACCTAGACCTGAAGAAAAGCGGTACCCATGCAGACCCCTGCAGGAGAAAGGAGAGGGGGAAGGTACGAGGAGTAGGCGATGATGGCACTGGCACCAGAGACGGCACCGTGCAAATCCTGGCTCAACCGGCCAGGCTGCGGCCCAGTGTCCCCAAGGTCCGAAGGTCCCAGAACCAGAACAGGATCCACTGGCCAGGACAACTGGGCAGATGCTGTACTCCCTGCTCTAAAAGAGTGGCCCAGAGGAAAACCTGCTCACCGGAGCCCGATCAAAGACAGAGTCGGGATCCAGAGTCGAAAATTGTGGCCGTTAAGAGCAGAGCCACAAAGGAACCAACCCGGAGTCTGTTCAGGCCTACAGCTCTCCACCAGTGACAATCCCCATGCAGACGTACCAGAGGGTGACCTCGAGCGGTACAGATTCTTCTTCCGACAGGAGGAGGAAGAACAGCTTGAGGTCAAGTGGAGCTGGGTCCCGGAACCACAAATCTGTGCTTCAGGCAGACTGTCTCTCCCCCCCCCCCGCACTGGACTGCCTGTGGTCGGACCCTGGCTCCGAAAAGGGTGATGGACCAGACAGCCCCTCTGCCATCACAGCTTTCAAACAAAGTCTCCCTACTGTCACCGCTACCATCAAACGTCGACTCCACTGATGGCAGGCTGAGAATTTCTTTTTCTAACTTTTTTTTTAAAAAAAAAGAACGCTTAAAATGGTAAGCTAAACGAATACTGAAAGGCTATAGCTGCTGTCATATAGACGAAGACATGACTCCTGGCGGATGAGCGACAGTGTCATCGAAGTGCACTCTATGGCAGGAGAAAAGGAACTGAGGCGGTTGGAGGGTTGACGCCAAGATACCCTATATGGCGCAAGCTAGTCTTCTGGCACCGTGCATGTGCAGTCCTATCCCAGCACCGGCCCTCCTGAAGATTTATGGCTCCTGCGGGGTCCTAGCGCCTCCAGCATAGTCCCATTAGTGTAAATGAGTGGTGGAGACTTTTAGTCCAGGAAGATCAAGCATTCTGGCACACTAGCCATGATAGGAAAAGCCAGAGGATCATCAAGGATGCTAAAGATAAAAAAAAAAAAAAAAAAAAAATTTGGGGGCGCACATTACAAAAAAAAGGGGGTGTTCTCAAAAGGCCTCCGGCTCAGTGGGGGGCGCTTGAAGAGATGGATAGCTGGGGTGAAAACTTAACTTGTATAAAGCTACAAGCGGGCAGAGTAATGGGTGCAAAGCAACAGGGACAGTCTCAGTCTACCTTACTGGGGCACTTTCTGGGTAATGTCTGCAGCAAGACCCAAATTTTTCAGCCAGCCCTAGATCTGTGGCTGGCCTTGATTTCTACAACAACTGCCATGTGTGTCGCAAAACCACAGAAAAGAAGAGCCATGACTATGTACAGATCAGGTGCAGCCAGCCATTATCTCAGTTTATACCGGAAAATTACTTACTGTAGCTCTTGAACTGCAATTTTTTTTTTTTTTACATTCAAGCTTATTGCACAGATGTACAGGTACAGTAAAGATGTGTACAAAAAATGTGCCTGGCGTATTAGATTTCCTACCTGTATCTCCTCCACAGAGCCACATTATTTGGTCTCAGTCAGTTGCATTAGGGCCCCCATGGGAACCAGTGCATTTGGAGCCCAGCTATGGCACCATGCACGTGCTCGCCTGCATCACGTAAAGCAGCACCATGCCCAACAGCCTCAGCACTGCTTTCCTTCTCAAGTGCAAGAAAACTACTGATCGAAACATTTTTCAAATGAACAGAAAAAAACTCGAAGGGCATGAGGCAGCCCACATACACGTCCATGCAAGAAGGCATTAAGAAACACAACGTATCTTCAAAGGATGACAGCACCATACCAACTGCCTGTGGCAGCTGACATACAACTCATGTTCAATGCCCACACACTTGGGGGTGGGGATAAACACAAAGAGTGTGACTATTCAGGAGTCCTGGGCGTGGTTCTACGTAAGACAAACTCGAGAAGTAGCGTTCCAATCATCCAAGAGTCAGTGTCTTCTACAGAGCACTCTCTCTGTTCCACTGACCACCAGTATCAATCCCCAGCATGGGATGGCTGCAGACAAATAAGGCTCATGAGGAAAGCAAACCCAACAGTACGGTCAACCCTAAACCAGCAGGTTTTTAGACTGTACATCTAGGGCACTGGGCTTAGTAAAAGTGTAAACAATACATCCGTGTACTTCTGCAATGGGGATCAAGCACAGTGAAGTCACGAAGATATTTTACACCACGTCAATGTTTCATAAATTTATAATGGCTTCTTCCAGGAGATTTCTAAAATTTCAATATAGACAAAAACTCCAATTAAAATCCGATTTCATGAACATCTTTTCTTTCCACTACTTTTGCTTTATATATATATATTTTTTTTTAAGTTTAAGGTGCAGGGAGTACATCTGTTCATTTTCTGGCCGAAATTAAATGCAACACATTTTTTTTTTTGGTTACGCTTATTTACAATCTTTATGTCAAGCCACCTTCCACACCATGTGCCACAACATACCAGTCTACTGTGTGCACTAGGGCCCTGTCCACACTTACGTTCTTGTAATGTTACCGGCAGTCTGTAATGTTACAAGAACAAACAACATGGTTTACGTCCACATTGTAGCACGGCAAAACCGTGCTACAAAATGTGTTTAAAAACCGTACTAGAACTCTGATCAGAACAGGTTTCTAGCATGGTTTCAGACCAACATGGATGCCTTAAACCACGTTAACGGAAGTGTGGATGCTGTAACACAGTTTAAAGCAACCTCTGTAACGGTTCTGTGCCTGGGAACTCATGCAGGCAAGCACAGTGTCTGAGTGCAGTGTGGACGCTTAGACAACAGTGCTCAAACACGGAAAGCAAAACATTATTTAAAACTTAAAAAAAAAAAACGCAAGTGTGGATAGGGCCTAAAAGTGCAACATCCATCTATCTATCCTAGGTGCAGACTGTGTGATCCTGAGCAAGTTACTTAACTTCCTTGTGCTCCCAGGTCGCATCTGGAAACAAGCTTCATCTTAGTGTACTACTCCTGGTTAAACAATGTTTCCTTCCCTATTTACCAACCTCTGTGGCCTGGCTGTCATGAGTCTGCACTTGTGTTTACTATGCAACAACCCCTGTAAAGTATGCAGTGATATGCACTAATGAAAACATCAGCCATACCATAACACTGACTCAAGGCAGACTGAAGTTTAATATGATTTTTGCTCTGAATTTCACTACAGAATTGACCTGTGCTTGAGAAACTGAATACTTCCTCCTAATGGGGGTGGGCTTTGAATCCAAGAAGGTCCCATATTTTATATTTTATTTCACTGCTTAATTGTTATCTCAATACTTGATTGCAAAACGTTGCTACAGAACTACTTCAAAATATCTTACATGCCAGTACAGTACAGCTGGAAGGAACATTATTCGTACTTGAGACAGTCACACATTACAACTACTGTTTTAATTATGCATGCCTTGTCTCCATTTGTTTCCTAGATGCACACAGAGTCTGTTGATATCAGTGACATCAACCATGCCCCTTGGAAAGAAAGCATGAACTTTTGTTAAGAAAAATTATGCAAATGTCCAGCAGTTAGAGAAAAACCCTCATGCAGAAAACTGTTAGGAAACAAATGGAGATAAGGTATGCATAAAGTGTTTGCCAGGCCACTGTATGACAGGCTGTTGAAAAAGAATGAAGATGCAACATTAAGAAAAAAAATTCCTCACTGTAGTAATGTTTCTTCAAATGGATCCCTCATTATGCTTAACAACTACAACCATTCACTTCGAAAGAGATGCCCTGAGGCCTAGAATTTTATGCTAATTAGATAAATCTTATAATCAAATTCAGAACTCTTGTGTGGTCACGCTCACCCCTGCATTCTAATTTATTTTCAAAGCTAGAGTAAGCAGTGACCACTAAACTAAGTAAAAGGCTGTCCAAAAATACACCAATTTAAGTTTCCCAAAGCTTTTTAACATGGCGTAATAAATATTTAAAATGGTAATTAAATGGTCTGGTGACGAGGAGGGTTGAGGCGTTGGACACCACACCTCACGTCCACGACCCGGGTTCGGTGACAGACTCTGGTTGCTGGGGTCAGCCTGGGGAGAGAGAGAGAGATCGAGCTAGCCCTGCTGTGTTACTGCCATCTCCTGGGTGTACCTGGGTATTGGCAGTGCGGTCGGGGAAACAGAGAAGGAAGGAAGAGGCTGACATTGGCAGAGGGCCCAGAGCGAAGACACGTCTCTGCACGCCCCTGCCTCACTGGCCCGCCTTGAGTTCAGACGTCAGCAGGGGGGAGGGCACAGAACAAAGGAAAGACACCCCGCGGCTGGACTGCACTTCCACGGAGGAACCGAGGGCACACTCCGCTGTGCACACTTCTCCTGAGGATCGGAGTAGGTAAGAGGGGAATCCTCCTTCACCCCACCTGGGGGGGTTAACCGGGTCTCTAGAAATAAGTGTGGGTGAAGTGAGAGTGCTTGGGGCTCCGGGAGAGTGGTCCAGTTGGGGGAAGAGATGGGGCAAAAACAGAAAGTAAATGAAAAATTCTTAAAAGACTAGATCACAGAGTATCAACTGTAAGGTACTGCAACAAGTAATGCTCAAGCAAAACAGGAAAGAACCAATTCTTGTGTGAATTGTTTCCAGGTTCTCGAAGGTGAGGCAGGGATGGGATTGTTAAGCATAGTGAGGAAGAAACACCATTACTAAGGTGAGTAATTTCTTCCGCAAACCCCAAGAAACCCTCACTTATGCTCAATAACTGCAGACTCTGTAACAGTACCTTGGGAGGTTGGGGGCAGAACCTACTTTGGGAACAGGTTCTGCAAGACAGCTGTGCCAAAGTTGGCATCCCTTGCTTGTGAAAAGTGTATACTGTTTCCCAGGTAGCTATTTTACAGATTACCTGTAGGGAGACACCCCTGGAAGCTGCCACAGAGGCAGACATGCCCCTTGTAGAGTGGGCCCTGAGGCCTTCAGGTGGCAACTTGCTAGCTTTGACATAACATAATTGAATGCAGGAAACTATCCAATTAAAAAGGGTTCTCTTAGATGCTGGTTTACCTTGCCCTATTTCACTGTACATGGCAAACAGCTGACTACTGGTGGTCCTTTGTGTGGTCCAAGTAGTACCTAAGAGCTCTCTTAACATCCAGACTATGGAGCCTGTGCTCCCCTGGGCTGAACTTTACTGCAAAGAACACTGGAAGTGTGATAGACTCTGATGAAATCCAGACATCACTTTGGGGAGAAATGTTCCGTTAATTCTCAAGACTACCTTGTCCCCCTGGAATATAATAAAGTTGGAATCTCTACAGAGGACTTGAAGCTCGCTTACCCGTCTGGCAGATGTGGATGCCAGCAAAAAAACTGCTTACCAGTAACAACATACTTCAGGGCAGCAGTTTCCATAGCTCAAAAGAAGCCTTCATCAGCTGAGCAATACAGGTTCAGTTCCCATGGGGGAAAGGGGGGGGAGATTCCTTACTGGAGGGTACAGGTGAGCAAGGCCTTTAAAGAACATTTAAAAACTAGGCTTTGTCAATGGGGAGTTAATACATGTGGGGTAGTGGCACAGCCCAAAACTGTCAATCAGCATAGAACCATGGGCATATGAATATTCCGAGAACCAAAATTCTCCAGTCACCTTTTGTCCACACAGTACCTATAAACTCCTATGTAGCCAATAATCTGCAAGATGCCCAGGTCAACAAACTCTTTCCTTAAATGAACACCAACAGTGCACATGTGAAATAAGTTGTCATTACATGAAGGATAACCTGATGCCTTACCTTACTCCGGAGAGCTGGCTGGCAGAGTCCTGCCGATCAAATCGGTTGTCCTACCCTTAAGGCGTCCAACCACTGGTCCCTTAACAAGTTTGGCCTTCTGTTGATTAACACTGGTAACATAAAGATGTAGATACAGTAACAACAGTAAACATGACTGCAAAACCAGGACAAGCGCGAACATGTAACAGGGAAAACACTAGGCAATGTTCTGAAATCTCCACCTGTTAATCTGCATGCCTGTAACTCAATAAACTGCAAATGTTTTCCTGGTTAGCAGGAAAGTCTGGACAAACTGCAAAAAAATTACATCCTTGCCGAAATGCAAATCCTGAGATATATATCGGACAATACCCTCCACTAGGAGCACTGGGCTCTTGGGAGAGGCCCCATTTACAACGCTGGAGCAAACAGAAAAGGAAATTATGGTAAGTATGAAGGGAATTTCTTCTTTCTGTATTACTCCATATTGTCAATGGGGAGTTAATACATTTGGGTTCTAAGAAGCAGTACCTGTTTCCCAACTGGCAGAAGTTTGAACATTCAACCTGTAGTGCTTAGTGAATGTATGAATGGAAGACCAAGTTGTTGCTCCACACAGTTCTAACAGATGCCTACCCTCTCTTCACCCAGGAAGTAGCCAGAGCCCTGGTGGAGTGAGCTTTGATGAGGGCTGGAGCTTTCTTTTCCGTCGCATTGGCCTTGGCGATGCAAGCCCTTACTCTCCTAGTCAAGGTGGCCTTGGAAGCTTTTACTTTTGCTGTTCCAAAAGAAAGTAGTTACGTAAGAACTTACTGCAACAATAGATCTTCGAGAGAGGCTCTTGCAGTAGGCAATAGCCATAAGGACTGTGCCGCCAGGCGCTAGGACCACACGGAAAACTTAGCTAGCACTGTCTGGTGGGGGATCTCCCATTCGATGTCATGTGACCGACGTCGGCTCACCAAAGACTTGTGAAAAGGTCCGACAGTTGAAGGAGTGGGCTCCTGAAGCCACAAGTAAGGCTAAGAAACAGAGAGAAGCTGCAGGGGGAGGGAAATTCCTTCCCTATTGCAAGAGCCTCTCTTGAAGATCTACTGTTACGGTAAGTTCTTAAGTAACTGTACTATCTTACTTCGAGAGGGCTCTTGCAGTAGGCAATAAACATAAGATCTGAGTCCCAAGCAGTGTAAGTAAAAAGGAGACAACACATGAGGCAGGAAAAGATCTGCAGTAGGCTGGGAATTAAGACAGAAGGCCTTGAACGGCTAGTCCAAAGCCAACCCTGCGCCTAGAAGCAATGTCCAGACTGTAATGCTTCATGAAGGTATGGAGAGACAAAGACATCAGCAACTCCGGGAGAGACCCTAAAGCGAGAGACAACTTAAGTCTGCAAGCGCCACGCATGAAGGTGAAGGGACTTGAGGTCCGGATGGACCAACCTGTCCTGATTCTGGGTCAGAAGGTCCTGGCAGAGGGGAAGAGAAACCAGAGGATCCACTGCTAACTGCTGGAGCAGAGGGAACCATATTTGGCGAGGCCAATATGGAGCGATGAGGATCATCTGAGCTCCCTCTACTTGTAGCTTGAGCAGAGCCCTCTGCAAGAGCAGGAAGGGAGGGAAGGTGTACAGGAACCTACCTGTCCAGCAAAGAGACAGCACGTCTCACCAAAAGACACCAGGCCCAGGAACGAGTGAGCAAAAATTGGGTAGTTTTGTGTTGTATGGAGAGGCGAACAGATCAAGATCTGGATGACCCCAAAGGTTGAAGATATCCTCGACCACCGAATGATGCGGTTCCCATTCATCAGCCCTTGCTTAAGTGCGGCTGAGACTGTCCAAAAGGACATTCTGGACACCCGGGATATGCAAGGCAGTTAGCTGGAGCTGGTGAACTGCCCAATACCACATTCACATCGCTTCCCTGCACAATGGATACAACAGAGTGCCTCCCTCTTTGTTCAGATACCAGACCATGCACATGTTGTCCGACTGGATCAGAAGTGGTCCCGGAAGGAGAAGGATCTGGAATGCCTGGATGGCATACAGCATGCATCTTGAGCACATTTATGTACAGTGAGAGCTCCCGCTGAAACCAGGATCCCTGGGTTCTGTGATCTCCCAGATGCACTCCCCAGCCCTGACCTGATGCATCTGTCATCAGGGTTTGAATGGGGGGGGGGGGGCGCTAGGAGGAAACCCCTTGGCAGAGATTTTGCAGATCCTGCCACCACAGGACAGCCTTTCGCATAGGGATGGACACCAGAACCCTGTGATCCAGGTCATCAGACCTCTGATCTCACTGTACCCTGAGGGTCCACTGCATAACCTACATGTGCAGCCAGGCCAGTGGTACCATGGGAATGGCCGCCACCATAAGACTGAGGAGGAGGAGGACTGTTCTGGTTGTTGTTGAACAGCTGAAGACCACGAGCCAAGCCTGCCTCTGAAGCGTTTCCACCCCGTCTAAGGGGAGGAAAGCCTGACCCTGAAAAGTATCCAATACTGCCACAATGAACTGGAGGCCCTGGGAAGGAGTGAGATGAGATTTGGGTAATTCACTGTGACCCCCCACTCCGTGGAACAGGTCCAGGGTAGCTGCTAGAGTAGCATCCAGGTCGACCCTTGACAGAAGCCAGTCGTCGAGGTATGGGAAAACATAGTGGCCCCAATGCCACTGCCACCACCGCTAGGCACTTGGTGAACACCCTGGGTGCCAAGAAAAGGCCAAAGGGGAGAGCCTTGAATTGGAAATGCTTCCCCTGGAAAGTAAACCTGAGAAAGTGTTGGTGGGCAGGGAATATAGTGATATGCAGGTAGGCATCCTGCATGTCCAGGGCGCACAGCCAGTGTCCCTGATGGAGCAGTGTCAACAGTCCTGGTAGAGTCAGCATGCAAAACAGTTTGTACTCGACATATACATTGAGCGTGCCGAGGTCCAGTATCAGTCGAAGGTCTCCCGTCTTCTTTAGGATCAGGAAGAAGTGGGAGTAATACCACTTTCTTACCTTGCCCCAAGGAACTAGCTCTATGGCGGACTTTTGCAACAGAGCCGCACTCTCCTATCTAATGAGTGGAATGTGAAGTTAAGGGTAGTGAGAGTGACCTGGGGGATTTTCTGGAGGTCTCTCTATGAATTCTATCGTGTGCCCTTGAGCTGCTAGCTAAAGCACCCAACAGTCTGTCATGATCACCTCCCACGGCTGGCAAGCCTGACCCCGACTGGTTCCTCTGGAACTGTGGGTGGAGGAAAGCCACGAGTAAAGAGGCAGAGGGAGGGTTGGGGGGCGCTGCCCCAGACGTTCTGTGCAACTTGGGGATGGGGGGAGGCAATGAGGGAGCCAGATGTTTGCTCGGACGCTTGGTGGGCTGCTAGTCTGGCACCTTTGATGCTGGCGAAAAGGAGTCCGAGACTTGGGATTGGTATGGTAAAGGGAGTACACTGAACGAAGAGCCTTCCATCGCTCCTGCAGATCGCTCAATATGTCCTGGACGTCCCCTCCAAAGAGCACCAAGCCCCTGAAGGGGTATTCAGAATGGACGCTTGGACATCCCGGCCAAAACCTGATACTTGCAACTAGGCATGTCTTCGAAGACAAACTGCTGTTGCAGTGCTTCTGGCAGAAGCGTCAATGGCGTCATAAGTCGCCCATAAGGTATGATGGCTGATAATGTCTGCCATCTTGACCATCTGCTGAATTTTGGTCTTGGGCCTCAGAGTCCAGCAAAGCCTCAAATTTTGCTTTCTGTTGGCCAAGGATGGCCCTTTGATAGCAGATCATGTGGGCTACATAATTCAAAGCCCGTAATGCCAAAGTGGAGGACAAGCAGACCTTCCGGCCAAACTGGTCAAGTTGCCTCGACTCCTTATCAGAAAGGCAGGTACTCATACGCGTAGGCTTTGTACAGCGGTCATGAGCTATGTTAATAATCACTGAATTAGCTTTGGGGTGGTTAACTAGGTAATCTCTCCCTTCTGGTGCATGGTAGAATCTGTCCGCCTTCTTGGGAAACAGCTGCAACAGATGATGGTTGTTGCCATACGGTAGTGGCCAAATCATCGTGGGACCCCGTCCATGGGGGAATGAGGAGGGGGTTCAGCTCTGGGAGGTCAAGATGCTCTGCCAATCTCAGTCTCTGGGGATCTTGCTCTTCAGTCTTCCAGATGTTAGTCTCTTGAATTGTTCAGAGGATGTCAAAAAGGAGGGATCCTCTGGGCGAGACTGAGGAGTCACCTTAGGCTCGGGGTCCTCCAGTGGAGGGAACTCCGAGCCCGAGGAAGAGTCAGACTCAGTGTCTGATGTAGGGCTCCTGTGGGGAGACGGGGACCTTCAACGAGGGTCCTCTGAGGATCAACCAACCCACGAACCCGGTCTTCCCCCGTGGAGGCATCAAAAGTGCGTACGGAAACTGGGAAATGGACCCTGATAAGGGACAGGGACCATGGAGTAGGGTGGCCTGGACCGGTGTGCGAGCTGTGTTTGGCTGGCATCAGTCCAGCTCCAAAGTTAGCTGGTGCCTAGCTTTGTTCCACCAGGAATCAAAGAGAACATCATAATCCACTGGGGCTTGCGGAGAAGTCTGTGTAGGATATGGGTAGGCCAGTGGTTGATACCCCGGGCGGATATCCTGGTGTTGGGTATCCTGGCATAGGATGGCCTGATGTATTGTAGCCTGGGTTTGCATAACCTGGAGAAGGACCCGACAGCGGGGCTGAGGGCCTGAAGGGAGGCCAGAAGGCCCAGGCAGTGAGGTATCTGGCTGCGGACCTACAGGGGGGCCCCCGACGTTGGCCCAGACAGGGTGGCGGGCACCTGCGGGGGTGCAGGAGGTGGCCTAGATGGAGGGATCACAGGCGGGTTGGTCGGGAGGGTCTGTCGCAAGGCAGCCTGGTGCTGGCTGATCGATCGGGCCAGCAGCCACTATATATCATTGGACTGAAGTTGGTCACATGACATCAGGTGGGCGGTCCCCTGCCAGACAATGCTAGCTAAGTTTTCCATGTGGTCCTATCGCCTGGCGGCTTAGTCCTTATGGTTCTTGCCTACTGCAAGAGCCCTCCTGAACTAAGATCAGCTTTTTGGACTCCCTGATTCTGTTGTTCTTTTAGGGTACGTCCTGACTGCCTGCGCAAATACAACTAATGCAGCTAATGCTCCTTTGGACTTGCTGGCATAGGACATAAGGACAGTAAACAGATTTCCTGATTTACATGGAAAGTTGTAGGTGTCTTAGGAACAAAAAACGGAACCATCCTCAATATCACCTTTTCCTTATGAATGAAAAGGTAAGGTTCTCTGTGGGACAGCATCTTAAGCTCACCAATCCTACTAGCAGAGCAGATAGCAATTAGGAACGCACCTTGTATAAGAGAATATCCAATGGTACTGACAGTCAGGTACCATGGGGGAACCAGAGACCAAAACAATGATCGTTTTCTGCTAACCACTTAGAAAACGTATAACCCACCTCCCAACTGGTCCCTAGGGACATGCCAAGGAGCTTCCCAGGGCTGCTCCAAGCACGGACAACTGACCTCTCAGACAGACTGCTCAGCAACAAGCCCTTTGTGTAACCCGCCTGCAAAAAAATTCAAAATCTACGGCACTGTAGCTTTGGATGGTCCGATACTTCTCTCTCTGGTCCAAGCTATGAAGGTATTCCACACACAGTGGTCATAGGCTACAGATGCAGACACCTTCCTGGTGGCCATTAGGGTATCCACCACTTTATTGGGGAAAAACCCTGTCTTAAGCTCCTCTTCGCAGGAGCCAGACCACCACTTCTATCGCCTCTAGGCTCGGATGCAGAATGGACCCGGAAGATATGCCCCTCAAGAGAAGTTGAAGGACTTGCAGAGCTACATTCACAAGGTCTGAGAATCACAACTTTCTTGGCCATTCTGGGGCTATCAGAAGGAAGTTTCCTTCCGAGCACCTTATCTTGCAAAGAACCTTGTATAAAATTACAAAGGATTCATCAGTGATGAATCGATGTGGTATACATTACTTAACTAAAAAGAAAAATCTCAGGTCCCACAGTAAGCAAATTGAAATACCAAGGGTATTCACTATTAAACATTTCAATTTTAACAATATACGTACTGCCAGAAGGTGGAATGCGTTACCCCTAATCATATCATTGAGGCACCTTCAATTGACAGTTTCAAAAATAGCCTGGAAAAATTTCTACTGGGTAATAACAGTAAATAATAGACTCACTACGAGTGGAAGACAATTAAATGGGCATTTAGCTTACTTTGTCTAACACCACCAAGTTAAACCTTGGGAAGGAGCAGCAGAGGAGGGGACAAGTACGCTCTGAAGAAATCCCACCGCTGGGACAGAACGTCCAGCACCTCTGCCTGAGGACACTGGTACCAACTGATGAGCCCCCTGAGATATGGAGCTAAGGAAACACTATTTTACAGAAAGAGTCATGGAACCATGGAATAAACTGCCAGCTGAGGTAGTGGAAGCAAAATCCATGGCATCATTTAAGCTGGGCTGGGTCAAGGCTAAAGCATGATCAAAAACAACAGGAGCAGTAGGAGACATTAGGCAGAAGGGGGATCAGGGTCCAAGGATCTGAGGAACACATGGGCAAATTAGATAAACCCTTGGTCTCCTGCTGCCTTTTTTTCTTTGTTTCTCAGTACCTGAGCATTTTCCTCTGATGCCAAGAGGTCAATGATCCACTACCCTCGACCCAACCAGCTGGCTGGAATGCTCAGCTCTCCTGCCAGATAAACAGTTGAGAAAAGGTTCTGCTCTGCCCACAGAAGCCCTTCAGCTGCTTCAGTCAGCATCTTCATGATTCTTGTGCTTCCTTGTTTATGTATGCCACAGCGGCAGCATTGTCTGACCTTCCCTTCACTGCACTGGATTGTAGATTGTGGAAATGAAGAGCAAGTCGTACTGCCTTAATTTCAAATACGTTTACCTGTAGCTGCTGCTCCTGAGGGATCCAAATGCCCTGGACTGGGATGTGGTCCAGCACTGCGCCCCAACCCGATAGGCTGGCATCGGTCATCTATATCAGCCCTGGTGGGGCTTCCAGGACAGACCCCCTGCTTTGATTCTCTGTACTTTCCCACCAAGCCAGCAACTGTCGGATTAACCAAGGAAGCACTATCGGGGTTTGGTAGTCTTCAGAGACTGGATTCCTGGCCTCCAGAGTTCCATTTTGGAGGGTTCGCATATGCAAGCGGGCCCAAGAAACTAGTTCTATTGCTGCAGCCATCAGCCCCCAGAATCCGGAGAAGCTTCTGGGCAGAGACCAACAGCTGGTTGTGCAGCCACTGAGCCTCACGCCTCAGGGTCTCCTTCCTGGATGAAGAGAGGAAGACTTTCTCCTCATCTGTCCGGAACACAACACCCAAGTGTTCCAACTTCTGAGACTGAATGAAGGAGCTCTTCTCCTAACTGACAACCCAAACGTGCATCGCCGGCACCAGGGTCCTCATTACTGACCTCTTCCCTATATGAGCCAATGATGCTCGGATGAGCAGGACGTCCAGGTAGGGATACACACGATATCCCTCCTCTCTCAGCTGTGCCACTAGTACGATCAGGACCTTCGATAATACCAGCGGCACTGTCGCCAGCCCGAAGGGACGCACCTGGTACTGGAAATGCTGGCCCTGAATAGAGAACCTCAGAAACTTCTGGTGAGACTAGCAAATGGGGATGCGGAGACAGGCATCCTTTTAGGTCTATGGACGCCACATAGTCCCCTGGTTGGACTGCCCAGATGACTGACTGCAAGGACTCCACCTTGAAGTTTGTGTGGCAAACAAATATGTTTAGGTGCTTCAGGTCCAGAATTGACCTGAACCCCTCACCACCCTCCCCAACTTCTTGGGGACCACAAAGTAAACAGAGTGGAATCCCAGACCTTCCTCGCTTGTGGGCACTGGGACAATGGCCAGAATCTGTAACAAGTGATCCGAGGTCTGGACCACCACCTGCCTCTTTCACTAGGTTCTGGGGCACAGGAAATTGCAGGAAATTACCTCGTATGGGTACTGCTGCAAACTCTATAGCATATCCCAGAGCAAGGATTTCCAGTACCCACGCATTTGACGTAATTTGGGCCCATCTCTGGTAAACGTTCTGCAGTCTTCCACCAAGGTAACTGGGACAGAGACAGGCCAGCTTACCTTCACTGGGAGTTACCACCTTGTCATCCTGCACCTCCATTACGCCTGCGGGTCCGTCATACGAGGGAGAGTTCCCGGAGCTGGCGTCAGAGCCGGGTCTGGCATCAATGTCCCTGGGAGAGCATCCGAGGGAGTGACTGGGGGTACAACCACTGGAGTGGGTGAAGGGAAGAATGTCCAGGGAACCCACTTCCTCCTTCGTTCCAGTTGGAATGTCTGGGTTCAAAGGTTCCACCAGGGGAGGCGGAGAGGAAGACTCCTCATCAGGGGGGGGGGGACCTTTGAGGAGGGCTGGCTGGGGCAGGTCATCGAGCTCAACTGGGCATAGAGTGAGCCCAGGCGTTAGCCCCAGCAGGTGGGCCAGAAATACGGGTGGTCGTCAGTAGCCTGGTTATCGACTTATCGAACCGGTGCCGGCGGACGAGGAGGGTTCCCTCGATGGACTTAGTTGGTGGCAGGAATCAGTCTTTGCTGCTACCAGGCGTGCTCCATAAGAACCAGAGTCCGACTTATCAGTTAGAACCAGGTGTTCACCGGAGGAGCTGGCGGATGACTTACCGGCAGTAGAAGACTGAGTGGAGCTCATTTTAAGGGGCTTGAAAGAAGCAGAGGTACCAGCAGAGCTCCTGATCCAACCTGGACAACCATAAGGGTGGGTGGCGGTGGAGTGGCCTTGCTTGTCGAGGGCTTGCTGGAAGAGACCCAGTCCCGGTCTTTCAAACACTCCTTTTCCATATGTGTATCTTTTTTTCTTCTTTTTTGACTCCGAGAAATGGGAAGAAGCAGAATATGAAAATTACGTACCTACCGTAATTCCTGATCTTTCTGTGCATCTTCACCATTCATCACCTTTGGGTTCTGACCAGAGGTCACAACCCCGTGGGAACTTATTTGGGGGATGGGCGAAGTAGACGCACCAATGGCGCTGCCCTCAAGGTCCGACACACTGCGTGGCACTCGCGGGCTGGCCGTTAGGTGTCGACCCCACCCTCCTGCCAGTTCTGAGTCGCCGTAGGTTAAGAAAGGGTTGGGAGGGAGGGATAAGGAAGTCCAAGGGACAAAGGAAAAGATATATAAACTAAAAGGAGAAATAAACGACAGAGAGGACAGAAGGAGTGTTATAAAATCTAAGGGGATTGGGAAGGGGCCCCAATCTCTGGAAGCAGAAAGAAGAGGGAAGGAGGGAGGGAAAAACGAGAAATGGGGTGGGGGAGGACATACCCTGAACCTTTGATTGTCTCCAAACTGTATAGGAACTGCTAAGGAGTGGCCAGAAGGCTGAATTGCCAGAATTCAAGGCACAGAATCACTGGCAATAAACACAGACGTGAGCAGAAGCGGCTATTCTGGAAGAAAAGACAGGATACAGGGTTGTCCTCCCCCTGAAACCTCATATCTGGAGTTAAGAAACAAAAAGTTCCCTAAATTATTGAGGGATGAGTCCCTAAGGACAAGAACGAAGGAGAATAGAGGGAGAGGGAGAGAGAGAGAGAGAGAAAAGAGGAGAGGGCAAACATCAACTCCCACCCCAAAGGGGTGGAGCCGAGGCATTGAGGAGAGAAATGCCCTCTCTCCCGATCCCACTCCCGTCCTGTCCGAAGGTAAAACATCCCCATGTGCCGAAGGTCACCCCGCTCCTGACCAGCGGAAAGGAAGGGGGGGCACACAGAGGGAGGGGGACCAAGAGACTGAGGCCCCACGGGGATGGAGGGTGGGATTGTGATGAATGGTGAAGATATACTGAAAGATGAGGAATTACAGTAGGTACGTAATTTTCATATCTTATCTGTGTCCATCTTCACCGTTCATCACCTTTAGATGAGTACCGAGCCCCCCCCCCGCCAAAGGGTGCCCTAGACCCCAAAGGACTAAGTCCCTTAGCTCTCAGTGGGTGAGACACTGGGAAGAACCTTTACAGGCCTGATGAGGCCCGAGACTGGGGAGAGTGAGACGAGGACACCCCCGGAGGTTGCCCTGACAGACGCTGCCTCACCCTGCGAGAGAAAAGATGGGTTCTCCGGTACATGGAGGAAAATCACCCTACGCCGGGCCAAGGGTGACAACCAGGAAAGATGCAGCCATGCCGCCCGCCTAGTGCAGATCACTGTCCCTATGACCCTGGAAGCTACCTCGTTGGCGTTGTAAGATGCCCTCACTTGGTGATTTGCCAGCTCCAGGCCACGTGCAGATGTACAATGGCTTGTCTGGTTACCTCCTAATCAGGCACAGAGACTATGAGTTGACCTAGCCTGGACCACAGAAACCTATCACAGGTAGCATTGTGGGCCTGATGTGCAGAAATTGAAAGAAGCAACTGTGCTGAGTAGAAGGTCCTTCTCCCCCAGAAGTCAAAATCCATGGAATCTTGATCTGGGGGCCGGTCATGGTGGAGGGCGCGAAGCCCACTGGGAGTGTCCAGCTGCATCAGTCCTGAATGAGGATGAGGCATATGACCCGGAGACTCCAGGGGGCACAATACGTCTGGCTCAGATCCCCAGGGGCTTGGAATCCGGAAAAGGGTCTCTACCAGAATCATAACGCCGCCTCCTGGAAAGGGTGACCGCACTGAAATCGTCTAGGAAGGCACACGTCGAATGCTCAGATTGTGCCGAGTGGGTGGGGTGACATGCAGATCCTCCATCATCCTCATGAGGAAATGCTGATATTCTGCAAGATCAGCAGCAGGGGAGATGTGGAAAGTTGGCTCCTCTCATCCCGAAGAGGATGAGGAAGCGGAGGACCTCGGAGATCCAGAGGTGGGCTGCTCAGGGGAGGGTGGAACACCTGCTTGTCCATGACCCTGACGTACATAGGGAAGTGAGCAGCCACACCCCTGAATTGCTCCCAGGAGAGGGGTCCCCTATGGACCAAGAATGCCTGGGAGAGTAGGAAATGGTGACACAGGAGTGGGGGGAAAAGCCAACAACAGAAGGTGATCATCCTCTGTCCGGGCAAGAGAGCACACCAGGAGCCTCAAGAGAAGAAGGGGCTACGGAAAACCCAACAGCAGACAGCTGATCAACCATGCTGGAATTGCCTAGGCTGTGCCCTGAAGATTCCACCCGTGAGGTGACCGGGACTGTGGCATTCCAAAAGGACAGTCCCTACCCTCCAAAGCCCAGGGCCCTCTCGAAGAGACTGAGAAGGAAGGACAGGGGTCCGCGCTAAGACTCTTTCCCGAACCCAAATGGGTCCTGGAAAAGGGTCGCCGCATCGAACCCTGATCCCTTGGAATCAGGAAGAGCCCTCCACCTCGCAAACACCAGCCTACACAGCTGACAGCCCTGGTCAGTCCCCGAGGGGACCACCTAGTGCTCCGGTCGGCCCTAAAGTTGGGCGATCCAGGCCCACCACCTGAGGGGGTAACCCAACTGAGGGGGCAGAAAACCCTCCGATCCCAGGCTGCAGGGCAATAGTGGCCTGCACTACCGCCAGCTGGTCAGCACCCCTGACCCTAGACTCAGGGGCTACCGCCTGCTCCTTAGAGGGAGGCTGGCTCCGGTCAGCCGAAGAAACTACTAGGGCGTCCACGTGGGACGCCAACTCCAAAGAGTTGGACAGCCGATCCGAACCAGACTGAGTCCGTCTCCGAAGAGGTAGAGACCGAAGTCCGGTGCCAGACCGTACGAGGATGCCCGCTCCTGTCCAGATCAAAGGAGGCGCCAGTCCAGGTGTCCACACCAGAGCCGGCGCCAAACTCCCCAACGGCACTGCGAACGGTGCCCAAAGAGACGGCGCCAAGAGCGGTAGCAGAACTGGAGTTGATGCCTGCCATGGCGCCGCGGGTGACACCTCCCATGGTGCCCGTGTCTCTTGCTCGGCACCGTAAGCGGGCGCTTAGAGGTTAGACACATGGCGCCGCGGAATGCCAAGGCGAAAATGGTCGAGGATGGCGCCAAGAGAACCTCCCACGGTGCCATCAGCGCACAAACGGAGGCAGTATAGTGCAGTGGTTTAAGGCTCTGAGCTGCAAATCTGGAGACCTGGGTTTGAATCCCACAGCCCCCACTTGCGACCTTGAGCAAGTCACTTAACTTCCCTGTGCTCTCAGGTTGCACCTGTAAACAAGCTTTCAGCTCAGTGTGTCTCACCTGGTTAAACAACTGGAAGAATTGAAGAATTAAAAAAAAAAAAAACATGGCACCATCAGGGCCCACGGCACCGACGAATGGCGTTTAGGACGGTGCAGACCCAGGCTTCCCAGCCAGAGGAAGAGACACCGGGGGAGCCTTTGCCCCCGAAGGGGGAGACTGCCAGAGCGGTGCCTTCCACCCAACCCCCAGGGGGAACGAACTGGACTCCCCAGGTCACGGAAGGAGCTTCTGCCATGATGGTAGGCTACCAGAATCAGAAGCCCTTCTCCACGGGTCCGTGACAGGAACCGAGGGGACATGGAGGAGGCCAAGACCCCGTGGCTTGGCCCGACAAGTGCGCACCCGTCCCCGAAAGTTAGCGGAGCTTGTCCAACTTTCCACACGCATTGCTCGATGACATGACAGTCCATGGAGAAGCAGGTATCGCATGAATCCATGTCGTGAAGAGGGCCAAGACACGCAAGACAACAATCACGTTGGTCGGTAACTGAGAACTTGCGGCCGCACGGGCACCGATGCATAGGGAGCCGCCCCATTTTCAACGATTTCTTGTCCCCCCCCGACCAAGACACAATCGATGGAAAAACAATTCAAACAAACACTCTACGTCGCTGAAAACTGAAATATGGAACAGTCTTACCACAACGGCGTTGAGTAGTGGCGAAAATGGAACCAGCAGGAAACTATTTTTGGCGTCGAAGACTCCAGAGTCGAGACACAAGAAGGCCTGTTGATAGCAGCTCCACAAGAGGTGCGACCTCTACGGTGGGAGACAAAGAACTGGCGGGATCAACAATAACCAACGGCCAACCCGCAAGCGCCACGCAGTGCATCGGTCTCGAGGGCGGTGCCGTCGGTGCATTGAGTCCGCCCCCCCAAAAAGCTCCCGCGGGGTCGTGACCTCTGGCCAGAACCCAAAGGTGATGAATGGTGAAGACTGACACAGATAAGATCCCTCAGTTTCTGCATCTTTTTTTCCAAGAGTAGCCAGTCTGGACTTGAGAAGATGGCCCTCCAAGGCTTGCTGTTTTTGTCTGCATGTGGCCTTGACTGAAGGGCTTGCAATCAGGGTAGGCCATGGTAGCATGGCTTGGGCCTAGGCAAAAAAGGCAGTGCCTGTGGCAGTCTTTGTGAGGGATCTGTGCGCCGCATTTGTTGCACTTCTTCTTGGCCTTTGAAGTCAGAGGTGGAGAAAACATAAAAGAAACCAAAAAAAGTACTAGAAATTCGGAAAATAATAGACAAACTGACAAAATGGTGATAGACTGGAGCAATGTTCATCGCAGAGGTCCGGTCGACGGTGGGGAAGAACTGGAAGGTAGGCGTGGGGACGACCAACTATATCGGGTCACACCGACATCAGTCATGTGTTGGTTAGGGCCAGTGAGTGCTCAATAGGGATGGTGGTGTGCTTAACAGAATTATGCATGGCCTTATATGCCAAGGGGGGAAACTCCCACTCCTGGGTGCTCTTCTCTAAAAATGGATAACATCTCATCCTTGGTCTAGGCACTTATCGACGCCAACGCATTCCTGCTCAGTGATCTGGTTGCAGTGCACAAAGTCTGGAAAGCACTTTGGTGCAGGGAAGGAAGTGGACAGGAATTGCACCTCCTTCAGCTGCAACGTCCTACAAGCCGCTGGAGAGAGATTTTGCATCAAACGGGAGAGATTGGAAATACAGGTTACTCACCTGTAACAGGAGTTCTAGGAGTGGTATATGTTGTTCATCCACACTTATTGGCAGGTTCCTTGCCGCTTTAAATCTTGCCGGAAGGTCTTCAAGCTGGCTCCTCCCACCCACCTGGGTGGTAAAATTCTCGGCTCCGCCCCATGACACCACAGGGTTTTAAATAATTGATTAGCAGTTTTTTTCTCGGGACTATACTAACTGTACAGAAAGTATTTATATATATTTTCTAGAAGTGCTGTGTTTGTTAAACACAGTGAGGCAAGAGCTATGCATTTTCACAAAGATTTAGCACTTTTATAAGCAAAACGCTAATCAATTTTTAGAGTTAAATAAATCCTGCACCAGATCTAGCCGCTGGAAGCCAGGTTGCGGGTCGAAGCCGGGGAGGTCGGTGGTTTGTGTGGATGAACAACATATACCACTCCTAGAACTCCTGTTACAGGTGGGTAACCTGCATTTCTAGGGACGTGGATATGTTGTTCAATCCACACTTATTGGCAGACTCCTAGCAGTTCTCCGGGAGGAGGGAGGCAAGGCGTGCACCCCCTACTTAGGGAATAAGGACTGGAGAACCGATGTCCCAAAACCAGCATCCCGGCGCAACTCAAGGTCAATGTGGTAGTGGGTAATGAAGGTGTGTGCTGACTTTCAGGTAGCAGCCCTGCAGATTTCCTGGATAGGGACGTCCCTGGAAGCAGCCACCAAAGCAGCGGTATGGCGGGCAGAATGAGCTCTTATCCCTTTGGGAGGCTCCATGCCCGCCAACCTATGGCAGAGATCTATGCAGGAAGTGACCCACCCCAGGTGCAGCTTCAGCGTAGGGAACAAACAGCTGGCGAACCTCTCCCCGAACTTCAGCCGTCCGCTCCTTATAATAAGAGAGCGCTCTTCTAGGGTCCAGAGTATGGAGCCTATATTCGGCGTCCGAGGTGTGATTGGGGTAGAACACCGGCAGAGTCAACACCTGGTTAAGGTGAAACTCAGACACTACCTTCTGAAGGAATTTCGGGTTGGGGCGCAGAACAACCTTGTCCCTGTGGAAGACCAGATAAGGAGACTCAATGGAAAGCGCCTGGAGCTCTCCCATCCTTCTGGCTGACGTAACAGCCACCAAGAAGGTGGTCTTCCATGACAGGAGGGAGATACTGCACCTGTGCATCGGTTCGAATGGCTTGCCCATGAGCTTAGCCAATACCAGCAGTAGATCCCATGGAGGTGGAGGTTCTCGCACTGGAGGATATGTGATCAAGGCCTTTGAAGCGCCCGATCCTCACCTTCTCTTCGCCGGACTGCTTGCGGCCTCGCCCGTAAGCAGAGATGGCTGCCAGGGTGCACCTTAAGGGTCGTCGACCGAAGCCCTAGCTGAGAAAGGGACCACAGGTAGTCCAGAATGCTAGCCAATGAACAGGAGGAAGGGTCCAACCCCTTACCCTGACACCAAATGGAGAATCTCTTCCATTTGAAGGCATAGCATTTTCTGGTCCACTCCTTACGGGATGCCTCAACAACGTTGAGGACCTCGTCGGAAAGACCCAAGGCCTGGAACTCTAGCCGCTCAGGAACCAGGCCGTGCAGGGATTGAAGGTCCGGATGGAGTACCTTCCTCTTGTTGACTGAGATCAGTTCCGGGCGGGCTAGAAGCCGCCTCGGGAGCCTGGAGCCGAGGCTGAGGAGATCTGGATACCAGAACTGGCGGGGGCCAGTCTGGGACTACCAGAATCACCTGCGTCTGGTCCCTCTTCACCTTGGGAAGCACTTTGTGGATCAAGGGGAATGGAGGGAAGGCGTAGAAGAGGCCCGGGGTCCACGGCCTCGAGAAGGCATCCCCCTGCAGCGAGCCCTGCTGAGGGGGGCCGGCATGGAACAGTCTCAACCGCATTCTCCTGGAGGCGAACAGGTCCCCCAGTGGGAGAACAGATCTTGTACCATCTCCGGCAGGAGGGACCACTCGTGAGATGCAGCGCCTATCCGGCTGAGGGCATCAGCCAGACTGTTGGAGGCTCCTGCCACATGGATGGCTAGGAGATCTGCCTCCAGGCTGATCACGACAGACCAAGTCTGCGAAGAGCCTCCTTGCACAGAGGCAAAGAGGCGGTCTCGCCTGCTAGTTGGTAGTATGTAGTGGTGTTGTTGTCCGTCTGGACCTGGATCACTTGACCCCATACAAACGGAGCGAAGGCGGTGAGGGCTAGTCGGACCGCTCGAAGCTCCAGCAGGTTGATGTGGCATCGAGACTCCTGAGGGGACCAGAAGCCGTGGGCTCTGAGCAGCCCCAGATGGGCACCCCAACCCATCAGAGAGGCGTCGGTGGTCAGAATGACCGTTGGCTCGAGGTGGACAAATGGGATACCCTCCTGCAGATGAGCTGGAATGAGCCACCACTGGAGGCCGTTCCACATCTCCTGGGTCACGGTCACTGGCTGGTCGAGAAGACCGGAGTGCTGTGACCATTGGCAGGCCAGCTGCCATTGCACGGGACGCATATGCCAGCGGGCCCAACGGACCACGCTGGTGCAGGCCGCCATGAGGCCCAGGAAGTTCCGGGCAGGGCGCAACGCCCAACCAGAAATGATTGGGCAAGGAGGAAAGGACCTGGTCCTGTCATGCAGAAGCCGAGCTCTGGCTCGAAGAGAGTTGAGCTCTGCCCCGATGAACTGAATCATCTGCGATGGCACGAGTTCCGACTTGGCCTCGTTGATGAGGAGGCCAACCTGACAGCAGACCTGGAAAGCCAGAAACCTGGACCGCTCCACCTCCAACCTGGAGAGGGCTGCAATCAGCCAGTCGTCCAGGTAAGGGTACACCCAGACCCCTCGGTGCCGCAGGAATGCTGTCACCACTGCCATGCATTTGGTGAAGGGTATGGCCCGGAACTCGTAAAGGGATCCCTCTGCCCTGAAGCGGAGGAATCGCTGGTGTGATGGACAGATTGGGATGTGAAAGAACGTGTCCTGAAGGTCCAGAGAACAGAACCACACGCCTCGTTCCACGGATGGAATGATCTAAGCCAGAGTGTCCATCCTGAAGGTACGAGACCTTAGGAACTTGTTCAGGTCGTGTAGGTCGAGAATGGGGCGCCAGCCCCCGTCGTTTTGGGACCGGAAGTACCTGGATACAAAGCCTGGGTCGAGGGGGTCCCCACTCCCTGATCACCTCCTTCTGAAGGAGCACAGGCAATGCAGCTCGATGAGCTGACAGAGAGCTTGGAACGAGCCCCTTGACGTGGCTCGATAGGAGGGACTGCTTGAATTCCAGAGGCAGACCCTGCCTACCTCTTCCAACACCCAGCGGTCCACGGTGATATCGGACCAGATGGAAAGGAAGTGGCGGAGCGATCCCCCCACGAGGGGAACCCGGGAAGGAGTGACGAGGTTGGGGGCGACAACCCTCAACCCGTCACTGGGCAGACTTGGAGAAGGGACGGCCGAGGAGCCGCTGGGCCTTTCCTCCCAGCTTCCTGCTGGAGGCATGGCAGGCTTGGCTTTGGGGTGCCAAGTGCTGAGCCTGCTGGCCCTGATGCTGGTGTTGCTGGGCCAAGCGTGCCGCGAGGGCTGAAGGACCAAAGTGCTTACACTGCTGCTGGCGCCTTTGTCCTTCTGGGCAGACGTGACCAAGTCCAAGGTGGCGCTGGACTTCTCGATCCGTTGGAGATGACCCTCCACCCCGGGTCCGAACAAGTCGGTACCCAGGAAGGAGACGTCTGCCAGCTTGTGCTGGGCATCAGCCGTAAAGGTGGAGATCCGCAGCCAAGCTCTGCGGCGCATGACCACTGCGGCCACTACTGACCGGGCACACGAATCAGCGATGTCCAACGAAGTTTGAAGCTGTTTACCTACCGCCCTTCCCTGATCCTGCACCTGCTTGACCGTCATTTGAAGGTCAGCCGGGAGAAGAGGAATCACCTCATCCAGGGAGCCCAAAAGGGCGTGTGAAAAGTTTGCCATCAGAATGGCCGAGCTAGCCTGATGAAGGCCTAGAGAGGAAGCTGTATATACCTTCCGCCCTGAGTAGTCCAATTTCTTGGACTCCTTGTCGGGTGGTTTGTCCACATCCCGAGCGTTCCCAGAACGCCGGAAAACGGTGTTGGTCACTAACCCTTCTGCCGAAGGGTGCTCCGAGAAACCAGAGTGTGAACCTGTAGGGAACACATACTTTCGAGCCATCTTGGCCGAAGGTGCGGGACAAGATGCTGGCCGCTGCCACTGCTCCAGGGCAGGGCCAACAATGGCTTTGGCCACTGGAAAGGCCTCTGAAGGGGAATCCCCTCGGTCCAGTATCTCCGTGAGGGGATACTTGGCCCGTCTTGAAACGGGTTTGAGCTTCACCCCAGTGGACTTGGATATGAGTTGAAGCATCTCAAAAGCAGGATGGGCTCGTCCCACCGACTGACCTCTGTAGACCCAGGTCAAGCGGCCTGGAGAACAATGATGTCGTCAGACTCCGAGGAGTCTGCAAACATCTGCCGAGCGCCTGAGCCACCTCCACGTGCAGAGGTTGATCGGGAGTGAGCGTGACAGACAACCTATGGGGCAAACCCTGACCCAACCGAGAATCCTTGGTCAGGGCCCCAGTCTTCGGTAGAGCAGCCAGTTTCGGCCTAACAACCAGTGCTGGATTCGGCTCCTCGACTACGAGGGGTTGTTTCAGCCTCTCAGGTGACAGCCACTTAATGGCCGGAGAAGGCGATGGAGTTGGCTTATTCACGGACAATAGGAGCTGCTGCCACATTAAATCCTTGTAGCGACGATGCAACTTGCGCCGGAGCCTATCCTCCAAAGAGGACGACGAGGATGAGCAGTGCCGCAGCTTTCCATGGGGCCGAGACCGCCGACTTTGGCAGGACCGGCTGGACCTGGAAGAGGTCCGAGACCGAGACCTTCGGGGAATCCGAGGGTGAGTCAGAGAGGGGAAGGGGGAAACCCGCTCCTCCCTCGGTTCAGGGACCTTAACCGGGGACTCCGGCACAGGCAAGTCCTCGGATTCCACCGGGGGAACCGGTGAAGTAGGGTTGTAGGCATCACCAGTCGACAAACCATCCGACTGGTTGAAAAAAATCTCGACTGCGTCAACGGGTGTCTCAGCCGGCTGACCTGACGAGGACACTGTGAAGCCAGCGGCCTTAGCCGCAACCTCGACTGAAGTCGAAAGTCGAACATCCTGAGAAAGGGATCTCTCCCTCTCCCACGAATGTCGATGGTGGGACTTACCTTTGGAGTCCTTCTTTTTGGACCGACTGGAATGTCCCGATTGTCCTTCTCCCTTGCCGGAGAGGGATTGGCAAAGCTCCTTAAAAGAAGCTGTATATGAAGAGCCCAAGGAGAGCGGGATAAATGCCGCGACCGAGGAAGAAGATGATGCGGCCTGGGCCACCTCCTCCTCGAGGGCAATCATCTGCTCCAACTGATCCGCGGAGCCCGCTGCCGGACACTGCCCATCGGACCTCCTTCGACTTGACCAGTGGATATCGTTTTTCAGGGCGCCCCAAAAGAAGTTGAGCAGTGCGGTCCTCCGAGACTGAAGCCGAAAAGGATTTGCACAAATCGCAAGCCTGCGAATCGTGGTCGAGTCCTAGGCAGTAAAAGCACGTGGAGTGCGGGTTGGTCCGGGACATCTTCTGCCCACGGGGCACAGACGAAATCTGGGAGTCGATTTGTCCATCGCAGCCGCGAGGGAAAAAGAAGACCGAAGTCTTGTAAATTTGAGAATAAGTTTCGGATTAACCGAAAAGTGTGGATCCAGGCCTAAAACGCAGAGCACTAAGGAAGGAACCTGAGCTTCCAAGCGGTAAGGAAGATCTGGCGTCATGAGGTGGAGCCGAGAGTTTTACCACCCGGGTGGGTGGGAAGAGCCAGCTTGAAGACCTTCCGGCAAGATTTAAAGTGGCAAGGAACCTGCCAATAAGTGTGGATGAACAACATAGCCACGTCCCTAGAATTTTTTTTTCTTAGGCTCCTTCCACTTCCCCTCCTGCTCCTCCGAAGGATCCTCCTCTTTATCAAATAGCATGGGCGGATCAGGATTTCCCCTCTGCATCCTTCTCTTGATCCTCAGCACTATCAAAGTAGTGGGGAGGCTGTGGATCTAGCTGAGCATGATCATTCTGCTCTGCTGCACCTGGATGTGCCTTTTGCTCCCCCCCTACCTGAGGGGCCCGCCTTGGGTTTGGGAGTGTTAGTAGGGATGTCCTGTGGAACATCAGCACACAGTAGATCATTTAACAGCAGCAAAAAGTCTTTGCACAATTCAGCCCTGCCACTACCAGTTAGTATCCCAGGTGCACCCCTCCCCCTTCTTAAGGGTCTGGTTAGGGGGGACCAAAATAGAGGATACACTGCGTTACAAAATTAGGACAGACAGACCCGTGTGGAGGGTCTCATTATCCTTGTGTAGGTCTTACATCGCTTTAAAACTACATGTCTTCAATGAGCCGTAGCGCCATTGTCTTGTGCTAATATGCAGAAATGCAAAGTGCAACCTAATATAAAATTTGATGCCAAGTGTTCCTAAAATAAAAACTGATACTCTTCACCTTACTTCTGCAGGAACTAGCCTCTCCAATTCCTTACCCACTCACACCAAAACTGATGCGTCACCAGAAACGAGACCACTTACTGAGGTGGGGAACCTGCTTGGGATGCAGAGCCTCCTGGACAGAGAGTTTGTCCAATGTTCTTTAGAAGGAGCGCTTTGAATTTAAAATGTACTGTGGGGAGAAGTGTTCCCTGCCAAACAAGGCACAATGTTGCCTAAAAGCACTAGTAAATGTGCTAGAGACAGGAAGGTGCGTGCACAGGCACACGTCATGGCTGTGACGTCACACAATGATGCCTGTCATTATCACTGTGTCAGCATGAGCTCGACCACCCTGGGCGCAGAACTCACACCCAGAAAGTGCTGAGGAAGACAACAGTGCGAAAACTCACTGGCAAGATGCCAGCAATGGCGATTTGTGTGTGTGGCTCATCCGAGCTGACAAAAATGCGATAATCAGCGCAATGTCAGTCATGAACCACATGTCACAGTGGGAGGCTTCAAAACACTCAAAAACAAAAGCAGCAGAGCACAGGGGTTATAGATGCCAATGTTTTAAACTAATAAAACCCCAACTCTATACAACTGCCCCAAGCACCAACAACCTCACACTGCTGAGGCAGCAAATATTACCACAAAATAACTAGAAAGGAGGGAGAAGGAAGGAAGGGTTCCCTGTCCACAGCACTTGGGGGAAGAAGGAGTGCCCAATCAGTCAGTCTTTATTTTACCAGGCATAACATCACTGAGAGACAATCTCATTTACAAGATGGACCTGGGCAGTCACATATGACAACAGTAACATAACAGATGATTTTTACAGAGCATCACAGAAACCACAAGGGGGAAGGATCCATACAAGGGCATGGTAGAACAGTACATAAAGTTCTCAGCATGCACAATATTCATAATATTTACATAATATATACAAAAGAGGTACAATGATGGAAGACTAATAGTTAGGAAGTTAGCAAGAACAATCCAACTACAGGGGAGAGGTCAAGGTACAGAATAGTAGGACAGCGGGCTGTCAAGGGAAGCATTTACAGGACTTGCTGAAGGTGCGTGCGACTAGAGTTTTAAAGGTGGCCAATTTGACAGGAATCTCTATTTTTAAGGTTTTTTGGACATTATTCCACAGGACGGGAATAACCTCCAAAGGAGAAATCACTTACCCGGAAGGGCACATGGCTAAGAAAAGGCAAGGGAGACCTGCAGAACACCCTATACCAAAGCACTGGCTTGTGGTCCCCAATTCATGCACAGTAAGCAGTGAAAATGGGGTAAAAGGATGGCAGGTTAGTCACTCTGAAAGCCATAGCTTAACAGACAATTTCTAACTTTGAGGGTGCTCCTTGAAAATCATGTAACCCAACCTGCTTCACAGCTGCAAAAATCTGGCCTAGAAAAACTGTAGATCGAAGAAAATCTGAAAGAGATCTCCTATGCTGTCTATCCTTTGGTGGCACAGCAAAAACTGGGGAATTTCGGCCCTCGTAATGTTTTTATGCCCAGGGCACTATGCTGACAGCTCCGGGCTGTGCCACTGCCCCAGCAGGGGTGTTTATTATCCCATAAGTGATAACACCCATTGACAATGTGGAGCAATACAGGATATAAAATATGGGACCGCTGTGGATTTTAGTCTGCCTTGAATCAGTGTTATGGTATGGTTGCATTTTCATTAGCGCATATCACTACATACCTTACAGGTATACACTCAGTCACAAGAACTTAAGGTAAAAACCTCACTTGCCTTGGGCACTTATCTGCATTTAACTGGTGTGACTGCCATGTAGGGAGGTTGTGTTCTTATTGAGCACATTTAAATGCCTCAGGTTACAAAAAAAGCAAAAACTGAACATAGATGCAGTCTCGTGGCAGCCAGGGCACAGATGCTGGTACACAGTTGTAGCGCTGTTGGTACACCCAGCAGACTGGTATGTAGTATGCGATGTGGAAAGCGGCTTCATATAAAGACTGTAAACAAGCTTAGCAAAAAGGAAAAAAAATCTATTTTGTATTTAATTTCAGCCAGAAAATTTGACAAGATGCAGTCTCTGCTCCTTAGAACTTTGAAGTAAAAAAAAACAAAAAAAAACCTAGCATTGGTATGTCGGTTACAATATTGTATAAAGCAAAATTAGTAGAAGGATAAGTTTTTTTTTTTTTTGCCTTACAGTGGTCCAACCCAACAGGAAACCCTTTGAAGAACTACAGTGTGTCTTGTACAAGAAAACGTGAATACAATAAATAAAGGAAAAACTAAATAAGTACATAAACTAGAAGAAAATCTATCTGAAGCAATAAGTAGTTCTGGGCTCAAACTAGATAGTCTGTGCACTACAGCAGTGGGAAAATAGAAGCTCATGCGGTAGGTATCGGCGCTGCTGGCATGCATGATGCTGTATACTAGGGCCATGCACCACAGTCACTGACCCCCAAAGTTCTGGTTCTGTATAGTTCTGCTTCCTGTTCTTCAGAGCAAAGAGTGGGGCTCTATAAGAGGAAGTAAGCTTTTAGAAGATCCTTCACACCCAATACAAGGAATAACACAAATAATTTACTACTGTGTGGTCTAAAACTGATTAACTCCTCACTGCAGGGGTTGATGTTAGCATTAATTTACTAGATTGTGGCACAGTGCAAATTGCCTCTGGCTAATGCAGTTACCGACACATCTGTCCATGATGGTTAGAGTGAAGAACTGTGCTAAAATTAACTGTTCTTCACTTCTGAGAGTGGCAAAGGGCAGTAAGCACGAAGTTATTAAAACTGAACTGCTGATCTGAACTCCCAACATATGCTTTAATATGTCTTTGTCTTTTGAAATCCTCAGTAGAATCTGACCAAGGATAAGCACAACCTTCTGTGGGCAGTGCAGATTCTTGTTAACTTGTCCAGCTGCCCGTTATAAATAAAAGTTACGGTCAACCCCGTCACTGTCTCCTTGTGTATATCCAATTCAGCACTGTCACAGAGTAAATCAGTGAAGAGCAGACATAAGCAAGGATACAGGAAGCACCACTCAGCACTGAAGGAGATTATTAGTTAAACATAAAATCAGTATTTATTTCAGTTGATTTTTGGCATCAGGTGACAGGGATACTCAACAGTTGGCTGTGGGTGGGATTTATTTTTTTTAAATATACACAAAAGAGGCAGAGCTGTTTGAACTTTCATGCTGGGGGAGGGTGTGTGGGTTATCAGTAGCTGAGAATGCTTTTTAATTATTTACACACACAAAAAAAAACTTTAAAAATTAACAAATCACTAGCTAAAATGCAAGGCACGTGAGCCCGTCTTGGAATCTCTTTCTCATCAAACCATTCAAGCTCTACTCTCCTGACTGTGCCACCAGAAACTGTCATCACAACCTTGCTGTGCATAACAAGCTACCTATTTTAACCTTAGAGAACGGCTAAAGTAAAACTACCATTCTGATTGGCTGAAACACCCTGCCACCCGGGCCGTTATTTCTTAACAACGGCTCGCTTCAAAACAAGTGCCAGTTCGATCATTCAGCAAAGTATACTTGGCAGCCGCCATTCTATTCTCCACGCTTACTGAGAGGGCACCTGCACCTGAGCCCCACCACGCTATAGCACTAAAATCATACCAACAACCTGATATGGCCTCCAGAACTGCTTGTGTTCCTCCTAGACACCGGAAAAAAAAAACTATTTATAAACAGGTTACCAGCTCACTTAACCTTCTGACCTTCCGTGTTCAGTTTTCGATCACTCGGTATACTTGCTCTCTCTCTCTCTCTCTCTAATGCTTATCCTCGCTTTTATACCCAACTGCACACTCACGCCACACTTGTAACCATCCCACATTGGAATGCCAATACCTGTCTGTAAATATTAGCAGGCTGTATTTCTCCCGTTCTCGCACAGCGCTCTTCACTCGGTCTGTGTGTGTGTGTATCACACAGAGATAAAACAGGAGCAAAACCTAATTCAAAAACTGCATAGAAAAACACACATTAGTAACCTCTAGTGGTCATTCCAGCACTTCACACTAGGGACTACTTTACAAAAAACATTACTGTTTAGTTACTTATTTTTTTATATCTATTTTTTTTTTTTTTTTTACTCTTTCCAAAACTGGCATCTCTGACCCATTATCTAAGTATAATACCCTCCAGGGTGGGCGCTATGGGATATAACGGACCTTCCAGGGGCTATAAGGCCCTCTGCCTGCGGCGTCAGGCCTCATTACGCCCCTGGGCGGTTCGTTATATCCCAATAACGCCCACCCCATCGGGTATTATTACATACATCCTAGGCACACACTTTCATAGTAACATTAAGCCATTTTCCAGGTTGTGCGCAGCTATCATATGCTAAATACTTCGCCAGGGGAAGGACGGTGTAATTGTTTGGTTTGACCTCCTGCCTCATAACTTCCTAGAGCAGAGGCACAAAAATCTCATGGCAACCACATCTCCTAGTTTGTTTAATTGTTTAAAATACAATCAACAAGTTTATTTTTTTTTATTTTGGGGTGGCAGTACTAACAGCGTACCATATACATTTAAAATATCAGCGTGCTTAACAAAAAAAAAAAAAAGGCATCCATCTTAAAGGAGAACTGCCTTGAATCTGCAAACTTGTGTTTTGTTTTGTTAAAGCCACGTTTCAAACACTGGTTCACGGTCTGTTACTGTTCCATCTTTACTGATTTTTTAGTAAACTCAGTGGGTGTTCCTATTTACATACAACTGGTAAACTCAACTTCAGAACAGTATGATGTAGTTTATGTCCTTGTTAAGCACTGGTGTAGTTGTCAAAGAACATCAGTGGTTCAAGGGAACAAACTACATCATACAGTTCTAAACCAGTACTGAATACCAGTCTGTTAATAGAATCACTCACAG
Organism: Neoceratodus forsteri; assembly: GCA_016271365.2. NCBI lineage: Eukaryota > Metazoa > Chordata > Ceratodontiformes > Ceratodontidae > Neoceratodus > Neoceratodus forsteri. The sequence continues at coordinate 1,279,514,682 of CM057453.1, forward strand.
ATTTTTTTTTTTTTTAACTTAAAAGTCAATAAAGATGAAAAACTGCTTCTACAGGAAATAAAGTTACTTGCAGGCCCAATGCAGTTCTCCTTTAAATATCATAACAATGTTAAAATACCCTTTATTTTATTTTTACTGGTAGCATGAAGATATTAACCTGGTCTCTGCTGAAATTCAGGGGGATAGTCAATCCTTGGTCTCTTTCTGGTGTTATGCATGTCATAATCCTCTGCTCGACGCCTACACAAATTAGGTAAACACAGTTATTAACAGACAAAAACAAGCATTCAGCAATCTTAACATAACAGAACTGCCCTGGGTAATTCAAATTCCAGTAACTTAAACTACATGAAGTAAATTAAAACTAAACACCGCTATGCACTTTAGCACATCAATCAGTGCACAGGGATTCTAAACAGACCAGGTGTACATAACTGAAGCACCAGATTTGGCAAAAACAAAAAAAAAAAACACATTTGCTATCATCAAGTAGAAAAACTTACTCAGAAGTCTTATATAAAAACTAGGTATCACTGTAGCATTGTTGGAACACTCAAAATTAAAACTGCCAACTATGGTAGCCAAATCCAACTATGAAAAAACAGCAAATTTACAAATAAAGTTGGCTGGCTTCCGTTATTTTGGAGAGGGACTATCAGACTTGGCTAATGCACATAAAAAACTTTCAAATAATTTTGTTTCCCCATAAAGGTCTTTATCTTCCTTATGCAGAACGGGCGGCTTCTCAGCTCTGTCCCTGTGTACTGCGGCCATCTCTTACCTCCTTCTCATTTTGGGAGGGGGGGGTTCTATCCTTTGCGGTCATCCCCCCCCCGGCAGTAGAGCCGGGGAGGAGTAACACCCCCCCGTCACACATTCAAATTGGTCCCGGACTGGAACGGCAGGGCTTCATGAAGTCCATTCTCCATTTTTTCCTCCCGTTTTTCTTCCAGGGCCCACAAAAGTGCAATGGGAATGAATTGTGTGCTCCATAGACACACTCCCAGCACTCTGTACGAGGGATCCCTTCCTCAAACTGTGAATCTTATGCACTGCCACCCAGATACCTCCAAGTGGCAGTCCCAACAGAGAGGCACACACCCCACCCCCGGCTCCAGGAGGACAGCACTCACCCGGCCAGCTCCAAAGCAACCCACGTCAAGTTTCCAAACTCAGATCGTCGGTGTGGTAGGAGGCAAGGTGCTCACAGCCTCAGCCCTCCATGCCACTGGGCCGGCTCAAAAAATCTTTCAAATTGTCAAAAAAAAAAAAGTTCAAAAGCAGCTTGTGAAAAAGTTGGCAGAAGTACCTGGTGATTAAAAATACCAGTATAATACTAGCATCAACCCAAAAAAGGTTGACACCAAGTATTACTGAACCAATTCTTAATTTCACAGCAACAGAAAGCATGTCTAATAACTGAACAATTAAGCAAACTAAAATTTAACAGCTGAGACCCTCTCTTACAGAACTCAAACAGATAGGCTAAATGTGTCTTCACCTGTTATTATACCCAGTTACTACAGTATTTGTATAAAGGGATGTGTTCCGCTTTGACTGTGGTTAGAAGGCAGCTACAGAATATAAAAAAAAGATGGCATAGGCAGGCATCTACTGCACTGTTCTTTCTTTTCATGATACAAATAAATATGATGCATGTAAGCTCGGAACACATTCATAACCCCGTCCAAAATGGAATGCCAGCTCCACTCAACACTATACTGACAGCTACTAGGTTAGATATTTTTTACTTTACAAAATAAGTACCATGATGCGACCATTTAAAAAAAACTAATCTATTCTGAATTTTAAGTTCCCTTTTGTAAGATCCGATTATTTTTCCTAGCAGCTTTCTGTTGCTGATCTCATGTCTATTCGAGAACTTTTTGGGGTGGGGAAAACCTGTTTAAATACAATTCTATTTCAGTTACTGATTTGATTTATTGATTCAGGTTTTTCCCCTTTTCAGAAAATACCTTGTGTTGAATCAAAATGAAAGCTAGCCACTTTACCAAAATGTGCTCTGTTTTTGTCTGCTATACAAATGCTTTAGCAAACGGCGATATTTAAGCCCAATGCAAAATTGTGTCTGATTGTACCTTTCCAGTAGGTTATGGTATGGATAATTTAAAGAGAACCAGTCCTGGTAATATTACAACCCCTCCCCCAAAAAACTGGAAGCTCACTTACCTCTGTAGGAGCTCCTCTGCACAAAAACAGCTTTTGAAATTATGCCCTCGAGGGAAGGGATCGTAAATTGCCTGACGGGCTAGCAGCACAATCCCTTTACACTTTTTTGTTGCTGGTCACGTCCCATTTTATGTCGTGGCAACAGGTAGCGTGCTCCATTTAAGTGCATGGAGCGTGACTTTAAAGAGGGTCTCTGGCCAAAAGTGCTACTTTGTAGAATTAGAATAAGCATACCCCTAATAAATCACATACCAACAATTAGGTTTCTGTGTTACTTCATTTTAAAGTTGTGGGCTATTCTGTAACCCTGATTTCACTACCTGTTCAAAAAAAAACAGTTTCAGTGTAGTGCTGCTGCTGATGTCTCTTCAGAACTCAGTCTAGTCTTCCGTCAGCAAGCTTACAGGACCCGTTTCTCCAAAATTTAAAAATCATGTGCAATGGTTTTTATAAGTGAAAGCAGCAGCAACATTCAAAAAACATTTCTATAAAAACTGTGTGTTTCAGGTTTTAGAACAAAGTTGACAAATTCATATTTTAATGCTTTTCTGATGGGGTCCATTTCTCTAGGGATGCTGAATGCTGAGTTAGCATACCTCCAGACTGCGGATACCATTTGGGTGCTACTCTACTGTGTCTGTTAGGAAGTTGTATTGCTACTAGCATTGCATAATGTTGGTAATGTCACTGCTGTTTGTCAATGTCAGCTTTATAATAAATTTTAAAGAGCACCTTTCCCAGTCTTTCTGACTTTCATGCATACCATTTTTCTTGCACCGATTCTGGAACTGTATTTCATTACTGTTCTCTGCAGTTAGTTTTTGCATTCTGCAAAATGAATGAAATGCAATTACAGAATCAGTGCAAGAAGGGGTGTTATATGCATGAAAATCAAAAGGACTTTGAAAGGTGCTCTAAATCTCAATCTCTCAACAAAATATTGTGTTTTATAAGATGTCTTTCTAGCAGTTGAAACTCAACCTTCCTTTTCTTGTAAACTTCATGTCCTGTCTTTCACAAAATGCGGTACTTTTTGCATAAAAAAGTCAAAAGGACTGGGAAAGATGTTGACAGCAACTATCTTCTCTCAATCCCTATGCTTTGTTACACAGGCAAAAGAAAGTCAATTTTACAACAAAAAAACATACTGACAAGGCATTTGGATTTTGGCATAACGCATTACTAACGGGGTTTATTGGGGAGGAACATAGCATCTATACTGAGTATAGATGGTAGTTTTCCCTTCCAAAATTGTTGCGACTGCACTGTACTACAGTGTGAGTCACTCCTCTGCCCTACAGTGATGCAATCGGGAGCCAGAAGCCCAGCAGCTGAACGGTAAAGGCAAGTGCAGCAGGGCTCAAAAACACATCCAAATTATGGAAGGCAGAGTAAACCTTGGCCAAAAATAATAAATGCACACACCCTTTCAGGTCTAGTACTGCATATAATAATTACAAGATGTAACTTTTTGGACCATCATAAAAGGTGCTCTTTAACAGGGGGCCTAACATGCGTTAATTCCTGCTAGTGGTGGAAGTGTTAGCCCTGGTAATATTATCATTTTAATATGGAATACAACACAGATGAGTCTGAATGTAGGTTAAGTAACAGCCTTTCAGGGAGAAAACACTAGGGGCCAGATATTCAAAACTCTGCACCTGGCGCAAATAGATTGTGCCACATTTGCACCGGACAGCTATATTCAGAAGGCCAAACAGTATCGGTGCAACATGGTAGCGCCAACGCTATGAGATAATATATGTGCTGCACAAAAGTGAGGGGCAGGGACATGTATACAGGCGAAACGGTATATTCAAAAGTATAGCGATGTACAACGTGTGTCAGCACAACATGTAGCGCAGCACAAATTACCGCCCACGAAAAAGTGGTCTTAATGCCAGGCAAACCCAGGATGGGGGTGTGTGGACACAGCAGTAACAGGGAACAAGGCTGTATGCATCCAATGAGTAGGCATTGTGGGCGGACGGCCACCCTGGGCCACTCAATATGCAGACACACAAACTGTGGAATGCAATGCCTCAACAGTGCTGTGAAGTGAACACTCATGTAAATGTTACAACTGAGCTAGAAACCACTTGCAACAACAAACTATCTGTACGGTATTGTAATGTGTACGTAATGTGATATTTGTGTATTGTGTGTTGTGCATTATATGAGAAGAGCTCCCAAAGCTAAGTGCTAGTTACTATATTTTTCAGTTTTAAAAGTGCTTTGTTTTATGTAAATTTAGGTGATTATGAAAGATAACCCCGTAGGCTCTAGGAAGATATAAAATTTGTGTGGTAGATATTGATTAGAAGTCAGAAGGATCATTTGTTTAGTGTGATCTTTCAACTCTGATGTAGTTAACGTTAATACTATAGTTTAAACCATTTCAGTATGTACCTTTGGTGGTGTCCGATATTGAAGACCTAAGTGTCATTTGTGGGTAGTCTGTTTTAGTAGGTACTTTATCTATGTTAAACAACGGAGTATCCTAATACTGTACAGTACATTATATCTTTTTATGCTGTCTCTGATTTTTTCTTTCTCCAATCTTTTAGAGCTGTTTAGTTACTGTGGCAGCCAATCAGAGGTGTGGTACTATGTTCTTACTTATAGTCTGAGGTGCTTTTGGCTGCTAATTTCTACTCTTTTAAAAGATTACATTTTTTTTCTATTTTAAAAAAGTTAAATCAGCTTGGTACGTTGTCACCTGTTTGTTGTTGCCAAGCAGCAGATGTTTCTGCATTGAGTTCTGGTTCTGTGATAGAATCTGTATTAGTAGAAGGGTTGGTAAGACTTAAGTAATTTTTGATTTGGATAAGATATAATACAAGTAAAACAAATTTATAATTTTTGTATTTATACAAGGTTAAGGGACTACGGGAAGTGTAGGAAGTACACCATATATTTTGTTTCGGGTGGTGAGAAATTAATTCCATCAGCTGATATTTAAGCAATAAACCACGACAGGGTGTGGGTTATGCTGGGATTTACCACAGATGGCATGGTTTGGCCACGAGGCCACAGGCAGAGTGGTCAAATCCTGGTCAGTCGTGCTAAATCCCAGCATTACCCACACCCTGGAGTGGTTCATTGCGATTATACAATGGCCTCCATTTTTTGAGAGACAACAAAACAGCAGTTAGAGTTGTTTTGTATTTTCAGCTATTTTAATAGAATGTATTGGTCCGCCAGAAAAAAATGGTTCTGTACTGTTAGGGAGATAGTCTTCAGCTTGGAGGATCCTAAGCGATGGGTGATATTTTTGCATGTCCCCCATTTGGTAGGCAGTTTTTTTTTTTTTATTTTAATAAAATGTGTATATCCAGCATTTGTTATCTGTGTTACTATGCATGCAGCATGAATGCAGCTGAAAAGGGAGATGGCCAAAGTGGGAATGCGGAAGTTCGGGGGGTGTCAGTGAGACCGACTAATTTGATAGGCATCGTAGTTTTTTATTTTAAATAAAATATCCAAACCCGGATAAACTGTGCATATTCAGAGTTTTTTCTGTGTTGGTTCCTACAGCGATCCTATGTGAACGAAAGGAGCTGAAGGGGGAAGACAGCCGATGTCATGGTGCAGCAGTTCAGCGTGTGGTTCCGCAGTCAGTGGGTGAATTTGAAATGTAGTGTTCATTTAGCTTTTTTTTTTTTTTACTTATTGGGAGAGAGCCTGCGATTGCATCTATAAGAGGGTGTATGAGACAGAGCGAACACTGCGCCATCTTTAACCTTTTTGTTCCGGGGTAGTGTAAGGTCCTATGATTGGGACAAAGTAACCGTTTTTTCTAGTGCCTGAGATTTTATTATTTTTTTCAAGGGGGAGTAAATAATTAAAAGTAGTAGTGAAGCAGAAGAAGCCAGGAGTTTGAGTACCTGTTATGCGCTATAGAATACGGAAATGGAGGCAACTGACAGGGAAAAACAGACTGCGAGGGAGAGGAAATACAGGTTACTCACCTGTAACAGGAGTTCTAGGAATGGTATATGTTGTTCATCCACACTGTCTGGCAGGTATCCTTGCCGCTTTAAATTTTGCCGGAAGGTCTTCAAGCTGGCTCCTCCCACCCACCCGGGTGGTAAAACTCTCGGGCTCCGCCCCATGACGCCAGATCTGGCCCGCTGGAAGCTCAGGTTGTGCGTCGAAGCCGGGGAGGTCGGGTGGGTTGTGTGGATGAACAACGTATACCATTCCTAGAACTCCTGTTACAGGTGAGTAACTTGTATTTCTAGGGACATGGATATGTTGTTCATCCACACTATCTGGCAGACTCCTAGCAGTTCTCCGGAGGAGGGAGGCAAGACGCACACCCCCTACTTAGGGAATAGAGACTGGAGAAACAAGGCCTCAAAACCAGCATCCCGGCGTGACTCAAGGTCGATGTGGTAATGGGTGATGAAGGTGTGTGCTGACTTCCAGGTAGCAGCCCTGCAGATTTCCTGGATAGGGACGTCCCTGGAAGCAGCCACCGATGCAGCAGTATGGCGGGTAGAATGAGCTCTTATCCCCTCTGGGAGGCTCCATGCCCGCCAACATATAGCAGAGATCTATGCAGGAGGTGACCCACCTGCCTATCGTCTGCTTGGCTGCAGGTCTGCCAGGTGCGGCTTCAGCATAGGTGACAAACAGCTGGTGAATCTCTCCTCGAATTTCAGCCGTGCGCTCCTTATAGTAAGCTAGCGCCCTTCTAGGGTCCAGAGTATGGGGCCTATATTCGGCATCCGAGGTGTGATTGGGGTAGAACACCGGCAGAGTCAACACCTGGTTAAGGTGAAACTCCGACACTACCTTCGGAAGGAATTTCGGGTGGGGGCGCAGGACAACCTTGTCGCTGTGGAAGACCAGGTAAGGAGACTCGATGCAAAGCGCCTGGCGCTCTCCCATCCTTCTGGCTGACGTGATAGCCACCAAGAAGGCGGTCTTCCACGACAGGTGAGAGAGTTCACACCTGTGCATTGGTTCGAATGGCTTGCCCATGAGCTTTGCCAGTACCAGCAGTAGATCCCACGGAGGTGGAGGTTCTCGCACCAGAGGAAATGTGATCAAGGCCTTTGAAAAAGCGCCAGACCACCTTCTCCTGCGCCACTGACTGCTTCCCGGCCCGCGCCTGGTAAGCAGAGATGGCTGCCAGGTGCACCTTAAGGGTCATCGACCTAAGCCCTTGCTGAGAAAGGGACCAAAGGCAGTACAATATGCTCGCCAAGGAACAGGAGGAAGGGTCCAGGCCCTTGCCCTGGCATCAAATGGAAAATCTCTTCCATTTGAAGGCGTAGCATTTTCTGGTCGACTCCTTACGGGACGCCTCAACTACGTTGAGGACCTCGTTGGAAAGACCCAAGGCCTGGAACTCTAGCTGCTCAGGAACCAGGCCGTCAGGTGCAAGGATTGACGGTCCGGATGGAATACCTTCCCCGATTGACTGAGAGCAGGTCCAGGCGAGCTGGAAGCTGCCTCGGGAGCCTGGAGCTGAGGCTGAGGAGATCTGGGTACCAGTACTGGTGGGGCCAGTCTGGGGCTATCAGAATCACCTGCGCCTTGTCCCTCCTTGCTTTGAGAAGCACCTTGTGCATCAAGGGGAACGGGGGAAAGGCGTAGAAGAGGCCCGGGGTCCACGGCCTCGAGAAGGCATCACCCTGCAGCGATCCCTGCTGAGGGGGCGGCATGGAACAGCCTCAGCCGCATTCTCCTGGAGGCAAACAGGTCCACCTGAGGTGTGCCCCAATGGGAGAATAGATCTTGTACTACCTCCGCAGGGAGAGACCACTCGTGGGACGCAGCCCCTATCCGGCTTAGGGCATCGGCCAGGGTGTTGGAGGCTCCTGCCACATGAATGGCTAGGAGATCCGCCTCCAGGCTGAGCACGAGTGACCAGATGCGGAGAGCTTCCTTGCATAGAAGCATGGAGCGCGTCCCGCCCTGGCGGTTTAGATAGTACATGGTCGTGTTGTCTGTCTGGACCCGGACTACCTGACCCCGAAGAAACGGAGCAAAGGCGGTGAGAGCTAGGCGGACCGCTCGGAGCTCCTGCAGGTTGATGTGGCATCGGAACTCCCTCGGGGACCAGAGGCCGTGCGCTCGGTGTTCCCCCAGATGGGCACCCCAACCCATCAGAGAGGCATCGGTCGATAGACCATCGGCTCGGGGCGGACAAACGGGATGCCCTCCTGCAGATGAACTGGAATGGTTCACCACTGGAGAGCGTTCCACATCCCCTGGGTCACCGTCACTAGCTGGTCCAATGGATCGCAGCGTTGGGACCACTGGCTGGCCAGCCCCCACTGAAGGGGGCGCATGTTCCAGTGGGCCCAACGGACCACGCTGGTACAGGCCGCCATGAGACCCAGGAGGCGCAGGAAGTCCCGGGCAGGGCGAACTGCCCAACCAGAAATGACTGGGCAAAGGAGGAAAGAACCTCGACCCTGTCCGCCGAGTCGGTCTGGCTTGAAGAGAGTCGAGCCTGCCCCGATGAAAAGAATCACCTGCTTCGCTCGAGTTCCAACTTGGCCTCGCTTGATGAGAGGCCAACCTGAGAGCAAACCTGGAGGGCCAGATCTCTGGACCGCCTCCACCTGTCTGAGGGCTGCTATCAGCCAATCGCTCCAGGTAAGGGTAAACCCGACCTCGGCGCAAGAGGGAATGCTGTCACCACTGCCATGCATTTGGTGAAGACCCTGGGAGCTGGAGATAAGCCGAAGGGCATGGCTTGGAACTCGAAAAGGGATCCCTCCGCTCGAAAGCGAAGGAACCTCTGATGTGACGGACGGATAGGGACGTGAAAGAACATGTCCTGCAGGTCCAGAGAGCAGAACCACACGCCGTGTTCCAAGGCTGGTATTATCTGAGCCAGAGTGACCATCCTGAAGGTTCGAGACCTTAGGAACTTGTTTAGGTCGTGTAGGTCGAGAATGGGGCGCCAGCCCCCCGTCCGTTTCGGAACCAGGAAGTACCTGGACACGAACCCCGGGTTTGATGGGGGGTCCGCCACCTCTCTTATCACCTCCTTCTCGAGGAGGAGAGCGATGTTGCCTCGGCGAGCTGACAGCGAGGCTTCGGAACCCGAGGTGCGACGGCTCTGAAGGGTGGGGCCTGCTCGAACTCCAGAGGCAGGCCCTTTCCCACCACCTCCAACACCCACCGGTCTGCGGTGATAACGGACCAGGCAGAAAGAAAATGGCGGAGCCGCCCCCCCCCCACGGAGGGGCACCTGGGGTGAGGCGACGGGGTTGGGGCGACACCCCTCAACCCGTCACTGCGCAGGCTTGGAGGAAGGACCGGCTGAGTGACCTCCAGGGCCTTTACCTCCCTGCTTCCTGGAGGAGGAAGCCGCGGGCTTGGGTTTGGGACGCCAAGCGTGAGCCTGCTGGCCCTGATGCTGCTGGCCTGGATGTGCCGCGGGCGCGGACGGACGAAAGGGCTTGGGTTATGGTCTGTAACCCTTGTCCCTCTGAGCAGATGAGACCGAGTCCAAAGTGGCATTGGACTTTTCGATCCTCTGGAGGTGGCCTTCCACTCCAGGGCCGAAGAGGTCGGTCCCCAGGAAGGGGACATCCGCCAATTTGTGCTGGGTATCCGCTGTGAAGGTGGATATCCTCGGCCATGCCCGACGCGCAAGCAGTCACTCGCGGCCGCGACTGACCTGGCGATGAGTCTCCAATGTCCAGAGCAGTCTGAAGTTGCTGCTGGCCACCGCCCGCCCTGGTCCCGCACCTGCCTAACCGTGGTCTGCAGGTCAGCCGAGATGAGGGACTACCTGGCCCAGGAGCCCAACAGGCATAGGAGAAATGTGCCATAAGCACGCGCCGAGCTGGCCTGACGAAGGCCAAGGGAGGACGTAGCGCAGACTTTCACCGCGCATAGTCCAATTTTGGACTCTTTGTCGGAGGTTTGTCCACATCCCTAGCGCTTCGCACGCCGGAAACGCTGTCGGTAACTAACCCTCGGCTGAGGGATGTTCCGAGAAACCGGACAGGGAACCGGAGACCGTGATACTTCCTGGGCATCCTGGCCAGGGCAGGGCAGGAAGCTAGGGCGCTGCCAGAGCTGCAAGGCCGGGCCACAATGGCCTCGCCACAGGAAAGGCCTCAGGGGAACTCGTCCAATATCTCCGTGAGGGGATACTTGGCCCGCTTGGATACGGGCTCGAGCTGCATCCCGGTGGACTCCGAGATGAGCCTGAGCAAACCCAGGAAGGACGAAGGGCTGTCGTCCAGCGACTGACCTCCAGAGGACTCCAAGTCCACTCGCCTGGAGAAAAGGGAGGAATCGTCGTCGGACTCAGAAGAGTCCGCAAAGAGCTGCCTCAGGCCTGAGCCACCCTCCACCTGCCGAGGGTGATCGAGAGTGAGGGTGACCGACAGCCTATGGGGCAGACCCTGAGCCGACCGAGAGTTCTTGGTCAGAGCCCCAAACAGCGGCTGTGAAGGCGGAGGTTCCACCGGAATCGGTGGAGCAGCTGGTTTTGGCCGAACAACCGGCCTGGGAACAGGCTCCTCGAGTAAGACGAGGGGATGTTTCGGCTGCTCCGGTGACAGCCACTTAATGGCCGGGAAGGCGACGCCTGTTCCCGTCAGAAGGAGTTGTTACATAGGAGGTCCTCAGACGCCGACGTAACTTATGTCGAAGTTCCCTCATCCGAGGAGGAGGAGGAGGAGAGGACGAGCGGGCGCGCCGCTACTATGGTGCCGAGACCACCTATGACGGCGGATCGCTGGACCGCGAAGAAGTCCGAGACCGAGAACCTCAGCCTTCCGAGGACGGGGGGGAGGGGACGGTGGAACCGCCTCCTCGCCTCGGAGGGTTCACCGAGGCCCGGAACTGAGGCACTGGCAAGCCCGCTGGATCCGCAACTCCCACCGGGGAACTGGTGAGAGGATTGTCGCCGCGTCGACAACCCGGCCAACGGGTCGAGAAAGATCTCGACTGTGTCGACGGGCGCCTCGTCAACTGACCTGGACGGGACACCATGAGACCAGTGGCCGGTTTAACAATCGATCAAGTCGATGGCCGAAAACTCGAGAGAGGGACCTTTCCTGCTCCCAAGAGCGTCGACGGAGGGACTTACCCTTGTCTTTCTTCTTGGACCGAGAAGGTGGTCCAGCAGACGTTGGTCCCTCTCCTCTAGTGGAGAGGGACAGATAAAGCTCCTTAAAGGAAGCTGTGTAAGAGGAACCCAGGGATAGCAGGATAAATGCCATGGTCAAGGAAGATGCGGCCCGCGCCACCTTCTCTTCGAGGGGATCATCTGCTCTAGCTGATCCGCTAAGCCCGCTGCCGTGGAAACCGCCGACCGGGCCTCTTTTGACTTCACCGGAGGAAAACGTTTCTCAGGGCGCCCCAGTTGTAAACGGCCAGCACGGTCTTCAAGGACATAGGCTGAGAAGGAAGAGCACAGGTCGCAAGCCTGCGGGTTGTGCTCAAGGCCTAAACAGTAGACACACGTGGAGTGCGGATCCATCCGAGACATCTTCTGCCCGCAAGGGCACCTCTCGAAAACCGGGAGTCGACGTCCATCGAGTTCGAGGATAAAGACTCAAGTCTATAATGCAAAAACTTTAAATTCAGAAACCGAAAAATTAGGAACTAGTCTTATACGATAGCTGAGGGAACCTGAGCTCTGCGTAAGGAAGATCTGAGTTACATGAGCCGACTTATCACTGGCAGGAGGACATGATGATCTTCGCAAGATTTTAAGCGGAGGATACCTGCCAGACAGTGTGGATGAACAACATATCTATGTCCCTAGAAATACAGGTTACTCACCTGTAACAGAAGTTCTAGGAGTGGTATATGTTGTTATCCACACTTACTGGCAGGTTCCTTGCCACTTTAAATCTTGCTGGAAGGTCTTTAAGCTGGCTCCTCCCACCCACCCGGTGGTAAAACCTCGGCTCTGCCCCATGACGCCAGATCTAGCCCTGAAGCCAGGCTGGCGACCGGCCGGGAGAACGTGGTGGTTAGTGGATGAACAACATATGCCACCCCAGAACTCCTGTTACAGGTGAGTAACTTGTATTTCTAGGGACAAGGATATGTTGTTCAATCCACACTTACTGGCAGACTCCTAGCAGTTCTCTGGGAGGAGGGAGGCGAGGCGTGCATCCCCTACTTAGGGAATAAGGACTGGAGAACAGAGGTCCCAAAACCAGCTTCCCAGCGTGACTCAAGGTCAATGTGGTAGTGGGTAATGAAGGTGTGTGCTGACTTCCAGGTAGCAGCCCTGCAGATTTCCTGGATAGGGACGTCCCTGGAAGCAGCCACAGAAGCAGCAGTATGGTGGGTAGAATGAGCTCTTATCCCTTTGGGAGGCTCCATGCCTGCCAACCTATAGCAGAGATCTATGCAGGAGGCGACCCACCTGCCTATCGTCCGCTTGGCTGCAGGTCTGCCAGGTGCGGCTTCAGCGCAGGTGAGACACAGCTGGCGAACCTCTCCCCGAACATAAGCGGTCCGCTCCTTATAATAAGAGAGCGCTCTTCTAAGGTCTAGAGTATGGAGTCTATATTCAGCCTCCGAGGTGTGACTGGGGTAGAACACCGGCAGAGTCAACACCTGGTTAAGGTGAAACTCCGACACCACCTTCGGAAGAAATTTCAGGTGGAGGCGCAGGACAACCTTGTCCCTGTGGAAGACCAAATAAGGAGACTCGATGGAAAGCGCCTTGAGCTCTCCCATCCTTCTGGCTGACGTGACGGCCACCAAGAAGGTGGTCTTCCAAGAGAGGTGAGATGTCACACCTGTGCATTGGTTCGAATGGCTTGCCCATGAGCTTAGCTAATACCAGCAGTAGATCCCACAGAAGTGGAGGTTCTCGCATCTGAGGGGATATGTGATCAAGGCCTTTGACAAAGCGCCCAACCACCTTCTCCTGCACCACCGACTGCTTCCCGGCCCGCGACCGGTAAGCAGAGATAGCTGCCAGGTGCACCTTAACGGTTGCCAACCGAAGCCCTAGCTGAGAAAGGGACCACAGGTAGTCCAGAATGCTAGCCAAAGAACAGGAGGAAGGGTCCAACCCCTTATCCAGACACCAAATGGAGAATCTCTTCCATTTGAAGGCATAGCATTTTCTGATTGACTCCTTATGGGATGCCTCAACAACACTGAGGACCTCGTCGGAAAGACCCAAGGCCTGGAACTCTAGCCGCTCAGGAACCAGGCAGTCAAGTGCAGGGATTGAAGGTCCGGGTTGAGCACCTTCCCCTTGTTGACTGAGATCAGCTCCGGGTGGGCTGGAAGCCGCCTCGGGAGCCTGGAGCTCAGGATATCTGGATACCAGAACTGACAGGGCCAGTCTGGGGCTACCAGAATCACCTGCGCCTTGTCCCTCTTCGCCTTGAGAAGCACCTTGTGGATCAAGGGAAATGGAGGGAAGGCGCAGAAGAGGCCCGGGGTCCACGGCCTCAGGAGGGCATCCCCTGCTTGGGGGCATGAAACAGCCTCAGCTTCGCATTCTCCCTGGAGACAAACAGGTCCACCTGAGGGGTGCCCCAGTGGGAGAACAGATCTTGCACTACATCCGGCAGGAGAGACCACTCGTGAGATGCAGTGCCTATCCGGCTGAGGGCATCAGCCAGACTACTGGAGGCTCCTGCCACATGGATGACTAGGAGATCCACCTCCAGGCTGATCACGAGAGACTAAGTGCAGAAAGCCTCCTTGTACAGAGGCAAGGAGTGCGCCCCGCACTGTCAGTTTAGGCAGTACATGGTCGTGGTATTGTCCGTCTGGACCTGGACCACTTGACCCCATACAAACGGAGCGAAGGCAGTGAGGGCTAGTAGGACCGCTCGAAGCTCCAGCAGGTTGATGTGGCATCGAGACTCCTGAGGGGACCAGAGGCCGTGCGCTCTGAGCTCAACCAGATGGGCACCCCAACCCATCAGAGAGGCGGTCGTCAGAGTGACCGTCCGCTCAGGGCGGACAAACGGGATACCCTCCTGCAGATGAGCTGAAACGAGCCACCACTGGAGGCCGTCCCACATCTCCTGGGTCACGGTCACTGGCTGATCCAGAGGACCGGAGCGCTCTGACCACTGGCGGGCCAGCCCCCATTGCAGGTGACGTATATGCCAGTGGGCCCAACAGACCACGCTGGTGCAGGCCGCCACGAGGCCCAGAAGGTGCAGTAAGTCCCGGGCAGGGCGCAATTGCCCAACCAGAAATTACTGGACAAAGGAGAAAAGGACCTCGGCCCTGTCCGCTGGGAGCCATGCTCTGGCTCGAAGAGAGTTGATCTCTGCCCCGTTGAACTGAATCACCTGCGATGGCACAAGTTCCGATTTGGCCTCGTTGATGAGGCGGCCAATCTGAAAGCAAACCTGGAGGGCCAGATCCCTTGACCGCTCAACCTCAAACTTGAAGGGGGCTGCAATCAGCCAGTCGTCCAGGTAAGGGTACACCTAGACCTTTCGGTGTTGCAGGAATACTGTCACCACTGCCATGCATTTGGTGAAGACCCTGGGAGCTGGAGACAGGCTGAAGGGCATGGCCCGGAACTCGTAAAGGGATCCCTCTGCCCTGAAGCGGAGGAATCGCTGGTGAGACGGACAGATTGGGATGTGAAAGAACGTGTCCTGAAGGTCCAGAGAACAGAACCACCTCGTTCCAAGGATGGAATGATCTGAGCCAGAGCGACCATCCTGAAGGTGCGAGACCTTAGGAACTTGTTCAGGTCGTGTAGGTCGAGAATGGGGCACCAGCCCCCCCGTCCGTTTTGGGATCAGGAAGTACCTGGACACAAACCCTGGGTCTGGAGGAGGGTCCGCTACCTCCCTAATCACCTCCTTCTGGAGGAGCAGGGCAATGTCGGCTCAACGAGCCGACAGAGAGGCTGCAGAGCCTGTAGTTCCTTGTGCAGCAACGGACGATAGGGTGGGGACTGCTTGAATTCTAGAGGCAGACCCCTGCCTACCACTTCCAACACCCAGCGGTCCGTGGTGATACCGGACCAGGCGGAAAGGAAGTGGTGGAGCCCTCCCCCCAAGGGGGGAACCCGGGGAGGAGTGAAGAGGTTGGGGGCAACACCCCTCAACCCGTCACTGGGCAGGCTTGGAGGAAGGGCTGGCCGAGGAACCGCTTGGGCCTTTCCCTCCCGGTTTCCTGCTGGAGGAAGCAGCAGGCTTGGCTTTGGGGTGCCAAGTGCGAGCCTGCTGGCCCTGATGCTGGTGTTGCTGGGCCGGAAGTGCCGCAGTGGCGGAAGGACTAAAGGACTTACACTGCTGCTGGTGGCCTTTGCCCTTCTAGGCACACGTGAGAGTCCAAGGTGGTGTTGGACTTCTCGATCCGTTGGAGATGACCCTCCACCCTGGGACCGAACAAGCTGGTACCCAGGAAGGGAACGTCTGCTAGCTAGTGCTGGGTATCCGCCGTAAAGGTGGAGATCTGCAGCAAAGCTCTGCGGCACATGGTTACCGCGCCCGCCATCTGACCGGGCATACGAAGTCAGCCGGCGTCCAAATAAGTTTGAGCTGTTGTTTGGCCACCGCCCTTCCCTGGTCCCGCACCTGCTTGACCGTCGTTTGAAGGTCAGCCGGGAGACGAGGAGTCACCTCATCCAGGGATCCCAAAAGGGCGTGTGAAAAGTGTGCCATCAGGGCGGCCGAACTAGCCTGACGAAGGCAAAGGGAGGAAGCAGCACAGACATTCCGCCCGGAGTAGTCCAATTTCTTGGACTCCTTATCGGGTGGCTTGTCCACATCCCGAGCGTTCCCGAACACTGGAAAACGCTGTCGGTCACTAACCCCTCCGCAAAGGGGTGTTCCGCGAAACCGGAGAGTGAACCGGTAGGGACAGCATACTTCCGAGCCATCCTGGCTGAAGGTGCTAGACAAGAAGCTGGCCGCTGCCACAGATCCAGGGCTGGGCCAACAATGGCTTCGGCAACCGGGAAGGCCTCCGCAGGGGAATCCCCTTGGTCCAGTATCTCCGTGAAGGGATACTTGGCCCATTTTCAAACAGGTTTGAGCTTCATCCCAGTGGATTCTGAGATGAGTCAAAGCATTCCAAGGAACGAGGATGGGCTCTCGTCCACCGACTGACCCCCAGTGGACTCTGAGGTCAGGCGCCTGGAGAACAAGGAGTCATCGCCATCAGACTCCCAGGAGTCTGCGAACAGCGTCGAAGTGCCTGAGCCACCTCCACATGCCGAGGTCGATCGAGTGAGGGTGACCGACAACCTATGGGGCAAACCCTGACCCGACCGAGAATCCTTGGTCGGGGCCCCAGTCTTCGGTTGTGAAGGCGGAGGTTCCACCACTATGGGTGGTGCAGCCGGTTTCGGCTCGCCGAACAACTGGTGCCGCCGCCTCGACCACCACGAGGTGTTGCTTCGCCGCCCAGTGACAGCCACTTAATGGCAGGAGAAGGCGACGGAGTCGGGCTGGTCTCGACAACAAGAGCGCCACATTAAACTCGTGAGCGCCGGATGCAACTTGCGCCGAGCTCATCCTCCCAAGAGGACGACGAGGATGAGCAGCGTTGCCGCTTTCCATGGTGCAGAGACCGCCAACGGCGGGACTGGCTGGACCTGGAAGAGGTCCGAGACCGAGACCTTCGGGGATTCTGAGGGTGGGTCACAGAGGGGGCAGGGGAAACCCATTCCTCCCTCAGTTCAGGGACCTTAACCGGGGACTACGGCGCAGGAGGCACAGGCAAGTCCTCGGTTTCCACAGAGGGAACCGGTGAAGAAGGGTTGTCGGCTTCTACAGTCGACAAACCATCCAACGGGTCGAGAAAAATCTCGACCGCGTCGACTGTTGTCTTAGCTGGCTGACCTGACGGGGACACCATGAAGCCAGCGGCCTTAGGCGCAACCTCGACCGAAGTTGACTATTGACTATCCAGGGAAGGGGACCTCTCCCACTCCCACGAACGTCGACGGTGGGACTTACCTTTGGAATCCTTCTTCTTGGACCTAGAGGAATGTCCCAATGGCCCTTCCCCCTTGGTGGAGAGGGATTGGCAAAGCTCCTTAAAAGAAGCTGAATAAGAAGAGCCCAAGGAGAGCGGGATAAATGCCGCGACCAAGGAAGATGAAGATGCAGCTTGGGCCATCTCCTCCTCCAGGACGATCATCTGCTCCAGCTGGTCTGCCGAGCCTGCCACTGTGGACACCACCCAACGGGCCTCCTTCGACTTGACCGGAGGATAACGTTTTTTCAGGGCGCCCCCAAGAGTAATCGGGCAGCGCGGTCCTCCAAGACCACAGCCGAAAAGTGCGATCTGCATAGCTCACAAGCCTGTGAGTCATGGGTCAGGCCCTAGGCAGTTAACGACGTGGGAGTGGGTTGTCCGGGACATCTTCTGATTCAAAAGAGGGCACCGTGAAATCCAGGAGTCGACGGTCCATAGCATGCCGATAGGGAAAAAGAAGACCAAGTCTATTAAATTTTAGAATAAGTTTCAGCTTAACCAAGAGTGTGGATCCAGACCTAACACGCAGAGCGCTAAGAAAGGAATCTGAGCTTCCAAGAGGTAAGGAAGATCTGGCATCATGGGGCTGAGTCGAGAGTTTTACCACCCGGGTGGGAGGAGCCAGCTTGAAGACCTTCCGGCAAGATTTAAAGCAACAAGGAACCTGCCAGTAAGTGTGGATTGAACAACATATCCACGTCCCTAGAAAAAAAAAAGTTTGACAGGTGAGCCAGCTGGGATCGGTTATGGGGGAAAGCATTTTAAATCACTTTTTCCTGCAATGCGGGTATTGTCACTATTTTGAGAGTTACTCAACTTCTTTTAATTGATGCACTGAGAGTTGCTGATGACCGCGGTTTAGTGGCAAATCAACATGATGGTTTTTACATGTTGATGTTCAGGGCATCAATGTGATTTAAACAGACTGACTGTGACTGAGCATCTCGCCGTGTTTGCCAGTTCTGGGTGATGGAGTGATTTCTGCAGGGGTTCCTGCTGCAGCTGACTGGCACCTTTTCCCGTTGGTATATCGTAGGATTCACCACGGGTAAAAGGTACCAGTTAGCAAATCAGATTCAAGAATTGTCGGCCCCATTGTATAATTTATAATTATGTATAACTGGAGGCTAGGAGAAGCTGGGCTAGGAGGCTTTGGCGGAATAGGTACATGTATGGGAAGCAGCAGAGTGGTAAACTGCAGTAGTTGTGGGGCAGCAGTCTTTCTGGGGGTGATGTGGAGTACAGGTGGCTGTCCTGTGTGTAAGGGCCTGGAGCAGCCAAGGGATGAAATAAGGCTGCTCAGATGGGAGCTGGGGAGGATGGTGTGGGAAGTCAGAGGAGCAGAGTAATGGAGGGAAAGGCAGGTAAGTGAGAGATGGTGCCCAAGGGAGGGCATCAGGCAGGAGATGGGAGTGGGGAGAAACATCCAGTACACAGGAGTATCTCTCCCTCAGAGGGCCAGGGAGCCCAGGGTGGAGAACAGCAAGTGGTAAGGGGAAGGGGTGGGAATGTGAGGGTAGCATCAGAGGTGGGACATTCAGAAGGTGTGCCAGTAGCGAACAGATCTGTACCACTGTCTGGAAAGAGAGAGGAGGCAGCAGGAGGTGAAGTAGGAGGTCAGGCTGAGCCAAGGCTGAGAGTAGGAGTACAGGGGAGAGGAGAGGGAACTAATCAGGGTGGGCAGGGAAGAGGAGGCAGGCAAAACAGAGTGGCGGATGGGGGGAGGAGGGAGAGAAAGGAAAGGAAGAGGGAAGGGAAAACTGAAAGCAGACACAGATAGTCAGAAGGGGAGGGGCAGAGTGGGAGATGGATAAACAGTTAAGGGGATAAATTGTGGAAGTGGAAATAAGTTCACCAGGGTGCAGAGGGAGCAGTTGGGGGGGAAGCAGCTAGTACCGAAAGTAAGAAAGGAAGGATGGGGAGCACGAGTGCAGGGGATGGAAGGGTGGCAATCATGGGTGACTCCATAATTAGGGGTATTCAATGGGGAAGGAAATGCAAGCAGGAGGGTGGGTTGTATGCCAGGGATGACAGCAGGGAAGGTGGGCCCCAAGAATAAGGGAAATAGTAAGGGAGATTGGAGGAAAGCCTAATTTAGTTATGCATTTGGGAACCAACGACCTAGCTGAGGAGGAGGCTGAGGTAGAGCAAATACCTTCAGGAAGTTAGGGAAGATCTGCAGGGAGCAAGGAAGTTCGCTGGCCTTCTCAGAGGTGATACCAGTACCAAGGGCCAGCACAGCCAAGAATAAAGAATTTTAATGACTGGCTGAGGAAATGGTGCAGGGAGATGTTTATCTGTATTGGGGACTGGGAGATCTGGTCAAACAAAGCACTCTTTTCACAAGACAGGCTACACACCTCAGAAGGGAGGGTTTGAGGGTACTCGGATACAAACTGGGGGAATATATAACCACACCACTTAATTTAAACTACTGGGGGGGGGGAGCAGGTGTGCAGGCCCACAGACTCAGAAAGGAAGAGATCATTGAACCCCCCCACCACAGTGATGGATGAGGTCTGGAGGGAGGAGATGGAAAGGCAAGAACACATTTAGCAAAGGGTGGAAGGGGTGAGGAACACAAGGGTACATGGAGGAGTGCATACAGAGGTGATAAATGTGAACAGAAGAATAGAGGGAAGAGAAAGAAGGTCAGATTCTAGGTGGAGGGTGGTGTGTCTGAATGCGCGGAGTCTTGGAAACAAGATGGATGACCGGCAGGCACTATTAGCAGACAGGAGGGTGGACACAGCTACAGTAACCGAGACTTGGGCATCATCACACCATGACTGGGACCTTGTGATCCCTTTATATAAACTATACAGGAGGGACAGGGCAGTTGGGAAGGGGTGGTAGTTTATATAAGGGAGGGAAATAACTTGCACAAAGGAGGAAAATAACTTACACAAGGGAGGAGTCGGAGGAAGGGGAGGTGGAGGCATTATGGGTTCAATTAAGGTCCAATAAAGGAAGAAAGGTGAAGTTGGGGGTGGTTTACAGACCACCCAATCAGAATGAGGAGAGGGACAGGGAACTGAGTTCACAAATATTGGAAGCTGCGGGAAAGGAGAGGTGGTAACTGTGGGGGATGGGACTTTAACCTGCCCAAGGTGGACTGGAGCATAGCATCTAGAACATGTGCTAGGAGTCATGATACTGGAAAGACTGCAGAGTGGGTTCCTAAATCAGGGTATCACAGAACCAAAAAGAACTGG
The DNA here is from genome assembly GCA_016271365.2 of Neoceratodus forsteri. Lineage (NCBI taxonomy): Eukaryota > Metazoa > Chordata > Ceratodontiformes > Ceratodontidae > Neoceratodus > Neoceratodus forsteri. Next base: position 1,279,535,009 of record CM057453.1, read on the forward strand.
TGCTCACAAATGGGGATTATGTACAGGAAATAATGGTCAGGGAGCCACTGGGTGGAAGTGACCATTGCACAGTGTGGTTCCAGTTGGATATGGGCAGGGAAAGCATCCTAAGACCAAAATCTTGGATTTCAGGAGGGCGGGTGGACTTCAGGAAAACTGGTAAAGTACTAAGAAGCCACCTGGCAGGCATCAGAGCCGATATGGGGTGGACCAAAGGCAGTCCATCATTAAGGAAGGAATACTGGTTGCCACAGATGAGTGTGTTAGGCTCAGGGGGAAGAATACAAGGACCAAAGTGCCCAGCTGGTTCAGTTCTGGGGTTGTCCAGGCAGTAAGGGAAAAAAGGTTGGCCTATAGAAAATTCAGGAAGACCAAGAGAGAGGTGGATAGGGAAAATTACCTAAGGTTGGCTAGTGAGACGATTAAGGAAGTCCAGTGAGCAAAGGCACAGAAGGAGCTGCAGATAGCAGAAGGAATTAAGAAGGGGAGAAAGCTTTCTTTTGCTATATAAGTGAGAAAAGGGACAAGAAGGAAGGGATTGTTAGGCTTAAGAAAGGGGAGGAGTGGGTGGAGAATAATGGGGGTAAAGCAGAGATACTAAATTAATACTTCTGTTCTGTCTTCACCAGGGAGAAGGATGGACCAGTGCCTTCAGGAGGGAAAAGAGGAACGGGGGGAAGGGAACACAGATGTAATGACAGAGAAGGATAGAGTGAGGGAGGGAAGGGCTGCTGGCATTAAAGGTGGACAAATCACCAGGCCCGGACAGAGTACATCCCAGGGTACTAAAGGAATTGGCTGAGGAGCTGGCAGGGCAACTGGCAGACCTATTTAAAAGTTCCCTAGTCAGGCATGGTACCGCAGGACTGAAGAACAGCACATGTAGTGCCCCTCCACAAAAGCGGTCCCAAGGATGACCCAGGGAATTACAGACCAGTCGGTCTGACCTCCATTGTGGGCAAGCTCATGAAGACCATACTAAAGGAAAGGTTGGTGGACTATCTAGAGAAGCATGGTCTCCAGGATGTGAGGCAGCATGGATTCATTTGGGGGGGGGGGAGATTTATTTCAAACGAATCTGATTTGACTAATTTGACTCTGTCACTAAGACAGTAGATAGGGGCCAAGCAGTAGACATCCTGTCTTGATTTCAACAAGGCCTTTGACTCTGTGCCCCACAAAAGGTTGATCAGGAAGTTGGTGGATCTCAGGATTGAGGAAAAGATGGCCAGATGGGTGGAAAACTGACAGAGGGACAGAATCCAGAGGGTGGTTGTGGGGGGAGAGTTATCTGGCACCAGAGAGGTAAACAGTGGGGTCCCACAGGGCTCACTGCTGTTCAGTGTCTTCATCAATGACACTGGGAATGGCATTAAGGGCAAAATGTGCCTATTCACAGATGACACCAAGCTCTGCAGGAGAGTGGACACAGCTGAAGTGACAGTATCTACAGGATGATCTGAAAAAGTTGGGGAGGTGGTCCAGGATCTGGCAACTTGACTTCAATGCCAAGAAATGCAAAATTATGCATACTGGAGCCAAGAATCCCAGGACACAGTACTACCTGGGTGGAATCGAATATCTGCATCAGAGGAGAAGGACCTGGGAGTGATGATCACTAGTGACCAGAAGCACTCCATGCAGTGCAAGAAAGCAGCAGCAAAGGAAAACAACATGCTGGGATGCATATCTAGGGGGATCAGTAGTAGGAGGGGGAAGTTATACTGCCCTTGTACAGGTCCCTGGTAAGGCCTCATCTAGAGTATAGGGTTCAGTACTGGTGCCCACACCTCAAAAAGGACATTAACCTGCTGGAGAAGGTCCAGATGAGGGCGACAAAGATGAAAGCGAGTGAGCAGGGTAAGGCATATGAGGAGAGGTTGAGGGCACTGAACATGTACTCCCTGGAAGACAGGAGAGAGAGAGAGGACATGACTGGGACCTTCAAGTACTTGAAAGGGATAAATAAGGTGGATAAGGAGAGTCTCTGAGTGGCAACCATAACACGAGGGGGCACAGTCTTAAGCTGGAGGGTGGGAGGTTTAGGAGGGAGGTCAGGAAGCCCTTCTTCACAGAGAGGGTGGTGGACACTTGGAATGCATTGCCAGAAGAGGTGATCTAACTGAAGACAGTGGGCAGCTTTAAGAGACGCTGGGATAGGAATTGGGAAAGGGAAGGATCATGGGTAGGGAGAATGGGAGGTGTGGGGAGGGAGGGCAGGGACAGTAGCTCAAGCTGTGTACCCTGCAATACGAGCAGACTAGAGAGACCAAATGGCCTTCTTCTGCTGGCTTCTTTGTACGTTCATAGGTATGTTCACATGTTTTTACTGTACACGGCTGCATCTCAGCCACACAGTTAGTATCTCTGGGTCATTCCTGACACTGGGCCTCAGCCCAGTGTGCTTACCTGGTGAACAAGGTGATAATTAACAGAACACAAATGGCAGAGACATGCTGCACACAGATGGCACCGCCCATGTTGCCATCATCTGACACCGGTCCCAACCTTGCCAGGCATTATTAGTAGGTGCCCCAGCACCCAGTGGACACCATGGCAGTGCATCCACGCAGCACACCCCCCCAGTTCCCCCTCTAGGGGTGCACCAACACAGTCCAGCAGACACATGCTGCACTGGGGGAATGGAGTGTGGTGAGGGGAGGATGTTCAGGTGGCCAGGCTGCACCACACAGTAAGTACTGCCGCACGGCTGGGGCCATCCACACAGTGAAAATGTTCCACTGATGGGACTGCTCATGACAGCAGTGTGCCAGTATGATGGTATATGCGCCCGGCACATACCCTACACACTGACGGGATCCCTGCACATGTGTATGGTAGTGTGGGGATCCCATGCCACTGGTACAGCACATGAAGGTCACAGGACATTACAACTGGTGTCCACTGTCAGACCACACCTTCCAGCTGTGCTTGTCACTCTATGGATAGCACCAGTCACTGCTGTCTGACACACCGTAGGCATTACTGTGTATCTCAGTATCGCCAGCTATGGTACTGTACCGTCTGATAAACACTGTAGCAGGAACAACGATTTGCCTCTGGCATGCAGCACAACCACCCGTTCCTGTAGTGCTACTCCCCTGGGCCACATTACTCCTTGCATCTGTGTCCAAACCAAGACTGCAGCTAATGTTCTGTGTCCTGTGAGCAGAGAAAGAAATGTGGCTACCAACCTATAATTCCAGTCAGACCTACAGGTGGAGCTATGTGCACCATGTTATAGCACCGGACAATCCACATGCAAAGCCGACTGTAATGAGATGCTAATGTGGTTGTTTGCTCATGGATTGCCTGAGTAGGCTTATTTGCATTGCAGTTTTGAATACAGCAAACTTTAGCGCCAGGCAAACAGGATTGCGCCGGGAAAATCTGTCAGCGCCACGCAAACGTGTAAGCACCGCGCCAAACTCTATAATGTTCAATTGCGTGGTTCTGCAGTATTTGGCCTGCACTGTTTGCTGCTGTTGTGCTCCACTGCTTTGCTAGCACATACATTGCCCACACTGTTCAGCCTTACCTCACTCCACCTCTCTGTTCACTGGGCCACTGTTGCAGTTTGCACTGCTCTCGGTTGCTATATTCAGTGCTGTCTTATTCGCCGGGCTATTGCTGCATTGCACTCTCAGCCCTGTTTGCTCGCCTTCATTTGCATGCTATATTCAACTCATTTAGCCCTGGGGCTATTCCTCTGAATATGGCGTGCAAATGTTTCCGAGCTAATTTTGCCCGCTCTGCAGTTCTAATTTTTGACCCAGGGAAAAGTTCTGAATATCTGGCCCTAGGCTAGCTATTGGACAGAAACTCATAGTAAGGTTTCAAAACAGCATTACCTCTCCCACCCCCACTTACAGGGAGGTAGAATACTTTTTTTTTTTTTTTTTTTTTTAAGTGCCATCCTGAGAAATCACATCAATTGAATGATAGGTGTGAATGATCACAGCCTTCCACCACATCAGAAAATTATTCAGCCTGCAAACCTCACCAGTGAAAACAGGACATTTTGCTCACATGCTTTTCCAGTATAAAAAATAAAGTGAAACTAAACCTCACTACAGTGTGCTATGATTCAGCAACCCTGGAGAAAAGGACCACTATATAAAGGCACCAAAATTAAAAAACACGGCAGTTTTTTTTTTTTTTTTCACAAAACCTGAAACAGTTTTTAAATCAATGTTTTTTGAATGTTGCTGCCTGTTTTACTTGTGAAAACTATTGCACATAAACGCCAACCTTTGCATAAACAGGTTCTTATAAGCTTGCTGATAGGGAAGACTAGACTGAGTTCTGGAGAGGACATCAGCAGCTCTTCACTGAAACTGGCTTTTTCCAACAGACAGTGAATTTAGGGTTGTAAAATGACTTGTAACTTTTAAACAAAGTAACTCAGAGATCTAATTTTTTGGCATGAGGCTGACTGGGGCTATGTGGATCCAAATTCTGAATTTATTAATGCCAGAAATTTTGACTATAGTCCCTCTTTAAAGTACAATTTTCGGCCATGGTTCAACTCACAAGTCTTTGTTAGTTGAATCCTGGCTCTAGTTTTACCAAATGGCCACTTAAAGAGCACCTTTCCCAGTCCTTTTGACTTTCATGCACGAATTACCTCTTCTTGCATTGGTTCTGGACTAGTATTTCATTACTATCCTCTGCAGCTAGTTTTTGCATTCTGAGCTGCTAAAAACTGCAGGGTGTACCAGAGCTTCTATAGCAAGCCTGGTGTTGCTGTGAACCCAGGGCTGTACTGCTGAAATCACTGTATGACAGAGGAGCGATTCACACTGCAGTACAGTGAAGTTGCATCAGTTTTGCAAGGGAAAACTACATTACTAGGTGTACATACTGTGGTTCCTCTTCACCAAGACACCCTGTTAGCAATGCATTATGCCAAAATCCAAATGCCTTGTCAGTATTTCTTTTTTTGTAAGACTGACTTCTACCTCTGTAAAAAAGCATGGGGAGTGAGAGAAGATAGAGCTGCTGTCAGTCAAGACAGCTGTCAGTTTATGCATTGGCGTGATTAGTATCTATTTCTTGATCATATGAAAGCAGTAATGCCTCCTTACCCATGCCATACTGATGCCTTCCATGTCTGTCTGTAGTAAAGCGCCCAGCAGTCACCCCGATTGAAAATCCATTACTGCTCCTCCGTCCCGCATCTCCCCAACATCAGCATGGCACCACAGAATGCCAAAGACTAATTTTGATACCATACAATACAAACAATATGTTTAGAAGTGCTATATGCACTGCAGAGGTGGTTTTAAAAACAGTAGGCTATTTCCAGAGAAATTGTTTGAAAAGTGAAACCAGGATTCCGTAAATGCGAGGACAGGGACCAGTGGTATTATACTGTACCATGCTAATGTCGAGGAGGTGCAGGATGGAGGAGCAGTAAGGGATTTTCAATCGGAGTGACTGCCACGTGTTTTACTACAGAAAGACATGGAAGGCTCCTTAAATTTCTATTTAACGGACTCAAGTAATTTATCCTACTACTGTTATGTTCTGGTAATACTGAATTAAATCCCGGACCCCCATATTTACTGCGGCCCCCTCAGACTTCGCCCACTTAAAAGGTATTGGCTTCCTGCATATTAATGCCTGCAGCCTGCTTAAAAAGTTGGATATTATACAGGCCTGGGTCCTCCATTGCTCCCCAAATGTACTAGTGGTCACTGAATCCTGGCTGAAAGTGTCTACCACTGACCACACTATTAATATCCCTTCTTATAATTTATTTAGGGCAGACAGGGCTACCGGGGGGGGCGCAATCTATGTCTCAGACAAGCTTTCAATCTCTGTTTTCGACTCCACCTCCTCACCCAAGGAATTCGAAAGCCTTACCTTAAAAATCTTACGTTTTAATGAGTCCTTTTTCATTTCCAGTTGCTTTAGACCACCCTCAGGAGGATTAGGGACACTCCGTCATCTCTAGAGGATCACAGAAGCCTCCAAATCTGAATGTATATTCTTGGGGGACTTTAACCTAGACTGGAACTCTAACTGCTCTGAACCTTTAAAAATCCTGTGCGACACACTCTGTCTTGCTCAACTAATCTACGACCTCACCCATCCTAATCTAAATAAACCCGCTCCTACCCAAGACCACTTATTCACCGGTCTTTTCATTTAAAAGAAGTTTCCGTAAATTCAGCATTTCTGATTTCTTGGCTGATCTTAGCAAGATTAGATGGCAGGACTTCTACCTGGCTCCCACAGTCTGAGGCCTGCAACCACTTCCAGAACCTTGTTTTGCGAGTGATTAACAAACATGTCCCAATGGTTAGAGTATGGAAAAGAAATGGAAATGACGTACCTACCATAATTCTTGATCTTCTTGGACGAAATCTCCACCACTCATTCACATTAATGGGACTACACCGGAGGCGCTAGGACAGTGGGAGCCAAAAATCTTCAGGAGGGCTGACATCGAGGTAGGGCTGCGAGACTGGCTCGCACCATATAGGCTCCCTCGGCATCGACCCTCCAACCATTTCAGTACCCCTTTTTTTTTCTTTTTTAAAATCGAGGAGGTGCAACGTAAACTAACCTAGTGAAACTAACCTATGTCGGACATTAGATAGTCCGAATAGCTCCTATAAGAAGGGTCAACATAACAGTCTCTTCACAGCCCAGCCAACGAGGGAGTGAAGCACAAAATAGATAAGTGAGCTCGGGGGATGGCAGGTGGGCATGTGAATGAGTGGAGACTTCATCCTAGAGATCAAGAATTATGATAGGTATGTAATTTCCTTATGTTCCTGGACATAAAGTCACCACCACTCATTCACACTAATGGGGGAGTACCAAGCTAAAATAATCCCCCGAGAAGGGAGGACGGAGAGAGGAGCTCACTTAGGACAGAAGTCCATTAAGGACTGGCCTGCAAAAGGATTGGTGCTACCTGGCATGCACATCCAAAGCATAGTGCTTCACAAACGTGTGCACGGAGCTCCAAGTAGCTGCACTGCAGATGTCTGCAATGGGCACATTCCGTATTTCTGCCAGGGACACCGCGACTGCTCTGGTAGAATGGGTGTATACCATGCCTTCCAGCTTAACCTGCACCATAGAATAGCAGTGGCGAAGACATGCCACCAGCCACACCAAAATACACCTGATGGCAACAGGCTGACCCAGCCAGGCCATGCCGAACGAGACAACGTTGCTTTGGCTTGCGGATCTCTCTAGTTCTGTCTAAATGGAACCGCAAGACCCTTTTAACTCCACAGAACTTAGGGTACGCTCTCCCTCATTCTGAAAGTTCGTGAAATAGGTCGAAAAGAACCAAGGGCTGGTTCAGATGGAATTCCGAGACTACTTTGGTGAGAAACTTGGCGTGAGCTCTGAGAACCACCTTGTCTTTGTGAAATACAGTATAAGGGCAGTCAGTGACCAGAGCATGAATTTCAGACACTGCAGGCAGAGGTAATGGCTACGAGGATGGTGGCCTTCCAGGTCAGGAACTTTAGCTCACATGTTGCTAGAGGCTCAGAAGTTTTACAGGTGAGCATGTCTAGCACAAGGTTGATATCCCAAGTGGCTACCGGTCTCCTGACTAGTGGTCTAGTGTGGAGTATACCTTTAAGGAACCTCTTAATCAAGGATAACTCAGCCAGAGACAGAGTGTATAGGCTCGTGAAAAGCTGGGACTGCGCAGAGATAGACCTTCACGGTTGAGTATTGAAGCCCTGTATTTGACAGGTCTAGTAGATACTGTAGGACTTTGTTTGGTGGGCAAGAAAAGGGGTCCAGGAAGGACTTTGACCACTAGATGGAGAAACGTTTCCACTTTGCTGTGCAAGTTTTCCTAGTAGCTGGCTTACGCACTGCTAGGAGAATGTCTGAGACTCTATGGGAGATGTCAAATCTACTCACGTCTATCTTCTCAGGAGCCATGCGTGGAGATGAAGGGATCTCAGGCTGGGATGGACCACTGGGCCCTGGGTCAGAAGGTCCGTCTGAAATGGTAGTTGTCTTGGTGGGATTTTCTGATAATCTGTTGATCAATGGAAACCAAATCTGATGAGGCCACAAAGGGGCGATGAGGATTATTCTGCCTCCCTGTGCCTCCAGCTTGAGCAGCACCCTCTGAATTAAGAGAAGAGGAGGAAATGCATACAGAAAGCATCTTGTCCACCGCAGTCTGAATGCATCCTGACAAAAAACTCCAGGTTCTGGATTTCTGAAGCACAATAGAAGCAGTTTTGTATTGAGTGGGGATGCAAAAAGGTCCAGGTCTGGTGTATCCCACTCTTCGAAGAGCGCTTGCACAATGTTGCGTCGAGAGACCACTCGTGATGATCTGCCTCTGTTCTGCTGATGCGATCCGCTAGATCGTTCTGTACTCCATGCAGGTAGACTGCCTGGAGCAGGGCTTTGTGTTCTAGGCACCATTCCCACACCCTCATTGCTTCCCTGCTCAGGGGATAACAGTGCGCCCTACCCTCCCTGTTGATGTAGTACGTCACCGCTTTGTTGTCCGTCTGAAGGAGAATTATTTTGCGACAGAGGATGTCCTTTAGGGCTCAGACTGCGTACAGGACAGCTCTCATTTCCACGACATTTATGTGGCGTGGAGACTCGTCCCAACTCCACAGGCCTTGGGTGTGGACATCTTGACAGTGAGCTCCCCATCCGAGTAGAAGTGCATCGGTGGTGATGGTAATCTGTGTCTCCAGTGGGGCAAAGGGAAAGCCTTTCTGAAGGTTGTCCTCTTGAGCCCACCAGGTGGGTGATCATTTTAGAGGTTCCTCATGTGAAGACGAGCCAAGGGCACCATAAACACTGACGATGCCATGAGATCCAGCATTCGTTGCATCGAGAGCCTGGCTGAGTCATTCTCTTTGATGAGGCGAGCCATCTGGAAGATATCGTTCCTCCCGTCCTCTGGGAGGAAGGCCCTTGCACTGGATGTATCCAGGAGGGCTCCTATGAAGAGAAGTTGTTGGGAGGGCTGCAGCTGCGATTTTACCAGATTCATGAGAACTCAGATAGATGTAAGGAACCTGGAAGCTGCGGTAACCGCTTCCTGTGCCCCTTGTCTAGAGGAGCTTGCAAGAAGCCAGTCATCCAGATATGGAAGACTTGAATTCAGAGTTTCCTTAGGTGCACTGCAACAACGGAAAAGCACTTTGTAAAAGCTTGCGTCACCAAGGACAGCCCAAAGGGTAGCACTCTGAATTGATAGTGATGACCCAGGGTTGCAAATGGAAGATACTTGTGGTGGCTTGGGTGCACTGGAACATGTTGGTAGGCATCCTGCATCTTCAGGGAGGCCAGCCAATCGTCTTGATGAATCAGAGGCAGAAGCATATCAAGTGATATATCATCTTGAATTTTTCCTTGAAGGGGAACTTGTTTAACATCCTTAGATCTATAAAATACGGCGCACACCACCTGTTTTCTTTGGAACTAGGAAGTAGTGGGAGTAGAAACCTGTGTTCCGCTGCTCCTGCAGAACTAAGTCTACTACCCTGCTGTTCAGAAGACCCTGCATCTCGGACGCAAGGAGGTCTGACTGAGTGACAGCCTGGGCTGTTGTTTGGGTGGATGATCCGGAGGGGTATCTGTAAAATTCAGAGAATAACCCTTGCGAATTATCCCGTAAACCCATTTGTCTGAAGTGACTGACGTTCACCGATTATAAAACTGAGTCAACACCTCCCTACTGCCGAAGAAGAGTGCCCCTCGGACACTGAGGAGGAATCTGGGCCGGAATTTCAGAGGGTGGCACTAAGCGCTTTCAGGCCCTGTGCCTTCTGCAGAGTTTTCTTTTGTGGCTGAGGGGCTTGGTTTTTGCTGAAGCCCACCTCTGCCTTTACCATGAAAGGACTGATGGCTATGAAACTGTCAGCGGTTCGCACCCCGTTGAGAGGCAGGAGGGGCTGGTCTGGTCGTTTTGATAGCTGCCCTAGTTTTCTGTGTGGCCTCAAGAGCCTACTCCACCTGTGGGCCAAACAGATAAGCACCATCAAATGGTAAATTTATGACTCGTTGCTGGGCATCATTTGTGAACCCTGAGGTTCGTAACCACAAGTTGCGACGGGTGCATATCCCAGGTGCCACTGCTCTAGAAGCAGTGTCAAAGGCGACCATAGCAGCCTTAAGTTGCTGATTACTGGACTCTGGTGACAGTTTGGAGGAACTCTGAGGTAACATCTGACTCCAGAAAAGTCTCCACAACAGCTTCTAACTAATGCCAGAGGGTATACTCATATTGTGAGAGACAGCCCTGATAGCTAGCAACACGCATACCCAGGGTAGTGGCGGTGAAGACTCGCTTCTCCAATGTGTCAGTCTTACGAGATTCTTGGTTTATTGGATGGGCTGTAGATTCCTGAGGGAGAACGGCTGTCATTTTCTGCCAGGACCACTACGGCGGCAGCGAAAGCCTGAGAGGTCAGGATTGGTTGATCCTTAGGGGGAGCGACTTCTGTCTATGGACTTAGTCACAGAAGGAATAAGTGCCGGATTGTCCCACACCATTTGTGAGAGAGTCTCGAAAGAGGGCTGTACTGGAGGAGTCAATTCCACAGGGATCTCCAGGAAAATGCAGCTATTAAGGATGCAACAACTTCCATGATGTTGCCATGCGCGGCATAAGTCTTTTCTGTGGGCCCCAACAAATATTTCTCCACTCCCTACAGAGGCATAAAATTGTGGAAAAAAAATAAAATGTCTGGGACCGGGAATCAAACCCGGTCCCAGATGCAACGCCTGGGTTCCTGCTACTGTGGCTCAGTCCAGAGAGCCACAGCAGCTGCTCGGCAGAACCCACTCCCAGCAGAGGTCTTATCCTCTGCCTGGGATTGTGTGAATAGTGCAATACCGCATACAGCAGTATACGCGGTATTGCACCATTCACTGTCATGGACAGCGCTGTGTTGGGTTAGCTATAATATCGTACGCTATTAAGCATATGACATTATGATCCGGTAGGCCCCAGAGCCACCTCCAAAGTCTGGAGAAAGAGGGTGGAATTCATATTATTCAGCACAGGCTTAAGGTCCTCGACCAGAAGCTCCACTGAAAGTAGAGGGCTTACTTTCCACTCTGAAAGATGAATCTCCATCAAAGTCGTCTCCTTATCGCAGATCAGGCTCAATGTTGTTTCCTACTAGCCCAGGAGGGAAAGTATATAAAGGAAAGGGAGTAAAGATAGCAGGAGGTGGTGCTCCTTGAATCAGTGTCGAGAATCCGGAATCAACAGCTAGCAGGCACTGAAAGCAGCGCCACCAAAACCAGAGTCGTAGGTGGCACCGCATCAGCGCCCGGAGACCCCAAACTAACCCTTGGAGCCTCCAAGGATGAAGATCTGAAAACAAGAGTAGGAGAAAATGGTACCTGTGCTGGCCCCTGCGCCGCAGCCATGTGAGGGGGGGAAAGCACAAGGGCGCATTGTCGACGGTACCGAAGAAAGTGCCGTCTGACTAGGCAAACTCAATCATTCTGTCCGCAGGTTCGAAGCCCCTAGGCTTGGAAAGTCGGGATAACCTTGAAACACACTGCTCCATCAGAGTGGCCCACTGATGAAACTGCTCACCGGAGGGGTCGGGAAGGGACTATGGAGTCAAGGATGCCGGCCACCAGGGACAGAAGCCACAGGTGACCCCAGAGTCAGAGTTGGACTTCTGTCCCCCGTTACAGACAATCGACGTGCAGACATACCAGAGGGCGACCGCGAGCAGTACCTTTTCTTCTTTGACCGGTGGGACGAAGAAGAACTTGAGGTCAAGCAGTGTCGAGTTCTCGACAAAGACTGAGAATGGGCTTGCTTCTTTCTGTGCTTTTGGGAGGACTGTCCTTCCTCCCGAGCACTGGACTGTCCGTAGTCAGACCCTTCCTCCACAGAAGGCGGCAGACTGGACCCATCCTAGCTGGAAAAGCAGCTTTCATGTGAAGTCTCCTGCCGTCACCGGCCCCGTTCATGGTAGACTCCGTCGAAGGCAGGCTGAAGAAGACTTGTGTTTTCTTTCGATTAAAAAAAAAAAAAAAAAATATATATTTTTTTTACTAAAATAATAAATAAGTAAATTAACTAATATTACAAATCAAAATTGAACTACTAAAGCTGTTGTTGTATAGATGTGAAGATCTGACTACCAGCAGGCGGCGACATTGTCACTGAGCGCACTGGACAATGGTGAAAAAGGAAAATGAGGTGGCTGGAGGGTCGATGGCAAGTAGTTCTATGATGTGAACCAGTCTTATGGCACTGCTTCTGCGTGATCTACATCGGTGCTTCAGCCCTCCTGAAGATTTCTGGCTCCTGCTTGGTCCTAGCGCCTCCGGCATAGTGTGAATGAGTGGTGGAGACTATGTCCAGGAAGAGCATGTCCCTGGTTTACTAAACCCCTCGCTACTCTATAAGGACAAGTTATGGAAAATGCTTGTTAAACTACATCAGATTCCGACTGGGCTGCTTTCATAGCAGCCAGGAAACACTACTACACTTGTTCAGGCAGAGAAGTCTAAATCATTCCAGTCAGCCCTGGAATCCTCAAAAACCAATGCTGCCAAATTCTGGCAAGTCCTTAGGGAAGTCGACGGACATAAACCACCATCATCCCCTCCCAGCTAAAATAGTATCAGGAGCCAATACTAACACAAGTAACCATGACATACTGGATCAACTAAACAACCATTTTTCTACCGCTGGGCTAGCCTTTGACTTGTCACCTGCTAACAAGCTTCTCCCTCCACCCTCTGTTGGTGACCCTCTGCGCCTACCAACTAAAGCCCATCACCACCAAAACCAATTCAGTTTCAAGCCGGTTACTTTCAAACACGTCGAAAGTCTTTTAATTGCCCTGGACAAAAAAGAAAAGTGCTGGGGTCGATCAGCTCGAACCTTTTTTCTTAAAATTAGACTATTACACTCTGTCCCCACCTATTACCCACTTCTTCAGTCTGCCCCTTGCTCAAGCCGCACTTCCCTCAGATTGGAAAATAGCAAATGTTATTCCTCTTTTCAAATCTGGTGATCTTAATTATAGGCCAATCTCTTTGCTACCCATCCTATCCAAAATTCTTGAAAAACTGGTCAACTCCCAATTAGAGATCACCCTGAATATGCAAAGCTACTGAATTCCCTTCCAGTCTGGATTCAGGCCTAAACACAGCACAGTTTCGGCTCTGGCAAAAGTCACCAATGATTGGCAAACCTCCCTTGACGTCAAACATTATATCTGTGCCCTTTTTTTATTTTTTTTTTTTAAGATTTGAGGAAGGATTTTGACACTTTTTTTCCCCTTTTTTCAATTATTTTTCCCTCCTGGTTGCGGTCCACGGGGCCTCTCTTGGGCATCTAGCTGGATCCTGCCCTGCCTGAAGTCCTCCAGTCTGAGCCTCCTTTCTCCTTCCCCTCGTCCGCAGCTGGAAACCCCGGCTTGACCCATCCTCTTTGGGTGCACTTACTCATACAGTCTGACTGCGGGTGAGGGCCCGGGTGGAGGAACATAAAAGGCCAGACAGGACGGATCCGCTGTGGGCATGGGAGCTGGTGGCGCCGCCTACTCCAGGGTTTTCTTGTTCTGATCTCTCCCCCATGCGTGGCGCGCACCGGACGCAATGGCAATTCTGCCTTAGCGCCAGCCACGCTGATCACATGCTGCCCTCATGTTGCAGTGCCCCCATCTCCACTGGCATGCTGGGCCATCCCAACCCTCCCTCCCCAGGGAGGAGAGCACCTCAGCGGGTGCTCGATCCTCAACCCATCCTGGCCGACCCCTGGCACCCAAGCATGCTCCAACTCTGGTAGCCGGCGTACCGTGAGGTGTGGCGTCCAGCGGCCTCAACCCTCAGCGCCACCGGGCCTGTGGCTTTTGACACTGTTGACCACCAAATACTTCTAACAATGCTCTATAACCTTGTGTTGGACGACGTTGCTATAAAATGGTTCTCCTGCTACCTTACTGGTAGATAGCAGAGGGTTAAAGGTTACAGCACGTTCTCTCCTCTAAAAATACTGCAGAGAGAAGTTCCTCAGGGGTCCATCCTGGGGGTACTATTTGTTATTTATATCAGTGACACTGACCTTAATTTTAACACTGCAAGCGTCCACCTCTTTGTGGACACCGTGCTCTATGTTGCTAGGCCCGCCTTACAACTCGCCTGCCTTGAATTACAGCACGAATCTGACTTTCTCCAACAAAATCTGCTTCACCTGAAACTACTCCTCAATGCCAAAAAACAAAATCAGTTATGATCCTCTCCCCTTATTCCAAAGAGCCAATTCCCCATTCCTCGAATACCAATCTACAGATAGTCACAATTCTGGGAGAACCACTCGAATTAGTAGAGAAATTCAAATATCTAGGTTTCTGGCTAGACTGTAAACTTTCCTTTGTTACCCATATCAATGAGCTAAAAAAAAAAAAAACACTATGCCAAAGACTTTGACACTTTTACCACATCAAGCATCTACTTACTTATAAAGCCAAAGTAAGATTGGTCCAGACAACCTTCCTCCCCCTAATTGACTATGCAGATTTCCTCTACAGCCAATGCCCTAAAACAATCCTCAGTACTCTAAACACACCATCACAGAGCCTTGAGATTTATCTTAAATGCACCTTTCAACACTCACCACTGTTCTCTTTACTTACAGATTAATTGGCCCTCTCTCAATACCAGAAGGTGGCAAAATGCATCCCTCTGGTTGTACAGTCTCATCGTTCTGAAGCTTCCTCCTTATAGCCACAACCTATTTAAATGCTCTCCTTGCAGGTAATTCCCTCAGAAAATGTCTTATGTTACATTTGATACCCCAAAATAAGAACCCACTTTGGTTCTGCATCCATAGGATAAGCACTACCCACTCTGCCGAATACCCTACAAAAAACATTAAAATGTATGTATGCCATTGGGATGTGTACCTTTAAGTACCTGCTTAAACTCGCTTTACAAAGGACAAGTGCTCTTGCTTTGCAAAATAATGAGCCCATTTCCTACAGAGCTCTACTGCACTTATTGCTACCATGGTGGCAATGTGTTCCACACACTGCCTACTCTTTTTTCTTCAGCTGGTGGCGGGATCCCATAGGTTATTCCTCTTTACCTAACCTGCTTCCTATACATATCCCAAATACCTTGTACTTAGTCTCTATTCTCTGCACCTTCATTTTCCTAATTTTGCCTATCCCTACACCCTCCCAACATTTCCTAGCCCCCATCCCGTCTCTAGCTCTCTCGTTGCCCCTTCCCCATACTCTTACACCTTATTCCAGCAACTCTTCCTGTTCTCTCACTCTTTTTAGTGTTAGTTTCCTTTATTTTAAAGCGATTCACCAATATTACTCTCTCTGCCCGTGCACCCGCCCTGCTGTTTGCTTACCTCCACAGCTTGCTAGCAGAATGACGCTGGCAACAAATAATCCAAAAGTTTAAAAGTTATATCGCTCATAAAATTTAATTAACAAAGTTCCACGGTTTTCCGGTTTAAGTGCCGCCCCTGTGCTCATTGTTGGATGAGATGCTGTAGAGGCTGCGCCTACACCATTATAGTTAATGGGGGTGGCTTTTTGATTATTTTTAAACATTATAATGGCTAGTTAGTAATAAAACATGGACACTGGTCTACTAGTAAGGCCCTTGTTAGTAGACTGGTTCCCACGCTTCATTACCAGCTGGTCATTATAATGTTTAAAATGATTGAAATCTGCCCCCATTGACTATAACGGGCGACTCCCGCTCTCCCTAGCATCTCATCTTCACGCCGGTGAGCACGGGGCAGACATGGGGTACTTAGAACCAGAAGACCTTGGGACCTGGTTAATTAAATTTTAGTTATATAACTTTTAAACTTTTTGGATTATCTGTTGCCAGCATCATACTGCCAGCAAGCTGTGGAGGTAAGCAAACAACAGGGTGGGTAGCAGGGCCTGAGACTGGTGGGGCTCTAAGTTTTATCTGCACATTACTGGTCTCGTATCCTTTGTATAGTTAGCACTGTTTTTCGTAACTGTCACCCTGATTTTTATGTATATTTTATGTTATGAAGATAGGGAGGCACGCCAAACTTCCCTAAGGGAAGCAGGGAAGGCAGTAAGGCAGGCAAAGGCTCAAACCAAGGAAACACTAGCACAAACAGTAAAAGGTGACAAGACTTTCTATAGATGAATTAGTGAAAGGACAAAATCCAGAGGGGGTATTGCTAAGATCAAAGGGGATAAGGGGCATGTGAGGAGAATGACCATGTAAAAGCATCTATCCTAAATAGATACTTCTGCTCAGTATTTACTGAAGAGAAGGTAGGGCAGGGACCACAGCTCAGCACCATGGACACGGGGGAGGGGAGGTGAGCACTACTCCCTTCACAAAAGAAAGGGTTCTATAAGAGCTCGCTAAGCTGAGGGTGGACAAGGCAATAGGACCTGATGGCATACATCCCAGGATACTTAAGGAGCTAAGGGTGGAACTAGCAGAGCCATTATCATAACTGTTTAGTGAGTCTCTGAGCACAGGAGAGGTCCCAGAAGACTGGAGAAGGGCTCATGGGATCCCGCTCCACAAGAATGGTAGCAGGGAGGAGGCAGGGAACTACAGACCTGTCAGTCTTACCTCAGAAGTGGGCAAGATTATGGAGGCACTCCTTAAGGAAAGGAAAGCGCAACACCTGGAATCCATAGGAGCACAGGATCCAAGACAGCATGGGTTTACAACAGGAAGGTCCTGTCAAACTAATGTCAGATTTCTTTGACTGGGTAACCTGAGTGGTGAACCAAGGGGGAGCAGCTGATGTCGCCTACCTTGACTTCAGCAAAGCTTTCGATACTGTTCCACATAGAAGATTGATTAATAAGCTGGGTAGGCTCGGGGTTGGTCAGACGTTGGTCAACTGGGTGGCAAACTGGCTGACTGGCAGAAAACAGAGTGGTGGTAAACAGTATACAGTCAGAAGAGATGCAAGTCACAAGTGGGGTACCTCAGGGATCAGTCCTGGGGCCAGTCCTCTTCAATATCTTCATCAGTGACACTACAGATGGACTCGAGGGTAAGGTTTGTCTGTCTGCAGATGACACCAAGATGTGCAACAGAGCAGATGATCCAGATGGGGTGGGGCAGAATGGGAAGAGATCTGGATAAACTAGCAAAATGGTCGGAAGAGTGGCAACTGGATTTAATGCAAAAGTGCAAAATTCATGCACACAGGGAAGAGAAAGCCTGAAGCCACCCTATAGGCTGGAGGGAGTAGCTGGCAGTCACAAGGGAAGAAAAGGAGTTGGGCATCATCATCATAGATGACCTGAAATCATCCAGACAGACCACTAAAGCAGTAGGTAAGGCTAGGGGGATGTTGGGGTGTATTAGTAGGGGTATCACAAGTCAGAAGTGGGAGGTAATAATCCCTTTTTACAAGACGCTGATTAGGGCCCATCTGGAGTACTGTGTACAGTACTGGAGGCCACACCTTCACAAAGACATTAACCAAATTGAAGTAGTCCAGAGAAGGGCAACCAAAATGGTGCAGGGACTGCATCAGAAAACATATGGACACAGATTAACGGGGCTCAATATGTATACCCTAGAGCAAAGGAGGGAGAGAGGTGATATGATCAAAACATTCAAACACCTTAAGGGCATTAACGAGGTGAAAGAGTCTAACATGTTTCAATATAAGAAAAATAGCAGGACAAGACGACACAGCATGAGATTAGAGGGAGGCCGATTAAGGGGTAATGTGAGGAAGTTGTTTTTCACAGAAAGGGTGGTGGATGCATGGAACCTTACCTCACGAAGCAGTGGATATGAATACAGTGCAGGGCTTCAGACAGGCATGGGATAGGCATAAGGGAGCAATACAAAGGAGTATAAACAGATAGGCCATTGACAGAGCAAAGGCCAATGGCACATTCATAAGGTAGAAAAAGAAATAGGCAGACTGGATGGGCCTTGCGGTCCTTATCTGCCATCAACTTCTATGTTTCTATGTATAGAACCTAAGTAAGCTGTACTCGCACATTACTTGTTTTCTACGACTGGTATTCTTATTACTGTTTTTGCATTAACCACTGTGATTTTTATTTCTATGTACCCCTATGTATGTTAGTCCTTCCAGGACCACCTCGCAAATTAGCTGTCTCAATGGTGTTAGCCTGGTAAAAACTGAATTGAAAGGTACCAGTATGGCATGGGTAAGGAGACATTATTGCTTTCAAATGCTCAAGGTACAGTGGCAGTCATAGACATGGTCAGATATTTCCTGAAATGTCTGATATATCTGGAAATTAGGCACTAATCACACCAATGCATAAACTGACAGCAGTCTTGGCTGACAGCAACTTGCTCTTCTCTCACTCCCAGAGGCAGAAGTCAGTGCTACACAAAAAAGAAAAAAAAAATACTGACAAGGCATATGGATTTTGGCATAATGCATTGCTAACAGGGTGTCTTGATGAAGAGGGACCACAGTATGTACACCTAGAAATATAGTTTTCCCTTACAAAACTGATGCAACTTCACTGTACTGCAGTGAGTCACTCCTCTGTCACATAGTGATGCCAGTAGTACAGCTCTGGGTCCACGGCAACACCAAGCTTGCTACAGAAGCTCTGATACACCCTGCAGTTTTTAGCAGCTGAGAATGCAAAAACTAACTGCCGAGGACATTAATGAAATACAGTTCCAGAACCAATGCAAGGAGAGGTAATTTATGCATGAAAGGCAAAAGGACTGGGATAGGTGCCGACAGCAACTCGATATTCTCTCACTCTCCATGCTTTTACAGAGGTAGAAGTCCTTTACAAAAAAATAAATAAATACTGACAAGACATTTGGATTTTGGCATAATGCACTGCTAACCTGGTTGGGGGGATATGTATACCTAGTTCTGGTAGTTTTCCTTGCAAAACTGCTGCAACTGCACTGTCTTGCACCAGAGCTGTCACTCCTCTGCCATACAGAGATGTCACCGAAGCTAGCAGCTGAACAGCAAAGGCAAGTGCAGCAGGACTAAAGCAGGGCTCAAAACAAATGCAAAATATGGAAGGCAGCGCTAACCTTGGCCAAAATAACAAAATGCACACACTCCAGATCTAGTACTGCATACAATGACTACAAGCTGTAACCGTTTGGACCATCGTGAAAGGTGCTCTTTAAACAGCTGAAAACCGTATTTTTAAGTCACACTCCATACACTTCAATGAAGCACGACCCCACGCTCTCCCTACTGCGGCAACATAAAACGTCGGGAGCGCAGGGGCGTTGCAACAGGGAAATGGAAAAGGATCATGCTGCTAGCCAATTGGGGTCATTTTACTATCCCTACCCTTAGGAGCATAATTTCAAAAGCTGTTTTTTGTGCAGAGGAGCTCCTGAGGAAGTAAGGGAGCTTCCTCTTATTTTGGCGCAGCACCGAGAAAGGTGCTCTGTGTCTGCCTCAAGATAAAACAGGGATCTTCCAAAACTACATAACCAAAGTGTAGGTTGTATCATCCAATTTAAACCTCCAAAGAACTTTAAATGCATTCTACTTTACAACTGATCTTGCCATTTGAAATGCAGGCTTTTTTGTACCACATTTCTTTCAGTAACTGAAATAGATTAAACAAAAATGGACAGATTTTCTTCACCCCTTTGAGCAAAAAAAAAAGACACAAAGCAGTTCAAAGCAGTTTCATCTACAGCAAATTCAGATTTTAAAAAAAGATAAAGCTGGTTTAAAGGAGAAACATACCGCTTTCTTGTAGTTTTGAGACTGCATTAACGACCGGTATAAAACATGACAGAACAGTTCATACAGAAGTCCAACTACTGACTTTATGCTGAAAGCCACAAACATAAAAGGGAGGGCCTGGCAGGCTTGAGCAGTAGTTTGGTGGCAGCGTTATACGAATATTTTGCACAGTCCATTGCAAAAAAAAAGAAGTGAACACTCCATTCACAAATACTTATTTGCACTGGGAACCCCATGGCTTATAACTTCAAAAGACATCTTGGTGCTCAGTCCATTAAAAAGTCAAAAATGAGGGAAGCACTGCCAGGCTTCCTCCTACCTAATTGATACAGTCCTTAAGCTCAAAAGAATTGGGACTCTTGTTGGATCTGTCTACCTACCAAAGGACACTTCCACAAAAGGAAACTTAACCCAATGCTGCATCCCATCAAAACATAAATCCAACAGTCCTTTGGCAAAGAAGTGGGTAGAGGAAAACTTTAGATTAGCTGTATGCAAAGTGGCTATACGGGGAGGAGAAGCTTTTGGTTGCCTGGTTACATCAGTTCTTGGAAAGATCTCTCCACCTCTGGGACAAGCACAACCCCTTTCCCAACCCTAGCGTGTAAAAGCTGGACAGTTCGTAAGTGGTGCTCAAAACAAGGTTGGTCCTTTAAACAAAACAAACTTTTAAGTCCATAGGCACCGCCAACATCTGAGAAGGTTGCACACAGACACAGCAACAGCCATTCTTTGGTTTGTTGCCGGTCTCCAAGGGCCACTTGATTTTCCCCTTTGAAAGAACCTATTGCTTGTGAAGCTCGGCAGCAAGATGCACTGTAATTCACCGAGGTTATGTGTTACAGAATATGTGGCACTGGGATAGTTCATCATCGGAGATAAAATATGACTGTCCCATAATACTGCTCCTCTTGAATACAAAATAACTTAAAACTCTTATCCTCAATATGAGGCGTCATCTTCTGCAAACTTAACAGTGATCCTTTCTTTATAAAAGTCCCATATCTGATAGGGTTTATCCACAGGGACATACCTGAAAGAAAAGGCTTTTGCAAAATATTAAAACAACGTCTACAGAAAAATATGTCCCTCGTCTCACTAGTAAATCAAAGCCTAGTTAATTTTGATCTCATTTTACGTTCTGTAATGGTTATATTTGTCTGAAATTTAATTTAGCTAGTCTAAGCTGGTAAGATAAATACAGCATCACTTTCAGAAAAGATTTTTCTTTTACTATGTATTCAAAGCTCCCCATTTTATTCTTCAGAAAGACAGACCAAGGACTCTGTGCAATCCTCAATGAAGCCACAGAATAGTCCATGCAGCTTGATATGAGGATTTTTATCTCTCTTCTTTACCGCTGGCACCACGACTGGTGAATCGTATTGCTCCATCATGTTATTCCAACACATGTGCCTATTATCAGTCCAAAGAACGGTTCTAACCTTCCCGGTCCCGGATCGGTTCTCGAGAGATGGTCATTCTTCAACGAGGCTCTGAGTGCGTCCTTCTCTTGTGTCGCAATTTATGAATCACTTGATACAAGTCAATAGTTTCATCTGGTGGGAATAGTAGGCAAAGCTGGTTTGCACATTCAGGTTCAATTTCCTAAAATAAAATAGAATGTAGTTTTACTGAATTTAATTAGTCAAGATTAGTCAGACTAGACAGACCTAATGGCCTTATTCTGCTGGCTCGTCTCATACATTCCCAAGATGCCTACAGAAGAAATCAGAGCGTGGCCAGTGGCACTGAATGCCACATCTTGTGTGGGTGCCGCATGGGGGGTGGGAGGAGCAGGACTGAGGTGCTGTCATGCTGCTCTCCTCTCCCAGGGTGGGTTGTCAACCTCCCAGAGTCCTGTCCCCACCGGTGGGGTGACGAGGCAGGCAGAACAGCAGTATGGGTGGGAAGAAGGGGCTGAGCTGACTTCCGGTGTGCATGTACACCTCCACACGCACGTATGGCCACGTGCCAGGGCCCGGGGGGGTGGAGTATGGGAGAAAAAAAAAAATCTAAATAAAATAAAAAAAGGAATCAGACACCAAAAGTTTCGAGGACTATAGGTGCTTAGCTGCTACACATGATCAGTATCATTCCAGGAATAAAGGTAACACAGTCAGTTGGTATTTCAAAGGCTTCTGGTACACACGTTAAAAACATTTCCCTCAACAATAAGGCACTTTCTGGAAAAAGAAATTCCATCATACTTACCATAATTTTCTTTTCTGTTAGCTCCAACACTGTCAATAGAATTCATTAAGAATAGGTGATGTGCACCCCTACTAGGGTAAATGGCACAGCCCAAGGCTGTAATCAGCACAGAATCCTGGGCACCTGAACATTCTGGACAGCAGCAACTCTCCAGTCACTTTTGTCCATGCAGTTCCTCTAAATATGAAAAAAAAAATAGATCCATACAGATCATACCATTTGTCTAGTCACGAAGGAACACATATAAGCTACGTACATAAGATACATTTTAACCAGAATATGATACAGTAAACAGTTGCCTACCTCATCAGGCAAGTGGGGGTAGGGAACCAAGACTCGTCTTCTCTCTAATGGCATGGAAATTCCTTGCGTTACCAAGCCAACTAGAAAAGACCTGTCAATGGAATTTATGCAAACAGATAACACTGGGAAAAAGGACTACAAACAGAGTAAGCACTCACCTGTAACAAAGCAGGCACCCTTATTAATCGTCAAATTCAAATCTGTTAGATCTGTGTGCTACTGAACATTTAAAAGCGGAACTGCTCTTTTTTTGCATCTACAGTAATAGCAGATCTTCGAGAGAGGCTCTTGCAGTAGGTAATCACCTTGAGGACTGCACCCCTGGGCGTCAGGACCACACAGAAACTTTAGCTAGCAGCATCTGAAAGGGAACTACCCACCCGATGTCATGTGATAGACATCAGCGTGACCCTATATAGTAGGAGGTCCTCATGCCAGCCTTCAAGTTCTCCCGCTGGAGACCTCCAAGGAGGAGCGACACGAGAATGGAAAAGAGGCTCCTGGAGCCCAGAATGAGCTCAGAGCAAGAGCAAGAAAACAACTGGGGGAGACAGAGGAGGGAAGGTTACCTACTGTAAGAGCCTCTAAAGATCTAGTGTTATGGTAAAGTTCTTACGTAACTGTGCTATCTACTTCGAGAGGGCTCTTGGTAGGTAATCACCTTGAAAGAGTCCCAAGCAGTGTGAATCAGAACAAAAACAAACGCTGGAGGCAGGAATGGTTCTGCAGAAGGCAGACAAATCAGGACAGTAGGCCCTGAAGAAATGAAAATGAAGTATCTACCGTAATTCTTGATCTTTCTGTGTATCTTCACCATTCATCACATGTGGATAAGTGGCGGTCCGACCGGTGGGAGCTCTTTTCAGATGGGCGGAGCCGATGCAGCTGTGGCGCTGCCCTCGAGGCTGTGTGGCACTCTGGTTGGCCGTTAGCTGCCATCGGCGCCTCCCTCCCGCCCAGTTCTAAGTCGCAGAGGGTAAGAAACAGGGTTGGGAGGGTGGGACAAGAAGTCTAAGGGACAGACAAAGGAAAGATATAAGAAACAAAAGGAGGAATAAACGACCTACACTGAGGCCGCTCTGGCAGACCTGCAACAAATGGACCATAGCAGACAGACTGCATCATGCATGGGTCTGTGCTACGAGTTGGCAGGCAAGGAGCCTCCCAGAGGGATAAGTGTTCATTCTACCAGTCGTACTGCTACATCGGTGGCTGCTTCCAGGGACATCCCTATCCAGGAAATCTATCGGGCTGCTACCTGGAAGTTAGCAAACACCTTCATTACCCACTACCACATTGACCTCGAGTCACACCGGGATGCTGGTTTTGGGGACTCAGTTCTCCAATCTCTGTTCCCTAACTAGGGGGGTGCGCCTTGCCTCCCTCCTCCCGAACTGTTAGGAGTCTGCCAAACAGTGTGGATGAACATATCCACGATCCTAGAAAAACAGGTTACTCACCTGTACAGTAGTTCTAGGAGTGTATATGTTGTTCATCCACACGGACCCACCAGACCTCCCCAGCTTCAGACGCACACAACCTAGCTTCCAGCAGGCTAAGATCTGGTGTCATGGGGCGGAACCATAGTATAAACCACCCGGGTGGGTGGGAGGAGCCAGCTTGAAGACTTCCGTCAAGATTTAAAGGGGAAAGGGACATGCCAAATAGTGTGGATGAACAACATATCCATGATCCCAGAAGATGGGTTCTCCGGTTAGCGGAGGAAATCACCCTATGCCGGGCTAAGGGTGACAACCGGGACAGATGCAGCCATGCCGTCCGCCTGATGCAGATTGCTGTCCCTACGACTCTGGAAGCTACCTCATTTTGTGCCTTGCTAGCTTCAAGCCCTGAGCAGAGAGTACAATGGCTTGTCTGGTTATCTCAGAATCAGTCAAGAAGGCGAAGAGCTGACCTAGCCTGGAGCACAAGAACCTATCATAGGAAGCACAATGGGCCTAATGGGCAGCAATGGGGACAGTAAAATCCGTGCAGAGTAGAAGGTCCTCCTACCCCAGAAGTCAAAATCCACAGATTCTTGATCTGGGGGCTGGTCACGGTGAAGGGTGCAAAGCCCATTAGGAGTGTCCAGTTGCATCAACCCTGACTGGGGGGTGAGGCATACGACCTGGAGACTCTGGGGGAGCACAACACCTCTGGCTCAGTTCCCTGGGGGCTAGGACACCGGAGAAGGGACATCGCCAGAAGCGCAGCGACACCTCCTGGGAGGGAGCAGGCAAGGCGGGCGCTACGAGGGTAGCTGCACTGAATTTGCCTAGGAAGGCATGCCACATGCTCAGGAATGTGTTGGGAGGTAGGGGTGATGTGAAGGTCTTCATCATCTTCGCTGTGAGGAAGCACTGATAGATCAGCGGCATAGGCGATGTGGACGGACGGTTCCTCTCCCTCAGAAGAGGGGGATGAGAAGTGGAAGTCTTTGGAGATCTAGGGGAGGGTGAAACACCAGCTCGTCCACTGCCCTGATGTAAGCAGGCAAATGAGCAGCCGCACCCCTGAATTGCCCCCAGGTCAAGGCCCCCCTAGGGCCGGAAATACCAGGAAGAGAAGTAGATGGCGACAGAGGAATGGGGGCCAGATCAACCAGAGATGATGACCGTCCTCTGCCCGGTCAAAAGAGCGCACCGGATGCCCCCGAAGAGGGAGGACCTCTGGGAAGCACAACAGCCAACAGCTGGTCAGCCACACTGGAACTGCCTAGACTGTGCCCTGAAGAATCCCCCCTGTGAGGCGACCGGGACTGTGTGAGTCCAAAAGGACGGTCCCTGGCCTCCAAGGAGAAGGGCCCTCTCGAGGAGACAGAGGAAAGACAAGGGTCTGCACTGCAGCTCCTCCCCGAGCGGGTCCCAGAGAAGGGCCACCGCACCGAACCCAGACCCCTTGGACTCCGGAAGAGTACTTCACTTCAAAAACACCAGCCTAGGCAGCTCCGAGCAGTCCCCAAGGAGACCACCCATGGCGCAGCACCCTCCCCTTCCGCGGGTGCCCTGGTCGGCCCTAAAGTTGGGTGATCCAGGTACACCACAGGAGGGGGTAACGGGGGGCAGAAGGTCCCCCAACTCCGGGCTGCATAGCCACGGCCGCCTGGACCGTTACCTGCTGGTCAGTGCCACTGACCCCAGAATCTGGGACCACTGCCCGCTCCTCAGAGGGAGGCTGGTCTGGGCCACCAAAGAAACTACAGAGGTGTCAGCAGACTATGAGGAGTCCGGTAGCCAGTTTGAATCAGACCCGGAATCCTCCTCCAGGAGGGAGACCGAGGTCTGATGCCAGACCACCTGCTGACGCCTGCCCTTCCTGGACCGACAGATGTGCCAACTTAAGGCCTGGCACCGCAGTCGGCGATTCCTCCTCTCGGCCCAGACATGGTGCCAGAGGAAAAAACAGCTTCAACTATGGCTGATGCCAGAATTAGCACTAGACACGGCGCCGGAGTCAGACAGCGTGCCGACACCCCTCTTGGCACTGCGAACGGTGCCACCCATGGCGCCGTCAACCACCATGGCACCGGAGCCAGAAACGGCACTATCTCTAATCTCGGCGCCGAGACTAGAAACAGCCACAGAAGGCACCGTAGAACTTCCCAACTTCCCAAGGTGCCGACTGCAGAAACGGCGCCGCGCAGTGGACCGGCACCGACCACGGTACAGTCAGGGCCCCTGGTGCAGCAAGCAATGCCGAGACCCAAAACTGCACCAGTGGACGGGCGCCGAGGCTGGCACCGCCCAGGCCCACGGGCCCAGGACGCAACACCGGGTGCAGAGCAGTGCCTCCGCCTTGGCAAGACTCAAAGAGGCAGAAGCCCCCTCCTTCACAGTCCATACAGAACCGGGAGGGGACCCGGAGGAGGGGCTGAGAGACCGTGTCTTAGCCTTATGAGTGCAGGCCCGCCCTCAAAGTCTGCGGCGCTCGTCAGACCTTCCACACGCGAAGCTAGACAACTCGACGGTCCATGGAAAAGCAGGCATCACACGAAACCATGTCGTGAAGCGGGCCAAGACAGGTAAGGCAACGGAATATCAACGCCTGCATGAGCACAGATGCAGAGGAGGCCGCCTCTGTTTTGACGATGTTTTGCCCCAGTACCAGACATGATCAATGGTAAAACAATCAAAAAACAGACTTGACGTCGCTGGAAATAATAAAAGGAACGGTCTTACCAGTCAACAGCGTTGAGTAGGTGGAGAAACAGAACAGACGGTACTTTTTTCGACGGGATAGGCCGAATGCGAAACTAAGCTGCAGCTCTGACACAGTCTTCTCTCAGGAGCTCCACACGAGGTGCGACCTCCATGGTGGGAGACGAAGAACTGGCAGGAGGGTGGGGCTGACAGCTAATGGCCAACCCACAAGCGCCACGTAATGCAATGGCCTCGAGGGAGGCGCCGCCGTTGTGTCAGCTCCGCACATCAAAAAAAAAAAAAAAAGCTCCCGCAGGGTCGTCACCTCCGGCCACTTACCCACATGCGATGAATGGTGAAGACTGACACAGGTAAGATCAGCTACGCCAAAGCCTGCCCTGCGCCTAGAGGCAGTGTCCAAACTGTAATACTTTGAGAAAGTGTGAACACAACTCCAAGTAGCAACGGCACAAATGTCAGCGGCTGACACATTCCTGAAACAAACAAGAGGCAGCCATGCTTCTGGTAGAATGCCCCTTAACCTCCCCCGGGAGGGTTTTACCATATTTCTAGTAACAGAAAAGAAAAAATTACTCACCTTAGTAATTATGTTTCTTCTAATGGAGTCTTGCTGTATTCTGACAATTTGCAGTTAGCTCCAACTCTTGAACTGCCCCAGAGAGTGAAGGGTTAAAATTCCATGCCAGGCATAGAACGTTGGGCTCGAGCTTGGTTGAAAAATCTGTCTGTGTCCTTTTGAAACCAAACCGTCAGATTCTTACGAGCTAAACTCACTGACTATATAATGTGGAAATTGTAAAACTCATAGTAGCAAACTGGCAACAAAGACTTTGGATTCCCTAAAAGACTCAAGTCAGGAAACCCAAAGAACAAAAACCAGGTAATAAGAACTAAAAACTCTTAATTAAACAAATACAAAACACCCAACACAACAGGAGTGGGCTAAACACACCCCTGGGGTGCAACACTGCACCTGCCCACCCACTTCCCAAAACAGGTTCTGAGGGGGGAAGCAGGGAAGGAGCTCAGAATACAGCAAGACTCCATTAGAAGAAACACAATTACTAAGGTGAGTAATTTTTTCAAACAACATGAAGTCTTGCTGTATTCTGACAACTTGCAGACTACCAAGCAGTACCTCCAAGGAGGAGGGACAGAACCTACTTTGGGAATAGGCTCTGAAGTACTGTTAGAGTAAACCTAGCATCACTCTTAGCCTGGATATCCAGAGAGTAATGCTCGTGAAGGTATGAACTGTTTTCCAGGTGGCTGCTTGATAGATTTCTAACAAGGGATATTCTTAGCTGCAGCTGTACCTCTAGTGGAATGAGCCCCCAGGCCTGAGGGTGCAGTTTTTCCCAGTTTTTCATAGCAGAATTGAATACAGGACACAATCCAACTGGCAATAGTTCTCTTGGTGGCAGGTTTTCCCTTACCTACTTCCCCATAAGTGAGGTACAACTGGAAGGAGTCAAACCTGTGACCCTTTGTACGTTCTACGTAGTAACTGAGGGCCCTTTTAACATCTGAACTGTGTAGCCTCCGTTGCCCTGAGGAGGTGTGATCAGTGAAGAACACAGGAAGAGACATAGATTGGTTTAAGTGGAAATCCGAAACCACTGTAGGTAGGAACCTTCTACTGGTTCTAAGGACCACCTTACCTCTATGGAAAGAAATGAAGTCGGGCTTCACTGACAGGGCTTGCAATTCACTGATACGTCTGGCAGAAGTAACAGCAACCAAAAACACAGTTTTCCAAGTCAAGTACTTGAGCTCTGCTGAGGACACAGGCTCGAAGGGGGGGTTGCATCAGCTGAGCAATACAAATATTCAAATCCCAGGCAGGAGCAGGATCCCTAAAAGGGGGATTGGTATGAAGCAATCCTTTGAAAAATTTACAGAACACAGGGTGAGATGACAGAGAGGAAGATTCCCCACTGACAGGAAAGCAGAAATAACTGACAAATGAACTTTGAGAGTAGCTGGTTTGAGGCCTAGGCCAGTAAGGTAAACCATGTAACCCAGAACTGTAGACAACTCAGCAGTATCTGGGGAAATGTGCTTCTTGGAACACCAAATACTGAATCTTTTCCATTTGGAGTTGTAGGTTTTTCTTTTGGCAGGCTTTCGGGAAGCCTTGAGGATATCCAGAACCTCTTGGGAGAGATGTAAATCTACATACTCTAAGTCTTCAAGAGCCATGCCTTGAGATTGCGTGACTGGAGATTGGGGTTAACAAATCCTCCCGAGAAGAGCTTAGCAGATTGTAATTCCTGGAAGAGACAGGGAAGATGGACTGCTAAGGACAGCAACAGGGGGTACCAAGGCTGCCTGGCCCAGTCTGGAGGAATCAGAATCACTTTGCATGGTTGTGACCTTTACCTTGACTAGAACCTTGAACAATAGAGGAAAAGCAAGGAAGTCATGAAGAAACTTCCCTTCCCAGTTCAAAATCAGAGCATCCAGAGGGACTGAGCCCAAGACTGGGGGACTGCAACAAAACAGAGGAAGTTGGTGATTGTCTGGGGCTGCAAAGAGATCCATCTCCTGAGTGCCCCACCTTGAGAAGATCACCTTCAACACTAAAGGATCCAGAGACCATTTGTGATGGCCCTGGGAAATCCTGCTCAATGCATCTGCTATCACATTGTCCTTTCCTGGGAGGTGGACCGCTACTAGAGAGGTCTGCAGGAATAAGCCAGGGACTATACTTTCATGGCCTCCGTGCACAAGGCCATGGACAGAGTGCCTTCTTGTTTGTTGATATACCACATGGTAGTAGTTTTGTCCGTCCTGACCTGGACCACCTTGTTCTGTACTGACTGAGAGAAAGCCTGTAGGAGCGAGAAGTACTGCCCTGAGCTCCAGGAGGTTGAAGTGAAGAAGGGATTCCAGAGGGAACAACAGTCCCTGGGCCGTGAGAGCCCCCAGATGGGCTCCCCACCCAAAAGGGAAGCATCTGTGGTAAGAACCACAGAGCGAGTCTGAGAGACAAATGGAGCACCTTGCCTCAGACTGTCCAGGTCCAGCCACCACTGAAGGGCCTGAATTAAGGTCTGAGTAACAGGAACCAGCTTGGTAAGAGGATCTTTCCTTTGGGACCAAAAGGTTCTCAGATGGAACTGAATGTCCCTCATCTGAAAATTGGCCCCTTGGACCACTGCTGTGGAAGCTGCCATGTGGCTCAGAAGCTGCAGAAAATGCCTTGCTGGTGAGAAACCAGAGGGAGAAAGGAAGAGGCCAACTGAGAGATGGTTTTGCCCTTTCTAAAGGAAGGAAGGCTCTTTCCTTGAGGGTATCCAGCTCTGCTCCTATAAAAGTGAGAAGCTGTACTGGTTCGAGAACTGACGTGGGAAGATTGAGAAGGAACCCCAGGAAGTGAGAACTTGCAGAGTGACCTGCAGATCTGACTTGACTTGATCTGGAGACTGTCCCACCAGAAGCCAATCGTCCAGATATGGAAAAATAGAAATCCTTTTTCCTTCTTAAAAGGCACCACTACTGCTAGGCACTTTGGCAAACACCCTTGGAGCTGAGGAGTTAGACCAGAAGTGGCATTCCTTGAACTGATAATGGCCTGAGGGCACTCAACCTGAGGTACTTTCTGTGGGAGCACCTGATGGGAATGTGAAAATAGGCATCCTTAAGGTCCAGTGAGGCTAGCCAACTCCTGGCCTCAGAGAGGAAGAATTGTTCCCAGAGTCACCATTTTGAATTTTGGCTTTATTAGGGTGCAGTTTAGGTATCTTAGATATAGGATGGGTCAACTCCCTGTCTTTTGGGGTAAGAAAGTATCTGGAGTACAGACTTTTGCCCTGTATGAGTAGGAACTCTATTTTTCTGAAGTATTTGCAGGTGGAAAGGATCTGGGTCTCAGTTTCGGAAAATTTTGAAGCCGAGAACCAGCCCTGGCTTACAACCTCCAGGACACACTTGCCTGAGGTAACCAACATCCAGTCCTGGACAAAGTAGGCCAGCCTACCTCCTACTGGAATGGGGGAGTCGACCCGGGCTGACACATCAGGGTGTCTGCTTGGCAGAAGCCTTAGGCTTAGGGGTGGATGCAGCCCTGCTCATCCCCCTTCTGCCTCTCCCTCTGAAGAACCCCCTCCGAGAAAAGGAAGAAGAAGCCTGCGCTTGGTAGAAAGGCCCATGAAAAGGCCTGCCCCTAGCTTGCTGCCTTTGAGGAGTTGCCTGCCTCTCCTTGGCCTGGGCACTCCTATAAGTGGTCCTGTACGCGTCCATTTTCTTCATGTAATTCTCTGTCTGCTCCCAAAAACAGAGAATTACCCACTGCAGGGAAATCCATGGCCTTAGCCTGGGAGTCCTGCGAAAGGCCAGTACATCTGAGCCAAGCCATTCTCCAAAAGCCACAGATGTAGCCATGACTCTTGAATGACACATCATTGGAGTCCACAGCAGCATGAAATGGCACCTTTGATGCCTCAATCCCATCAGCAGCCAACTCTCCAGCTCCTTGGCTAGCTGGGGGAGCCTGTTTAGCCATGCCAGTACAGTGTCCCACCTGGACTTGGTACCTGATTGTACAGGCCATATAGTTAGCCTGCCTGAGTCCCAAAGATGATGCCAAGTACTGTTTCATTGCCATGGCATCTATCTTCTTGAATCTTTGTCTGGGGTGTGTGAAGCCAAGGGATGTTTGCCTTGTCACAGGCAGCAGCCTGCACCCAACATAGCTGCATTGCTTGATAAAGAAATTCCGTATCTAAGCCTGACAAGGTGTACCTCTTGTCCATTCTCTTGTCAATAGGAGGTACAGAGTTGGGAGACCTAAGAATTTTGTATATCCGTTTCCCAGATGACCTATGAAGGGGAATAGACAGTCTCAGACTCTGGGATGTCCATCATCTCTATGTAGTCAGGCTCCTCTTGATCCTCTACAGCCTCCTCAATAAGAAGCTGGAGGGTTTGAGCCACTTTTCTGTAGAACACAAAGTGGGGAAGGGACTCAGAAAGCCTTGGAGGGGAAACACCAGAAGGTCTATCTGGGGAGATGTGCGGTTCCACAGGCACATCCAGACTTTCACCGTCGTAATCATCCTCTTCAGAATCCCCCTCCTCATCAAACTCCGGTTCATAAAATCTTCAGGAAGAATCCTGAACCAGGGAACCGATCAACCGAACCTGCCAGAAGGCGCTGGATCGGTCGAACTAGATGAAGCGATTCCACAATCTGAATCGCTTTGCCATTTCTTCGGCGGTCGGAACATGCAGTTCTGGATCCGAACCGCTGATTTATCCTTTCATTTTCTTTTGCAGGAACCAATCCTCGGATCAGCTCTCCTATTGCCCAAAGAAGTATCGCCCTAGTCAGACGGCACTCCTGGTTCGGTAGGAACAGAACCTGGCTGGCCTTCCGGGTCAGCGAATTTCTTGGCCTCCTTATCCCGAAGTTTACCTAACCTTTTTTCCAGGGTAGACTTAGGGAAATTTTGCAAATTTGGCAGTCTGAATCGAGGTGGTCAAACCCCAGACAGTAAACACAGGTGGTGTGGGGATCGGCCTTAGCAAGACCCGAGACAGTAAACACAGGTGCTGTGGGGATCGGCCTCCCCCCACACACACCCCCACACACTGCAGTGCTGAAACCCAGTGGGCCCAGTTTTTTTCTTGGGTTTCTCAGACACAGCCAACCTAACCAACTTACCCTTTATATGGCAACCACCAGGCAACACTCCCCTATCAGTTTCTCACAGTGTCACGGGTGATGGAGAAACCGCTCAAATCACTTTTTTTTTTTTTTTTTAAATTGATACGGACGGTAACCACACACTAACTTTTCAGAGATTTACTACAGGATCGGTTCAGTCAACCGATCTGACAAATTTACAATTTCCACACAATAACTGTCCACAATACTAATCTAAATACTTACGGTACCACAGACAGAGTCTCAACTGGGAAAAAAAAAAAATCGGACTAAAACCGACGCTAACTGCGTTTGAACCAAGCAGAAGGAGAAATCTCCGGAGCGACTGTTCAGTGAGGCGGAGTAAAGAATCTGACGGTTTGGTTTCAAAAGGACAGTTTTCAACCGAAGCTAGAGCCCAACGCTCTATGCCTGGCATAGAATTTAACCCTTCACTTCCACGGCAGTTCAAGAGCTGGAGCTAACTGCAAATTGTCAGAATACAGCAAGACTTCATCTTGTTTGAATAATACAGTTTGCCAACCATTTGGATAAACATTGTTTGGAAACTGCAGTGTCTTTTCTCATGGGTGTAAAGGAAACAAAGTTAGACCATTTTCTGGACAGACTTTGTCCTGTTAGTGTAATAGTGCAGGATTCTGTGAACATCCAGTGTATGAAGAAACCTCTTGTATTCTATGTACAGGTTTACAGCACTGAGGTCCAAAATGGGACACAAGTCTTATGTCTTTTAGGGAACCAGGAAGAAATGGGAGTAATACCCCTTTCCCACCTGGTTGGACAGAACGGGTTCTACTGCTTCTTTTTGTAACAGAGCCTCAATTTCCCCTCCTAATAGAGGGATTTGCGCCTTTGGGACACTACTGGGGGCCTGTCTGGAGGTTTTTCCAGAAACTCCAGTGTGCCCTGTCCTATCATCTGAAGTCGGCGGGTTACTGCCCACCACCCTGGCAGATGACTGGCGAACCTTCCGCTCACAGACTCCCCAACAGACGTGGATGAGGGAGGCGGACCGCGAGTCAAGCCGGGAGAGAGAGAGCTGCGCCTGAAGCTCTCTGGGCCTTTGCAGGAGGGCAGCTGTGGCTGACAGAGCCCGACATTTGGGCTGATGCCTGGCTGTCTGTTTGGTCTGCCACTTCGCTTGGCGATGAAAAGGTTTTTGGCCTGAAACTTGGAGGCGGTACATGGTGTGGGCTCGACCTGAGGCCTTGCCCTTATCATGCAGGCTGGTGATGATGTCGAGCATCACCCTCGAAGAGGACAGAACCCCTGAAGGGAGCATCCTGGATGGCGACCTGCACGTCCTGTGCCAGACCAGACACCCTTAACCAGGAGGATCTCCTGAGGCTAACCACTGTAATGGCACCCCTGGTCAAGAAGTTCACCGCATCGTAGGTGGCCCGGAAAGAATGTCTGCATGCCACTTTGGCAGACCTAATGCAATCTGCAAACTGGATTTTGACTCAAGAGTCTGGCAGGTGCCTCATAGCCGCTCCAGCTGATTAAACAGGAACTTTGGTAAAGCAACATATGAGCTACATAATTCCAGGCACGATGGCCAATGTTGATGAGGAAAAACAGGTTACTCACATGTAGTACAGTTATGTAAGAACTTACTGTAACAGTAAATCTTGAGAGAAGCTCTTTGCAGCAGGCAAGAAAAATTACTCACCATAGTAATCTTTTTTTCTTCAAAGGATCACCATTATGATTAAACTAAATGCAGTCAGCCTCCTGTGTTGAACTGCTCGGAGAAATGGAATTATATGTAAATTATGGAACTCTCATGTGGCTCACGCCACTTTCAAACTGCTGCCTTAGCAACTGCTGCACTGAGTCCTTCAGATTATTACGTAGCCTAACTGGGTATAAGACCCACTAATTATCAACTAACAGTCTGAAAAACATAAAATAAACAAAGTAAAATAAAGTTTTTTGCTCCTTTCAGGTCAAAAATGCCCCATACCAACAAATCTAAGAAACTTGAGACCGCAAGGAAACCAACTGGTTAAACACAAAGGTGAGTCTCTAACCTAAGCCATATAGGCCAAAACTTCCTGCAGCAGGGAAGTAGAATAAACTTTATAGGTTCTAGTAGTGGAGGCAGGGAGGGAGTGTTAATCATAATGAGTGATCCCTTTGAAAAAACAAGATTACTATGGTGAGTAATTTTTTCCTCTAACCCCAGGAATCACTCATGATTAAACTAAATGCAGACTACCAAGCAGAACCTTTGGATGTTGGGCCGGCAGGTTCTGCAGCACTGCTGTACCAAATCGAGCATCGTTTCTGGGTTCAATGTACCAGCTGAAATGGTTTGTAAAGTTGTGTACTGTTTTCCATGTAGCTGCTTTTCAGATTTCCAGTAGTGGAATTTCTCTTAAAACTGCTACTGACGTAGTTGTGACTCTGGTGTACTGTGCCCTCAAACCCAGGGGTGCCTATTTATTCGCCTTGGCGTAGCAATATTGTATACATGCCACTCTCCAGTGAGCAACTGTACATTTTGTGGCAGGCCTACTTCACTACTGGCAAGGAAGAGTTGTGACTGACTTGGTTTGTCAATATACTGGCCAAGTGCCCTTTTGACCTCCAGTGAGTGAAGCTTTATTTCCGGAGAACTAAGTTCTCTGAAAAGAAAAGGGGGTAGGGTGATAGCCTGACTTTAAATGGAAAAATTTAGATACCACTTTAAGAAGGAATTTCTACTGTTCCTGAGGACCATCTTATATCTGTCGAACAAGATGTAGTGTTCAACTGTGTACAGGGCCTGTAAGTCACTGATCCTTCTGGTTATAGTGATTAACAACAGAAATATTTCCAAGCGACATATTTCAAATCTATAGTTTCCATAGGCTCGAATGGTGTGTCCATGAGTTTGGCAATACAGATATACAGATTCCAGACTGGAACCGATTCCCTCGCTGAAGGGAGACGAAGGCTGAAGGTCTTTAAATATTTTCTGAAGACCAGATGAGAGGTTATGGCTCTCTCTTCACCAACAGAAAAGTAAACAGAGACTAAGTGTTTGAGGCAGTCTAGGCAAAAAAAAAAAGCCAGCCTTGTAGGGATCAATACCCTTACCTGCAAACCACATATACAAGAAACTCTTTACATTTAGAAGAATATGTTTTCTTGGTGAAAAAAGGTTTCCTTGAACCCTTAAGCACTGGCAATACCGGATCTAGCAGTCTAAGGTTAGCAACTTCTAATTCCTCAAAGGGCCAGGCTTTGAGCCTCAGTGATTCAAGGTTGGAATACAGGATCCTGCCTTGAGAGGAGGTCAGCAAATTGCACCTCCTAGGCAAGTGACTTGGAGGAACTACTGACAGAGTTAAGAGAAGCCAGTACTTGTGCTGTCTCGGCCAATTTGGTGAAACTAATATTACTGTTGCTGGTTAGTATCTCAATTTCAGCAGGGTCCTGAATACCAATGGGAAAAGAAGGGAAGGCATATAGAGAAAAAAACTCCCACTGTCCAATCAAGGGCCCACAGCTCAGGAGGAATCTGACCCTGAGAAGAGGCCTGCACAGTACATGGATCAGTGGTGGTTTTCTACCAAGGCAAAAAAGAACCACCTCTGGAGTGCCCCATCCCCTGAAGTGATGCATCTGAGCATCTGAGTGTTCAGGAACCACTAGTGGTGGTCCTGACTTATCAAGCTGAGGGAGCTGACCAAGCATTGTCTTTTTCTGCAGGTGCATCGCTGATTAGGATACTCCCATAGAGTATGCCATGGATCACAGCCCCATTGCTCCTGTGCACAGTGGGGCTGACCTGGTTACTATCTGTTTATGTAGTGCATAATTGTGGAGTTAATAGGAACTCTTGGGGAGACCACGTGCAACTTGCTGCTTGATCAAACATATGTGCTTCTCATCTAAAAGTGAAGCATCTGATGTGAGAACTAAAGAACAGAAAAGAAAAAATTACTCACCTTAGTAATGTTGTTTCTTCTAATGGAGTCTTGCTATATTATGACATATGCAGCGAGTCCCAACCTTCGAACTGCTCCGGAGGTGAAAGAGTTAACTTTCCATGCCAGACATGGAACTTTGAGCGCGAGCTCGGTTGAAAACACTGTCTGTTGTTAATCAAACTCAAACTGTCAGATCTTTACGAGCAAAACTCACTAAGGTTCTGTGTGGAAGCCGTAAACCTACACTAGCCAACTGGCTACTAAATATAACAACACATTTTTCTTGGTCCCAAAACAAAGACTCAAGTCAGGGGATCCAAAAATTAAAACATAACACCCAAACACCCCAAAAAGGAGGGGTGGAAAAATAAGGTGGGCATCTACTAAGTGTCAACACTGCACTGCCCACCCACACCCCAAAAGTAGAGGTTCTGAGAGGGGCAGGCAGGGGGGTGAGGTCATAATATAGCAAGACTCCATTAGAAAACAACATTACTAAGGTGAGTAATTTTTCTAAACAACATGAAGTCTTGCTATTACGACATATGCAGACTACAAAGCAGTACCTCCATGGAGGAGGGACAGAACCTACTTCGGAAATAGGCTCTGAAGCACAGCTGTGCCAAACCGAGCATCACTCCTAGCCTGGATGTCCAGGGAGTAATGCTTGGTAAAAGTGTGAACTGTTTTCCAGGTAGCTGCTTGACATATCTCTAGGATAGGGATGTCCCTGGCAGCAGCCAGAGACGCAGCTGTACCTCTGGTAGAGTGAGCCCTCAGGCCTGAGGGGGAACCTACCCAGTTTTTCATAGCAAAATTGGATACAACAGACAATCCACCTGGCAATGGATCTTTTAGTGGCAGGTTTCCCTTTACCAACCTCACCATAAGTGAGGAACAGTTGGAGGGAGTCAAACCTGTGACCCTTGGTACGTTCTATGTAGTAACTAAGGGCTCTTTTGACATCTAAACTGTGCAGTCTCCTCTCGCCAGAGGAGGAATGGTCAGTGAAATACACAGGGAGAGACACAGATTGATTAAGGTGGAAGTTTGAAACCACCTTAGGCAAGAACTTTCTGTTAGTCCCGAGGACCACCTTATCTCTATGAAAGGAGATAAAATCAGATTCCACTGACAATGTTTGTAATTCACTTATGCGCCTGGCAGAAGTGATGGCTACCAAAAACACAGTTTTCCAAGTCAAGTACTTAAGCTCTGCTGAAGACAAGGGCTCAAAAGGGGGTTGCATAAGCTGAGCAATGCAAATATTAAGATCCCAGGCAGGGCAGGGTCTCTGAATGGAGGGGTTGGTGAAGCAACCCTTGAAAAACTTGGAGAATACAGGATGAGCTGAAAGAAAAGAGGGTTTTCCTGCTGATAAGAAAGCAGACACGGCTGCCAGGTGCACTTTTAGGGTAGCTGGCCTCAGCCCAAAAGTATTCAAATGCACCATATAATCCAGGACTGTGGGTAAGTCAGCAGATTCTGGGGAAATATGCTTGGAGCACCAAATGGAAAATCTCCTCCATTTGGAATTATAGGCTCTGGTGGATGGCTTCCTAGAAGCCTTCATATATCCAATTACACCTGGGAGAGTGTAGGTCAGCAACTCTAACTCTCAAGAGCCAGGCCTTGAGATTGAGAAATTTGGGTACTAAACCCACCCCTGAGCACAGGTTAACAGGTTGTGATTCCTGGGAAGACACAGGGGAAGGTGGACTGCTAAGGACATAAGGAGTGGGTACCAGGGCTGCCTGGCCCAATCTGGAGCAATCAGGATCATCTTGCAGGGTTGAGATCTGATTTTGACTAGCACCTTGAACAGAAGAGGAAAGGGGAAAGCATAGAGAAACTTCCCTTCCCAACTGAGAAGGAAGGCATTCAGAGGGACTGAGCCCAACACTGGGGGCCTGCAGCAAAAAAGGGGAAGTTGATGATTGTCTGGGGCTGCAAAAAGATCTATCTGCGGGGTGCCCCATCTGGCAAATACTACCTCCAATACTAGGGGATCCAGTGACCATTCGTGATGGCCTGGGAAATCCTGCTGAGAGCATCTGCCAGGACATTGTCCTTGCCTGGGGAGTGAACTGCCGAAGGGAGGTGTTCAGGGAGTACGCCAGAGACCACAACTTCATTGTTTCCGGTGCACAAGGCCGAGGACCGAGTGCCTCCTTGTTTGTTGATGTACCACATTGTAGTGGTGCTGTCTGTTCTGATCTGTACAACTTTGTTCTGAACAGAGGTGGAAAAGCTTGAAGTGCTAGAAAAACTGCTCTGAGTTCCAACAGACTGATGTGGAGCAGAGATTCCTGAGGGGACCACAATCTCTGCAGTGAGATCGCCCATGTGAGCTCCCACCCCAAGAGGGATGCATTGTGTAAGGATTAGAGGTGAGACTGAGGGTGAAGGGGACCCCTGTCTCAGATTGCTCTGGTTCTGCCACCACTGAAGGGCTTGGATCAGGGTTCGAGCCACTGGCATCAATTTGGTCAGAAGGTCTCTCCTTTGAGACCAAAAGGCTCTCAAATGGAACTGGATGTCCCTCATCTGAAATCTTGCTCCTGCACCACTGCTGTAGAAGCAGCCATGTACCCAGGAGCTGCAGAAAATGCCTTGCTGGTCGAGAGACCTGCAGGGTGAAAGAGGAGGCCAGAGAGACCAAGGTCCTTGCTCTTTCCAGAGGAAGGAAGGCTCTGGCCTCTTTTGTGTTCAGTTCTGCACCTATGAAGGTGAGGAAGCTGGACAGGCTCTAGAACTGACTTTGGAAGATTGAGAAGGAAACCTAGAGATGGAGCAGTTGCTGAGTTACCTGAAGGTGTAGTTTGATCTGGTCTGAGACTGGCCTACCATGAGCCAGTCGTCTAGGTAAGGAAAGATGGCAATCTTTTGTCTTCTTATGGGCCACTGCTACTGCCAGGCATTTGTAGAAACCCTCGGGCAGAGGTGAGGCCAAGGGCATTGTTTGAACTGGTAATGGCCTGAGGGCAGTTCAATCAGAGGTACTTTCGATGGGAGCTCTTGATAAGAACATGGAAGTAGGTATCCTTGGAGGTCCAGGGACGCCAGACAGTCCCCTGCCTTAGAGAGGTAAAATAATTCCTAGAGTCACCATTTTGAATTTTGGTTTTAAAAGGTGCTTGTTTAGGTATCTGAGATCCAGGATGGGCCGCCATTCTCCTGTCTTTTTTGGGGTAAGGAAGTACCTGGAGTACAACCCTTTGCCCTGGTGTAGGGGTGGAACCCTTTCCACAGCTCTGAGAGCCAGGAGGGCAGAAAATACAGATTACTCACCTGTAAAAGGAGTTCTAGGAATGGTATATGTTGTTCATCCACACTGTCTGGCAGGTATCCTTGCCGCTTTAAATCTTGCCTGAAGGTCTTCAAGCTGGCTCCTCCCACCCACCCGGGTGGTAAAACTCTCGGCTCCGCCCCATGACGCCAGATCTGGCCCGCTGGAAGCTCAGGCTGTGCGTCAAGCCTAGGAGGTCGGGTGGAACAGGATGAACAATATACCATTCCTAGAACTCCTGCTTACAGGTGAGTAACCATTTCTAGGGACATGGATATGTTGTTCATCCACACTGTCAGGCAGACTCCTAGCAGTTCTCCGGAGGGGAGGGAGGCAAGTGCAGCCAGCCCGATACTTACTTGGGAAAGAGAGACTGAGAACTGAGGCTCCAAAACCAGCATCCCGGCGTGACTCAAGGTCGATGGTAATGGTGATGAAGGTGCGTGTGACTTCAGGTAGCAGCCCTGCAGATTTCCTGGATAGGGACGCCCCTGGAAGCAGCCACTGATGCAGCAGTATGGCGGTAGAATGAGCCTAATCCTCTGGGAGGCTCCATGCCCGCCCAACTTATAGCAGAGATCTATGCAGGAGGTGACCCACCTGCCTATCGTCTGCTTGCTGCTGCAGGTCTGCCAGATGCGGCTTCAGCGTAGGTGACAAACAGCTGGCTTAACCTCTCCCCGACTTCAGCTGCAGTACTTCTTATAGTAAGCGAGCCTTCTAGGGTCCAGAGTATGGAGCCCTGTATTCCGCCTCCGAGGTGTGACTGGGGTAGAACATCGGCAGAGTCAACACCTGGTTAAGGTGAACTCAGACACCACCTTCGGAAGGAATTTCGGTGGGGGCGAGGACAACCTTGTCCCTGTGGAAGACCAGGTAAGGAGACTCGATGCAGAGCGCCTGAGCCTCCCATCCTTCTGGCTGACGTGGATAGCCACCAAGAAGGCGGTCTTCCACGACAGGTGAGAGAGTTCACACCTGTGCATTGGTTCAATGGCTTGCCCATGAGCTTGCCAGTACCAGCAGTAGATCCCACGGAGGTGGAGGTTCTCGTGACCAGAGGGGAATGTGATCAAGGCCTTGAAAAGGCCTAGACCACCTTCTCCTCAAAGCTAGTCGACTGCTTCCCGGGCCCGCTACCGTAAGCAGAGAGATGGCTGCGCACCTTAAGGTTGTCGACCCAAGCCCTGCTGAGAAAGGGACCACAGGTAGTCCAATATGCTCGCCAAGGAACAGGAGGAAAGGTCCAGGCCCTGTCCTGTCACCAAATGGAAAACCTTTCCATTTGAGCGGTGCATTTTCTGGTCGACCATTATGGGACGCCTCAACTACGCTTGAGGACCTCATGGAAAGACCCAAGGCCTGGAACTCTAGCCACTCAGGAACCAGGCCATCAGGTGTAGGGATTGAAGGTCCGGATGGAATACCTTCCCTGATTGACTGACAGCAGGTCCGGCGAGCTGGAAGCTGCCTCAGGAGCCTGGAGCTGAGGCTGAGGAGATCTGGTACCAGTGACTAGGGGCCAGTCTGGGGCTATCAGAATCACCTGCGCTTGTCCTCCTTGCTTTGAGAAGCACCTTGTGCATCAAGGGGAACGGGGAAAGGCGAGAAGAGGCCCAGGGTCCACGGCCTCGAGAAGGCATCCTCTGCAGAGAGCCCTGCTGAGGGGGGCGGCATGGAACAGCCTCAGCTTCGTGATTCTCCTGGAGGCAAACAGGTCCACCTTGAGGTGTGCCCCAATGGGAGAATAGATCTTGTACTACCTCTGCAGGAGAGACCACTGTGGGACGCAGCTCCTATCCGGCCAGGGTGTTGAGGCTCCCACATGAATGGCTGGAGATCCGCCTCCAGGCTAATAAGAGTGACCAGATGCGGAGAGCTTCTGTTAGGAGCATGGAGCGGCTCGCCCCCTGGTGGTTTAGACAGTACATGGTCGTGGTATTGTCCGTCTGGACCCGGACCTCTCGACCCCAAGAAGCGGAGCAAAGGCGGGAGAGCTAGGCGGACCGCCGAGCTCCAGCAGGTTGATGTGGCATCGACTCATGGGGACCAGAGGTCGGCGCCGGTGTTCCCCCAGATGGGCACCCCAACCCATCAGAGAGGCATCGGTCGATAGAAAGACCGCCAGCTCGGGCAGACAAACGGGATGCCCTCCTGCAGATGAACTGGAACGGTCCACCACTGGAGAGCTGCTCCACATCCCCTGGGTCACCGTCACCAGCTGGTCCAATGGATCTTGAGCGCTTGGGACCACTGGCTGGCCAGCCCCACTGAAGAGGGCGCATGTTCCAGCGGGCCCAACGGACCACGCTGGTACAGGCCACCATGAGACCCAGGAGACGCAGGAAGTCCCGGGCAGGGCGCAATTGCCCAACCAGAAATGACTGGGCAAAGGAGGAAAGAACCTCGGCCCTGTCCGCCGGGAGCCGTGCTCTGGCTCGAAGAGAGTCAAGCTCTGCCCCGATGAAAAGAATCACCTGCTTCGGCTCGAGTTCCAACTTGGCCTCGTTGATGAGGAGGCCGACCTGAGAGCAAAACCTGGAGGGCAGATCTCTGGACCGCTTCCACCTGTCTGAGGGGGCTGCTATCAGCCAATCGCCCAGGTAAGGGTAACCCGACCCCGGCGCCGCAGGAATGCTGTGCACCACTGCCATGCATTTGTGAAGACCCTGGAGCTGGAGATAAACCAAAGAGCATGGCTTGAACTGAAAAGGGAACCCTCCGCCAGCGCCGGAGGAACCTTTGATGGACGGACGGAGGATTTGAAAGAACGCTACCCCTGTAGGTCCAGAGCAGAACCCACGCCGTTCCAAGGATGGGATTATCTGAGCCAGAGTGACCATCCTGAAGGTTCGAGACCTTAGGAACTTGTTCAGGTTGTGTAGGTTTGAGAATGGGGCTCCAGCCTCGTCTGCTTGGAACCAGGAAGTACCTGGACATGAACCCCGGTTTGAGGGAGGGTCCGCCACCTCTTATCACCTCCTTCTCGAGGAGGAGAGCGATGTCGGTTTGCGGCGCTGACAGCGGGCTGATCCAGGAGGCCCCCGAGGTGCGATTTGGCTCTGGGGCGTGGGGCCTGCTCGAACTCCAGAGGCAGGCCTTCACTAATTCTCTCCAACACCCACCTGTCAGTGGTAATAGCAGACCAGGCGGAAAGGAAGTACTGTGCCTCTCCCCACGGGGGAGAGACCTGGGGTGAGGTGACAAGGTTAGCACACCTCACAACCCGTCACTGTGCAGGCTTGGAGGAGGGACCGGCCGAGGGACCACCTGGGCCTTTACCTCCCTGCTTCCTGGAGGAGGAAGCTGCAGGCTTGGGTTTGGGACGCCAAGCACAAGCCTGCTGGCCCTGGTGTTGCTGGGCCGGGCGTGCCGGGGCGCAGACGATTTAAAGGGCTTGGGTTGAGGTCAGCGCTCTTGTCCTCTGGAGCGGATGAGACCGAGTCCAAGGTGTGCTGGACTTTCGATCCTCTGAGGTGGCCTTCCACCCAAGGCTGAAGAGACGGTCCCAGAAGGGACATCCACCAATTTGTGCTGTGTATCCGCCAGAAGGTGGATATCCACAGCCATGCCCGATGCCGCATAGCCACTGCAGCCGCTACTGACCTGGCGCATGAATCACCGATGTCCAAAGCAGTCTGAAGCTGCCTCTTGGCCACCGCCCTGCCCTGGTCCCGCACCTGCTTAACCATGGTCTGCAGGTCAGCCGGGAGATGAGGGACCACCTCGTCCAGGGAGCCCAACAGGGCGTGAGAAAAATGTGCCATCAGTACGGCCGAGCTGGCCTGACGAAGGCCAAGGGAGGACGCAGCGTAGACTTTTCGCCCGGCATAGTCCAATTTCTGGGACTCCTTGTCGGGAGGTTTGTCTGACGTCCTAGCGCTTTCGGGCGCCGGAAAACGCTATTGGTAACCAGCCCTCGGCTGAGGGATGTTCGCAGAAACCGGTAGGGACCCCACATACTTCCTGGCCAACCTGGCCAAGGCGCAGGGCAGGAAGCAGGGCGCAACAGAGCTCCAAGGCCGGGCCTACAATGGCCCTCAGCCACAGGAAGGCCTCCGTAGGGGAATCCCTGGTCCAATATCTCCGTGAGGGATACTTGGCCCGCTGATACAGGCTCGAGCTGCATCTCGTGGATTCCCGAGATGAATCTGAGCAACCCCAGGAAGGACTCAAGGGTTGCTCGTCCAGCCATGACTGACTTCCAGATGACTCCAAGTCCACCGCTTGGAGAAAGGAGGAATCGTCATCAGACTTAGAAGAGTCGCATGAGCTGCTCTGGGTCTGAGCCACCCTCCACCTGCCGAGGGGCATCGGGAGTGAGGGTGACCGACAGCCTATGGGGCAGACCCTGAGCCGACTGAGAATTTCTTGGTCGGAGCCCCAAACGCTGCTGTAGGCGGAGGTTCCACTGGAATCGGTGGGCAGTTGGTTTTGGCTAACAGCGCCTGATAACAGGCTCCTCGGTAAAATGGGGTTGATTTGGCGCCCGGTGACAGCCACTTAATGGCCGGGAAGGCGACGCGGCTTGTTCCCTTCCCGGAAGTGAGCTGTTGCCACATGAGGTTCTTTATCGCCGACGCAACTTGCGTCGAAGCCTCCCTCATCCGAGGAAGAGGACGCAGCGCGCCACTTACTCGGCAGTGCCGAGACCGCCCTGTGATGGCGGGATCAACTGGACGCGAAGAAGTCCGAGACCGAACCCGGCTTTTCCGGTGACGGCAGTGCGGGAGGACGGCAGGAACTGCCTCCTCAGCTCGGAGGGAACACTCAAGGGGCTCCGGAACCGAGGCACTGGCAAGTCCATGGGATCCTCAACTCCCACCGGGGAACTGGGAGAGGGGATTGGATTCGCCGGTCGACAACCCGTCTAACGGGTCGAGAAAGATCTCGGGACGTGGGA
Source organism: Neoceratodus forsteri (assembly GCA_016271365.2). NCBI lineage: Eukaryota > Metazoa > Chordata > Ceratodontiformes > Ceratodontidae > Neoceratodus > Neoceratodus forsteri. The sequence goes on from CM057453.1 coordinate 1,279,579,171, forward strand.
GTCTCGTCAACTCGGACCTGATGGGGACACCGTGAGACCAGTGGCCGCAGTCGAACGTATAGACTGAAGTCGATGGCCGACAACTCGGGAGAGGGACCTTCCCGCCCAAGAGCTGACTAAGAGACTTACCCTTGTTCCTTTTCTTCTTGGACCCAGAAGAAGGTCCAGTAGACGTTGGTCCCCTCCCTAGTAGAGAGGGACAGACAAAGCTCCTTAAAGGAAAACTGTGTAAGTGGAACCCAGGGAGAGCGGAATAAATGCCACGGTCGAGGAAGATGCGTGCCTCGCCGCCTTCTTCTGAGGGCGATCACCTGCTCTAGCTGATCTCACGAGCCCGCCGCCTTGGAAACCGACCAGGGCCTCTTTGACTTTACCGGAGGAAAACGCTTTCGGGCACCTTAGTTGTAAACGGGCAGCACGGTTTTCGAGGACGAGGGTGAAAGGAAGAGCTACAGGCCGCAAGCCTGCGGGTCGTGGCTCAAGGCCTACAACAGTACACACACGAGGGAGTGCGGATCCGTCCGACATCATTCTGCCCGCAAGGGCACCCCGAAACCGGGAGTTTGATTTGTCCATCGCAGCCACGAGGGATAGAAGACTGGAGTCTATTAACAAAAAACTTTAAATTCGGAAACCAAGAATTAGAACTAGTTTTATACGAGTTTTTTAAGGAGGGAACCTGAGCCTGTGTAAGGGAAGATCTGGCGCCATGGGGCGGAGCCGAGTTTTACTCACCCGGTGGGTGGGGGAGAGCCATTTGAAGACCTTCCGGCAGACTTAAAGCGGCAAGGATACCTGCTGGGGACAGTGTGGATGAACATATCATGTCCTTAGAACTTGTTCTAGGCAAGTGCTCTGATGGATTTGTAGGTGCTGACCTGGTTCTCATCTTTTGAAATTTTTGAAGTTGAGACCAGTCCCTGGCTTACTACTCCAGGACCCACTTGTTGATGTTAAAGATCAGTCCTGGACAAAGGTGTGCCTGCCTACAGGTAGTGGAATCGCCCGGCCACTCCTATCAGGTGTTTGCTTGGCAGGGGTTTTGGTGAGGCAGCAGGCTTGTTTGTACCTGCCTGCCTCTCCTCTAAAGAACTTCTGGGCATACAGAAGAGGAGGCTGGCTTGTAAAAGGCCAGAAAAGGCCTGCCCCTGCCCCTGATGCTGCCTTTGAGGAGTGGCCTGCCTTCCTTGGCCTGTGCTTCCTATAGTGGTCCATATTCATCCATTTTCTTCATGAATTGTCTGCCCCCAAACAGAATTTCCCACACAGGAAAATCCATGGCCTTAGTCTGGGTATCCCAGATATGGTAGTACATGTGTTGCCATTCTGCTGTGCCACAGATGTAGCCATGACCCTGTGAGACACACTGAGTCTACTGCATCAGAATTGCACCTTGATGCCTCATACCATCTGTGGCTGGTCAGGGACCTGTTTTGTCGGGGCCAGCACATATCCCATCTGACTTGGATTAAAAAGGCTTACAATTTGCCTGTCTGAGTCCCAAAGATGCTGCCATGTTTCTCTTTGCGGCATCAATCCTCCTGGAGTCCTTTCAGGGGTGCGGCCAGAGGAATATTTGCCTTGTCACAGGCTGCAGCCTGCACTACCCCACATGGCTGCATTGCTGTGAGGAACCTATATCAGAGCCTATAAAGGATGAATAAGAGATATATCAACAGGGGATATAGGAGAGTTTTAATTTTACCGTGTTCTGAAAAGATTTATGAATACAGTTCCTCAAACCTGAATATCCATATTTTACAATCAGGCTCCTTGTCATCAACAGCTTCCCCAACAGGGTGCTGAGAGTTTCGCAACTTTATATAGAATATAAATGAGTATGTGACGATAGTCTGGGGAGAAACTCTGACGGTCTGTCTGAGAGGTGTCGTTCAAGTGCCATCCAGACCTTCAAACCACATACATTATACCTCCTCCGGTCATAAAATCTCAAAATCATAATTGAACCGCCGACCGGAGCGCCTGATGGTGTCTGGTCGGAACTGGGAAAGTGACTGATAATGAATGTTTTAGTTATTTCATGTTGAGAAAGAACTTTGTCTACACTAGCTGACTTCTAGTCTTAGTTGGGACCGGCCTCAGAGCTGGGTTTTCGCTTTCTGAGGAAGTACGCCTAGTCAGAGGGCACTTCCAGTTCGGTTGAACCAACCGGCTGGCCATCAGGCTGCTGGACTTTTGGCTCCCCTTTCCTGAGCCTGCCAACTCTTTCTATGGTGGGCAGGAAATTTTACAACTCTAGTTGTATTGAAGTGGCAAACCCCAGACAATACACATAGGTGTGTGGGTCCTAGCAAAGGCTTCCGCAAACACTATGTGTTGAAACCCAGTGCCCGGGTTTTCTATTTCTGACATAGTGTTAGTCTAACAAATTGCTATTGGAACCAAGGGCTCTTATGGCCCAATCACGGTCAGTGAAAAACTGTAATGAAATTCTTTTTTTTTTTTTTTTAGAACTGGTAAAACCGGAACCGACTTAAATAAATTAGTAAAGTTGAGGATAACTTGATCGGTTCAACCAATCTAAAAGCTATGCTCTATACAGAATAAACTAAGTGTTTCATCATACTATAATACTACAGACAGAGCTTGAACCACTGGTTATGTTTACCGTCAAAACCTATAAATACTTTTTAACCGATAAATGAACCGAGGAAGGAGAAATTCCTGAGCGACTGTTCAGTGAGGCGGAGTAAAGAATCTGACAGTTCGAGTTTGATTAACAACAGACAGAGTTAACCGACATGCCAAAGTTCCATGCCTGGTGGAAAGTTAATCTTTCACCTCCGGAGCAGTTCAAGGTTGGGACTCACTGCATATGTGGTAATATAGCAAGACTTCATGTTGTCTGAATGTTCTGTGAACAAACACACCTATCTTGGTTTTGTTTGTCCAGCTACCGCTGCAGTACCTGTATGAGGATGTGTGCTGAGTCATCCTGACAGGATCTTTGTGACTAGCACGTCAGGCAACCTGGATGTTTCTGGGTGAAATCTGGCAACTAGAGTCACGTGGTGGTGGTGGTGGGGGGCATACCGTGTACAGTAGTGAGGAATTCTCCATTGATTTGGGTTCTCTGGTACAAGTTTGCCTAGGTGTTATTCACTCTGTCTCACAACCTAGTACTTGTATGTGTTTTTGCTGGGACTCTGGTCGTTTATGAGAAAACAGGGATTTTTGAGCCAGGAAGTGCTCTGCATGTTGCAGGACTACACTATCAGCAATTGTCAAGGGGAAGAAAATGTTTTATTTTTGTTTTGAAGGCCTTAAACAGAGACTAGACCAAAAATGTTGCTAACTGATACTAGCCTGAGGCCGCCTGTGGAATGATTAATGCCAGAGCGGTATTTAGTTTTTTTTCAAAAATGTTTCTTTTAACATTCTGATCCAAAATAGGTTCCATAAAGAAATATGTGGAATATAACCTCTGCCCTTGAATTAGGGCACTGTTCCACTGTTTGATTGAACAAAGGTGTTTGACCCTGTGTCCAGAAAATTCGTCTGCAGGTGACTGTGGTTTTGTTCCCAGCTTAGGTAATGAAATGAGATAAGGAGAAGTGATGATATTATGTTACCCTTGAGGTGGAGTCAAATCCACTCACTGGTAGTTCCACAAAAGGGGAGATGCACCTGGCCAACCGATCAGGTATTCTGTGAGGGTTGTCTGAGGCTGAAGAGGTAGACGCCTTCTCATCGCTTCTGCTGCCCTTCCTCTGCTGTAGCCTCTGGTCCTGTTGTGTCCGTGAGGCCCTGGCTGAAAGATGGTTTGGTAAAAAAATAAAAATACCTCTTCCATATTCTGGGATCACCGAAGTAGAAGGTCTGTCTTCACCTGCAGAAAAGCTTCCACTGTATTCTCTACCTTTTCATATATGCTTCAGTTTTATCAGTCACGATTTATCCTCCACAGGGAAATATATTGCCTTGGCCTGTGCATCTGTGGTAAGGTTGGTGTCTGTAGTCATGCAAATCTCCTAAAGGGACAGCTAATGCCATTGGCCTGGTAGTTGCCATTGGCATCACTGCCATGTGGAATAGATATTAGTGGCATCGCGTAGCTCTGCTGTTCTCTGTGATCCACTGCCACTACCTGGTCTTGTTGGCAAGGGCAAACTGCGCTCCAGAGTGCCTTTGGCATTGTACCTATATGCCATGTAGTTGGCTTGCTTGATTAATATGAAGCAGCCGTGTAGTCTTTTTTCTAGGTATCCATTTTCGTGAGTCCTTATCTGAGGGTGGTATCTGTATTCTGGTTTTGCACAGGCAGTAGCCTGACCACTTCTTCTGGTCGGGATGCAACAAAATTCAGTAGTCGATCTGTCAGTTGATACTTCTGTCAGCTTGTTTATCACTCCAGGGATTGAAGTTGGTCTGCAGTATTCATGCAGCCTTTTAAGGACTCTATACTGCAGCGAAGTGGTTTTGTTGGAGTTAAACCCATCATATTGATTCTGCTTCCACCTCCCTTCAGTCTCCTGGAGAGGAAGATTGAGGGTTCACCCATGCTTTTAAAAGCAATTGAGGAATACCTCTGGGCCCCTAGGAGGGACTTAACTCAGCTCAGGGTGCGTCGTTCCCCTTAAAATCCACCATAAGTGATTTGAGGCCCTGTGAAACAGGAACTGAAGGAGAACCAATGTAGCGGGTAGGAACCCGGGGCTTGTGGGACCTGTATCGTTAGCAATGTCCTCAGGACATATAGGTTTGACTGCTGGAGCCCTTAGTCTTCTCGGCTGAGGCACATGTTTCTCTTGCACTTTTCTTAAGAGGACAGCCATGTCTCACAGCCTCTTTTGTCTTACCTTGTATTTCTAGAACTTGTCTGTGTCCTTGCTTGCTTCCATCCTTTTAGGTTTGGGTAGATACTAATATAGCAGCAGAGAGGCTATTTGTTCTAGGTTTTGCCCTCTTCTAATGTTTGACAGAAAGATTTGTATTCTCACAACTGGCATAAATATGATTGATGCCCAAACAAAATACAAAGAGCAGTCTATCTGCCTTGCTAATCAGACCACAAGACTCTCAATATTTAAACCCAGGGATCCTATTTCTTTAGGTTTATCTAAGTGATTTCTGACACTGAGTGTTTAACAATTACTAACTTAGAATATATACATACAGTGGTTTGCAAAAGTATTCAACCCCTTGAAAGTTGTCAGATTTGTCTGAATGACAAATGACATTGAGATTGTTTTGTGTATTAATTTAAAAGACTGACCTCAAATAATTATTGTAAAGTGACATTGGTTCATGTTAGAATATATTTTAAGAAACAGAAATAACTGAAATATGCTGTTTGCATAGTATTCAACCCTGTGCTCTGGAAGCCCGTTTACACAGATGAAAATATTGCCTATTGAGACACAATTGGTACATTGGCCTCACCTCCTCTGAAACTTATAGTAGCTCCATTTCTGGATAAAACCCCAGTTTAATGACCATTGGTCTGACTGTGAATCTGAAGGTGTGAAATGAAGACTAAAGAGCGTCTGAGAAGTTGGAGATAAAGCAATAGACATGCAAATTAGGAAAGTACTGAATAATACCTAAGTGTTTGATATCCTGTGCATGTTGTGTCATAGTGAGGAAGTGAAGCTGCATCACACCACCCAGGCACTACCTAGACAAGCCATCCTCAAAACTCAGCATCCGACCAAGAAGGAGACTAGTAAGGGAAGCTTGCGAGAGGCTGGCCACTTTGAAGGAGCTACAGAGTTGGTGGCTGAGGGTGGAGCGGCAGTCAACCATATCAAGAGAGCCTGCATAATACTGGCCTGTATGGGAGGGTGGGTAGAAAGAAGCCATTATCGCAAAGAACCATATCAAGCACATCTGAGCCACAGCATGAGAGGACCCAGCTAAGATGTGGCACAAGGTTTTGTGGTCTGATGAGACCAAGATAGATTTTGTGATAACCAAAGCGCTTGTGTATAAACCCACACTGCCCACCTGTTTCGAAACACCATCCCTACAGTGGAGTGTGGTGGCAGCATCATGCTGTGGGATGCTTTCATCAGCAGGACTGGGCACTTGTTAAAATTGAAGGAAGAATTGATGGAGCAAAATACAGGAGATACTGCAAGAGAACCTGCTTAGTCTGGTAAAAACCTAAAGCTTGGGAGAAACTTCACCTTCAGCAGGACAAGATCCCAAGCACAAGGCCAAAGTAACACAGGAGTGGTTAAACAACAAAAGGTGAATGTCTCAGTGGCCAAGTCAAAGTCCAGATCTCAATCCCATCGAAATCTGTGCACTGTTTGAAACTTGCAGCATAAGCGCCCAACCAACCTGAATAACCTGGAATAGACTGCAAGAAGAATGGGCAGAATTCTTTAACAGTGTGTGGCTGGTAGATACTACCCCAAAAGACTTAAAGCTATTGCAGCAAAAGGTGGCTCTACCAACACTAATGTAGGGGTTGAATATTTTTATCATTTTCCACTTTTAATTTTCTTTAAAAGATCTGCTGTGGATAATTAATTTTGGCTTGACAATATGCTGTTAGACATATGAGTTGCAGTACAAATATTGACTGAATAATATATGTAAGTCTATTTAATCCAGACAACTCGATAACTTTCAAGGTGGGGTTGAATATTTTGTTACTGTGTGTGTGTGTTACCACTGAATCTAAGCTGCCATACATTTGACCATTCCTCTAACCTTGCCAAGTCCCTTCTCATCCTTTGTACCCACCTTGTGCATCAACTCTGTTGCAGATCTTTGTGTCATCTGCAAAGAGACATACTTTTCCTTCCAGTCCCTCTGCAATATCGCTTATAAAGACACTGAAGAGGACCGGTCCTAATACTGAACCCTGCAGCACCCCACTAGTAACCCCCCTTTCTTCAGAGTGGCCTCAATTTACTATTACTCTCTGTGTCCTATTCTCCAGCCAATTCTTTACCCAGGCTGTCATCTTGGGACCCACTCCCAGGCTGGCTAACTTGTATATTAATCTTGTGTGGGGGACTGTGTCAAATGCCTTGCTAAAGTCTAGGTAGGCCATGTCCACAGCCCCTCCCTGATCTACTACTTTGGTCACCCAGTCAAAGAAATCTATCAGATTTGTCTGGCATGACCTTCCCGCTGTGAATCCATGATGCCTTGGGTCCTGTGCCCCTCTGGCCTCTAGATACTCAACAATTCTTTCCTTCAGAAGTGATTCCATAATTTTCCCTACCACTGAGGTTAAACTAACAGGTCTGTAGTCTCCTGCTTCTGCCTTGCTCCCACTTTTGTGAAGGGGAATCACATCTGCCCTTCTCCAGTCCTCAGGTACCACCCCATCCTCCCATGATTTGTTAAAGAGGGTAGTCAGTGGTGTCACTAGTTCTACCCTTAGTTCTTTTAGAATTCTGGGATGAATCCCATCAGGCCCCATTGCTTTGTCCACCTTCAGTTTTAAGAGTTCTTTCAGAACCCTTTCTTCTGTAAATGGGCTGGTATCAACTTCTGCATCCAGAGTGTTTCTACTGTTTGTTTTAGGTACCTCCCCCACTTCCTTTCTAAATACTGAGCAAAAATATTTGTTTAGTATCTCTGCCTTTTCACAGCACCCTCTGCCCACCCTCTCTCCCTCCCCTTTATTAAGCCTCACTAACCTTCCCTTGGTCTTCCTTCGCTCCCTGATGTACCTATAAAAGGTTTTATCCCCCTTCTTAACTGAGTTGGCTATCTTTTCCTCGGTTTGGCCTTTGCTGTTCTGACTGCCTTCCCAGCTTCCTTTTGCTTTAACTGATACAGTTCTCTGTCCTGCTCCTTCTGTAATTCCTTGTACTTCCTGAATGCTTTCTTCTTCTCTTGAACCTTCACTGCCACTTCCTTTGAGAACTACAGTGGTTTCTTACATCGTTTCATTTTATTTGCTTCACACAAAGGCTTGTTACCTCTGTGATGGCAGTTTTTTATTATCCCCATTGTTCTTCCACTCCTCCTTCCTGCCCATTTGCTAGTGCATTCCTTAGGCACTCACCCATTTTGGCAAAGTCAGCCCTCCTAAAGTCCAGTACTTTTGCCTTTGTATGGCTTGACTCTATTGCTGTGTTTATTGTGAACCATACTGTTCGATGGTCGCTAGTTCCCAGATGGCTACCCACTTCTACATCTGTGATCCTCTCTTCTTCTCCATTTGAGAGAACCAGGTGTAAGATTGGTCCCCTACCTCAAAAGAATGGGGCTCTCTCAAAGAGACCGAGGAGGAAGAGCGGAGAACCGCACTACAGCTTCTCCCAGAGCCCGGGTGGACCCCCAAAAAAGGCCGCCGTGCCGACCCCACGCCCCTCGGAGTCTGAAAGAGCCCTCCTCCTCAAGCGGGCCAGCCCCAGTAGCTGGTATCTCTGGGCAGCACCCGAAGGAGCTATCCAGGGCACAGTACCCTCCCCTCCTGTAGGTGCTCTGATCGGCACCAAAGTTGGGCGATCTAGGCAAACCACAGGTGGTAGTACCACTACTGAGGGGTCAGTGAACGCACCAAGACCAGGCTGCAGAGCTATGGTGGCCTGCACCACTGCCTGCTGGTCAGCACCCCCTGACCCCAGTCTCGGTAGCCACCGACCCCACCTCAGAAGGGGGGCTGACTCCAGCTTGTCGAGGAGACTACTGGGCTGCCCACCTCAACAGCCAACCCCAAAGGGTCAGACTGTCAGTCTGACTCAGAGCTCGACTCCACCTCCGAGGAGGTAGAGGCAGAGGCCCTGTCCCAAACAGTAAGATGGCGTCCACTGTCATCCTTGCCAAAGGGCCCAGAAACCAAAGCCATGCCCGAGCCGGTACCAGTGTCCCCCCCCCCACCCCCGCAGCACCGTGAGCGGAATCCGCAGGGGGCACGGCTCCAGCCCGAACAAGAGCTCCAGAGCCAGGACCAGTCATGGCGCCATCTGTCCCCGATAGCCCAATCGGCACCGCACGGCTCCACGGCACTGAGCGCAAAGGCGGTGCCGAAGGAGGAATCTGAAGGCCCCACGGCACTGTTCACGGTGCTGACAGAAGCCACAGCGCCGCGCAACAAGTCGGCGCCAATGACTTCGTCAGGGCCCACAGCGCCGTGAACGGCACCAAGGCCTGCAACAGCACTGATATGGGCCTTGCGAACCGCGGGTCCGACACCGGGGGAGCCTTCACCCCCGAAGGGGCGACTCCCGTGACGGCGCCTCCTGCCCGCCCCCCAGGAGGAGCAGGAAGGGCCTCCTGCGCCGCGGAAGAAGCCTCGGCAACAGCTAGGCTACTAGTAGCCAAGGCTCCCTCTCCTCGGTCCGTATAGAACCGGGAGGGGACCCAGAGGAAAGACAGAGAGCGTGGCTTGGCCCGATGAATGCGTACCCGACCCCTGAAAGTCGGCGGAACTCGCTCCACTTTCCACACGTGTTGCTCGATGACCCGGCGGTCCATGGAGAAACAGGCGTCGCACGAATCCATGTCGTGAAGCAGGCCAAGACGCTAAAGACATTGGTCGTGCTGGTCGGTGACTAAATACTTTCGGCCGCAAGGGCACCGTCGTATGAGGGGCCGACCCGCCTTAGAAGATTTCTTGCCCTCCAACTGAGACATGACCTACGGAGAAAAAAAACACAAAAAACAGACTCGACGTCGCGGAAATACAAAGATAAGGAAAGATCTTACCGGGCAACATCGAGTGTTGGCAAAAACAGAACTGGCAGGAGGACCGGACTTCAACCGAAGGAACGGATTTCTTCACCGCTTCCCACGAGGCAACCTCTATGGCGGTAGACGAAGAACTGGCAGGCAGGCAGAGTCGACACAGCCTAACGGCGAAGCCGCGAGCGCCACGCAGTGCGTCTGCCTCAAGGGCGGCGCCGATGGTGCGTCGGCTCCACCTACCTTAAAAAAAAAAAGTTCCTGCGGGGCCCTGACCTCTGGCCAGATACCCAACAGGGATGAATGGTGAAGACTGGCACAGATAAGATCAACTGTTTTCTATCCTGTCTAAGGTCTTTAGTGGCTGTCATGTAATAACTGACGGTCCTCTTTACATCCAAACTATGAAGTCTCCTTTCACCAGAAGTAGTATGATCGTTGAAAAAGACAGGGAGAGTGACGGATTGATTTATGTGGAAATCCGAGACCACCTTGGGGAGAAATGTTCTGTTTGTCCTAAGGACTACGTTATCCCTATGAAAATATAGTCCTGATCTATAGAGAGCCTGAAGCTCACTGATTCTTCTTGTAGAAGTCATTGCCACTAGAAAAACTGTTTTCCAAATGACATATTTTAGATGAGCTGCAGCCATGGGCTCAAAGGGAGCAGCCATGAGCTTAGCTATACACACATTCAGATCCCAAGCTGGCACTAGTGGCCTGTGAGGGGGATGCAAATGGTTTAGGCCCTTAAAGAACCTTTTAAAAATAGGGTCTGAAGCTAATGTTACCTTTTTTCCAGCAGAAAGGTAAGCAGACACTGCTGTAAGATGAACCTTTAAATAACTGGGCAGTAAACCCAGAGAATGTAAATGGGTGAGATAATCCAATACCACTGGCAAGCCAGCCTGGGCTGGTACCAGAGTCTTGCTTGTACACCAGACTGAAAATCTCTTGAATAGATTTTTGTAGAAGAAGGTTTTCTGTAACCTCTTAAAATGTTTAGGACAGGTTCAGAGTTCTAAATTAGCATATTTTAAGTCCTCAAGAACCAAGCTTTGAGACTGTGGGACTTGAGATTTCGATACAAAATAGTTCCTTGGTTGGAAGTCGGTAAGTTGTGCCTCCGAGGGAGATGCACTGGTTTCGCAACAGACACTGACAGCAGAAGACAGTACCATGGCTGCCTCTGCCAGTCTGGAGCTATCAAGATCAGTGACGCTGCATGGGATCTGAGCTTGACCAGTACTCTGTAGATCAGAGGCAAAGGAGGGAAAGCATAAAGGAACCTTCCTGACCAATCCAGATTCAGAGCATGCAGAGGAAATTGATCTGGTGGTCTGCAACAATACTGTGGCAGATGGTGGTTCTGGTGGAATGTGAACAAGTCTATCTCTGGAGTGCCCCACCTTCTGAAAGAAAAAATTACTCACCTTAGTAATTGCTTTTCTTCTCATGGAGTCTTGCTGTATTAGGACTTAATGCAGTTAGCCACTGCACTCGAACTGCCCCGGAGAGGATAGGGTTAGCAGTCTGGAGTTCCACAGCGCGAGGGCGCTGTTCAAAGCTCTATCTGGCTAGTTTCAAATGAAACTGCCAGGTTCTTTTCGAAGCTAAACTAATATAGCAAGTCTGTGTGGAAAAGCTCTACACTAGCCATTGGCTACCTACCAGTAGTAGGACAACAAAAACACAACAACAATCATAGAATAATAACAAAATCACCTGTTATTGTTAGAATCACCCATGACAAGCACTAATAGGCCCACTCTCCCCAAAAGACTCAAGTCCAGAGAGGGAGTCACCTATCACTTAACAAAAAACAGAATCACCTAGTTCCTAACCCAAATGAACAAAAGGGGGGGGGAACTAGAGAGAAACTGAAATGGCATGACAGTGCTTGCACCAATTTGACAACCCCATACTCAAGTAGGAGTTCTGAGCGGGGCAGGAGGGAGGGTTGTCCTAATACAGCAAGACTCCATGAGAAGAAAAGCAATTACTAAGGTGAGTAATTTTTCTTCAAACACCATGAAGTCTTGCTGCTATTAGGACTTAATGCAGATTATACAGCAGTACCTCCATGGAGGAGGGTCAGAACCTACTTGGGGAATAGGCTCTGAAGCACAGCTGTGCCAAACCGAGCATCTCTCCTGGACTGGACATCCAGGGAATAATGCTTGGTAAAGGTGTGGACTGTTTTCCAGGTAGCAGCTTGGCAAATTTCCAAAATGGGAATATCTCTAGCAGCCGCTACAGATGCAGCTGTACCCCTGGTGGAATGAGCCCTCAGTCCTGAGGGAGGTTCTCTACCTAGTTTTTGGTAACAGAACTGGATACAAGAGACAATCCACCTCGCAACTGTCCTCTTAGTGGCAGGTCTCCCTTGCCAACTTCTCCATAGGTAAGGAACAGTTGGAAGGATTCAAACCTGTGACCCTTAGTGCGTTCAAATAGCAGCTTAGGGCTCTTTTGGCGTCAGACTGTGCAATCTCCTCTCCCCTGAGGAGGAATGCTCCGTGAAAAATACTGGAAGAGAGATGGATTGGTTGAGATGAAAATCTGAAACCACTTTAGGTAAAAACTTTGTTAGTCCTAAGGACTACCTTATCTCTGTGAAAAGAAATAAAATCTTCTTCTACTGACAAGGCCTGTAATTCACTTATACGTCTAGCAGAAGTGATAGCCACTAGAAAAAGTGTCTTCCAAGTCAAAAACTTGAGGTCTGCCGAGGACAGAGGCTCAAAGGGGGGTTGCATTAGCTGAGCAATGAAACATTCAGGTCCCATGCAGGAGCTGGTTCCCAGCGGGGTTAGTGTGAAGTAACCCTTAAAAAACGGAAAATACAGGGTGAGAAGAAAGGAAGCAGGCTTCCTGCTGACACAAAAAGCAGAGACAGCTGCCAGATGAACCTTTAAGGTAGCTGGCCTAAGGCCTAAGGAATTTAAATGGACCAAATAGTCCAGTAAAATGGCAGATTAGCAGATTCTGGGATAATCTGCTTCTCAGAACCCAAATGGAAAACCTCTTCCACTTAGAATTGTAAGTGGCTCTAGTGGAAGGTTTCCTAGAAGCCTTTAAAATATCCAGGACACCTTGAGAAAGGTGTAAATCAGCAAATTCTAACTCCTCAAGAACCAGGCCTTGAGGTGGAGGAATTGAGGTTCGGATACCACACTCCCCTGTGCACAGGTCAACAGGTCGTGGGTCCTGGGCAAGCTCAGGGAGGGTGGAATGTCAGGGACAGGAGGAGAGGGTACCAGGGCTGTCTGGCCCAGTCTGGAGCAATCAGAATCACTCTGCAGGGCTGAGTTCTGATTTTTACTAGTACCCTGAAGAGGAGAGGGAAGGGGGGAAAAGCATACAAGAACTTCCCTTTCCAATCCAACTGAAAGGCGTCCAGTGGGACTGATCCCAGAACTGGAGGCCTGCAACAAAACAGGGGAAGTTGGTGGTTGTCTGGGGCTGCGAAAAGATCTATCTGAGGGGTGCCCCATCTGGCAAAGACTGACCCCAGCACCAGAGAATTCAGAGCCCATTCGTGATGGCCCTGAGAAATTCTGCTGAGGGCATCCGCCAGGACATTGTCCTTCCCTGGAAGGTGAACTGCTATCAGGAGGAGTTCAGGAGTAAGCCAGAGACCACAACTCATTGCTTGATTGCACAAGGCTGATGACCAGTGCCCCCCTTGCTTGTTGATGTACCACATTGTTGTGGTGTTGTCTGTCCTGACTTGGGCTACCTGTTCTGGACAGTAGTCAAAAACCTGGAGAGCTAAGAGAACAGCTCTGAGTTCCAAAAGGTTGATGTGGAGCAGAGATTCCTGAGGGACCACACTCCCTGAGTGGAAAGGTCGCCAAATGTGCCCCCACCCTAACAGGGAGGCATCCGTGGTGAGGGTGAGGAATGAAGAACGGGTAAGAAGGGACCCCTGAGTTAAATTGCTTGATCCTGCCACCACTGAAGGGCTAGGATCAGGGTTTTGTCACTGGGATTAACTTGGATAGGGGTCCTTCCTTTGAGACCAGTAGGACCTCAAGTGGAACTGGATGTCTCTCATCTGAAATCTTGCTCCCTGCACGACAGCTGTGGAAGCAGCCATGTGTCCTAGGAGTTGCAAAAGTGCCTTGCTGGTCGAGAGAACCCAGGGTAAGGAGGATGCCAGGGCAATGAGTCTGTCCACTCTTTCGAGGGAAGAAATGCCCTGGCTGACTTTGTGTTCACTTCTGCACCTATGAAAGTTAGTACCTGAACTGGTTCCAGAACTGACTTTGGAAAATTCAACAGGAATCCCAGAGAAGTGAGAAGTTGCTGGGAGACTTGCAAGTGGATTTACCTGATCTGGAGACTGACCCACTATGAGCCAGTCGTCCAGGTAGGAAACACAGCAACCCCTTGCCTTCTTAAATGAGCCACTACTACAGCTAAACATTTGTGAAAACCCTTGGAGCAGAGGTAAGGCCAAGGGCATTGCTCTGAACTGGTAGTGGCCAGAGGGTAGTTCAACCTGAGGTACTTTCGGTGAGAAGGCCTGATCAAAATATGAAAATAAGCGTCCTTGAGGTCCAGGAAGCTAGCCAGTCCCTGGCCTTAGGAAGGCAGAATCATTGCCAGAGTTAACATTTTGAACTTTGGTTTCAAAAGCTGCTTGTTCAGGAACCTCAAATCTAAGATGGGCCGCCACTCTCCTGTCTTTTTTGGGGTAAGGAAATACCTCGAGTACAGACCCTTGCCCTGATGGCAAGGAGGAACTCTTTCCACTGCCTTGCAGCCCAGCAGAGAAGAAACCTCTGCTTCCAAAGCACGGGCTTCTGAAGGATTTGCAGGTGGAAAATGTCTGGCTCTCATCTTTGGGAACTGTTTGAAACTGAGAACCAGACCTTGGCTTACCACCTCCAGAACCCATTTGTCCGAAGTTAGGGACAACCAGTTCTGGCTGAAATAAGCCAACCTGCCCCCCACCGGTACAGGAGAATCGGCCCTGGGCACCCCATCAGGGTGCCTGCTTGGCAGCAGCTTTAGGGTGAGGAGAGGGAGATGGTCTGCCTGTGCCCCGTCTACCCCTGCCTCTGAAAAAAACCCTCTGTGCAAAGGCTGAAGAGGCCTGAACTTGATAAAAGGGCCTGGGGTAAGGCCCGCCCCTACCCCTGGGGGCATGCCTTTGTGGAGTGGCATGCCTCTCCTTAGCTTGGGCACTTTTGTAGGTAGTTCTGTATTCATCCATTTTCTTCATGTAATTTTCTGTTTGATCCCCAAACAGAGAGTTTCCTACTACAGGAAAATCTATAGCCTTTGCCTGAGTATCTTGGAACAGATTAGTGCATCTAAGCCATGCCAACCTACGGAGAGCTACAGAAGTGGCCATGACCCTAGAGGAAACATCATTAACATCAACGGCAGTATGAAATTGAACTTTAGAGGCTTCAATGCCATCAGCAGCCACTTGTTCCAACTCACTAGCCAGCTGGCCCTGGGCCTGCTTGGCTAACTGCAATATAGTGTCCCATCTAGATTTCTGATATCTAGCCACATACCATATAATTAGCCTGCCTGAGTCCCAATGAAGCTGCCATATATTGCTTTTTCGCCATAGCGCCAATCTTCCTGGAATCCTTATCAGGAGGATGTGATGCCAGGGGAATATTAGCCTTGTCACAGGCTGCAGCTTGAACAACACCTACATGACTACACTGCTCGGTGAGGAAGTCTGTATCAGGGCCTGATAAAGTATACCTTCTGTCCATTTTCTTATCTACAGGAGGAACGGAATGAGGATTTTTTAAAAACTTTGTTGTTTGCTTCCTAAATGACTTATGCAAAGGAATAGACAACCTTCTAGACTCTGGAATATCCATCATTTCTACATAATCGGGCTCCTCTTGCTCATCCACAGCCTCCTCTAAAGGGAGCTGGAGGGTTTCTGCCACCTTTTTATAAAACATAAAATGAGAAGGGGACTCAGACAGCAAAGGGCGAAGATTCTAAGGGTCTATCTGGAGAAATGCCCAGTTCAATGGGCACGTCCAGACCTTCCCAGTCACAAATACACTGATCAAATTCCTCCTCCCCCTCCTGTGGTTCATAAAACTCCTCAACTTCATAATCCTGAACCACTGGACCTGAACGAGCCACCCTTTTCCCAATTGTAGGGGGCTCGACAAGTCCCCGAGACAAAGACTGAACAATCTGAATGGCTTTTGCTATTTCTGCAGCAGTTGGAGAGACAATTTTGGACTCCAGACCTGATTCTTTTGTCTTTTGCTGGAGCTGGTTTCTCTGAACCAGCTTTTCTTTGCCCAGGAAGTCTCGCCTGGACAGAGGGCACTCCTCTGGTCCAGTGGGTACTGGACCGGGCTGGCCATCCGGGTCAGCGGACTTTTTGGCCTCTCGTTCCCTGAGCCGGCCCAATCTCTTTTCCAGGGTGGCTGCAGGGAAATTTTTACACACCTGGCAGTCAGACAGGAGGTGGTCAGCCCCCAGACAATAGACACAAGTGGTGTGTGGATCAGCCTTGGCAAAGGCTTCCCCACAGACATCACAGTGTTGAAACCCAGTGGGCCCGGTTTTTCTTTTGGGTTTCTCAGACATAATGCCAGTCTAACCAACAAACTTGCCTTTAAACCGCCGTACAGAGCAAGACACTTTTATCGGTTCCTAACCGTGTTCGGTATTGGAAAAACCCCAAATAAAATTAAGGTTTTTTAGAACCGATAAGAACCGGTACCACACTTCTAAAGCCCAAAAATCGTAAAATAAGTTAACCGATCGGTTCAGACTGAACCGATAATGTATTTCACACAGACTTTATTTTTAGTACTTACAGTTACCAGATAGAGCTTTTGACCGAAAGCATGTAATTTTTAAACACTTGCGGTTCAAATGAACCGAGTAACTCGCTTGAACCGCTAAATGAACCGAGCTGAAGGAGCTGATCTCCGGAGCGACTGTTCAGTGAAAGCGGAGTAAAGAATCTGGCAGTTTCATTTGAAACTAGCCAGATAGAGCTTTGAACAGCGCCCTCGCGCTGTGGAACTCCAGACTGCTCTGGAGTTAACCCTATCCTCTCCGGGGCAGTTCGAGTGCAGTGGCTAACTGCATTAAGTCCTAATAGCAGCAAGACTTCATGGTGTTTGAAATAACCTGTACCACCTGTCTGTTTAGGGTCCATTCATGATGGGCTTGATTTATTTGACTCAATGCATCTGCCCGGGTATTGTCCTTCCCTGGAAAATGAATTGCCTGCAGATATACTCCTAAGGAGTAGGCCAGAGTGCAAATCTTGATGGCTTCTGTGCAGAGAAGGCCTGACCGTGTGCCTCCCTGCTTGTTTATGTAATACATTGTGGTGGTCGTGTCTGTTCTGACCTGTACTAGGGAAGAAAACGTTTTTAGAGCTAGCAAAACTGCTCTTAGTTCCAGTAAGTTTATGTGCCAAAGGGACTCTGCAGCTGTCCAGGTGCCCCGGGCTGTGTGTTTCCCTATATTCGCGTCCCAGCCCAAGAGAGATACATCTGTTGTGAGAAACACTGAAGGGTTCTCTTTCTGAAAGAGAACTCCTTGCCTTAAATTGGATTCCTCCTTCCACCACTAGAGGGCCTGTAGCAGTGCCCTTGTTACTGGAATGAGCTCTGAAAATACAGGTTACTCACCTGTAACAGGAGTTCTAGGAATGGTATATGTTGTTCATCCACACTCATTGGCAGTATCCTTGCCGCTTTAAATCTTGCCGGAAGGTCTTCAAGCTTGCTCCTCCCACCCACCCGGGTGGTATAACTCTCGGCTCCGCCCCATGACGCCAGATCTGGCCGCTGGAAAGCTCAGGTTGTGCGTCCGAAGCCGGAGGTCGGGGAGTCGTGTGGATGAACAACATATACCATTCCTAGAACTCCTGTTACAGGTGAGTAACCTGTATTTCTAGGGACATGGATATGTTGTTCATCCACACTCATTGGCAGACTCCTAGCAGTTCTCCGGGAGGAGGAGGCAAGACGCACACCCCATATACTTACTTGGGAAAGAGAGACTGGAGAACCGAGGCCCCAAAACCAGCATCCCGGCGTGACTCAAGGTCGATGTGGTAATGGGTAATGAAGGTGTTTGCTGACTTCAGGTAGCAGCCCTGCAGATTTCCTGGATAGGGACGCCCCTGGAAGCAGCCATCACAGCAGCAGTATGGCGGGTAGAATGAGCTCTTATCCTCTGGGAGGCTCATGCCCGCCAACTTATAGTAGAGATCTATGCAGGAGGTTACCCACCTGCTTATCGTCTCCGCTTGGCTGCAGGTCTGCCAGATGCGGCTTCAGCGTAGGTGACAAACAGCTGGCGAACCTCTCCCGACTTCAGCCGTAAGGCCTTATAATAAGCGAGCGCCCTCTAGGGTCCAGAGTATGGAGCCTATATTCGCCTCCGAAGTGTGATTGGGGTAGAACACCGCAGAGTCAACACCTGGTTAAGGTGAAACTCACACCACCTTCCGGAAGGAATTTCGGTGGGGGCGCAGGACAACTCTTGTCCCTGTGGAAGACCAGGTAAGGAGACTCGATGGGAGCGCCTGGAGCCTCCCATCCTTCTGGCTGACGTGATAGCCACCAAGAAGGCGGTCTTCCACGACAGGTGAGAGAGCACACCTGTGCATAGGTTCGAATGGCTTGCCCATGAGCTTTGCCAGCACAGCAGTAGATCCCACGAGGTGGGGGTTCCCCGCACTGGAGGAAATGTGATCAAGGCCTTTGAAAAAGCGCCAGACCACCTTCTCCTACGCCACCGACTGCTTCCCGGCCCGCGCCCGGTAAGCAGAGATGGCTGCCAGGTGCACCCTTAGGGTCGCCGACCTAAGCCCTTGACTAGAAAGGGACCATAAATAGTCCAAGATGCTTGCCAAGGAACAGGAGGAAGGGTCCAAGCCCCTCACAGACACCAAATGGAAAACCTTTCCATTTGAAGGCATAGCATTTTCTGGTCGACTCTTCAGGGACGCCTCAACTACATTGGGGACCTCGTCCCGGAAGACCCAAGGCCTGGAACTCTAGCCGCCAGGAACCAGGCCCAGGTGGGGATTGAAGGTCCGGATGGAACACCTTCCCCTGATTGACTGAGAGCAGGTCCGGGCGAGCTGGAAGCTGCCGCGGAGTCCTGGAGCTGAGACTGAGGAGATCTGGGTACCAGAACTGGCGAGGCCAGTCTGGGGCTATCAGAATCACCTGCGCCTTGTCCCTCCTCGCCTTGAGAAGCACCTTGTGGATCAAGGGAAATGGGGGAAAGGCGTAAAAGAGGCCCGGGGTCCATTGCCTCGAGAAGGCATCCCCCTGCAGCGAGCCCTGCTGAGGGGGCGGGCATGGAACAGACTCAGCTCGCCTCCATGGAGGCAAACAGGTCCACCTGAGGTGTGCCCCAAAGGAGAACAGATGCTGTACTACCTCCGGCAGGAGAGACCACTCGTGGGATGCAGCCCCTATCCGGCTCAGGGCATGCGCCCGGGGTGTTGGAGCTCCCTGCACGTGAATGGCTAGGAGATCCGCCTCCAGGCTGCGCAGAGTGACCAAATGCGGAGAGCTTCCTTGCATAGAAGCATGGAGCGCGCCGCCTCCTGGCGGTTTAGATAGTACATGGTCGTGGGTATTGTCCGCCTGGACTCGGACCACTTGACCCCGGAGGAACGGAGCAAAGGCGGTGAGAGCTAGCGGACCGCCGGAGCTCCAGCAGGCTGATGTGGCATCGACTCCCGCTGGGACCAGAGGCCATGAGCCCGTGTTCCCCAGATGGGCACCCCAACCCATCAGGAGAGGCATCGGTCGACAGAGAGACCGCGGCTCGGGCGGATTGAACGGGATGCCCTCCTGCAAATGATCTGGAACGGTCCACCACTGGAGAGCGTTCCACATCCCCTGTGTCACCGACTAAGCTGGTCCAAGGGATCGCAGCGCTGAGACCACTGGCTGGCCAGTCCCCACTGAAAGGAGACGATGTTCCAGCGGCCCAACGGACCACGCTGGTACAGGCCGCCATGAGACCCAGGAGGCGAGGAAGTCCCGGGCAGGCGCATTGCCCAACCAGAAATGATCGGGCAAAGGAGGAAAGAACCTCGGCCCTGTCCGCCGGAGCCGCGCCTGGCTCGAAGAGAGTCGAGCTGCGCCCGATGAATAGAATCACCTGCTTCGGCTCGAGTTCCGACTTGGCCTCGTTGATAAGGAGGCCCAGTTGAGAGCAGACCTGGAGGGCCAGATCTCTGGACCACTCCGCCTCCTTCCTGGAGGGAGCTGCTATCAGCCAGTCGTCCAGGTAAGGGTACACCCGGACCCCTCGGCGCCGCAGGAATGCTGTCACCACTGCCATGCATTTGGTGAAGACCCTGGGAGCTGGAGACAAGCCGAAGGGCATGGCTTGGAACTCGAAGAGAGATCCTTCCTCTCGGAAGCGAAGGAATCTCTGGTGAGGCAGACGGATAGGGACGTGAAAGGCGTCCTGCAAGTCCAGAGAGCAGAACCACACGGCCAGGCTCCAAGGATGGCAGTATTATCTGAGCCAGAGTGACCATCCTGAAGGTTCGAGACCTTAGGAACTTGTTTAGGTCGTGTAGGGTTCGAGAATAGGGCCAGCCCCGTCGCTTCCGGAACCAGGAAGTACCTGGACACAAACCCTGGGTCTGAAGGAGGGTCCACCACCCTCTTACCACCTCCTTCTGGAGGAGGAGAGTGATGTCGGCTCGACGAGCCGCCAGTGAGCTGGGGATCCCGAGCCCCGAGGCGGCGAGCTCTGAAGGGTGGTGCCTGCTCGAATTCCAGAGGCAGGCCTCTTCCACCACTCCAAGACCCACCTGTCCGTGGTAACAGCGGACCAGGTGGAGCACGTGCGGAGCAGCTCTCCACGAGGACCCAGGTAAGGTGACGGGATGGGGGCGACACCCTCAGCCACGTCACTGGGCAGGCTTGGAGGAGGGACGGCCGAGGGACCTCCTGGCCCTTCCTCCCTGCCTCCTGTTAGAGGAAGCCGCGGCTTGGTTTGGGATGCCAAGGTCGGGCCTGCTGGCCCTGGACGTTGCTGGCCGGGCGCGCGGGGCACAGAAGGACAAAGGGCTTAGGCTGTGGTTTGCGGCCTTTGTCCTTCTGAGCGGAAGAGACCGAGTCCAAGGTGGCATTGGACTTCGATCCTCTGCAGGTGACCTTCCACCCAAGGGCGAAGAGGTCAGTCCCCAAAAGGGAACATCCGCCAACTTGTGCTGGGTATCCAAGTAAAGGTGGATATCCTCAGCCAAGCCTGACGCATAGCCACTGCGACGCCACCGATCTGGCACATGAGTCCCCTATATCCAAAGCAGTCTGGAGCTGCTGTTTGGCCACTGCCCTGCCCTGGTCCGCACTCCTTAACCGTAGTCTGCAGATCGTGGGAAGATGAGGGATGACCTCATCCAGGGAGCCCAACAGGGCATGAGAAAAATGTGCCATGAGGACGGCCGAACTGGCCTGGCGAAGGCCGAGGAGAGGACCTTAGCGTAGACTTTTCGCCCGACGTGAGTCCAATTTCTTGGACTCCTTGCTTGTGAGGTTTGTCCACATCCCTGGCGCTACGGGCGCGCGCCGGAAAACGCTGTCGGTAACCCAACCCCTCAGCAGAGGGTGTTCCAAAAACGGACAAGGAACGGTAGGGGATCGCGATACTTCCTGGCCATCCTGGCCGGCGCAGGGCAGGAAGCAGGGCGCTGCCAAAGTTCCAGTGCCGGACCCACTTTATGGCCTCGGCCACCGAAAGGCCTCCGTCGGAGAATCCCTCGGTCCAGAATCTCCGTGAGGGGATACCGGCCCGCTTTGGAACGGTTCGAGCTCCATCCGGTAGACTCGAGATGAGCCGAAGCAGTCCTAGGAAGGACGACGGGCTATCGTCCATTGACTGACCTCCTGAAGACTCCAAGTCCAGTCGCTTGGAGAGAGAAGGAGGAATCATCTTCGGACTCGGAAGAGTCCTCGAAGAACTGCCTCTGGCCTGAGCCACCCTTCACCTGCCGAGGTCGGTCGGGAGTGAGGGTAACTGACAACCGATGGGGTAAACCCTTAGCTCGACCGAGAATCCTTGGTGGAGCCCCAATGGTGGCTGTGGAGGCGGAGGTTCCACGGGAACGGTGGAGCAGCTGGTTTAGCGAACAACGGCCTGGGTATAGGCTCCTCGGACAAGTCGAGGGTTGTCCGGCCGTTCGGTGACAGCCACTTAATGGCGGGGAAGGCGCCTGAGTCGGCTTATGCCCCGCCAGGAGGAGCTGTTGCAACATAAAGGTCCTCATACCCGTCGGCGTAATTCACATGGCAGCCTCCCTCATCGAGGAGGAGGCAGCGAAGGGCAACGGCTCGGCTTACCTGCCTGTGGTCACGAGACCGAGACCGCCTATGAATAGGAGGAGCGGCTGGACCCCAAGAGAGTCAGCGAACCGAGACCGAGTCCCGGAATTTCGGGGTCCGAGTGAGAGGAGGTGTCGGCGAACACGGCACTCCCGCCGCTCGGAAAGGTCCATCCGAGGGCTCCGAACAGGCGCAGAGCGAGCCCATGGGATCCTCCAACTCCTCCGGGGGGGAACAGGGGAGAGATCTCGGCTGCTAAAGGCGACAGCCAGTCAATGGGTGAAAAATCCGACTTCATCAGTCAGGAGTCTCGGTCAACTGACCTGGCGGGGGACACCGTGGGAGCCAGTGGCGGCAGTGATCGACGAGCCGGCGGACGGACGGCCCGGGGAGAGACCTTTCCGCTCCCAAGAGGCGTCGGCGGAGGACACCCTTGTCCCTCTTTTGGACCGAGAATAAGGTCCAGCAGGCGCCAGACCCGTTCTCCTTTAGTGGAAGGGACAGACAAAGCTCCTAAAGAAGCCGTGTAGGAAGAACCCAGAAAGGCGGGATAAATGCGCGACGAGAAAGATCTGACCCGCGCCGCCCCACTCCTCTTGACGACCATCCGCTCGAGGCGATCCGCCGAACTCACGCCCAGTGAGCCACCGCCAACCGGGCCTCCTTGGACTTCACGGAGAAGCAGCTTCAGGGGCAGACCAGGCTGTCAGAGCATACGGTCTTGAGGGGCGTGGGCCGAGAAAGATGAGCACAGGTCGCAAGCCTGCGGGTGCTCAAGGCCTAAGCAGTAGACACACGTGGAGTGTGGATCCGTCCGAGACATCTTCTGCCCATGGGCATCTCCGAAATCCGGGAGTCGATTTGTCCATCGCGCGGCCGCGAGGGATCGAAGCTGAAGTCTTTTGCAAATTTTTATTTTAAATCCGCAAACGGAGAAATAGAACTAGTCGTCAAACGCAGAGCGTTAAGGAGGAACCTGAGCTTCCAAGCGTAAGGAAGATCTACGCCATATGGAGCGAGAGTTATACTCACCCGGTGGGTGGAGGAGCAAGCTTGAAGACCTTCCGGCAAGATTTAAAGCGGCAAGGATACTGCCAATGAGTGTGGATGAACAACATATCCATGTCCCTAGAAAAGGATTTTTTTCTCCGACACCAATGAGACCTGAGGTGGAACTGGATGTCTCATGTGGAATCTGGAACCCAGCACTGTGCCTGTGGAAGCAGCCATGTGGCCCAGTAGCTGGAGAAACTGTTTTACAGTTTTTAAGTTGTACAGCCTGAAAGGGCCTGCTATTAGCTGAATACTCGTTACCTATTCTAAAGGTAGATATGCTCTGGCTTGTAAGGTATTGATTTCTGCTCCTATGAACTGCAATACCTGTGCAGGAGTGAAGACTGACTTTTTGTAATTGATCAGGAATCCCAAAGACTCCAGGAGGTCCTGGGTGGCCTTCAAATCCTGCTGTGCCTGCAGGGGAGATTTCCTATGACCAGCCAGTCGTCCAGGTAAGGAAAACAGATATTCCCTGTCTTCGAAGATGTGCCACTATAGCTGCCAGGCACTTTGCGAACACCCTTGGGGCCGAAGAAAGGCCAAAAGGCAGGGTTGAAAACTGGTAGTGACTTGAAGGGAGTCTGAATCAGATATTTTCGGTAAGACTTCTTTATGGGGATGTGGAAATAGGCATCTTTCAAGTCCAGTGATGCCAACCAATCACCTTTCTGAAGTGTTGGCAGAATCAGAGCCAAAGTTACCATTTTGAACTTTGGTTTCTTCAGAAGCTTGTTTAGAGCTCTGAGATCCAATATAGGCTGCCACTCCCCACTTTTCTTTGTGGTTAGGAAGTACCTGGAATAGAAGCCCCTTCCCTTCAAAGATTTTGGAACTTATTCCACTACTCTTAGCTGTAGCAGGTTTCGAACCTCTGCATCCAGCATCTTTTCTGCTAGGGAGGAAGAAGTGAAAACTCTGGTGTTTTGACGAGGAAGGGACTTGAATTCCAGAGACAGACCTTGACCCACCACCTCCAGAACCCACGTGTCTGTGGTGATGTTCAGCCAAGCCTGGAGAAAATGGGACAGTCTGCCTCAGAGAGGTAGGGATGGAGGAAGCGGCCTGTGGTTCAGGGGGTCTGTGACTGAGGCTGAGTATGGGATCCTCACCTCGAACCCCTCCTGCCCCTGACCCTGGAGTATCCCTGCTGTGGATACTGCTGGTACTGGGGTAAGGCCACTGGTTGGAAGAAGGGCCTGGTGTAAAAGGACCTCCCCCGGCCTCCCCTTCCATAAGGCCTTGTGGATGGAGAAGCTCTCTCTCTTTGGCAGAGTTGTTCCTATAAGTGGCCTTATACTCATCCACCTTCTTCATGTATGCCACAGTGGACTCCCCAAAGAAGAAATGTCCCCTCTAGGAAAAAATATAAAGCCTCTGATTGTGTATCCTGAGTGAGGTTTGTGGCTCTGAGCCAAGCAAACCTCCTCTGTGCCACCATATTCGCCATCCATCTGGCTGCAGTCTCATTAGTGTCAGCAGCCATCTGAAAGTGGTACTTAGCTGCCTCTAACCCAAACCTGGCAGTTTCAGCCAGGTCATCTGACAAGGGTGAGGAAGCTTTCTCAGACATGGCCAGGACTGACTGCCACAGAGATTTCTGATACTGGGCAGCATGTGCCTGGAAGGTAGCCTGACAGGTACGCTTTTTTTTGGCCATGCTTTCCATGTTCCTAGAGTCCTTGTCCGGGGGGATGTGAGGACAAGAGGGACCCTAGCCTTGTCACAGGAAGCTTGCTGTATGACCCCCTGGTGGTTGGGTTGGGGAAGAAAAAAATCAGCTCCCTCCCTCTCCAGCTGACACTTTTTGTCCATTCTCCTGTTTATTGGAGGAGTGAAGTTGTTGTCATTTGGTGCCTGTAAAATATTTAATGCATGTTTTTTAAAGAATTTATAGACAGGGTGAAGGTGAGCCTTTGTAGGTGTTAACCCCATCATTTCCAGATACTCCACCTCCTCATCTTCGATTTGTTCAGTGGTGGAGATGTCCAGTGCATCTGCCATCCTCCTGACAAAGGTAAAATGGGATGAAAAATCCTCAGACAGCCTTGGAGGAGAACCAAAGTCCTGTTCCAGGGACACTTCTGGTTCTACTGGTCCACCACCACCAAAAGTCTCCACTCCTTCTTGGGGGAGAGGATGCACATTACTGCCAGCCTGGGGATCCTGAGGAGGGGCAGGTGGTTGCTGAGGAGGAACTACTGCCTGTAGAGACTGAATTATTTTAAAGGCCTGAGCAATCTCTTGGGCCATAGGTACAGGCAGAGCAGGCAAAGAAGTCCCCAGTTTAGCAGGTAAGGGTTCTATGTGCTTCAGTTTTTTGCCTTTCTTAGCAAAAACCGGGGATTCAGCCAGTTCAGTAGCTCTTTGTTCCCTTTGTGCCCGTCTCAGGGGCAGGAACAGATAAAGATGTGGGTTCAGCCACAATATCTTGGGGTATCGGCTGGTCAAAGACAGAGGGACCCTTTGAAAATTTCTTTTTAAGCCTTTCAAGGCTTTTCTCAATGGTCTTCCCAGGGAATGTTTTACATACTTCACATTTCTCTTTTAAATTATCAAAACCCAGACAAACGACACACACTGTGCGTTTGTTTACGTTTGCAAATACCTCTCCACATTGAGAACAGTCTTTGAAACCGGGTTCACTGGTTTTCTTTTTGCGTTTCTCCGACATAGTTCAAAATACAAGTAACCGCTAAGGAAGAAAACCTTTTTTTTCCTTTAACCAATCGATTCCGGAACTGATAAAACCGAACCGGTTACAAAATACAGAACCGGGTTAGCAGTTCAGTAACAGAGTATTATCGATTACAAAAAATAAGTAAAATTTCATTTTTAAAGTATAAATAAGGTAGTTCTTTAGTCAGAGACCCAGATTTCAACTAAAACTATCCCTGTTACCCCACAGTTATCCCAAACTGAGAAAACAGAGAAAAACTACAAATTTTAAGCGTAAATAAGATTAATAATACAAAACAACTAGTAGGGGCAGTAAATGAAAACAAAATATACTCAAGTTCAGTATTTGCCGTTTCCTTCACACAGGAGAAAGGGGATGAACGGCATTCCGAGCGACGAGACTTTTCAGGTGGAAAGAAAAATCTGAAGAGGTTAGAACGCAGGCAGTTAGTAGAGGCAGTGTCTGAAAGATGCTCACATGCAAAGTGTTCCATCTCTCCGGGCAGTCCATCCTCTCAGGCTTACTGCATAAAGTTATGAATATACTGAGCATTACTGGGGTTAGAAGTCTAGATTCTTTGTCAGAGGGAGACGAGCTAAGGTTCTCAGGATTGGCAGTTTGGTCATAAGTAGCACTAATGACGACCCAATCTGCCTTAGGGTGAATCCTAAGAAAGTCTTTTCCCTCGGGAGCCTGATATAGCCTATCTGCCTTGCTAGGAAGAGGGGCTAATGAGGAAGTTTACTTCCAAATAGTGGAAACAAGATCCGCATGAGGCTGTGTCCAGGGTGGAATCAGTGTGGGAGAGATTTCGAGAAGATCCAGATGAACGGCTAATTTTTTCCGTTGTGGATCTGGCTCCACTGATTGCCACTCATAAGCAGCCTGCATTTGGTTCAGCAATCCAGAAAAGAAGGATCCTCCGGTGGAGACTTCGGAAAGTCCTTAGGCCTGGGGTTCTCTGGAATATGTAGCTCATCTCCAGGGTCAGAGGGATCATAATCTGTATCAAAATCTGAAGGCTCCGAAAAATAGAGAGTCCTCCTTATTGGGTGGGGGGTGGGGGGAATTGACCGCTCTGGGGGTACCCCAGGGGTGCGTATCCTCCCTGATCCGAGAGCCAGAGGGTTCTGCCCTGGCTTCGGGTAAAGGTGGAGGAATCTCCTGTCGCCGACAATGGGGCTCTGGTGTAGGGACCAGAGTCAGCAGACGACTCTCCACCTCCTTAGTGAGTTGGGACTTGGCCACAGCCCAACAAGAGGCCAGAACCTCGTTCAGGTCCACCTGAGGTTGTGGAGGAGGAGGAGGAAGAAGGGGACTTGGATACGGGTAACTGGGAAACCCGTAAACAGGGCACCCATAACCGGATGGTGGAAGGTCCAGTGCTGGGTACCGTGATGTAGGATACTGTGTCGTCTGGTATCCTGGCACCAGGGGCTCTGATGGAGCAGAAGGACCTGGCATTGGCCAAGCAGGCAGACCAGACTGTTTCGGTGTCGGCCCGAAGTGTGAGGAGCCACGGGAGGGTCCAGAAAGGTGGGCCCAGTAGGACCTGATGGCAGGGCAGGTCTGTTGTCAGGAACTGGTATACTGGAGGGTGACGTCAGGTTTGCTGACATCAAGTTCGGCGTCTAAGGCTCTGGCGAAGGGCACATCTGATGGCAGCATCCTGGTCTCCTCGACCCCGGGGGGGGGTTGACAGTGGGGCATCAGACGGCAACGAAACTGGAGTTCGCTCCGGAGACTCCTGGACGTCAGGTGTATGTTCAGCGCCTGGCGCAGGGTTGTGGGCTTGGTGTTCGTCAGACGGGTCGACGACCGGCTCATCAACCTTGTCCAGGTGGGTGGCAGCGAAGCCTGAATCAGCAGATCCACTCTTAGTGGTAGGCCATGTGGAAGAGGCAACCATAGCCGGGAGTGGAAGCCTCCTTGGCCCCGGAGGGCCCGAGCCAGACTGGGGGGGGGGCGCGCCACACAGGCTTGGTAACCACCAAGACAGCCGTCGGTGAGCGATCCCCTGGAAGGGAAGATACCTGGAGAGCCGCGACTCCAGCCGAAGTCATGGCAGCTGTGGTGACAATTCCCGGTCCTTGTGCTTCTCCTTGTCCCTCTTTCTTGTGGTGGCCTTCAGATGAAGTGTACGCCTGAGTGTTTTCAATTCTTTTTCTATGGAGACCATCTTTTTGTTTAGGACGTGGGCTTATGAGTGACTGAACTGAATTTCTGGCAGTGTTCACACTCCTCCACGTGGTGTTCTGGGCCTAGGCAGAAGAGACACAGAATGGCCGACCTTATGAGGGAGTTGGGATCTGCACGATTCAACTTATTTTTATGCGATTCGGAGGGCGTTGGGGATGACATACACAGCCGAGGTTAGGAACAATTTAAAGGAAAAAATGGTAAGTTTTTAAGCAAAAAAGAGTAAATACTCATCCGAAAATGGCGGTCGAAGTAGCGCTGTTCTTCCGTGAGGTACTTCGCAAGCCAACTATGGAAAGAACTGAAGAAGGGAAGCGTGGGGGACCACCCCTTTATACCGACATAAGCCAACGCCGGTCAGGTGACGTGGGAGTGGTCCCTCACCAGAGATTGCTAGCTAGAAATGTTTCCGTGGGGTCCTGATGCCTGGTGGCTTAGTCCTATATATGAATACCTACTTCAAGAGCCCTCTCAAAGTAAGATCATCATATCAACATCGCTAGAAGTGAATCATATCCACACTCCTAGAAACAAAAAGATATATGTATACACACATTTTTTCTTTTTTGTAGAGGGGCCATGGGTGACCCTCACTCCCTTTTGATTGGGTGTGTGTGCGTGTGTGTAGTGAACAAGCAGGACCACCACCACAGGATCATGACAGAGGACACAAGCAGGCAGCACCAGGTCACGACACCAAAGTGTCCAGGAAGACCTAGCGTATAGCATCGACCCAACCACCGGGGAAGAGAACCCAACAACAAGGCTAGCACCACCCCACTCACCAGCACCTAGAACACACTGACTTGGGTCAGGTCCAGACCATGACACGGAGGTGTGGAACAGGAAAGAGATGGCATGAAGTATCAGTCCCACCACCAGGGATGAGGACCCAGTGTCATGGCTGACATCACCCTGCTCACTGGGACTGTGAACTGTGCCTGGAGCAGGAAAAGCTCCAGGCAGTGACACCGAGGGGACTGCTGGGGAAGATAAAGAGTATATTTTTGGCCTCACCACTACGAGGGCCTCTGATGCCTAGGCGGGGCAAGGTCGAGGAGGACCCTGTGCTTCCATGACAGCAGAGGTGCCAGGAAGAAACCCAGGGGAAAGGCTCAGAGACTGTACCTTGGCCTGAGCCAAGGCAAGTCCAGCAGAGTTGATGCCCGCCCATCGCATGGTGGAAGGCTGCAGGACTTTCTCCTCCTTAGCCCTATATCTTCCTTTTAGGTTCTGGCAGCACTGAGACCAACATTAACAAAGGGAAAACAACATGAATAAAAAAACGCTTATCAGTGATGCTGTTTAAAATACGGCGATGGTTGACAAACTAAGGTGCTGTTGTTCCCACAATGTGCACTCAACGGTGGGAAGAACAGAACTGATGAGCATGAGGGAGCCAACGATTACTGCCTAGCACAAGACACCACGTGAGGTGTGCGGGTGATGTCAGTAACTGCTCCCTCCCTGTATAAAAAAGCTCCCACCGGGGTCCTAGTGGCACTGGTATTAGACCCTTCAGTACGAATCAATGGTGAAGATTCGTAGAAAACCTACCTTAAAGACGAGACAACCTAAAGTCAAACTCCCATAATGGTCTGCAGAGGGTAAAGGGAGTGTCCAAAGATGAGGGGTCCCAGTTCATTCAGGTATGTCAGCTTGCAGTAGTACAATACAGTTAAACAGTATGCCTAAGAACCAAATGCAGGCACTCAAAAATAGAAGAAAAATGTTGTGACAAGAAATAAATATAAAAATTAAAACAAGTAAAGTACAGTTACGTAAGAACTTACCGTAACAATAGATTTTCGATAGAAGCTCTTGCAGCAGGTAACACATAGGACTGTATCCGGCAGGCGTCAGGATATCACAGCAATATTCTTTCCGGCAGTACCACCGGGTTGCCCCAAAAAAAACGTCGGCCCGTCCCTGACATCCCAAGTGGTATAAGAGGCGGAGGTCCCCAGCGTGCCCCAGTTCTTGCACTGCCGGAGACACCGGCAGTCGGATCACCTGAAAACTGTCCAGGAAAACAAGGGGCAATTTCTCATCCAGCAAATAGGCAGTATGGTGCAAGACACATGCAGCGGGAGACCTCCTGGGGAAGAAGGGTGGGAAGTATTACCTGCTCCAAGAGCTCCTCTTGAAGATCTACTGTTACAGTAAGTTCTTACATAACTGTACTATCTTACTTCGAGAGGAAGCTCTTGCAGCAGGTAACACATATAGGACTGAGTCCCAAGCAGAATAAGCTGAAGACCACTCCACGGGAGGTAGGAGAGGAAAAAGAAAGGAAGAGAACCCTTAGGAGAACAGACCCTGCAGGACTGCCAGGCCGAAACCGGCTCGGTGTCTTGAGTCAATGTCCAAACTGTAGTTTGATGAAGGTGTGGACCATGTGCCATGTGGCTGCTGCACAAATGTCTGAGACTTTTTTGAGGGCTGCAAAAGGAGGCAGCAATTCCCTTCATGGAATGGCCCCTTACCAGGCCTGATAGGGGTTTGTCATGCTTCTGATAACAGAAAGTGAAGCAATGCACCAACCACCTGGTGAGAGTCTGCTTTGATAAAGGACTACCCATGGACCATGGAGCAAAAGATACAAACTGATCAGATTTCCTGATCCCCCTGGTTCCGGATAAATAATATTGCAACATGTGATGAACATCCAAGGTATGGAGAAGCGCCTCTCCCTGACTGGAGTGGTCAGGGTAGTAGACGAGTAGTTGGATGTCTTAGTTCAACGCCATTTCTGAATCAACTTTTGGGAGAAACTTAGGATTGGTATGCAAAGCTACCCTGTCTTTGTGGAACACCAAATAAGGCTCCTTACACAGCAGGGCCTGTAGCTCGGAAATCCTCCGAGCAGAAGTAACTGCAACCAAAAATAACGTTTTTGGCCGGCCGGGTGGCACTGAGGTTTAAAGCGCTGGATGCCACACCTCGTGCCATGCCGGGAACCCAGGTTCAGGAACGGATTCTCGACGCTGGGGGCTGGCAGGGGAAGGAGAGAACTGAGTGTCCGTAGGGGCTACTCTCCTCTCCTGGGGCAGGTAGTGGGTTGGCGTCGCTCGGCAGAGGCCCCTGGAGGAGACCAGTAGCACTACTGCAGCAACGCGTGGGGAACAGCGTGGAAAAGCGGAAATCCGCCTCCTGACCGACCGGATGACAGCTGCCGATCCTCCGCTCCTGCCGATGCCCTGAAAGAGCCCATCTGCTTCAGCAGCACCCTAGGGCCAAGTATGTGCTGGTTGAAAAAATTACTCACCTTAGTAATGTTGTTTCTTCTAATGGAGTCTTGCTGTATTCTGACAATAGCAGTGAGTCCCAACCTTCGAACTGCCCCAGAGATGAAAGAGTTAACTTTCCATGCCAGGCATGGAATGCTGAGCTCGAGCTCGGTTGAGACTCTGTTGATGTTTGAACTCAAACCGTCAGATCTTTACGAGCTAAACTCACTGAGGTCCTGTGTGGAAGCTGTAAACCTACATTAGCCAACTGGCTACTAACATAAAAACAGATTTTTTGGTCCCAAAACAAAGACTCAAGTCAGGAAACCCAAAAAATGAAATAAACACAACATCCACTCACCCAAAGAAAGAGGGTGATAACAAAAAAGGTGGGGCACCTCCTGAGTGCCAACACTGCTACTGCCCACCCACATCCCAAAAGAAAAAATTACTCACTTTAGTAATGTTGTTTCTTCTAATGGAGTCTTGCTATATTATGACATATACAGAGTCCCAACCTTCGAACTGCTCCGGAGGTGAAAAAGTTAACTTTCCATGCCAGGCATGGAACTTTGAACACGAGCTCGGTTGAAAGCTCTGTCTGTTGTTCTTCAAACTCAAACTGTCAGATCTTTACGAGCAAAACTCACTAAGGTTCTGTGTGGAAGCTGTAAATCTACACTAGCCATCTGGCTACTAAATATAAGAGCACATTTTTTGGTCCGAAAACAAAGACTCAAGTCAGGGGATCCAAAAAATAAAAAACACAACACCCAAACACCCCAAAAAGGAGGGGTGAAAGAACAAAGTGGGCATCTACTAAGTGCCAACACTGCACTGCCCACCCACATCCCAAAAACAGAGGTTCTGAGAGGGGCAGGCGGGGGGGAGGTCATAATATAGCAAGACTCCATTAGAAGAAACAACATTACTAAGGTGAGTAATTTTTCTTCAAACAACATGAAGTCTTGCTATATTATGACATATGCAGACTACACAGCAGTACCTCCATGGAGGAGGGACAGAACCTACTTAGGAAATAGGCTCTGAAGCACAGCTGTGCCAAACCGAGCATCACTCCTAACCTGGATGTCCAGGGAGTAATGCTTGGTAAAAGTGTGAACTGTTTTCCAGGTAGCTGCTTGACATATCTCTAGGATAGGGATGTCCCTGGCAGCAGCCAGAGACGCAGCTGTACCTCTGGAAGAGTGAGCCCTCAGGCCTGAGGGAGGAACCTTACCCAGTTTTTCATAGCAAAACTGGATACAAGAGACAATCCACCTGGCAATGGATCTTTTAGTGGCAGGTTTCCCTTTACCAGCCTCACCATACGTGAGGAACAGTTGGAGAGAGTCAAACCTGTGACCCTTGGTACGTTCTATGTAGTAACTACGGGCTCTTTTGACATTTAAACTGTGCAGTCTCCTCTCGCCAGAGGAGGAATGGTCAGTGAAGTACACGGGGAAGAGACATAGATTGATTAAGGCGGAAGTCTGAAACCACCTTAGGCAAGAACTTTCTGCTAGTCCTGAGGACCACCTTATCTCTATGAAAGGAGATAAAATCAGGCTCCACTGACAATGCTTGTAATTCACTTATGCGCCTGGCAGAAGTGATAGCTACCAAAAACACAGTTTTCCAAGTCAAGTACTTAAGCTCTGCTGAAGACAAGGGCTCAAAAGGGTGTTGCATAAGTTGGGCAATGCAAATATTAAGATTCCAGGCAGGGGCAGGGTCCCTGAATGGAGGGTTGGTGTGAAGCAACCCCTTGAAAAACTTGAAGAATACAGGATGAGCTGAAAGAGAAGAGGGTTTACCTGCTGATAAGAAAGCAGACATAGCTGCCAGGTGCACCTTTAGGGTAGCTGGTCTCAGCCCCAAAGTATTCAAATGCACCATATAATCCAGGACTGTGGGTAAATCAGCAGATTCTGGGGAAATGTGCTTGCCAGAGCACCATATGGAAAACCTCTTCCATTTGGAATTATAAGTAGTTCTGGTGGAAGGCTTCCTAGAAGCCTTTAGAATGTCCATAACACCTTGGGAGAGGTGTAAATCAGCAAATTCTAACTCTTCAAGAGCTAGGCCTTGAGATTGAGAGATTTGAGATTCGGGTACCAAACCCTCCCCTGAGCACAGGTTAACAGGTTGTAATTCCTGGGAAGAGACAGGGGAAGGTGGACTGCTAAGGACAACAGGAGAGGATACCAGGGCTGTCTGGCCCAGTCTGGAGCAATCAGGATCACCTTGCAGGGTTGAGACCTGATTTTGACTAGCACTTTGAACAGGAGAGGGAAGGGCAGAAAAGCATACAGGAACTTCCCTTCCCAACTGAGAACTAAGGCATCCAGGGGGACTGAGCCCAACACTGTGGGCCTGCAGCAAAAAAGGGGAAGTTGGTGATGGTCTGAGGCTGCAAAAAGATCTACCTGTGGGGTGCCCCATCTGGAGATATCACCTCCAAAACTAGGGGATCCAGTGACCATTCGTGATGGCCCTGAGATATCCTGATGAGAGCATCTGCCAGGACATTGTCCTTGCCTGGGAGGTGTACTGCTGCGAGGGAGGTGTTCAGGGAATAAGCCAGAGACCACAACTTCATTGCCTCCTTGCTTGTTGATATACCATATTGTGGTGGTATTGTCTGTTCTGATATGAATAACTTAGTTCTGAACAGACTTGGAAAAGGCTTGAAGTGCTAGAAATACTGCTCTGAGTTCCAACAGATTGATGTGAAGCAGAGATTCTGAGGGACCACAACCTTTGGGTGGTCAGGTCTCCCAAGTGGCCCCCACCCCAAGAGGAGGCATCTGTAGTAAGGATTAAAGAGCCGAGACTGAGGACAAAGGGAACCCCTGTCTCAGATTGTTCTGATCCTGCCACCACTGCAGAGCCTGGATCAGTGTTGAGTCACTGGAATCAGTTTGGTCAGAGGATCCTTTTCTGAGACCAAAGGCTCTCAAGTGGAACTGAATAT
The DNA here is from genome assembly GCA_016271365.2 of Neoceratodus forsteri. Lineage (NCBI taxonomy): Eukaryota > Metazoa > Chordata > Ceratodontiformes > Ceratodontidae > Neoceratodus > Neoceratodus forsteri. The sequence goes on from CM057453.1 coordinate 1,279,613,251, forward strand.
CCTCATCTGAAATCTTGCCCTGCACCACTGCTGCAGAAGCAGCCATGTGACCCAGGAGCTGCAGAAAATGCCTTGGCTGGACGAGACACCTGTGGGGTGAATGAATAGGCCAGTGTGATAAGGGTCCTTGCCCTGTCCAGGGAAGGAAGCTCTGGCCTTTTCTGTATCTAGCTCTGCCCTGAAGGTGAGGAGCTGAACAGGCTCTAGAACTGACTTTGAAAGATTAGAGGAAAACCTAGAGGTGAGCAGTTGCTGAGTTATCTGTAGGTGTAACCGACCTGGTCTGGGACTGGCCTACTATGAGCCAGTCGTCTAGGTATGGGAAGATGGCAATCCTTTGACTTCTTAGAGAGAAGCAACTACTATTGCCAGGCATTTGTGAACACCCTTGGAGCAGAGGTTAGGCCAAGGGCATTGCTCTGAACTGGTAAGTAGCCTGAGGACAGCTCGAACCTGAGGTACTTTCAATGGGAGCTACAGTGAGAATATGAAGTAGGCATCCTTGAGGTCCAGGAGACTAGCAGTCCCCTGGCCTTAGAGAGGTAGAATTAATCCCAGAGTCACCATTTTGAATTTTGGCTTTAAAAATTGCTTGTTTAAGTATCTGAGATCCAGGATGACCCGCCATTCTCCTGTCTTTTGGGGGTAAGGAAGTACCTGGAGTACAATCCTTTGTCCTGGTGTAGGGGTGGGGCCCTTTCCACAGCTCTGAGAGTCAGGAGGGAAGAGACCTCTGCCTCTAGGGCAAGTGCCTCTCAGGGATTTGCAGGTGGAAAGGATTTGGTTCTCAGCTTTGGAAATTTTTTGAAGCTGAGAACTAGTCCCTGGCTTACTACTTCCAGGACCCATTTGTCTGATGTTAGAGACTTCCAGTCCTGGACAAAGTAAGCCAGCCTGCCCCCTACAGGTAGTGGAGAATCGGCCCTGGCAATCCCATCAGGGTGCCTGCTTGGCAGGGGTTTAGGCTGAGGGGTGGAGCAGGTCTGCTTGTACCCTACCTCTCCTCTAAAGAACCCCTCTGAGCATAGGCAGAAGAGGAGTCCTGGCTTAGTAGAAGGCCTATGAAAGGCCTGCCCCTGCCCTGGGATGCTGCCTCTGAGGGTGGTTTGCCTTTCCTTGGCCTGGGCACTCCTAGGAGGTGGTCCTATATTCATCCATTTTCTTCATGTAATTCTCTGTTTGCTCCCCAAACAGAATTACCCAACAGGAAAATCCATGGCCTTAGTCTGGGTATCCCGCAGACAGGCTAGTACATCTGAGCCAAGCCATTCTACTGAAGTGCCACAGATGTAGCCATGACTCTAGATGAAACATCATTGGAGTTCACTGCGGCATGGAATTGCACCTGGATGCCTCAATACCATCAGCAGCCACCTGCTCCAACTCCTTGGCAAGCTGGTCAGAGACCTGTTTTGCTAAAGCCATGACAGTGTCCCATCTGATTTCTGATACCTAGCAGTATAGGCCATATGGTTGGCCTGTCTGAGTCTAAAGGATGCTGCACGGACTGCTCTTAGCCATGGCATCAATCCTCCTGGAGTCCTTGTCTGGGGGTGTGAAGCCAGGAAATGTTGCCTTATCACAGGCTGCAGCCTGCACTACTAAACAGGCTGCACTGTTGTGTGAGGAACTCCATATCTGAGCCTGACTGAGTATACCTCTTGTCCATTCTTTTATCCACAGGAGATATAGTATTAAGATCTTTAAAATCTTAAATTTCTGTTTCCCAAAAGATTTGTATAAGGAATAGACAGCCTCCTCAGACTCCAGGGATATCCATCATTCCACATAGTCAGGCTCTTCCTGGTCATCCACAGCTTCTTCCAAAGCTCGAAGGGTTCAACCACTTTCTTATAAAACATGAAATGGGAGGGACTCAAGACAAGCATGGAGACACTCATCAAAGGTCTGTCTGGGAAGATGTCTGGGTCAATGGGCACATCAGACTTTCAAAACCATATTCACTTTCCTCATACTCCTCTTCCTCCTCCTCCAGTTCATAATATTCCTCTAAATCATAATCTTGAACGATGGAACCGGGCCGAACAGGCGCCTTCCTGATGGTGCCGGTTCGGTCAGGCTCGAGAAAGCGATTGCACAATTTTATCGCTGGCTATTTCTTGTGATTTGGAGAAAAACTTTTGGATCACACCAGCTGATTTTTCCTTCTTTGTTCTCTTACGCGGAACCGACTCCTCAGAATCGGCTCTCCTTTTGCCGAAGAAGTCTCACGCTGGTCAGAGGGCACTCCTTCTGGTTCGGTCTGAACCAAACCAGGCTCAACATCCAGTTCAGCGGACTTTTAGCCTCCCTTTCCTTGAGCCTACCAACTCTCTTCTCTAGAGGTAGCTGCAGGAAAATTTTTTACAAATCTGGCAGTCTGCATTGAGGTGGTCAAACCCCAGACAATAAACACAGGTGGTGTGGGGTCAGCCTTATAAAGACCTCCCCACACACACTGCAGTGTTGGAAACCCAGTGGGCCGGTTTTCTTTTTGGGTTTCTCAGACATTGTACTAGATCCTAACAAAACTTACCCTTTTAATGGCAATCGCATGAGCAAGACCCTCTTAATGTTCCTGACCGTGTTATTCGCAGGTAAATAGAAAAAAACACGTAATAAAATCCGTTTTTTTTTTAGAACCGATAAGAACCGGTAACCACACTCTAAAAGTACAGATAAAGATTTTACAACAACTTGATCGGTTCAAACCGAACCGATGAACCGTTTACAAGTTCCACACAGAACAGAAAAAGTACAGTTACGTAAGAACTTACCGTAACAGTAGATCTTCGAGAACAGCTCTTGCAGCAGGTTACACCATTTGGACCGAAGCCGCCAGGCGCCAGGACCCCACGGAAAAATTCTAGCTAGCTAACTACAGGCGGGGACCGCCCGGCGTCAGATCCGCCTCGCGGCGTCAGGCGTGGTACAAAAGAGGCGGTCCGCTAGATTTCAGTTCTCCGCGGAGACTTCTTGCGCAGGCATGACATCAAAATGGGAGACCTAGGATTCGACGATCAGAAGACAGAAAGATAACAATTCCTGCTCAGAAAGACTGAGCCATGCTTCCTCCAAAGGGGAAGGTGGGCGGAAGGTACCTGCTGCAGAGCTGTTCTGAAGATCTACTGTGCTAGTAAGTTCTTACGCAGCTTCTTACTATCTTACGCCGAGACACAGCTCTTGCAGCAAATTCCCCGCAATGGGACTGATTTGCCCAAGCAGCGCTGGCCAGAAAATCCGGGAGGAGGAAAATAAAGGATAAATACCAGGTCCTGAACCTGGGACAGGAGACCCTGAAGTACAGCCAATCCAAAACCAGCCCTTCTCCGAGAGGCGATGTCAGGCTATAATGCCTGATAAGGTATACCTGGGACTCCAAGTGACTGCAGCGCACATATAGCAGAAGTGGAAACATTTTGAGCGCTGCAAGGTAGCCACTCCTCTAGTCAGAATGACCCGGACTGTGCCGGGAGGGCTTTGTTTGATACCATAACAGTGAAATACACTGGAACAAACCAGCCAGAAGGGACTGTTTGGATACTGATTGCCCATCATTCTCTCAGAGAAGGAAATGAAAGCTGCTCAGAACTACGTAAAGGACTGAGTTCTGTTGAGGTAAAACCTCAGGCTGCGGTGAACATCCAGGGTATGGAGCAGAGCCTCTCTCTATTAGAGTAGTTCGGAAGTAGACCCGGAAGGTCGATATCCTAGTTCAAGTGAGTGAAGAAACCACCTTAGGCAGAATTTAGGGTTGAGTCCTCAGGGATACTCTGTCCGGGTGGAAAACTAAATAAGGCTCTTTGCACATGAGGCGTGAAGTTCAGAAATTCTTCTTGCCGAGGTAACAGCAACTAAAAACAACGTTTTCCAGCAGAAAGCGTAGCTACTGATCACGGCAGGTTCAAAGGGGGCAGTGAGCTGTTCAAGGACAAAAAGCAAATCCCATGGGAGGCACAGGGTCTCTAATAGGAGGCCTAAGGTGCAACACTCCCTCAAGAAATTCCCGAGAGGTGTCCACCTGAGCCACTGTCGATTTCCCACAGGAGGTGCAAATGCAAATGGCACAGAGGTGCACTTTAATAGAGGAGTAGGCTAGACCCGACTGAAAGAGGAGAGCAAATATTCTAATATTACTCCCACAGGACAACCTAAAGGGAAAGGTGGCGTGCTCGCGACCATACACAAAAACAGGCGCCATTTCATGGCGTCGTACGCATGCGTTGCAAGACTTTCTGGCTGCAGAAAGGACTTCCGCAACCTCTGCAAGAACCCCATGACGCAAATGGCTATGTCTCTAAGGAGCCAAGCATGCAGGTTCAAGAGCGTAGGGTCCGGTGGACAAGTGAACCCTTCTCCTGAGACAGTAAGTGGGAGCTGAGCGGCAACGGGAGCGGGGGTTCCCGAGACAGTTGAATCAACAAAGGGAACCAAATCTGTCTGGGCCAAAATGGGGCCACCAGGATCATTATTGCGTGCTCCCTGCGCAATTTGAGAACTCCTCTCTGGATCAACGGGAAAGGAGGGAAAGCGTAAAGGAATCTGTTGGCCCAGGAGAGGGATAACGCGTCTCGCCAGAAAACACCAGGCCCTGAATCTAGCGAGCAAAAATTGGGCAGTTTTGCGTTGGATGGGGAGGCGAACAAGTCTAGATCTGGAGTTCCCCATCGAAGAAACAGATCCTCTGCTACCTCTTGAAGGAGTTCCCATTCGTGGACTCTGGCCTAGAAACGACTCAGGCCGTCTGCAACCGTGCTGTCCACTCCGGAACGCGCAACAGTGATCAGATTCGCGCCGCGTCTGGATTACCCAATCCCCACTCTCATGGCCTCCCCTGCAAGGAGGAAGTAATACGCCTCCTTGTTTGTTGAGGTAATACATCACCGCCGTGTTGTCTGTCTGAAGCGAAGAGTACACGGTGGGATAACTATACCGAAAGGCCTGCAGGCATAGGACCGCCTCATTTCCAGCACGTTGATGTGAGTGAGCTTCCATCCACCAGGTCCGTGCCCTGGGACTTTACCCCGTCCAGGTGCCCCCACCCAGACCGGAAGCGTCTGTGGTGAGGGTGACCTCCGAGGCGGCGCAATGAAACAGGGACGCCTGATGAGAGCGACCCTGGGCTAGCCACCACTGCCAGTCTTGAATCACTGAATTAGTGAGTCTGACGGATGCTGCAAGTGGTCTTGCCTTTGGTCCCATTGTACTTGAGCATCCACTGAGTAATGGCATGTGGAGTCTTGCGAAAGGGACAGTAGGAATGGCGCAGCCATGTGTCCAAGCAAGCAAAGGACCGACCCTGGCAGGTACAGCACCTTGCTAATGATAGGTCCCTTATGAGGGGATCTGATAAGCTCCGCTCTGTCGGCGGAAGAAAGGCTCTTCCCGAACAGTGTCCAGAACTGCTCCTATGAACTGCAGTTTCTGCGCGACGTACCAGGAGAGACTTCTCGTAATTTATGAGGATGCCCAGGGATGGAACAGATCCTGGGTGCTCTTGATTGCAGAAGCAACGCCTCTCTGAGGCGGCCATGAGAAAGCCAGTCGTCCAGGAATGCGGAACACGTAGTGGCCCTGTCTCCTCAGAGACGCTGCCACGACTGCCATGCACTTGGTAAAGACCCTTGAGTGCGGAAGACAGTCCGAGAAAGGAAGGGCTGGAACTGAAGGGTGGTGGTGAAACTCAGCCGCAGGAACCTCCCTGTGGCCTGAGCCATAGGGATGTGCAGGTAGGCATCCTGCATGTCTAGAAACGCTAAAAGGCGTCCTGTTTGAGCATGGGGATAAGACCCGGAAGGGTCACCATGCGAGAATCTCTTGTAAGTGACCGACACATTGAGGTCGGCTGAGTCCAAGATTGGACGGAGGTCCCCTGTTTTCTTGGGAACCAGGAAGAAGTGGAATAGTATCCTAGTCCTCTCTGGTTCTCTGGGACGTACTCTATCGCTCCCTTTCGTAGTAGCGCGAGTACTTCTTGCCAGATCAAGGCTTTGTGCTGACCCTGATACCAGGAGAGCAAAGGAGGCCTCGAGGGTGGCTTTCCTGCGAATTCTATAAAGTGGCCTAGACTGACCAACTGAAGAACCCACCTGTCGGTGGTAATGGCCTGCCATCCCGGCAGGAAGTTCGCAATGCGACCCCCGACTATAAACTCCTGCTGATCCTGAGGCCGGGGCCGGAAAGGAGTCAGGCTGTGGCGGCAGATGGACCCGCTGGCTGGGCCTGCCTAGGAGAACGCTGGCCTCGGCTGGCGGGGTGTTTGCCCTGGGCTCTACGAAAACCCGAGCCCCTCTGAGGTGCAGCGGAGTGGGTCTGTTGCCTGTGCGTCTGCCAAGACGCAACGGCTTTGGTTCCTACGAAAGGAACCAAGCTTAGGTCGGTACATGGCCTGAACCGACCTTACCGCCTTCCCGGCCTCTTGGAGTTTGGTAAGGATCTTTTCTGTAGGATTACCAAACAATACTTCTCCCTCAAAAGGGGCGTCCAAGATGTTCTTTTGGACGTCCGGGGTAAAACCGGAGACGCGCAACCAAGAGTGTCTCCGGAGGCAAACGCCAGAAGCTGCTGCTCGGGCCGATGAGTCCGCGGAGTCATACGCGGCTCTTAGCACTTGGGTCCCCACGTCTGAACCCGTGCGGAGGAGCTGAAGCATCTCCTCCTTCTGCTCACCTTCGGGCATCTTTTCAGCCGCTTCCAGACCCTGTTCCCACAAAGCGTTCTGGAACTGAACCATGTGGGTTAAATAGTTCAGGGATCTGATGGCGCAGGTAGCGGAAGCACACGTGGCGCCTACCCAATGCGTCCAGTTGTTTGGACTCTGGGTCCGTGGCAGGGTGCTCAAATGTTGTGGCCTCTGTGACCGGGTCATGTGAGGCTGTGATGACCAGAGAATCGGCCTGAGGATGCTGCGCAAGTACTGGTCGCCTAGGAGCCTTGTACAGCGATCAGCTTTCTTCGGTCTCGCTGAGGAGAGTGTGGACGCTTCCACGCCGCCGGTGACGCCCATGAAGTGTCAACCAAGGGTGGTACCACCACAGGCTTGGGGTCCTTTTGTCAAGATATTTGGCGAGTCGCACTCTTTCGGGGTCTAAGTCTTCAGCATCCCATCCCATGTTCTCTTGTATATGTCTCATAATATCAAGGAACGAGGGATCATCCGGAGGAGATCCAGGCATCTCACGTGGGTCCGGAGAAGGGATGGAGAGTGGAGATGGGGATCTAGGGGTGGAGTAGTCTGATCCCGTGTCCTCCGTTGAAGGCGAGCGCCGTGCTCCTGGATCTCTTGGGGCTGGGTGATCCAGAAGAGGATTTCGACGGAGGTCTCCGTTTATCAGGTCTCCCCCTGGGAGGGGTTCTAGGCTCCCGGGGAGGAGGAACACGGCCTGCCGACCCCGATGGCGAGGGGGGGGCAGGAACCGGAGTAGGAGGAGGAGGAGGAGTAGGAGTAGGAGGAGGAAGGGGGGGAACCATGTCCTTTTTAATGGTATCCCACCAGTAGGTGAACAGATCTTTCACCTCCACTAGAGAGAGGCCCGACGACGGCCCGGGTGCCGGTGGGCGGTCGTCGGGTCCCGGCGTCGGCTCCACAGGGGGCTCTGGTAATGGCGAGGGTTCCCTGGGAGTACCGACGGGACCGGGGTCGCACGTCTGGTCCTCGGACTGCTCTAGGTCCTCCTCCGATAGAGGCTTCTGACCGATGTCGGTCGGAGGCAACAGGGCCTTCTTCTTTTCAGGAGGGGCGGGCGTCGGTCCCCCTACCGGCGTCCGCTGTGATGTAATGGCCGGCGTCGGTCGTCGGGCCGACGGCGGCTCCAGGGAAGAAGGGCGCACGGCTGACGGCTGTCGAGCCGGCGTCTGGGCTACAGGCCTTTTTAAAGGCGTGAGCTCCAACGTCTTGCGTGGAGGCACCGACGAAGACCTGACGTCGGGTACCGAGGAGCGGGAACCCGACTTGCGGTGGTGATGGTGTCGTTCCCCGGACTTCGCCAAGGCCCTGGAAGGGGAGGAAGGCCTGGCGGATTTCTCCTGAGATGAAGGTTTCTTGATTGCAGCCGGGGGAGATTTCGAACCGGAGCTACGGGACTCCGAACCCCTGGAAGGGGACCTGGAAGGGGCCTTCTCCCTTCTCTTCTCCGCGTGCTTGTGGACCCTGGAGCTTTCCCCCTTGGAGGACATGGTCTTCAGTTGTTCCTCCAGAAGAAACGCCTGCAAAGCCTTCTGACGCCGGATCCGGGTACGGCTGTTGAACCCTTGGCAAGAAGGACAGGCCCGGTATCGCGGGTCTGGGCCTAGGCACCGACGAGGCCGTGGGGGTCCTTGAACAGGATCTGCTTTCCACAAGCGCACTCGATGGATGGCCAGAAGTTGGTGATGACATCAAGATCTTGCTTGAAGAGTATTCTGAAGATTTTGAAAATTTTATCGAAAAAAATCTATTCACGCAGTCGCGCTAGACTGTGTAACCGAAGGGGTCAGGTAGCTAAGTCGACGGGCGGAAAAGAACTGGGACCCATGTGGACTTCTTTTGTACCACGCCTGGACGCCGGAGGCGGACTGAGGTCGGGACGGCCCCGCTGTAGTTAGCTAGCTAGAATTTTTCCGTGGGGTCCTGGCGCCTGGCGGCTTCGGTCCAAATGGTGTAACCTGCTGCAAGAGCTGTGTCTCGAAGTAAGATCAATATAACCTATCTAGTACTCACGAATACCACAGACAGAGACTGAACCAACAGGTTACGGTTTAAATTCGGTCGAAAACCAAGAAAAGCGATACTTTAACCGACAAACTGAACCGAGCAAAGGGAAAAATCTCTGGAGCGACTGTTCAGTGAGGCGGAGTAAAGAATCTGACGGTTTGAGTTCAAACAGCAACAGACAGAGTCTAAACCGAGCTCGAGCTCAGCGTTCCATGCCTGGCATGGAAAGTTAACTCTCATCTCCGGTGCAGTTCGAAGGTTGGGACTCACTGCTACTGTCAGAATACAGCAAGACTTCATGTTGTTTGAAGCCCCCTGGTGCCTTCCCCTTCGGAGGGGGACCCGCCCAGTGAAGGATAACATCCGGATTACCCCAGGGTCGGCTGCGATGTGAAGCTGGAGGGCTCAGAACGGATGTAGGATCTAGGCAGCCCGAAGGAGTGGTAGATTGTGAGGCAAGAGGGGAGAAAAAGAAAAATACATAAAAATAACGTTTTCCAGGAAAGGAAATGCAGCTCACAATCCATGGGAGGTTCAAACGGGGGGAGGGTCAGCTTCTGCAAAACGAACAAAGGATCCCGAATGGGGGGCTTTATGTGGCGCATACCTCTGAGAAAAGTGCAGGTCACCTCTAATTGAGCCACCGTTCTGCCCTAAACAGGGGTGTGGTAGGCAGAAAAGGCAGCTGGGTGTACCTTTATGGAGGAGTAATTCAATCCGGACTCTGACAGGGATAACAGGTATTCCAGCATGATGTTAACCGGACAGGCCAGGGGATCCAGATGGCGCGCCGCGGCCCAAAGACAGAACCTCTTCCACTATGTGGCGTATGTAGCTCTCGCGGAGGGTTTTCTAGCCTTCACCAGGACTTTGGCGGCCTTGTCCAAAACTCCAAAGCGAAGTTTGACTACGTCTTCAGGAGCCATGCGTGAAGATGCAGGGATCGCAAGTTCAGATGAACCAAGGTCCCGATGTCCTGAGAGAGTGAGTGAGTGCCATGGGGAAGTGAGACTGGTAGAGCCACAGCCAATTGTTGCAACAGTGGAAATCAAATTTCACAGAGCAACAGCGGGGCTATGAGGATCATAGCTGTCCCCTCCATCTGCGCCTTGAGAAGAACTCTCTGAAGGAGCAGAAAAGGGGGCAAGGTGTACAGGAATCTCCCCTTCCAGGACAGGGACAATGCATTCTGCCAGGATGCACCAGGCTTGGGATCTAGCGAGCAAAAACTGGGCAGCTTTGCACTGGTGGTAGAAGTGAAAAGGTCCAATTCTGGTGTCCTCCACGTGGCGAATAGGTCATCGACCACTGACTGGAGAACTGACCATTTGTGCGCTCTCAACCTTATTCTGTTGAGGGCATCTGCTAGTGTGTTTTGAACACCGGGGATGTGGACCACTGAGACAGTTATCCAGCGGGCTATGGCCCGATCCCACACCCTCACAGCTTCCCTGCACACAGGCTAAGAGTGTGCCTCCTTACTGGTTGAGGTAAAAAAACACTGACATGTCCGTCTGAACGAGGTGGTGTCCTGGCTTTAGCACCATGTCCAAAGCTTGGAGGGCATACAGAACAGCTCTCATCTCTAGGACGTTGATATGGAGGGACTCCTCGGTCAAGGACCAGGATCCTGTGTTTTGTGTCGCCTTCAGGTGCACCCCTATCCCAGATTTGGAAGCATCCATGGTAACGACCTGGTCAGGAACTTCCTTCTGAAAGGGAGTCCCTTTCCACAAGGCGGGTGACATCATCCACCAGAGTAGTTCTGAGCAAACTGGTCCTGAGACAGAGACTGGCAGGTCCAGGTTGTCCCACCTTTGGTCACATTGGACCTGAAGGGTCCACTGGATTGTCCTCATCCGGAGTCTTGCGAAAGGGACTGTGACAATGGATGCCGCAATGTGGCCCAACAACCGGAGCAGAAGTCTGGCTGGCACGGTGAAGGCTGACTAGATCTGCCTTGCTAGATTCCGAATGCGCTCTGCCCTGTCCTGTGGCAAAAAAGCCCTTCCCTTGACCATGTCTAGGAGGGCCCCTATGAATGGCAGGAGCTGTGAAGGGATCAGGGACGACTTTGCTGAGTTGACGGTGATCCCCAGGCTCCGAAATAAGAGTGTAAGTATCCTGAATGGCACTCTGAAGGTGTTCTCTGGACTGGGCCAGAAAGAGCCAATTGTCCAGGTATGGAAACACAGTGTCCCCTTCTCCGAAGCGCTGCGGCTACCACTGCCAGGCACTTCGTGAACACTCTCGGAGCCAATGAGAGGCCGAAGGGTAATGCCCTGAACTGGAAATGCCTGCCCTGGAAAGCGAACCAGAGGTATTTCCTGTAACGTTTGGCTATCAAGACATGAAGGTAGGCATCCAGCATATCCAGAGACGCTATCCAGTCTCCCTGATGGACCATGGGGAACAGGCTCTGAAGGGTAACCATCCTGAAGCGCTTGTACTTCGACTCGACCCGACTGAGGTCGCTAAGGTCAAGGATGGGCCTCAAGTCTCCTGACTTCTTTGGGACCAGGAAGAAGTGAGAATAGGAACCCAGTGCCCCTCTCACTTGGGGGAATGGTTCTATGGCCTTTTGGAAAGCAGGGCCTGTATCTCTTGATGAATGAAGCCTGCATGTCCTACAGGGTGACATGGTGGGAGCCTGTCCGGAGGAATGTCTACGGACTCTATAGAGTGCCGTGCTGTATGAGTCAGAACAACCACTGGTCGGAGGTCACTTGTCTCCAGGCATCCCGATAGAGAAAGAAACAACCTCCAACCTTCTCTCCGACAAGACATCGTGGAGATGTGGGCTGCTCTGAAAGTCATGCTGTTGGAAGGAGAGGAAGGTGGCATTGGCTGGTTTAGTCTGGCGAGAGGTGGAGCCCGAGAACCCCTCGGCCTCCTCTCTGACAGAAGCCTCCCATTGAGTTTGAGGCTGCTGAAAATACAGGTTACTCACCTGTAACAGGAGTTCTAGGAATGGTATATGTTGTTCATCCACACTCATTGGCAGTATCCTTGCCGCTTTAAATCTTGCCGGAAGGTCTTCAAGCTTGCTCCTCCCACCCACCGGGTGGTATAACCTCAGCTCCGCCCCATGACGCCAGATCTGGCCAGCTGGAAGCTCAGGGTTGTGCGTCAAGCCGAGGAACAGGGAGTCAGGAGGAACAACATATACCATTCTAGAACTCCTGTTACAGGTGAGTAACCTGTATTTCTAGGGACATGGATATGTTGTTCATCCACACTCACTGGCAGACTCCTAGCAGTTCTCCGGGAGGAGGGAGGCAAGACGCACACCCCATATACTTACTTGGGAAAGAGAGACTGAGACCGAGGCCCCAAACCAGCATCCGGTGACTCAAGGCTCGATGTGGTAGTGGGTAATGAAGGTGTTTGCTGACTTCCAGGTAGCAGCCCTGCAGATTTCCTGGATAGGGACGTCCCTGGAAGCAGCCACCGCTGCAGCAGTATGGCGGGTAGAATGAGCTCTTATCCTCTGGGAGGCTCCATGCCCGCCCAACTTATAGGAGATCTATGCAGGAGGTTACCCACCTGCTTATCGTCCGCTTGGCTGCAGGTCTGCCAGATCGCGGCTTCAGCGTAGGGTGACAAACAGCTGCGAACCTCTCCCAATTTCCAGACGTGCGCTCGCCTATAATAAGCGCGCCCTTCTAGGGTCCAGAGTATGGAGCCTATATTAGCACCTCGAGGTGTGATTGGGGTAGAACACCGCAGAGTCAACACCTGGTTAAGGTGAAACTCAGACACCACCTTCTTCGAAGGAATTTCGGTGGGGAAGAGGACAACCTTGTCCCTGTGGAAGACCAGGTAAGGAGACTCGATGGAAAGCGCCTGGAGCTCTCCCATCCTTCTGGCTGACGGATAGCCACCAAGAAGGCGGTCTTCCACGACAGGTAGAGAGAGCACACCTGTGCATAGGTTCGAATGGCTTGCCCATGAGCTTTGCCAGTACCAGCAGTAGATCCTAATGGAGGTGGGGGTTCACGACTGGAGGGGAATGTGATCAAGGCCTTGAAAAGCGCCAGACCACCTTCCCTCATGCCATCGACTGCTTCCCGCCCGCGCTCGTAAGCAGAGATGGCTGCCAGGTGCACCTTAGGGTCGCCGACCTAAGCCTTGACTAGAAAGGGACCATAAATAGTCCAAGATGCTTGCCAAGGAACAGGAGGAAGGGTCCAAGCCCTTGTCTCGACATCACAAATGGAAAACCTTTTCCATTTGAAGGCATAGCATTTTCTGGTCGACTTTACGGGACGCCCAACTACATTGAGGACCTCGTCGGGAAAGACCCAAGGCCTGGAACTCTAGCCGCGCCAGGAACCAGGCGTCAGGTGCAGGGATTGAAGTCCGGATGGAACACCTTCCCTGATTGACTGAGAGCAGGTCCGGCGAAGCTGGAAGCTGCCGCGAGTCCTGGAGCTGAGACTGAGGAGATCTGGGTACCAGAACTGGCGAGGCCAGTCTGGGGCTATCAGAATCACCTGCGCCTTGTCCCTCCTCGCCTTGAGAAGCACCTTGTGGATCAAGGGAAATGGGGAAAGGCGAAAAGAGGCCCGGGTCCATTGCCTCGAGAAGGCATCCCCTGCGCCAGCCCTGAGGGGGCGGGCATGGAACAGACCTCAGCCGTGCTCCATGGAGGCAAACAGGTCCACCTGAGGTGTGCCCCAAAGGAGAACAGATGCTGTACTCACCTCGGCAGGAGAGACCACTTGGGATGCAGCCCCTATCGGCTCAGGGCATCGGCCAGGTGTTGGAGGCTCCTGCCACGTGAATGACTTAGGAGATCCGCCTCCAGGCTGCGCCAGAGTGACCAAATGCGGAGAGCTTCCTTGCATAGAAGCATGGAGCGCGTCCGCCCTGGCGGTTTAGATAGTACATGGTCGTGGTATTGTCCGTCTGGACTCGGACCACTTGACCCCCGGAGGGCGGAGCAAAAGCGGTGAGCTAGGCGGACGCTTCGGAGCTCCAGCAGGTTGATGTGGCATCGGACTCCGAGGACAGAGGCCATGAGCGGTGTTCCCCCAGATGGGCACCCCAACCCATCAGAGAGGCATCGGTCGATAGAGAGACCATCGGCTCAGGCGGACGAGCGGGATGCCCTCCTGCAAATGATCTGGAGCGGTCCACCACTGGAGAGCGTTCCACATCCCCTGTGTCACCGACCAAGCTGGTCCAAGGGATAGCTGTTGCCAGACCACTGGCTGGCCAGTCCCCACTGAAGGGGATCGCATGTTCCAGCGGGCTCAACGACCACGCTGGTGCAGGCCGCCATGAGACCCAGGAGGGCGTGAGGAAGTCCCGGCAGGGCGCAATTGCCACCAGAAATGATCGGGCAAAGGAGGAAAGAACCTCGCCCTGTCCGGAGGCAGCACAATGGCTCAAGAGAGTCGAGCTGCGCCCGATGAATAGAATCACCTGCTTCGCTCGAGTTCCGACTTGGCCTGGATTGATAAGGAGGCCCAGTTGAGAGCAGACCTGGAGAGCCAGATCTCTGGACCACTCCGCCTCCCTTCCTGGAGGGCAGCTATCAGCCAGTCGTCCAGGTAAGGGTACACCCGGACCCCTCGGCGCACTTGAGAATGCTGTCACCACTGCCATGCATTTGGTAGAAGACCCTGGGAGCTGGAGACAAGCCGAAGGGCATGGCTTGGAACTCGAAGAGGGATCCTTCGCTGAAGCGAAGGAATCTCTGGTGAGACGGACGGATAGGGACGTGAAAAACGCGTCCCTGCAAGTCCAGGAGCAGAACCACACGCGCCCCGGCGTTCCAAGGATGGTATTATCTGAGCCAGAGTGAGCCATCCTGAAGGTTCGAGACCTTAGGAACTTGTTTAGGTCGTGTGGAGTGCGAAATGGGGCGCCAGCCCCGTCGCTTCGGAACCAGGAAGTACCTGGACACAAACCCTGGGTCTGGAAGGAGGGTCCACCACCTCTCTTACCACCTCCTTCTGGAGGAGGAGAGGACGTCGTGCTCAGACGAGCCGCCAGTGAGGCTGGGGATCCCAAGCCCCCGGAGGCGACCGGCCGAAGGGTGGTGCCTGCTCGACCCAGAGGCAGGCTCTTCCCACCACCTCCAAGACCCACCTGTCCGTGGTAACAGCGGACCAGGCGGAACGGAAGTGCTGGAGCCGCCCCCCCGGGGGGACCAGGGTAAGGTGCGGGGATGGGGGCTGACACCCCCAGCCCGTCCACTGGGCAGGCTTGGAGGAGGGACGCGCCGAGGGACCTCCTGGCCCCTCCCTGCCTCCTGTTAGAGAAGCGGCGGCTTGGGTTTGGGATGCCAAGGCCGAGCCTGCTGGCCCTGGCGTTGCTGGGCGGTAGCCCGAGGGGCACAGAAGGGCCGAAAGGGCTTAGGGCTGTGGTTTGCGGCCTTTGTCCTTCTGGTGGAAGAGACCCGAGTCCAAGGTAGCATTGGACTACTCGATCCTCTGCAGGTGACCTTCCACCCCAGGGTCGAAGGTCAGTCCCCAAGGGAACATCCGCCAGCTTGTGCTGGGTATCCGAGTAAGGTGGATATCCTCAGCAAAGCCAGCCGGCACATAGCCACTGCCGCCACCGATCTGGCACATGAGTCCCTATATCCAAAGCAGTCTGGAGCTGCTGTTTGGCCACTGCTTGCCCTGAGTCCCCTTACCAGCAACCGTAGTCTGCAGATCGGGCGGAAGATGAGGAGTGACCTCCTCCAGGGGCCCAACAGGGCATGAGAAAAATGTGCCATGAGGACGGCCCGAACTGGCCTGCCAGAGAGACGAGAGAGGGCGCATGGCGTAGACTTTTTAAGCCCGACATAGTCCAATTTCTTGGTCCTTGTCCAGGAGGTTTGTCCACATCCCTGGCGTTGCCAGGCGCTGGCAAAACGCTGTCGGTATACCAACCCCTCAGCAGAGGGTGTTCAAAACCGACAAGGAACCGGTAGGGACCGCGATACTTCCTGGCCATCCTGGCCAAGGCGCAGGGCAGGAAGCAGGCTGCCAAAGCTCCAGTGCGGACCCACTATGGCCTCGACACCGGAAAGGCCTCCGCCGGAGAATCTCTGGTCCAGAATCTCCGTGAGGGATACCTGGCCCGTTTGGAAGCGGGTTCGAGCTCCATCCCGGTAGACTCCGAGATGAGCGAAGCAGTCCCTAGGAAGGACGGCAGGCTATCGTCCATTGACTGACCTCCTGAAGACCCAAGTCCAGTCGCTGGAGAAAAAGGAGAATCATCTTCGACCGGAAGAGTCCTCAAGAGCTGCCTCTGGCCTGAGCCACCCTTCACCTGCCGGTACGGTCGGGAGTGAGGGTAACTGACAGCCATGGGTAGACCCCATTTAACCGAGTAATCCTTGGTCGGAGCCCCAAATTGGTGGCTGTGGAGGCGAGGAGTGCCTCCTGCAGGGCAGCATCGAATGACCCACTTGGATGTGGCTGCAGTACATGTCATCCAGTTAACATCTGGCATATTCAGGTCCCCATCAACAGTATCTCCCCCTTTTCAGCCATTTTGAGAATGTCCTCTATCATTTTCTTGTCCATTTCGTCCCCTTGAGACGGGGGTCTGTATATAACCCCTGTGCAGATTGTGATGCCATTCCCGGTCTCCAAGGTGACCCAGAATGCCTCTTGTCCTCCCCCTTTACTTTTTAGTTCTGTAGCTTTGATCCCTTCCCTTATGTATAGAGCTACTCCACCTCCTCTTTTCCCCTCCCTGTCCCTTCTGTAGACTGTGTACCCCGGTATGTTGACATCCCAGTCATGGTTCTCCGTGTACCATGTTTCTGTGACTGCCACAATATCCAATTGTTCATCTTTCATCAAGGCTACTAGCTCAGGAAGCTTGTTTCCCAGACTACAGGCATTGGTACTCATTGCCCTCCATTTAATGTTGGCTTTATCCTTTTCCCCCCATTCCTGCTGTTTTTGGCCTTGTCTGTTTTTCCATTTGTCCTGCCCTCTGTTGAGCACTGTATCTCAGTGTTTACTTTACTACCTGCCATGTTTTGTGGGGGGAGGCTTGAAATTTTCTGCCTCTTATTAGCACCTCCCCCCATGGCTAGTTTAAAAGCTTGCCAAGGAAGCATTTAAACCTGTCACTTAGGATCTTGGTTCCCTTCATGGACAGATGCAGACCATCGTGCCAGTATAGACCTTCATCTCTCTAGGTGTACCCCCAGTCCCCAATGAAGCCAAAGCCCTGTGCTCTGCACCAGTTTTGCAGCCATTCGTTAAACTGCATGGTGTGCAGTACCCTAGCCTCACCCCTGCCATGGACTGGCAGCACCTCTGAGAAGGTAACCATGCTTGCTGCCTGTCTGAGGCCCCTCCCCAACTCCACAATTTCATCCTGCACTGCACTGATCTCATGCCTAGCTAGGTCATTTGTCCCAAGGTGGACAGTGTTATCTAGTTCCCTCTCCTGTGATGCTGCTACTGCAATCTTGAGGATTTGCTTCTTGTCCCTTCAAGCCATGGCACCAGGCAGGCACCTTACTTCCCTCTCCTCTCCCTTCCCCAGGTCTATCCCTCTAACAGTTGAGTCCCCTATCAGAAGCTGTTTCCTTCCTCTGTGGTGTCCCTTGCCACCTTTCTGTGGGTCTCCCTTGTGGATGTCCTCAGCATTCTTCTTCGTCTCCACTGAGGGTGCCATCATAGAGGAACCTTGCTTTGCCAGACTGGCATATGGTTTGTGTAGAGGTACAACAAGGGGGCTTCGCCTCTGTTCCACCACCCGCACCCTCCCAGAACCCACTGTGGTCCAACTGCTCTTCATACTTTGCAGCCTCTGAGGCAGTGGTGCTCTTTGGGTGGGGGAGGCCTCCTTAGTCCTTGCCAGTTCAGCCTGGAGGTGGGCAGCCTCCTCCCTCGTTGCTGACAGTTGCCTGCAAATAGGACAGCAACGCAGTTTCCAGAGTGTCTCCCGGAAAACTGTTGCCCCACAGCCAGTGCATTGCACCGCTCCCCACATGTCCTTCTCCCTTATAATATACAATGTGTAAAATATATGTATGTATATTTATTTATTTTTCTTTTTGTGGTGTGTACTTACCCTTTATGCACTGTGCTGGGTTATTAAGAATACGACAGTTCTGCCCCAGGACCTGTTGAGGAAGTGATGTCACAACTTTGGCTATAAAGGAAATGTCACGCCTGGAGTGGGGTGGGATGTGGGGAAGGGTGGGTGGGTAGTTCACAACCACTGGTGACTGTTAGAAACAATCAAATACACCACTGCTCCACCACCCTGGTGAGTACTGCCCTTTATAGTAATTCAGCTAACCTCCAGTAACTGATTTGTAAAGTATTTAAAAGTAATTTGATGCAAACTGTCCCAGAATACTAGTAGACAGTCCAGTTACCCACAAAGGAAAATCAAATATGCAGTTATTCCACCCCTTCTGAAGTTGCTCACAAGATAAGCAGTTTTGAAAACCCCCTTCCTGATTTAAAAACTAAAATAATTAAACACAAAGCAATACCAATGTAAGACTGTAAAATAAGGAAAACTTCCCTCAGATGTAAGCAAGAGAGAGATTTGTTGCAGATGTCTAGTCCAGTATAATATATCCCATGCAGCTTCTCAGTTGTTTCAAAGCACCCCGTTACACAACTTGAAGAAGATGGGCTTCTGTCTGAAACAGGATCACACCAGTAGTTTATAGTAATTGATCAATGCTGGAATGTTCCAACCAGAACAGTTGGCTATGATGCAGGTCTCCCTGACTAGTGAAGACAATTTCCACCACCTGAGGCTCTGTCTGGCATCAAATTACAAACTGCAGCCTTTGCTATTAGAAGTACACAGCCACCACCAGTAAATTATTTCAAAATATATAGATGCAAACTGTCCCTGAATACTAGTAGACAGTCCAGTTACCCACAAAGGAAAATCAAGCCAGGTTCACGACATGGATTTGTGTGATGCCTGTTTTTCCATGGACCGCCGGGTCATCGAGCAACACACGTGGAAAGTGTGGCGAGCTCCACCGACTTTCGGGGGTCGGGCGCACACTCGGGCCAAACCGCATACTTTCGGTGTTTCCTCCGGGTTTCCTCCCGGTTCTATACGGACTGAGGAGGAGGGAGCCTCGGTTTCTAGTAGCCTGGCCATCGCCGAGGCTCCTTCCTTGGTTTAGGAGGCCCACCCTGCTACTTTCAGGAGGGCGGGCGGGAGGTGCCGCCAAGACAATCGCCCATTTGGGGGTGAAGACTCTGCTGGTGTCGGACCCACAGTTCGCGAGGCCTGGGTCGGAGCCATCCTCGACGTCATCGGTTGCTGCTGTTTCGGGCCTCTGCGCCATTCCCGGCGCCTTGGGCCCTGACGGAGCCATTGGCAGCGCCGGTTTGTCGCTCTGCACCGTGGCTGCTGTCGGCGCCGATAGTGCTAGTGGCGCCGTGGGAGTCTCTACAGCGCCATCTTTGTCCTCTTCGAGGTTGAGCACGGTGCCGTGTCCAGCTCAGGACACTGTGCTATGGGGACTTCAGAGTTTGCTGTCTGCGCCGTTGTTGGCACTGCCCCTGCCCTTGGCGCTGTGTCCTCCGTGGATACCGCTCGCGGTGCTGTGGTGGCACTGGCTTGGGCATGGTCTCGGTTTCTGGCACCCCATTTGGCAAGGATGGCAGCGGGCACCCTCCTACGGTTTGGCACAGGGCCTCGGCCTCTACCTCTTTGGAGGCGGAGTCTGACTCAGAGTCAGACGAGCAGTCTGACTCCTTGGGGTTGACTGTTGGGGTGGGCAGCCCTGTAGTGTAAGCGACAAGCTGGAGTCAGCCCCCTTCTGAGGTATGGTCGGTGGCTGCCGAGACTGGGGTCAGGGGTGCTGACCAGCGGGCAATGGTGCAGGCCACCATTGCTCTGCAGCCTGGTCTTGGTGGATTCACTGACCCCTCAGCAGTGGTACCCCTGCCTGTGGTGTGTCTGGATCGCCCAACTTTGGGGCCGATCAGAGCACCTACGGGAGGGGAGGGTGCTGTGCCCTTGGTAGCTCCTTCTGGTGCTGGCCAGGGCTGTCAGCTACCTGGGCTGGCTCTCTCGAGGAGGAGGGCTCTCTTGGATTCCAAGGGGGTTGAGGGGCATGGGGTCTGCACTTCGACCTTTTTCTGGGGCCCACTCGGGCTCTGGGAGAAGCCGTAGTGCGGATCTCCACTCTTCTTCCTTGATTTCTTTGAGAGAGACCCACTCTTTTGAGGTAGGGGACCGTCCTTCTGGACCTATACGGTCCCGGGTGCCTCACAGGGGATTCTTTCGGGCGCAGCCAAGGCAGTACCGAAATGGTTGTTCAGCTGTCTGCTGTGGAGTCTTCCGGAGCACCTTCTTCTTCAGGTGTTCTTGGTCCGCTCCCTAGCCCAGGCGGAGGTCAGCCGACTTCTCTTGGCTCTGTCCCTGTCCCTCTGCCACATTCTCCTGCGCTCCCAGGCATCCTTGGTCCTAGCGGGCCTCTCTCCTCGGAGCAGTTCAGGGCTGTGGCTGCTCAGTTCCCAGCTTACGTTAGGGCAATGGACAGACAGGCTTTTCAACCTCCCCCCGGGCAGCCGCCCTCTGAGCAGTCGGTGCTCTCTAACTCTTCATCCCCCTTTTCTGGGGGAGAGGAGCCTTCTGTCCACATCTCTCCAGCCGCTGATTTCACTGAGTATCAGCGTTTCCTCATGAGGATGTTGGAGGACTTGCACCTCACCCCTGCCACTTTAAGCAATCCAGAGCACTCAGCGCATGCCTTTCTAGGCGATTTCAGTGAGGACACCCTTGTGGTGCCCCCCTTGCCTGCTCCCTTTCAGGTGGTGTCGTTGCGTTCCTGGCAGAGGCCCTTCTCCGGAGTTCTGCGCTTAGGGACCTTTGCCAGTGGTATTGCGCGACCCTGGAGTCTCCAGGTTCCATGCCTCATCCACAGTCTGGATTGACGCAGCTGGACACTCCCGATGGGCTTTGCGCCTTTCACCGTGACCGGCCCCCAGATCAAGACTCCTCGGATTTTGACTTCTGGGGTAGGAGGGCTTTCTACTCTACATGGTTGTTGCTTTCTATTTCTGCACATCAGGCCCACTATGCAGCCTATGACAGGTTCTTGTGGTCCAGGCTAGGTCAGCTCCTAGCCTCGTTGCTTGACATGGAGCAAACCAGAAAAGCCACTGCACTCTCTGCATGTGGCCTGGAACTAGCAAGGCACCAAACGAGGGCATCCTATGATGCCAGTGAGGTAGCTATCAGGGTCGTAGTGACAGCGATCTGCACTAGGCGGATGACATGGCTGCGCCTTTCCCGGTTTGTCTCCCTTGGCCCGGCATAAGGTGATTAACTCCGCTCACCAGAGAACCTATGTCTTCTCCTGTAGAGCGAGATGGTGTTTGTCGGGGCAACTTCCTTCCCCCTCCAGGGGGTTCCCGTCTCACTCTCCCCACTCTCGGGCCTCTTCAGGCCCTGAAGGTTCTCCCTCTTAGTATGTCACCCACTGAGAGCTGAGGGACTTTGTCCCTTAGGGTTAAAAGAAAAGCCTCTTCGTGGGGTGGCTCGACACTCACCCAGAGGTGATGAATGGTGAAGATTGGCACAGATAAGATATGAAAATTACATACCTGCTGTAATTATAATCTTTCTGTGCATCTTCATCATTCATCATAAGCCCGCCCTCCGTCCCCCTGGGTCTTCAGTCTCTGGGTCCCCCTCCCTCTCTGTGTCCAGCCTCGCCCCTCCCCTTTCTTTGTCAGGAGTGGGGTAAACAGAGGCACATAGGGGGATAATGTTCTGGGGAGAGTGATCAGCATGGGGGGCACTCCTTCTCCAGCGTGTTAGCTCCACCCCTGTGGGGTGGGAGTTGGCAGTTGCCCTCCATTATCTCCTCCTCCTTGTTCCCGTCCATCTTATTTTCCTTGTCCTTTGGACTATCCTTTATTAACAAAAAAAAAAAAAAAAGTTTTTTCCTTTTTCACCAAAAATCTTTCCTTGAGAAGGTGATAATTCTCCGTGCCCTGTCCTCCTTCCGGAATAGCTGATTCTGCTCAAATGGAGTTTTGCCAGTCATTCTGTGCCTTGAATTCTGGCAAGAAGCCTTTGGCTACTCCTTGCAGTTCCTATACAGTTTGGAGACGGACCAAGGTCAGGGATGTGTTTTAACCTTCTCCCCTCTCATCCTACTTCCTAAAATCTTTATCCCACCCTACCTCCCTCTTCTATTTCCAGAGATTGGGGCCCCTCCCAATCCCTATAGTTTCCGACTTCTTCTTCTTCTTCTGTCCTCTCAGTCGTTATTTCTCTTTCTAGGGACATGGATATGTTGTTCATCCACACTTATTGGCAGGTTCCTTGCCGCTTTAAATCTTGCCGGAAGGTCTTCAAGCTGGCTCCTCCCACCCACCCGGGTGGTAAAACTCTCGGCTCCGCCCCATGACACCAGATCTTCCTTACCGCTTGGAGGCTCAGGTTCCTCCTTTCTGGCGCTGCGTTTAAGACTGGTTCCTAATTCTTGAAAATTGAAATTAAAAGTTTTTAGCTAAAAGACTTGGTGGTCTTCTCCTCGATGGCTGCGATGGACAAATCGACTCCGGTTTTGGAGGTGCCCTTCGAGATCAGAAGATGTCTAGGGCGGATCCGCACTTCACGTCGCGTCTACTGCCTGGGCCTTGAGCACGACCCGCAGGCCTGCGACTTGTGCTCTTCCTTTTGACCTACATCCTTGAGGCCGTGCTGCCCGATTACAACTGGGCGCCCGAGAAAAAATTCCACGGTGAAATCTAAAGAGCCCAATTGGCGGTGTCCAGCGTGCGAGCGGTCGGATCAGCTCGAGCAGATGATCGCCCTCGAAGAGGAGGCAGCGCGGGCCGCTTCTACCTCGGCTGCGGCATTTGTCCCGCTCTCTCTCTCGGTGCCTCGTACTCGGCTTCTTTTAAGGAGCTTTGTCTGACCCTCTCGACCAAAGGTGAGGGTCCAACTTCTTCGGGACCTTTTTCCAGGTCCAAAAAGAGCAAAAGTAAGTCTCTCCGTCGACGCTCTTGGGAGCAGGAAAGATCCCCCTTCCCTTGTCGACTTCGGTCGACCCCTCAGCTTCGGCCACTGGCTTCACGGTGTCCCCGTCAGGCCAGTTGACCGAGACTCCCGTCGACGCGGTCGAGATTTTTCTCGACCCGTGGTTGTCGGCTGGAGAAGCTGAGAATCCCCTCTCCCCGGTTCCCCCGGTGGAGAGTTGAGGATCCCGTCGGCTCGTCTGTGCCTCCGGTTCAGGAGCCTTCGGTGGGATCGTCCGAGCCGAGGGGAGTGCCGATTTCCGACACTTCTCCTCGCCTTCCTCGGCCTAGTCGAGACTCTCGGTCTCGGACGTCCTCCTGGTCCAACCGATCCCGCCGCCATAGGCAGTCTCTGCGGCGCTGCCGCTCTTCCTCTTCCTCGGACGAGGGGAGGCTTCGGCGCAAGTTGCGTCGGAGGTACAAGGAACTCATGTGGCAACAGCTCCTTTTGACCGGGAATAAGCCGACCCAGTCGTCTTCCCCGGCCAATAAGTGGCTGTCACCGGAGCAGCCGAAACAACCCCTCGTTGTAATCGAGGCCTGTTCTCAGGCGGTTGTTGACCAATTCCAGCTTCCCCCGATTCTGGTGGAACCTCCGCTCCACAGCCATTAGTTGGGGCTCCGACCAAAAATTCTCGGTCGGCCTTGGGTTTTGCCCATGGGCTGTCTGTCACCCTCCTCCCAATAAACCTCGGCAGGTGGAGGCGGCTCAGGCCGAAGCAGCTCTTTGAGGACTCTTCTGAGTCCGATGATGGTTCCTCCCTCTTCTCCAAGCGCATGGACTTGGAGTCCTGGGAGGGCAGTCAATGGGCGATAGCCCTTCGTCCTTCTTAGGGTTGCTTTGACTCATCTCGAAGTCCACCGGGATGAAGCTCGAACCTGTTTCTAAATGGGCCAGGTATCCCCTCACGGAGATTCTGGACCGAGGGGATTCTCCTATGGAGGCCTTTCCGGTGGCTGAAGCCATAGTGGGTCCGGCCTTGGAACTTTGGCAGCGTCCTGCTTCCTGCCCTGCGCCTTGACCAGGTTGGCCAGGAAGTATGCGGTCCCTACCGGTTCCCTGTCCGGTTTTTCGGAACACCCCTCGGCCGAGGGGTTGGTTACCGACAAGCGTTTTCCGGCTGGTGCGAGGCATGAGGATGTGGACAAACCTCCCGACAAGGAATCCAAGAAATTGGATTATGCCGGGCGGAAAGTCTATGCTGCGTCCTCTCTCGGCGTTCGTCAGGCCAGTTCGGCCGTCCTCATGGCACATTTTTCTCACGCCCTGTTGGGCTCCCT
The DNA here is from genome assembly GCA_016271365.2 of Neoceratodus forsteri. Taxonomy (NCBI): domain Eukaryota; kingdom Metazoa; phylum Chordata; order Ceratodontiformes; family Ceratodontidae; genus Neoceratodus; species Neoceratodus forsteri. The sequence continues at coordinate 1,279,637,209 of CM057453.1, forward strand.
GGATGAGGTTGTGGGAAAAGGCCTACCTCTGGAATTCGAGCAGGCCCTGCCCTTCAGAGCCGTCGCACCTCAGGGGGCCTCGGGGTCCGCAGCCTCACTAGCGGCTCGCTGAGCCGACATCGCTCTCCTCCTCCAAAAGGAGGTGATCACGGAGGTGGAGGACCCCCCCCTTCAGACCCGGGGTTCGTGTCCAGGTATTTCCTGGTTCTGAAACGGACGGGGGGCTGGCGCCCCATTCTCGACCTGCACGACCTGAACAAGTTCCTAAGGTCTCGAACCTTCAGGATGGTCACTCTGGCACAGATAATACCATCTCTGGAACACGGCGTGTGGTTCTGCTCTCTGTACCTACAGGACGCGTTCTTTCACGTCCCTATCCGTCCGTCACATCGGAGATTCCTCCGCTTTCGAGCGGAGGGATCACTCTTCAAGTTCCGAGCCATGCCCTTCGGCTTATCTCCAGCTCCCAGGGTCTTCACCAAATGCATGGCAGTGGTGACAGCATTCCTGCAGCGCCGAGGGGTCCGGGTGTACCCTTACCTGGACGATTGGCTGATGATAGCCTCCTCCAGACAGGAGGTGGAGCGGTCCAGAGATCTGGCCCTCCAGGTTTGCTCTCAAGTTGGCCTTCTCATCAACGAGGCCAAGTCGGAACCTCGAGCCGGGGCAGGTGTTCCTGTTCATCGGGCAGAGCTCGACTCTCTTCGAGCCAGAGCACGGCTCCCGGCGGACAGGGCTCAGGTTCTTACCTCCTTTGCCCAATCATTTCTGGTTGGGCAATTGCGCCTGCCGGGACTTCCTGCGACCCACCCGACATCGGCGGCCGCCGACCTGAGCTTCCAGCCGGGCAGATCTCTGGCGTCATGGGGCGGAGCCGAGAGTTTTACCACCCGGGTGGGTGGGAGGAGCCAGCTTAAAGACCTTCCGGCAAGATTTAAAGCGGCAAGGAACCTGCCAATAAGTGTGGATGAACAACATATACCATTCCTAGAACTCCTGTTACAGGTGAGTAACCTGTATTTTTAGTTTATATATCTTTTCCTTTTTCTGTCCTGTGGACTTCCTTTTTCCACCCTCCACTCCCTTCCTCTTACCTCTCCGGCGACTCAGAACTGGCAGGCAAGTGGAGTCGACAGCACGTAACGGCCAACCTGCAAGCGCCACGCATTGCGTCGGCCTCAAGGGCGGCGTTGATGGTGCGTCGGCTCCGCCTACAAAAAAAAGAGCTCCCGCGGGGTCATGACCTTCGACCACATAACCCAAAGGTGATGAATGGTGAAGATACACAGAAAGATCATAATTACGGTAGGTACATAATTTTCATTTCTAAGAGTGGTATATAGTTTACATCCACACCACCCACCCAAGACGACCCCCACCCCGGCAGTGTGGCACCACGGATCCTTGCTTCCAGCATGCAAAGACTTGATGTCACTGGGAGAGCCAGAGGATATAGCACACAGGCGGTGGGAGGAGCTTAGCTGAAGACATTTCGATGACTTGGATGTCTGGGATATTGTGTGGATGTTCTTGTGTAGCACTCTTAGAACTACGGTTATAGGTGAGTAACCTAGATTTCTAGGGACATGGATATGTTGTTTATCCACACTTTCTGGCAGGTTCCTTGCTGCTTTAAATCTTGCTGGAAGGTCTTCAAGCTGGCTCCTCCCACCCACCCCATGACGCCAGATCTTCCTTACTGCTTGGAAGCGCAGGTTCCCTCCTTAGCACTCTGCGTTTTAGACTGGATCCTAACTCTTCAGATTGTCCGAAATTGGTTTTGAAGTTTTCTAAACTTCGGTCTTCATCTTCCCTTGCGGCTGCGATGGACAAATCTATTCCCGGCTTTTGGAGGTGTCCTTGCGGGCAGAAAATGTCCAGGACGGATCCGCACTCCACGTGCGTCTACCCCGCAGGCCTGTGAGTTGTGCCGCTCTTTCTCGGCTAACGTCCTGGACGATCGCGGTGCCCGATTGAAGCTCGGGCGCCCCGAGAAACGTTTCCCGCCGGTACAATCAAGAGGCTCGTTGGGCGGTGTCCGCGGTGGCTCGAGCAGATGATCGCCCTTGAGGAGGAGGCGGCCCAGGCTGCATCTTCCTCCTCCTCGGCCGCGGCATTTATCCCGCTCTCTGAGTTCCTCATATACGGCTTCGTTCCAGGAGCTTTGTCAGTCCCTTTCCACGAAGGGAGAGGGGCCATAGGGACATTCTTCTCAGCCCAAGAAGAAGGAGTCAAAAGGTAAGTCCCACCGTTGGCATTCGTGGGAGCGGGAGAGGTCCCCTTCCCTGGACAGCCGACCGTCGACTTTGGTCGAGGTTGCGGCTGTGGCTGCTGGCTTCACGGTGCCCCCGTCAGGCCAGCCTGCCGAGACTCCCGTCGATGAAGTCAAGATTTTTCTCAATCCGTTAGACGGGCTGTCGACTGGAGAAGCCGACAACCCTCCTTCACCGGTCCCCCCGGTGGATACCGAGGATCTGCCTGTGCCTTCTGAGCCGCGGTCCTGGTTAAGTGCCGAGCGAGGGGAAGGCGGGTGTCCCCTGCCCTTCCATACCCACCCTCGGTCCCCGAGTCTGTCTCAGACCTCTTCTCGGTCTAGCCATTCCCGCCGACATCGGCGGTCTCGGTCTCGTTACCGAGGTAGGCGGTGACACCATTCCTCCTCGGATGAGGGGAGGCTTCAGCGTAAATTACATCGGCACTACGAGGAGCTTATGTGGCAGCATTTGCTGTTGTCCGGGGCTAAACCGACTCCGGTCCAGACCTCGGCCATCAAGTGGCTGTCGCCCAAACGACCGAAGCAACTGCTCGCCCCAGTCGAGGTGCCCGTTCCAGGGCCGGTTGCTCGGCCAAAACCAGCTGCTCCACCGATTGTGATGGAACCTCCACCTCCACAACCGAAGTCTGGCGCACCGACCAAGGATTCTTGGTTGGGTCACGGCATGCCCCACAGGTTGTCTGTCACCCTCACTCCCGACCGTCCTCGGCAGGTAGAGGGTGGCTTAGGGCGAGGCAGCTCTTCGCAGACTCTTGAATCACGAGCGACTCCCCCCTGTTCTCCAGGCAGGTCGACCTGGAGTCCTCCGTGGGCCAGTCATTGGACGATAGCCCATCGTCCTTCTTGGGTCTGCTTTGACTCATCTCAGAGTCCACTGGGATGCAGCTCGAGCCCGTGTCCAAACGGGCCAAGTATCCCCTGACGGAGATACTGGACTGAGGGGATTCCCCCACGGAGGCCTTTCCGGTGGCTGAGGCCATTGTCAGCCCAGCCTTGGAGCTTTGGCAGCGGCCTGCTTCCTGTCCTGCGCCCTCGACCAGGATGGCCAGGAAGTATGCGGTCCCTACCGGCTCTTTGCCCGGTTTCTCGGAGCACCCCTCTGCCGAGGGGTTAGTAACCGACAGCTTTTTCTGGTGTTCCGGTAACGCTCGGGATGTGGATAAGCCCCCCGACAAAGAGTCCAAAAAGCTGGACTTTGCCGGGCGCAAGGTGTACGCTGCGTCCTCCCTCGGCCTCTGACAGGCCAGCTCGGCCGTGCTGATGGCACACTTCTCCCACGCCCTCTTGGGCTCCCTGGATGAGGTTGTTCCTCATCTCCCGACTGACCTGCAGACCACGGTCCGCCAGGTGCGGGACCAGGGTAGGGCGGTGGCGAAGCAGCAGCTTCCAGACTGCTGTGGACATGGGTGATTCCTGTACCAGGTCAGTGGCGGCGCGGTGGCCATGCGCCGCGATGAGCGTGGCTGAGATATCCACCTTCACGTGGATACCCAGCACAAGTTGGGATGATGCCCTTCTTGGGGACTGACCTCTTCGGCCCTGGAGTGGAGGGACACCTCCAGCGGATCGAGAAGTCCAATGCCACCCTGGGCTCCGTCACCTCCGCCCAGAGGGACAAAGGCCACCGTCAGCAGCAGAAGTCCTTTCGTCCTTCGGCCCCTGCGTCTCGACTGGCCCAGCAGCACCAGCAACAGGGCCAGCAGGCCTGCGCTTGGCATCCCAAACCCAAGCCGGCGGCTTCCTCCAACAGGAAGCAAGGAAGTAAAGGCCCAGGAGGTCCCTCAGCCGGTTCTTGCTCCAAGCCTGCCCAGTGACGGGTTGAGGGGTGCCGCCCCCAGCCTCGTCACTCACCCCTGGGTTCCCCCCGTGGGGGGACGGCTCCGCCACTTCCTTTCCGCCTGGTCCGCTATCACCACGGACCACTGGGTGTTGGTGGTAGGAAAGACCTACCTCTGGAGTTCAAGCAGGCTTCACCCTTTCGAGCCGTCGGCCCTCGGGGGGCCATGGGGTCCGCAGCCTCGCTGTCGGCCCGCCGAGCCGATATTGCCCTGCTCCTCGAAAAAGAGGTGATCAGGAAGGTGGCGGATCCTCCTCCAGACCCGAGGTTTGTGTCCAGGTACTTCCTGGTCCCAAAACGGACGGGGGGCTGGAGCCCTATTCTCGACCTGCACGACCTGAACAAGTTCCTAAGGTCTCAGACCTTCAGGATGGTCACTCTGGCTCAGATAATCCCATCCTTGGAACGAGGCGTGTGGTTCTGTTCCCTGGACCTCCAGGATGCGTTCTTTCACGTCCCAATCCGTCCGTCCCATCAGAGATTCCTCTGCTTCAGAGCGGAGGGATCCCTTTATGAGTTCCGGGCCATGCCCTTCAGCCTCTCCCTAGCTCCCATGGTCTTCACCAAATGCATGGCAGTGGTGACAGCATTCCTGAGGCGCCGAAGGGTCCAGGTGTACCCCTACCTGGACGACTGGCTGATTGCAGCCCCCTCCAGAGTGGAGGCGGAGCGGTCCAGAGATCTGGCCCTCCAGGTTTGCTCTCAGGTTGGCCTCCTTATCGAGGCCAAGTCGGAACTCGTGCCAACACAGGTGATACTATTCATCGGGGCAGAGCTCGACACTCTACGAGCGAGAGCACGGCTCCCGGCGGACAGGGCCGAGGTTCTTTCCTCCTTTGCCCAGTCATTTCTGGTTGGGCAATTTCGCCCTGCCCGGGACTTCATGCACTTCCTGGGCCTCATGGCGGCCTGCACCAGTGTGGTCCGTTGGGCCCGTTGGTACATGCGTCCCCTTCAATGGGGACTGGCCAGCCAGTGGTCACAACGCTGCGATCCGTTGGACCAGCCCATGACCGTGACCCAGGAGATGTGGAACGCTCTCCAATGGTGGATCGTTCCGGCACATCTGCAGGAGTGCATCCTGTTCGTCTGCCCCGAGCCGACGGTCTCTCTATCGACCGATGCATCTCTGATGGGTTGGGGTGCCCATCTGGGGGAACACCGAGCACATGGCCTCTGGTCCCCTCGGGAGTCCTGATGCCACATCAACTTGCTGGAGCTCCGAGCGGTCCGTCTAGCTCTCACCGTCTTCGCTCCGTTTCTACGGGGTCAAGTGATTCATGTCCAGACGGACAATACCACGACCATGTACTATCTGAACCACCAGGGCGGGACGCGCTCCATGCTGGAAGGAAGCTTTCTGCATATGGTCCCTCGTGCGCAGCCTGGAGGCGGATCTCCTAGCCATTCACGTTGCAGGAGCCTCCAACACCCTGGCCAATGCCCTAAGCCAGATAGGGGCTGCGTCTCACGAGTGGTCTCTCCTGCCGGAGGTAGTACAAGACCTGTTCTCCCACTGGGGCACGCCTCAGGTGGACCTGTTTGCCTCCAGGGAGAATGTGAAGCTGAGTCTGTTCCATGCCCGGCCCCCTCAGCAGGGCTCGCTGCAGGGGGATGCCTTCTCAAGGTCGTGGACCCCGGGCCTCTTCTACGCCTTTCCCCATTTCCCTTGATCCACAAGATGCTTCTCAAGGCGAGGAGGGACAAGGCGCAGGTGATTCTGGTAGCCCCAGACTGGCCCCGCCAGTTCTGGTATCCAGATCTCCTCAGCCTCAGCTCCAGGCTGCCGAGGTGGCTTCCAGCCCACCCGGACCTGATCTCAGTCAACCAGGGGAAGGTATTCCATCCGGACCTTCAATCCCTGCACCTGACGGCCTGGTTCCTGAGTGGCTAGAGTTCCAGGCCTTGGGTCTTTCCGACGAGGTCCTCAACGTCGTTGAGGCGTCCCGTAAGGAGTCGACCAGGAAATGCTACGCCTTCAAATGGAAGAGATTCTCCATTTTGTGTCAGGGGAAGGGCTTGGACCCTTCCGCCTGTCCCATGGCAAGCATTCTGGACTACCTGTGGTCCCTTTCTCAGCAAGAGCTTCGGTCGACGACCCTTAAGGTGCACCTGGCAGCCATCTCTGCTTACCGGGCCGGGAAGCAGTCGGTGGCGCAGGAGAAGGTGGTCGGGTGCTTTTTCAAAGGCCTTGACCACATTTCCCCTCCGGTGCGAGAACCTCCACCTCCGTGGGATCTACTGCTGGTATTGGCCAAGCTCATGGGCAAGCCATTGACACGATTGCAGGTGCGATGTTTCACACCTGTCGTGGAAGACGCCTTCTTGGTGGCTATCACGTCAGCCAGAAGGATGGGAGAGCTCCAGGCGCTTTCCATAGAGTCTCCTTATCTGGTCTTCCACAGGGCCAAGGTTGTCCCTCGCCCACCGAAATTCTTCGAAGGTGGTGTCAGTTTCACCTTAACCAGGTGTTGACTCTGCCGGTGTTCTGCCCCAGTCACACCTCGGAGGCCAAATATAGGCTCCATACTTTGGACCAGCCCTAGACGGCTCGCTTATTATAAGGGCGGGCCGGCTGAAGTTCGGAGAGAGGTTCGCCAGCTGTTTGTCACCTACGCTGAGCGCACCTGGCAGACCTGCAGCCAAGCGGACGATAAGCAGGTGGGTCACCTCCTGCATAGATCTCTGCTATAGGTTGGCGGGCATGGAGGCCTCCAGAGGATAAGAGCTCATTCTACTCGCCATACCGCTGCATCGGTAGCTGCTTCTAGGGATGTCCCTATCCAGGATATCTGCAGGCTGCTACCTGAAGTCGGCACATACCTTTATTACCACTACCACATCGACCTTGAGTCACGCCGGGATGCTGGTTTGGGTCTCGGTTCTCAGTCTCTTTTTCTCAAGTAAGTATCGGGGTGCTTGCCTCCTCCCTCCCGGAGAACTGCTAGGAGTCTGCCAGAAAGTGTGGATGAACAACATATCCATGTCCCTAGAAATACAGGTTACTCACCTGTAACAGGAGTTCTAGAAATGGTATATGTTGTTCATCCACACGACCCACCCGACCTCCCCGGCTTGGATGCACAATCTGAGCTTCCAGCGGGCCAGATCTGGTGTCATGGGGCCGAGCCGAGAGTTTTACCACCTGGTTAGGTAGGAGGAGCCAGCTTAAAGACCTTCCGGCAAGATTTAAAGCAGCAAGGAACCTGCCAGAAAGTGTGGATGAGCAACATACCATTCCTAGAACTCCTGTTACAGTATACATAACCTGTATTTTCCCAGTAATGTGCCATGCTTGCAATTGTAAATCATTATTTTACTTAATACAGAACTTCTTTTTTTTTTTTTTTAGACCGGCTTAGTAAGCTTAAGTATATTCTTCAGGATGCAAGATATTTCCTCATAAAGAGCAACAATCATGAAAATGTCTCCCTTGCCAAAGCCAAGGTAAGTCCCAGTTAATGTACGTAGTACACATTGTGCTCTTATGTGCCAGTGGCAACATTTAGTTTGGTGGGAGGTCCCATGTTCATGTCCTGGTGCTGCTCTTGTCTAATGGGATCAGTTAAAAGGAATGATCAAGTATTATACTGTGTGCTTTAGATTCATAGATATGTGTCGGCAGGAAAGGACCTTCTTGGCCCATCGAGTCTGCCCATCACCCCCCTTTACTTGCATGCCCCCCAATAGATTCCACCCTCCGCTTCCTAGTCAACCTCTTGTGTTTGTCCCATATCCTCTTGAATCCCTCCACAGTTCTGGCCCCACCACTTCCTCTGACTGATCCGGAGCACCACAGCTCTCTCAGGGATGCAATGCCCCCTCACGTTTCCCTTAAACCTGTCTCCCTCCACCCTCTGTCCATGCCCTCTAGTACTAGTGCCCACCTTTCCTGTGAATAAGCCCCCCATACACACTTTATTAATCCCCTTCACATACTTGAATGCCTCTGTCATGTCCTCCCTCTTGCTGCTGATCTCCAATGGGTACAAATCCAACACCCTCAACCTCTCTTCGTATTGCTTCCCACTTAGCCAGTGCACCATCTTGGTGGCCCTTCTCTGTACTCTTTTCATGCCATCTATATCCTTTTCTAGGTGAGGCCTTTAGAACTGAATCCCATGCTCCAGATGGGGCCTCACCATGGATTAGTAGAGTGGCATCGGCACCTCCCACCTTCTACTAGTTATTCCTCTCCCTGTGCACGCCAGCATTCTGTTTGCTTTGCCCACTGCCTTGCTGCATTGTGTCCCCACCTTGAGGTTGTTTGTGATTATGATTCCTAGGTCCTTCATCTGCTGCGATGCTTTCATTTCTTCACCCCCATTGTATACTTTGCTTGAGGATTATTCTGCCCCATGTGCATCACTGTGCAAAGAGCACCTTTTCTGCTCTTCCATAAATTTCCCCTTCAGAAATGCCAAAGGAGCCTTACCTGCCCCAGAGTTTGGTGGTGCATAAGTTTTAATTTTCTGGTGACTGTAATTAGGGAGGGAAGGGATCTTTTTTTGGCTCCGTGGAGTGGAGAGCCCAATCCATTCCACCACCCTATTCGGAGGCATGCCCTCGCGCTCTCACATTTTGCAGTGTAATACTGTGTAGAGCAACAGACCCATATACAAGTCTATAGAGCACGTCCCAAGCTCTCCATAGCATTACTTTACAAAACATGAGAACGTGGGGGCATGCCTTGAAATGGGGCTTTCAGCTCCATAGAGCAGAAATATGATCCCTTCCCTCTCTAATTACAGCCACCAGCAAATTCACATTTATCGGCCACTAAACTTTAGGGTAGGGAAGGTTCCTTTGCAGTTTTTGCATTAGGTGTCAGAAAAGGTGCTCTTTAAATTTTTTCTTTCCTAATGTCTCTATAAGAGAGGGCAATACGCTTGGAACTGTAAGAAATTAAAGGATGTTCATTTACGGAAGTTACCATTTAAAAAAAAAAAAAAAAAACGTGTTTGATGACATGTAAATTGTTTTTGGAATAAGCCTAAAGCCATTGTTTTTTCTACGTTGCCAGGTACAGAGTTCCAAAAAACACTTGTTTGTTGAGGGGAGAAGAGCCCCCCCTTCCCTCACACACACCACCCCACATTTGTTCTGAACTTGCATTTCTGTTTGTGCCTGTGATCGTGCCATCTGTGTTGTGCGTGGGGGTAATAATGTAAAAGGGGAACAGTTTGCACTGCGAGTCCCATACCCCAGCGTGGGGCTGGTCCCAATTTGCAGTTTGTGTAGAAAAACTTGAAACTTTCTGTTTACTGTGTATGCTGATTCTGTGGACTCAGAAGCTAACAGGGATCAGTGCTGGGGCCTGTGATGTTCAATATCTTCATAAGTGACATCGGGGAAGGCATTATAGAGAAGATGTGTCTGTTTGCAGACGACACCGAACTCTGTGTGAGAGTGGACACTGAGGGGATACTGGACCTGAAGGAGGACCTCGCCAGGCTAGAGAGATGGTCAGGAATCTGGCAACTTTGTTTCAGTGTTAAAAAGTGCAAAGTGCTGCACATAGGGGCCAAGAACCCTAAGGACAGAATATTACATAGGAAGGGCTCAGGTAACTGCTTCCGAAGAGGAAAAGTATCTAGGGGTAGTGACTGAGTGACCTGAAATACACCTCTCAGTGTAAAAAGGCGGCAAAGGCTAACAGGATGCTGGGGTGTAGTGCAAGGGGATTCAGTAGTAGTGAGCTTATTGTACCATTGTACAGGTCATTGGTGAGACCACATTTAGAATATGGGGTGAGGTGCCAGCATGCTGAAGGCGGTCCAGAGGAGTGCAACCAAGATGATTGAGGGATTAAAGCAGTGGTCCTATGAGGAGAGGCTGGGAGCCCTGGGGATATACCCTCTGGAAGAGAGGAGGCAGAGGGGTGATATGATAGAGACCTTCAAGTACATGAAGGGAATTAACAGAGAGAAAAGGGAGGGTCTCTTTAAAATGAGTGACAGCAGCACCACTAGGGGAACAGCCTAGAATTGATTTGGGGGAATTCAGAAGGGATGTAAGGAAAGCATTTCTATATGGAGGGTGGTGTCCACCTGAAATGAGCTGCCCACAGGAGGTGGTATCAGCAAGGACGGTGGGAGCATTCAAGAGAAATTGGGAGAAGCACAGAGGGAACTCTTGGGACCAAGGAAGGTGAGAAGTGGGGGAGGGACAGTTGGGGGAGGGGGGCAGAGTTATTGTCATAAATTGTAAGGCCAGACCCTGCATCACTTACCGAGCAGACATGATAAACCGAGTGGTCTTCTGCTGGCTCTTTTTGTGTGTTTGTATCTTCTGTAACAAGAAATCCCCAAATCCTTTGTAGCTGATAATCAGAACTGTGCTGCAGCACTGGGAGAGTCAATAGCCTGCAGAGCATGTTAGTTTTTATAAGTTTGGATCGTCAGTTTACTGGTACGGTGTCTTCCGGTGGCTATGTACAGTTACAGAGGACTTTACTAAGTCCCAGGAGAATAGCACAGTTTGCTTTTCGAGGTCTGATGCATTTGTAGGTGCTATAATGTTTCCTTGGCATTTTTGCAGAGCTGGTTCTGATGTCACCATTACAGACACCACAGTCAGACCATTCTCTTGGGGGTAAAATGGAATCGAAAGAAGCAGGGATAAGACCGGTGAGGAGGTGGCCCCTTTCAAAAGTATTCTTGGGGAAAATTATGAATCAAAGTCCAGGAACTTTGGCATTAATGCCTAGTCAGTGGTGTGTTTGTGATTGAAACTTTGAGATGGTCTTCTGTACTGTTTGCAGTTGTTGAGGGAGAGTGGTTTCCTGATATCGGCAGCTGCTGTGAGCGTGTTAGCTTTTGCAGTTTCTGTTCTTGGGATGATTTCCTTTTGTTAAAAATGGTTCTAGGGACATGGATATGTTGTTCATCCACACTGTCTGGCAGGTTCTTTGCCGCTTTAAATCTTGCCAGAAGGTCTTCAAGGTGGCTCTTCCCACCCACCCGGGTGGTAAAACTCTCTCCCCCATGGCCTGATCTTCCTTACCGCTTGGAGCTCAGGTTCCCTCCTTAGCGTCTGCGTCTAGACTGGATCCAAATTCTTGGTTTGCCAAATAATTTTAAAGTTTCTAGGCGTCGGTCTACTTCCTTGGCTGCGATGGACAAATCGACTCCTGGTTTTCGGCGGTGCCCATGCAGGCAGAAGATGTCCAGGACCGATCCGCACTCGTGTGCTTCTGCTGCCGGGCTTGACCGACCCACAGGACTAAGAGTTGTGCAGGTCTTTTTGACAGGATCTCGAGGCATCATGTGCCCGGCTCCAACTTGGGCGCCCTGAGAAACGTTATCCACTGGTGAAGTCCAAGGAGGCCCGTTGGGCGGTTTCCGTGGCGGCTGGCTCGGCTGAGCAACTCGAGCGATGATTGCGCTCGAGGAGGAGGCGGCCCAGGCCACATCTTCGTCATCCTCGGTCGCAGCATTTATCCCGCTCTCTCTGGGATCCTCCTATACAGCTTCTTATAAGGAGCTTTGCCAATCCCACTCCACGAAGGGTGAGGGGCCATCAGGACACTCTTCTCAGTCAAAAAAGAAAGACTCGAAAGGTAAGTCCCACTGTCAATGTTTGTGGGAGCGGGAGAGGTCCCTTTCCCCTTACAGTCGACACTCGACTTCGGTCGAGGTTGCGGCCAAGGCCACTGGCTTCACGGTGTCCCCATCAGGTCAGCAGGCCGAGACACCCGTCGACGCGGTCGAGATTTTTCTTGACCCGTCGGACGGGCTGTTGACTGGTGAAGCCGACATCCCTTCATCACCGGTCCCCCTGGTGGAAACCAAGGACTTGCCTGCGCCTCCTGTGCCGGAGTCCCCAGTCAAGGCTCCTGAGCTGAGGGAGGAGCGGGTTTCACCCGCTCCCTCCCAGACCCACCCTCGGAAACACCGGTCTCAGTGTCTGACCTCGTCTCAGTCCAGCCGATCCCGTGGTCTCGGTCTCGGCACCGAGGAAAGCGGCGGCGCCGCTCGTCCTCGTCTTCCTCGGAGGAGGAGGAGGAGAGGCCGCGCAAATTGTGTCGCCGCTTAGGAGGACTTAATGTGGCAGCAGCTCCTTCTGACCGGGAACAAGCCGACACCGTCGCCTTCCCTGGCCATTAAGTGGCTGTCACCTGAAAGGCCAAACAACCCCTCACGGTGGTCGAGGTGCCCAAGCCTGGGCCGGTTGTTTGGCCGAAACCAGCTGCCCCACCGATTGTGGTGGAACCTCCGCCTCCACAACCGAAATCGGGGGCTCCGACCAAGGATTCTCGGTCGGGTCAGGGACTGCCCCACAGGTTGTTGGTCAACCTCACTCCCGACCGTCCTCGGCAGGTGGAGGGTGGCTCAGGCCCTAGGCAGCTCTTCGCAGACTCCTCGGAGTCTGACGACGACTCCTCTCTGTTTTCCAGGCTCCTTGATCTGGAGTCCTCCGGGGGGCAGTCGATGGACGAGAGCCCATCATCATTCATGGGTCGTCTTTGGCTCATCTCGGAGTCCACCGGGATGCAGCCCGAGCCCGTATCCAGGCGGGCCAAGTATCCCCTCATGGGGATACTGGACCGAGGGGATTCTCCCATGGAGGCCCTTCCGGTGGCTGAAGCCATTGTTGGCCCAGCCTTGGAGCTTTGGCAGCGGCTGGCTTCCTGTCTGGCTCCTTCGGCCAGGAAGTATGCGGTCCCTACCGGCTCTTTTTCTGGTTTCTTGGAGCACCCCTCTGCGGAGGGTTGGTCACCGACAGCGTTTTCCGGCATTCCGGGAACGCTAGGGATGTGGACAAGCCACCCGACAGAGTCCAAAAAGCTGGACTATGCTGGGTGCAAAGTATACGCTGCGTCCTCCCTTGGCCTCCATCAGGCCACTTCGGCCGTACTGATGGTGCACTTCTCCCATGCCCTTATGGGCTGCCTGGATGAGGTGATCCCTCATCTCCCGGCTGACCTGCAGACTACGGTCAAGCAGGTGCGGGATCAGGGAAGGGCAGTGGCGAAACAGCAGCTCCAAACGGCTCTCTATCAGTGATTCCTGTGCCCGGTCAGTAGCGGCCGCAGTGGCCATGCGCCGCAGAGCTTGGCTTAGGATATCCACCTTTATGGTGGATACCCAGCACAAGTTGGCAGACGTCCCCTTCCTGGGGACCGACCTGTTTGGTCCTGGAGTGGAAGGCCACCTCCAGGGAATTGAAAAGTCCAGTGCCACCTTGGACTCGGTCACGTCTGCTCAGAAGGACAAAGGCCATTGACAGCAACATAAGTCCTTTCGCCCTTCTGCCCCTGTGGCATGTCCGGCCCAGCAACACCAGCATCAGGGCCAGCAGGCTTGCACTTGGCACCCCAAAGCCAAGCCTGCAGCTTCCTCTAACAGGAAGCTGGGAGGAAAAGGCCCAGGAGGTCTCTCGGCCGGTCCCTCCTCCAAGCCTGCCCGTTGAGGGGTGTCGCCCCCAGCCTTGTCGCTCCCACCTGGGTTCCCCCCGTGGGGGGATGGCTCCGCCACTTTCTTTCCGCCCGGTCCGCTATCACCACGGACCATTGGGTGCTGGAGGTGGTAGGGAAGGGTCTGCCTCTGGAGTTTGAGCAGGCCCCGCCCTTCCAAGCCATCGCCCCACGGGGGGTTATGGGGTCCGCAGCCTCTCTGTCAGCCCGTCGAGCCGACATTGCCCTGCTCCTTCAAAAGGAGGTGATCAAGAAGGTGGCGGATCCTCCACCAGACCCAGGGTTTGTGTCCAGGTACTTACTGGTTCCGAAACGGATGGGGGGCTGGCGCCCCATTTTAGACCTGCACGACCTGAACAGGTTCCTAACGTCTCGAACCTTCAGGATGGTCACTCTGGTTCAGATCATTCCATCCTTGGAACGAGGCATGTGGTTCTGTTCTCTGGACCTCCAGGACACGTTCTTTCACGTCCCTATCAGTCCGTCCCACCAGCGATTCCTCCGATTCAGAGCGGAGGGGTCCCTCTGTGAGTTCTGGGCCATGCCCTTCGGCCTTTCTCTAGCTCCCAGGGTCTTCACCAAATGCATGGCAGTGGTGACAGCATTCCTGTGGCGCCGAAGGGTCCGGGTGTACCCCTACCGGGACGACTGGCTGATTGTGGCCTCCTCCAGAATGGAGCTGGAGCGGTCCAGGGATCTGGCCCTCCAGGTTTGCTCTCAAGTTGGCCTCCTTATCAATGAGGCCAAGTCAGAACTCGTGCCAAAGCAGGTGATCCAGTTCATCGGGGCAGAGCTCGACTCTCTGCGAGCCAGAGTACGGCTCCCAGCGGACAGGGCCGAGGTTCTTTCCTCCTTTGCCAAGTCATTTCAGGTTGGGCAGTTGCGCCTGCTTGGGACTTCCTGCGCCTCCTGGGCCTCATGGCAGCCTGCACCAGCATGGTCCGTTGGGCCCGTTGGTACATGCGTCCCCTACAATGGGGACTGGCCAGCCAGTAGTCACAGCGCTCTGGTCCTTTGGATCAGCCGGTGACAGTGACCCAGGGGATGTGGAACGCTCTCCAGTGGTGGATTGTTCCAGCTCATCTGCAGGAGGGCATCCCATTTGTCCGCCCTGAGCCAACGGTCTCTGTATCGACCGATGCCTCTCTGATGGGTTGGGGTGCCCATCTGGGGGAGCACAGAGCGCATGGCCTCTGGTCCCCTCGGGAGTCCCGATGCCACATCAACCTGCTGGAGCTCCGAGTGGTTCATCTAGCCCTCACCGCCTTCGCTCCGTTTGTTTGGGGTCAAGTGGTCCAGGTCCAGACGGACAATACCATGACCATGTACTACCTAAACCGCCAGGGTGGGACGTGTTCCATGCCCCTGTGCAGGGAAGCTCTCCGCATTTGGTCCCTCGTGCACAGCCTGGAAGCGGATCTCCTTGCCATCCATGTGGCAGGAGCCTCCAACATTCTGGCTGATGCCCTAAGCCGGATAGGAGCTGCGTCCCACAAGTGGTCTCTCCTGCCGGAGGTGGTACAAGATCTGTTCTCCCACTGGGGCATGCCTCAGGTGGACCTGTTTGCCTCCAGGTAGAATGCGAAGCTGAGTCTGTTTCATGCCCGCCCCCCTCAGCAGGGCTCGCTGCAGGGGAATGCCTTCTCGAGGCCCTGGACCCCGGGCCTCTTCTACACCTTTCCCCCATTTCCCTTGATCCACAAGGTGCTTCTCAAGGCGAGGAGGGACAAGGCACAGGTGATTCTGGTAGCCACAGACTGGCCCCGCCAGTTCTGGTATCCAGATCTCCTCAGCCTCAGCTCCAGCCTCCCGAGGCAGCTTCCAGCCCGCCCGGACCTGATCTGTTTCAGTCAGGGGGAGGTATTCCATCCGGACCTTCAATCCCTGCACCTGACGGCCTGGTTCCTGAGTGGCTAGATTTCCAGGCCTTGGGTCTTTCCGACGAGGTCCTCAACGTTGTTGAGGCTTCCCGTAAGGAATCGACCAGGAAACGCTATGCATTTAAATGAAAGAGATTCTCCGTTTGGTGTCAGGGCAAGGGCCTGGACCCTTCCTCCTGTTCATTGGCAAGCATTCTGGATTACCTGTGTTCCCTTTCTCAGCTAGGGCTTCGGTCGACGACCATTAAGGTGCACCTGTCAGCCATCTCTGCTTAGCGGGCACGGGCCGGGAAGCAGTTGGTGGCGCAGGAGAAAGTGGTCGGGTGCTTTTTCAAAGGCCTTGATCACATATCCCCTCCGGTGCGAGAACCTCCACCTCCGTGGGATCTACTGCTGGTATTGGCTAAACTCATGGGCAAGCCATTCGAACCGATGCACAGGTGTGACATCTCTCACCTGTCGTGGAAGACCGCCTTCTTGGTGGCTATCACGTCAGCCAGAAGGATGGAAGAGCTCCAGGTGCTTTCCATCGAGTCTCCTTATCTGGTCTTCCACAGGGACAAGGTTGTCCTACGCCCCCACCCGAAATTCCTTCCGAGGGTGCTGTCGGAGTTTCACCTTAAAGGAAAACTACACCCAAAACTTGAAAAAATATATGCTGTGCAGGGTGTTTTAATTTGTATGTGAAGTTCTAGTGTTTTCTTCCCTCTGACTGGTATTAGGAGTGTTTCCTAAATTAGCCTGCTAGCTTTAGTGTAGTTTTACGACCCCTGGAGATCTCCATATCAAATAGGTTTATTGCATTTCTTTGTCCTACAATGCACCTTGTTTCATGTAATGGTGATGTAGCAGAGCCCATAAATCCAGCAGAAAGCATTGCATTACAATCAGTTCACAAGAACAGAGATGGCTATATTTTAAAATCTGTAGAATTCAGCTTGGTGACCACCCTCATCCTAAAGGTTTTACTGTCCTGAAAAACTTTGCTGCTGGTAATTCTTGTGCAGCTTGTAAAGCTTCCAAGATATTTAGTTTGTTTGGCATGTGTGTGCTGAATGTTGGGTCTCTCTTACATCACAGTCATGTGAGACAAGATGCACTGTGGGAACAAGAAATACAATTACACTATCAGGTATGAAGATCCCCAGGGGTCGTAAAACTAGCATAAAGCTAGCAGGCTACTTTGGGAAAAACTCCTATACCAGTCAGAGGGAAGGAAACACTAGAACTTCACATACAAATTAAAACACTCTGCACAACATATATTTTTTCAAGTTTTGGGTGTAGTTTTCCTTTAACCAGGCGTTGACTCTGCCGGTGTTCTACCCCAATCACACCTCTGAGGCCGAATATAGGCTTCATACTCTGGACCCTAGAAGAGTGCTCGTGTATTATAAGGAGCGGACGGCTGAAGTTCGGGGAGAAGTTTGCCAGCTGTTTATCACCTACGCTGAAGCCGCACCTGGCAGACCTGCAGCCAAGCGGACAATAGGCAGATGGGTCACCTCCTGCATAGATCTCTGCTATAGGTTGGCGGGCATGGAGCCTCCCAGAGGGATAAGAGCTCATTCTACCCGCCATAACGCCGCATCGGCTGCTTCCAGGGACGTCCCTATCCAGGAAATCTGCAGGGCTGCTACCTGGAAGTCAGCACACACCTTCATTACCACATCGACCTTGAGTCACGCCGGGATTCTGGTTTTGGGGCTTCGGTTCTCCAGTCATTATTCCCTAAGTAGGGGGTGTGCGTCTTGCCTCCCTCCTCCTGGAGAACTGCTAGGAGTCTGCCAGACAGTGTGGATGAACAACATATCCATGTCCCTAGAAATACAGCTTACTCACCTGTAACAGGAGTTCTAGGAATGGTATATGTTGTTCATCCACATGACCCACTCCGCCTCAAGCCGCTGGTCACAACCCGTTTAGCGGCTAGATATGCTTCATATGGCGGAGCAGAGAGTTTTACCACCTGGGTGGGTGGGAGGAGCCAGCTTGAAGACCTTCCGGCAAGATTTAAAGCGGCAAGGAACCTGCCAGACAGTGTGGATGAACAACATATACCATTCCTAGAACTCCTGTTACAGGTGAGTAACCTGTATTTTCAGAGGTCTCTTACCCCTGCACCAACTTAGAAATAGCGTTTAAGAAAGCAAGCTGAAAAGTCTTTAAATGTAGTCACCTAAAGGGGGGTTTAAATCCTTCTACAGGAACAGAGCAGGCAGTGGCAACATCCCTTCACGTGGCCATCCTGGATCAAGAACATTTTTTTTTTTTTTTTAAATGCTGAAGGTGCAAATTGAATATTTCTGTATATTTAGAGCCAGTTCTCAACTTCATTGTACTTTGGCTGTACTATATTTTAATGGACTAATTATTTTACAGATTTGTGCATGTACTAGACCAGTAATGAAGTGTATTTTCAGGGAGAAAAAAAATATTAATTTAAATGTTATGCCCTGTTCCTGCTCCAGCATCCTCTTTCTCTGGACTTCCAAGGTATGTGCTGTCTTGCTTGCATCTCAGCGTCCACTGCTTCCCCTCTGTGGTGCCATGGTTTGCCCCCATTTGGGGTTGGAGGCAGGGGGATATATACAACAAATTCGCAAGTCTCACCAGGTGGCATCAACTTAATGGATATGCAGGGATTGGACATACCAGGGTCCTTAGCCTAGGATACCGGGGACATTTTCCACCTGTGTTTCTCCATGCAGGTCATCAGCGTGCTAAGGGCGGCAGCCAGGAAGTGCACAACTGCGTACCTTCCTTGAACCCAGCCGTAGGCACAACTTCCCTGCCTTTCGCTGCACTGACATCTTTCGAGAAAGCCTCAGGCTCTGAAGAACGCTCTATAACTTTGAGTCAGACTCCTTCTGTCAACCTTGACTTTAACCCCTGATCCTTCCAGACAAGTTTGACCTCTTTTGGGTCTCAGCTCCAGATCATGACTGCATCCCTGGATCTCCTCTTGGAGCCTGTTCAGAAGAGGGCTAGATACTCCTTCTAGTGGCATTGGTATGGTTCACTTATCCACAGTCAAGCAGTTCCACTGGAGAGCGATTATTAACTGGACATTTTTAAGCTAAGCTCCTCCCACCACCTGTATGGATATATACAAATCTTTCTTTCCTCTGGAAGAACAGGTCACCTCCTTCTCATTCTGCTTAGGATTTTCTGTGTGCTGCATGTAAGCCATTGCTTATGAAGTTTTCAAAGCTTTTTTGCTGTTATTTTGTGGTGATTTAAACTCCATTTCCAGACCAGTGATGGAGCATAAGGAACCTGGATTTAAATTTTGCGTTTGGTGCTGACTGCAGATGTCGGCAACCAGTCCACATGATACGTGAGTGTACTGCCTGGGCAGGCAACACGACGTGGCTGGGTGCGTCCTTTGCCTTACTGTGTTTTTGAGTCACTCGAGGATGGTAAGCTCTGGCTCGTGCTGGGTCAACCTTCGGAACAGGATCTGAAGGATTGCCCCAATGGTAGCAAAAAGTCCTCTGGTTGACAGCTCTCTGCTGCACAGCTTGCGGCCCTTGAGGCAGAAGTGGCAGCAGCTACTGCAGGCACCTCTGCAGTCTCGGTGCTGTTTCCACTTGGGGTCGGCATCAGAGACCTTCACAGACCAGTTCTGTGATACACAGGTGCAGGTCCCTCCAGACCATGGAAAGAGCCCTGCCCACCGTGGCTCTAGGTCCAAGACCAAGACATTTTCTTGCCTCTGTCTCTGGTTCTGGGATGGGAGAGATTGCGGTTCTCCCAGTCTCTCGAAATTGCCTGAGTACTTGGCGCTGTCGAGCACCCCTCGGCTGAAAGGCTGATCAGGAAGTTCGAAGGCTCTTAGGCTCTGCCATTGAGCCAGGAAGCCGTGACTTCGGTCAGCAAAGCTGTCGATATATTTCTGGACCCAATCGACATGTTGCCGGACAAGGCAGAGGACTTGGTCTCTCAGAGCCCAGTGACCCCGATTGTTCCGGTCGGGACCAGCCTCACACATGGGTCAGGTCTTCACCCTTGTTGCTGAATATGGGCTGGCACATTATTTATGGCCAACATCACTCGACCAGGAGGCATTGCTGTAGACACTCCTCTTCGTCATCGTTGGGTGAGAAGAGGCACAAATGAAAAATGCACCAGTATTGCAAGCAGTTTCTCTGGCAGTGTGGGCCATCACGAGGCAAGGTAGGGCTCTGCCCCAAGAATCTTCTATCCCCTGGCAGCTGCCAGTGGTTGCTCTTCTGGTCCGTGTTCCGCAGGTGCTTCCCACTTCATCTCTGATCACGGTGGAGCCACCACCCTACCAGCCACCAGCTAGTGCTCCAACTAAGTAGGTCAGCAGTTTGGCTCCCAGCTTGCCAGGACGGTTGTTGGTGGTGGGTTACCTTGGGTGATGAGTCCCGGGAAGTCTGTGGTGAATTATGGCTGAAGGCCCTTTTTTGAGGAGTCATTGAGCAACTCGGACCTAGAGTCCATGGCCGCCTCTGGAGCTTCAGTGATCGACCTTGGTTTGGTGAAGGAGCCTTCTACTAACCAGGGGTCAGTCTTCTTCAGTGCTTTGCTCCGGCTGATCATGGAGTCCATGTCCATTCCATTGGAGCCAGTCCAAAAGAGGGCCAAGCATCCTCTTACAGACATTTTGGACCGGGATGAATCCCGGGGGTTTTCTTCCCAGTGGCTGAGACCATCTCTGGACCGGTCCTAGAGATCTGGCAGCATCCTGTCCAACACCCTTGTACTGCATGGTCCGTAAGTACACAGTCCCTATGGGCTCTCTTTCAGGGGGTTTTGACTACCCTTTGGCCAGAATAAGTCTGGACACCAGGTGAACATGGGCAAGCCGTTGGACAAGGAGTCTCATAAGATTGACCGGGCTGCAAAAAGGTGTATGCTATGGCTACCTTGGGGCGTACATCAGGCTATCTGTGCCGTTATGATGGTGAATTATGGGCATTTCTTGATAGGAATGTTCGAGATCATCCTCCCCCAGCTCCACTTAGAGCAGTGGGTGGTAGTGGAGCTCATCACAGACCACAGTCAAGCACTGGCTAAACACCAGCTCTAGACAGCCTTGGATATGGGCGACTCTAGAGTCCATGCAGTGGCATCAGCTGTCTCCATGGTTGCAGGGCTTAAAATCATTTATTCACCTTTTACGGCAGCCACCCATCAGAGGTTGGCCAAGGTCCTATTTTCTGAGCACTGGCCTCTTTGACCCTAGAGTCAAACTCATCCAACTCGAACAGTGTTATGTAATGCCAGGTCGATTAGGAACAAGACTGCTATCATTGCAGATCTTGTTGCAACATCTGACCTGGCATGTATTACCGAGACTTGGCTGGACGAAAATGCAGGTCCTATCTTAGACTCTGCAGCTCCAGCTGGGTTCTCGGTAATGCACCATCCGAGATTGGATCGTAGGGGCGGGGGAGTGGCCATCTTTTTTAGACCAGAGCTGAATCTTGTGGAGGTGCCAGTAGGGAACACCAGATCCTTTGAGTGTATCCTGGCAGCAGGTGCAGAGCTCAGGATTCTCCTCATTTACCGTCCACCCGGTGATGGTGGTGAATTCCTGAAGGAGTTTGAGGACTTCATCGCCGACATGGCACTGGAGTCCTTGATGGTTAATGCTGGGTGATTTTAATGCCTGGCCGACGATGAACTCTTGACTTTGGAAAGAACTTCCTCCAGCTTATGTCTATGTTGGGCCTGTCGCAGGTAGTTACCTCTGCTACCCATATAGGTGGACACTCATTGGACCTGGTGTTCCTACTGGATTTGGATGTCTCGCATTTGGAGGTGGAACCAAATGCATGGACAGACCATCACACCATAAGATTCAGTTTTGGGGCTCCCCCCAATGAGGCTATCCCTACGGAGATGGTCCAGTATCACCCTTTAAGGGAGTAAATCCAGAAGGCCTAATGGCGGTACTGGACCTATCGGAGTATTCGGATGAGAGCATGGATCCAGGGACATGGTTGTTGCCTATAACAAGGCGGTGACCGGGGCCCTGGATCGAATGCTCCTGTCTGGATCTACCCACTCACTCAGCCCAAAGACTCCCTGGTTTGATGAGTCTTTGAAGGAGCTGAAGAGAGTGGGTTGAAAACTAGAGAGAGCATGGCGGAAATCCTGCCTGGATGCCGACAAACTTAGATTGATGGATCATTATATTATCTATCAATCAACAATATCCGTAAGTCAGAATTCCTGTCCAGGAGATTGCTGCTGCAAGAAATAAACTGAATCAACTCTTCGGACTGTTGACAGATTGTGCAATCCACTCTGTCTACAGTCCAGAAGAGACTTTTCACAAATAAAATGTGATGAGATTGCTCGATTTTTTGCTGATAAGATTGCCGGCATTAGGGCGGATCTCAGCCGTGTTCAATCTATAAGGGCTTGCAGTGATCGGCGAGGGGAAGCAAACACCTGTGTCACCTGGTCTAACTTTGGTAGGCTGGAATTCATGGACATTATGAGGATTGTCCAGACTGTACGTCCAACTAGCTGTAGTTTGGATCCGGGCCCTACGCCACTTTTATTAGGTTGCGTAGATATTATCTGCCCGATCATTGCTGAAATCGTCTGGAAGTCCTTGAAGCAGGGGATCTTTCCTGAACCCCTAAAGGAGGCGGTCGTTCGACCACTCGTAAAAAAACCTTCACTGAATCCGGACTGCCCAGCTAACTACAGACCTATCTCTAACCTCCCATTCTTGGGTAAGGTTATTGAAAAGGTAGTTGCACTGCAACTGGACGACCATCTTACAAATCATAATGTCTATGATACTCTTCAATCAGGATTTAGGAAAAGACATAGTACTGAGACTGCTCTTGTCCGGGTTCTAAATGATCTCCTGATAGCGAGGGATCAAAAGGCTTGTACTATTCTAGTCCTTCTTGATCTCTCCGCGGCCTTCGACACTGTGGACCATGGTGTGCTTTTGGAATGCCTGCGGCTCCATTGTGGACTGTCTGGTACAGTCCTAAAATGGTTTCAATCTTATCTCACAGGGCGGAGACATAGGGTTGTCACTGGAACTTACTCCTCTGATGCCGTCTCCCTGCCTTGTGGGGTCCCGCAGGGTTCCATTTTGGCACCCATGTTGTTCGCTGTCTATATGCTGCCATTAGGAGACATTATTAGGCATTATGGCTTGGGTTTTCACTGCTATGCAGATGACACCCAGCTATATTTGTCCTTTAGTCCCGGGCAAGGAGATGCGGTCTCTAGACTTAACAACTGTCTATCTGAGATCAGTGATTGGATGAGTGCCAGCTGGCTAAGGTTAAACCCGGATAAGACTGAGGTGTTGGTGGTGGACCCAGGTCGGTCAGAGGCGGGCTGTAGAGGCTGGTCTTCCTTCGGGCATATGGATCGATGGAGCCCAGCTCTCGACCTCAGACCGGTGCGTAACCTGGTGTTATCATTGACGATAGTTTGACGCTTAAAATTTCAGGTGTCATCTGCCGTCAAATCCTCTTTTTACCATCTGAGGAATATCGCTCGGGTGAAACACCTTGTTCCTCCGGCTGACCTCCCGACATTAGTCCATGCCTTTGTTACCTCTCGCCTTGATTACTGCAATGCCCTGTACCTAGGGTTGCCGGTGGTTGATATCCGCCGCTTGCAGCTGGTGCAGAATGCTGCAGCCAGGCTTTTGACGGGGACATCAATTAGGAATCATATTACGCCTGTGCTGCGCAAACTGCACTGGCTGCCGGTTCAGTGGCGGATCACCTTTAAGGTCGGTTTACTGACCTATAAAACCCTACGAACAGGGACCAATATCTGCAAGATCTACTTATTCCTACCGTCCCTCCCGCTCACTCAGATCCACGAGGATTGCTGGGGTTCCCAGGGTTCGTTTAAAACATCTGAGACACGAGCGTTTTCCTATGCTCCCCCGACCCTGTGGAATTCTCTACTGGGTCGGATACGAAGCTGCCTGACCGTCAAAAGCTTTAAATCGGAGTTAAAAACATATTTATTCCAAAAGGCCTATGGGGAGTAGTTATTGCAATGACATGAAATTGGAACTGTATTTTATTGTTGTTTGTTATGTTACATGTATGTTTTATGTATTTAACTACTGTACAGCGCTTTGATTTTGAAAAGCGCTCAAAAAATACATTTTTACTTACTTACTTAGAGTGGAAGGGTCTGTCACGAAGATTTAGAAGTCTAGTGCCACCCTCGATTCTGCGACTTTGTCCCAGAAGGAAAAGCCTAAGAAGCTGTCCTTTCAGCATAGGCCCTTCCCATCACATCCTCCCCAGCAGGGGCAGTTTCAGACCTGGCACCCCAAGAAGTCTTGGGGTCAAGATGGAAAGGGAGGAGGAACAGGTGTAGTGGTGCCCCTCCAGCAGCAACTGCTGGTGGCCCTGCACAAGCTGCTCAGTGATGGATTTTTTTTTGGGGGGGGCATTCCTCCACCTCTCCTGTCCCCAGCTGCTCTCCCCATCAGAGCTCGGCTGCATCACTTCTTGCCATGTTTGTCCACTATCACAGTGGACAAGTGGATGTTGGACGTAGTGGGCAGAGGACTGTCTCTAGACTTCAGGGATCTTCCGCCCTACTGCCTCCACACATCTTGAGAATCCAGGGTGTCTCAGAACACATGGTCCACCTTCAGGGAGGACACTGCCCAGCCCCTTGTGAAAGGAGCCATATCCTGTGTCCTAGATGCCCTGGCCAGTCAGAGTTGTGTCCAGGTACTTCATGGTCCTGAACTGGACTTGGGGCTGGCGCCACATACTGGATCTTCATGATCTCAACCAGTACATGCAGATTCTGGATGGTTAGTTTGAGCCAGATTATGCCATCCCTCAAGCAGAACATGTGATCTTCCCTTGTCAATCTTCACCATTCATTACTTCCTGGGGTGTAAGCCGGAGGCGCGAACCCGCCACGGGAGCTTTTTTTTTTTTATAAAAAAGTCTAGCTAACGGCACCGCCCTCGAGAGTGACGTCATGCGCGAGGGGCGGCCGTTAGTAGCGACCGACTCCTCCTCCAACTCAGTTCTGTTTCTCCCGCCGTCGAGGCAGCACCTGTTCGCGGTAGCTTCAGTTTAACTGCGTCTTAGGCCGACTCCTTTTTTTCTACACTCGACGCCTACGGTAAGACTGTTCCTTTTCTTTTGTACGGCGCCGGGTGTATTTCCGACTGTGTTTAACCTTGTTTATTTCGCGTTATGTCCGGTTCTGGAGCGAAACGTTCTTCTAAGACGGGCCGTGCCCCTATGCGTCGGTGCTCCTGCGGCCGGCATTTCTCCGTCTCGGACCGCATGACGTTTGGCCTTCGCTGCCTGGGTCCCAACCATGACATGGATTCGCGGCGACGCCTGTTTTTCCATGGACCGCCAGTGTCCTAGAAGTCTGCGCGCTGCTCAAGCTCGGCAAGACCCGCCGACCTTCGGGGACGGCGTTCAAGGGACGCCCAGGTAAGGTCTCTTGGCCCTTTCCCGGTCCCTCCGGGCCTATACGGTCCGGTGGAGGAGGGTCTCTCGTCTTCTCTTGCCGAGGGAGGCCCTTCGCGGTGTCGGGAGCGTCGTGGTCCCTCCGGGATAGCGGCGCCGACACCGCCTCGGCAGTCACCTCTTCGGAGGTGCAGGCTCCCCCCGTGTCGAGGCCCTCGACTGTTGGGCCTGGCTCGGGTGGACCCTCGATGCCGCCTCTCGGCGCCATTTCAGATCCCGGTGCCGTTCGCGCTGCTGGTGATCGATGCGGCGCCGTTTCGGCACTGTTTTGGATCGGCGCGATCGGGTGGCGCCGCTTTGGATCGCGCGGTGTCGGCGCTGGCGCCATTAAGCGGCCTCGGCACCGTTCAGCGGTGCCGATGGGCATAATTAGCGCGCAGGCGAGTGCCGCCTCCAGCGCCTGGACAGCGGCACCGCCGGCCTTCCTCCCGGGCGGTGCCGGCCTGCCGGAGCTGGGGCTGGGTGTGGGTTAGGCCTCTGCTGCCGGCGTGGGGGGGGTGTTGCCGCTGTTGGTACCGGGCCGTCATGCCCCTGCGGGCCTCGGGGACCCCTGGGGTGGCCAGCATCGAGGTCCTGCTGGTCTCGTCCTCCTCGGAGGACGATGACTCAGATGTGGACCCATCCTGGCACCCCCATTCTTCGGAATCTGGGTCCTCGGTGGCTAGGGGTACCAGGCGGCGCAGCGGGCCCCTCCCTCTGTCCCCCTTGCCATCGTCTCCTGAGGGTTCCTCGGCTGGGGGTGGCCGAGGGTCCCGGGGGGCAGACGTGGGGGTGACGGAGGGGGAGGCTCCCCTCTCTGGAGGCCCGGTGACAGCTACCCCCCGGGGTGCTGTTGCCTCCTCTAGGGACAGGGGGACGTTGCAGTCGAGGAGGAGGGCCCTCTCGGAATCCGAGGGGTTGAGGGGCAGGTGGCCTGCTGCCCGGTCTTCTTTGGCCACCTCAGGGGGGGGTGGCCAGGAGCCATAGTGCAGAGCCCCACCCTTCCCCCAGGGTTCTAGGGTGTCCTCTGGTGGCGTGTGTGCGGACTGCCCTTCTGGATCCATGCAGTCCCGGCGTCGTCACAGGGGAGTTTCTCCCCCAGGGCTCTTCCAGGCTCCGCTTCCCCAGAGTTCCGTTCTGCGGCCTGGTTTGATATCCGGAATCCCTCCTACTAGGGCTCCTTTCCCCGGATTCCAGAGCCCTCGCAGAGAGCAGTTGCCTCCTCGGAGGTGCCCCCTCCCATCTCTCTGCCTTCACCACCCTCGCTCCCGGGCCATGTCGGTCCTACGGGTCCGTTATCCTGGGAGCAGTTCAGAGGTTCTGCGGTGGCCTTCCCCTCATATGTTAGATACATGCATGAGCGGGTCTTTCGACTCTCCCCACCGCCGCAGGAATCCTCTGGACATTCCAGTTCCCCATCATCCTCGTCTCCCTCCTCTGAGGAAGAGGAACCCCCTGCTCATCTGTCCTCCGATGCTGATTTCACAGAATATCAGCGTTTCCTCTCGAGGATGGTGAGGGATCTCTGGATTTCCTACGTTCGGAGAGACAATACCGAACGGGAGACGCGTGAATTCCTTGGTGAATTCAGTGCCCAGCATCTGGTGGTACCTTCCTGGCCTATCCCTTCCAGGAGGCGTCTATCGGTCCTGGCAGTTCCTGCCGCTTCTTCCCCGCCCCGGCGGACTGCCAGCATAGGTATTGTGCCCCCTCTGAGTCTCTAGGTTCCCTTCCCAACCCGTCCTCAGGTTTGGTATACCTGGATACTCCTTCTGGGCACCGTTGCCTGGCGTACGACCACCCACCGGATTCGGACTCTCTCCAGTTCGACCGGTGGGGGTGAAGAGTGTTCTCTTCTTCTCGTGCGAGTGCTTGTATTGCATCACATCAGGCTCACCACGCTGCCTAGAACCGGCATCTGTGGTCGATGATGTCCCAGCTGCTGGCATCTATGCCTGACACGGAGCAAACCAGACAAGCCATTGCCCTCTCCGCGGTAGGCCTGGAGCTGGCAAGACACCAAGCAAGGGCATCTTATGACGCCAATGAGGTGGCTTCCAGGCTTGCGGGGACAGCGATCTGCATCAGGCGGACGGCATGGCTTCGTCTTTCCAGGTTGTCACCCCTGGCCCGGCGTAGGGTGATGCGCTCCGCCTTCCGGGGGACCCGTCTTTTCTCATCCAGAGCTAGGAGACTTTTACAGGGGCTCCATCCGTCTCCTCGTCCTCGGGAGGCACCTCCTAGCTCTTCTCCCATTAGGCTTTCTGAATAAGCCAGGGTCTTCTCCTCCTGTTTCTCACCAACAGAAGGCTGGGGTCTTGTTCCCTCAGGGTATGGCCTCTTCCCCTCCAGGGAAGAGGAGCTTATATCACCAGGAAGTAATGAATGGTGAAGATTGACAGGAAGATAGGAAAATTAGTACCTACCGTAATTCTTGATCTTCTCTTGTATCTTCACCATTCATTACTTACACCCCACCATCCCTCACAGTGGCCTCTTCCTGTGGCTTCTCCACCTCTCTCGCTCCTCTCTCTGCATATAAAAACCAAAAAAAAAAAAAATTTTTTCTTAAAATATAGGGAAAGTTGCTTAATTTTCCAAAAAAAAAAAAACTATCTTTTGGAGTGTTTCTAATTTTCAGAAAAATTACTTACTCTAAGATTCATGGGCCATCTAGTGGATTGCATTGGCGATCAGACTGCACAACTATCTCTTGCCATTCTTCTGGCAAGATACCTCTGGGGTTTTGGCCTGGCTCAGGCTATTCAGATTTGATCCTGCAATTCGTGTTCCAGATAGTTGCCCTGAAATCAAAATCCCCCATTCTTGCCTTGCAGAGCAGAGGAACGGGCACGTCTAATCCTTTTTCTTTCTGCAAAAAATAAATATTAAATGCTGAGGGAACTCTCTTCGACTGTTATAGGCATCTTGGTATCGGGGTCATGCATCTAGTCTAAAAAATTTTACCTAAAAAAAAAAAAGGGAAAAATAAACAGGAAGGCAATGAGAAGGTAGGCTATCCTTCTCGCTAGTTGCTTATTGGTTTTTCCTTTTTAAGTGTCCTCCTGGACAATTTTTGCAGAAGAGCAGTGCTGACCATATCCGATCCCAGCCTGCCTAAGCCTTGGCCTGCCTTGGCCAGTCAGTCTGAGTCCATTTCTATCTTAAGCGCCTGAAGGCTTACATTTTCAATTTCTAAACCCTGAGCAGCGCCTCATGCTGCCTGGGTTTTATTCTCCCTCCTCGGGTTCCCTCCAGTTGAAGGCCTTCCGCAGCCAGGAGCCCGAGGTAGGTATCAAGAACAATGGCATGTTGAAGATGAGGACTATGCCCTCCTGGGTCTGTCTAGCGGGTTCGGTGAACCTTCTCTTCAGCTCTATCTCCGGGGATTCTTGCTTCCCCTTTAGTCGAGCCTTCAGCTGTAAGCTAACTATGCTCATTGGGCATTCTGGTCCCTTCAACATCCCATCTCTCTCTTCTCTTTCTTCTTCTTCTTCTATTTTCTCATTTCCTTTCTTATCTCTCCTCCCAGAGTCGCCCAGGTAATGAGGCCCTGCAGTCCCTAGGCTAGGATACTCTTATCTCCTCTGTCCTTCCTCCATCAGCTTATTTCTTTTCAGTTCATTCTTCCTTGCTTTGCTATCCTTTGGCTATCTTGCCTCGCTATCTATATTCTCTGCTTTCTCTTTTGCCTCTCCGGCTCACAGAACTGAGTTGGAGGAGGAGTCGGTCGCTACTAACGGCCGCCCCTCGCGCATGACGTCACTCTCGAGGCGGTGCCGTTAGCTGGACTTTTTAAAAAAAAAAAAAAAAGCTCCCGTGGCGGGTGCGCGCCTCCGGCTTACACCCCAGGAAGTAATGAATGGTGAAGATACAAGAGAAGATCAAGAATTACGGTAGGTACGTAATTTTCCTATTTTGCTCCCTGGACTTCCTGTGGATCTTGTTACAGTGTTTGTTGTAATTATGCTTAATAATTTTGTGTGTAATTACTTGATTTTTTTTTTTTGGTCCGGGTCGTCGGTGTAAATGGAGATATAATACTCTTGAGTTACCTGGTTGCAAATTTTAAATAAGAAATAAAATAAAGGAAGTGTTCTTCCACGTTCCTGTCCGCAGGTCCCACTGTTGGTATCTCCAGTTTTGAGCAGAAGGTGTCCTGTACCAGTTTTGGATCATGCCATTTTGTCTCTCCTCAGCTCCAAGGCTCTTCACCAAGTACATGCCAGTAGTGTCGACCCACTTGCGGCACCTAGGGGTCAGAGTGTACCCCTACCTGGATGACTGGCTGATAGCTAGTCTGTCCAGAGGCAGTGGGGGAGATCCACAGACCTGGCTCTCCAGACCTGCCGGAACTTGTGCCTGCTGGTCAACTTGAAAAAAATTCAAACTGGTACCATAGCAGGTGATTAAGTTAATTGGGGCAGATCTAGACTCCCTGTGGGCCAAGGCCTGCCTCCCAGCAAACTGGCACAGGATCCAGTCTCCTTTGCCTGGTCATTTCAGGTTGGGCTCTTATGTCCTGCCTAGGATTTCCTGCAGCTGCTGGGTTACATGGCATCCTGCATCAGTGTGGTCTGCTGGCAGATGTGCCTGCTTCAATGGGAGGTGGGCCATCAGTGGTCACAGTGCTTAAGCCACTTGGGGACCAGCCGGTCACAATTACCCAGTTGATGTTGGATGCCATCCAGTGGTGGCTGGTCCAGGGAACATCTGAATGGAAGGAATCCTGTTTGTTCACCCAGAGCTGACTGTCACGCTGATGATGGATGGTCTCTGGTAGGGTGGGGAGCATACTTGGAAGACGACACTGCCCATCGATTCTGGTCACCCAGGGAGTCCTGTCACCTCAGAAACCTGCTGGAGCTCTCTGCAGTGCACTTGGCTCTGACGGAATTTGCTAATCAGGGATCAGGTCATTCAAGTCCAGATGGACAACACCACAGTCATGTTTTACCTTAACAGACGGTGTGGCACACACACTATTCCCTTGTGCCGGGAGGCTGTCTGCACCTGGACCCTTGTTTGCAGCCTAGGTGCCAATCTCCTGGCGATTCATTTCACAGGGGAGGACAGACGCTGGCAGACAGAAGAGACGTCGCACAAGTGGTCCCTGAATCGGGTGTTTGAACCACCTGGTCTTTCTTAGAGGATATCTCTTGCAGCAGGCCACACTAATAGGACTTAGCCATCTGGCACTGGGATCACACAGAAATGTTCTAGCTAGCAATCTACAAGAGGGGGCTGCCCACCACCGACGACGTCAGCCAACCGTAGTTATTTTTCCATCTGTTGATGGTTTTCTCTGTCGTTTGTCTTCCAAACTGATGTAACCTACGGAGCATTCCACGAAGTGTGCCTGTGATCAGTAAATCCCCACGAAGGATGGCCACTCTGCTTGTATCTGCTGCCTAGGCCCAGACCACAATGCCAGCCCTGCGAGTTTTGCCAGAGGTTCACCTAAACCACCCGGCGATGCTGTCAACGGATGCTGAAGAACTGCATCGTAAAGCAGAAGGTCACCTCCATAGTACAGGAGCTGCAGGCCTGGAGCTCCTCTGTCTCCCCAGCCCAGTCCTTGGGTTCTCACTCTTCTGAGCCGAGGGACAAGGCCAGTGGGAAGCTTACAAGCTTCAGGATAAGGACAGCGACAGGCCTTCCTCTTCTTCCGCTCATAGTTTGCCACACTGCTCAGCTGAACCTTGGCGCCAGGGTCATTCCCCTCGGGGGGGGGGGGGTCATCTCCAATGACTCCTCACACCCTTTCTTCTACAGGGCTGCCCTTGGCTCAGCCTCTGGTTACTATTACTGTCTTTGGCGGAGGCTCCTCAGGCCAAGGTTGTTCTCCTGCCCCTCAGCCCATTGTAACATCGGGCACACAGCATCGTGGCTCAGCCGGTGCAGGTTTGGTGGCTGCCAGGGCTCCCCCCACCTCCCACCGTCAGACTCTTTCACTAGGTCTGCCTCCCCTTTTTCGTGGGCCCAGAGGGACAGCTTATTCTCTCCTGACCCAAGTTCCACTCCTTTGTTGCTTGCTCTGGTTCCTCCCACACTGGCTCCCATCTCTCTGCAGCCTGCTCTTGTGGGACCCCCTCCGACTTTGCCTCTTCCAGTTCCTTTTGGGCCTCCGCCGGTCTTACCAAGCTGCCTGGTGCCAGTTGGACCTACACTTATTTATCCGCAGCCTATGCCAGTCAACCCCTAGCATCCCCCCCAAAACACCACCTCCAGGACCTACCACTCCGGCTCCTTCCAGGCTGACCCTGCCACTCCAGCAGGGGCACACCCCACGGTCGCTCACCCAACAACATGGATGACGATCGCCCGGACCTGCTCTTTTCTGATGAAGGGAAGATCCAGACTTTGGGGGAGGGGTGTGACTGGACCTTAGTGGGCCTCCTACCCCCTCCACGGGCTCCTCAGAGGGGCAAGGGACTCCCAAGAATGTTCCTCAATCTACTCCGGATGACTGGTCGCTGCCATCATGTGGCATATCCAGGAGGTGATGGTTCGAAACCGAGGAGCAGGACCCGGAAAGATGTCAGCTCATGACATACCATCACCAGCCTGACTCTCCTCTTTTTAGTAGTTCCCCCGTTCACTGATACCTACCAGGATATCAGCATGGCTGCTTGGTGGAGACCTAATTTGGTACCAGCCATATCTCGCGAAGCTGACCAGCTCTGTCATGTCCCGGTGGGCAAACCCTTTCTGTGGGAGCAGGCCCACACTGACTCATGGGTCATCAGTGCTGCTCATGACCACACCAAGCGCCAAAGCACCTGAGCTCCCTTCCTCTAGATGGAGTCCTGCCATGGCTGGACCTCTTTAGGAAATGGACATTTGTTTCCTGCACTCTTGTGATCTGAACCCTGTACCTAGCCCACATGCTTCAGTATTGGAATGCACTGTGGGACAAGGCCCAGGATGCTGTCCTGTCCCTGTGTGTGATTCTGCCAAGAACCAAGCCCTGGATGCCTTAAAGTCAACCTCCGACGTTGGTACTCATCTGTTCAGGGTGGCCTACGATGCTGTAGACGCATTGACCCAGGCAGCAGCTACCGGCATATACCTGCGTCGGTATGCTTGGCTCGGGGTGTCTGGGTTTGCCCAAGATGTCCAGTTATCCATCATGAATGCTCCTTTCAGGGGCAATCTACTTTCTAGGGATGTGGATATGTTGTTCAATCCACACTTATTGGCAGGTTCCTTGCCGCTTTAAATGTTGCTGGAAAGTCTTCAAGCTGGCTCCTCCCACCCACCGGGGTGGTAAAACCCTCGGCTCCACCCCATGACGCCAGATCTTCCTTACCGCTTGGAAGCTCAGATTCCCTCCTTAGCGCTCTGCGTTTTAGGCCTGGATCCAAACTCTTCGGTTAACCCTAAACTAATTTTAAAGTTTACAAGACTCCGGTCTTTGTCTTCCCTCGCAGCTGCGATGGACAAATCGACTCCTGGCTTTCGTTGGTGCCCTTGTGGGCAGAAGATGTCCCGGACCGATCCGCACTCCACGTGCGTCTACTGCCTGGGGCTTGGTCACGAGTCGCAGGCTTGCAAATTGTGCAGCTCCTTCTCAGCTTCCGTGGATGAACAACATATAATACTCCCAGAACTCCTGTTATAGGTGAGTAACCTGTATTTTTGGAGGTGACATAGAGGATATCCTCCTTAGACTTCAGGCCTCCGGGCGAGCTATCAGGTCTGTCCATTCCTTTTATCACACGACCTAGATCAGGTCAGAGATCCTCCTTTTGCCAGACCGCTGCCAGGCAGTACTGGGTGGCAGCCAAGCCCCAAGGCGAGTGGAGCGTGGCAGCTTCAGCTCTGCCTGCTCCCCACCCCTCTGCCAGCAGAAGCTCCAGAGGGGGTCCCACAATCCCAGCTATGGCTGCCCCCAACTCCTTACCAGACCCCTTCCCTCTAGTCAAGCAGGAGGCAGTTGTAGGGGGTCACTTTTCCCTCCATCTAAGCCAGTGCAGGGATATCATTTCCGACATTTGGGTCCTGCAGCTCATAGCTCACGGTCATTCATTAAAACTTATGGAGTGGCCTACAGACCATCCACCAGTTCAGTCCTTTTACCTTCCCAATCACATTCCTCTAATTTGGGAGGAAATCCATACTGTCCTTTGAAAAAAAAGTGCTATAGAGCTTGTCCCTCAGTCCCAACAAGGACAAGGGTTCTACTCCTACTTTTTCCTGGTTCCCAAACACACCGGGGACCTCCGGCCCATCCTGGACCTCAGTGAGCTAAATCTGTTCATCCAGTACAAAAGGTTCAGGATGATTACCCTTCTTGGTTTTCTGCCCCTGTTAAACCGGGGGACTGGAGCTGCACCCTAGACATGCAGGATGCATGCCTACATACAAGGTGTGCACCTCTCACAGGTGTCTCCTCTGGTCCCATTTCCATGGGGCTCACTTCCAATTCAGGGTCCTGCTGTTTGGCTTATCTTCAGCTGACTGGGCATTCATTAAGTGCTTGGCAGTGGTGGCAGCTGCCCTCAGACGGCAGGGGTTCTATGTGTTTCCTTACCTGGATGACTGTCTGCTAGTAGCTCTGTCCAGGGACCGCCTGTTCCAAACTCTGGACTCTACCTACTGCCTCTTCCAGGCTTTGGGAGTCTCCATCAGCCTACCCAAATCTCTGATGACCCCCTCCCAAAGGTTCCAGTACATTGGGACTGTCCTGCATACAGCCAAGGGGATGGTCTTTCTGCCCCAGGACGGGGCAGAGCGTTTGATGGATCAAGCCTGTCAGCTTTACTCTAGCCATCATGTCCCAGCCCGGGTCTTTCTGTGATTGCCGGGACTCGCAGCCGCAGCCATTGTTAGGGTTTCCCTAACCGGGCTGCATATGAGGATTCCCTAGTGGACTCTGCTGGTCCAGTGGGACCAACACATAGACAGCCTGGAACAGCCAGGCCTGATCTCAGATCTGGTCAAGAAAGTGCTGTTGTGGCTGGAGCCCAGCAATCTGGGGGGGGTGCATTTCATATTTCTCCCCCTCAGCAAATTCTCACAACGGATGCCTTCGGGTATTCTGGGGGGCTCATCTGGCTGCCCACCGGACCAAGGGAGGTGGAATTCTGTGTAGGCTGGTCTCCTCATACATGTTTTGAAGATGTGAGCAGTTATGTATGCCCTACAAGCCTTCTAGACACACTTCTTTCTGGGCCCACTGTTGATTCAGACTGACAACTCCAGCGTGGTCCATTATATCAACAAAGAGGGAGGGACTCACTCTTGCCCCCTGTGTCGGGAAGCATTGAGAGTCTGGTATTGAGATCACGACCTGGAACTTTCAACCGTACAAGTTTTCTCTCATCCAAAGCCTAAGCCGGTCCCTATCTTGGGCTCACGAGCGGGAACTCATGACCTCAGTAGTGGAAGATCTGTCCAACAGATGGGGTCATTCAGAGTTGGACCTTTTCGCATCCCCACTCAACGCAAAACTGCCGCATTTCTGCTCGCCCGCTCCAGGGCCTGGAGTTTTCTGGCGAAACAGGTTGTTTTTCTCTTGGAAAGGGAGGTATCTGTGTGCCTTCCCGTTCCTCCAGAGAGTCTTGATCAAACTTCAGATGGAAGTGGCAACTATGATCCTAATTGCTCCCTTCTGGCCTTATCAGATTTGGTTCCCTTTGCTTCAGCAGCTAGCAATGGAACCTCCAGTGCTCCTGCCCATCTGCACAGGCTTACTCTCCCAAGTGCAGGGCACCCTGGTCCTTCTAGTGGGGCGTCGATATGATCTATCCACACTTGCGCAGTGTTCCTTTCCCCTTTAAATTCTGCTGAAAAGTCTTCAAGCAGGCTCCTCCCACCCACCCAGGTGGTAATTCCCTCGGCACTGCCACGTGATGTCAGATCTCCTTTCCGTTGGAAGGAAGAGGTTCCCTCCTTACTGCCCTCGTGCTGAGAAGGCCCTTTGCTTAAGTCTCCATGTGTCTTCGAAACTATTAAAAAATTTTGTCTTCAGGTTATTTCTTCATGCTGCAAACATGGACAATGCAAAGTTTACTCCGGTGTGCCTGCGGGCAGAAGGTGTCCCAGACGGATCCGCACACCTTGTGTATGTATTGTCTGGGCCATAAGCACGATCCCCAGGCCTGCGACGTTTGCCGCACTTTTCATCCATATGTTTTGAAGGACCGTCACGCCTGCTTACTTTTAGGGCGTCCAAGCGATTGGTACCCGACTGTCAAATCTAAAGATGCCTGTTGGGTGGTCTCCCCGGCTGCGGGGTCTGCCGAGCAACTTGCGGCATTTGAGGAGGCTGCAGCTCAATGCTCCTCGGCTTTGGCCTTTTTGCCACTTCTCTTTGGGCGTCTTCTTTACAAGGACATTTAAGGACCTGTGCCAGGCCCTTTCTAGTCATGGGCAGGGCTCCTCGTCGACACACACGTCCAAATCTGAAACTGAAAAAGAGAACAAAAAACGGTTTTGCCATTGATCATGGGATCGGGAACACTCTTGGGCTCCCAACTCCTGCACTTCACTAGAGGTTCTGACTTTGGTCAAATCCTTGGCCCAGACCGCAGGCTCCACAGTATCCCCGTTGGACCAAGCTAGCTCCCAAGCATCATCAGTTATTGTT
The DNA here is from genome assembly GCA_016271365.2 of Neoceratodus forsteri. Lineage (NCBI taxonomy): Eukaryota > Metazoa > Chordata > Ceratodontiformes > Ceratodontidae > Neoceratodus > Neoceratodus forsteri. The sequence continues at coordinate 1,279,672,671 of CM057453.1, forward strand.
TTCTGAAATCAGATCAACTGCCAGTTGCAGAATAGACAGTACGAATCCATGTACAAGGGTCAGTCTGTAGCCTGAGAAAATAGTAATGCCATGGTACTACTTATCTGTGGCAAGACTCCATCTCTAGATTAGGAACTAAAGTAGGGGAAATCATAGCACGTTGATAAAAATCTTAATCCAGGAACTGTAAACAGCAAATACTATGGAAACCGGCTCTAGTAAGACTTCAGAAGAAATTATACAAATTACTTTTCTGTAGAAGTTAATAAGTTCTAGTAAAAAAAAAACGTCTTTGGCTAAATAAGTGACATAAAGCCTTTTAATTGTCCAGTACTGAAAATGAACGTCCATTGCAGAGCTGGGCAGCATCTCATTGGCTGTGCATTCATTAACTCTGTTGGAGAGAATAACCCTGTAATCCTAGTAGAGAGCTCCATCTTGTGGTGTATGAGCAGCATTACTCTTTTAGTTCAAAGATCAACACTGAGCTACTCAGTTGTATACAGTCCCGATGGCGTAACTCAGCTCCTGTGAAGACTAGAAAACTGAGTATTTAACGAGTCTCTAAGTATCAAAAAGCAGTAAGAACTGGATGGACGCTATGGAGCATGAGCATGGTGGCTGCATCTGTGTGCCTTAAAACCTCATTGTTACAATGGGCAATCCTAAAAAAGACAAAATGGCCAGAGAAGGAGCTAAATCTAAGATTCCTTCCGGAGCTACCACCACGAGGTCGGCACAAGGCCACGAACAAGAAGGAGCTGAAGCGGGAGAAGAAACTACAATCACTTGGTATTAAAATCAATGGACATCTCAACTGTCTCTGGACTTGCTGACAGATTTGATAATTTGACAAACAGGGTTGCTGGAATTAAGTCTGCAATGGAATCGGTAATCCTGGCAACATTGGAGGCTACCAAGAGAGCAGACACTGCGATGGGGGCAGTTGTGACTATAGTTGAAGAAAATGGTCGCCTGAAATCCAGATTGGAGAGCCTGGAAAACCAGGCTCGAGCTGCCAACTTGCATCTCCTTGGTCTGCCGGAGCATGCTGAAGGAGATCACCTGCTATTATTTCTGCAAGATTGGATGGTGCAATGTGGTACACATGGTGCAGCGGTTCCAGAAAGCCTACGAGGTTACCCAGAGGGGCGTCCAGATAATCCAGAGGCCTTACGAACTGTGGAAGTAGTCAGTGACAGGGTAGGCTTCTGAACATTCTTCTGGCAGCAGCCAGACACAAACATGTGCTGCTGTTTAAAGGACAGTTGATCCTTATGTTTCCAGATATTCGGTATGCCACCTGATAAAAGTGAAAAATGTTCAATGGGGCCCAGGCGATGCTTCGAGAGGCTGGTGTACCTCATGGCATGGTATTCCTGCATGGTTAAGGATTGCACACTGAGGAAAAGTTTTTCTCTTCACCGACACTCTAAAATGGTGAAAAAAGAATGAAAACAGGCCTAGAGAAAACAAAGGGGACGATTCTTCTTCAGAAGAAGCAGCAGCTTGAGGCTTTGGTTTGTCTGGACTGGTTAACAGGTTTCTTTATTTGGGCCTGTGGACGGTTGTAGTTCTGTGGTCTGGCCATGCAGTATTGTATTTACTTTTGACTGTCTGGCCCAGACATTTAAACTGTTTCCGAAGTTTTTGAGATGGTCTACTCATTTATAAATATAGCTCCTTTGCTGAACGCTTTAACCGTAGCTTAATCTTTTTAGTGCGCCTAGCCCATTATGTACTGTATTACCTCTGTCACACATTATTTAGAGCCTTATTTCAACTGCATAAGATAATGCACATAATTATACGTTGAGTTAAACTGATTGTTCCTGAATTAAGTTGAACTTGTATCTCGGGGAGACACTGAAGGCTGTCGATTAATTTTTTGCACTTTATTGTGCCCTTTTTGCTAAAGCATGGTGGATCTCTTCTGCCCCTCTGTAGGGTGTCGGCGAGGCACAGGTCAGGAAGCATAGGAAAACCAGGACCAGTTGTAGAATTCACCAAAAATTATTTATTTACACTGGCCGTATCATAAAATAAACGTGTTCAGTATAACTGTCTACAAAGGCAGAATAATTTTTTTTTCAGTCTGTGCCCCTTGTTCTTGTAATCTCTCTTGCAGTTGCAGCTTAGCTCTTAAAAGTCCTTTCAACCCCCATCCTTAGCAAGCATCCTGTTTTTGTAAATATCAGGCAGGATCTGCTAGAACACAGTATTCTTCTTGAGTTGAGGCCCCCCTTTGGCACAGGTTTTGCAAAAGGCTTACAAATTGAACTCTGGTAACCTCTAGCTTCCAACAGCTTTTTGCAGTCATCTCAAATTATAATTGTATACATTTCAGCAGTAATGCTATACATTTTCCAAACAAAGGGATCCCAGTATCAGTTACATTTTCATACAATGATTTGCACATATTTTTATATCAGCAGATATGCAAGGGAGGAAAAGGAAACAGTGAGAGGCAAAGAATTGCAAGACTGTCAGGTTGATCCCAGTCCGAGATCTCTCAGGAAAATTTGGTTGCGCAACCAGACAGACAAACATGAAAAGACAGATCCTTGCATTTGAAACACTTTCTTTAACAACTGGGACAGGGTCCTATTCTACTTTGTCACATAGGGGATGAAGGTGTATGAACTGAAACACTTACTGAGACATTTAATTAATACCATGTAGCTCATGGGCGCATCCCACAGTCTTTGTTATTCACAATAGGATTTTATGTAAGTGTTACCCTTATGTGACGTATCTTTTAATTTTGGATTGACAAATATAAGTTAAGAGGAGTGGCATCCTCTTGGATATAAAATGTTTTTATTCCAAATCCAAAGTTGGTAAATGTGACTGTACGTCTGTTATATAAACATAAAGTTAAAAAAAAAGGCAGTAAGAATTGTCATCCAGCAATAAGTTTGTAATATGAGAGGCAGGAGAAAAGGTCTCCGCTTTATTGGAGATGGCCTGGAAATAGTCCATTGAACAACAGGGCCAGCAGGGGGATAGGACATTGGGGGCTGGAGGCTGGAAGAACCAAGGTATATGGGGGCTGGTTTTCAGAACCCAGTAGTGGGAAATTGAATCCTAGCTCTTGTTACTTGGCAATAACAAACTGGATGTGGCAAGGTTTGTAAGCCAGAGAATTAAAGCCGACCGAGAGCTATGTGCACAAACAGCATCAGCGGATTTTAAATAAGTGGGAACTGAGAGCATTATATTGCTGGGGAAGGAGACCTGATTTTAGCTATTGTTCACCACCTGGACTGTAGTTGTGGAGTGGACCCACAACCTTGGAGTTCAGTGAAAGATTGCCTTGGGTTATAGGCCTTTGGAGTTAGTAGGCTGATCACTGTCCGAGTAAAAACTTTGACTACTCTGGGCTCTGTCTTTAAAGTGAGGGATAATTAAAGGAATCCGTATCGGGGTTGGAGACCTGGCCGTATGACATACGTCTTCTCCCTAGACAGCAACTGGAACATATTCCCCAGCTGAAGGTGAACAGTGTGCCACTGTGGAACCCTAGGTCAGATTATAAATGTATTTGGTGTTTATGAAGAACTGAATAAATGGGTTGCATCTCAAAAGGATTGGATCTGCCCCCAAAAAACAAAAAAAAACTGCCAGCATGTACCTGCCATCTTGGAAAATGAGAGAGGGACTCCATCCAAAAGTGCTACATTGAGGAATTGGAGTAAGCATACCCCAATAAATCTCATACCAAAAATTAGGTTTCTACATTACTTCATTTTAAAGTTATGAGCTATTTTATAACTCTTGATTTCACTATCTTTTCAAAAAAGTCAGTTTCAGTGAAGAGACACTGATGTCCTATCCTGAACTCAGTCTAATCCTCCCTGTCAGCAACTTTAAGGGAACCGTTTCTCCAAAGATTAAGAAACTCTAGCTATAGTAATCATTAAAAAAAAAAACTGACATAGTGTTGGCTTCAGTGCTTGCAGTTCCAAAATGTTCCGATGTATGGTACTGCACTTAAGAACACGTCAGGAGGTGGTTTTGAAATGCAGCACTGAACCAAGGTATAGAATGGTAAGGTGGTGCACAGTTAAAATGTTGGGGGACATCCAGTCTGAGAATGTGGCAGAGATGTGCCATCTCAAAATGTGGTGGGACACTCGATCCCAGAATGTGACAGGGACACACATCGAGAAATTTGATGGGGATTGTCAGTTTCGGAATATGGTGAGTATGCATGCTGTTGGAATGTGACAGAACACACCATATTATTCTGAAATTGCTTGTCCCTGCCACATTCCAGAATTGTACTCACCCACCATATTTCAAAATTGTGCATCACATCCCCACCATGTTCCAACATTGAGCATCCCTGCCACATTCCGAGATTGCACATCCATGCCACATTCCGAGATTGTGCATCCCCGTCACATTCCCAAATTGCACATCCCTGCCACATTCCAAAGTTGTTTCACATTCTGAAATTGTGTGTCACCACCATATTCCAAATCTGTGCCTCACTGCCACATTCTGAAATTTTGCATCACCGCTACATTCCCAAAGTGTGCGTCACCGCCACATTCTTAAACTGTGTCACCGCCACTTTCCGAACCTGTGCGTCAGTACCTCATTCCCAGCTACTTTATGAGATTGTGTCATTGCTGCAGTCCACAACTGCAGCTTGGTGATATTTCATAATCCCATACCTGCAGTATTCTAAAAATTGCACAAAACTTTGTCATTTTAAAGCCATGCTTGCCGCTGCATTCCACCCCGCCCCGTCGCTTTCTGAATACTGTACCTTACATCTACACGTTATGGAAGCTCGTGTGCTGACCCTCCCAGTGTCGGTTTTCCTTTTTCAGATGTTTACTACAATTGCAGTTTTAAAGAGCAGCGGGCGCCTTCAGGAGAACTTTAACAAAACATAATATTTAGACACAATCCAGCTTGCATTTCACTTTAGTTCTGTATTCCTCCTCCCCACTATTTATTACTGGTGTAATTTGCATGAAAATAGGATCTTTGCTCCTGAAGAGTTTATCTATTCCTGTTGCTTTCTCCCTACCTGAGGTCATAATGCACTGCTTGTGATATCACAGTTACTCCCATGTCAGCAGATTGCAACAGAGGATTATGACATGGAGTAGGGAGTAAGCTATAGAGGCAGATGAACTCTGAGGTATAAAGATCATGTATTCATGCAAATTTCTTTAGTAATGTGCAGGAGAAATCTATAAAAATGTATATGGAATGCTCTCTGAATTGTAACTAAATATTATGTTTTTCAAAGTTTTCTTTGAGGTGTCAGCAGCTGTTTAAGTAACAGGAAAAATAAGTCATATAAGGTGGCTTGCAGAGAGGTCTAGGTTGGGAGTTCAGGTTATGACATCATCGGTAGCTCTTCTCTGAAACAGGCTTTTTTGAACAGGCAGTGAATTAAGGGTTACAAAATGACATGCAACTTTTAAACAAAGTATCTTTGAGATCTGATTTTTGGCATGAGGCTGATTGGGGATACGCTGATCCAAATTCTGAATTTATTGTTGTCAGAAATTTTGGCCTGAGTCCCTCTTTAAAGCTGTAATGAATGCCTTCAAGAAAAAGAAAAGTCCAGTCTTATCTGTGGTCCAGCGAAAAGCTGTAAGCTTATCAGTGATGGTGGATTTTGTCTGTTCTGTTAGAGTTCTTCTTTTCTCCACAGCAGGAACTGTACATCATTGAGGGGGTTGCATGGTAGCCAAGGAGTCTCTAGAGGAATTGTTGGAAATCGAAATGCGCTCATCTTCGTGGACGTAGTCTTCACCATTTATTCACACTTCTGGGTTCTCAGACTGAGGTGCTAGGACCCTGTGGGAGCCAAAAATTTGAAAGGGGCCATCACCGAGATGGGCTACACTATTGCGCAGCACTACAAGGGCTGGCCTCGCATTACATAGCCTAATTTGGCAGTGGCTCCGAGCCACCTCAGTTTCCTTTTCCCCGCAGTCGAGTGTACTTCAATGACTACGTCACTTGCCCGCCAGACCTTAACGTCTGTACAACAGCATTTAGTTTGTTCAGTTTTTCTTTTTTTATTTTGTGTTTATGATTTTCCTCCGTAAGAAAAGTGAACTGACCACAGGCAGTCTGGTGTTCGGGGGTGGAAGGACAGTCCTTCTGTAAACAAACAAAGAAGCGGGCCCGTTTCCGATCCAGGTTGGGGAACTGGAGCCACTCGACCTCTGGTTCTTCCTCTTCCCGTCAGAAGGGGAGGAAATGGTACTGCTGAAGGTCGCCCTCTGGTATGTCGGCCTTCTTCGTCCGCGAGCAGGATGCCTTCACCAGCACGATCTGTTTCACCTCGCGGTTGTTCAAGGTCACGGGCCTGGAGCCCGTCTGTTCTCTAGCAGGGTTTCTGGGGGAAGATTCACCACTGGGCAGCTTTTATGGAGCAGTGGGTACAGCATCTGGCTCGTTTGCCCCTACCTGGTGCCTGGGCCTATGGACCTAGGTTCTTCGGGTCTGCATCCAGGGTTTCGGACCAGGTGGAGCGTTCAGCACCAACAGCAGATTCTCTCCCTTTGGTGTCCTCACTGTTGACGTCTGTTTCATGTGCCACTCCCCCTCACTCTGTCTCTTTGCAGGGGGCGGCACTAGTACTATCGCTAGTCACTTTGTTGTCGGCTGGGCCTTCGGGGTTTGGGCCTGATTTTTGACTCTGCCTTTCTAGGGCTGCTCCGGCGCCACATCGGGGCCCTTCCCCATCTTGTTCTGACCTAGGCACTTGGGTGGCGCCGCCTCCGGTGCCGATTCCTCTGGAGAGGGCTCTGGTGATGGCCCTGTTGGGGCCGGTGCCGAGCCAGGTGTCTGCGCCGTTGGTGCCGACTCCGGTGCCATCTCCCTTTCCGCTGCCAGTGTCGCCTATCTGATGCCAAGGCCTTACTAGGTTCACACCTCTTTAGCTCTCCCTTCCGAGGGGAATTTGGATGGGATGAGTCTGACCCTGACCTCATTCTTTCTGAGGGCGGTGATGATTTTATTTATTTATTTTTGTTGACCGGGTAAGTGCACTAGACAAATCCTGCTTATTTTCAGGCACGACGCAGGAGAGGGGGATACAGATGAATGCCAACTGACCTAGAACCAGATTAAGCTGTTGGTGGTATTTTTAGTGAATGAGGGAAATTTGGCCAGGATATTGGGGAAATTCCCCTACTCTTTTTGATAAGTGCCATGGGATCTTTAACATCCACCTGAACTACCACCAATCCAGGCAGATGGGACCTCGGTTTAACATCTCATCCGAAAGACTGCACCTCGGAAGTCAGCACCCCTCTCATGCTGCACTACAGTGTCAGTACTGGGATATTAACCCAAGTGCCAGATGTGGGAACTGAACCCACAGCCCTCTGATCTCCCGGCCTCAGAGGCGAGTGTGCTACCTACTGAGCCACTGACACTGATGATGACGACGACACTTTTTACAGCCTGGGTGACCAATCTCCAGCCCCTGTGTTTGTTCCTCAGGAAGATCTTTCCTTTCAAACCTTGCTGAGGAATATGCAGGCTACTTTAGCTCTTGAGACTTTAGCCCCCGACTCGGGTAAACTACTGCGTCTGGAATGGCTCCATGTCCCAAACATACCTGTTAGTCCCTCACCTCCTGTTCTACCAGCCTTTGGAAGCCCTTTTGGAGGTAGTGTGGGCTAAGCCAGCCACTGTTCCTGCCATCTGTTAAACAATAGACTGCAAGAATTTTCCTTCTAAGGATAGGCCTATTTTGGCTTCTCAGTCAATTGCAGATAAAATTATCATCCTTGCGGAAAATGTCAAAGCCATCATCCTCAAAAGAGGTTACAGTGTACCTTATTAGTAAAGAATCCTTCAAGATTGACACTATGGGTAAGAGCTTTCACAGCAGCCACCTTGGGCATGCGAATAGCTAGTTATCAAGGTCATTTTTCTCAGTATGAGTATGTCCTCTGGACCTCCCTTAAGTCTCTTGTCAGAATCTTTACCAGAGTCTGATACTACTAAGCAGATTATTCAAACTGTAACCCATGGTATAGAGTCCAACAGTCACTAGCTAAAGGCAGCCATGGATGCATTTGACACTACTTCTCGCACTACTGCTGGATTCTGCATATGGAGGCACTCCTGGCTGTGGACTTCAGAATTTTCCTCTGTCGCCTAGCAACAAGTTGTGAATGTCCCTTTTGCTGGTACATCCTGTTGGTCAACAGGTAGAGTGGTCTTTCGAGGCCTCTCTGAAGATAACAGCTATTAGGTCTGCTAGACCGACCCCCTCACACCATCAGAGAGGTATGGGTTGTCAGTTTTTTTGTAATTGGCAGCCCTTTCGTAGGAGGGGCAGAGGAGCTCCAGCCAAGCACCAGCTTCCTCATCCGCGAAAGAAAACGCAGCAAAAGGCACAGACTTTGAAAGCGCCCAGTGCCACCCTCAGAGTCTCCTTGCCCTGGCTGTGCCTCAACTGTCTGATGCAGATCTCTCCTCCATAGTGGGAGGTTGACTGTCCTGTTTTTACAATCCGTGGAACTCCATCACCACAGACAAGTGGGTCCTGAGGATTATTCGGGAGGAATACTTACTGAACTTTTTAGAACCCCCACCCAAGAGGCAGCCCACCTTATTGGCTGCCAGGTCATACTTCAGGGGCTGAAATAAGGATTTAGCAGTCAGGAGTTAGAAATAGCTCCTGGGTATTGGCACTTTCTGGCCGATCAGGAGCTACTTTGGCAAAACCAGGAGCTGACTTTTAACTATATGAATGGAGGCAATGCGGTCTTTCAGGAGGCTGTTGGGTATCTTATGAGGCAGTGGGTTATAGTGATTAGAATACTAGCGTGTGAATACGGAAACCACAGGTTCAGATCCCATTAAAGCCTAACACTGACCATGACTTTAGGAAAGTCGTTTAACCTCTCAGGAATGGGTCCGCCACAGAACCCCACAGAAAATGAGATGCAGCATCTCAGCTGGGTAAATTGCAAAATAAAAATTTTTATGAAAGAACTCTGTTTTTGAACTCATTAACAAAGTTGTACTTTTTATCAGGATTTTATTTTCCCAGTAACCTGGCTGCCATGGGGAGGGGTGTCTGCCAACTTCCTGACCTGCATCCTCTGCAGTACTTTATTGGTGTTTTGGGGTTGGTAGTTGAATATATCCTTCCTTTCCAAGGATATTTGGCAGTGTTAAACACAATATCTGTAACCTCCACATTATGATTTCCTTTCCTAGACTCTAAAAATAATTACTTTCATAGGCATGTATACAAAATGTGCACACTCTGTACCTGTTCCAGCAAACCTGTAACTGCAGTAAGGGCATAAGAGACTGGAATGCTACAGCTAAACAGTTCAAGTGACATCAGAGCTAGCTCACTTTCCCTCCTTTTGTGTGCTGCTAGATTCAGAGTGTTTATAGCTGCCTTCCTCCCATCATTCCCAAACTGCTGAGTGCTGGTCCCTGTTTAAATACTTCCCCCACCATTTTCCTTCATGTGCTCCTGTCTTGTTTACATACTTCCCCCAGTCCCCTACCTCTCTCCACGTGCATTCACTCTGCAGCGGGAGTTTCAGCATAGTTTCAGCTCTCCTGGAAGACACCACGCCCCTTCTGTTTTTGACTCCTCGGCAGGCATTGAATTTCAGCTGTCCAGCAGCACATTTTGGCATATGTCACACCCCTTCCCTTTTCTGCTCCCTGACTCCTCCGCATCCAGTTTCAGCCCTGTGTGCTGTAGACTCGCTCTGCAGAACTTAAGCACACCTCTCCTTCTAACACTGTACTACAGAGAGCTACCTGAAGTGCCCTTAACTTGCTGCCTCGTAAAGAAGCAGGCGCTAAATGCCAAAACAGTAGCACGAATTAGCGCTCAGCGCCTCCTTATTTTGAGCCCTGTACTTCCTTACTTCAGAGGTTTCGGACCTTCCAAGAAGCAGGGCAGTGGACGTAGTACTTTAAGCAGAACACTGCGGAGGCTTCTACTCCCATTACTTTCTAGTTCCGAAAAAGACGGGGGTCAGAAAGAACTGGAAGGGGACAGGGTCAGTTGTGTTCCAGGACAGTAGCTGTTTCTTGTTGTTTTCACAGGGTTCTTGTGGATTTTACTTGGTAGAAGGTTATTTCTTTTCTTTCTTACTTCTAAGGGGCTAGCAGGGTATTGTTTTGGGGGCTGTTGGAAGTTTGAAAACTGATTTGGTGGCTGTAAGTGGGCTCATTTGTTGGATGTTTCACTGTGTAACAGGCTGCGCTGGTGGAGGCCTATTTCTTCTGATTTAAAACCTATTTGGTGGGATTTGCTTGGGCCTGGTTCTTTGGCTGCTGGGCTTGGAGGGGAGACACAGGGCTGATACACTCTCTCTCGAGTCAGGTGTCTGCCCAAGACCCACCCTCCCCACCCTCCCTCCCAGAATTCTGCTGATTTATAGGAGCACCCGCCTGCAATTTGAGGGAAAGGTTGCAGGTGCAGCTCATGTAGTTCTAGCCACTGGGGGTTGGATTTAAAGGCTGGGAGAGAGGAGCTTTGGGAGTTGTCCATTTCCCTTATAAGTTTAATGTGTTGTACTGCACCTAGTAACAGGGTTACCGGTGTACAGTGGGACTGTCTCTAAGATTAGTGGGTGACCTGATTACGCAGTAGGGTGTATCTTGGACTAGGGGGGAACCTGGTGGCTCACCCAAGGAAACCTACTTGGAAGGGGATGGAACCACACGTCATTAGGGCCGGCATCTTTGGGAGGGTGGTGGGGTGCACAGGGTGTGGAGCAGCCATGATACTGGACTGGGCTTGGAAGTTCGGTGGTTGCCCAGTGTGCTACCAGCTGGCACAGCTTAGGGAGGAGGTTGCGGGGATTAGGAGACAGCTGGGGGAAGGGGGGAGGTATGGTCCCACGGGGAAGGGGGCTGGGGATCTCCCACGGGGTTGCACCAAGCACTGGGGGCGGGGGCATAGGGAAAGGAGTGCAGGAGAATACTCAGGGGTCACATAGGGACCCTGGCAGAGGGGGTTCAAAAGGACACTACCAAGGAAGCAGGCAGGTAACTGGGGACCCTCACAAAGGAGGGACAGAGGGACAACATTCTCAGGGAAGTAGGCAGATGGCCAGGGCTGGACAGAAGGAAGCAAGGCGGGGAGGTGGATCAGACCTTACACTCAGTAACCGCTTCAAATCTCTTCTTCTGCTCGAGGATGAGGGGTGATGTAGCCACGACAGGGGTGGTTAGAGATGGAAAGGGAGTGGGGGGCAGGAGGCAGGGGCCAGATAGCAGGAAGAACAGGGGGGAATCTGGAATGCAGGAAAATGGGGGGAGCAGTGAATCAGAGCAGGAGGGGCAGGGGGAAGAGGGAGGAAAGGTAAAGGAGAAGGACCAGAAGTACAAGGAGGATTCAGTAAAGGGAGCTGAGGGTTTAGGCCAGGGGAGCACGACAAGCAAGGAGGGACTAAATGGAGACAGGAAGGAAGGGAGGACGAGCCAGGCTAGTTTAGCAGATGGGGGAGAAAGACCAGTCATGAGCAGTGAGGGGGGAATTAGCAAGGTACAGAAGAATACCAGGAGGAGGAGAGGCATAGGATTGAGGAGGGGTGGACATGGTAACAAGGAGGGGTGGTATGTGGCACCCAGATGGGGGAGGAACAAGGAGCCGCTGGGTGGGAGGGGCCGGGTAGAAAGGATGAGGGACATGGAAGGGGGGAATGGAGGAAAAGGAGCGGGTCAGAGTGCTCCTGTTGGGGATTCTATAATCAGGGGTATCAAATGGGATAGGGAGGGAGAAGCCTGGCCAGTTAGAACAAATGCTTCCTGACTAACGGTACAGGGCTAAGCACGAGGTATATTAGCTGGCAAAGGATTGTGGGGGTTCCCCAGACATACTGGTCCACCTGGGTACAAATGACATTGAGGGAAATAGCGAGCTAGAGATACAGGCAAGATTCAGGGAGCTTGCCAGGGTCTGTCATGACAAAGGATGCACAATTTTCTTCTCAGAAATCCTGCCGGTGCCAAGGGCTAGTGGGGAACACAAAAGGAAGATTAGGGAGATAAACCAGTGGCTCAGGGAGTGGTGTGAGGCCAGAGGGTATGGGTTGATGGGGGATTGGGGGGAGACCTGGGAGGATAAGGAGCTGCATGCTAGAGATAGACTCCATCTCAATTTGAGGAGAGGGGAACCTTAAGTTGAAAATAGAGGGGTTCATTGGTGAAAAGTGGGGTTTAAACTTGTGAAGGGGAGGGATGGGAGAAAAGGCTGCTCGGGGGTTCCCGATAAAAGGAGGGGACTCTGTCTCCAATTCCCCATGGGGAGCTGGAGGATCATGAAAAAGGCCGACTCAGCAAAGTGCAGACCAGGGAAAACAGAATCCCCATGGGAACACGAGCAGGGGAAATGGAAGTATAGGGAAAGGGTGGAAGGTAGTCCTGCTAAATGCCAGGGCTTGGGCAATAAAATGCCTGAGCTCCAGGCGATGCTAACTGAGGGAGCAGTGGATGTGGCAGCGGTCACTGAGACTTGGGCCACTGCAGGACACGACTGGGACCTGAACCTGGAGGGTTACACTATGTTCAGGAAGGACAGGGGGAGGGAAGGGGAGGAGGGGTAGCAATGATAGTCAAAAACTGCATTGGCATAGGGGGAGTAGAGGAGGCGGAGGGAACTGTGGAGGCGATTTGGGTCACCTTGTAACAAGGGGGGGCAAGAGAGTAAAAATAGGAGTGGTGTATAGACCCCTGCCCTGGCGGAGGAGCTGGAGGAGAGTCTGGTGGCAGATGTTGGGAGACACTGCAGACTGGGCAGAGGAACGTGGTGAAGTTGGGGACTTAAACATGCCAGGAACGAGACTGGGAGACTAGTGACATCCTCTGTGACCAGGAACAGAGGTTGTTGGATGTCTTTCAAGACGCTGCTCCTAACTCAGCAGGTGGGGGAACCGACCAGGAGGCGCTGGGGTACTGGATGTGGTCCTGGCAGACAGTGACCAGATTGGGGCCTGGAGGCAAGGGACCCATTGGCGGGAGTGACCATGCTGCGGTCTGGTTCTGCCTGGACCTAGGAGGGGTTGAAGGCTGCACAAAGACGGAAGTAACCGACTTCAGAGGGGCGGATTTTTAAGGAAATGGGAAGGATCCTTGTGGAGCATTTGGATGGGATTGGTCAGACATGGAGGCTGATAGTAGGTGGGAATCATCAGGAGAGGGTGCAGGATGCTACCAGCACCTGTGCAAGAGTAAGACTTAAATGCGGTAGGGCCAAAACTCCTGTTGGGACCAGGGAGGTCCAGAGGTGGTGTGGGGAAAGAAGGCAGCCTATAAGCAATTCAAGTGCTCAAGGAGTGAAAGGGATCTAGGGAGTACGAGCTGATGGCTAGAAGGGCCACTAGGGTGGTGAGGCGGCTAAGGCAAGGAAGGAGCAGAACCTGGCCAGGGAAATTAGGAGAGGGAACAAGGGGTTCTTTAGATACATTGGGGGAAAAACGAAGGGTGAAGGGGCAGATTAGCAGGATTAAATCAGGGGAGAGATGGACACAAGACCCGGGGGAGCAGGCTGAGGTACTAAATGAATACTTCACCTCAGTTTTCACCAAGGAAAATGGGGTGCTGCATCATACATGGGAGGAGACAGAGATATTGAGGAAGGGGGACCCTTACTGATTGGCGGGTCTGGGGAGAGGGGGAGGCATCACTGGCAGGAGGGGGAGGGCTAAGCATGGAGAAGAGGTACCGGAAGTGGAAATCACAGCAGAGAGAGTGAGGGAAGCCCTCAGCTCCCTTAAGACGGAGAAAGCACCGTGGCTGGATAAATTACATCCCAGAGTGCTGAAGGAACTTGCGGATGTCCTGGCTAAACCTTTCACCATCTCTCTGAGGACAGGTGGGTGCCCCAGGACTGGAACGTGGCGATATAGTGCCTGTCCGCCAAGGGGGATCAAGGGAGGTAGCAGGGAACTACAGGCCTGTCAGCCTGACATCAGTGGTGGGCAAGGTGATGAGGGCATTGTCAAGGAGAGGCTGGGGGGACCTGAAAAGTCAGGGTGCTCGACGATAGAAAGTATGGTTCTAGGACATGGATATGTTGTCTCATCCACACTCATTGGCAGTATCCTTGCCGCTTTAAATCTTGGCCGAAGGTCTTCAAGTTGCTCCTCCCACCCACCCGGTGGTATAACCTCGGCCCACTTCATGACGCCAGATTCTTCCACCGCTTGGAAGCTCAGGTTCCTCCTTAACGCCCGCGCTATGCGACTGGTTCCTATTTCCTCCGCTTATGGATTTAAAATAAAATTTGGTAAATTTTGCGTTCGATCCTCGCTACACGTGGCGGACAAATCGACTCCTCGGATTTTCGAGATGCCCATGCGGCAGAAGATGTCTCGACGGATCCACACTCCACGTGGTGTCTCACTGCTTCAGGCCTTGAGCACGACCCGCAGGTTTGCTACCCAGCTCTTACCTTTCTCGGCTCACGCCTCGAAGACCGTGGGTGGCCGATTGCAACTGGGGCCGCCCCGAGAAGCGCGCTTCTCCGTGAAGTCCAAGGAGGTCTGTTGGCGTGTGTTCAAGGCGGCGGCGGTTTCATGATCAGGCTCGAGCGATGGTCGCCCTCAAGAGGAGGCGGCGTGGGTCAGATCTTCCTCGGCCGCGGCATTTATCCCGCTTCCTCTGGGTTCTTCCTACACGGCTTCTTCTAAGGAGCCATCTGTCCTCTCACTAAAGCGAGGAAGGGCTCGCGCCTGCTGGACTTATCTCCCGGGTCCAAAAGAGGGACAAAGGTGGTCCTCCGCCGACGCCTTGGGAGCGGGAAAGCGTCCCTCTCCCCGGCCGTCAGTCCGCCGGGCTTGCCCACTGGGCTCGGCTTCGCCACTGGCCTCACGGGTGCCCCGCCAGGTCACCGCTGACCGAGACTCCCACTGATGCAGTTTCGAGATTTTCTCGACCCATTGACGTGGCTGTCGCTTTTAGCAGCCGAGATTCCCTCCCGGTTCCCCGGAGGAGTTGAGGATCCCGTGGCTCGCTCTGTGCCTCCCGTTCGAGCCCTCGGATGGACCTTCCGAGCCGAGCCGGAGTGCCGGTTCCGCCGACACCTCCCGCACCGACTCCCGGAAATTCCGGACTCTCGGTCTCGGTCTCGACCTCTTCGCGTCCAGCCGCCCCACCGTCATAGGCGGTCTCGGGTCTCGGCACCGCTGGCAGCGGCGTCGCCGTGCTCGCCCCTCCTCCTGATGAGGGGAGGCTTCGGCGTAAATTACGCCGACGGCACGAGGACCTTATGTTGCAACAGTTTTCTCCTGGCCGGGAATAAGCACCCGCGCCTTTCCCGGCCATTAAGTGGGCTGTCACCGAACGCCGGCACAACCCCCACTTGTCCGAGGAGCTCATACCCAGGCCGGTTGTCCGGCCAAAACCAGCTGCTCCACCGATCCTCGTGGAACCTCCGCCCACAGCCACCACTGGGGCTCCCGCCACCATGATTCTCGGCCTGACCAAGGGCTTCACTCCCAGGGCTGTCAGTTACTCCCACTCCCGACCGACCTCGCAGGTGAAGGTGGGTGGCTCAGGCTAGAGGTAGTTTTCGAGACTCCTTCCGAGTCCGAAGATGATTCCTCCTTCTTCTCCAAGCGACTGGCCTTGGAGTCTTCGCGGTCAGGTCATCGGACTTATAGCCCGTCGTCCTTCTAGACTGCTTCGGCTCATCTCGGAGTCTACCGATGGAGTCTCGAACCTCGCTTCAAACGGGCCAGGTATCCCTCACGGAGATTCTGGACCGAGGGGATTCTCCGACGGAGGTTTTCCGTGGCCGAGGCTATAGTGGGTCCGCACTGAACTTTGGCAGCGCCCTGCTTCCTGCCCTGCGCCTTGCGCGCCAGGATGGCCAGGAAGTATGCGGTCCCTGCTTCCTTGTCCGTTGAACACCCTCTGCTGAGGGGTTGGTTACCGACAGCTCCGGGCGGCTGCAACGCCAGGGATGTGGACAAACCTCCGACAAGGAGTCCAAGAAATTGACTATGTCGGGCGTAAAAGTCTACGCCAAGGCCCTTCTCTCGGCCTTCGCCAGGCCAGTTCGGCCCCTCATGGCACATTTTTCCTCATGCCCTGTTGGGCTCCTGGATGAGGTCATCCCTCATCTTCCCCCGATCTGCAGACTACGGTTACAGGTGCGGGACCAGGCAGGGTAGTGGCCAAACAGCAGCTCCAGACCGTTTTGATGTAGGGGACGGCATGTGCCAGATCGGTGCGGCCGCAGTGGTTATAGGTCGGCGTGGTTTATTGGAGGATATCCACCTTTACTTGGATACCCAGTACAAGTTGGCGGATGTTCCTTTGGGACTGACTCTTCGCCCTGGGGTGGAAGGTCACCTGCAGAGGATCGAGAAGTCCAATGCCACCTTGACTCGGTCTCTTTCCTCCGCTCAGAAGGACAAAGGCCGCAACCACAGCCTAAGCTCCTTTCAGTCCCCAGCCCCGCGCGCCTGCCCAGTACACGCCAGGGCCAGCAGGCTCGGCCTTGGCATCCCAAACCCAAGCCGCCGCTTCAACAGGAGGCAGGAGGGGGCCCAGGAGGTCCCTCGGCCGTCCCTCCTCCAAGCCTGCCCAGTGACGGGCTGAGGGTGTCGCCCCATCCCGGTCACTCTTTCCCTGGGTCTCTGGGACGGCCTGCACCTGCTCCACTTGGTCCGCTGTTACCACGGACAGGTGGTCTCGGGAGGTGGTGGAAGAGGCCTGCCTCTGGAATTCGAGCAGGCACCACCTTCAGAGCCGCCGCCTCGGGGCTTCGGGATCCCCAGCTCACTGGCGGCTCACTGAGCCGACATCACCTCCTCCTCCAGAAGGAGGTGGTAAGAGAGGTAGGACCCCTCCTTCAGACCCAGGTTTGTGTCCAGGTACTTCCTGGTTCCGAACGGACGGGGCTGGCGCCCCATTCTCGACCCACACGACCTAAACAAGTTCCTAAGGTCTCAACCTTCAGGATGGTCACTCTGGCCAGATACTACCATCCTGGAACGCGGGCGCGGTGGTTCTCGTCTGGACTTGCAGGACGCGTTTCACGTCCCTATCCGGTCTGTCTTCACCAGAGATCCTTCGCCCGAGCCGGAAGGTTCTCTCTCTTCGAGTTCCAAGCCATGCCCTTTGGCTTGTCTCCAGCTCCCAGGGTCTTCACCAAATGCATGGCAGTGGTGACAGTATCTTCTGCGGCGCCGAGGGGTCCTGTGTACCACTTCCGGACGACTGCTTGATAGCAGCTCCTCCAGGAAGGAGGCGGAGGGTCCAGAGATCTGGCCTCCAGGTTCACCAACTGGGCCTCCTTATCGAATCCAGAGGCCAAGTCGAACTCGGAAAGTCGAAGCAGGTGATTTTATTCATCGGGCGCAGCTCGACTCTCTCGAGCCAGAGCTGCTCCCCGTGGACAGGGCCGAGGTTCTTTCCTCCTTTGCTCGATCATTTCTGGTTGGGCACTGCGCCTGCCCGGGACTTCCTGCGCCTCCTGGGTCTCATATGGGGCTCAGCAGCGTGGTCCGCTGGGGTCTGGCTGGAACATGCGCCCCCTTCAGTGGGGACTGGGCCAGCTATGGTCACAACGCTGCGATCCTTGACCAGCTTAGGCCGGTGACACAGGGATGTGGAACGCCTCCAGTGGTGGACCGCTCCAGATCATTTGCAGGAGGGCATCCTGCTCGTCTCGCCTGAGTCGACGGCTCTCTGTCGACTCGATGCCCTCTGATGGGTTGGGGTGCCCATCTGGGGAACATCGGGCTCATGGCCTCTGGTCCCCGCTGAGTCCCGGTGCCATCAACCTGCCGGAGCTCCGAGGGTCCGCCTCAGCTCTCACCGCTTTGTTCGCTCCTCCGGGGTCGGTGGTCCGAGTCCAGACGGACAATACCACGTAATTATGTACTATCTAAACCGGGCCAGGGCGGGACGCGCCCATGCTTCTATGCAAGGAAGCCTCCGCATTTGGTCACTGCGGCGCAGCAGCCTGAGGCGGATCTCCTAGCCATTCACGTGGCAGGAGCCTCCAACACCCTGGCCGATGCCCTGAGCCGGATGGGGGCTGCATCCCACGAGTGGTCTCTCCTGCCGGAGGTAGTACAGCATCTGTTCTCCCTTTGGGGCACACCTCAGGTGGACCTGTTTGCCTCCAGGGAGAACGCGGAGTTGAGTCTGTTTCATGCCCGCCTCAGCAGGGCTCGCTGCAGTAGGATGCCTCTGAGGCAATGGACCCTGGGCCTTTTTACGCCTTTCCCCATTTCCTTGATCCACAAGGTGCTTCTCAAGGCGAGGAGGGACAAGGCGCAGGTGATTCTTGATAGCTCCAGACTGGCCTCGCCAGTTCTGGTACCCAGATCTCCTCAAGTCTCAGCTCCAGGACTGGGCGGAAGCTTCCAGCTCGCCCGGACCTGCTCTCAGTCAATCAGGGAAGGTGTTCCATCCGGACCTTCAATCCCCTGCACCTGACGGCCTGGTTCCTGAGCGTGCTAGAGTTCCAGGCTTTGGGTCTTCCGACGAGGTCCTCAATGTAGTTGAGGCAGTCCTCAGTAGTGAGTCCACCAAAGTGTTATGCCTTCAAATGGAAAAAGGTTTTCCATTTGGTGTCAGGCAAGGGCTTGGACCCTTCCTCCTGTTCCTTGGCAAGCATCTTGGACTATTTATGGTCCCTTTCTAGTCAAGGGCTTAGGTCGACGACTTAAGGGTGCACCTGGCAGCCATCTCTGCTTTACCGGGCGCGGGCCGGAAGCAGTCGTGGTGGCGCAGGGAGAAGGGTGGTCTCATGCTCAAAGGCCTTGATCACATTTCCTCCAGTGCGGGAACCCCCACCTCCGTGATCTACTGCTGGTACTGGCAAAGCTCATGGCAAGTTTATTCAACCTATGTACAGGTGTGCTCTCTCACCTGTCGTGGAAGACCGCCTTGTTGGCTATCGTCAGCCAGAAGGATGGGGAGTCTCCAGGCGCTCATCGAGTCTCCTCACCTGGTCTTCCACAGGGACAAGGTTGTCCTGCGCCCACCCAAATTCTTCCTCAAGGTGGTGTCTGGAGTTTCACCTCTCCAGGTGTTGACTCTGCCGTGTTCTACCCCAATCACACCGGAGGTTTTAATATAGGCTCCATACTCTGGACTTCTAGAAGGGCGCCGCTATTGGTAAGAGCGACGGGTTGAAATCTGTGAGATGCCCGCCAGCTGTTTGTCACCACGCCTGAAGTCAAAGATCTGGCAGACCTGCAGCCAAGCGACACATGCAGGTGGGTAACCTCCCGCATAGATCTCTGCTATAAGTTGGCGGGCATGGAGCCTCCCAGAGGATAAGAGCTCATTCTACCCGCCATACTGCTGCAACGGTGGCTGCTTCCAGGACGTCCCTATCCAGGAAATCTGCAGGGCTGCTACCTGGAGTCAGCAAACACCTTCATTACCCACTACCACATCGACCTTGAGTCACGCCGGGATGCTGGTTTGGGGCCTCGGTTCTCCAGTCTCTTTCCCAAGTAAGTATATATGGAGAGTGCGTTTTGCCTCCTCCTCGGAGAACTGCTAGAGTCTGCCAATGAGTGGATGAACAACATATCCATGTCCTTTAGAATAGTTACTACCTGCAATAGAGTTCTAGGAATGGTATATGTTGTTCATCCACACCACCCACCCGACTTCTCTCGGCTTCGACGCACAACCTGAGCTTCCAGCGGGCCAGATCTGGCGCCATGGGGCGGAGCGAGAGTTATACCACCTGGTGGGTGGGAGGAGCAAGCTGAAGACCTTCCGCAAGATTTAAAGCGGCAAGGATACTGCCAATGAGTGTGGATGAACAACATATACCATTCCTAGAACTCCTGTTACAGGTGAGTAACCTGTTATTCGCCTCAGGGAAATCGTGTCAGACAAACCTTGTGGAGTTCTATGACTGGCGACGAGTGCCTGGACCTGGTAGACCAGTGGACGCCCTCTTTCTAGACTTCAGCAAGGCATTTGACTCTGTTCCTCACGTGGGCCTGTTGGATAAGCTGGGAGAAATGGGGGTGGGGAACCAGATGATCAGATGGATAGGAAATTGGCTCCAGGACTGGATCCAGAGGGTCGTAGTTGGCGGGATAGTCTCATCACCAAGGAGGGTCATTAGTGGGGTCCCACAGGGATCAGTCCTTGGGCTCCTTCTGTTCAACGCCTACATCTCTGACATAAGGACAGGAATCAGGAGTGAGATGAGTCTATTTGCGGATGACTCAAAACTGGGGGCGGTGGTGGATGGGGAGGAGGGGAGGGTGGCCCTACAGGGGGACCTGGAGGCTCTGGAAAGATGGTCTAGAAAGTGGAAGCTGAGGTTCAATGCAGGGAAATGCAAGGTACTCCACCTGGGGGCCAGAAACCCGGGCCAAGTGTACACCCTGGGGATGCTACAAGTCTCGATGGCTGAGAGGGACCTGGGGGTGGTGGTGGATGTCAAGATGAACAACTCTGAGACTTGTAGGAGGGCAGCAGCCAAGGCCAACAGGATGCTGGGATGCATCGCTAGGGGGATCACCTCCAGAAGGAGGGAAGTGATACTCCCTCTGTATAACTGCTTGGTGAGGCCGCACCTTGAATACTGCGTGCAGTTTTGGAGGCCACCCTTAAAGAGGGACATTAAACTCCTGGAGAGGGTCCAGAAGAGGGCAACCAAAATGATTTGGGGCTTGGGGGACAGGACCTATGAGGAGAGGCTCGAAGAGCTAAATATGTACACATTGGAAGAGAGGAGGGACCGGGGGGACATGATAGAGGTCTTCAGGTACATGAAGAGGGTAAATAGGGGAGGAACAGTCGGTGCTTGAAGGAAGGAGGAAGGGGCCACTGGGGCATGGGTGGAAGCTGGAGGGAGATTCAGGGGAGAAGAAGGAGGTGCTACTTCACTGAGAGGGTTGGTGAAGCCATGGAATGCGCTGCCTGGGGGGCTGGTGGAGGCAGAGACAGTGGAGGAGTTCAAGAGGGGGTGGGACAGGTACAGGGGAAGGGTTCTGGAAGCAAAATCCAATGCAGCGAGAATATCCAGAACTGGGAAGGGAGAAGCCAGAGAAGGCAAGGGAGGCAGCAAGGTCAGCACTCAGGGTGGGGGCTGACCAAACGAGCAGACACAAAAGACCGTTAGGCCTATTCTGCTGGCATTTTAGTATGTTAGTACAACACCATGACCATGTTCTGACTGATCAGGCAGGGCGGAACTCATTCCCTTCTTTTGTGTAAGGAGACTCTTCGCAACTGGACCCTTATGCGCATGGCAATCCATGGCATATGAAAAATGCAGACAATGCAGTTATCTTCACCTCCTATCCTGATCCTTCCTTTCTACAATTGCAACTGCAAACAAGCTTCACATAAGTGAAGACATGGTTTAAATCTCAAAATCTCATCCTAAACTACAAAAAAAAAAAAAAACTATGATGTTTCATGGTATCCATAACAAACAAAAAAACAAAGGTCCATCTGTCACAAACCGTGCCAGGGAGATGCTCAAGCAAGTTCATCTGTTTAAATATCGGGGGTGACCCTTGCCAGCACTCTGTCGTACTCAGAACACATTGAGAACATTGCTAAGATCGTAAATACCCACATAGATCTGCTTTATAGACATAGGGAACTGCTTCACAGATGAAGCCCTAAGCACTGCTATTCAGAGCTCTTTTATTTCAGTAATCGGCTATGGGCTAGTGATATACGGATCTGACACTGCACTTCAACGCATTGCCATATCCCTTAACAAGGCATGTCATTTACTGACCTCAGCCCCCCGCCTTTCACACACCTGCGACATCTACAAACAAGCAAACTGGCTCCAACTATCCGGCAGACTCAAGTACCAGTCCTGCATTCTAGCCAGAAAGATCACCTTAGATCTCCTACCCACAGGGTTTCAGACCTTACTGGCTCCCCATGGCGGCCCCCGCCTAACCAGAAACTTGGAAAGTCGTACCTTTTCTGTACCGTGCTGCTGCACTACCCAAGGACAATGATCCTTTAAATTCAAAGCCTTGTCTTGGTATAACTGGCTTCCACCTGAAGTCACCAACCATACTACTCTGGGCACTTTTTAAGCGCAGCCTTTGTCAGCACCTTGTTGCCAGGGTCTCCTGTGACTGCTTCTCATAACCTGCTTAATCCTCCTTCTCCCCCAAGTCCCCTTCCCCTCCTTACCACTCTTTCCAATCCCTTCCTGTCCTGCTGTTTTTTTTTTTTTTCTTGTTTTTTTTTTCCTTACTATTTTCCTTATCTTTCAGCCCCTGGTTCTTCCGCCTCCACTCTGACAATGCCCTATGTACATCACTACTTCCTCCCTCACTCTTCTCCTTTTACCCTGATCCTGCCCTACAGTCTCCTCCACCTGTACCCACCCTCTCTCCTCATAGCTTCCAATCCGTCTGAGAATTATTGTACATAGGACTTGAATTGTATATGCTAACTAATGTACCTGACATAGCCTATGGCTGCTGCTGTTGTCTTCAAACAACATGAAGTCTTGCTATATTATGACTGATGCAGTTTGTCCCACCATTAGAACTGCTCCGGAGGTGAAAGAGTTAACTTCCATGCAGTGCATGGAACTTAGAGTGCGAGCTCGGTTAGGAAAACTCTGTCAGGGTAATTTCAAACCGAAACCGTCAGATTCTTTACTCCGCCTCACTGAACAGTCGCTCCGGAGATTCCTCCTGCTGCTCGGTTCATTTTCTCGGTTTAAAGTGTTTTATTCTCGGTTAAATTCAACCGCGATATTCATTATTTTAACCGCAAACCGATCGGTTCAAGCTCTGTCTATGGTATTGTAAGTAATAGATAGGTTTTCTGTGTGGAACTTGTAAATGTTTATCGGTTCGGTTTGAACCGATCAGATTGCATTTAAACTTAATTCTGAAGCGTTTTAAGGCTTGTTAGAGTGCGGTTCCCGGTTCTTATCGGTTCTAAAAAAAACGGATTTCATTACGGTTTTTTCCACGACCCGTGACACGGTTGGGAACCGATAAGGGTGTCTTGCCTGGCACTGCCAACAAAAGGGCAAGTTTTTGGTTAGGCTGGCATTATGTCTGAGAAACCCAAAAGAAAAACCGGGCCCACTGGGTTTCAACACTGTAGTGTCTGTGGGGAAGCCTTTGCCAAGGCTGACCCACACACCACATGTGTTTATTGTCTGGGGTTTGACCACCTCAATGCAGACTGCCAGATTTGCAAGAATTTCCCTGCAGCTACCCTGGATAAGAGAGTTGGTAGGCTCAGGGAACGAGAGGCCAAAAAGTCCGCTGACCCGGATGGCCAGCCCGGTTCGGTGCCAACCGAACCGGAGGGAGTGCCCTCTGACCAGGGCGAGACTTCCTCGGGCAAACGAAAGCTGATTCTGAGGAGCCAGTTCCAGCAAAGAGAACTAGAAAGTCAGCAGGTGTGAGTCCAAAATCCCTTCTCCAACTGCTGCAGAGATAGCCAGGGCAATACAGATTGTCCAGTCACTTTCCCCGGTTCCCTCTGAACCGCCACTATCTGGCAAAAGGTCAGTTCGGTCGGTTCCACCGGTTCAAGAATATGATATAGAGGAGTTTTATGAACCAGAGGAGGGGGAAGATGATTATGATCAGTGTGAATGTGGCTTTGAAAGTCTGGATGTGCCCATTGAACCGGACATCTCCCCAGACAGACCTTTAGGTGAATCTCCCCCTAGGCTTGCTGAGTCCCCTTCTCATTTTCTGTTTTATAAAAAAGTTGCTGAAACCCTCCAGCTTCCTTTAGAGGAGGCTTTGGATGAGCAAGAGGAGCCTGACTTTGTAGAGATGATGGATATCCCAGAGTCCAGGAGATTGTCTGTTCCTTTACATAAATCTTTTAGGAAACAAACAATAAGAATTTTAAAAGCTCCTAATTCTGTGCCTCCTGTGGGTAAAAAGATGGACAGGAGGTACACTTTGTCAGGTCCTGATACAGAATTTCTTTCACAGCAATGCAGTCATGTTGGGGTAGTTCAGGCTGCAGCCTCTGATAAAGCTAATATTCCCCTGGCTTCACATCCTGCTGACGAGGACTCCAGGAAGATTGATGCCATGACCAAAAAACAATACACGGCAGCGTCTTTGGGACTCAGACAAGCAAACTATATGGCTTATTTTGCGAGATACCAAAAATCTAGATGGGACACTGTCATGGCCTTAGCCAAACAGGCCCCTGGCCAGCTTGCAAAGGAGCTGGAGCAGGTGGCTGCTGATGGTATTGAGGTATCTAAGGTGCAATTCCATGCTGCAGTGGATTCTAATGATGTATCCTCTAGAGTCATGGCTACATCTGTGGCTTTTCGTAGATTGGCTTGGCTCAGGTGTACTACTTTGTCACAGGATACCCAGTCTGAGGCTATGGATTTTCCTGTGGTGGGAAATTCTCTGTTTGGGAGCAGACAGAGAATTATATGAAGAAAATGGATGAATATAGAACCACTTATAGGAGTGCACAAGCCAAGGGCACGAAGCCACTCCTCAGAGGCAGCCCCCAGGGGTAGGGGCAGGCCTTTCACAGGCCTTTACCAGACCCAGGTCTCTCTTCAGCCTATGTTCAGAGGGGTTCTTCAGAGGGAGAGGCAGACGGGGTACAAGCAGGCCTGCTCCCACCCCTCAGCCTAAAGCCCCTGCCAAACAGGCACCCTGATGGGATGCCCACGGTCGGCTCTCCATTACCTGTAGGGGGCAGGCTGGCTTACTTCGTCCAGGACTGGGAGTCTTTAACATCAGACAAGTGGGTCCTGGAAGTAGTGAGCCTGGGTCTGGTTCTCAGCTTCAAATAATTTCCAAAGATGAGAATCAGATCCTTTCCACCTGCAAACCCTTTAGAGACTCTTGCTTTGGAAACAAAAGTCTCAACCCTCCTGGCTCTCAGAGCTGTAGAAAGGGTTTCTCCCCTACACCAGGACAAGGGTCTGTACTCCAGGTACTTCCTTACCCCAAAAAAGACAGGAGAGTGGCGGCCCATCCTGGACCTAAGATATCTGAACAAGCACCTTTTAAAACCAAAATTCAAAATGGTGACTCTGGGAATGATTTTACCCTCCCTAAGGCCAGGGGACTGGCTAGCTTTCCTGGACCTCAAGGATGCCTACTTCCATGTTCTTATCAGAAGCTCCCATCGAAAGTACCTCAGATTCGAACTGCCCTCAGGCCATTATCAGTTCAGAGCAATGCCCTTCGGCCTTACCTCTGCCCCAAGGGTATTCACAAAATGTCTGGCAGTAGCAGTTGCTCATCTAAGAAGGCAAAAGATTGCCATCTTTCCCTACCTGGATGACTGGCTCATTGTGGGTCAGTCTCCAGACCAGGTCAAATCACACCTGCAAGTTACCCAGCAGCTGCTTAACCTCTCTGGGCTTTCTTCTCAGTCTTCCAGTCAGTTCTGGAACCTGTCCAGGTACTCACCTTTATAGGTGCAGAACTGGACACAAAGCAGGCCAGAGCCTTCCTTCCCGTAGAAAGGGTAAGGACCTTGGTGGCCCTGGCCTCGTCCTTCACTCTGCAGGTCTCTCGACCAGCAAGGCATTTCCTGCAGCTCCTAGGACTCATGGCTGCTTCCACAGCTGTAGTGCAAGGAGCAAGATTTCAGATGAGGGACATTCAGTTCCATTTGAGAGCCTTCTGGTCTCAAAGAAGAGATTCCCTATCCAAGTTAATCCCAGTGACTCGAACCCTGATCCAGGCCCTCCAGTGGTGGCAGCATCAGAGCAATCTGAGACAAGGGGTGCCCTTCATCCCTCTATCCCACTCCTTGACCCTTACTACAGATGTGTCCTCTTGGGATGGGAGCTCACATGGGCGACCTCTCCACCCAGGGGTTATGGTCCCTCAGGAATCTCTGCTCCACATCAATCTGTTGGAACTCAGAGCTGTTTTTCTAGCACTTCAGGTTTTTCTGCATCTGTTCAGAACAAGGTGGTACAGGTCAGAACAGACAACACCACTACAATGTGGTACATCAACAAACAAGGGGCACTGGCCTTGTGCACCGAGGCGATGAAGTTGTGGTCTCTGGCTTATTCCCTGAACACTTCCCTCATAGCAGTTCACCTCCCAGGCAAGGACAATGTCCTGGCAGATGCTTTCAGCAGGATTTCCCAGGGCCATCACATGGTCACTGATCCCTAGTACTGGGGATAGTTTTGCCAGATGGGACACTCCTCAGATAGATCTTTTGCAGCCCCAGACAATCATCAACTTCCCTTTTTGTTGCAGGCCCCAGTGTTGGGCTCAGTCCCCTGGATGCCTTTCTCCTCGATTGGGAAGGGAAGTTTCTCTGTGCCTCCCCTTTCCCTCTCCTGTTCAAGGTGCTAGTCAAAATCAGGTCTCAGCCCTGCAAGATGATCCTGATTGCTCCGGACTGGGCCAGGCTGCCCTGGTACCCACTCCTTCTGTCCTTAGCAGTCCATCTTCCCCTGTGTCTCCCCAGGAACCACAATCTGTTAACCTGTGCTCAGGGGAGAGTCTGGTATCCGAATCTCAAATCCCTCAGCCTCAAGGCCTGGCTTTTGAGGAGTTAGAGTTTGCTGATCTACAACTTTCTCAGGGTGTTCTCGAAATCTTGAAAGCTTCTAGGAAGCCTTCCACCAGGGCTACCTATTACTCAAGTGGAAAAGGTTTTCCATATGGTGTTCTGGGAAGCATATTTCCCCAGAATCTGCTGATTTACCCACTGTTTTGGACTATATGGTCCATCTTAATTATTTGGGACTGAGACCAGCTACCCTGAAAGTGCATTTGGCAGCTGTCTCTGCTTTCATTTCAGCAGGAAGCCCTCTCTTTCTGCTCACCCTGTATTTTCAAGTTATTTAAGGATTGCTTCATACTAAGCCTCCATTCAGGGACCCTGCCCCTGCCTGGGATCTTAATGTTTGCATTGCTCAGCTGATGCAACCCCCCCTTTGAACCTCCGTCCTCGGCAGAGCTTAAGTATTTGACTTGGAAAACTGTATTTCTAGTAGCCATCACTTCTGCCAGGCGCATAAGTGAGTTACAGACTTTATCAGTGGAGACTGACTTTATTTGCTTTCACAGGGATAAGGTAGTCCTCAGGACTAACAGGAAGTTTTTGCCTTAGGTGGTTTCGGATTTCCACCTTAACCAATCTATTTCACTTCCAGTGTTCTTCACTGACCATTCCTCCTCTGGTGAGTGGAGGCTGCATAGCTTAGATGTTAAGAGGGCCCTAAGTTACTATATAGAGTGTACCAAGGGTCACAGGTTTGACTCCCTCCAACTATTTCTCACTTATGGTGAGGTTGGGAAAGGGAGACCTGCCACTAAGAGATCCATTGCCAGGTGGATTGTCTCTTCTATCCAATTTTGCTATCAAAAGCTGGGTAAGGTTCCCCCTTCAGGCCTGAGGGCTCACTCTACCAGAGGTACAGCTGCATCTCTAGCTGCTGCCAGAGACATCCCTGTCTTAGAGATATGTCAAGCAGCTACTTGGAAAACAGTACACACTTTCACCAAGCATTACTCCCTGGATATCCAGGCCAGGAGGGATGCTTGGTTTGGCACAGCCGTGCTTCAGAGCCTATTCCCTAAGTAGGTTCTGTCCCTCCTCCATGGAGGTACTGCTGTGTAGTCTGCATCAGTCATAATATAGCAAGACTTCATGTTGTTTGAAGAAAAAATTACTCACCTTAGTAATGTTGTTTCTTCTAATGGAGTCTTGCTATATTATGACCTCCCCCCCGCCAAGCCTGCCCCTCTCAGAACTTATACTTTTGGTATGGGGTGGGCAGTCCACTGTTGGCACTTATTGATGCCCCCTTTTATGTTTTCCACCCCTTCTTGTTGGGGTGTTTGGGTGTTGTGTTTTATTTATTTTATCTGGCCCCCTGACTTGAGTCTTGGTGTTGGGACCAGGAAAATGTGTGAATATTTTAGTAGCCAGTTGGCTAGTGTAGGTTACAGCTTCCACACAGAGCGTTAGTGAGTTTTGCTCGTAAAGATTTGACGGTTTCGGTTTGAAATTACCCTGACCGAGCTTTCCTAACCGAGCTTGCGCTCTAAGTTCCATGCACTGCATGGAAGTTAACTCTTTCACCTCCGGAGCAGTTCTAATGGTGGGACAGACTGCATCAGTCATAATATAGCAAGACTCCATTAGAAGAAACAACATTACTAAGGTGAGTGTTTTTTTCTTTTCTGTTATTGTCTCCAACTGTGTGCCATCCTCGTTTTCTGACGTGGAACCTTTGTAAAAGAGCCTTGGCTCAAAGGTGTTTTCCGAAATCATAATAAATAAATAATGTTGCAGGAGAGAACTGTCAGATGGCAGATGCTGTCAGCCAGGTGGGAGAGACATCACAGGAGTGGTCCCTACATCATGAGGTAGTGAACTACCTGTCCTGTTGGGGTACACACTTGATGGACCTGTTTTCCTCCTGGGAGAATGCCAGACTGAAGCTGTTTAGTTCCTGCCCCTCACAGTCTGGGACACTGCTGGGGGATGCCTTCTTGAGGCCCTGGACCCCAGGCCTCATATACTCCTTTCTTACCTTCTCTTAATCCATTGGGTGGTGTTCAGTACCCTGAAGGAACAAGGCACAAATTATCCTGATGGCTCCAGATTGGCCATGGCAGTTCTGGTACCCAGATCTCTTCAACCTCAGCAGCAGGCCTCTTTGGTGATTGCCTCTTCACCCGGATCCGTTGACCAGACTTCAGGGAATGGTCCAGTACCTGGACCTGATGTCCCTGCAACTCATGGCCTGGTTCCTGAGGGGCTAGAGTTTCAGGCCTTAGGTCTGTAGGAGAGTGTGCTCCACGTTTTGGAGGCCTTCAGGAAAGCGTCGGCTCACAGATGCTACATCTTTAATTGGAAGAGATTATCCATTTGGTATCAGGGCAAGGAGCTTGATCCCCCTTGCCTGCGGCTAGAATTTTTGACTACCTCTTGTAATTTTCTCAGTTGGGACTACAGGCGACCACCCTTAAGGTGCACTTGGCAACCATCTTTGCTTATCAGGGGCGGGCTGGTATGCAGACGGTGGCCCCCAGAGAAGGTGGTCAGGTGCTTTTTCAAGGGCCTGGACCACCTGTCCCCTACAGTGCATGAACCACTGCCACAGTGGGACTTAATGCTGGTATAGGCTATGCCCATGGGCAAGCCTTTTGAGCCATTGCACAGAAGACTGCCTTCCTTGTGGCCATTATCTCATCCATAAGGATTGGGGAGCTGCAGCCACTCAGTGGAGTCTCCTTACCTGGTCTTCTACAGGGGACAGAGTTGTCCTTGGCCCCAACCCAAAATTCATTCCGAAGGTGGTATTGGAGGTCCATTTTAACCAGGAGTTTAACTTAAAGGGACACTGTCAACCCATTTTGCATATTATTTCTAGATGAAAACCCAAATTTTATGATTGCTTACCTTTTCTAAAATTCACTGATGTTGCTGTTTGTTTTATCTACATTCTTTCTTAGTAGAAGTG
The DNA here is from genome assembly GCA_016271365.2 of Neoceratodus forsteri. NCBI lineage: Eukaryota > Metazoa > Chordata > Ceratodontiformes > Ceratodontidae > Neoceratodus > Neoceratodus forsteri. Next base: position 1,279,702,081 of record CM057453.1, read on the forward strand.
AAATGCATGGTAATAGTGTAATTATACCATTCAAATAACATGAAGTCTTGCTGTATTCTGACAATATGCAGTTAGCCCCAGCACTTGAACTGCCCCGGAGAGGAAAGAGTTAACTCTATGCAGAAGCATAGAACGTTGAGCTCGAGCTCGGTTTTCAAACCTCTGTCTTTGGTGCTTACCAGTGTAACAGTCAGATTCTTTACTCCATCTAACAGTGCAGTTGCTCCAGAGATTTCTCCTCTGCTCGGTTCGGTAGAGTTTGAATCAGCGTTCGGTTTACCTAACTGATTTATTATTTTTTCGGATTTCCAGCCTCTTGTCTACAGTACAGGTAGTGTGATAGATGGGTGGTGACTTATATTTTATTTAATTCTGTGGAAATTGTTTTTTGTCTCTGTTTCTCATCAGTCCTGTTAGGAACCGACCTTTTTTCTAATTTTTCTATTGAGTTAATTTTTTCTGGGATTCAGTGTGGTGTTCCAATGCCGATCGGTTTCAAAAGAACCGGACTTTTCTGGTTCTTTTACAGAACCCGTAACATGGTTTGTAACCGGTTGGTTATTACCTGGCTTGAAAGTTTTTAAGGGTAATTGGTTAGGATGGCCATGTCTGAGAAACCCAAGGAAAAAAACGGTCCCACTGGGTTTCAGCACAGTACTGAGTGTGGGGAGGCCTTTGCTAAGGCTGACCTCCACTTCATCTGTGTTTACTGTCTGGGGTTTGACCACCTCAGAACAGACTGCCACATTTGTAAGAATTTTCCTAAAGCCATTCTGGAAAAAAGATTGAGTAGGCAGAAGGAAAGGGAGGCCGAGAAGTCCGTAGATACGGGTGGCCAGCCCGGTTCAGTTGTGGCCGAACCTGAAGAGGTGCTTACTGACCTAGGCGAAAGGAGGTCCAACTCCAAGGGGTTGGTTTTGTCAAAACGAAAACATAAGTCATCCGGTTCTGATCCAGCACCGCATACTCCAACCGCTGACGAGATAGCCAAAGTGATTAGCATAGTTCAGTCGCTTCGCCCGGGTCTGTCCGAACCGGTACCGTCTGTTAGGCGGCTGGTTGTCGGATTCAACTCCATCGGATTACGATTTGGATGCTTTTTATGAGGAGTGGGAAGGAGACTACGAGTATCCTGATGATGAGGACGAAGATAATGGCTTTGAAGGTCTGGATGAGCCCATTGAACTTGACATCTCCCCAGACAGATCCTCCAATATCTCCCCTCCCAGGCTTTCTGAGTCCCCTTCACACTTCTTGTTTTATGAGGAGGTGGCTGAAACCCTCCAGCTCGCAGTGGTTGAAGCTGCTGAGGAGGAGGAAGAGCCTGATTTTTGTCAAGATGATGGACATCCCAGAGTCCAAGAGATTGTCTATCCCCCTTCACAAGTTCTTGGGGAAACAGGCAAAAAATATTTTACAGGCTCCTAACTCCCTATCTCCTGTGGATAAGAGAATGGACAGGAGGTACATGCTATCAGGCTCAGGTACAAAGTTTTTATACAATCATTGCAGCCATGTTGGGGTAGTGCAGGCTGCAGCCTGTGACAGGGTTAACATTCCTTTGGCTTCACACCCCCCAGACAAAGACTCCAGGAATGTCGATGCCATGGCCAAAAACAGTATTTGGCATCTTGTTTGGGACTCGGGCAGGCTAACTATATGGCCTACACAGCCAGGTACCAGAAGTCCAGGTGGGATACGGTTCTGGAACTGGCTAAACAGGCTTCTCCCAAGCTAGCCAAGATGCTGGAGGAGGTGGCTGCTGATGGAATCAAGGCACCCAAGGTAGAATTCCATGCTGCTGCTGTGAACTCCAGTGAGGTGGCATCAAGAGTCATGGCTACATCTGTGTCTCTCAGGAGATATGCTTCGACCTAACATCAGCTCCAAGGGTGTTCACAGAGTGCCTTGCAGTAGTAATTGCCTATCTCAGAAGGCAGGGTATTTCCAGCTTCCCATATCTGGACGATTGACTAATTGTAGGTCAGTCCTCTGACCAGGTCAAGTCGGCTCTGCAAATCACTCAAGACTTGCTCAGTTCTCTGGGGTTTCTTCTCAATCTCCCAAAGTATGCTCTGGAACCAGTACAACTTCTTACTTTTATAGGAATAGAGTAGGATACTATCCAAGCAAAGGCCTTCCTCCCTCTGGCACGGGTAAAGTCCCTCACAGATCTTGCTTCATCTTTTTGACCTCTGGTCTCTCGTCCAGCAAGGCAGTTTCTTCAACTCCTGGGCCACATAGCAGCTTCCACTGCAGTGGTGCAAGGAGCCAGATTTCAGATGAGGGACATTCAGTTCCACCCAAGGTCCTTTTGGTCTCAGAAAAGACACTCTCACGAAATTGATTCCAGTGACTCAGACTCTGGTCCAAGCTCTCCAGTGGTGGCTGGACCAGGAAAACCTCAGACAGGGTGTTCCATTTCTCTCAAGTCCCCTCAGTAGTCCTAACTACAGATGCTTCTCTCCTAGGCTGGGGAGCCCATTTGGGAGCCCTCATAGCTCGGGATCTGTACCCCTCCGGGGTCTCCTTCCTATCAATCTTCTAGAACTCAGGGCAGTTTTCCTGGCCCTTCAGGTCTTCTCAGACTCGGTCAGGGGCAAGGTGGTGCAGGTCAGGACAGACAACACCACTACAATGTGGTATGTCAACAAGCAAGGAGTCACTCGATCCACGGCCTTGTGCACAGAGGCCATGAAACTGTGGTCTCTAGCTTATTCCCGTCAAACGTACCTGATAGCCATTCATCTCCCAGGAAAGGACAATGTACTGGCAGATGCTCCGAGCAGAATCTCCCAGGGACATCATGAATGGTCCCTGCACCCTCACATCCTACAAGTCATCTTCACCAGATGGAGCATTCCAGAGATAGATCTCTTTGCAGCCCCGGACAGTCACACACTTCCTCTGTTGTGCTGAAGACCTCCAGTCCTGGGGACTGTTCCCTTAGATGCTCTCATTCTGGACTGGAAGGGCAAGTTTATTTACGTCTTCCCTACCTTCCCTCTGTTGTTCAGAGTCCTGATCAAAATCGGATCTCAACCCTGCACAAAGATTCTGATGGCTCCAGATTGGGCCAGACAGCCTTGGTATCCCCTGCTGCTATCTCTGGCAGTGTCACATCCCCTGTCTCTCCCCAAGAGATACAATCTCCTAACCTCCTCTCAGGGGTGGATCTGGTACCCTAATCTCCAGTCTCTCAATCTCAAGGCCTGGCTCTTGAAGAGTTAGAATATGCAGGCCAGCATCTTTCTCAAGGAGTTCTGGATATCTTAAAGGTTTCTAGGAAACCCTCCAGTAGAAAAACTTATAATTCCAAATGGAAAAGATTCATCATTTGGTGTTCTCAGAAAGGCATTTTGCTTGATTCTGCAAATATTGCTACAGCCGTGGAGTATCTGGTTCACCTTAATAGTCTGGGTCTTAGGCCTGCTGCCCTGAAGGTTCACCTAGCAGCTGTCTCTGCATTCCTTTCAGCAGGGAAGGGCTCTTCCCTGGCATCTCATCCTGTCTTTAGTGAGTTCTTCAAGGGTCTGGTTTATATCAACCCTTCCTTTCGAGAGCCTTCTCCGGCTTGGGATTTTAATGTCTGCATTGCTCAGCTTATGCAGCCACCCTTCGAACCTCTGGCCTCAGCTGAGCTTAAGTACTTGACCTGGAAAACTGTATTCCTGGTAGCTACAGGTGGTTAGTGAATTACAGCCCGTGTCAGTTGAGCCGGACTTCATTTCCTTCAATAAGGATAAGGTGGTCCTAAGAACCAACAGGAGGTTCCTACCTAAAGTAGTGTCAGATTTTCATCTGAATCGGTCTGTGTCTCTTCCTGTATTTCTCACTGACCATTCTTCTTCAGGGGAAAGAAGGGTACACAGTTTGGACGTAAAAAGGGCTCTTAGCTACCATATAGAGCATACTAAGGCTCAACAGGCATGATTCTCTTCAACTGTTTCTCGCTTATGGTGAAGTGGGAAAAGGTAAGCCTGCTACTAAAATGACTTATTGCCAGGTGGATTGTCTCTTGTATACAATTCTTCTATGACAAATTGGACAAAACACCCCCTCCAGGCCTGAGGGCTCACTCGACTAGGGGTACAGCTGCCACACTTGCTGCTGCCAGAGATACACCCTTGCTAGAAATCTGTAAAGCAGCCACCTGGAAAATGGTCCATACATTCACCAAGCATTACTCTCTGGACATCCAGGTTAGGAGTGATGCTAGGTTTGGCATAGCAGTACTGCGGAACCTGTTTCCAAAGTAGGTTCTGCACTCTGTCCTCCTGGGGGAACTTAACTTCTTGGTAGTCTGCATATTTTCAGAATACAGCAAGACTTCATGTTGTTTGAAAAAAAAAAATACTCACCATAGTAATGTTTCTTCTAATGGAGTCTTGCTGTATTCTGACCTCCCTCTCTGAACCTAGTTTTTGGGAAGTGGACTGACAGGTACAGTGTTGCATCTCAGGGGTGTACCTTGTACCCTCCCTCTGTAGGATGGGGTACTTTTATTATTATTATGTGTGTGTGTGTGTGTGTGTGTGTGTGTGTGTGTGTATATATATATATATATATATATATATATATATATAATATTTAGTCACTACCTCTTTTCTTGTGTTCTCGACTTGAGTCTTTTTGGGACCAAATTGTTGCCTTTGGCTTTTAGTAAACAATTTCCACTTTGTGTACTAGTTAGTTTGCTTGTAAGAATCTGACGGTTACACTGGTGAGTACCAGAGACAGAGGTTTGAAAATCGAGCTCAGCGTTCTATGCTTCTTCATAGAGTTAACTCTTTCCTCCGGGGGAGTTCAAATGCTGGGGCTAACTGCATATTGTCAGAATACAGCAAGACTCCATTAGAAGAAACAACATTACTATAGTGAGTAATTTTTTCTTTTGTTTGAAACCCTTAACTCTTACTGCATACTTCCTGAACATTTCAAACACCCCCAGACAGTGTAGCGTGTCATGATGCAATAGACTCCTCTCCTCTCCTTCCACTGCATCACGAGTGGCTAGACTGTCAGGCTGTTTCCAAGTCCAGGAAAGGTGCAGTGGATGTTGATTAAGGAATGTAAACAAACATGTTTTGATGTGGTAACACCAGTATGGTGGGCAGTCTGTTTTTCGCTTTTAAAAGCAAAAATGGAATCCAAATCAAATAAACAACTTCAACAGTCTTTACAGAATGTGGGCAATCATAAAATGTGTTTTTTAAACGAGAGACACTTTGAGGTCTAAAGGGAGTTGTCAGTGTCCCTTTAACCAGTATACTTCACACCAACCCATCTTCAGAGGCTGACCGCAGGCTCCATACCTTATACCTGCAGATGGCGCTGTGTTATGTAGAGCGCACGGCTGTAGCTTGGGGACAGGTTTGCCAACTGTTTGTCACTTATGCTGAAGTCACAGCTGGCAGACCAGCAGCAAAGCAGACGATTGGCAGGTGGATCACATCCTAACGAGCTCTGCTGTAGGTTGGCTGGTCGGGAGCCTCCCGCGGGGCTTAGGGCTGATTTCACCAGACATACCACTGCCTTAGTGACTTCTTCCAGGGACATTTCTATCCCAGAAATCTGCAAGGTTGCTACCTGGAAGTCAGCACACAGCTTCATTTCTAAGTACCGTTTTGACCTTGAGTCATGCCAGGATGCTGGTTTCGGGACCTCAGTTCTCCAGTCTTTGTTCCACAGGTAGGGGTGCATGCTTTGCCCTCTGCTATTGGAGAGCTGGTAGGAGTCTGTCAGACTGTGGATAGTGAATCATATCCACACCCCTAGAAAAATAGATACTCACCTGTAACCGTAGTCCTAGGATTGTATATGGTTCACTTCCATACAACCTACCCTGCCTCCCCTGGTAAGTGGCAGATAGATTCCTGCTTCCAGCGTGCAAGATCTGACATCACAGGGCAGAGTCAGGAGATACACCACCTGGGTGGTGGAAGGAGCTTAGGTTAAAGACGCCCAACCAATCTGACTGTTCCACTGTAACTGCCAGAGTGTGGATGTGAACCATATACCACTCCTAGAACTATGGTTACAGACGAGTAACTTTTTTTTTTTTGGTAGCTATTACTTCTGCAAGAAGGGTCAGTGAGTTACAAGCACTCTGCATCAGTGTTTCCATTCACACATAAATGTACGTGAATTACGTAAAAAAAAAAATTCACGTACTTCTATGTGTGCAGGCGGTACACTGTACGTAAAGGAGCCGGAACTGGTGTGAGTTTTGTGAATTCAGCATGAGCCTCTTTATGTGCCGCCTGAACAATTAGAAAGGGTGCCCTCCCCCTGCCCATCCTCATTTAGAGCTGTCTTCCGATTGGTTCATCACACATAGAATTCACACTCTCCCTGTCCACCAGTTCAATATGGGTGTGCATGGATGAGTGTAATCGCGGGCTTCCCATGTGCAGCTAATAAAAGGGAAAGCTGTGAGCTGCAGATCTTTAAAGAAGAGTAGGTCAGAGTCCCAAGTGATGCAACAGGGATAAACTCGAGACAGAACCTGGTGCTTCATCTGTTTTAAAATCATCAGATATGTTTGTTTTTGTTTTGGATCGAGTAAAGGGTTGTGCCTGAATAAGTTCCTTACTGTCCAAACAGCGTGTTCCCGCCAGCCAGCCTGGTCCCAACTGTCCTGTATAGCCCCGACAGTGTGAATCGCCTTCTTATTGTGAAAATGTTTTTTTATTATTATGAAATATTGGCGCTTGATCTGTGTAGTGTGTTCGTGATTAACTGCGCTCGCTTTACAGCCTGATTATCCCCTCTGTCATCACCCACGCGTTGTCTCAGTGAGTAGCTGCCGATAATGGCCAGTGGGGGCAGGAGTTGAAGGTATATGCCAGACATGCAAGTTACTTAAAACAAGTTTCAGTTCAGTTTTGTTTGCCTCTGTTTCTTTTTGGGGAGATAAGAGTGCCCCTTTAATGCTTATATGGGGTGTCTTGATGTGACTGGGAAAGGAAGTTACGTGGCCATCCAGAGCAAACGAGTGACAGAGGATTTGTGGTGGTGTGGTGAGGAAGACTGTGGCAACCACTGAGGGAGGGGGATGCTGGCTGCAAAGGAGCAGTTTGGCAGTGTGGTGTGGAAAGACAGAGGTCATCTTTCAACACACGTGAGTGGAAAAAGGGGAGGTATGTCACTACTTCAGCTGCATTATTCTGTCTATATATGTTTGGGGGGGGCAGATGATTTAGCTAGCCTGAACCTAGAATAGCTTTGGAACAGTGTCCTAATGATGGCAGAGGGCACCCCAGTGGCATTGGGATAAGGTGAGTGCAGCAATAATGATACCCTGCTGTACTAGGCAGACTGTGCCCCCTTCCCAAAAACACACACACACGGCAAATAAAAACCTAACTATCCTCCAAAGTGCTGCACAGATCTTGCCTAGTGCTGTAAAAAAATCTGCAGTTTAAGTTACTGTTGTTGCAGTAAGAATTCAGAGTAAAATTTCCATAGCTTATTCTTATTGTTATTTCAAGTTCAGGCAGTGGGTGAATGCGTTTGTGGATCAAAAATGGGTGTTCTGCTTATGTTGAGTGATTGCGGCATACCCCTTAAAAATATGTACCGCCAATAAATTTTTTTTTTAACAAGCGGTACGGTGTACCCTCAAAACTCATTTTGTACCCCTGAAATATTTTGAGGAGGGTATGCTTTACCCTCTGTAACATAGATGTAGTGGGAACACTGCTCTGCACCAATGCAAATGTCAGTTTTTCATAGGGATACTGTGGAGCTTAGAATAAAGGTGAACATTTTACCAAAGGTGCTCTCCTTTTTTCATATTAATCAGTCTGTAACTTTACCTGAGTTTTTAATAAAGCCTCATTCCAGAGACAGTAGAAACGTCACAACTTGGATGTGAGAAGGGCTTTGCATGTTTACATTCAGTGGATAGAAAACTCAGAACAAACCATTGCTTTCAACTCACGGTGTGGTAAGAAAAGATAGACTTGCAGGGAAAACAGGAGCCAAGTACATTAACCTGTGCCGCCAAGTTTGGGAATGGACTCTGATTGCTTGGGTGGGGTTGAGTGTCTGAAGGAGTGCCTTCTTCCTGTGTGTGTGAGTGACCTTGTTAGCTCTGCCTTTGACTGCCATCAGGTAGAGGTCTGGTGATGGTGCAGGCTGGGGCAGCACGTGTGGGAGGGTCTGCTGGTTTGGTATACTGTATGTGTGCCTCCACATGGCATGCAGCACTGCTTGTCTGCTGGGAACTTGGACCATTAGGAACCCTAGTACCAATTTTGGGGTGTCGTCCTTCCTTCTCTTGGTCTTGCCACAGATCAGAGCTGGGGCAATCCATTGAGGGAACTCTGGTCCGGTAAGTTACAAGGGAGGTGGCTGCCTTTTGGGGGGAGTGGGACCGGGGCTGATAAGGAAAAAAGCATTATAAGAAAAGCGCTTGCAAAGAGAGGTATACTCCTGGTAGAAGTGTGTAAAGCAGCCAGTTGGTGTACAGTACACACATTCATTTCCATTATCGCTGGACTGCCAGACCAGCAAGGATGTCACATACGCACTGAGGTGCATCAGAACCCTTTTTTCCTGAGGAGGTTTAGATTCTGTCTTCCAAAAGTCAGCTATTTGTAAGACATTAGAAATACACTCTCGTTGGTAGAAGAAAAAAACAGTGTCTTTTAGAGGATTTATTTGTGAGTCATGCAAGTACTACCTCCCCTCTAAAACGTAAATAAAGAGTTTTCAGGTCAAATCAAATGTTTTAAAAAATTTTGCTTCAGCATTTTACAAATTAAAATATTGAAGTTTTTACAGTTTGCATATCTAGCATAGGATATTTGAGTTGTGCCTGCTGTCTGCTGCTATAAATATGCCAGAGAAGCGTGACCACACTGCAGAGTTAGAACTTAAAATGTTTTGAAGTTCATCTCTGGGACAACACCTCGGGGCTGAGATGCTGCCTACTGGTATGATTTAAAAATACACTCTCTCCCCTTTTTGGTAAAGTAGTAGTTTTAGACTTTCTTTCTAGGGGCCCATCCCACTTCCAGGAACGTTAATGAAGATTGTGTAGGCATTTAAGCAAGACAGTACATTTCAGGTACAATTACACTTTGTGTCACAAAAACTAATATTTTAGTCTTAATTCCAGGGCGTATGGTCTACACTGCCAGTAAATGAGAAGAAGCTCAATGCTGCATTCAGATCAGCCAGAAGTGTTATCTTAATATTTTCAGTAAGAGAAAGTGGGAAATTTCAGGGTAAGCTATTGCCAAGAAACAATTGAAAGCTTTCTAGTGTTTTCAGTAGAGTGGTTTCTTATGTCTTTATTTCAACTTCTTAGGATTTGCACGGCTTGCATCTGAATCGCATCATGGTGGATCACCCATACATTGGGTACTACCTGCAGGGATGAATGCTAAAATGCTGGGTGGTGTCTTTAAAATTGATTGGATTTGCAGGTAAGTGTTTTGTTTTTCATTTTGTCTTGTATGAGGGCCAGCTGTGTGACTGATTTGTTTTTGTACAGTGCAAACATAGAAATTGAAGTGAGACTGCTAGAAACTAAATCCGTCTTCGAGAGGAAGCTCTTGCAGCAGGTAACACACATAGGACTGTAGCCGGCAGGCGTCAGGACCCCAAGGCAAACTACTTTACAGCAGTACCAGCGGGGACCACCCCGATGTTTGTCGCCCCAGCATCCCCATATGGAATAAGAGGGGCGTCCCCAGCTTGCCTCAGTTCTTTTCCCCCCGTCTACGCACGATCATCGGCTCCACGGCCCGACTCTCACCTGTTCGACCGCTGTTCGTTTATATTGTTCAAACATCGATCGTTTGGCTTCTAGCATTCCTGCATGTCGTCTTCTTCGACCAGGCACACAAACAAGTGCACCTGTAGAAGACAGATTCCCTCCAAGGATGGCCACGTGACCTGTTTGTTCTGTCTAGGCCTGGACCACGACATCCTGTCTTATTCCCACTGTCTGACCTTCCAACAGTTAGACCTGCATCCATCGCCAGAAGTCCCTCCAGGCCTTTCTCGATCAGCAGCAGTTGACAGCCATACAGAGGGGCTCCTCCTCAGAAAAGGAATCATCCCACAAAACTTACGTAAAACATCGCTCTAAGTCCAGGGAGAAACGCAGAGAGGGATAGGAAGAGGGAGACGTTCTATTCAAGGTCGCAATCCTCTGGCTCCCATACCACCTCCAGGTCGGAGTCATTTGGGCCACAATTCCCGGCTTACTCTAGTGAAAGCCCTGACTACCTCCAGTGGTCCAGCCACGAAGGAGAAGACGACGGGGTTCTCTGTGACGCTCCAGCCTATCAAGATCCAGCCTCCTGCTGTGTCTTCTGGATGATCGTTGGACCCAGGTAAAGTCCATTCTGCCCCCCGGTTGGCCTCTGTATGCAGCGCCAACTCCTGGGAGAAGGCAGTTTCCTCAGGTCAGTTGGCAGAGAGATCCAGATCCTCAAGCCAGTCAGCGGGGAGGGTCTCCTCTCTTCCACCAAAACAGGCCGCTAAATTGGCTGAAAAACACCATACTTCATCATCTGGCAGGCGTCACCATGAGAAACTCTCAAAACCCACATCGGACTCTCACCAGCGTAGGTCTGAGGAGGATGCCATAAGTCCGCTTTACTGCCTCCGCCTGCTAAGACACCGTCGCCCCGAGATACTCTCCCCACTTTGACGTCAGGGCAGATGACGCACCGGCGCCAGAAGGACCTGGGTCCGGCGGTCCTGATGCTCATGATACCCCATCATCACCCCCAGTTCGCCCACTGACGCTCGATAAGACTGATGTCTGTACTGGTGCTAGTGCCCCCTACCTTCACTGGACCCAGCTCTGGGTTCCCCGAAAATAAACCTGAGCCAGGTCAAGGACCTTTTCTGTCACTGGTGGGAGACAATTAAGCCAAACATCCTCACCATTGAAACCCTCACCAGCTACGCTGGTTGGGCCAAATCCGGCACTAATCCCAGGCAAGGGTACCCCACCCACGGATGATGTGGCTCTGCACCCCCACTCGGACGAGGATAGGGGCAAGCAACCGACACCTGAAAAGCCATGCAAGAGGGTAGCCAAAAGAAAAAGCCACAGGTCCCGATCAAGGAGCCCCAGTTCTTCTAGCTCCTCGGACAGGCATTGTCACAAGCGCAGGAGGCGACGCTCACCTTCACTCTCCGATGATGACTCTTACAATCCGTTGGGCTCCTTCACCTCGTCCTTAGAGGAAACTCCTTTGGGGGAGCCCGACGATACGCTAAAGTCACCTCCATGCGACCCGTCCTTTATGGAGGTTATGCGGCACATTCAGGCCAACGTGGGATGGGACTCTGAGAGTCTGGACCCTGAGTGTATGAGACTTGCCAAGTACCTAGGGCAAAAGGATCCCAAGTCTGTAATCTTTCCCCCCCATGGTGGACACCTTTGAGGACATCACGCAGGCCACCTGGTGATGCCCTCATTCTTCCATGGCCGTCCCTAAAAAGGCAAACCGCTTATACCGGGCTCCCAAGGACCAATCCTTTTTGGCTGAGCAGCCTGCTGCCAATTTGGTGGTCATCTCATCAGCTCACGACCGTTCACAGAGGCCCAAACATCTGAGCACCCAGCCTCCGGACAGAGTCGAAACAGCTGGATTCCATGAGCAGAAAGGTGTACTTGTCTGCCACCTGCAACATCAGGAGCTTACATTTCCTGACCCATATGGTCCAGTTCCAGAATGCCCTTTGGGAAATGACTGGATATCTTGCAGGGTGTGCCCGACTGCCCCCAAAAGGCAGAACTTGCTAAACTGCTGCAGACTAGTTCAGACATAGGAACGCATGTGCTACCATCTGCAGACACGGCAGTAAGGGTGGCTGCCATGGGTGTTTGTTTACGGCACCATTCCTGGCTCCGTGTATCTGGCTTCGCGCAAGATGTCCAGTCTAACATCCTAGACACACCTTTCAAAGGCTCCGTCCTCTTTGGTGAGGATATGGAGAAAATTATCAACAGATTACAGGACTCCGTTAAGGCCATCCACACCATGCAGTCCATGTACCACCCGAAACAGACAATTTCAGAGGTCTCGTTTTCGTGGCCAAGAGGGTGAAAACCCCATTTCTAGGGACATGGATATGTTGTTCATCCACACTCATTGGCAGTATCCTTGCCGCTTTAAATCTTGCCGGAAGGTCTTCAAGCTTGCTCCTCCCACCCACCCGGGTGGTATAACTCTCGGCTCCGCCCCATGAAGCCAGATCTTCCTTACCGCTTGGAAGCTCAGGTTCTACCTTAACGCTCTCGTTTGTGACTAGTTCCTATTTCTCCGTTTGCGGATTTAAAATAAATTTTGCAAAAGACTTCAGTCTTCTATCCCTCAGCTGCGATGGACAAATCGACTCCAGTTTCGGAGATGCCCATGCGGGCAGAAGATGTCTCGGACGGATCCACACTCCACGTGTGTCTACTGCTTAGGCCTTGAGCACGACCCGCGAGCTGCGACCTGTGCTCATCTTTCTCGGCCCTCGTCCTCGAAGACCGTGCTGCCCGATTGCAACTGGGCCGTCCCGAGCGTTTCCCTCGGTGAAGTCGAGGGAAGCCCGGTTGGCCCGGTGTCCGCGGCGAGCTCGGCGTGACGGATCAGCCTCGGCGGATGGTGCATCCTCGAAGAGGCCGGTAGCGGGCCGTATCTTCTCGGCGCGGCATTTGATCCGCTCTCTCTGGGTTCTTCCTACCGCTTCTTTTAGAGACTTTGTCTGTCCCCTCTCCACTAAAGGAGAAGGGCCTAAATCTGCTGGACCTTATTCTCGGTCCAAAAGAGGGACAGGGTAAGTCCCCTCCGTCGGCGCTCTTGGGGCGGGAAGGTCCCTCTCCCGGGCCGTCGACCGTCGGCTTGATCGACGCTCGGCTTCGGCCACTGGCCTCACGGTGTCCCGTCAGGTCAGTTGACGAGACTCCCACCGATGAAGTCGAGATTTTCTCGACCCATTAGACAGGCTGTCGCCTTTAGCGGAGATTCCCCTCTCCCGGTTCCCCGGGAGGAGTTGAGAATCCGTGGGCCGCCTGTGCCTCGGTTCGGAGCCCCGGATGGACCATCGAGCGAAGAGTGCGGTTCGGCCGACACCTCCCCGCACCGACCTCGGAATTCCGGGACTCTCGGTCTCGGTCTCGGACCTCTTAGCGGTCCAGCCGATCCCACCGTCATAGGCGGTCCGGTCTAAGCACAGCGGTAAGCGGCGTCGCCCGTCGTCCCCGTCCTCACTCCTCCGGATGAGGCTTCGGCGTAAATTCGTCGTACGGACCTTATGTTGCAACAACTCCTCCTGGCGGGGAATAAGCCGGCCCGTCGCTTCGGCCATTAAGTAACTGTCACGGGCAGCCGGACACACCCCTCGACTTATCAAGGAGCCTATACCCAGGCGGTTGTTCGGCCAAAACCAGCTTCCACGATTCGGTGGAACCTCCGCCTCCACAGCCACCAATTGGGGCTCCGACCAAGGATTCTCGATCGGCTAAGGGTCTACCCATCGGCTGTCAGTTACCCTCACTCCCGACCGACCTCGGCAGGTGAAGGGTGGCTCAGGCCAGAGGCAGCTCTTGAGGACTCTTCCGGTCGAAGATGATTCCTCCTTTTTCTCCAGCGACTGGACTTGGGTCTTCAGGAGGGTCAGTCAATGGGCCGATAGCCGTCGTCCTTCCTAGGACTGCTTGGCTCATCTCGGAGTCTACCGGGATGGGCTCGAACCCGTTCCCAAGCGGACCAGGTATCCCCTCACGGAGATTCTGGACCGAGTTCTCCGGCGGAGGCCTTTCCGGTGGCGAGGCCATAGTGGGTCGGCACTGGAGCTTTGGCGCCCTGCTTCCTGCCCTGCGCCTTGACCAGGATGGCCAGGAAGTATCGCGGTCCCCTACCGGTTCCTTGTCGGTTTTGGAACACCCTCTGCTGAGGGGTTGGTTACCGACAGCGTTTTCGGTAGCGCCCGGCTAGCGCCAGGGATGTGGACAAACCTCCTGACAAGGTCCAAGAAATTGGACTATGTACAGGCGAAAAAGTCTCGCTGCGTCCTCTCTCGCGCCTCGTCAGGCCAGTTCGGCCGTCCTCATGGCACATTTTCTCATGCCCTGTTGGGCTCCCTGGAGAGTCATCCCTCATCTTCCCCCGATCTGCAGACTAAGGTTAGCAGGTGCGGGACCAGGGCAAGCAGTGGCCAAACAGCAGCTCCAGACTGCTTTGGATATGGGGACTCATGTGCCAGATCGGTGGCGGCCGCGTGGCTATCGTCGGCGGGCTTGGCTGAGGATATCCACCTTACTCGGATACCCAGCACAAGTTGGCGGATGTTCCCTTTGGGGACTGACCTCTTCGACCCCTGGGGTGGAAGGTCACCTGCAGAGGATCAGAAGTCCAATGCTACCTTGGACTCGGTCTCTTCCAGCTCAGAAGGACAAGGCCGCAAACCACAGCCCTAAGCCCTTTCGGTCCTTCTGTGCCCCAGCGCCGGCCCAGCAACGTCAGGGCCAGCAGGCTCGACGCCTTGGCATCCCAAACCCAAGCACCGGCTTCCTCTAACAGGAGGCAGGAGGAAAGGGCCCAGGAGGTCCCTCGGCGGTCCCTCACCCAAGCCTGCCCAGTGGCGGGCTGAGGGGTGTCAGCCCCATCCCCGTCACTCCCCTGGGTCCCCCGTTGAGGCGGCTCCAGCACTTCCGTTCCGCCTGGTCGCTGTTACCACGGACAGGTGGGTCTTGGAGGTGGTGGGAAGAGCCTGCCTCTGGAGTCGAGCAGGCACCACCCTTCAGGCCGTCGCCCCTCGGGGGCTCAGATCCCCAGCCTCACTGGCGGCTCGTCGAGCCGACGCCTCCTCCTCCAGAAGGAGGTGGTAGAGAGGTGGTGGACCTCCTTCCAGACCCAGGGTTTGTGTCCAAAGTACTTCCTGGTTTCCGAAGCAGACGGGGGCTGGCGCCCCATTTCACAAACCTCCACGACCTAAACAAGTTCCTAAGGTCTCGAACCTTCAGGATGGTCACTCTGGCTCAGATAATACCATCCTTGGAACGCGGCGTGTGGTTCTGCTCTCTGGACTTGCAGGACGCGTTTTTTCACGTCCCTATCCGTCCGTCTCACCAGAGATTCCTTCGCTTCGGCGGAAGGATCCCTCTTCGAGTTCCAAGCCATGCCCTTCGGCTTGTCTCCAGCTCCCAGGGTCTTCACCAAATGCATGGCAGTGGTGACAGCATTCTCTAGTGCGCCGAGGGTCCGGGTGTACCCTTACCTGGACGACTGGCTGATAGCAGCTCCCTCCAGGAAGGGAGGCGGAGTGGTCCAGAGATCTGGCCCTCCAGGTCTGCTCTCAACTGGGCCTCCTTATCAGCGAGCCAAGTCGGAACTCGAGCGAAGCAGGTGATTCTATTCATCGGGCGCAGCTCGACTCTCTTGAGCCAGGCGACTCCCGGCGGACAGGGCGAGGTTCTTTCCTCCTTTGCCCGATCATTTCTGGTTGGGCAATTGCGCCCTGCCGGGACTTCCTCCGCCCTCCTGGGTCTCATGGCGGCCTGCACCAGCGTGGTCGTTGAGCCCGCTGGAACATGCGATCCCCTTCAGTGGGGACTGGCCAGCCAGTGGTCTGCGCTGCGATCCCTTGGACCAGCTTGTGTCGGTGACACAGGGGATGTGGAACGCTCTCCAGTGGTGGACCGTTCCAGATCATTTGCAGGAGGGCATCCCGTTCGTCCGCCCCGAGCCGACGGTCTCTCTATCGACCGATGCCTCTCTGATGGGTTGGGGTGCCCATCTGGGGGAACACCGGGCTCATGGCCTCTGGTCCCCGCGGGAGTCCCGATGCCACATCAACCTGCTGGAGCTCCGAGCGGTCCGCCTAGCTCTCACCGCCTTTGCTCCGTTCCTCCGGGGTCAAGTGGTCCGAGTCCAGACGGACAATACCACGACCATGTACTATCTAAACCGCCAGGGCGGGACGCGCTCCATGCTTCTATGCAAGGAAGCTCTCCGCATTTGGTCATTCGTGCGCAGCCTGGAGGCGGATCTCCTAGCCATTCACGTGGCAGGAGCCTCCAACACCCTGGCCGATGCCCTGAGCCGGATAGGGGCTGCATCCCAGTGGTCTCTCCTGCGGAGGTGAGTACAGCATCTGTTCTCCCTTTGGGGCACACCTCAGGTGGACCTGTTTGCCTCCATGGAGGCAGGCTGAGTCTGTTCCATGCCGCCCCCTCAGCAGGGCTGGCATGCAGGGGATGCCTTCTCGAGGCAATGGACCCGGGCCTCTTCGCCTTTCCCCATTTCCCTTGATCCACAAGGTGCTTCTCAAGGCGAGGAGGGACAAGGCGCAGGTGATTCTGATAGCCCCAGACTGGCCTCGCCAGTTCTGGTACCAGATCTCCTCAGTCTCAGCTCCAGGACTCCGCCAGCTTCCAGCTCGCCGGACCTGCTCTCAGTCAATCAGGGAAGGTGTTCCATCCGGACCTTCAATCCCTGCACCTGCGCCTGGTTCCTGGAGCGGCTAGAGTTCCAGGCCTTGGGTCTTTCCGACGAGGTCCTCAATGTAGTTGAGGCGTCCCGTAAGAGTCGACCAGAAAATGCTATGCCTTCAAATGGAAAAGGTTTTCCATTTGGTGTCAGAACAAGGGCTTGGACCCTTCCTCCTGTTCCTTGGCAAGCATCTTGGACTATTTATGGTCCCTTTCTAGTCAAGGCTTAGGTCGGCGACCCTAAGGTTGACCTGGCAGCCATCTCTGCTTACGAGCGGGCCGGGAAGCAGTCGATGGCATGAAGGAAGAGTGGTCTGGCGCTTTTCAAGGCCTTGATCACATTCCCCTCAGTCGTGAACCCCCACCTCCATTAGGATCTACTGCTGGTACTGGCAAAGCTCATGGGCAAACCATTCGAACCTATGCACAGGTGTGCTCTCTCTCACCTGTCGTGGAAGACCGCCTTCTTGGTGGCTATCCGTCAGCCAGAAGGATGGGGAGAGCTCAGGCGCTTTCCATCGAGTCTCCTTACCTGGTCTTCCACAGGGACAAGGTTGTCCTCCCCACCGAAATTCCTTCCGAAGGTGGTGTCTGAGTTTCACCTTAACCAGGTGTTGACTCTGCGGTGTTCTACCCCAATCCACCTCGGAGGCGAATATAGGCTCCATACTCTGGACCCTAGAAGGGCTCGCTTATTATAGGCGAGCGACAGAAGGAAATTGGGAGAGGTTCGCCAGCTGTTTGTCACCTACGCTGAAGCCGCATCTGGCAGACCTGCAGCCAAGCGGACGATAAGCAGGTGGGTAACCTCCTGCATAGATCTCTGCTATAAGTTGGCGGGCATGGAGCCTCCCAGAGGGATAAGAGCTCATTCTACCCGCCATACTGCTGCATGATGGCTGCTTCAGGGACGTCCCTATCCAGGAAATCTGCAGGGCTGCTACCTGGAAGTCAGCAAACACCTTCATTACCCACTACCACATCGACCTTGAGTCACCGGGATGCTGGTTTTGGGGCCTCGGTTCTCAGTCTCTTTCCCAAGTAAGTATATGGGGTGTGCGTCTTGCCTCCCTCCTCCCGGAGAACTGCTAGGAGTCTGCCAGTGAGTGTGGATGAACAACATATCCATGTCCCTAGAAATACAGGTTACTCACCTGTAACAGGAGTTCTAGAATGGTATATGTTCATCCTCCGACCCACCCGACCTCCCCGGCTTCGACGCACAACCTGAGCTTCCAGCGGGCCAGATCTGGCGTCATGGGGCGGAGCCGAGAGTTATACCACCCGGGTGGGTGGGAGGAGCAAGCTTGAAGACCTTCCGGCAAGATTTAAAGCGGCAAGGATACTGCCAATGAGTGTGGATGAACAACATATACCATTCCTAGAACTCCTGTTACAGGTGAGTAACCTGTATTTTCAGCAGCCTCAAACTCAATGGGGAGGCTTCTGTCAGAGAGGAGGCCCGAGGGGATTCTCGGGCTCCACCTCTCGCCAGACTAAACCAGCCAATGCCACCTTCCCTCTCCTTCCAACAGCATGACTTTCAGAGCAGCCCACATCTCCACGATGTCTTGTCGGGAGAGAAGGTTGGAGGTTGTTTCTTTCTCTATCGGGATGCCTGGAGACAAGTGACCTCCGACCAGTGGTTGTTCTGACTCATACAGCACGGGCACTCTATAGAGTCCGTAGACATTCCTCCGGACAGGCTCCCACCATGTCACCCTGTAGGACATGCAGGCTTCATTCATCAAGAGATACAGGCCCTGCTTTCCAAAAAGGCCATAGAACCAATTCCCCCAAGTGAGAGGGGCACTGGGTTCTATTCTCACTTCTTCCTGGTCCCAAAGAAGTCAGGAGACTTGAGGCCCATCCTTGACCTTAGCGACCTCAGTCGGTCGGTCGAGTACAAGCGCTTCAGGATGGTTACCCTTCAGAGCCTGTTCCCCATGGTCCATCAGGGAGACTGGATAGCGTCTCTGGATATGCTGGATGCCTACCTTCATGTCTTGATAGCCAAACGTTACAGGAAATACCTCTGGTTCGCTTTCCAGGGCAGGCATTTCCAGTTCAGGGCATTACCCTTCGGCCTCTCATTGGCTCCGAGAGTGTTCACGAAGTGCCTGGCAGTGGTAGCCGCAGCGCTTCGGAGAAGGGGACACTGTGTTTCCATACCTGGACAATTGGCTCTTTCTGGCCCAGTCCAGAGAACACCTTCAGAGTGCCATTCAGGATACTTACACTCTTATTTCGGAGCCTGGGGATCACCGTCAACTCAGCAAAGTCGTCCCTGATCCCTTCACAGCTCCTGCCATTCATAAGGGCCCTCCTAGACATGGTCAAGGAGGGCTTTTTGCCACAGGACAGGGCAGGCGCATTCGAATCTAGCAAGGCAGATCTAGTCAGCCTTCACCGTGCCAGCCAGACTTCTGCTCGGTTGTTGGGCCACATTGCGGCATCCATTGTCACAGTCCCTTTCGCAAGACTCCGGATGAGGACAATCCAGTGGACCCTTCAGGTCCAATGTGACCAAAGGTGGGACAACCTGGACCTGCCAGTCTCTGTCTCAGGACCAGTTTGCTCAGAACTACTCTGGTGGATGATGTCACCCGCCTTGTGGAAAGGGACTCCCTTTCAGAAGGAAGTTCCTGACCAGGTCGTTACCATGGATGCTTCAAATCTGGGATAGGGTGCGCACCTAGGCGTACACAAAACACAGGGATCCTGGTCCTTGACCGAGGAGTCCCTCCATATCAACGTCCTAGAGATGAGAGCTGTTCTGTATGCCCTCCAAGCTTTGGACATGGTGCTAAAGCCAGGACACCACCTCGTTCAGACGGACATGTCAGTGTTTTTTTACCTCAACCAGTAAGGAGGCACACTCTTAGCCTGTGTGCAGGGAAGCTGTGAGGGTGTGGGATCGGGCCATAGCCCGCTGGATAACTGTCTCAGTGGTCCACATCCCCGGTGTTCAAAACACACTAGCAGATGCCCTCAACAGAATAAGGTTGAGAGCGCACAAATGGTCAGTTCTCCAGTCAGTGGTCGATGACCTATTCGCCACGTGGAGGACACCAGAATTGGACCTTTTCACTTCTACCACCAGTGCAAAGCTGCCCAGTTTTGCTCGCTAGATCCCAAGCCTGGTGCATCCTGGCAGAATGCATTGTCCCTGTCCTGGAAGGGAGATTCCTGTACACCTTGCCCCTTTTCTGCTCCTTCGAGAGTTCTTCTCAAGGCGCAGATGGAGGGACAGCTATGATCCTCATAGCCCGCTGTTGCTCTGTGAAATTTGATTTCCACTGTTGCAACAATTGGCTGTAGCTCTACCAGTCTCACTTCCCCATGGCACTCACTCACTCTCTCAGGACAGCCGGGACCTTGGTTCATCTGAACTTACGATCCCTGCATCTTCACGCATGGCTCCTGAAGGCGTAGTCAAACTTAGCTTTGGAGTTTTGGACAAGGCCGCCAAAGTCCTGGTGAAGGCTAGAAAACCCTCCATGAGAGCTCACTCGCCACATAGTGGAAGAGGTTCTGTCTTTGGGCCATGGCATCATCTGGATCCCTGGCCTGTCCGGTTAACATCATGCTGGAATACCTGTTATCCCTGTCAGAGTCGGATTGAATTACTCCTCCATAAAGGTACACCCAGCTGCCTTTTCTACCTACACACCCCTGTTTAGGGCAGAGCGGTGGCTCAATTAGAGGTGACCTGCACTTTTCTCAGAGGTATCGCCACATAAGCCCCCATTCGGGATCCTTTGTTAGATTTTGCAGAAGCTGACCCTCCCCGTTTGAACCTCCATGGATTGTGAGCTGCATTTCCTTTCCTGGAAAACGTTATTTTTATGTATTTTTCTTTTTCTCCCCTCTTGCCTCACAATCTACCACTCCTTCGGGCTGCCTAGATCCTACATCCGTTCTGAGCCCTCCAGCTTCACACTTGGCCGACCCTGGGTAATCCGGATGTTATCCTTCACTGGGCGGGTCCCCTCCCAGGGGAAGGCACCAGGGGCTTCAAACAACATGAAGTCTTGCTGTATTCTGACAGTAGCAGTGAGTCCCAACCTTCGAATGTTTGCTCCCAAACAGAGAGTTGCCCACAACAGGGAAATCCATGGCCTTAGTCTGGGTATCCTGTAGACAGGCTAGTACATCTGAGCCAAGCCATTCTATGGAGAGTCACAGATGTAGCCATGACTCTGGATGATACATCATTAGAGTCCACTGCGGCATGGAATTGCACCTTGGATGCCTCATTATCATCAGGTGCCACCTGCTCCAGCTCTTCTGGCAGCTGGCCAGGAACCTGCTTTGCTAGAGCTAAAACAGTATCCCATCTGGATTTTTGATATCTAGCAACATAAGCCATATAATTAGCCTGTCTGAGTCCTAAGGAAGCTACCATGTACTGTTTCTTTGTCATGGCATCTATCTTTCTGGAGTCCCTGTCAGGGGTGAGAGGCTAAGGGAACATTTGCCTTGTCACAGGCTGCAGCCTGCACCACCCCCATGTGGCTGCATTGTTGTGTAAGGAACCCAGATCAGAGCCTGATAATGCATACCTTTGTCCATTCTTTTATCAACAGGAGGTATGGTGTGAGAGCTTTAAAATCTTTACTGTCTGTTTCCAAAAAGATTTATGCAGAGGAATAGACAGTCTCCTAGACTCTGGGATATCCATCATTTCTACAAAATCAGGCTCCTTCTGATCATCCACAGCATCCTCCATAGGGAGCTGGAGGGTTTCAGCCACTTTATAAAACATGAAGTGAGAAGGGGACTCAGAAAGCCTAGGGGGAGACACTCCTGAAGGTCTGTCTGGAGAGATGTCCAGTTCAATGGGCACGTCCAGACTTCAAAACCACATTCACTCTCCCTCTTCCCCCTCCTCTGGTTCATAAAATTCCCTTAAATAATACTCCTGAACCGGAGGAACCGACCGAACCGAGCGCTTACCTGATTATGCCGGTTTGGTCGGAACTGGGGAGACTGAACAATTTTTATTGCTTTAGCTATTTCTTCAGCGGTTGGAGAGGAAGTTTTGACTCCACACCAGCTGATTTTCTAGATTTCTTTGTTGAAACCGACTCCTCAGAGTCGACTCTCCTTTTGCCCGAGGAAGTATCGCCCTGGTCAGAGGGCACTCCCTCCGGTTCGCTGAAACCGAACCGGGCTGGCCATCCGGGTCAGCGGACTTTATGGCCTCCCGTTCCCTGAGTCTACCAACTCTCTTATCCCGGGTAGCTGCAGGAAAACCCATGCAAATCTGGCAGTCTGAACTGAGGTGGTCAAACCCCAGACAATAAACACATGTGGTGTGGGTGAGCCTTGGCAAAGGCTTCCCACATACAACACAGATGCTGAAACCCAGTGGGCCGTGTTTTCTTTTGGGTTTCTCAGACATAGTGCCAGCCTAACCAAAAACTTGCCCTTTTACGCAATCTGCCAAGTAAGACTCCCTTTATCGGGTTCCCAACCGTAACATGGGTCAGGAAAAACCGAAATTAAATCCGCTTTTTAGAACCAATAAGAACCGGAACCGCACTTCTAAAAGACTGTAATGTAATAGAGTAACTCGACGGTTCAAACCAACCGATAAAATGTTTCCAAGTTCCACACAGAAAATAAATGTAAAACCTATCTAGTACTTACAATACCACAGACAGAGCTTGAACTGACCGGTTCGGTTTAATTTCAGTTAAAACCGAAAACTTTTATACTTTAACCGACAAAATGAACCGGCAGAAGGAGGAATCTCCGGAGCGACTGTTCAGTGAGGTGGAGTAAAGAATCTGACAGTTTAAGTTTGAAGAACAACAGATAGAATTTTCAACCGAGCTCGAGTTTCCAAGTTCCATGCCTGGATGGACTTTAACTCTTTCACCTCTGGAGCAGTTCTAAGGCTGGGACAAACCGATATGTCATAATATAGCAAGACTTCATGTTGTTTGAACACCTGGAGAGCGCAGAGCACTGCTCTCGCCTCTAGGACGTTGATGTGTGAATGTTCCTCTTGTGGGGACCATCTCCCTTGAGTTCGATGGTCTCCCCAACCTTGACTCGAGGCATCGGTTGTGAGGGTCATGGAAAGAGACGGGGGAATGGAAAGGGGCCCCCTCAAGGAGAGACTGGATGGCTCCTGCCACCAGAGGAGATCCCTCTTCATGCTGCTGGATATCGGGACCCTGTGGTCCATGTCGTCCAAGTGCTGGTCCCACTGGACTCTGAGGGTCCACTGGGTCACCCTCATATGCAGTCTGGCCAAAGGAACTGTGGGTATGGCAGCAGTCATCAGACCAAACAGGCGGAGGACAAAGCATGCTATGGTCCAGTGAGAGTTGGACACAGACAAAGCTGGCTGAATCAGAGTATCTGCCCTGTCCCGAGGTAAAAAGGCCCTGCCCTGGACCGTATCCAGCACCGCTCCAATGAATTGGAGGCACTGAGAGGGAGAGAGTTGAAACTTGGGATAGTTCACAGTGATTCCAAGCCGGGAAAAGAGGTCCAGGATGGTGGAGAGTGCCTCCATCACACTGTCCTGAGACCCTAAGACGGGGCCGACAGCAGCCAGTCTTTCAGGTATGGGAACACACAAATCCCCCTGCGGCACAGGGCCACTGCTACCACCGCCAGGCACTTCGTATAAACCAGAGGTGCTGAAGAGAGGCCAAAAGGAAGGGCCCTGAAATGATGGTGGTTCTCCTGAAAGGTGAACCGAAGGAAACAGCGGTGGGCCTAAAGGATGAGGATATGCAGGTAAGCACCCTGCATGTCCAGCAAGCACAGCCATTGGTTCTGTTGAAGCAGGAGTAAATGTCCCTGGAGGGAAAGCATGTGGAACCTCTTGTATTCTTAAAAAAAAAAAAAAGAGGGTGAGCAGGTTGAGATCCACGACGGGCCTCAGACAGCTTGTCTTTTTGGGCACCAGGAATAAATGGGAGTAATACTCCCTTCCTACTTGCCCTGGAGAAAACGGCTCTATGGCCGATTTGTCTAACAGCCTGGATTTCCTGCTGAATGAGAATCAAGTGACCTGACGGGTAGTGAGATCTGCCTAGGAACTCGACTGAGTGCCCTCTTGCGATGAGACTGAAGGACCCAAACATCGACGGTTACCGCCTCCCACCTATCCAGGTGGAGAGGCGACCCCCGGACTCCTCTGAGAAGACGGAGGGGGTCCCATCAAGTCAGGAGGCGGAGCGGAGGGCCCCTCTGCTGCCTCTAGCGGTCTTCTGGGGTTTTGCCTGAGGGGTCTGGGCGCCAGAACCAGTGGCACAGCATTTACCCTAGCATCTGTTCTGGTTCTATCTGTTCCATCTCTTTTAGGGGCGATGAAAAGGCTGCTTGGGTTTTTGTCCTGAGCGATACATGGAGGGGACATCCCACAGGGATTTGCCGCTCTCCTGTAGTTCGGTTATTATATCTTTTGCGTCGCCTCCAAACAGGATGGAACCCCTGAAAGGGGCATCAAGTAGAGTGGTCTGGACGTCTTGCACCAGTCCCGCAAGACGGAGCCATGCCAGACATCTCAAGCAAACTCCCGAAGCTGTGCATCGGGCCACCGAATCTACTGAATCATAGGTAGTATGCAATGCGTGGCAGCAAGAAGATTTGTTAAGTCTTACCTTGTCCATCTGCAAATTTCCAAGTTCCTCATCTGGAACAGACAATCTCTTTCTCCAAGTCAGTTACAGCCAACTTCTGGGAAGAGATCATGTGGGCCACATAATTAAAAGACTGGATAGCGTAGGAGGAAGCGAGACCTATGCCATACTGGTCTATCTGCTTGGACTCTTTGTCTGGAGGTGAGGCACTCAAGATGTTTAGGTTGAGCTGACCTATCGTGGGCTGCTGTGATAACAACAGAGTCGGCCTTGGGTTGGCTGGTAAGGTGGCTAGCCCCTTCCGGGGGATGATGGGTCCTGCCTGTCTTTTTAGAGTCTGCAGGAATGGAGGATGGTTGTTGCCAGATTGTGGACGTTAGGTCCTTATGCGGTCCCGTCCAAGGTGGGATGAGTAGGGGATCTGCACTGGTTAAGTCTAGGTGCTCAGCTAGCCTCTTCCTTTTTGGATCCATCTCCTGGGATGCCCAACCGCAAGCCTGTTGGATGGATCTGAGAAGTTCCTCAAAAGATGGGGCCTCCGGCAGAGATTTGAGAGACTCCTTAGCTTGAGGTTCCATTGGGGAATGAGGCTCGGAATGAATTTCAGAGTTAGAGTCATTGTCTGAATCTGAAGATTCCGGTCTGCTGGGCACAGAAATATCTGGGACTTCCTCCGTAACCCTAACACCCGACAGGGCCCCTGCTGGGCACCTGCCAGAGTCCCTGTCCGACGACCGATGGTCGACCAGGGATGGGCTCCTAGGAATTACCCTATGGGTCGGGGTAGAAACCACGGCTGGATGGGGTGCCCCAGCTCTTGCAGGAGCTGCAATCTGGTGTCCTGCAACCAGGCTGGAAGAGACTTGTGAGGTTCCAGCTGAGGAGGCGGCCAGGGTGAGTGTGTGTGTGTGTGTGTGTGTTTGTGTAGGAGGCTGGTAGCCTGGGAACCCCGAGTGAGAATATGGGGGGCAACCAGGAGTCTGGTATCAATAAGGGTAGTGATGATGGTACCACTGTTACACATGGCACGGCGTCAGCGCCTGAGCCAGGTAACCGGGCGACGGCCCACCTGGCGCCGGATAATAGGGGAACTGTGGCAGCAGGTAGCCGGGATTGAGCCTGCAGGGCCAGATGGCGGAGGGTCCGAGGAACCGCTGGGAGCATGATGATCTGTCAGCAAGCCTGGGGTCCCCGCTGGACTCCCCAAAGGGCCAGGTGGGAGCGCCGGCGTCGGACCGCTAAATTCAGAGGCCATTCCAGAGTCTAGAGGGATATAGGCAGGAGGGAGGCCTGGCGTCGGGGTCTAAGAGGCCCTGACGTTTGATCTGAGGCCGTAGAGGGGAAGGGGAACAAACACCCCATCGGACGGGTCCGCTTGGTGAAACCTGGACAGGATACACGACGGAAGGGAAGGAATCCCCTGGCTAGAAATATTCGTGTCAAATGAGAGGTTGGGCTGGGTCAGTGAGTCCTGGGAAGGAGAGGTGCCTGGAAGCTTGCTCTGCGCGACGTCAGGTAGCAGAGTCAGGCCCAAGGGGAGAGCTTCAGCCGAGCGGTCGTTGGACAGGCTAGCGACTGACTGATTGGCCTCGACTGAGCAGACGTCGGAGGCGGCATCCAACTCATCAGTTGCAGTCAGGCAGACAGCAGAGGAGCTGGAGTCCAGCTTACCGACTGAGGACGTACACCAGGTGGAGCCGGAGGGTGATTGATTGGCCTGAGAGCTGTCGACAAGCCCGACAGTAGAGTCCTCCTGGGAGGAACACCCCTGTTGCTAGTGACCAAGGTGGGAGGGGGAGAGTCGGTGACCTATCTGCCGGAGCGGACGGTGACTGTGGAGAAGGAGTACTCACCGAGGTGGACGCCCCACCTGAAGTAGCATTGACTGTCTGGAGATGCTAAGTAGAAGGGGACCGGTCCCAGTGCTTCTTTTTCTTGCGCTCTGAGGTGGGTGAGGATGAACATTCCTGCAGCTCCTTTGCCATCCATGCAACGCATTTTTTCAAAAGGCGGGCATTGAGGGCCTTCTGGTGCTTGACGCGCGTGGCCTGGTTGAAGGACTGGCAGATGTCATAGTCAACCCGATGTTTTGGGCCTAAGCAAAGGACGAGCGGGAGTGATAGTCACTGTGCAGAATCTGAGGGCCACACTGTGAGTCACTTTAGATTTCTTGAAGACATGCATTAACTATAGAAAAGAACTTGGAAAAAGAACAGAAATACTTGTAAAATGGCAGTTGACATATATGACTGCGGAAAAGAATTTGAGGGCAGTTGTGGGGACCACCCCTATATACTATCAAGCAGACGTCCCGCCATGGATTGCTCGCTAGAAGTTTGCCGTCCAGTCTTGACACCAGGGGGTGTAGTCCGATCAGTGAAGACCTACTGCAGGAACCCTCTCAAAATAAGATCTACGGTTACAGGTGAGTAAATACAGGTTACTCACCTGTAACAGGAGTTCTAGGAATGGTATATGTTGTTCATCCACACTTATTGGCAGGTTCCTTGCCGCTTTAAATCTTGCCGGAAGGTCTTCAAGCAGGCTCCTCCACCCATCTGGGTGGTAAACTCCTCGCTTGCCCCATGACGCCAGATCTGCCCGCTGGAAGCCTGTAGTGCGTGGGCTGGGGAGGTCGGAATATGTGGATGAACATCATATACCATTCCTAGAACTCCTGTTACAGGTGAGTAACCTGTATTTCTAGGGACATGGATATGTTGTTCATCCACACTATTGGCAGACTCCTAGCAGTTCTCCGGGAGGGGGAGGCAAGACACCCACTACTTAGGGAATAAAGACTGAGAACTGAGGCCCCAAAACCAGCATCCCGGCGTGACTCAAGGTCGATGTGGTAATGGGTAATATGTGTGCTGACTTCCAGGTAGCAGCCCTGCAGATTTCCTGGATAGGGACGTCCCTGGAAGCAGCCACCGATGCAGCAGTATGGCGGTAGAATAAGCTCTTATCCCTTGGGAGGCTCCATGCCCGCCAACTTATAGCAGCGATCTATGCAGGAGGTGACCCACCTGCCTATCATCCACTTGGCTGCAGGTCTGCCAGATGCGGCTTCAGCGTACGTGACAAACAGCTGGCGAACCTCTCCCTGAATTTCAGCCGTGCGCTCCTTATACTAAGCGAGCGCCCTTCTAGGGTCCAGAGTATGGAGCCTATATTCGGCCTCCGAGGTGTGACTGGGGTAGAACACCGGCAGAGTCAGCACCTGGTTAAGGTGAAACTCCGACACCACCTTCGGAAGGAATTTCGGTGGGGGCGAAGGACAACCTTGTCCCTGTGGAAGACCAGGTAAGGAGACTCGATGCAAAGTGCCTGGAGCTCTCCCATCCTTCTGGCTGACGTGATAGCCACCAAGAAGGCGGTTCTTCCACGACAGGTGAGAGAGATCACACCTGTGCATTGGTTCAATGGCTTGCCCATGAGCTTTGCCAGTACCAGCAGTAAATCCACGGAGGTGGAGGTTCTCGCATCGAGGGGAAATGTGATCAAGGCCTTTGAAAAGCCGCCTGACCACCTTTCCATTCACCGACTGCCCCGCCCGCGCCTGCAAGCAGAGATGGCTGCCAGGTGCACCTTTAGGTCGTCGACCCAAGCCCTTGACTAGAAAGGGACCATAAATAGTCCAAAATGCTTGCCACAGAACAGGAGGAAGGGTCCAAGCCCTTGCCCTGACACCAAATGGAGAATCTCTTCCATTTGAAGGCATAGCATTTTCTGGTCGACTTACGTGGAGCCAACAACATTGAGGACCTCGTCGGTAAGACCCAAGGCCTGGAACTCTAGCCGCTCAGGAACCAGGCCGTCAGGTGCACGAGTTGAAGGTCCGGATGGAACACCTTCCCCTGATTGACTGAGAGCAGGTCCGGGCGAGCTGGAAGCTGCCTCGGGAGCCTGGAGCTGAGGCTGAGGAGATCTGGGTACCAGAACTGGCGGGGCCAGTCTGGGGCTATCAGGATCACCTGCGCCTTGTCCCTCCTTGCTTTGAGAAGCACCTTGTGAATCAAGGGAAATGGGGGAAAGGCATAGAAGAGGCCAGGGGTCCACAGCCTCGAGAAGGCATCCCCCTGCAGCGAGCCCTGCTGAGGGGGGCGGGCATGAAACAGCCTCAGCTTTGCGTTCTACCTGGAGGCAAACAGGTCCACCTGAGGTGTGCCCCAGTGGGAGAACAGATCTTGTACTACCTCCAGCAGGAGAGACCACTCGTGAGATGCAGCCCCTATCCGCCCAGGGCATCGGCCAGGTGTTGGAGGCTCCTGCCACATGAATGGCTAGGAGATCCGCTCCAGGCTGCGCACGAGTGACCAAATGCGGAGAGCTTCCTTGCATAGAAGCATGGAGTGCGTCCCGCCCTGGCGGTTCAGGTAGTACAATGTCGTGGTATTATCCGTCTGAACTCGGACCACTTGACCCCGGAGAAACGGAGCAAAGGCGGTGAGAGCTAGGTGGACCGCTCGGAGCTCCAGCAGGTTGATGTGGCATCGGGACTCCCGCGGGGACCAGAGGCCGTGCACTCGGTGTTCCCCCAGATGGGCACCCCAACCCATCAGAGAGGCATCGGTCGATAGAGAGACCGTCGGCTCGGGGCGGACAAACGGGATGCCCTCCTGCAGATGGAATGGAACGGTCCACCACTGGAGAGCATTCCACATCTCCTGGGTCACTATCACTAGCTGATCCACAGGATCGCAGCGTTGTGACC
This sequence comes from Neoceratodus forsteri, assembly GCA_016271365.2. Classification (NCBI taxonomy): domain Eukaryota; kingdom Metazoa; phylum Chordata; order Ceratodontiformes; family Ceratodontidae; genus Neoceratodus; species Neoceratodus forsteri. Next base: position 1,279,730,861 of record CM057453.1, read on the forward strand.
ACTGGCTGGCCAGTCCCCACTGAAGGGGGCGCATGTGCCAGCGGGCCCAACGGACCACGCTGGTACAGGCCACCATGAGACCCAGAAGGCGCAGGAAGTCCCGGAGGATGCCATTGCCCAACCAGAAATGATTGGGCAAAGGAAGTAAGAACTGACCTGTCCGCCGAGCCGCCTCTGGCTCAAGAGAGTCTTAGCTCTGCCCCGATGAACAGGATCACCTGCTTCGCTCGAGTTCCGACTTGGCCTCGCTGATGAGAAGGCCAACTTGAGAGCAAACCTGAGGGCCAGATCTCTGGACCGCTCCACCTCCGCCTGAGGAGCGCTGCTATCAGCCAATCGCCCAGGTAAGGGTGCACCCAGACCCTCGGCCGCTAGAGGAATGCTGTCACCACTGCCATGCATTTGGTGAAGACCCTGAGCTGGAGATAAGCCAAGGGCATGGCTCGGAACTCAAGAGGATTCTCCGCCAAAGTGGAGGAATCTCCGATGTGACGGACAGGGACGGAAAGAACGTGTCCTGTAGGTCCAGAGAGCAGAACCACACGCCGTGTTCCAGAGATGGCATTATCTGCGCCCAGAGTGACCATCCTGAAGGTTCGAGACCAGAGGGAACTTGTTTAGGGTCGTAGGTCGAGAATGGGCGCCAGCCCCTATCCGCTTCGGAACCAGGAAATACCTGGACATGAACCCCGGGTCTGAAGGGGATCCTCCACTCGTGATCACCTCCTTTTTGAGGAGAGCAGGCCGGCTCGGCGAGCCAGCCAGTAAGGCTGCGGACCCCGAGGCCCCCGGAGGTGCCACGGCTCTGAAGGGCGCAGACCTGCTCGACTCCAGAGGTAGGCCTTTCCCACCACCTCTAGTACCCACCTGTCCGTGGTAACAGCGACCAGGCGGAAAGGAAGTGTCTGAGCAGCCTTCCTCAGGGGAACCAGGGTGAGGTGACAGAGATGGGGGCGACACCCCTCAGCCCGCCACTGGGCAGGCTTGAGGAGGACCGCCGAGGGACCTCCTGGGCCTTATCTCCTGCTTCCTGTTGGAGGAAGCCGACGGCTTGGTTTGGGATACCAAGGTCGAGCCTGCTGGCCCCTGACGTTGCTGGGTCAGGCGCCAGAAGCACAGAAGGACGAAAGGGCTTAGGGCTGTGGCTTGGCGGCCTTTGTCCTTCTGGAGCGGAAGAGACCGAGTCCAAGGTAGCACTGGACTCTTCGATCCTCTGCAGGTGACCTTCCACCCCAGGGCCGAAGAGGTCAGTCCCCAAAAAGGGAACATCCGCCAACTTGTGCTGGGTATCCGAGGTAAAGGTGGATATCCTCAGCCAAGCCCGACGACGCATGGCCACTGCGGCCGCCACAGACCTGGCACATGAGTCCCCGATGTCTAACACAGTCTGGAGCTGCTGTTTGACCACTGCCCTGGTCCCGCACCTGCCTGACCGTAGTCTGCAGATCTGCGGGAAGATGAGGGACAACCTCATCCAGGGAGCCCAACAGGGCGTGAGAAAAATGTGCCAATGAGGACGGCCGAACTGGCCTGACGGAGGCCGAGAGGACGAAAGCATAGACTTTTCGCACGCATAATCCAATTTCTGGATTCCTTGGGAGGTTTGTCCATATCCTGGCGCTGCCGCACGCGGAAAACGCTGTCGGTAACCAACCCCTCGCCGAGGGTGTTCAAAACGGACAGGGAACCGGTTAGATCCGCGATACTTCCTGGCCAACCTGGCCGGGCAGGCGAGGGCAGGAAGCAGGACGCTGCCAAAGTTCCAAGGCAGGACTCACTATGGCTTCGGCCAGTGAAAAGCCTCCTCGAGGAGAACCTGGTCCAGAATTTCCGTGAGGGGATACTGGCCCGTTAGAACGGGTTCGAAGCTTCATCCTGGTGGACTCCGAGATGAGTCAAGCAACCTCTAAGAAGGACGTAAGGGCTATCGTCCATTGACTGCCCTTCCCGAGGACTCCAAGTCCATGCGCTTGGAGAAGAGGGAGGAACTATCATCGGACTCAGAAGAGTCCTCAAAGAGCTGCTCTGGCCTGAGCCACCTCCACCTGCCGAGGTTTATCGGGAGTGAGGGTGACAGACAGCCTCATGGGGCAAACCCAAAGCCACCGAGATTTTTGGTCGGAGCCCCAACTAATGGCTGTGGAGGAGAAGGTTCCACAAGAATCGGTGGGCAGTTGGAATTGGTCAACAACCGCCTGAGAACAGGCTCTCGACTACAACAGGGGTTGTTTCGCTGCTCCGTGACAGCCACTTAATGGTCAGGGAAGACCACTGTCGGCTTATTCTCGTCAAAAGGAGCTGTTGCCACATAAGTTCCCCTGCATTCGACGCACTTGCACCGAAGCCTCCCCGTCCGAAGAGGAAGAGTGGCGGCGCCGCTTGCCGCGGTGCCGAGGACCGACTATATGGGCGGTGGATCGCTGACCGCAAGGATGTCCGAGACGGAGACCGAGAGGTCTCGACTAGGCGAGGAAGGCGAGGAGAAGTGTCGGAATCGGCACCTCGCTCGGACGATCCCACCAAGGCTCCGGAATCGCGAGGCACAGACGAGCCGACGGATCCTCAATCCCCACCGGGGAAATCCAGGGAGAGGATTCTCAGCTTCTCCAGTCGGCAACCCGCTCAACGGGTCGAAAAATCTCGATCAAGGCCGGGACGGAGTTCGGCCAACTGGCCTGATGGGACACCGTGAAGCCAGTGGCCGAGCTGAGGGGTCGAATCAAGCTTCCACTGCTCGACAAGTGAGTGGGATCTTTCCGCCTCCCAAGAGCGCCGACGGAGAGATTACTTTTGCTCTTTTGGACCTGGAAAAGGTCCTGAGTTAGTTGGACCCTCACCCTTGGTCGAGAGGGTCAGACAAAGCTCTCAAAAGAAGCCGAGTACGAGGCACCAAGAGAGAGCGGACAAATGCCGCAGCCGAGGTAGAAGGCCCGCACACGCTTCCTCTCTTCGAGGGCGATCATCTGCTCTAGCTTGATCCTCCGAAAAGGCTGCCGCTGTCAGTGACAACCGCCAATTGGGCCTCTTTAGATTTCACCAGTGGAATTCTTCTCGGGCGCCCAGTTGTAATCGGGCAGCACGGTCTCAAGGACGAGGCCAGTAGGAAGAGCACAAGTCGCAGGCCCGGTGAATGTGCTCAAGGCCCAGGCAGTAGACACACGTGGAGTGCGGATCCGCCCTAGACATCTTCTTCTTCGCAAGGGCACCTCCGAAACCGGGGTCGATTTGTCCATCGTAGCCGCGTAGGAGAAGACCGGAATCTTTTAGCAAAACTTTTGATTTCGAACTTAAGAATTAGAGACCAGTCAAACGCAGCTGCTAAGGAGGGAACCTGAGCTTCCAAGCGGTAAGGAAGATCTGCCGTCGAGGCGGAGCGAGTGTTTTACCACCCGGGTGGGTGGGAGGAGCCAGCTTGAAGACCTTCAGGCAAGATTTAAAGCAGCAAGGAACCTGCCAATAAGTGTGGATGAACAACATATCCATGTCCCTAGAACTATTCTTCTAGTGGCATGAATATGGTTCACTTCTCCACACTCTGGCAAATTCCCAGCAGTTCTCTGGGAGGAGAGGGAAAGGTGTGCACCCATACTTGGCAAACAGAGATTGAGAACAGAGTACCGTGAAAATGGAAATTACGTGACTCACTGTAATTCTTGATCTTCTTGGGCAAAGTCTCCACCACTCACCCTATACTTATGGGACTTTCGTGGAGGCGCTTAGGACCCAGCGGAGCAAACATTTTGTAGGAGAGCCAGCACCAGAGATGGAGCTGCAGAGATGTCGCCACGAGCCTCAGCTCGGTGGCAATGACTATCTTAAGGCCGACCTCTCAAACGCCCTCAGTTTTTTCTGAGGAGATGCAGCATAACTAACCTAGAAGAACAGCGTCAACAAAACCAGACATAAGATAGTCCGACGCACCCATAAAAGAAGGGTCAACAAAGAAGTCTCCACAGCCAAAAGATTGAGGGAGTGAAGACCAACAACAGAGGTGAGCTCGGGGATGGTGGGTGGTGAGAGTGGTGGAGACCGCGTCTAAGAAGATCAAGAATTACGGTAGGTACGTAATTTCCATATCTTCCTGGACATAAAGTCTCCACCACTCATTCACACTGATGGGAGAGAATCGAGCTAATAATCCCCCGGCAGCAGGAGAGACCAAGAGCTCACAATTTTAGGACAGAAGTCCATTAAGGATGATTCTGCCAAATTAAAGATGTCGCCTGGCATGGACATCCAGGGCATAGTGCTTCATGAAAGTATGCACTGAGCTCCAGGTAGCTGCACTGCAAATATCTGCAATGGACACGATGTGGATGTCCGCCAGAGATGCTGCATGGACCGGGCTCTAGTAGCGTGTTGCACACTCTGCCTCTCAGCTTAAATCTGCAAGCCATGGAACAGTGATTTAAGGCATGCTACCAGCCATGCTTGAAATGCATCTGATAGCGACAGGTTGACCCAGCCGGTCTCGCTGAAGAAACAAACAGTTGAGCTTTACAGTTTTGTTTTGTTCTATCTAAATTGAAACGCAGAGCTCTTTTGATATCCAAGAGATGGAAGAGTACACTTCCTTCATTCTGGAAGTTCGCAAAGCAAGCAGGTAGGACTAAAGGTTGGTTTAGATGAATTTTAAACAACCTTGGGGAGAAATATAGAATGGGTCCTAAGAACCACTTTGTCCTTATGAAACACAGTATATGGAGGGTCTGTGACCAAGGCATGTATTTCAGAGACCCTGCGGGCCGAGGTAATGGCCACCAGGAAGGCTGTTTTCCAAGTGAGAAATTTCAGCTCACAGGTAGCTAGAGTTTGAAAGGCTTTCGAGTGAGCATGTCTAGTACAATGCTAATGTCCCAGGCTGCGACTTGACGCCTGATAGGAGGTCTGGTATGCAGAATACCCTTAAGAAACCTCTTAACTACTGGTAACTGAGCCAGTGACAAAGAAAGTACTGGCTCATGATAACTGGAAATGGCACAAAGGTGAACTTTGACTGTACAGTATTGTAAACCTGAATTTGAGAGGTCCAAAAGGTACTCTAGAACTTTAATTGGTGGGTGGAAAGGGATTCAAAGAGGATCTTGACACCAGAGAAAAAACGCCCATTTGGCTGTGTAAGTTTTTCTAGTGGTTTGTTTACGCGCAGCCAAAAGGATATCTGAGAGATCATGCAGAGACATTGAACCTGTCTTACTCTATCTCTCTCAGGGGCCGAAGGTGAAGCGACCTCAGACTGGGATGGACTACAGGCCCGAGTCAGAAGGTTCGTCCAAAGGGGAAGCGCTTTCGGAGGGTTTCCCAACATACTGTTGAGTAACGGAAACCATATCTGTCAAGGCCAGAAGGGAGCAATGAGGATCATTTTGTCCCCCTGGGACTCGAACTTGAGAAGCACCCTCTGAATTAGAGAAAGAGGAGGAAAAGCGTATAGAAAGCGTTTTGTCCACTGCAGCCTGAAAGCATCCTGACAGAAATGCCAGGCCCTGTATTTCTGGAGCAGAGAGAGGCAGTTTTAGGATTGAGTGGGGATGCAAAAGGTCCAGGTCTGAGTTCCCACTCTGCAACAGTGACTGAACTACGGCTGAGCTCACAGACCACTGTGAGGATATGTCAGGTTACCACCTGTAACAGGAGTTCTAGGAATGGTATATGTTGTCTATCCACACTCATTGGCAGGTATCCTTGCCGCGCTTTTAAATCTTGCCGGAAGGTCTTCAAGCTTGTTCTCCCACCCACCTCGGTGGTATAACTCCTGGCCCGCCTCTATGACGCCAGATCTGCCCGCTGTAAGCTCATGTTGTGCCGGGCCGGGAGACATCGGGAAATGTAGGATGAACAACATATACCATTCCTAGAACTCCTGTTAAGCGTGAGTAACCCGTATTTTAGGGACATGATATGTTGTTCATCCACACTCATTGGCAGTGACTCCTAGCAGTTCTCCGGGAGGAGGAGGCAAGACGACACCCCCAATACTTTACTTGGGAAAGAGAGACTGGAGAACCTAGGCCCCAAAACCAGTGATCCCGGCGTGACTCAAGGCCGATGTGGTAATGGGTAATGAAGGTGTTTGCTGACTTCCAGGTAGCAGCCCTGTAGATTTCCTGATAGGGACGTCCCTGAAGCAGCCATCATAGCAGTATGGCGGGTAGAATGAGCCTTATCCTTCTGGGAGGCTCCATGCCCGCCAACTTATAGCAGAGATCTATGCAGGAGGTTACCATTTGCTTATCGTCGCTTGCAGGTCTGCTAGATGCGGCTTCAGCGTAGGTGACAAACAGCGGTGCAACCTCCCAATTTCCTACCTTCTGGTAAGCCAGCGCCTAGGGTCCAGAGTGGCGGCTGTACTGGCCTCCGAGGTGTGATTGGGGAACACCGGCAGAGTCAACACCTGGTTAAGGTGAACCTCCACACCACCTTCGAAGGAATTCTGGGTGGAGGACAAACCTTTGTCCCTGTGGAAGACCAGGTAAGGAGACTCCATGGAAAGCGTTCTGAGCTCTCCCATCCTCTGGCTGACGTGATAGCCACCAAGAAGGCTGTCTTCCACGACAGGTGAGAGAGAGCACACCTGCGTGCAGGGTTCGAATGGCTGCCCATGAGCTTTGGCGTACCAGCAGTAGATCCCACGGAGGTGGGGGTTCCCGCACTGGAGGAAATGTGATCAAGGCCTTTGAAAAGCGCCAGACCACCTTCTCATCCACTGACTGCTTCCCCGGCCCGCCCGGTAAGGCAGGATGGCTGCCAGGTGCACCCTTAGGGTCGTCGACCTAAGCCTCTGACCAGAAAGGACCATAACAGTCCAAGATGCTTTGCCAAGGAACAGGAGGAAGGGTCCAAGTCTTTGTTTCGACACCAAAATGGAAACCCTTCACGCCTAATGCTGTGCATTTTCTGGTCGACTTTACCGGGACGCCTAACTACATTGAGGACTCGCCAGAAAGACCCAAGGCCTGGAATCCCAGGCCAGGAACCAGGCCGCCAGGTGGTGCAGGGATTGAAGGTCCGTGATGGAACACCTTCCTGATTGACTGAGAGTCAGGTCCGGGTGAGCTGGCTGCTGCCGAGTCCTGGAGCTGAGACTGAGGAGATGTCTGGTACCAGAACTGGCGCAGGCCAGTCTGGGGCTACTAGAATCACCCGCTCTTGTCCCTCCTCGCTTTGTAGAAGCACCTGTGGATCAAGGGAAATGTGGAAATGCTTGAAAGAGGCCCGGGTCCATTGCGTTTGAATGCATCCCTCTGCAGCGAGCCCCGCTGAGGCGTGGCGAATGGAACATGATCATGTTGTCTCCCTGAGGCAAAACAGGTCCACCTGAGGTGCCCAAAGGGAGAACAACAGATGCTGTACTACCTCCGGCAGGAGAGACCACTGTGATGCAGCCCCTATCCGGCTTAGGCATCGGCCAGGGTGTTGGAGGCTCCTGCCACGCGGAATGGCTAGGAGATCCGCCTCCAGGCTGCGCACGAGTACCAAATGCGGAGCTTCCTTGCGGAAGCATGGAGCGCGGCCCCGCCTCTGGCGGTTTAGATAGTACATGGTCGTGGTGTCTGTCCGCCTGGACTCGGACCACTTGACCCCGGAGGAACGGAGCAAAGGCGGTGAGAGCTAGGCGGACCGCCTGGAGCTCCAGCAGGTTGATGTGGCATCGATTCCTCGTGATTCAGAGGCCATGAGTCTGTGTTCCCAGATGGGCACCTCAACCCATCAGAGAGGCATCGGCCGGAGAGAGACCGCGTGCTCGGTGGACGATTTAACTGGATGCTCCTCCTGCAATGATCTGGAACGGTCCACCACTGGAGAGCGCTCCATCCTCTCGTGTCACCGACACAAGCTGGTCCGCGGTCGCAGCTATCAGACCATCTTGGCCAGTCCCCACCGAAGGGATCGTGATATTCCAGCGGCCCAACGGACCACGCCTTGGCAGGCCGCCATGAGACCCAGGAGGCGCAGGAAGTCCCGGTAGGGGCGCACTGCCCAACCAGAAATGATCGCAAAGGAGGAAAGAACTCGGCCTGTCCGGCGGGAGCCGCTCCTGGCTCGAAGAGAGTCGAGCTGCGCCTGGATAGAATAGAATCACCTGTTTGCCCGAGTCTTGACTCTTGCCTCGCGGATACAAGAGGCCCAGTTGAGAGCAGACCCAAGTGGCCAGATCTCTCTGACCACTCCGCCTCCTTTCCTGGAGTGAGCTGCTATCAGCCAGTCGCCCAGGTGTGGGCACCCTGCGACCTCGTCGGTCCAGAGAGGAATGCTGCCACAGCGCTATGCATTTGGTGAAGACCGAGCTGGGAGACAAAGCCGGGCGGTGCTTGAATCAAGAGGATCCTTCCGCTGAAGCGTATGGAATTCTGGTGAGACGGACGGGATAGGGACGCGAAAACGCTGCCCTGCAAGCCCAGCAGAACCACACGCCGCTGCTCCAAGGATGGTGTATTATTCGAGCCAGAGTGACCACCCTGAAGGTTCGAGACCTTAGGAACTTGTTTAGGCGTGGTGGAGAATGGGGCGCCAGCCCCCGTCTGCTTTCGAACCAGGAAGTACCTGACACAAACCCTGGGTCTGAAGGCGAGGGTCCACCACCTTCTTACCACCTCCTTCTGGAGGAGAGAGCTGACAAATGGCCCGACGAGCCGCCAGTGAGGCTGGGGATCCCAAGCCTCGAGGGCGACGGCTCTGAAGGGTGGTGCTTTGCTCGAATTCCAGAGGTAGGCCCTTCCCACCACGCTCCAAGACCCACCTGTCCGTGGTAACAGCGACCAGGCGAACCGGAAGTGCCGAGCTGCCTCTCACGGGGACCTAGGGGTAAGGTGACGGGATGGGGGCGACACCCCTCAGCCCGCTACTGGGCAGGTTTTGGTGAGGACCCGCCGAGGGACCTCCTGGGCCCTTTCCTCCTTGCCTCCTGTTGAGGAAGCCGGCGGCTTGGGTTTGGGATGCCAAGGCCGGCCTGCTGGCCCTGACGCTGTGCCGGGCGCGGCCAAAGGCCAGAAGGACCAAAGGGCTTAGGGCTGTGGTTTGGCGGGCCTTTGGTCCTCTGAGCGGAAGAGACCGAGTCCAAGGTGGCACTGACCTCTCGATCCTCTGCAGGTGACCTTCCACCCCACGGTCAAGAGGTCAGTCCCTCAAAAGGGAACATCCTGCCAACTTGTGCTGGCATCCGCGAAGGTGGATATCCTCAGCCAAGCTCACGACGCATAGCCACTCGCGGTCGCTACGATCTGCAGCACATGAGTCCCTCATATCCAAAGCAGTCTGGAGCTGTTGTTGGCCACTGTCTGTCTCTGGTCCCGCACCTGCTTAACCGTAGTCTGCAGATCGGCGGGAAGATGAGGGAGACCTCATCCAGGGAGCCCAACAGGATGAGAAAATAATGCTATGAGGACGGGCCGAACTGGCCTGACGAAGGCTGAGAGAGAGGACGAGCGCAGACTTTTCGCCCGACATAGTCCACTTCTGGACTCTTGTCAGGAGGTTTGTCCATCCCTGGCGCTGCCGGGCACCGAAAAGCTGTCGGTAACCAACCCCTCAGCAGAGGGGTGTCTCAAAACCGGCAAGGAACCGTAGGGACCGTGATACTTCCTGGCCATCCTGGCGGGGCGCAGGGCAGGAAGCAGGGCGCTGCCAAAGCTCCAGTGCTCGAGTCCCACTATGGCCTCCTGCCACCGAAAGGCTCTCCGTCGGAGAATCCCTCGTCCAGAATTCTGTGAGGATACTCGGTCTGTGCTTGGAACGGGATTCGAGCTCCATCCCGGTAGACTCGAGATGAGTCAAGCAGTCCTAGGAAGGACGACGGCTATCGTCCATTGACTGACCTTCCTGAAGACTCCAAGTCCAGTCGCTTGGAGAAAAGGGAGGAACTACCTTCGACCTCGGAAGAATCCTGGAGAGCTGCCTCTGGCTGAGCCGCCTTCACCTGCCGAGGTCGGTCGGGAGTGAGGGTAACTGACAACATGGGGTAGACCTTAGCCGATCGAGAATCCTTGGTCGGAGCCCCAATTGGTGGCTGTGAGGCGGAGGTTCCACCGAATCGGTGGAGCAGTTGGCTCTGGCCGAACAACCGCCTGGGCATAGGCCCTCGGATAAGTCGAGGGCTGGTCGGCCGCCCGGTGACAGTCCATTTAACGGCCGGGAAGGCGACGGGTCGGCTTATTCCTGCCAGAGGAGTTGTTAAACATAAGGTCTCGCATCTGCCGACGAATTTACGCCGAAGCTTCCTCATCCCGAGGAGGAGACGAGGACGAGCGGCGACGCTGCCACCGCTGGGTGCCGAGACCGAGACCGCCATGACGGTGGGATCGGGCTGGGATCACTAAGAGGTCCGAGACCGAGAGTCCCGGAATTTCCGAGGTCGGTGCGGGAGGTGTCGGGCCGAACCGCACTCCTTCGGCTCGATGGTCCATCCGAGGGCTCCGGAACCGAGGCATAGGCGCAGCCCACGGATCTCAACTCTCCGGGGAACCGGGAGAGGGAATTCGCTGCTAAAGGCTACAGCCCGCCCAATGGGTCGAAAAATCTCGACTTCATCGGGTGGAGTCTCGTCAACTGACCTGACGGGACACCGAGGCCAGTGGCCGAAGCCGAAAGCGTCGGATCGGGTCGACGGTCGACGGCCCGGGAGAGGGACCTTTCCGGCCCTAAGAGCGCGACGGAGGGATCTTACCTCTGTCCTCTTTTGGACCGAGAATAAGGTCCAGCAGACACAGGCCCTTCTCTCCTTAGTGGAGAGGACAGACAAAGCTCCTGTGCTAGTTGCAGGAAGAACCCAGAGAGACGGATAAATGCCGCGCCGAGGAAGATACGCCCGCCTTCTTCGAGGGCGCATCATCCGCCGAGCTGATCCGCCGAGCCCGCCGCCGCGACACCGCCAACCGGCCTCTTGACTTCACCGAGGGAAACGCTTCGACGCCCAGTTGGCACCGGGCAGCACGGGTCTTCGAGGACGATGCAGAAAGATGAGCACAGGTCGCAAGCCCGCGGGTCGTGCTCAAGGCCTAGCAGTACACACGTGAGTGTGGATCCGTCCCGGGACATCTTTCACCCGCATGGGCATCTCCTAAACGGAGTCGACGGTCCATCCGGCATGAGGGATAGAAGACTGAAGTCTTTTGCAAAATTTATTTATAACCGCAAACGGAGAATAGGAACCAGTCACAAACGCAGAGCGCTAAGGAGGGAACCTGAGCTTCCAAGCGGTAAGGAAGATCTGACGTCATGGGTCGGAGCCGAGAGTTATACCACCCGGGTGGGTGGGAGGAGCAAGCTTGAAGACCTTCCGGCAAGATTTAAAGCGGCAAGGATACCTGCCAATGAGTGTGGATGAACAACATATCCATGTCCCTAGAACTGTCTCTTTTCTGCTGAGATGGTCTGCCAGTTCGTTCTGCACTCCTGGCAGGTAGACCGCCTGAATTAGAACCTTGTGCTCTAGATACCATTCCCACACTCTCATTGCTTCCCTGCATAAAGGGTAAGAGTGAGCACCGCCCTGCTTGTTGATGTAATACATCACTGCTTTGTCGTCCATTTGAAGGAGAATGTTCTTGTGACAGAGAATGTCCTTCATAGCTCGGACTGCATAAAGGACGGCTCTCATTTCTAAGACATTTATGTGAAGCTGGGACTCGCCCTGAGTCCACGTACCTTGGGTACGGAGATTCTGACAGCGCGCTCCCCAACCCATCAGGGCCGCGTCCCGTGGTAATGGAAATTTGATGTTCCAGGGGAGCAAAGGGATACCCTTCCAGAAGATTGTCCTCTTGTGACCACCAGGTGAGTGACCTCTTCAGAGGTTCTGTCCCCTTGACGAGAAAGGACTGAGGTGAGTGGTTGGGGACCACTGAGTACTGAGCATCCACTGAGAGGTTCTCATGTTGAGGCACGCTAGGGGTATAGTGAACACCGAGGATGCCATGAGACCCAGCATCCGTTGCATCGAGATAGCTCGAACCAAGCTGTTCTCTGTGATGTATCGGGTCATCTGTACGATATCGCTCTTTCTGTCCTCTGGTAGAAAAGCTTTCGCACAGGAGGGGTCCAGAAGAGTTCCCATGAAAAGGAGTTTCTGGGAGGGCTGCAACTGTGACTTCCTGAGATTTTGCAGGACTCCTGTGGACGTGAGAAAGTCCGAGGCCATGACTATGGCGCGAGAGTTCCTTGCCTGAAGGGCTTGTTAGAGCCAGTTGTCCAGATATGGGGACACCCTAGTATCTGATTCTTTCTGAGGTGCGGTGCGAGAATTGCACAACACTTTGTAAAGACTCGCGGCGCCGGTGACAGCCCAAAGGGCAGGACTCTGAACTGATAATGCTGGCCCAAAGCCACAAATCATAGGTATTTGTGATGCTTTGGGTGGATGGGAATATGCTGGCAAGCATCCTGCATGTCCAGGGAGGCTAGCCAGTCGTGTTGATAAAGCAAAGGTAACAGGGTTCCTAGTGAAATCATTTTGAACTTTCCTGGGAAGAAATCTGTTCAATTCTCTGAGGTCCAAAATGGGGCGCATGCCCCCAGTTTTCTTTGGAACCAGAAAGTAATGGGAGTAGAACCCTGTGTTCCGTTGATCCAGCAGAACTATTTCTACTGCCCTGTTGTTCAGAAGGCCTTGTATCTCGGAAGAGAGAAGCTCTGACTGAAATACCGACAGCCTGGACTGTCGTTTGGGGTGGAGATCCGGAGGGGCCTCTGAAAGATATAAGGGAATACCCCTCGCGGATTATTCGGAGGACCCATTTGTCCGATGTTATGGACTTCCACCGATTGTAGAACTGAGTCAGACAACCTCCCACCGCTGAGAAAGAGTCCCCCTCGGGCAACTGAGGTGGGACTTGGGCCAGAAACTCAGAAGGCGGCACTGGGCACGTGTGCTTGTTTTGTTTTTTTTAGGCTGGCGGCTTGGTTTTATTAAAACATCCCTTGCCTCGAAAGTACTGACGGTTGTGAAATTGACACTTATAAACCCCCCCCCCCGGAGAAGCAGTGGGAACAGGTTGAGCCAATTTAATGGCAGACCTAGTCTTTTGTGTGGCCTCTAGAGCTCCACTTGAGGAATCAAGAGATGCATACCATGGTAATGCCATGACCTGCTGCTGGCCATCATTCGTGAAACCTGAAGTGCACAGCCAATAGTGACACAGCTGGCACAATGCTCGCCAGCCACTGCAGGCGTATCGAAAGCCGCCCATAGCTGCTTTAACCTGCTGGTTGTTGGGCTCGATACTCTTGGTTATGGTTTGAAGAAGCTCTGAATTACTGTCCGACTCCAGCAGACCTTCTACCATTTGTTTGAGCAAATGCCAAAGAACATACTCATATTGAGAAAAATAACCCTGGTAGCTGGCAATACGCATACCTAGGGTGGATGCAGCAAAAACTCACTTACCTAAAGTAAGCATCTTACGTGATTCTTTGTTTATAGGTCGGGCTGTAGTAGCCTGAGGGAGGTTGACCTTAATCTCTGCCAAGACCACAATAGGGTCCTCAAAGGCTTGGGAGGCCAAAATGGGTCGATCCTTGGGAGCAACGTACTTTCTAGCTATGGACTTAGCCACAAAAGGAATGAGAGCGGGATTATTCCATACCATTTGAGAAAGCGTCTCAAAGGAAGGCTGTACCAGGGGAGTTAAATCCATAGGGATCTCCAGGACATGAAGGTACTGGAGCCTTAAAAGCTTCCCAGGATCGATATCTGTAGTCTGGAGAGAAAAAGTGGAATTCCAATTTTTAAGCAGAGACTTAAATGAGAGGTCCTCGATCACAGGCTCTGCAATAGGATTAGACCCTTTTCCTCCCATGTCACCACGCAGCCTAAGGTCTGGGTCAGGCTCAAAATCATCTCCTGACAGTCCAGGAGGGACTGTATGGACAGGAAAGGAGTGAATATCAGAAGGAAAAGGGTTCGGAGTCGAGGAGCCCTGAAGACGTCACCCCAAGCCTTGGCACTGAAAAAGAGCATGGCGCCGCCTGACCCAGCGCCACGCACAGTGCCGACAGAGCCCTCAGCACTGAAGGCGGCGCCAACAAACCGCACGATGCAGAGGACAGCCCCGACATGCCGCACAGTGCAGAGGATGGCGCAGACAGAAGCATCGATTCCCAGGACAGCACCAAATGACCCATCGATGCCGAAGGAGCCAAAACCAACACAGGGCTCCGAAAACTAGGATTTGAGGAGAAAGAGGGAAGAATACCAAGAGACAGAGGCATCGGGTGGCCCTTGCACCGCAGTCATGTGGAGGGGGGAGACACTCTGAGCGCTGGAGTCGACGCGCAATCAAGAAGGCACCACACGATAGGGAGGTCCAACCGCCTACCCGATCTCGGGGCCCTGGAATGACCGGGCCAAGCAGGTGGACCAACCTCCGAGCCCACTGCTCCATCAGAGTAGCTCACTGATGAAACTGCTCATCTGAAGCCCTACCAGAAGACGGGGAAGGGCTCCGGATGTTGAAGAGGTCGGTGACCAGAAACAGAAACCGGCGACTCCGGAGGAGGAGACCGCCAACTGACCCCAATGACTGACCGTCGATGCTCAGATATATCAGAGGGCGACCTCGAGTGATGCCTTCTCTTTTTTGACCTGTGGGCCGAAGAAGAGCTCGAGACCAAACGGTGCAGAAAATGCGGCAGTTTTCTTTTATGCTTCCGGGGGGACCAAAACGCTGGTGAGCCTGTCCCCAAATTCCAGACTGTCACCATACATGAGCGCCTTATCCACAGGTCCAGGGTATGAAGCCTGCAGCTGGCCTCCAAAGTAGGGTTGGTAAAGTAAACCAGCAAGTTAATCACCTTGTAAAAGTAAAACTCAGATATCACCTTCGGAAGGAACTTTGGGTTGGGACGCAGGACAACCTTGTCCCTGTGGAGGACAGTGAGGACATCTTCGGAGAGACCCAAAGCCTGGAACTCTAGCTGCTCAGGAACCAGGCTGTCAGGTGCAGGGACTGAAGGTCCGGGTGGAGTACCTCACCCTGACTGATGGATAGCAGGTCCAGGCGTGTGGGAAGACATCTCAGGTGCCTGTTGCTGAGGAGATCAGGGTACCAAAACTGGTGTGGCCAGTCTGGAGTCACCAGGATCACCTGTCCCTTGTTCCCTCCTGACCTTGAGCAACGCTTTGTGGATCAAGGGTCGTGGAGGGAAGGCATAGAAGAGGCCTAGGGTCCACAGCCTCGAGAAGGCATCCCCCTGCAGCGAGCCCTGCTTTTGGGGGGGGGGGGCACAAAACAGCCTCAGCTTTGCATTCTCCCTGGAGACCAACAGGTTCTCCTGAGGGGTGCCCCACTGGCAGAACCGACTGAAATACCTCTGGATGGAGGGACCACTCGTGAGATGCCTCACCCACTGGGCTGAGGGTATCCACCAGTTGATTTGAGGCTCCTTCCACATGGATGGCTAGGAGATCTGCTCCGGGCTGCGCACGAGGGTCCAGATGCGGAGAGCTTCCTTGTCTAGTGGCAAGGAGTGTGTCCCGCCCTACTTGTTGAGGTAGTCCATGGTCAGGGTGTCTGTCTGGACCTGGACCATTTGACCCAGAACAAATGGCACAAATGCAGTCAGTGCCAGCCAAACTGCTCGGAGCTCCAGCAGTTTGATGTGGCACTGGAACTCCAGGGGGGTCCAGAGCCCATCGAGACTCTGATCCCCGCAGTGGGCACCCCAGCCCCTGAGAGAGGCAGTCATCAGGACAACTGTCGGCTCGAGGCGGACAAACGGGATTCCTTCCTGCAGATGTGCTGGGACGAGCCACCACTGTAGGCCATCTCACATCATCTGGGTCACCATGACCAGCGGGTCCAAGTGACCTTTGCGCTGAGACCACTGGCTGGCCAGCACCCATGGCATGGAAAGTATATGCCAATGGACCATGCTGGTGCAGGCCACCATGTAATCCAAAAATGCGCAGGAAGTCCTGGGCAGGGTGCAAGTGCACAACCAGAAATGATCAGGCAAAGGAGGTGAGAACCTCCGCTCCGTCCCCTGGGAGCTGGGCTCTGGCTCGGCAAGAGTCGAGCTCTGCCCCGATAAAGTTGATCAGCTGTGAGAGCATGAGTCCGACTTGGCCTGGTTGACCAGGAGGCCAAGATCGATACAGGTCTGCAAGGCCAGGTCCCTGGCCCGCTCCACCTCCCGCAGGAGAGACCTGCGATCAGTCAGTTGTCCAGGCAGGGGTACACCCGGACCCCTTGGCACCTCAGGTAAGCTGACATCACTTATATATTTGTTGAAGACCCTGGGGGCCAAGAAGAGGCTGAATGGCACAGCCTGGAACTTGTAGAGCGTTCCCTCAGCTCGGAAGCAGAGTAACCTTCGGTGGGACAGACAGATCAGGATGAGAAAGAACACGAACACGTCCTGTAGATCCAGGGAGCAAAACCACATGTTCTGCTCAAGAGGTGATATGATCTGAGACAGAGTAGCCATCCTGAAAGTGCAGGACATGAGAAATCTGTTCAGACTGTGCAGCTCTAGAATGGGGCTCAAGCCCCCCCATCTGCTTTGGCACCAGGAAGTACCTGGAGACAAACCCTGGGTATTCTGGAGGATCCATTACCTTGAACATGACCTCCTTACAGAGGAGCTGGGCTATGTCATCTCGAAGAACCGACCGAGTGTCTGCGGATACCAAGTCCTCCCAAGGGGCGCGGGCTCGGCTGGGAGGGTACTGTTCGAAATCCAGAGGCAGACCCTGACTGACCACTCCCAGACCCCACCTGTCTGTGGTAACCGCAGACCTGGTGGAAAGGAAGTGGCAGAGCCGTCCCCCTCCCCTCCAATTGAAGGACCCAGGGGAGGTGTGATGGGCATGAGGGAAGCACCCTTCATCCCGTCACTGAACAGGCCTGGAGGAGGAGGATCCGGAAGAGAGGCCACCGGGTCCCTTCCCTCCGGGCTTTCGGACCACTGAGGCCACGGACTTGGCCTGAGGTCGCCAGGAGTGAGCCTGCTGGCCAGACTGATGCTGGGCTGCTTTTACTGCAGGAGTAGAGGACCAAAATGGCTTGCACTTCTGCTGCTTGGAGCCCTTGGGGTCCTTCTGGGCAGATGTCACAGAGTCCAGGGTGGCACTGGACTTTTCAATGCGCTGGAGGTTACCCTCCACACCAGGCCCAAATAAGTTGGTGCCTAAGAGTGGTACATTCGCCAGCTTGTGCTGGGTGCCTGCCATAAAGGTCGAGATCCACAGCCAAGTTCTACGGTGCACGGCAACCGCAGCCGCCACTGAGCGAGCACAGGAATCTCCAACATCCAGAGCCGTTTGGAGTTGCTGTTTCGCCACAGCATGACGCTGGTCGCACACCTGCTTGACTGTAGTCTGGAGGTGCGCAGGAAGGTGAGGAATCACCTCATCCAGGGAGCCTAACAGGACATGAAAAAAGTTTGCCATCAAGATGGCTGAGCTCGCCTGGCGGAGGCCTTGTGAGGAGGCAGCACAGACCTTCCCAGCCGAATGGTCCAATTTCTTGGATTCTTTGTCCGGCAGTCTATCAACGTCCCCCGTATTGCTCAAGCACCTGAACACGGAGTCAGCCACCAACCCTTCGGCCGAGGGATGCTCCGTGATCCCTGAAAGGGGACTGGTGGGCACCACATATATGCGGGCCATCCGGGCTAAGGGCGCAGGGCAAGAGGCGAGGTGCTGCCATAGCTCCAGGGCAGGGCCACCAATGGCCTTGGCCACTGGGAAAGCCTCCAGAGTCCCTTTTATCCAGAATATCTGTAAGGGGGTAGCGAGCCAGCTTCTGAACAGGCTCCAGTTTCATCCCCAGGGACTCTGAGATAAAGCGAAGAATGCCCATGAACAAAGTGGGACCTTCCTCCACCAAAAGACACCCCCCCCACTTGACTCCGTATTTAGTAGACAAGAGTGCAAAGAGGAGTCCTCAGACTCCGAGGAGTCTGCATAAAGCAGGCGACCATCCGAATCACTCTTGCCCCACCACAGGTGGTCAGGTGTGACAGTGACCAACAGTGAAAGAGGGGAAGGCCCTTAGCCGGCTGAGACTCCTTGGACAGAGCACCGATGGCTGCTTGAGTGGCGGCTCCACCACGATCAGTGGAGAAGCCAGCTTCAGCCAAGCCGAAACGGTCTGGACCGGTTCTGCTGGGGGAGGAACGGTGTCGGCTGGCCCCACTGGGGGTGGCCTTTTGGGCGACAGCCAGGTAATGGCCAGGGTGGTAGCTAACGTCGACTTCAGCCCGGTCAGTACTAATTGTTGCCACATAAGGTCTTCGTAGCATTGACGCAACTTGCACCAAAGTCTCTCCTCACCTGAGGAGGACAAAGACATAGCGGCGGCACTGATTCCCATGGTGCAGAGAGCGAGACCGCCAATGTCGGCAGGACCTGCTCGACCCAGAGAATGTAGATGACCTCGACTATTGGTGGTGCCAACAAGGGACCTCAGAGGGAACCAGGGAGACCCGCAGCTGCTCCTGGTCTAGGTCGATGACCGGAGGGTCTGGCTTAACTGACTAGGCCAACCCTTCAGTGGTCATCAGCAGTACCAGGGTCCTGAAGAGAGTTGCTGGCCTCTTCAGATGACAACCGGTTGACAGGGTCGAGAAAAATCTCGGCCGGCGTCTTAGCCAACTGGCCTGATGGGGTTTCTGTGAAGCCAGCGGCCGCAGTTTCAACCGCAGTCAAAACCGAAGATTCCCGAGAGCAAGAACGCTCCTGGTCCCAGGATCGTCGACCATGAGTCTTCTCTGTATCCTTCTTGGACTCCTCCTCGCGTGAGTGGGAACTGTGCGATTCAGAAGGGCCCTTCCCCTTTGGTCGGGAGGGACTGGCACAGCTCCTTGAAGGAGGCCAAATAAGTGAAGCCCAACTGGAGTGGAACGAAAGCCGTGGCATGAGGACTGAGCAGTGGCCTGGGCCGCCTCCTCTTTGAAGGCCTCGAGTTGCTCCAATTGTTCGGCGAACCTGTGGCAGCGGAGACCACACAATGGGAGTCCTTAAATTAGACCAGCGGATAACGTTTCTGCAGGCAACCCAATTTCAAGTGGGCAGTGCGGTCCTCGAGGACCACTGGGTGAAGTGACCGACAGCGTCACAGGCCTGCGGATCATGGACAAGACAACAGACGCACAAGGCATGGGGGCTGGTACACATCTGCCCACATGGGCACTAGCGAAATCTGGGCGGGATTTATCCTCCATCGCGGTCGCAATCGAAGATTGAGCTGAAGACGAAACTAATGAGTTTTACTTAAGTTTTGGAAGTCAATCCAAAGATCTGAGCGCCAGGGCCTACTCAATGTGAGAGCGATAAGGAGAGAAGCTTCTCCCAGCGGAAAGGAAGATCTGGTGTCATGGGGCGGAGCTGAGGGAGTTACCACCCAGGTGGGTAGGAGGAGCCAGCTTGAAGACTTTCTGGCAACATTTAAAGGGAAAGGACACTGACAGAGACGTGGATAGAAAGAACAGTTACGCAAGAACTTACCGTAACAGTAGATCTTCGACAGAGGCTCTTGCAGTAGGCATTCACATACTGGACTAAGCCGCCAGGCGTCAGGACCCCACAGAAAAATTTCTAGTTAACCGTCTCTGGCGGGGACCGCCCCCACATCAGCTGACCAGCGTCAACTTACTTCAGTATAAAGGGGCGGTCCCCCACGCCCACCCCTTCTAGTTCTTTCCCGCAAGAGGTCAAAAAGGCATGACAAGAGAGAAGAGAAAATGCCCCCCAACACAAGAAAAGAGGAAACTCAGGGGGATGGTGGGAGGGAAGTCAATACCTACTGCAAGAGCCTCTCTTGAAGATCTACCATAAGTTCTTACGTAACTGTTCTATCTTACTTCACGAGGGCTCTTGCAGCAGGTATTCACACATAGGACCGAGTCCCAAGCAGTCTGAAACAAAACAGAAAAGCGAGGAGGAGTCATCATCCACAGAATAACGGAAAAGTCTGAACAAGGATTCAAGACAGAAGTCCCTGCAGGACAGCCAATTCGAAGCCTGCTCTGCAGCGAGAGGCAACGTCCAAATTGTAATGTTTCGTGAAGGTGTGGACAGAAGTCCTAGTAGCAGCTGCACAGATTTCTGCCACGGACATTCCTGAAACATGCAGCAGAGGTGGCTACTCCTCTTGTGGAGTGATCTCTGACTTGACCAGGAAGGGTCTTGTTGTGCTGGTCATAACAGAAAGTGATGCAATTCGCTAACCACTTGGAGAGGCACTGCTTAGAAATAGCATTGCCCTCTCTTTTGTGTGCAAAAGAAATGAAGACTTGATCCATTTTTCTGAGATCCTTGATTCCATTAGTGTAGTATCTCAGAATCCTGTGTACATCCAGCATATGCAGGAGGTACTCTCCATGATATGAGTGCTCGGGAAAAGAGAATGGGAGCGCAATGAATTGATTCAGTCACCACTTTGGGAAGAAACTCAGGGTTGGTAAGCATGGCCACCCGTTCCCTGTGGAAAATCAAATAAAAGATCTTACACATCAGGGCTTGAAGCTCAGAAATCCTCCGAGCAGAGCTGATGGCCACTAGAAAGTATGTCTTCCAGGAGAGGAATTTCAAGTCCACCTCCGCTGCCGGTTCGAAGGGAGGCAGCGTGAGCTTCTCTAAAATAAAATTTAGATCCCATGGGAGGGGGCAGAATTACGGTGGGGAGTCTTAGAAGGAGAACCCCTTTAAGGAAGGTCTTCGAGACTTTCAGTTGAGCAACTGTCCTGTCCCCTAAGGGGATGTAGTAAGCCGAGATGGCTGCCAGATGCACCTTCAAAGAGGAGTAGCTAAGGCCCAGATCACAGAGGTGCCTCAGGCAATTCAGGATTTTTTTAGGGCAGGAAAAAGGTTCCAAGTCCTTGGAACCAGCACAAATAGAGAATCCCTTCCACTTCATTGCATAGGTAGATCTGGTGGAAGGCTTTCTGGCCTCCACCAAAATGTCTGCCATGAGAGGTGAGATGACAAAGCGAGCTGTGGCTACGTCTGCAGGAGCCACACATGAAGGTGGAGCGATCAGAGTCCTGGATGGACCAGGGTCCCCTGATCCTGGGTCAGTAAATCATGTGACAGAGGAAGAGGAGATTTCTCTGAAAACTGTTGCAGACCAGAGAACCAAACTTGCCTCGGCCAAAAGGGAGCGATGAGAATCACACGCGCCCCTTCTATCTGAAGTTTGTTCAGCACTCTCGGGGATCAAAGGAATGGGGGGGGGGTGTAGACGAATCGGTCCTTCCAACACAGAGTCAACACGTCCCGCCAAAAAACATCTCGCCTCGGAGCGAGCAAGCAAAAGGCAGGAAGCTTGGCGATGTCGGAGGAGGTGAAAAGGTCCACCAGAGGTGTCTCCCACTGCTCAAAGATGTAGTTTGCGACATCCTGTTTAGCGTTCCCACTCGTGAGACTTTGCTGATTAGCAACTTAAGAGTGTCTGCCAGAGTGTTTTCCACTCCTGGTACATGAACTGCCATCAGATGCAGGTTGTGCTGGGATGCCCAGTACCAGACTCTCATTGCATCCCGGCACAGGGGATAGGAACGTGTTCCTCCCTATTTGTTGAGGTACCAGACTACGCACATGTTGTCTGACTGAACCAGAAGATAACCGGAAAGAATGAAGGGAAGGAGAGCCTGTAAGGCATACAGAACTGCCCTCAGCTCGAGAACACTGATGTGCAATCTCTTCTAGAAGTGAGACCAGTTGCCCATAGTCTTGAGATCCTAGGTGGGTACCCCAGCCCGCTCCAGACACGTCCGTCATCAGAGTCTGGGTGGCAGGATCAGTGCAGAAGGGGACCCCAGACTGACGTTCTCCTGAACCATCACCACTGCAAGTCCCTGATCACTGGGTCTTATACTAGGACCTCGTGATCCAAGTCGTCCTGAGACTCATCCCACTGGGACTGAAGGGTCCATTGGGAGACTCATGTAAAGCTGCGCTAGAGAGACCGTTGGAATGATTGCTGCCATGAGATCGAGAAGACGAAGAACCTTCCTGGCTCTGACCCGTTTGAGGCAGGACAGGAGGTGAGTTTGGTTTAGGAGTGTCTTGAGACTGTCCGAGGGCAAGAAGGTCTTGCCCAGGGTTGTATCCAACACTGTCCCTATGAACTGCAATAACAAGGGATCATATGTGACATGGCATGGCTAACTGTGACACCCAGGCTGGCAAAGACCTCCAGGGTGATGGAAGGGAGCATTGGAGGTCCTCATTGGACGGTGCTGCCAAAAGCCAGTCATCTATGTAACGGAAGACTTGTACTCCCTGGGTACTCAGAAAGGCTGCCACCACCGCCAGGCATTTGGTGAATACTCTGGGAGCCGAGGAAAGGCCAAATCGGAGGGCCCTGAACTGGTAGTGTGCCCCCTGAAAACAAAAACGGAGGTATTTGCTGTGGGAAGGGCATACGGGGATATGTAGGTATGCATCCTTCATATCCAGAATGCACAGCCACAATTCCAGCCGAAGCAGGGGAAGAAGACTCTGCAGAGAGAGCATTCTGAACCTTTTGTACTCCACATACTCGTTCAGAGAGCTGAGTTCCAAGATGGGTCTCAGGTCTCCAGTCTTCTTTAGTACTAGGAAGAAGTGAGAATAGTAACCCGTTCCCTGAAAAGGCGAGAGGATGGGTTCTAACGCTGCCTTTTGAAGAAGGGAGCTGATCTCTTCGAGTACCAATGGAAGATGAAGAGGGGAGTACGACGACAGAGGGGGACGGTCTGCGGGGTGGTTTCTGGGTGAACTCTATTGAGTGTCCCGCTGACACCAACTGAAGCACCCATGCATCGTTTGTTATTCACTCCCAGCCCGGCAGATGGGAGGAAACTCCCCCCCCCCCCCACTGGTTCCTCTGGAGGCACCAGAGGAAGAGGGAGAGGCAGGGAGTCAGGATGCTAAGGGCAGAGTGTGGCGGCCGGGGCTCCGGGAGTCTTTTTGCTCAGATAAGCTTTGGCTGCTGATGCGGCTCTGCATTTGTTAGGATGCTTAGCCTGCATGTGCTTTTGCTTTTGGCGGTTTTGGCGCCAAAAAGGACATTTCTGACCATGAGAGGATTTATACAGAGTCTGGACTGACTTCAAAGCTAAACCATTCTTTTGCAGTTTGGTGATGATGTCCTTGACATCACCTCCGAACAGGACTGATCACCTGAAAGAGACATGAAAGTCCGTCTGAACTTCAGGAGCCAAACCTGACACATGGAGCCAGGCATGGCGCCACAAATCTATGGCGAAAGCCGGGCTTCTGCCTGAAGTGTCCACCGCATCGTAAAAGGCATGTAACTAACAGGCCAAACGAGCGGACCAGACCAGGTCTCCCAATTCTTGTTTCGTTTGAGAATCCGAGAGAGAGTCTAGTTTGGATTCCACCTGGCTCAGAACTGACTTCTGGTAGTCCCCCATGTCTCCAACATAGTTCAGGGCACTCAAACCCAGTGTAGAAGACTCATATCTTCTTACCATATTGGTCCAGAAGAAAAAATTACTTACCATAGTAATCTTGTTTCTTCCCAGTGATGCTCGGATATTAATAACTTTATGCAGTAAAGTGAGGGATTGGACTGCCCAGAGAGATGGAACACATGCAAATGATGGAACACTTTACACGTGAGCATCTTTCAAACACTGCCTCTACTAACTGCCTGTGTTCTAACCTCTTCAGACTTCATAAAGGAGCCTGGAACAGTAGGCACAGAATAATATAGTACTATAATTTTATCATTAAAATTGGGGTTTCCCCCAACAATGCGGATTTACAAAAACAAACCTCCAACCGGAAGAACAAACAATTCAATAAAGTTAGAACAACATGCCAGAAAAAATACCAAAAAGATAAACACAATGAACTCTGTTCACTTAAGTGATACAGGTGCAGAGGAACAAATTCCACTCCAAGGGTGTATTGTGACATGGTGGCACCAGCATGTAGAGTGCAGAGGCTGAAGTTCTAGAAGGGGAGGTAGGGAGGGATGTTATGAATATCTGAGCATCACCGGAAAGAAACAAGGTTACTATAGAAAGTAATTTTTCTTCTAACCCCAGTAATACTCAGCATATTCATAATTTTATGCAAACTACCAAGCAGTACCTCTGGAGGTGTGCACAGGACTCTATTATGGAAACAGACTTTGCAGGTCTGCTGTGCCAAACATAGCATCACTCCTGGATAAAATATCCAGGTTGTAGTGTTTTGTAAAGGTGTGTACTATTTTCCAGGTAGCTGCTTTACATATATCCACCAACTGGATATCTCTGGCAGCTGCCAAAGTAGCAGCTGTCCCTTTTGCAGAATGAGCCCTAAATCCGGATGGGGGCTCCCTACCAGCATTAGTGTAACAGAATTGGATTGGCTGAACTATCCATCGAGAAATGGATCTTTTTCAGGCTAAATTACCTTTTCCTAAATCCTCACAGGTCAGGAAATACAGGTTACTCACCTGTAACAGGAGTTCTAGGAATGGTATATGTTGTTCATCCACACTCATTGGCAGGTATCCTTGCCGCTTTAAATCTTGCCGGAAGGTCTTCAAGCTTGCTCCTCCCACCCACCCGGGTGGTATAACTCTCGGCTCCGCCCATGGCGCCAGATCTGCCCGCTGGAAGCTCAGGTTGTGCGTCAAGCCGGGAGGTCGGGTGGGTCGTGGTAGGATGAACAACATATACCATTCCTAGAACTCAGTTACAGGTGAGTAACCTGTATTTCTAGGGACATGGATATGTTGTTCATCCACACTCATTAGCAGACTCTAGCAGTTCTCCTGGGAGGAGGGAGGCAAGACGACACCCCCAATACTTACTTGGGAAAGAGAGACTGAGAACCGAGGCCCCAAAACCAGCATCCCGCGTGACTCAAGGTCGATGTGGTAATGGGTAATGAAGGTGTTTGCTGACTTCAGGTAGCAGCCTGCAGATTTCCTGGATAGGGCGTCCCTGGAAGCAGCCACCGTTGCAGCAGTATGGCGGGTAGAATGAGCTCTTATCCCTCTGGGAGGCTCCATGCCGCCAACTTATAACAGAGATCTATGCGGAGGTTACTTCCACCTGCTTATCGTCCGCTTGGCTGCAGGTCTGCCAGATGTGACTTCAGCGTAGGTGACAAACAGCTGGCGAACCTCTCCCCGAATTTCAGCCGTGCGCTCCTTATAATAAGCGAGCGCCCTTCTAGGGTCCAGAGTATGGAGCCTATATTCGGCCTCCGAGGTGTGATTGGGGTAGAACACCGGCAGAGTCAACACCTGGTTAAGGTGAAACTCCGACACCACCTTCGGAAGGAATTTCGGGTGGGGGCGCAGGACCTTCTGTCCCTGTGGAAGACCAGGTAAGGAGACTCGATGGAGCGCCTGGAGCTCTCCCATCCTTCTGGCTGGCGGATAGCCACCAAGAAGCGGTCTTCCACGACAGGTGAGAGAGAGCACACCTGTGCATAGGTTCATGAAAACAGCCCATGAGCTTGCCAGTACCAGCAGTAGATCCCACGGATGGGGGTTCCCCGACTGGAGGGGAAATGTGATCAAGGCCTTGAAAAAGCGCCAGACCACCTCTCCTCGCCACTGACTGCTCTCGCCCGCCTGCAAGCAGAGATGGCCGCCAGGTGCACCCTTAGGGTCGCCGACCTAAGCCCTTGACTAGAAAGGGACCATAAATAGTCCAAGATGCTTGCCAGGAACAGGAGGAAGGGTCCAAGCCCTTGCCTGACACCAAATGGAAAACCTTTTCCATTTGAAGGGCCTATTGTTTTCTGGTCGACTCTTACGGGACGCCTCAACTACATTGAGGACCTGCGTCAGGAAGGACCCAAGGCCTGGAACTCTGGCAGCTCAGGAACAGGCCGTCAGGTGCAGGGATTGAAGGTCGCGGATGGAACACCTTCCCTGATTGACTGAGAGCAGGTCCGGCGAGCTGGAAGCTGCGAGTCCTGGAGCTGAGACTGAGGAGATCTGGGTACCAGAACTGGCGAGGCCAGTCTGGGGCTATCAGAATCACCTGCGCCTTGTCCCTCCTCGCATGAGAAGCACCTTGTGGATCAAGGAAATGGGGAAAAGGCGTAAAAGAGGCCGGGGTCCATTGCCTCGAGAAGGCATCCCGCAGCGAGCCCTGCTGAGGCGGGGCATGGAACAGACTCAGCCTTCGTTCTCCTGGAGGCAAACAGGTCCACCTGAGGTGTGCCCCAATGGGAGAACAGATGCTGTACTACCTCCGGCAGGGAGAGACCACTGGTGGGATGCAGCCCCTATCGGCTCAGGGCATCGGCCAGGGTGTTGGCGCTCCTGCCACGTGAATGGCTAGGAGATCGCGCTTCCAGGCTGCGCACAGTGACCAAATGCGGAGAGCTTCTTGCATAGAAGCATGGAGCGTCGCCCCGCCTGGCGTTTAGATAGTAAGCATGGTAGTGGTATTGTCCGTCTGGACTCGGACCACTTGACCCCGGAGGAGCGGAGCAAAGGCGGTGAGAGCTAGGCGGACCTGCAGCTCAGCAGGTTGATGTGGCATCGGGACTCCGCGGGACCAGAGGCCATGAGCCCGTGTTCCCCAGATGGGCACCCCAACCCATCAGAGAGGCATCGGTCGAAAGAGAGCCGTCGGCTGGGCGGACGAACAGGATGCCCTCCTGCAAATGATCTGGAATGGTCCACCACTGGAGAGCTCCATATCCCTGTGTCACCGACTCAAGCTGGTCAAGGGATCGTGGCGTTGTGACCACTGGCTGGCCAGTCCCCACTGAAGGGGACGCATGTTCCAGCGGGCCCAACGGACCACGCTGGTGCAGGCGGCCATGAGACCCAGGAAGTCCCGGGCAGGGCGCAATTGCCCAACCAGAAATGATCGGGCAAAGGAGGAAAGAACCTCGGCCCTGTCCGCCGGGAGCCGCGCTCTAGCTCGAAGAGAGTCGAGCTGCGCCCCGATGAATAGAATCACCTGCTTCGGCTCGAGTTCCAACTTGGCCTCGTTGATAAGGAGGCCCAGTTGAGAGCAGACCTGGAGGGCCTGATCTCTGGACCACTCCGCCTCCTTCCTGGAGGAGCTGCTATCAGCCAGTCGTCCAGGTAAGGTACACCTACGGACCCTCGGCGCCCACAGAGAATGCTGTCACCACTGCCATGCATTTGGTGAAGACCCTGGGAGCTGGAGACAAGCCGAAGGGCATGGCTTGGAACTCGAAGAGGATCCTTCCGCTCGAGCGAAGGAATCTCTGGTGAGACGGACGGATAGGGACGCGGAAAAACGTCCTGCAAGTCCAGAGAGCAGGAACCATGCCGCGTTCAAGGATGGTATTATCTGAGCCAGAGTGACTATCCTGAAGGTTCGAGACCTTAGGAACTTGTTTAGGTCGTGTAGAGTCGAGAATGGGAGCCAGCCCCGTCCGCTGGAACCAGGAAGTACCTGGACACAAACCCTGGGTCTGAAGGAGGGTCCACCACCTCATCACCTCCTTCTGGAGGAGGAGGCGATGTCGGCTCGCGAGGCCGCCAGTGAGGCTGGGGATCCCGAAGCCCCGAGGCGGCGGCTCTGAGAGGATGGTGCCTGCTCGAATCCAGAGGCAGGCCTCTTCCCACCACCTCCAAGACCCACCTGTCCGTGGTAACAGCGGACCAGGCGGAACGGAAGTGCGGAGCCGTCCCCAGGGGGGACGGGGAATGAGAGGCAGGGAATGGGCGACACCCCTCAGCCCGTCACTGGGCAGGCTTGGAGGAGGACCGGCCCGGGGACCTCCTGGGCCTTCTCCCTGCCTCTGACCCAGGAAGCGGCTTGGGTTTTACCAGGCGAGCCTGCTAGCCCTGGCCCGTTCACTGAGGCAGGCAGCCTTGAGGGGCACCGAAGGGCGAAAGGGCTTGGGCAATGACTGCGACCTTTGTCCTTCTGACCGGGAAGAGACCGGTCCAAGAGTAGCATTGGACGCTTCTCGATCCTCTGGTGACCTTCCACCCCAGGGCCGAGGGTCAGTCCCAAAAGAAACATCCGCCAACATGCTGGGTATCCGAAGTAAAGGTGGATATCCTCAGCTAAGCCCCCGGCAACACATAGCCACTGCGGCCTCCACCCGATCTGGCACATAGGTCCCCTATATCAAAGCAGTCTGGAGCTGCTGTTTGGCCACTGCCCTGCCTGATCCCGCACCTGTAACCCGTGGTCTGCAGATCAGCCGGGAAGATGAGAATGACCTCATCCAGGGGAGCCCAACGAACGAGAAAATGTGCCATGAGGGCGGCCCGGGCCTGGCCTGACGAGGCAAGCCGGAAAGGAGCATAACGTAGACTTACGCCGACATGGTCAATTTCTTGGACTCCTTGTCCCGGGAGGTTTGTCCACATCCTGGCGTTGCGGCGCGAGCGCTGTCAGGGAACAACCCCTCAGGGGTGTTCAGCCCGGACAAAAAGAACTGGGACCGCATATACTGGCCATGCTGGCGGCGCGGGGCAGGAAGCAGAGGCGCTACCAAAGCTCCAGTGCGGACCCACTATGGCCTCGACCACGGAAAACTCCGTCGGTCCTCGGTCAGGATCTCCGTGAGGATACCTGGCCCGTTTGAAACAGTTGAACTCCATCGGTGGACTCGAGATGAGCGAGAAGCCCTAGGAGGCGACGGGCTATAGATCCATGACTGACTCCTGAAGACTCAAGTCAGTCGCTTGGGAAAAGATCATCTTGGACGGGAAGGTCCTCGACTGCCTCTGGCCTGAACCACCCTTCACCTGCCGAGGTCGATGGAGGTGAGGGTAACCGACACCGATGGGGTGACCCATGTGACCGAGAATCATGGCCAACCCCAATTGGTGGCTGTGGGCGGAGGTTCACAATCGGTGGAGCAGCTGGTTTGGCGAACAACGGCCTGGGTAAGCTCCTGGGACAAGTGGGGGTTGTGTCGGCACCGGTGACAGCACTTAATGGCGGGGAAGGCGTGAGGGGTGAAGCACTCGGCCAGGGCTGTTGCAACATAAGGTCCTCGTGCCGTCGGCGTAATTTGCGCGCCTCCTCATCCAGAGGAGGCGAAGACGGCGGCAACGCCCGCTTACACGACCGAGACCGCCTATGACGGGAGAGAAGCTGGACAAAGGGCCGAAACGAGTCCCAGAATTTCAAGGCCGGTGCGAGGATGTCGGCGGAACCGGCCTCACCCGTGGATGGTCCATCCGAGCTCGGACAGGAGGCGAACCCACGGGATCCTCAACTCCTCCGGGGAACAGGGGAATCTCGGCTGCTAAAGGCGACAACCGAAATGGGCGAGAAATCCGACTGCCAGAATTGGGGTCTCGGTCAACTGGCCTGTGAGGGGACACCGAGGCCAGTGGCGGGCTTGACGGTGGGCCGAAGCCTGGGTCGACGGCCGGGGAGGGACCTTTCCGCTCCCAGGCGTCGACGGAGGGACACCCCAATCCTCTTTTGGACCGAGAATAAGGTCCAGGCGAGCCCTTCTCTTTGTGGAGAGGACAGACAAAGCTCCTTAAAGGAAACCGTGTAGAAGAGCCCAGAGAAAGGGATAAATGCAGCGGCGAGAATCGGCCAGCGCCTCCTCTTGAGGGAGCAACCATCCCGTCGAGCGATCGCTGAGCCGCGCGCGGACACCGCAACCGAACCGCGGACTTCACACGAAGGCTTCAGGACCCAGTTACAATCGCGCAGCGGTGTGAGGGCGTGGGCCGAAAAAGATGAGCACAGGTATGAAGCCTGAGATTAGTGCTCAAGGCCTAGCAGTGAACTGCGTGGGTGTGGATCAGTCGAGACATCTTCTGCCGTGGGCATCTCCCGAAATCAGGGTCGATTTGTCCACCGGCCGCGAGGATAGAGACCAAAGTCTTTTCGCAAAGGAATTTGTTTTTAAATGCAAGCGGATAAATAAGACCAGTCTCAAGCATAGGCGTTAAGGGAGGGAACTGAAGCACTTCAAAAGCGGTAAGGAAGATCTGGCGTCATGAGGCGGGCCGAGGAGTTATACCACCGGTGGGTGGAGGAACAGCTTAGAGACCCCGGCAAGTTTAAGCGGCAGGGACCTGCCAATGAGGTGTGGATGAACAACATATCCATGTCCCTAGAAATGAAAGTACATACCTACAGTAATTATGATCTCTGTGCATCTTCACCATTCATCTGTTGGGTGTCTGGCTGGAAGTCAGGGCCTTTTTTTTTTTTTCAAGGCAGGTGGAATGAGCACCATCAATGCCATCCTTGAGCCAATGCACTGCATAATACTGTAACGGGTTGGCAGTTGAGCGTCGACTCCGCCTGCCTGCCAGTTCAGTTGCGGAGGAGGGTTAGAGGAAGGGAGTGGAGGGTGGGACAAGGAAGTCCAAGGGACAGAAAAAGGAAAAGACAGATGAGCCAAAAGGAGAAATAACGACTGAGAGGACAGAAAGGGGAAGAGTTAGAAACTAAAGGGATTGGGAGGGGCCCCAATCTCCGGAAGAGAGAGGAAGGGTGGGTAAACAATTTAGGAAGAGAGGGGAGAAGGTTAACACATCCCAGACACTGGTCCATCTCCAGATTGTATAGGAACTGCAAGGAGTAACCAAAGTCTTTCTGCCAAAATTCAAGGCACAGAATAGCTGGCAAACACTCCAGATAAGTAGAGTCGGCTATTCTGGAAGAAGGACGAGATACAGAGAATAAACACCCTCTCAAGGAAAGATTATTGGTGGAAAAGGGAATTTTACTATATATATATATATATATATATATATATAAAAAAACAGAAATAGGCTGGATGGGGAAACAGAGAGGAGGAGAAAAGGAGAAGCTGTCAATTCCCACCTCACAGGGTGGAGCCAAGCATTTGAAGGGTGTCTCCCCACACTGTCCACTCCCGGAATATTATCCCCCTGTGTGCCCCCTTTACCCCCACTTCTAAGAAAGGAGACTGGGAGGATGGGCACAGAGAGGGAGGGGAACCCAGAGACTGAGGCCCCAGGGGATGGGGGGGTGATCGTGATGAATGGTGAAGATGCACAGAAAGATCATAATTACAGCAGGTACGTAATTTTCATATCTCATCTATGTCAATCTTCACCATTCATCACTGTTGGGTGAGTACTGAGCCCCCCCAAAGGAGGTTTCTTTTACACCCTAACGGACAAAGTCCCTAGCTCTCAGTGGGTGACACCCTAAGAGGAGAACCTTCCAGGCCGGGGGCCCCGGAGAAGGAAGTTGCCCGACAAGCGCCGTCTCACTCTATAGGAAGATAGGTTCTCAGGTGGCCCGGAGTTAATCACCCTACCGGGGCCAAGGTGACAACCGGGAAAGACGCAGCCATGCTGGCCCGCCTAGTGCAGATTGCTGTCCCAGGGACCCTGTTGGCTACGTCGCTGGCATCATAGGATGCCCAAAGCTATGCCTTGCTAGCTCCAGACCACGCCAAGAGGTGCAATGGCTTGTCCTGGTTTGCCTTCCATATCAGGCAATGAGGCTGGGAGCTGACCAGCCTGTGGACCACAAGAACCTGTCATGGGCTGCAGAGTGGGCCTGTGATGTGCAGAAATGGAAAGCAATAGCGGTGCCGAGTAGAAATCCTACCCACAGAAATCAAAATCCAAGAGTTTTGATCTGGGGGCGGTCTCAGTGAAGGCTGTGAAGCCATCAGGAGTATCCAACTGATAATCCAGACTGTGGATGAGGCATGGAACCTGGAGACTCCAGGGTGCGAATGCACCTCTAGCTGAGATCCCTTGGGGCAGGAACTCCCGGAGAAGGGCCTCTGCCAGAGACATAACAATGCCTTCAAGGCAGGCAGGCCAGAGGCGGCACCACAAGGGTGGCCTTGCAAATCGCCTAGAAAGGCGTACGCCGGTGCTCAGGATTGCTGAGGTGGAAGGAATGAGGTGCCTCAACATCCTCAGGCGCGATGCTCAGCGAGATCAGCAGCTGCAGGAGATGTGGACGAAAGTTCCTCTCCCCAGAAGGGATGACAGGAACTGGAGGCACCGGCTGTTCAGTGGGTGGCTGCATGGAGGGATTGAAAAACCTGGCTGTCCATCACCCTAACATAAGCAGGGGAACCGAGGCAGCCACCGCTCGGGAACTGCTCCCAGGAGAGAGGCCCGGCCGGATTCCAGGATGCCTGGGGCGCGGGGAAAATGGCAGGGGGATGGGGACAGAGCTGAGGCGAGATGGCTGACCGCCTGGGCTAAGGAGCGGACCGGGAGCACCCACAGGAGGAGCCCAGACCCCACAACAGACAGCTGAACAAACCATTCAGGCACTGCCTTGTGCTTGAAAGAATCCCCACCGTGGGCAACTTGGGCCGTATAGGTCAGAAGGACATGAAAACACAGATTTTGATGGCACATAAGACCGCTTGGCCCACCTAGTCTGCCCATTTTGCAATTTGACGCATAAGCTGCAGATCCTAGTTAATCAAAGCAGCCTACTTCTTCCTACTCCCCACCCAGGGCTTGACAAACCAGCCAGCATCCCGGACTACCATTTTTATGTAGGGACAAGCAGATGCAAGTTCTGCTTGTCCCGCGGACTATACTGCAGTTTAAAATCTGCAGGGTTTACCTCTATATAAGCGCAGCTACTAAGATGGAGTCTTTGTGCGTGCTGAATGGCGCACCATGCTTTTCACAACCAGCAGCCCACCGTGCCCCATGTCCGACTCCCGAATTAACTGTGCAATCGGCACAAGCAGACACCCAGGAGGCGACGAAAGCAACCGAAGAAGAAAGCAGCCGTAACTGTGGTGCTAGCCAGACTGACAGGCTAGGCAGCCTACAGCTGATGGTACATTCCTGCCAGTCCTGGCTATTGATGAGCTCAGCGTTAGGGAGTTGGACTGGAGCTCTCAGGTGGCAGTAGCACTAACCCAAGTACGTGCACGTTGCAAAGCCACTTCGCTGCTCGGAGAGGCAGAAGGCACATAGTTTCTGTTTGGAGCACAGTCAAACTGTGTGATTGGGGCTATTCGCCAAGCAGTCACTAACAAATCAGTAATGGGAGAAAGTTAGAATATAATACAAATATATATTGGGAATTTTGGAGCAGGAGAAGGAGGATCTGTGGTTTGGGGGAGGGGATGTGAGGAGGAGAGAGTTTGTAGAGTGGAAAGTCTGATTAAACAATCTGCTGATTTTATATATATATATAAAAAAAAGAGAACTAAGCAAACACTGCACACACTGAATTCGGGGAGCTGTGTGTTTGAACACGTTAGTGAAGAAAAATAAAGGATACACAGCTCTTAAATAAAAAAAATAAAAAACATGAGACTCTAAGTGGGGGAAGTGATTGTGTGTTGAATTTAAGTTTATTGGAGTACTAAAACATTCAATAATAATCGTTAACGATGAGGGTTGGTATTGTGTGTGGATTGTGTTTTGTGAGACAAGCTGCCACTCCCTGAGAGAGAACGAGATCAGGGACTTGGGCCTGACTGATAATGTGTGCCTCCTGCAAGGCACCGAACCTGCCCTGAGAGCCTAAGGGTAAGTAGAGGAAGTGGCTGGAAGGGGAAAGAACTGAATACTTAATAAAGTAAACAGTGCAGTATAAAAAGAGATTGATACCAAAAAAAGATGGCTACCTTAAAATAAACTTATTAGCTAGTACTTTGTTGTCTACCAAGTGCCCGGGTGGAGGTCAATGATATTGACAGTGGGCTGTGGAGTGAGACCTAACCTGCCCTGAGAGGAGAGGTACAGGAATTTGAGAGACAACTGAGGACTTCTTTCTTAGAAATATACTATAGGAAGGGAAAGGAAAAACATTTTTGTGTGAAAACCTCTGCCTCACAAATCAGGGACAAGGCTTAAAAAATCAGGGACAAAGGACCAAAATCAGGACACTTCTTCAAAATTGGAGTTATCCACCTAGGGAAGCTGGTAGAATAAAGGCTTAGTGTAAAATGCATTATCTAAAGAACAAACAAGTCTGTAACTTAAATGTTTGACATTAGGTTATGCTTATAACCACCACTGTTTGGTCCGGAAACACAATTTTAGGAGGGACAGAGTAAAATTTTGAGGCAAAATCAGGGACGGTTGAGAGGCACGAGTGACAGAAGACACACACAGAAAATAATAAACCCTAGCTAGTACTTTTGGTGGAGGTGTACATGTGTTAATGTGACTGTGAGCCCAAACCCCTGATGAGAAGGAAAAGGCATTTTTGGGGGACACCGAAAAATAAAATAAACCTACCAGTCCTAGCTACACTGGGGTGGAAGTGTTTGTTAGTGTGTGGCTGTGAGACCAAACCTGCCCTGAGAAGGAAAAAAGCAATTTCCTGCTAGTACTCCAGTCCGGCTCTGGACCCAAGCCCCTCACCTACCCACCACCTATAGGGAAGGGAAAGGGAAAAACATTTTTGTGTGAAAGTGACAGTGACACTACACAGAAGAAAATAATAAAGACTAGCTAGTACTTTGGTGGAGGCATATATGGCCAATGCTGTGGGCCAAACCTGACCTGAGAAGGGAAAAACATTTTGGGGACACCGAAAAAATAAAATAAACCTACCAGTACCAGCTACACTGGTGGAAGTGTTTGTTTGTGTGTGGCTGTGAGACCGAACCTGCCCTGAGAAGGAAAAGCAATTTCCTGCTAATGACTCCGTCGACTCTGGACCCAGCCCTCCCACCTACCCACCAGGAAGGGAAAAAGAAAAACATTTTTTATGTGAAAGTGACAGTGACGCTACACAGAAGAAAATAATAAACCTAGCTAGTACTTTTGGTGGAGGTGACATGTGTGATAGGCATGAGGCCAAACCTGACCTGAGAGGGAAAAAGGCATTGCAGGACACCGAAAAATAAATAAAACCCTGATACTAGCTACACATTGGTGGAAGTAAAGTTTGTTTGTGTGTGGCTGTGAGACCTGAACCTGACCTTAAGAGGGGAAAAAAGCAATTTCCTCTGGTATGAAATGGGCTCTGGACTCCAGCCCCCCACCCACCCACCTCTGTCCTGCCACTCTTGTGGTGCTGCATAAGCACAACAGCTTAAGGTAAAAATTAGAAAATACATAAAGATAACATGTAAATAGAATTTTATTGTGTACAATAATACAACAATCTTTATTAGTTTATTTCAGCCATAGAAGACAGTTAAAATAATGCAACAAAATAAGCCAAACAAAGCTACTCTATTTTCCCTTTGGACAGGGAAAAATCTTCTTCATCGGAAACAAAAAGTAAAGAGCTGACCCTGAGCCTTCTTCACAGTCTGAAAGCCAGCCCCAACAAGCCCTATTTCTAGTGGTCAGGAAAAAAAACGACAAGGTTCTCCCGATCTAGGGTCTGTGTTTGTAGACATAACAAGCGATCAGTCTAACTTGACCGTACCAGTTCTGAAGCAGTGAGCATAACAATAGCAACGGGTTCAGTGCCATCACATTCTGGTTCAGGTACCCAGGTAAAAAGCGACCTTTTCATTTTAGATGATGAGGAAATAAACACTGAGAAAAGAAGCAAAAGATAAAAAAATATGATGTTGAAAAAAGGGGCTCATTTTGTTTCAGCATCACTGGCTAAATCAGTTTACCTGAGTTAAGGTATGATGACAAAAATACATCATGTACTGCTCTGCTGTGAAATATCCCACTCTTGCGACTCCTGCTTATTCAAAAAACCTAACGTGTTTGCCACTTCTGGTTCAAATAATTTCAGAATTGAGTCCGTGAGAGCCCATGAGAAATAGAATCACATATAATTTGTGCAAAACCACCATAGTCCGCGAAACTGGTCAACATGTACGGTCAATTTTAACATATCTGAAACTGCAATATATCATGCATTTTTTCTCAGATGGAGGAAGTCACCAAAAAATAAAATGAGGCATTTATTTTAACACCGCCTTATTCCTTGGCTAAAAATTTACGTCCTTTCTCAGATATGGAGTAAACTTTTGTTGCAAGAAAAAAATGGGGTTAAACTTCGGCAGCAATTACGCAAATGGTATGAACCCAGGAATTTCCTGTAACATAATATCAGCTGTCATGTCTACAACACAGATCGAGACTATATCAAAAAATACAAAGAACTAGTTACCCGTTCTTGCAGATGGCAGTACAGATGCAAAAGCATTATGAAAGTGGAAAATGTCTTCCTTCGTTTTGTTGATGGCGCTTGAAAAAGATTACAACTGTGTTCAATTAAGCTGGCACCTCTTGAACATTCTCATGCAGATGGAGTTTTTTTAAAGCAATAACCTCTGCACTTGAGTCTGTTGATCTTTCTTTTGTGGACCTTAACGATGTGAGCAGACCTGGACAGATTCTATATGTATAACTTGATGGTGCCAGTGTGATGATGGGCCATACAGGTGGCTTTCATAACAAAAATCCGAGAACATGTCCCCCACTGTAATACCCATGCATTACAAGCCAGCCCACAAACTGAGTTAGCAGTTCTCGACGTCATGAAAAAAAAAATCCCTTTGTTCAAAAAGTAAAGCTTACCTTGAAAGGAATTTTAAATTTTACCACTACAGCCCCAAGAAACCTAGGAACTGCAGGGAAATAGATGTCATACACACGAGGTTGAACTCATTTCAGTGCAATAAAAGCAAGTGCGTTGGCTTGCAAGTAAAGACACGTTCAGTTCATGCTGTTCAAGTCAACGCCTGCCTATAATCAATTCAGCATCTTGAACATCGTAATCCAAACTCTGCTGGTGATGATGGGGGCCAAGCAAAGGCACTTCTAAGATCTTGTACGCAGTACAGTTTGTAAAATCACTGTTTGTTATTCTTCAAGATTTTCTGCCAATATTGAAATTTATCTTAGTTTCAAGATGACCTACTAATATTAGAAGTCCCCAACTCATTCAAAGAAAGGACATCTTACTTCCAGTTGATGAGCTAAAAACAAGACCCTGGAAAGTTTATGACATCATTTCTGAACCAATATAATCTGCAGAAATGCATGAACACCTCATTTCAAAAGCGTGGCAGTGAGGACAAGATTGTTCCTTTCACTTTCAAAGGAACTGCCCAAGTAAATTTCGACTGATACACAGCTGCACAGTTTAATAGATGCAGCAGTGTCTTACACTGATCAGCGTTTGCCAATTTCTCGGAAGAACCTCTGAAATGGTTCAGTTGCTTGGATTTCAAAATTTTGATCTGTCCACGAGAAAGAACTTGCACAATTTGGCACAACTGATTTAAGTAATTTAGTAAGACTACTTTCACAACTTTTTCCTGAGAGATCATGTAACCAGTATAAAAGGGGTATTGTGCATTAAAAGCAATGCTTAAGTCTTGCAGTTGACAAGCCATATCTGCAAGTGTATCGCGACTACTACTGAGAGGAAACCTGCCCAGCTTGCTCCATCCTTAACCACAATAGAATATTACTGACTATGAGTGTCTACTGCTAAATGTGAGGAAAGTATTCTCCATTCAGAATCTTATAAAAACAAAAAATAAAGAACAAGTTTGGCTGATGACGCTCAGTCACTTCTGCATACTTATAGCAGTTGAAGGCTGCATTAGACAGCTTTGATCCGGATCAAGCTATCAACCACTGGCTACTATCTGGTCCTGGCACACGCCACATTCACATGGTCATCATGGTCATGCTGGTTCGCGCTACTAGTTCTGCTGATTCTTGCGAAATGTCCTGGGCGGTCACTAAGATGTGATGTGACATGACTGAATATGATGCTCTGGCTGGAGCAAACTCAGGCTTCCTGTAACTTTTCCAAATGCTGATGCTGTACTGTCTGCTACTCTGCTGTAGCGATGTTCTCACTGTGCTGCAGGCTGGCACTCTGTGCTGCTACTGCAACCACACTTGCTGTCAGTTCCTCGCTGCTAATGCTAATTCTGTCTGTGCTGCAACCTCACCAATGCTGCTGACAAAATAAAATCATATTTATATTCTACCTTATTGTCTATTTCAACACTAAATAACTACTACAATAAATCCATTGAGTTTTTACTGTGGTTGATACTTTCCATTAAAATATGCCATCTTATGCGGGACTACCAACTCCAAGCACTTTAGGACTACTTTTGGACAAGCCAGCATCCCGTGGACAAGTACCTAATTTTAAATTTGTCGAAGACCCTGCCCCACCTAGAATTGCCTTGTACAACCCGTCCCATGCACGTAGCAGATTCCACCACTGTTTTGACTCCACAACCTCCTCAGGAGGCTGTTCCATGCATCCAGAGCCCTCTCTGACGAAAAAATGCTTCCTTAAATTACCTCTGAGCACGCCCCCTTCTATCTTCAAGGTGTGCCCCTTGTTCTTGCGCACCTCTTTTTTGAAAGATGCTACCCTCTTGGACTTTGTTGATTCCTTGAGGTACTTAAAGGCTATACATGTTTGGCTCAGCAAGTCTCTCTTCATAATATTTCCTCGATTGCAGACCCTGCACCATTTGGTGCCCTCTCTGGACAGCTTCCATCCTGTCTATGTCTTTCTTGGAATTGCGTCTCCAAGAACTGCCGCAGGACTCCAGATGGTGTCTCACCAACTGTCTGTGAAGGGATAATAACTTCCTGTTTTCTACTGGTGATGCCTCTCCCTATGCATCCCAGTATCCCCAACCCTCCTTGCTGCCCTCTCACATTGCCCCCACCTTTAGGTCATCTGATATGAAACTACCCCTGGGTCCCTTTCCATTTTTTTGTTGGTATCTCACCCCCCATTGTGTACTCTTCCCAGGGTTCTGTTTCCGCCACTTTTCTGTAGAACACAAAGTGGGGAGGGGACTCAGAAAGCCTTGGAGGGGAAACACCAGAAGGTCTATCTGGGGAGATGTGCGGTTCCACAGGCACATCCAGACTTTCACCGTCGTAATCATCCTCTTCAGAATCCCCCTCCTCATCAAACTCCGGTTCATAAAAATCTTCAGGGGAAGAATCCTGAACCAGGGGAACCGACCGAACCGAACCCTGCCAGAAGGCGCCGGATCGGTCGGAACCAGATGAAGCGATTCCACAATCTGAATCGCTTTCGCCATTTCTTCGGCGGTCGGAACATGCAGTTCTGGATCCGAACCGGCTGATTTATCCTTTCATTTTCTTTTTGCAGGAACCAATCCCTCGGGATCAGCTCTCCTATTGCCCAAAGAAGTATCGCCCTAGTCAGACGGCACTCCTGGTTCGGTAGGAACAGAACCTGGCTGGCCTTCGGTCAGCAATTTCTTGGCCTCCTTATCCCAAGTTTACCTAACCTTTTTCCAGGGTAGACTTAGGAAATTTTGCAAATTTGGCAGTCTGAATCGAGGTGGTCAAACCCCAGACAGTAAACACAGGTGCTGTGGGATCGGCCTCCCACACACACCCCCACACACTGCAGTGCTGAAACCCAGTGGGCCCAGTTTTTTCTTGGTTTCTCAGACACAGCCAACCTAACCAACTTACCCTTTATATGGCAACCACCAGGCAACACTCCCCTATCAGTTTCTCACAGTGTCACGGGTGATGGAGAAACCGTTCAAATCACTTTTTTTTTTTTTTTTTAAATTGATCACGGACCGGTAACCACACACTAACTTTTTTTCAGAGATTTTACTACAGGATCGGTTCAGCCGAACCGATCGGACAAATTTACAATTTCCACACAATAACTGTCCACAATACTAATCTAAATACTTACGGTACCACAGACAGAGTCTCGAACCGGGGAAAAAAAAAAATCGGACTAAAACCGACGCTAACTGCGTTTGAACCAAGCAGAAGGAGAAATCTCCGGAGCGACTGTTCAGTGAGGCGGAGTAAAGAATCTGACGGTTTGGTTTCAAAAGGACACAGTTTTCAACCGAGCTAGAGCCCAACGTTCTATGCCTGGCATAGAATTTTAACCCTTCACTCTCCACGGCAGTTCAAGAGCTGGAGCTAACTGCAAATTGTCAGAATACAGCAAGACTTCATCTTGTTTGAATAATACAGTTTGCCAACCATTTGGATAAACATTGTTTGGAAACTGCAGTGTCTTTTCTCATGGGTGTAAAGGAAACAAAGTTAGACCATTTCTGGACAGACTTTGTCCTGTTAGTGTAATAGTGCAGGATTCTGTGAACATCCAGTGTATGAAGAAACCTCTTGTATTCTATGTACAGGTTTACAGCACTGAGGTCCAAAATGGGACACAAGTCTTATGTCTTTTAGGGAACCAGGAAGAAATGGGAGTAATACCCCTTTCCCACCTGGTTGGACAGAACGGGTTCTACTGCTTCTTTTTGTAACAGAGCCTCAATTTCCCCTCCTAATAGAGGGATTTGCGCCTTTGGGACACTACTGGGGGCCTGTCTGGAGGTTTTTCCAGAAACTCCAGTGTGTGCCCTGTCCTATCATCTGAAGTCGGCGGTTACTGCCCACCACCCTGGCAGATGACTGGCGAACCTTCCGCTCACAGACTCCCCAACAGACGTGGATGAGGGAGGGCGGACCGCGAGTCAAGCCGGGGAGAGAGATGCGCCTGAAGCTCTCTGGGCCTTTGCAGGAGGGCAGCTGTGGCTGACAGAGCCCGACATTTGGGCTGATGCCTGGCTGTCTGTTTGGTCTGCCACTTCGCTTGGCGATGAAAAGGTTTTTGGCCTGAAACTTGAGGCGGTACATGGTGTGGGCCGACCTGAGGCCTTGCCCTTATCATGCAGGCTGGTGATGATGTCGAGCATCACCCCTCAAGAGGACAACCCTGAAGGAGCATCCTGGATGGCGACCTGCACGCCCTGTGCCAGACTACAGACACCCTTAACCAGGAGGATCTCTGAGGCTAACCACTGTAATGGCACCCCTGGTCAAGAAGTTCACCGCATCGTAGGTGGCCCGGAAAGAATGTTCAGCATGCCACTTTGGCAGACCTAATGCAATCTGCCAAACTGGATTTTGACTCAAGAGTCTGGCAGCCTCATAGCCGCTCCAGCTGATTAAACAGGAACTTTGGTAAAGCAACATATGAGCTACATAATTCGGCACGATGGCCAATGTTGATGAGGAAAAACAGGTTACTCACA
This sequence comes from Neoceratodus forsteri, assembly GCA_016271365.2. NCBI lineage: Eukaryota > Metazoa > Chordata > Ceratodontiformes > Ceratodontidae > Neoceratodus > Neoceratodus forsteri. The sequence goes on from CM057453.1 coordinate 1,279,771,716, forward strand.
TGTAAGTACAGTTATGTAAGAACTTACTGTAACAGTAAATCTTCGAGAGAAGCTCTTGCAGCAGGCAAGAAAAAATTACTCACCATAGTAATCTTTTTTCTTCAAAGGGATCACTCATTATGATTAAACTAAATGCAGTCAGCCTCCTGTGTTGAACTGCTCGGAGAAATGGAATTATATGTAAATTATGGAACTCTCATGTGGCTCACGCCACTTTCAAACTGCTGCCTTAGCAACTGCTGCACTGAGTCCTTCAGATTATTACGTAGCCTAACTGGGTATAAGACCCACTAATTATCAACTAACAGTCTGAAAACATAAAATAAACAAAGTAAAATAAAGTTTTTGCTCTTTCAGGTCAAAATGCCCCATACCAACAAATCTAAGAAACTTGAGACCGCAGGAAACCAACTGGTTAAACACAAAGGTGAGTCTCTAACCTAAGTTATATAGGCCAAAACTTCCTGCAGCAGGGAAGTAGAATAAACTTTATAGGTTCTAGTAGTGGAGGCAGGGAGGGAGTGTTAATCATAATGAGTGATCCCTTTGAAAAACAAGATTACTATGGTGAGTAATTTTTCCTCTAACCCCAGGAATCACTCATGATTAAACTAAATGCAGACTACTAAGCAGAACCTTTGGATGTTGGGCCGGGCAGGTTCTGCAGCACTGCTGTACCAAATCGAGCATCGCTTCTGGGTTCAATGTACCAGCTGAAATGGTTTGTAAAGTTGTGTACTGTTTTCCATGTAGCTGCTTTTCAGATTTCCAGTAGTGGAATTTTCTTAAACTGCTACTGACGTAGTTGTGACTCTGGTGTACTGTGCCCTCAAACCCAGGGGTGCCTATTTATTCGCCTTTCATGAGCAATATTGTATACATGCCACTCTCCAGTGAGCAACTGTACATTTTGTGGCAGGCCTACTTCACTACTGGCAAGGAAGAGTTGTGACTGACTTGGTTTGTCAATATACTGGCCAAGTGCCCTTTGACTCCAGTGAGTGAAGCTTTATTTCCGAGAACTAAGTTCTCTGAAAAGAAAAGGGGTAGGGTGATAGCTGACTTTAAATGGAAAAATTTAGATACCACTTTAAGAAGGAATTTCTACTGTTCCTGAGGACCATCTTATATCTGTCGAACAAGATGTAGTGTTCAACTGTGTACAGGGCCTGTAAGTCACTGATCCTTCTGGTTATAGTGATTAACAACAGAAATATTTCCAAGCGACATATTTCAAATCTATAGTTTCCATAGGCTCGAATGGTGTGTCCATGAGTTTGGCAATACAGATATACAGATTCCAGACTGGAACCGATTCCCTCGCTGAAGGGAGACGAAGGCTGAAGGTCTTTAAATATTTTCTGAAGACCAGATGAGAGGTTATGGCTCTCTCTCACCAACAGAAAAGTAAACAGAGACTAAGTGTTTGAGGCAGTCTAGGCAAAAAAAAAAGCCAGCCTTGTAGGGATCAATACCTTACCTGCAAACCACATATACAAGAAACTCTTTACATTTAGAAGAATATGTTTTCTTGGTGAAAAAGGTTTCCTGAACCCTTAAGCACTGGCAACACTGGATCTAGCAGTTCAAGGTTAGCAACTTCTAATTCCTCAAAGGGCCAGGCTTTGAGCCTCAGTGATTCAAGGTTGGAATACAGGATCCTGCCTTGAGGAGGTCAGCAAATTGCACCTCCTAGGCAAGTGACTTGGAGGAACTACTGACAGAGTTAAGAGAAGCCAGTACTTGTGCTGTCTCGCCAATTTGGTGAAACTAATATTACTGTTGCTGGTTAGTATCTCATTTCAGCAGGGTCCTGAATACCAATGGGAAAGAAGGGAAGGCATATAGAGAAAACTCCACTGTCCAATCAAGGGCCCACAGCTCAGAGGAATCTGACCCTGAGAAGAGGCCTGCACAGTACATGGATCAGTGGTGGTTTTCTACAAGGCAAAAAGAACCACCTCTGGAGTGCCCCATCCCTGAAGTGATGCATCTGAGCATCTGAGTGTTCAGGAACCACTAGTGGTGGTCCTGACTTATCAAGCTGAGGGAGCTGACCAAGATTGTCTTTTCTGCAGGTGCATCGCTGATTAGGATACTCCATAGAGTATGCCATGGATCACAGCCCCATTGCTCCTGTGCACAGTGGGCTGACCTGGTTACTATCTGTTTATGTAGTGCATAATTGTGGAGTTAATAGGAACTCTTGGGGAGACCACGTGCAACTTGCTGCTTGATCAAACATATGTGTCTTCTCATCTAAAAGTGAAGCATCTGATGTGAGAACTAAAGAACAGAAAAGAAAAATTACTCACCTTAGTAATGTTGTTTCTTCTAATGGAGTCTTGCTATATTATGACATATGCAGCGAGTCCCAACCTTCGAACTGCTCCGAGGTGAAAGAGTTAACTTTCCATGCCAGACATGGAACTTTGAGCGAGCTCGGTTGAAAAACACTGTCTGTTGTTAATCAAACTCAAACTGTCAGATCTTTACGAGCAAAACCTACTAAGGTTCTGTGTGAAGCAGTAAACTCACTAGCCAACTGGCTACTAAATATAAGAACACATTTTTCTTGGTCCCAAAACAAAGACTCAAGTCAGGGGATCCAAAAAATTAAACACATAACACCCAAACACCCCAAAAAGGAGGGGTGGAAAAATAAGGTGGGCATCTACTAAGTGTCAACACTGCACTGCCCACCCACACCCCAAAAGTAGAGGTTCTGAGAGGGGCAGGCAGGGGGGTGAGGTCATAATATAGCAAGACTCCATTAGAAAAAAACAACATTACTAAGGTGAGTAATTTTTTCTTCAAACAACATGAAGTCTTGCTATATTACGACATATGCAGACTAAAAGCAGTACCTCCATGGAGGAGGGACAGAACCTACTTGAAATAGGCTCTGAAGCACAGCTGTGAAAACCGAGCATCACTCCTAGCCTGGATGTCCAGGGAGTAATGCTTGGTAAAAGTGTGAACTGTTTTCCAGGTAGCTGCTTGACATATCTCTAGGATAGGGATGTCCCTGGCAGCAGCCAGAGACGCAGCTGTACCTCTGGTAGAGTGAGCCCTCAGGCCTGAGGGGGAACCTACCCAGTTTTCATAGCAAAATTGGATACAACAGACAATCCACCTGGCAATGGATCTTTAGTGGCAGGTTTCCTTTACCAACCTCACCATAAGTGAGGAACAGTTGGAGGAGTCAAACCTGTGACCCTTGGTACGTGCTCTATGTAGTAACTAAGGGCTCTTTTGACATCTAAACTGTGCAGTCTCCTCTCGCAGAGGAGGAATGGTCAGTAGAAATACACAGGAGAGACACAGATTGATTAAGGTGGAAGTTTGAAACCACCTTAGGCAAGAACTTTCTGTTAGTCCCGAGGACCACCTTATCTCTATGAAAGGAGATAAAATCAGATTCCACTGACAATGTTTGTAATTCACTTGCGCCTGGCAGAAGTGATGGCTACCAAAAACACAGTTTTCCAAGTCATACTTAAGCTCAGTTGAAGACAAGGGCTCAAAGGGGTTGCATAAGGAGCAATGTAAATATTAAGATCCCAGGCAGGGCAGGGTCTCTGAATGGAGGGGTTGGTGAAGCAACCCCTTGAAAACTTGAGAATACAGGATGAGCTGAAAGAAAGAGGGTTTTCCTGCTGATAAGAAAGCAGACACGCTGCCAGGTGCACTTTTTAGGTAGCTGGCCTCAGCCCAAAAGTATTCAAATGCACCATATAATCCAGGACTGTGGGTAAGTCAGCAGATTCTGGGAAATATGCTTGCCAGAGCACCAAATGGAAAATCTCCTCCATTTGGAATTATAGGTAGCTCTGGTGGATGGCTTCCTAGAAGCCTTCAATATATCCAATTACACCTTGGGAGAGGTGTAGGTCAGCAAACTCTAACTCTTCAAGAGCCAGGCCTTGAGATTGAGAAATTTGGGTACCAAACCCACCCCTGAGCACAGGTTAACAGGTTGTGATTCCTGGGAAGACACAGGGGAAGGTGGACTGCTAAGGACATAAGGAGTGGGTACCAGGGCTGCCTGGCCCAATCTGGAGCAATCAGGATCATCTTGCAGGGTTGAGATCTGATTTTGACTAGCACCTTGAACAGAAGAGGGAAAGGGGGAAAGCATAGAGAAACTTCCCTTCCCAACTGAGAAGGAAGGCATTCAGAGGGACTGAGCCCAACACTGGGGGCCTGCAGCAAAAAAGGGGAAGGTGATGATGGTCTGGGGCTGCAAAAAGATCTATCTGCGGGGTGCCCCATCTGGCAAATACTACCTCCAATATTAGGGGATCCAGTGACCATTCGTGATGGCCCTGGGAAATCCTGCTGAGAGCATCTGCCAGGACATTGTCCTTGCCTGGGAGGTGAACTGCCGTAAGGGAGGTGTTCAGGGAGTACGCCAGAGACCACAACTTCATTGCTTCGGTGCACAAGGCCGTAGACCGAGTGCCTCCTTGCTTGTTGATGTACCACATTGTAGTGGTGCTGTCTGTTCTGATCTGTACAACTTTGTTCTGAACAGAGGTGGAAAAGCTTGAAGTGCTAGAAAACTGCTCTGAGTTCCAACAGACTGATGTGGAGCAGAGATTCCTGAGGGGACCACAATCTCTGCAGTGAGATCGCCCATGTGAGCTCCCCCACCCCAAGAGGGATGCATCTGTAGTAAGGATTAGAGTGTGAGACTGAGGGGTGAAGGGGACCCCCTGTCTCAGATTGCTCTGGTTCTGCCACCACTGAAGGGCTTGGATCAGGGTTCGAGTCACTGGCATCAATTTGGTCAGAAGGTCTCTCCTTTGAGACCAAAAGGCTCTCAAATGGAACTGGATGTCCCTCATCTGAAATCTTGCTCCCTGCACCACTGCTGTAGAAGCAGCCATGTACCCCAGGAGCTGCAGAAAATGCCTTGCTGGTCGAGAGACCTGCAGGGTGAAAGAGGAGGCCAGAGAGACCAAGGTCCTTGCTCTTTCCAGAGGAAGGAAGGCTCTGGCCTCTTTTGTGTTCAGTTCTGCACCTATGAAGGTGAGAAGCTGGACAGGCTCTAGAACTGACTTTGGAAGATTGAGAAGGAAACCTAGAGATGTGAGCAGTTGCTGAGTTACCTGAAGGTGTAGTTTGATCTGGTCTGAGACTGGCCTACCATGAGCCAGTCGTCTAGGTAAGGAAAGATGGCAATCTTTTGTCTTCTTATGGGCCACTGCTACTGCCAGGCATTTTGTGAAACCCTCGGGCAGAGGTGAGGCCAAGGGCATTGTTTGAACTGGTAATGGCCTGAGGGCAGTTCAATCAGAGGTACTTTCGATGGGAGCTCTTGATAAGAACATGGAAGTAGGTATCCTTGAGGTCCAGGGACGCCAGACAGTCCCCTGGCCTTAGGAGGGTAAAATAATTCCTAGAGTCACCATTTTGAATTTTGGTTTTAAAAAGGTGCTTGTTTAGGTATCTGAGATCCAGGATGGGCCGCCATTCTCCTGTCTTTTTGGGGTAAGGAAGTACCTGGAGTACAACCCTTGCCCTGGTGTAGGGGTGGAACCCTTTCCACAGCTCTGAGAGCCAGGAGGGCAGAAAACTACAGATTACCACCTGTAAAAGGAGTTCTAGGAATGGTATATGTTGTTCATCCACACTGTCTGGCAGGTATCCTTGCCGCTTTAAATCTTGCCTGAAGGTCTCAAGCTGGCTCCTCCCACCCACCCGGGTGGTAAAACTCGGCCCGCCCCATGACGCCAGATCTGGCCCGGCTGGAAGCTCAGGCTGTGCGTCAAGCCAGGAGGTCGGGTGGTACAGGATGAACAATATATACCATTCCTAGAACTCCTGCTTACAGGTGAGTAACCATTTCTAGGGACATGGATATGTTGTTCATCCACACTGTCAGGCAGACTCCTAGCAGTTCTCCGGAGGAGGGAGGCGTGCTGCAGCCCTATACTTACTTGGGAAAGAGAGACTGAGAACTGAGGTCCCAAAACCAGCATCCCGGCGTGACTCAAGGTCGATGGTAATGGTGATGAAGTGCGTTGACTTCCAGGTAGCCCCTGCAGATTTCTGGATAGGGACGCCCCTGGAAGCAGCCACGATGCAGCAGTATGGCGGGTAGAATGAGCCTAATCCTCTGGGAGGCTCCATGCCCGCCCAACTTATAGCAGAGATCTATGCAGGAGGTGACCCACCTGCCTATCGTCCGCTTGGCTGTGCAGGTCTGCCAGATGCGGCTCAGCGTAGGTGACAAACAGCTGGCGTAACCCCTCCCCGACTCTCAGCTGCAGTACTTCTTATAGTAAGCGAGCCTTCTAGGGTCCAGAGATGGAGCCTAGGTATCGGGCCTCCGAGGTGTGACTGTGGGTAGAACATCGGCAGAGTCAACACCTGGTTAAGGTGAAACTCAGACACCACCTTCGGAAGGAATTTCGGTGGGGGCAGGACAACCTTGTCCCTGTGGAAGACCAGGTAAGGAGACTCATGCAGAGCGCCTGGAGCTCTCCCATCCTTCTGGCTGACGTGGATAGCCACCAAGAAGGCGGTCTTCCACGACAGGTGAGAGAGTTCACACCTGTGCATTGGTTCAATGGCTTGCCCATGAGCTTTGCCAGTACCAGCAGTAGATCCCACGGAGGTGGAGGTTCTCGACCAGAGGGGAAATGTGATCAAGGCCTTGAAAAGGCCTAGACCACCTTCTCCTCAAAGCTAGTCGACTGCTTCCCGGGCCCGCTACCGTAAGCAGAGAGATGGCTGCGCACCTTAAGGTTGTCGACCCAAGCCCTGCTGAGAAAGGGACCACAGGTAGTCCAATATGCTCGCCAAGGAACAGGAGGAAAGGTCCAGGCTCTTGCTCCTGTCACCAAATGGAAAACCTTTCCATTTGAAGGCGAGCATTTTCTGGTCGACCCTGATGGGACGCCTAACTACGCTTGGAGGACCTCATGGAAAGACCCAAGGCCTGGAACTCAGCCACTCAGGAACCAGGCCATCAGGTGTAGGGATTGAAGGTCCGATGGAATACCTTCCCTGATTGACTGACAGCAGGTCCGGCGAGTGGAAGCTGCCTCAGGAGCCTGGAGCTGAGGCTGAGGAGATCTGGTACCAGTATTAGGGGGCCAGTCTGGGGCCTATCAGAATCACCTGCGCCTTGTCCTCCTTGCTTTGAGAAGCACCTTGTGCATCAAGGGGAACGGGGAAAGGCGAGAAGAGGCCCAGGGTCCACGGCCTCGAGAAGGCATCTCTGCAGAGAGCTCCGCTGAGGGGGGCGGCATGGAACAGCTCTCAGCTTCAGATTCTCCTGGAGGCAAACAGGTCCACCTTGAGGTGTGCCCCAATGGGAGAATAGATCTTGTACTACCTCTGCAGGAGAGACCACTGTGGGACGCAGCCCGTATCCGGCCAGGGTGTTGAGGCCCCGCACATGAATGGCTAGGAGATCCGCCTCCAGGCTGAGAAGAGTGACCAGATGCGGAGAGCTTCTGTTAGGAGCATGGAGCGCGTCTCGCCCCCTGGTGGTTTAGACAGTACATGGTCGTGGTATTGTCCGCCTGGACCCGGACCTCTCGACCCCAAGAAGCGGAGCAAAGGCGGAGAGCTAGCGAAGGACCGCCGAGCTCCAGCAGGTTGATGTGGCATCGACTCATGGGGACCAGAGGTCGGCGCCGGTGTTCCCCCAGATGGGCACCCCAACCCATCAGAGAGGCATCGGTCGATAGAAAGACCGCCAGCTCGGGGCAGACAAACGGGATGCCCTCCTGCAGATGAACTGGAACGGTCCACCACTGGAGAGCTGCCCACATCCCCTGGGTCACCGCTACCAGCTGGTCCAATGGATCTTTAGCTGTTGGGACCACTGGCTGGCCAGCCCCACTGAAGAGGGTGTGATGTTCCAGCGGGCCCAACGGACCACGCTGGTACAGGCCACCATGAGACCCAGGAGACGAGGGAAGTCCCGGCAGGGCGCAGAATTGCCCAACCAGAAATGACTGGGCAAAGGAGGAAAGAACTCGGCCCTGTCCGCCGGGACGTGCTCTTGGCTCAAGAGAGCCAAGCTCTGCCCGATGAAAAGAATCACCTGCCTGGCTCGAGTTCCAACTTGGCCTCATGATGAGGAGGCCGACCTGAGAGCAAAACCTGGAGGCCAGATCTCTGGACCGCTCCACCTGTCTGGAGGGCTCTATCAGCCAATCGCCCAGGTAAGGGTAACCCGACCGGCGCCGCAGGAATGTTGCTGTCACCACTGCCATGCATTTGTGAAGACCCTGGAGCTGGAGATAAACCAAAGAGCATGGCTTGAACTGAAAAGGGAACCCTCCGCCAGCGCCGGAGGAACCTTTGATGGACGGACGGAGGATTTGAAAGAACGCTACCCCTGTAGGTCCAGAGCAGAACCACACCGTTCCAAGGATGGGATTATCTGAGCCAGAGTGACCATCCTGAAGGTTCGAGACCTTAGGAACTTGTTCAGGTTGTGTAGGTTTAGAATGGGGGCTCCAGCCCTCGGGTCTGCTTCGAACCAGGAAGTGCCTGGACATGAACCCCGGTTTGAGGGAGGTCCGCCACCTTCTTATCACCTCCTTCTCGGAGGAGAGCGATGTCGGTTTGCCGATGCGGCTGACAGCAGGCTGATCCAGGAGGCCCCCCGAGGTGCGATTTGCTCTGGGGCGGTGGGGGCCTGCTCGAACTCAGAGGCAGGCCTTCATCCTAATACTCTCCAACACCCCACCTGTCAGTGGTAATAGCAGACCAGGCGAAAGGAAGTACTGATGCCTCTCCCCACGGGGGAGAGACCTGGGGTGAGGTGACAAGGTTGGGAGCGACACCCCACAACCCGTCACTGTGCAGGCTTGGAGGAGGGACCGGCCGAGGGACCACCTGGGCCTTTACCTCCCTGCTTCCTGGAGGAGGAAGCTGCAGGCTTGGGTTTGGGACGCCAAGCACAAGCCTGCTGGCCCTGGTGTTGCTGGGCCGGGCGTGCCGGGGGCGCAGACGGACGAAAGGGCTTGGGTTGAGGTCAGCGCTCTTGTCCTCTGGAGCGGATGAGACCGAGTCCAAGGTGTGCTGGACTTTCGATCCTCTGAGGTGGCCTTCCACCCAAGGCTGAAGAGACGGTCCCAGAAGGGACATCCACCAATTTGTGCTGTGTATCCGCCAGAAGGTGGATATCCACAGCCACAAACCCCGATGCCGCATAGCCACTGCAGCCGCTACTGACCTGGCGATGAATCACCGATGTCCAAAGCAGTCTGAAGTTGCCTTTGGCCACCGCCTCTGCCCTGGTCCCGCACCTGCTTAACCATGGTCTGCAGGTCAGCCGAGATGAGGGACCACCTCGTCCAGGGAGCCCAACAGGGCGTGAGAAAAATGTGCCATCAGTACGGCCGAGCTGGCCTGACGAAGGCCAAGGGAGGACGCAGCGTAGACTTTTCGCCGGCATAGTCCAATTTCTGGGACTCCTTGTCGGGAGGTTTGTCTGACGTCTAGCGCTTTGCAGTGCACCGGAAAACGCTATTGGTAACCAGCCCTCGCTGAGGGATGTCTCGCAGAAACCGGTAGGGGACCCCACATACTCCTGGCCAACCTGGCCAAGGCGAGGGCAGGAAGCAGGGCCAAGCAGAGCTCCAAGGCCGGGCCTACAAATGGCTCCTCAGCCACAGGAAGGCCTCCGTAGGGGAATCCCTGGTCCAATATCTCCTGAGGGATACTTGGCCCGCTGACACAGGTTCGAGCTAACTCGTGATTCCCGAGATGAATCTGAGCAACCCCAGAAGGACTCAAGGGTTGCTCGTCCAGCCACTGACTCCCTTCCAGATGACTCCAAGTCCACCGCTGAGAAAAAGGAGGAATCGTCATCAGACTTAGAAGAGTCTCGCAAAGAGCTGCTCGGGTTGAGCCACCCTCCACCTGCCGAGGGCGCATCGGGAGTGAGGGCGACCGACAGCCCATGGGGTCAGACCCTGAGCCGACTGAGAATTTCTTGGTCGGAGCTCCCAAACCGCTTGGAGGCGGAGGTCTGGAATCGTGGCAGTTGGTTTTGCTAACAACCGCCTGATAACAGGCCTCGGAAATGGGTTGCGCCGCCCGTGACAGCCACTTAATGGGCGACGGCGCTGTTTGTTCCCGGTCGGAAGTGAGCGTTACATGAGGTTCTGTATCCCGACGCACCTTGCGCCGTCCCCTCATCGAGGAAGAGACGAGTGCGCACTTACTCGGTGCTGATCGCCTGTGATGCGGGATCAACTGGCCCAAGAAGTCCGAGACCGAACCCGGTTTTTCCGAGCCGGTGCGGGAGGGGCGGAACGTCTCCTCAGCTCGAGGGAACATCGGGGCCCGAACTGAGGCACTGGAAGTCCAGATTCAACCCCACCGGGGAACCGAGGGATTTTATTTCGCCGGTCGATAACCCAACGGTTTAGAAAGATCTGACGGGAGTCTCGTCAACTGACCTGATGGGACACCGTGAGACCATGTGGTGTCGAACGATAGATCAAGTTTATGGCCGATAACCGGGAGAGGGACCTTCGTCCCAAGAGCGCTGACGAGACTTACCTTGTCTTTCTTCTTGGACCGAGAAGAAGGTCCAGTAGACGTTGGTCCCTAGTAGAGAGGGAAGGCAGCTCCTTAAAGGAAACTGGTGAGAACTCAGGAGAGCGGAATAAATGCCACGGTCGAGGAAGATGCGGCTCGCACGCCTTCTTAGGGCGGTCACCTGCTCTAGCTGATTCACGAGCCCGCTGGCCTGGAAACTTACCGCCCCTTTGACTTTACCGAGAAAACGCTTCGGCACTTAGTTGTAAACGGCACGGTTTTCGAGGACGAGGGAGAAGGAAGAGCACAGGTCGAAGCCCGCGGGTCGTGGCTCAAGGCCTAAACAGTACACACACGAGGGAGTGCGGATCCGTCTGACATCATTCGCTCAGCGGGCACCGAAACCGGGTTTGATTTCATCGCAACAGGGTGAAGATCAGTCTATTACAAAAAACTTTAAATTGGAAACCAAGAATTAGAACTAGCTTTACGAGTTTTTTAAGGAGGAACCTGTTCCTGTGTAAGGGAAGATCTGGCGCTATGGGGCGGACCGAGTTTTACCACCCGGTGGGTGGAGGCCATTTGAAGACCTTCCGTAGACTTGAAGCTGCAAGGATACCTGCTGGGGAGAGTGTGGATGAACATATCATGTCCTTAGAACTTGTTCTAGGCAAGGCTCTGATGGATTTGTAGGTGGTGACCTGGTTCTCATCTTTTGAAATTTTTGAAGTTGAGACCAGTCCCTGGCTTACTACTCCAGGACCCACTTGTCGATGTTAAAGATCAGTCCTGGACAAAGGTGTGCCTGCCTACAGGTAGTGGAATCGCCCGGCCACTCCTATCAGGTGTTTGCTTGGCAGGGGTTTTGCTGAGGGAGCAGTCTTGGTTTGCCCCGCCTGCCTCTCCTCTAAAGAACTTCTGGGCATACAGAAGAGGAGCCTGGCTTGTAAAAGGCTCTGAAAAGGCCTGCCCCTGCCCCTGATGCTGCCTTTGAGGAGTGGCCTGCCTTCCTTGGCCTGCACCCTATAGTGGTCCATATTCATCCATTTTCTTCATGAATTGTCTGCCCCCAAACAGAATTTCCCACACAGGAAAATCCATGGCCTTAGTCTGGGTATCCCAGATATGGTAGTACACTGTTGCCATTCTGCTGTGCCACAGATGTAGCCATGACCCTGTGATACACACTGAGTCTACTGCATATGAATTGCACCTTGATGCCTCATACCATCTGTGGCTGGTCAGGGACCTGTTTTGCGAGGGCCAGCACATATCCCATCTGACTTTACTTAAAAAGGCTTACAATTTGCCTGTCTGAGTCCCAAAGATGCTGCCATGTTTCTCTTGGCGGCATCAATCCTCCTGGAGTCCTTTCAGGGGTGCGGCCAGAGGAATATTTGCCTTGTCACAGGCTGCAGCCTGCACTACCCCACATGGCTGCATTGCTGTGAGGAACCTATATCAGAGCCGATAAAGGATGAATAAGAGATATATCAACAGGGGATATAGGAGAGTTTTAATTTTACCTGTTTTCAAAAGATTTATGAATACAGTTCCTCAAACCTGAATATCCACATTTTACAATCAGGCTCCTTGTCATCAACAGCTTCCCCAACAGGGTGCTGAGAGCCTGCAACTTTATATAGAATATAAATGAGTATGTATCGATAGTCTGGGGAGAAACTCTGACGGTCTGTCTGAGAGGTCCGTTCAATGTGCCATCCAGACCTTTCAAACCACATACATTATACCTCCTCCGGTTATAAAATCTCAAAATCATAATTGAACCGCCGACCGAGCGCCTGATGGTGTCTGGTCGGAACTGGGAAAGTGACTGATAATGAATGTTTTAGTTATTTCATGGTGAGAAAGAACTTTGTCTACACTAGCTGACTTCTAGTCTTAGTTGGGACCGGCCTCAGAGCTGGGTTTTCGCTGTCTGAGGAAGTACGCCTAGTCAGAGGGCACTTCCAGTTCGGTTGAACCAACCGGCTGGCCATCAGGCTGCTGGACTTTTGGCTCCCCTTTCCTGAGCCTGCCAACTCTTTCTATGGTGGGCAGGAAATTTTTACAACTGTAGTCGTATTGAAGTGTCAAACCCCAGACAATACACATAGGTGTGTGGGTTGCTAGCAAAGGCTTCCGCAAACACTATGTGTTGAAACCCAGTGCCCGGGTTTTCTATTTCTGACATAGTGTTAGTCTAACAAATTGCGACTGTAACCAAGGGCTCTTCGGTTCCCCACTCACGGTCAGTGAAAAACTGTAATGAAATTGCTTTTTTTTTTTTTTTAGAACTGGTAAAACCGGAACCGACTTAAATAGGATTAGTAAAGTTGAGGATAACCTGATCGGTTCAAACCGAACAAAGTTGCATAAGCTCACACAGAATAAAATAATGTAGCCTATCTGTACTATAATACCACAGACAGAGCTTGAACCGACTGGTTATGGTTTAATTTCGGTCAAAAACCGATAAAATAATACTTTTAACCGACAAATGAACCGTAGGAAGGAGAAATCTCCGGAGCGACTGTTCAGTGAGGCGGAGTAAAGAATCTGACAGTTCGAGTTTGATTAACAACAGACAGAGTTTTCAACCGAGCTTATGCCAAAGTTCCATGCCTGGCATGGAAAGTTAACTCTTTCACCTCCGGAGCAGTTCGAAGGTTGGGACTCACTGCATATGTCATAATATAGCAAGACTTCATGTTGTCTGAATGTTCCCTTGTGAACAAAACACACCTATTCTAAGGTTTTGTTTGTCCAGCCACCGCTGCAGTACCTGTACGAGGATGTGGGTGGCTGGAGTCATCCTGGACAGGATCTGTTCTTTGTGACTAGCACTGTCCTAGGCAAACCTGGATGTTTCTCTATGAAATCTGGCAACCAGAGTCACGGTGGTGGTGGTGGTGGTGGGGGCAGCTACCTTGTGCACAGTAGTGAGGAATTCTCTGGCTGATTTGGGTTCCTCTGGTACAACAAGTTTGCCTAGGGTGTTATTCACTTCTGCTCCAATAAACTCCAGTACTTGTACAGTTGTTTTTGCTGGGACCTCTGGTCGTTTATGAGAAAACAGGGATTTTATTAGAGCCAGGAAGTGCTCTGCATGTTGCAGGGACTAAGCCACTATCAAGCAATTGTCAAGGTAGGGGAAAGAAAAAAATGTTTTTATTTTTTGTTTTTGAAGGCCTTGAAACAGAGACTAGACCGAAAAAATGTTGCCAACTGATACTAGCCTGAGGCCAGCCTGTGGGAATGATTAATGCCAGAGTGGCATTCTGAAGTTTTTTTTTTTTTCAAAAATGTTTCTTTTAACATTCTGAGATCCAAAATAGGTTCCTATAAAGAAATATGTGGAATATAACCCTCTGCCCCTTTGAATTAGGGGCACTGTTCCACTGTTTTGATTGAACAAAGGTGTTTGACCTCTGTGTCCAGTAAAATCCTGTCTGCAGGGGTGACTGGTGTGAAAGCTCTTGTTCCCAGCTTAGGCAATGAAATGAGATGAAGTTGAGTGAAGAGATGATAATATGCTACCCTTGGAGGCAGTGAGCCAAACTGCCACCCACTGGTAGTTCCACAAAAGGGAGATGCGACCTGAAGCAACCCATCAGGTATTCTGTGAGGGTTGTGTCTGAGGCTGAAGAGAAGTAGACGCCTCTTCTCATCGCTCTGCTGCCCCTTCCTCTGAAATAGCCTCTCACGCCCTGTTGTGTCCGAGAGGCCCGTGTCTGAAAAGATGGTTTGGGATAAAAAAATAAAAATACCCTTGCCTCCCATATTCTGGGATCTACCAAGTAGAAGGTCTGTCCTTCACCTGCTATGAAAAGTCGACTTGTATTCCTCTACCTTTTCTTTTATATGCTTCAGTTTTATCAAACAATGATTTATCCTCCACAGGGAAATACATTGCCTTGGCCTGTGCATCTGTGGTAAGGTTGGTGGCCCGTAGCCATGCAAATCTCCTAAAGGAGACAGCTAATGCCATTAGCCTGGTAGCTGCGTCATTGGCATCCACTGCCATGTGGAATAGATATTTAGTGGCATCAAGTGCAGCCCTTGCTGTTTCTTGCAGATCCACTGCCACTCACCTGGAACCTTGTTGGCAAGGGCTAAAACTGCGTTCAGAGTGCCTTTTGTGACATTGTACCCATATGCCATGTAGTTGGCTTGCCTGATTAATCAAGGAAGCAGCCGTGTAGCCCTTTTTCCCATGGCATCCATTTTCTCGTGAGTCCTTATCTGGAGGGGGGTAGTCAGTGTATTCTGGCTTTGCCACAGGCAGCAGCCTGAACCACCCCTTCTGGGTCGGGATGGCGAAACAAAATTCAGCAGTCGATCTGTCTAGCTGATACTTCTGTCAGCTTGTTTATCTACCCCAGGGATTGAAGTTGGTTCTGCAGTATCTCATGATGCAGCCTTTTAAGGACTTATGCACTGGCAAAAGAAGTCGTTTTGTTGGAGTTAAACCCATCATATTGAGGATTCTGCTTCCTCCACCTCCCTTCAGTCTCCTGAAGAGGAAGATTAAGGGTCTCACCATGCTTTTCAAAAGCATAATTGAGGAACACTCTCTGGGCCCCTAGGAGGGACCTAACTCCAGCTCAGGGCATATCGGTTCCCCTTAAAATCCTCCTCACCATAAGTGATTTGAGGCTCCTGTGAAACAGGAACTGAAGGAGAACCAATGTAGCGGTGTAGGAACCCGAGGGCTTATGGACCTGTAATGCTAGCAATGTCCTCAGCCGAGGACATATTAGGTTTGACTGCTGGGGCTCCTTAGTCTTCTCGGCTGGAGGCACAGCGACATGTTTCTTTGCACTTTTTCTTAAGAGGGACAGCCACTGTCTCCACAGTCCTCTTTGTCTTACCTTGGTCAGGTTTCTTAGAACTTTTGTCTGTGTCCTTAGCCTTGCCTCCATCCCTTTTAGGGATTGAGGTAGATGCACTAGTATCAGCAGCAGAAGCAGAAGCCATTTGCTCTAGGTTTTTTGCCCTCTTTCTTAATGTTTTTGGACAGAAAGATTTGCAAATCTCACAACTGGCATAAATATGATTGATGCCCAAACAGGAAATACAAAGAGAATGTCTATCTGCCTTTGCTATAATCAGACCACAAGACTCTCAATATTTAAACCCAGTGGATCCTGTACATTTCTTAGGCTTATCTAAGTGGATTTCTGACACTGAGTAAGCCGAACAATTACCAATCTCAGGAATATATACATACAGTGGTTTGCAAAAGTATTCAACCCCCCCTTGAAAGTTGTCAGATTTGTCTGAATGACAAATGATACATTGAGATTTTGTTTTGTGTAATATTTAATTTAAAAAGACTGACCCTCAAAATAATTATTGTAAAGTGACATTGGTTTCATGTTAGAATATATTTTTTAAGAAAACGAAATAACTGAAATATGCTGTTTGCATAAGTATTCAACCCCTGTGCTCTGGAAGCTCCAAGTTTACACAGATGAAAATATTGCCTACTTGAGGACACAATTGGCTTCAATTGGCCTCACCTCCTCTGAAACTGAAGTAGCTCACATTTTCTGGATAAAACCCCTCAGTTTAATGACCATTGGTCAGACTGTGAATCTGAAGGAAGGTGAAATGAAGACTAAAGAGCGGTTGAGGAAGTTAGAGATAAAGTAATAGACATGCATAAATTAGAAAAGGGTACGGAATAATACCCAAGTGTTTGGATATCCCAGTGTGCACTGTTGTATCAATAGTGAGGAAGTGGAAGCTGCATCACACCACCCAGGCACTACCTAGACAAGGCCATCCTCAAAACTCAGCATCCGAACAAGAAGGAGACTAGTAAGGAAGCCACAGAGAGGCCAACAATCACTTTGAAGGAGCTACAGAGTTCAGTGGCTGAGGGTGGAGTGAAGGTGCACCAGTCAACATATCAAAGAGCTCTGCATAATACTGGCCTGTATGGAGGGTGGCTAGAAAGAAGCCATTACTCAAAAAGAACCATATCAAAGCACATCTGAGTTTCCACAGAAAGCATGAGAGGACCCAAGCTAAGATGTGGCACAAGGTTTTGTGGTCTGATGAGACCAAGATAGAGATTTGTGGCCACAATTCAAAGCGCCATGTGTGGCCAAACCCTAACACTGCCCATGCCTCGAGAAACACCATCCCTACAGTGAAGTATGGTGGTGGCAGCATCATGCTGTGGGGATGCTTTTCATCAGCAGGGACTGGGCATCTTGTTAAAATTGAAGGAAGAATGGATGGAGCAAAATACAGGAGATACTGCAAGAGAACCTGCTTCAGTCTGCTAAAAACTAAAGCTTGGGAGAAACTTCACCTTTCAGCAGGACAATGATCCCAAGCACAAGGCCAAAGTAACACAGGAGTGGTTAAACAACAAAAGGTGAATGTCCTACAGTGGCCAAGTCAAGTCCAGATCTCAATCCCATCGATAATCTGTGGCACTGTTTGAAACTTGCAGTGCACAAGCGTCACCCAACCAACCTGAACAACCTGGAACAGATCTGCCAAGAAGAATGGGCAAGAATCACTCCCAACAGTGTGCAAGGCTGGTAGATACTTACCCAAAAGACTTAAAGCTGTTATTGCAGCAAAAGGTGGCTCTACCAATACTAATGTGTAGGGGTTGAATACTTTTGCAAGCAGCATTTTCCACTTTTAATTTTCTTTAAAAGATCTGCTGACGGATAATTAATTTTGGCTTTGACAATATACTGTTAGAGCATATGAGTTTGCAGTACAAATATTGACTGGAATAATATATGTAAGTCTCATTTGTAATCCAGACAAATCTGATAACTTTCAAGGGGGGTTGAATACTTTTGCAAGTCACTGTGTGTGTGTGTGTATATATATATACCTATAAAGATATATATATATATATCACACATATCTATATATATATATATATATATATATATAGATATCTCTATATCTATACACACATATATGAACCGAGAATTTTAAATATAAACAAACGCTAATAGTTGTTGAACTGAACGCTATTCGGTTCCCTGAAAAAATGGAACCGAAAAATACTTAAAAGTTAATTGAAATAAAGCGGTCAAAGTAACCAACCGTAGACAGGAAGCTAAATAAAAACGAATGAAATCTAGACAGAGGGAGCGGAACCTTGGTTCCAGGGAACCGCTAAAACCAAAAACTACACTACAATTATTAAAAACTAAACTTAAGGCAGCAATCTAAAATAAAACTGAGTACTTATCCACGCAGATAATGACTTCTGAAGACAGTTCAAGGAGAGCTCTCCGGGCGTCCTCACTAGGCAGGCAGAGTAAAGAATCTGAAGCACTCAAAGTGCAGCAGTTGCTAAGGCTGCAGTTTGAAAGTGGCATGAGCCACATGAGAGTTCCATAATTTGCACATAATTCCATCTCTCCGGGCAGTTCAACATGGGAGGCTGACTGCATTTAGTTTTATCATAATGAGTGATTCCTGGGGTTAGAACACATATACAGGACTGTCACCACCTGGCGCAGATCTCGGCATTTCTTTTCTCTAGCAGTACCAACATAGGACTCCCTACCTGACGTCGGCCCCGCCCCCGACACGTAGTATAAAGGGCGTAGGCGGTCCCCATATGCTCCAGTTCTTGCACGCCAAAGACAAGCCAAAAAACTGTGTGAAGGAAAAAACATTCCACAGAAAAAAACCCACAAAACAGGGCTAGACCCACAAAGGAAGCAGAACATTGATCCAGAGCAGAAAGGTCCAATCCCGGGGGAAGGAGGAGGAAATCATACCTGCTGCATGAGCTTCTCTCAAAGATCTACTGTTACGGTAAGTTCTTACGTAACTGTACTATCTTACTTCGAGAGGAAGCTCTTGCAGCAGGTAAACATATGTAGGACTGATTCCCTAGCAGTATAAACTAAAGACAACCGCTAGGACAGGGCAGAGGATGGAAAGATCAGAAACATCTCCCAAAGGTATAAACTGAAGACAACCCCTGGGGAAAAAGGGGTTAACAAACACATACCACATTCAAGGTCTAAACGTAAGACAACCCTGAATGGGAAGGAAAGGAGAGGCAGGAAACCCTCGGGAGACAAGACTTCTCAGGAAATAAGGCCCTGGAGGACTGCCAGGCCAAAACCTGCGTGACGCTTGGAAACAATGTCCATATTATAATGTCTGATTAAGGTGTGAACAGAGTGCCAGGTGGCGGCAGCACAAATGTCAGCTGCCGAAACTCTCCTAAGGGCTGCAAAGGAGGTAGCCACCGCTCTGGTGGAATGAGCCCTAACAGAGCCCGGCAGGGTTTTGTTAGCCTGCTGATAACAGAAGGATATACAATTTACCAGCCAACGTGAGCGCGTTTGTTTTGTAACCAGGCACCCCAAGGTCCTATCTGCGAAGGATACAAACAGTTGATCCGATTTCCGCGTACCCTTTGTTCTGGACAAAAAACACAGCAGAGCACGGTGCACATCAAGGGTGTGCAAAAGTGCTTCCCCCTTATTAGAATGCTCTGAAAAATAAACTGGAAGCTGAACCGACTGATTAAGCATAAGCTCCGACACTACCTTAGGGAAATAATTTTGGATTAGTTCGAGTTCTACCTTGTCCTTGTGGAAAATAAGGTAGGGCTCAAACATAAGAGCATGAAGCTCAGAGATGCATCGAGCAGAGTGACCACCACCAGAAGCAAGGTCTTCCAGGAAAGACAGTGGAGCTCACAAGACAGCCGGTTCAAGGGAGGAAGTGTAAGCCTCTTCAGAACAAATAAGTCCCAAGGAGGAACTGGGTCCCGGACTGGAGGACAGAGATGTAAAATTCTTTCAGAAAAGTCTGACCACCTCCAACTGGGCCACTGTCCTGTTCTGAACAGAACAGTGATAGGCAGAAATAGTGGCCAAGGTACTTTAATGGAGGAGTAGCTGAGACCTGACTCCGACAGGGATAGCAGGTACTGTAAGACCGAGATAACCGGACACACCAGAGGGTCAAGCCTCCTGGATGCGGCCCATAGGTAGAAGTGTTTCCACTTCATGGCATAAGTGGCCCTGGTAGTGGGCTTCCAAGCCTCTACCAAAATCTGGGCAATATCATCGCAAACTCCCAAACAAAGATTTGCTAGGTCTGCAGGAGCCAAGCATGCAGGTGAAGGGAGCGTAGATTGGGATGAACCAAGGTCCCCTGTTGTTGCGGGAATAAATGACCCGAAATGGGAAGAGGCCTGGAGCTTGCATCGACAGATACCGGAGAAAGGAACCAAATCTGTCTGGGCAGAGAGGGGCTATCAGGATCATGGTGAACCTCTGATTGGACTTTGAGGAGGACCCATTGCAAGAGGGAAAGGAAGGAAGGCATAAAGAAATCTCCGATCCAAGATAGGGACAATGCATCTTATCAGAAAGCTCCAGGCTTTGAATGAGTGAGTAAAACTGGGCAGTTTTATGCTGCACGAGACACAAAAAGGTCCAAACCCGCACCCCATCTTACGTAATAGCCTGCCTGCAACAGACTGTCTGAGGGACCACTTGAGAGAGCGGTCTTGCCTTGTTGAGGGCATCTGCGACCACATTTATGGACCCCGGAATGTGGACTGCAGAAAGATGGAGATGGTGCTCCACCGCTCAGTCCCACACCCTCACAGCCTCCCAACAAAGGGATAAGAGCAGTACCTCCCTGCCTGTTGATGTAAAACACTGCTGAAGTGTTGTCCGCCTGAACAATGAGGTGGCGGGCAATAGAAAAGGAGCCAGAGTCTGCAGGGAGTACAGGACTGCTCTGAGATCGAGCACATTGATATGCAGGTTCTCCTCTAGTGGCGACCACAGCCCTTGAGTCCTGTGGATCCTCAGATGAGCCCCCCAACCCGGACGCGTCTGTGGTGAGCGTCTGGACAGGAATTTCTGGCCAGAAGGGGAGTCCTCGGCAGAGATGCTGGGGAGATGACCACCAGTGGAGTTTGAGATGAACAGGCTCCGAGATCCTGACTGGCAAGTCCAAGTCATCCCTGGTCTGGTCCCACTGGACTCAAGAGCCCACTGAATGGTGCGCGATGCTCAGTCTGGCAAGGGGCGAGACTATGGCGACCGCCATGCCCAGAAGCCTGAGGATGGATCTGGGGAAAGGAAAATTACATACCTAACAGAATTTTGATCTTCTCTTGTATCTTCACCATCTATTACTTCCTGCGTGTAGCCGGAGCGCACCCGCCACGGGAGCTTTTTTTTTTTTTTTTTTTAAACTGCCCCGCCTCGAGAGCGACGCCATACGCCATGCGCAGGGCGCTGCAGTAGCGATCACTGACTCCTCCAACTCAGTTCTGTGAGCCGGAGAGGCAAAAATGAAAGCAGAAAATATAGATAGCAGGCAAGATAGCCGAGGATAGCAAAGCAAGGAAGAATGAACTGAAAAGGAATAACCGATGGAGGAAGGACAGAGGAGATAAGAACATCCCTAGCCTAGGAGTGCAGGCCTTTACCCGGGCGACTCTAGGAGGAGATGAGTAAGAAATGAGAAAATAGAAGAAGAAGAAGAAAGAGAAGAGAGAGATGGGATGTTGAAGGGACCAGAACGCCCAATGAGCATAGTTAGCTTGTAGCTGAAGGCTCGACTAAAGGGGAAGCAAGAATCCCCGGAGATAGAGCTGAAGAGAAGGTTCACCGAACCCGCTAGACAGACTCCAGGAGGGCATAGTCCTCATCTTCAACATGCCATTGTTCTTGACACCCACCTCGGCTCCTGGCCGCCGGGAAGGCCTTTAACTGGAGGGCGGCCGAGGAGGGAAGAATAAACCTCAGCAGCATGAGAGCGCTGCTAGGGTTTAGAAATGGAAAATGTGTTTTCAGTATGCTCTGAAGATAGAAACGGGACTCAAGACTGACTGGCTAAGGCCGGCCAAGGCTTAGGCTGGCTAAGATTGGATATGGTCAGCAGAGCTCTTACTGTAAAAATTGTCCAGGAGGATACTTAAAGGAGAAAGCACTTAAGAAAACAGCGAGAAGGATAGCCTACCTTCTCTTTGCCTTCTTGTTTGATTTCCTCCTATTCCTTTTTTTTTTTTACAGATAGAAAAAAATTTTTTTTTTTAACTAGATGCATGACCCAGATACCAAGATGCCTATAGTAGTGGAGAGAGTTCCTCAGCATTTTTTTTTTTTTTAGAAGAGAAAGGAACAGACGATTTCGCTCCTCTGCTCTGCAAGGCAAGAATAGAGGGGGGATTAGATTTAGGGCACTACCTGAACACGGGATTGCAGGATCAAAACTGAATAGCCTGAGCCAGGCCAAACAACCTCGAGGTATCTTGCCATAAGAATAGCAAGAGATAGTTGTGCAGTCTGATCGCCAATGCAATCCATGAGATGGCCCATGAATCTTAGAGTAAATAATTTTTCTGATTTTAAACCCCAAGAAGATTTTTTTTTTTTTTTGGAAATGAAGCAATTTTCCCTATATTTTATATAATGCAGAGAGAGGAAGGAGACGGGAGGTGGAGAAGCCACAGGAAGAGGCCACTGAGGGGATGGTATGGACGGTAGAATGAATGGTGAAGATACAAGAGAAGATCAAGAATTACGGGTAGGGTACGTAATTTTCCTATCTTCCCTTGTCAATCTTCACCATTCATTACTTCCTGGTGAGTATTAAGCTCCTCTTCCCCAGGAGGGGAAGAGGCCATACCCTGAGGGAACAAGACCCCAGCCTTCTGCTGGTGAGAAACAGAAGGAGAAGACCCTGGCTTATTCAGAAAGCCTAAGTGGAGAAGAGCTAGGAGGGCTCGAGGACGAGGGAGACGGAGGAGCCCCTGTAAAAGTCTCCTAGCTCTGGATGAGAAAAGACGGTCCCCCGGAAGGCGGAGCGCATCACCCCACGCCGGGCCAGGGTGACAACCTGAGAGACTAGCCATGCCGTCCGCCTGATGTAGATCGCTGTCCTCGCAAGCCTGGAAGCCACCTCATTGCGCCATAAGATGCCCTGCTTGGTGTCTTGCCAGCTCCAGGCCTACCGCGAGAGGGCAACGGCTTGTCTGGTTTGTTGCGTGTCAGGCATAGATGCCAGCAGCTGGGACATCATCGACCACAGATGCCGTTGTAGGCAGCGTGGTGAGCCTGATGTGATGCAATACATGCACTCGCACGCCGAAGAAGAGAACACTTCGCCTCCAACGGTCGAACTGGAGAGAGTCCGAACTGTGGGTGGTCGCGCGCCAGGCAACGGCGCCAGAAGGAGTATCCAGGTATACCAAACCTGAGGACGGGTTGGGAAGGGAACCTAGAGACCAGAGGGGCACAATACCTATGCTGGCAGTCCGCTGCTGGGAAGAAACGGCAGGAACCGCCAGGACCGGATAGACGCCCTGGAAGGGGATAGGCCAGGAAGGTACCACCAGATGCTGGGCACTGAATCTACCAAGGAATTCACGCGCACCCGCTCGGCATTGTCTCCGAACGAGGGAAACTGGAATCCTCACCATCCTCGAGAGGAAACGCTGGATATTCTGTGAAATCAGCATCGGAGGACAGATGAGTAGGGTTCCTCTCCCTCAGAGGAGGGAGACGAGATGATGGGGAACTGGAATGTCCAGAGGATTCCTGTGGCGTGGGGAGAGTCGAAGACCCGCTCATGCATGTAACTAACATATGAGGGAAGGCCGCGAGATCCCTTGAACTGCTCCCAGGATAACGGACCCTGAGGGACCGACATGGCCTGGGAGCGGGGTGGTGAAGGCAGAGAGATAGGAGAGGGCACCCGGGAGGCAACTGCTTCACGAGGGCTCTGAACCGGGAAGGAGCTCTAGAGAGGGATCCCGGATATCAAACCAGGCCGCAGAACGGAACTCTGGGGAAGCGGAACCTGGAAGAGCCCTGGGGGAGAAACTCCCCTGTGACGACGCCGGGACTGCATGGATCCAGAAGGGCAGTCCACACAAACGCCGCCAGAGGACACCCTAGAACCCTGGGGGGAGGGGTGGGCTCTGCGCTACGGCTCCTGGCCACCCCCCCTGAGGTGGCCAAAGAAGACCGAGCAGCAGGACGCCTGCCCCTCAACCCCTCGGATTCCGAGAGGGCCTCCTCCCGACTGCAACGCTCCTAACCCCAGAGGAGGTAACAGCACCCCGGGGGGTAGCTGTCACCGGACCTCCAGAGAGGGGAGCCTCCCCCTCCGTCACCCCCACGTCTGCCCCCCGGGACTCTCGGCCACCCCCAGCCGAGGAACCCTCAGGAGACGACGGCAAGGGGGACAGAGGGAGGGGCCCGCTGCGCCGCCTGGTACCCCTAGCCACCGAGGACCCAGATTCCGAAGAATGGGGATGCCAGGATGGGTCCACATCTGAGTCATCGTCCTCCGAGGAGGACGAGACCAGCAGGACCTCGATGCTGGCTACCCCAGGGGTCCCCGAGGCCACGGGCCGCGAACGCCCCGCACCGGTATGCGACACCGCCGCCCCCAGCACGCCGGGCAGCATGAAGGCCCAACCCACACCCCAGCGGCCCGCAGACCCGCACCGCCCGGGAGGAGGGAAGGCCGCCGACGCCGCCGGGCGCCGGAGGCGAGCGGCACTGCCGGGCGGCGCTGAAGTTAAAACGGCACCGCTAACGCGCACTTTGATCAATGGGCGCCGCTTAACGGCGCTGATTCAAAGCGGCGCTGGCTCGGTCACCGTGGCACCGCGAACGCGCCGATTCAAAACGGGCGCTGGCGAGGCGACGCCGAGGGTCCACCCGAGCCGGCCCAGCCAAGGGCCTCGACACTGGGGAGCCTGCACCAAGAGGTGACTGCCGAGGCGGTGTCAGCACTGCGCCCCGGAGGGGCTCACGCCCCTCAACACCGCGAAGGGCCTCGCAAGAAGGGGAAGAGAGACCCTCCTCCGGATCAGAGGTGGGGCCCGGGAGGGGACCCGGGAAAGGCCATGATCTCGCCCGAGATTCCCCGCGAAGCGACGCCGACCCCCGAAGTCGGCGCGGGCCTTGCCGAGTTTGTACCGCTGGATTTCGAGGACGCGACGTCCATTGAGAAACAAGCGCCGACGTAATCCATATTATGGTTGGGTCCCAGGCAACAAAGACAGACGCCATGCCGATCCGAGACGGAGAAATGCCGCCGCAGGAGCACCGACGATAGGGCACGCCCATCTAGAAGAACGTCACTTCCAGAACCGGACATAACGCTAAATAAACAAGATTAAACATAGTCGGAAATACACCCGCGCCGTATAAGGAAAGAAAAGGAACAGTCTTACCAGAGGCGCCGAGTGTAGAAAAGGAGTCGGATACGCACTTTTGGGTTAGCTACCGCGGAACAGGTGCTACCTCGGCCGGCGGGAGAAACAGAACTGAGTTGGAGGAGGATGGTCGCTCAACGGCCGCCCGCGCATGACGCCGTCCTCGAGGGCGGGCCGCGAAGAAACTTTAAAAAAAAAGCTGCCGCGGACGCCGGCCCGCTTACACCCAGGAAGCAATGAATGGTGAAGATTGACAAGGAAGATCCACAGATGCTGAAAGCTTTGGGATGCCAGAGCCTGGATGCGCTCTGCCCTGTTTGAAGGGAGAAAGGCTTTCCCAAGGTGGTATCTAACAGAGTGCCTATAAATTCTAGACGCTGGGAGGGACAAAGCTGAGATTCTTTAGGATTAACCGTGATCCCCAGGCGCTGACAAAGGGAGAGCGAGCCAGGATGGTGTACCAAAGACGAGACCTGGACGGAGCCAGAGAAGCCAATCATCGAGATAAGGAACAAAAGTGGCCGCTCGACGAGGGCCGCTGTAATGACGGTGAGGCCCTTGGCGAAGACTCGGAGCGAAGGAGAGGCCGAAAGGGAGGCTCCGGAATTGACAGGCCCGGCGCTCGAACTTGAACCTCAGGAATCTCAAATGACTGTGGCAAATAGGAATGTGAAGGTAGGCATCCTGCATGTTCAGAGACGCCAGCCAGTCCCCGACCGTGAGGAAGGGAGGAGATCGAGGCGTACAATACGGAATCTGCGTGTACACGACCCATTGGTTGAGGCTGCTAGATCCAAGATCTGTCATGATCTCCCAACTTCTGGGAACCAAGAAGATGTGGGAGTAAAGTTCAGAGTTTTTTCTGCCTCTTGACGACTCTATGGCACCCTTGTCTAGAGAGACTGGATCCTCATGCCTGATGTGAGGTCTGTGGTCTCTCGGTAGTAAGACAGGGGCGGTGGTCTGTCCGGGGAAGGGACTCGAACTCTATGGAGTGCCTGAACTCCATGAGGTCGAGGACCCATCTGTCAGAGATCACTTCTCTCCATGCAAGATGGTGGAGAGAGAAACTACCTCCTACCCGCTCTCCCAACGTCAGGTCGGGGGGGGGGGTTGTTTCATAGTCAGGTGGAAGGGAAGGGCCGGGAGGATGGCTGTTGGAGGTCTAGCCTGTCTAGAAGGGGCGGAGGCAGCGCCTCGGTGACCCCCTTGTCGACCAAAGTCAGCCCGCTGTGCGTAAGGCTGAGCACGCGATTGCTGAGGATGGTGTCCCCCTCTGCCACGAAAACGGGGCCAACGAAAACACTCCCGCTTTGGGCAGTACACAGACTGCACAGAGCCCTTGAAAGGGGCATCCAGAGGCGTGGTCTGCACCTCTGGCTCGAACCATGAGACCCACAGCCAGGAGTGGTGCCAAAGGCAAATTTCAGTAGCAACCGCCCTTGACGAAGTGACTGCAGAGTGGTACGCTGCTCGAAGAACGTGGGTACCCATATCCGAGCCAGTCTGTAAAAGTTTAGCAAGCTCTGGCCGCTGAGGACAGTAAGGCAACTCTTGCAGAATGTCCAGTCCTTGGTCCCAGAGGGCGTTCTGGAATTGGACCATATGAGTCAAAAAAATTTAGACTACGGATACTGCAGGTAGCAGATGAGTACACCCTACGACCTAACGAGTCCAGCTGCTTAGACTCCCTGTCTGGCGGCCGTGTACTTAGGTGTTTCGGCCTCTGCCAATGATTGTGCGCGGCCGAGATGACCATGGAATTGGTCGTGGGATGCTTGGCCAAGTAAGCATGGTCCTTGGGGGCCCGGTACAAGCGGTTAGCCTTCTTGGGCACCACAGTGGATGGCTCCAAGTAGCTAGGGTAACGTCCTAGAAGGTGTCCACTAAGGGAGGGATGACCGCCAGCATGGGATCCTTCTTGCGCAGGTATTTCGCCAGGTGCAAGCATTTAGGGTCCAGGGCCACTGTATCCCACCCCATGTTCTCCTGAATGTGCTGCACGACCTCAAGGAAACTGGGGTCGTTGGGAGGAAAATGAAAATTACGCATCACCGTAATTTTGATCTTCTTGTACCTTCACCATTCATTACTGCTTGAGTAGTGCCAGAGGCGCGCACCGCCACGGGAGGTTTTTTTTTTTTTGGAGTCGGCCCAACAGTCACTTTAACGCGATGCACTGCTATTATGCGAGGGCGGCCGTTAGGTGCCGCAGACTCCTTTCTATCTCAGTTCTGGTAGCCAAGAGGCGAAAATAAAGGGTAAGAAAAAGGAAAGCGAGGCAAGAAAGCGAGGATAGAAAAGGAAAGGATATAAACTGAAAAAGTTATAAGCCGGTAGAGAATAGACAGAGGAGAGAGAATTCCTACCCTAGGGGACCGCAGGGCCTCCTTTCCGGGGCGGCTCTAAGGGAGGAACAGAGAGAGGGAAAGAGAAAGAAGAAGAAGAAGAGGCATGTTGAGAGGGAGAACAGTGTCCATCGAG
Organism: Neoceratodus forsteri; assembly: GCA_016271365.2. Taxonomy (NCBI): domain Eukaryota; kingdom Metazoa; phylum Chordata; order Ceratodontiformes; family Ceratodontidae; genus Neoceratodus; species Neoceratodus forsteri. The sequence continues at coordinate 1,279,798,924 of CM057453.1, forward strand.
CATTGGCTGAGAGGCTTATAGGCTCGAGACTAACAAGGGAGCAAGAATCCCAGCTGCTAGGACTGAGGGGAGGTTCGACCGAACCACCTGAACAGATTCGAATGAGGGCAACATCTCTGAACTCTCAACATGCCAAGTCCCTACATCCTAGCTGAGGGCTCCTAGACTGCCCGGCAAAACCTGTACCGGGAAGAGCTCGACCCAGGAAGGGGACTAAGTCCCTTAGCACCTTGTTAAGTGCTAACACAGCAGTGTATGGGAAAGACTATGCCTTCTCAAAGGCAGCTTTGTATGAAAGATAGAGTGGAACTCAATCAGACTCCCTCAGGCAAGACAAGCAGACGCTCAGAGCTGACAAGTTCAATCAGCAGCTAGAAGAGCTCAAAAATAATACCTGCCAGGGGATTCTAAATTTTGCCGAGGCCGAGCCAGAGCATGGCCTCTTGCTGAGAAACTGCATAACCTGAAAAGGTATTTAGGAATCGCACCCTAAGGGCTGTCAGAAAGAGTTCCCCAGAATAAGAGAACGCATGAAACCGTGTTTCCTCGCCTTACCTTGAGGAAAATGAACCATTCATAAAGAATGGGAACAGAAAGCATTTTTTTTTTCCTTTTTCATAAAGACCAAAGGAAGGAAGAGGAACGAGACGGGAGGGGGAGACGCCACAGAAGGAGGCCACTGAGGGGAAGGTGGGTGGGTATCAGTAATGAATGGTGAAGATACAAGAGAAGATCAAGAATTACGGTAGGTACGTAATTTTCATATCTTCCCTTGTCAATCTTCACCATTCATTACTGCTTGGGTGAGTACCATGCCCCCCTAGAAAAGGGGGGGTAGAACCCTGAGGGAACAAGACCCCCAGCCTCCTGCTGGTGAGAAACAGAAGGGGAAGACCCTGGGCTAATCGAGAGAGAAGCCTATGGGGGAGAAGAGCTAGGAGGTGCCCCCGAGGACGGGGAGACGGAGGAAGCCCCTGCAGTAATCTCCTAGCTCTGGAGGAAAAGAGACGGGTCCCCCGGAAAGCGGAGCGAATCACCCTACGCCGGGCCAGGGGTGACAACCTTGATAGACGAAGCCATGCCGTCCGCCTAATGCAGATCGCTGTCCCCGCAAGCCTGGAAGCCACCTCACTGGCGTCATAAGATGCCCTTGCTTGGTGTCTTGCCAGCTCCAGGCCTATAGCAGAGAGGGCAATAGCTTGTCTGGTTTGCTCTGTATCAGGCATTGATGCTAAGATCTGAGAGAGCATCGACCACAAATGCTTACTGTAGGCAGCGTGATGAGCCTGATGAGATGCAATGCAAGCCATCGCATGAGAGGAAGAGAACACTCTTCGCCCCCACCGGTCGAATTGTAGGGAAACCGAATCCGGTAGACGGTCATGCACCAGGCAGAGGCGCACGGAGGGAGTCTCCGGGTATACCAAACCCGAGGGCGGGTTGGGGAGAGTACCCAGGGATTCCGAAGGGGCACAATACCTTCGTCGACAGTCTGCCGGGCTGCAGAAGGGGTGGCTGGCATCGCCAGGAACGGACAGACGCCCTGGAAGGGGATAGGCCAGGAAGGTACCACCAGGTGCTGGGCACTGAATTCTCCAAGGAATTCACGCATCTCCAGTTCGGTATTGTCTCGCCTAACGTAGGAGATTCGAAGATCCCTCACCATCCTCGAAAGGAATCGCTGATATTCAGTGAAATCAGCATCGTCGGAGATATGAGCAGAAGGTTCCTCTCCCTCAGAGGAGGGAGACGAGGATGATGGAGAGCTCGAGTGTCCAGAAGATTCTTGCGGCGGTGGGGATAGGCGAAAGACCCGCTCATTCATACACCTGACATATGAGGGGAAGGCCGCTGCAGAACCTCTGAACTGCTCACAGGATAACGGGCCCGTAGGACCGACATGGCCAGGAAGAGCGGGGTGGCTGCAGAGGAACGGGAGATGGGCACCTACTAAGAGGCAACTGTCCTCTGCTAGGGCCCAATCCGGAGAACGGAGCCCGAGCTGGTGGCTCGGACAACAGACCAGGTCGCAAACGGAACCCTGGGGAAGCGAAACCTGGAAGAGCCCAGAAGGGGATCCTCCCCTGTGACGAAGCTGGGACTGCATGGATCCAGAAGGGCAGCCTGCAGCAACACCACCGGAGGGGACCCCGGGGTCCAAGCGGGGCCCAGCGCTACGGCTCCAAGTCACCCCAGGGGTGGCCGGCAGAGACCACGACGACTGCACCCCGCTCCTCGACCCCTCGGACTCCGAGAGCGCCCTCCTCCTCGACCCCAGCGTTCTCCCACCCCGAGTGGCTGCAACAGCACCAAGGAGGGTAGCTGTCACGAGCCCCCCAGGAGGGAGAGCCCCTCCCTCCGCCCCCACTCCATCGCCCCCCAGGGACCCAGGACCATCTCTAGCCCGAGGGCCCTCAGGGGAGGACAGCAGCGGGGACAGTGGAAGAGGCCCGCTGGGCCGCCTAGCACCACCGGGGACCCCGACTCTGAAGAGTTAGGTTGCCAGGACGGGTCCACGCCTGAGTCATCGACCTCTGAAGAGGAAGAGACCAGCTGGACCACAATACTAGCAACCCCAGGGTCACCGGTGAAACGGCACTGGACGCACCTCGGCCCACCCACACCCGCCAGGCCCGGCTCGGGCTCCCACCGGGCGCTGGCTAGGCCCATGGTGCTGCCCTCGGCGCCAGAACCCAACGCGTGCTGCCAGGAGAGCGAACCGAGCCTGGCGGCGCCGCCGATCCAAAACGGCGCCAGAGGGCGGCGTCGAGGGTCCACCTGTGCAGGGCCCAGCAGGCGTGAGCCTCGACACTGGGGGAGCCTGCACCTCCAAGGAGGTGACTGCCGAGGCGGTGCCCCCACCACAGCCCCGGAAGGGACCACGACGTTCCTCCGACACCACAAAAGAAGCTTCCTCTTCGGCAAGAGAAGAGGAGGAAGCCTCCTCCTCCACGGACCGTATAGGCCCAAGAGTGGACCTGGAGGAAGGGCCTAGAGACCTTACCTGGGAACCCCTGGAGCGACACCGTCCCCCGAAAGTCGGTGGGGCCTTGCCGATCTTGAATGCGCGGACCTCGAGGACACGACGGTCCATGGAGAAACAGGCGTCGTACGCGTCCATATCGTGGCTGGGTCCCAGGCAACGGAGACAGACATCATGCCGATCCGTGACAGAGAAATGCCGGCCACAGGAGCACCGACGCATAGGGGCATGGCCCGCCTTCGATTTACGTTTTGCCCCTGAACCTGACATGATGCGAACTAAATAACACAAAAAACAGCAACAAAGCACTCGGCGCTGTCGACAGAAATAAAGGAACGGTCTTACCGGGAGACGGCGTCGAGCGAGTACCACTGGAGAAAACGAGGAGTCTTGTGACACAGAAAAGCTTCAACTACCGCGCAGAAGGTGCAGCCTCGACGGCGGAAGAAACAGAACGGAGATAGAGGAGGAGTCTGCGTATCTAACGGCCGCCTGCATGACGAAGTTAGTCACGCTGGCGCCGCCATTGGGAGTCGACTCCAAAAAGAAAAGAAAACCTCAGAAGGGTGCAAGCGCCCGCACTACCCAAGCAGTAATGAATGGTGAAGACTGACAAGGGAAGATCTTAGGTTGGTCCTCAGTGTCCCCAGGAAGCAAACCCGGGTCCGAATTTGGATAGGAGTCCGAGTCGCCATAGGCGGAGGAAGACGAAACCCGTCTCCAGTTTTGAAGAATCTGGTCTCTGAGGAGACGTTGGTCGGCCAGTAGGAGTACCGGTGTCTCAGGGGCCGGTGACGCTGGTGAAAACTCAGTGACATCGGGCAGCTCCAGCGTCCAGGGGGACCGGCAAACAGTCACAAGGCGACGTCGAGGGACTGAAGACGGCTGCGGAGCAGCTTTATCTGGCACCGGTGGAGGCGGTGGAGCGACTGGTGTCGGTACTGAAGCCACGTCTCGACAGATGCCCTTAGCCAGAGGAGGACGGGCGGTGGAAAGAAGAGGCTTAGAAGGCCGATCAGCTTTGTGCTTCTCAGAGTGGTGTCAGTCCAACTCAACGGACGGACGCCGGTCATGCTCGTGGTTTTGCCGCAAAGAAGAGGCCCGAGAAGCAGAATGGGTTCGAGATGCTTGGCCTCCGGGTCGGCCGGGCAAGCTGGAGTCTGAGTGCCTCTTGAGGCCAGAGGAGCCAGAACTGACAGCTTCTGGCAGATGCTCCCAATGTCCGGGGCCTAGACGCCGCCAAGGAACCAGAATCCGCTCCAGATCCTGATGGCTGCAAGGCAGGCACTTTGGAAAGAGATGCGGGAGGCTTGAGGGATATAAGCCAGGCGACATGTCTGGAGGAGCCGGAACGACCACCAGAGCTGGAAGACCTGGGCCTGGAAGGCGAGAGGACTCAATCCCGGCGGTGGTGCTTCTCCTTTCCTTTCTGGGGAGTAGGGGAGCGAGACACCCTCTCAGAGGACGTGTCCTGCTGCATCTGGGCCAGTTGCTGCTGCGCTAGATGGGCCTGTAGCGACTTTTACCTTCTGATAGTTGGCAGACTGTTGAAGACCTGGCTGTGGGTACAAGCGTCGGTGTCGTGGTCTGGGCCCAGACAGAAGAGGTAGGCAGAGTGACCGTCCTTGGTAGGGATCTGCCGTCCGCAAGAGCACTTGTTACGGTGCCTGATCGAAATGGAGGACATACGTCATCGAGAAACCAGAGTAAATTACTAAATAACTGTTGTAGAGCTGAGGAACCCACAGGCGAGCCGAGAGCTGTATTAGCGAGTGCCGCGGCGCGAAAGAACTGGAGCAGTGGGGACTGCCTACGCCCTTTATACTACGTGACGTCGGGGGCCGGGCCGTCGGGCACTGTCCCACGTCGGTATGCTAGAGAAAATGAAATGCCAAGATCTGCTGCCAGGTGGCAACAGTTCTACATATGAGCTTTCTCTCGAGGTAAGATCAGTAGTTCTAGGAGTAGTATATGTTGTTCATCCACACTCACTGGCATGTCCCTTCCACTTTAAGATGGACCAGAAGTCTTCAAGCTGGCTCCTGCCTCCCACCCGGTTGGTATATACTCTGCTCCATCCCATGATGCCAGATCTTATCCGCTGGAAGCCAGGTGTTGCGCGTCCGCAGCCGGAGTGGTCAGTGGATCTGGTGGATGAACAACATATACCACTCTTACAACTACTGTTACAGGTAAGTAACCTGCTTTTCTATATGTTGTTCATCCACACTCATTGGCATGGAAAACAGGGCGTTAACTAGTCCACCAGAGCCGGGCATTGGGTACCCAGGCAGGGGACCAGTTGGTGTCTGCTGCTGGCACAGCACCGGCCTGCAGGACTCGGCAAGGACGCAGGATGCACGAGAGGTGATGCAGGCGCTGGGCCCAAAGGCTAGGGCAGCAGCAGAACTGCAAAGCCCCACAGGCATCGGCAGGGAACACTCAGGAGAAGAGTCCAATGGTGCCAGGTTTGCAGGAGAACGCAGAGGTAACACCAGACTGGAGGAGGCAGCAGTAACCAGCTGCAGGTGCTGGGTCTCGAAGAGAGGACTGACGTAGGCAATGCCTTGGCCTGGGGTGGGCGGGATGACTGTTGAAGAGCTGATGCCAGCAGCACCAACACCAGCCAAGCCACCTGGCTGAGAGTCCATAAAAAAAAAAATGGGACTGAGCATCAGGGGCTGAGGAACAAGAGACAAGTGTCCCCTGTCCCAAAGAGCCGCCACTCACGATAGAAATGAAGGCAGGCGGCAGTGCCACCAACAGCATGGTGGAGGTAAGGGCTGGCAGGGCAGTGGAAGCAGACTCCTGCAGGAGGATAACCCCAGCACTGTCAAGGACTTATGTGGTGACTCAAGCAAGGAAGCAGAATGGTCCCAGTCCCATGCTTATGCTTCCCCGCCAGATCTCCTGGGACTGAGATGAAGAGGGGCCCTGGAAGACTGTGCTGGAAAGGCCGAAGAGCTCCTGGTCTCTAGCTCCTTTTCCACAGCGACCAACTTCTACTTGATGAGATGGCATTCCAGTATCTTACAAGGACATCTCCGAGTGGCCTGGTTGAACTTTTGCCAAATCTGGCAGGCTTCGGTGTCATGGTTGGGCCTAGGCAAAGGATGCAAGTAGAGTGGCAATCTTTCTCAGGAATTTGTTTACCGCAGGCACACTTGTGGAGTGGTCAGGAGATGAGGCAGGTGGAGAAGACAAACTCGACGGCGGAAACACCCCAAAAAAATTGATGTTTATACTAAAGGAAAATTAAAAAGTGCAGCAAGTACGAGTAATGGCGGTCAACTGTAGCTGCGGCATCCGCTAAGGTCTGACAAGTGTGGGTCGATGGCGGGAAAGAACTGGGGATGGTGTGGGGAACTGCCCGCCTTTACTGGATACCCTCTGATGTCGGAGGTGGGAGGTCCCCCGTGGTAGACTGCTAGCTAGAAAGTTTCTATGTGGTCCTGCTGCCTGGTGGCTAAGTCCTACCGGTGCTGGCCTACTGCAAGAGCCTTCCTCAAAGTAAGACCTAACTGCCACAGGCTTACTGTATAAGATACGACAACACTGTATGATTTAAGTATCACAAATATGATCCTCATGTCAGATAATCAGGCTACACAACAGATATAGAAGTGAAGAAAAAAAAAAATAACCTTGAAAACTTGGGAGAACAAGAAGTGGTAATTATCCGATTTAGGTGAAATTCAGGTACTACCTTTGGGAGGAATTTCTGGTGAGGGTGAAAAACTATCTTGTTCTTGTAGAAGATCAGGTAAAGAGACCACCGAGAGTGCCTGGAGCTCACTAATCCTAGCTGATGTGGCCACTGGGAAGGTGCTCCTACATGAAAGATATGACATCTCACACTTGTGTACTGGCTCAAATGACTTGATCACGAGCACTGCCAACATCAGTGGTAGGTCCAATGGAGGCAGAGGTTCCCCACAGAAAGCAAAAGTGATCAAGGCCTCTGAAAAAGCACCCAACCACTCTTCTGGACCAGTGACAGCATACCGCCCACACCCGATATGCACAAATGGCTGCTAGGTGCACATCAAGGGTTGTTGCTTGCAATCTAGACAGAAAGGGACAATTATTAGTCAAGGATGCTCGCCATGAGGCAGATTAGAGGATCAATCTTCTTCACCCTGGCATCAGATCGAGAACTCTTCCATTTAAATGGATACGATTTATCAGTCTATTCCTTAAGGCATGTCTCAATGCTGAGGACGCCATTTGAAAGCCGAAACCTGGAAGTCTACCCACCATGAACCACAATGAGAGGTGCAGGGATTAAAGGTCTGATGCAGGACCTTCCCTGTTGTCTGGTCAGCAGATCTGAGCACAGGCGCAACTTCCATGGAGACCTGAGGCTGAAGAGATCCAAATACCAAAACTGCCTGCGCCAGTCCAGGACTAGCAGGATCATCCATGCCTTGTCCTTCTGGGCCTTGAACACAATCTTGTTAACCAAGGGGAAGGGATGGAAAAGGTAAAGGAGGCCTCAGGTTCAGGGCCTCGTGAAGGCATCCCCAACAAAGTCCAGAACTGTTTTTTTTTTTGGGGCCCACAAACAGCCCCAGTTTTCTATTCTCCCACGAGGCAAACATGTCCACTAGAGGGGTGCTCCAAATGGCAAAACAGGTGGTCTACCACCTCCTGATGCAAGGACCACATGTGCAACATCTCTCCGACCCAAGTGAGAGAATCTGCCAGTTGCTTGCTCTCTCCTGCGACATGGATCACCAAATCTGCACCCAGGCTGTGCATGAGTGGCCTGGTGTGGAGAGCATCCCGACACAATGGAAAGGAGTGCATCCCGCCCTGACTGTTCAGGAAGAACACAGTTGTTGTGTTGCCCGTCTAGGCCTGCACAACCTGAACCCAGATCAATGAAGCAAACTGTTAGATCCAGACATACTGCACTGAGCTTCAGCAGGCTGATGTGATGATGAGACTTCCTGGGATACCAGATGCTGTGGGCCTTGTGATCTCCCAGCTGTGCTCCCCATCCACTTCACCAGAGACACACCAGTCGTGAGTGTTATGGACGGTTCTGGGAGGACAAATGGGATTCCCTCCAGATGTTGTGGGTCTAGCTGTTAATGGATGGCATCCCACATCGGTTGGGTCTTTATGACTGGCTGGTCTAAATGACCTAGGCACTGGGACCACTGTCAGCCCAACTCCCACTGCAAGTGAGGCATCCGTCAGTGAACCCAACAGAGCATGCTGCTGGAGGATGCCATGTACCACAGCAGTTGCAGGAAGTCCCGGGCAGGACACGAGTGCCCACCCTGTAATGTCTGGGCAACGGAGGTAAGAGCCAATGCCCGGTATGTGAGGCTGGCCTTGGCCAGCATAGAATCTAGTTCTGCCCTGAAGAACCACATCTGTGAGGGTACTTGCCTGGACTTTGCCGGGTTGGCTGGATCTCTGGACCTCTTGAAAGCCTCAATGTATGGCCCAGCTAGAAACACTGAAAAAAAGACTGACAGCAGATAAGGACCGCTTGGCCCACCTAGTCTGTCCATTTCCCTACCTACAGGATAAGCTGCAGATCCTAGTTAACCAACAGCCTATTTCTTCCTACCCCCACAAGAATTGCCTTATGTCTGTCATATGCATTCTTGAATTCTCCCAGTTTTAGACCCCACAACCTCCTCAGGAAAGCTGTTCCATGTGTCCACCACCCGCTCTGTGAAAAATAATTCTCACATGAGCTGTGGCCCTCTATCTTCAAATTGTGTCCCCTTGTTCTGCACATCTCTTTTCTGAAAGATGCTACCTCTTGGACTTTGCTGATTCCACTGAGGTACTTAAAAGTTTCTATCATGTCCCCCTCCTTCTTTCCTCCAGGGTATACATATTAAGCTCCTTTAGTCTCTCCTCGAAGGCTTCTCTTGCAGACCCTGCACCATTTTAGTTGCCCTCCTCTGGACTGCCTCCACCCTATGTCCTTGCAGAGATGGGGTCTCCAGAATTGGACGAGTACTCCAGATGGGGTCTCACCAACCGCCTGTACAGAGGGATAACAACTTCCCATTTTCTGCTGGTGATGCCTCTCCCATACATCCCAGTATCCCCTAGCCCTCCCTATTGCCTTCTCTCATTGTTTGCTGACCTTAAGGTCATCTGATATGATTACCCTTCAGGTCCCATTCCATTGTTGTTGTTGTTACTACCCCCCCCCCCACTGTGTAATCTTCCCGTGTTGTTGTTTCCGAGGTGCATTATTTTGCACTTCAGTCAGTCATCTAGGCAGGGATACACCCTGATGTCCTTGCACTGCAAGAAGACTGACACCACTGCCATACACTTGGTGAAGACCCTTGGCACAAACAGGAGGCCAAAGGGCATAATCTGTAACTGGTACAAGATCCTCTCTGCACGGAACCAAAGGCACCAGCAACAGGACAGAATGGGATGTGGAAGAATGCATCCTGGAGGACCAGGGAGCAGAACCATATGCTCTGCTCCAGAGACAGAATGATCTAAGACCATCTTGAGCACGCAGCTTTGCATATACTGGTTCAGACTGTGCAGTTCCAGTACGGGCGACAGCACTCCCCCCCAAAAAGCCGCTTCAAACCACTTAAGCAGCTGGACACATATCCCTGAGTGGGCAGGATATCTGGAACACAGGCCATCTGCCTGCGCTGTAGAGCTGGGTGATGTCGGCATATAGCATGGACATGTCCTTCCACACTTGACTCCTGGAGATGGTACAGCAGGAGAGCCTCAAAATCCTGAAGTAACACTCTGCCCATAACTTCTAAGATCCATGTGTCTGAGGTAATGGCAACCACTGTGGCAAGAAGTGGCACAACCAACCTCCAACCAGAAGACTAGACAGGGACTGGATTGGAGAAGGGAGATGACATCTCCAGCCCATCGCTGCATAGCCTTGAAAGGGGCTTGGCCACAAGGGCCTTGGAGGCACAACTACTTCTGCCTCCTTCCCCCATTCTGCCCCGGACGATGAACATTGGCTTCGGATGCCAGCACTTAAACTGTCTCTGCTGGGGCTGCTGCTGAGGTTGTGGTGTCTGAATGGGCCAATACTGAAGACCTTTATAGATTTCCTGGGCCTTCTAGAACTAAACTAAAGAATCAAGGGCGCATGGCGGACTTCTTAATCTATGTGAGATGTCTTTCCAGCACAGGGCCAAAGAAGGGACATCAACCAGCTTAGACAGAGTATCCACCATGAAGGTGGAAAGCTGCAAAAGACCTCTACGATGCATGGCAACAACCACTGCCATGGCAAAGGTACAGGAGCCACCCACACTGAACTAGAGCTGATGTTTAGCCAATGAATGGCCCTGGTCTCCATCTTTACTGACAACTGTTTGTTGGCAAGAAGATGTGGAAGGAGTTCCCCTAACACTCCCAGCAAGGAATGGTCAGTCTGCCATCATGGCAGCATAGATGGCCTGACACAGCAGTGTACACCTTTTTAGCTGTGTGGTCATTTAGACTATATCCTGAGGCCTGTCCACGTCCCACTGCCCCCCCCCATCCCCCAATTTATGGAAGGCAGACTCTGAAACCAAGCCTCAGCACAGAACCAAGGAAGCGAGGCCATTGTGACCGCTTAATTGCATACCATATGACTGAAGGGTACCACGAAGATGCAGGGTGCTGCAAAGCTCCAGCTATGGTCCCACCCACAGGAAAAGCAATCCACAGGAATCATCCTTGTCCTGTATGTCAGAAAACAGGTATTTGGCCCACTTCTATATGGGATCCAGGGGCATATTCACGGACTTCAAAATGTCAGATCAGTGCTCCAAAAGACACCAGACCATTGTCAGTGACCAATACTCAACTTCTTCCTTGAAAATGGTTCTCCGCCACTCCACCATGGACTACACTGGTATTCTCTGCTTGGGTTATTTCCACCGAGAGCTGGCCTTGCAAGTTGGCCACAGAGCAGGAATCTTGGACCGTGCCCCAAACAGGGGCTGTGATGGAGGTGGCTACCGCTGAAGAGGCAGAAAAGAAAGATAGGCAAACTGGTGAGAAGCGCGTCCTGGTGTGGGAATGATCAGTGTAGGCCAAGGGACCGAAGGTACAGGGCAGAGCCCCCTCTGTTGTGATCCACTGTTGCCAGAGGAGCCGCCTCATAGCAGTGATACATTTTTGTCAACGCTTCTCCCTGCCCAAGGACGAGACGGTAGAGTATCAGTGGCGACGCTTTCTGGTCCTGTGGGATTGAAAGTGTAACCAATTACTCAGTCAACTGATGATCTCTGAGGGTTGATATAAACCAACTGCCTCAGCAGGTTAAACACAAAAGACTTCACAGGAATGACTAGTGGTGGTGGCCTCCACCGAGGCAACTCAGCCAGGGTCGCCAACTGGGCCACGCCCTCCCAAATGAAAAATAGACACAGACAGCCGGCCCAGCGGTGCTGAGGGTTGAGGCACTGGATGCCACACCTCATGCTGCGCCGGCGACCTGTGTTCAGGAATAAGCACGGGCCGCCATGGGTTGGCAGAGAGGAGAAGGATCGAGCGTCCAACGAACTGCTCTCCATCTCCGGGGAGGGGGGTGACCAGCAGCCGGTGCATGCCTGACCCCTAGCAGAGGCTGGGGCTCAAAGGCATGGAGCTGCAAGAACGTGGGGTGGGAGCACAGCAGATGCTGGACTTGGGCACGGGAGGAAAAATGGAAATAGTGGCAGCCAGGTTGTGCAGCTTGATGGCCATCTGCCAGCGTGCGCCATCTCCACAGGCACCACCTGATCCGGATCCGTGCCTGGTGGGGGAGTTGGGGGCTCCCTTGCCTGCCCAAAACGAGGGGTAAGCTTTGGGGGAATACAAGGTAGTGGCCTAAGTGGAGATCGGAGTGGGCGGACAGCAGCTGGAGAAAGGAGGCGAGGAGAAGGAGCTGACCAGGTCGCAGCAGAAAAAGTAAGTAAGGAAAAATGGACACATACATCTCTTCCAACAGCCAATTCACAGGCTGAAGAAAAATCTTGACCTAAGTCAAGATCAACAAGCCAGACAAGGTGGGTTACCATGCAGCCATCGACTTTGATGAAGGGCAAACGGTCGAGGGAGTCAAAAGAGCAGGAGTGTGATTTTCACAACCAATGATGGAGTTTCTTGCATTTTCTGCTGTGGTGAGAAGGGCTCTCCCCAAAGGGCTAGTGAGCCAGGCATTTCTCTGAATTCAGGGAACAACCCTCTGAAGCTGGCAACCAAACTCACAGCAGCTCCTTCTTCCATGTCTGTACGCTGAATAACCAACCTGGCAGCCACCAAGGCCCCTTTATGATCTCTCGACTAACTGGAGAGCCTTCCAGTCATCTATGGGACTCTTGACAGCATGGCCTGGTACAAACTACATACTTCGATGTTGTGTTGATCACTGAGGCAGTGCAAGTGTTGTGCAGATCTGTGGCTGACCTCTTCTGCCTGCACCCGGTGCAAAACTTGAACCCCCATTTCTTGCTCTACATCAGTCATGAAGAGGAGCTGGAAGACCTGTGAAGTAACATTAACTGGAATGCAGACTTGAAATGTCAAAGATTTGACAAGAAAGCACCTGAACAACTCAAAATCCTTCAATGCTGCTGAGCTGTGAATGGAAGACATGTCCTTCCAGCGGAAAGAAAGATCTGAGATCATGGGGCACAGTTGGAGGATATACCACCAGGTGGTGGGATAAGCTTAGCATGCAGACTTCCAATGACTCAGCGGTCTTCAACAGAACTGCCAGAATGTGGACAGTAAAAAGGTATCTACGTTACAAAATATTAACTGATCAGACAGTTTGTTTGATTCAAGCCATTTTATAAGCAAATATCACCCCCTTTTTAGGGCTACAGTGGACAGAGCCCTGCAGACCCTCCAGCTATGAGAAAAGGACTCCACATTCCTTCTGACCGAACACCCTGTTGGATTTGCACCACAGTCGTTTCCACAACTGTGAAGCAGTCTGCGCGTTGTCTGGCTTGGAAGTAGCACTGCACTATTTTTAGTAACGGTGGTCACGGCAGAAGACGGCACACTCCGCCATGTCCAAGATGGCCACCAAACTATTACACATGCGCGACATGTAGCACGTGCACAGTGCAGTGAGTGCCTATCTTGGACACGGCATATTGTGCTGTTTTCCATGATGTCCTGTAATTTTTCTTCTTTAAATTATCGATAACACCCCCCAACCTGATCCTCCCTCTCAGCAGCACCCACTCCCCCACCCCCCCGAAACATAAAAATGACACTGTTGTGCCCAAACCCCTAATGTCGCAGCACTGACCTCCTATGTTTCGCCTTTTTTTTTTTTTTTAGTAATTACCTCCCCAAAACATAAGACTGACAGTGGGGGTGCAACCTCCAGTGTCAGGATCAGGAGCCCCTGCCTTTTTGATTGACATTGAGGTGCCCAATCCCGTGTCACACTCAGGACGCTACGCTTTTTATTTTATTTTACCCCCACTCAACCTCCCTCTCAGCATCCACCCTCCAAAAGAAACATAAGAGTGACATGGGGTGCCAATCCCCATTGTCATGATTGGGAGTCCTCGCCTTTTTTTTTTCTTTGAACTTGAAAACAAAAGTTCATAAATGTCTTTTGCACCATTACCATCCCCCACCAGACCTTCCATTCAGCACCCCCAAAAGCACTTACCTATCAAGGGTCCAATGTCATAATCCTCTCTGACTGCAGACACGTTTCACTCTTCAAAGCCAGATCGGAACTGAAGAAACAGGTATGCTGTTCAATGTATTTCAATGGGGTTTTGAACTTGGTGGCATAACTTCAGCATTTTGGCCCACATTTTCAACATGCCATTTTGGGACCCGTACCTCATTAGCAATCTAACTGTTATTAGGCAGATCTGTCTCCAAAGGTGATTTTGCAATCCCTGCTACGAATTTACCTTTCCGGCAGGAGTACAAAGTTTTCTGCCCTTGTTCATGAGGTGGGGCCAAAAGGCGGCTATGTTGAAAATCTGGTGTAATATATATATATATATATATATATATATATATAGATAAGGCTATGAGCCTACACTGAATTTTGTTAACGGAGGCTAACGTTGGTAATTTTCAATATTTTTCTCCCAAATTCACAACATAGCCACATCTTTACACCACCTCATGAATATGACAACTGTCATTTTTCAAATCCTAGAAATTTTTTTTTTTTTTTAACATCCCGAAGTGATTTCTGGACCGTGCACAAAAACAGGTCCTCATCTGTAAGCAGTTACGAGTTACGTAAGAACTTACCGTAACCCCAGATCTTCGTGAGGAGCTCTTGCAGCAGGGTATAACCATTAGACTAATGCCGTGGGCCTCCAGGACCCACTGGAAAAATTCTCAGCTAGCAATACCAGCAGGGATCGCCTCCTGACATCGGCTCCACCCGGCGTCGTCACTCACTGTATAAAAGGGGTGGACCCAGCTCCACCCCAGTTCCCTTGCCAAGACCCGCGAACAGGCCCTAACGAGAGAAGAAGCAAACCTGTAGATGTGCTGAACACCTCACCCGGGGTGGAGGGCGGAGGAAGATTCTGCCGTAAGAGCTCCTCTCAAAGATCTACTGTTACGGTAAGTTCTTACATAACTGTACTATCTTACTTCGAGTGGGAGCTCTTGCGGCAGGCTATAACCATTAGGACTGAATCCCAAGCAGTCCCACACCAAGGAGGTGCCTAACCCCGGGATGAGGAAGGATGGAAAAAGCGCTGGTAACACAGCAACTCAGGAATGTAGTCCCTGAAGGACTGCCAAGCCAAAACCAGCACAGCGTCTGGATGCAATGTCCAGGCTATAGAGCTTCACAAATGTATGCACAGAATGCCAGGTGACTGCCGCACAGATGTCTCTTATAGAGACATTCTTCAAAGCGGCAAAAGAAGCCGAGACTCCCCTAGTGGAGTGACCCCTAACCGGGCCCGGAAGGGGGTATGTTGTGCTTCTCATAACAAAACACAACACAGTGGACAAGCCACCTAGAAATAGTCTGCTTAGACACCGGATTGCCCAAGTGTTGTGGTGCGAAGGCTACAAACAGTTGCTCCACCACGGTGTAGCGCTTGAGGTAGTACCTCAGCGCTCTGTGAACATCCAGTGTGTGTGAAGGAGAGCTTCTCCCACTGGAAGGAGAAGAAAATAAACTGGAAGGTCAACTGACTGGTTGAGGGTCAACTCCGAGACCACTTTAGGAAGGAACTTAGATTTGTTCTAAGGGAAACCCTTTCCTGTGAAAACCAAATAAGGATCTGTACACACAGAGCCTGGATCTCAAAAACTCTTCAAGCTGAGGTAACAGCAACTAAAAAAATCTTCCAGGAAAGGTAACACAGTTCACAATCAGCTGCTGGCTCAAAGGTTGGGGGTGGGTGGGGAGTGAGCTTCTCAACACAAACAGGAGGATCCTAATGGGAGGTCTCATATGCAGAATACCCTGTAAAAAGGTGCGGGCCATGTCTAGTTGGGCTAAGGATCTATCCCCCAAGAGGACATGATATGCAGAAATGGCCCACATGTGCACCTTTACTGAAGAGTAGCTCAAGCCTTGTTGATATAAGGAGAGGAGATACTGCAATGCTGAGTTCAATGGGCAGGTAAGTGGGCCCAGACGGTGAGACGATGCCCATAAGCAGAAACGTTTCCACTTCATAACGTAAATGGAGGGCTTCCTCACCGAGACGAGGACATCCGCCACCTCCTGGGAGACCCTATACCTTGATTTTGCTACATCTGCAGGAGATCAGCATGAAGGTGCAAAGATGTGAGATCCGGATGGACCAGCAAATCCCGATCCTAGAACAGCAACTGCGAGCATGTTGGCAGCGGAAATGGAGGTTCCGAGGACAACCGGTGAAATAGTGGGAACAAAATCTGCCGAGGCCTGGCAGGCGATCAGAATCATCCGAGCCTTCGGCCTGTATCTTCAACAGTACTCTGAATGAGAAGGAAGGAGGGAGGGAAGGCGAAAGAAACCTCCCTGACCAACAAAGGGACATGTCTGGCCAGAAAACACCAGGCGTGGGCTCTTGCAGGCAGAAAGTTGGCAGTCTGGCGTTGTGTAGAATTAGCAAAAGAGTCCAGCTCTGGGCGACCCTATGTGTCGAAGAGTTGGTACGTACAGACTGCAGTAACTCCCACTGGTGTGCCTTGGACCGAGACCTGCTTAGGCTGTCTGCCAGTAGTTTAGGGCGCCTGAACATGCACGACGGACCGAGAGATGTGACGCTCTAGTGCCCAGTACCAGACTCATCGCATCCCTTCAAAGTGGGAAGGAGTGCGTTCCTCCTTGCTTGTTGATGTAAAAGACGACCGCCATATTGTCCGTCTGAACTAGGAGAGAGCCTGGGACAAGGTCCTCTTGGAAGGCATGCAGCGCATTGAGGACCGCGTGCATCTCCAGGACATTGATGTGGAGGACGAGCTCCACTGGGGTCCAGACCCCTTGTGTTTGGCAGGCACCCAGGTGCGCCCTCCATCCCAAATCTGATGCATTTGTCACTAGGGTCTAATTTGGGGGCTCCTGATGAAAAGGGACCCCTTTCTCTAGACAGAGGATCCAGCCACCAAAGTAGGGTCCTCTTGACTGGCTCTGTGACTTTGACCATGTGATCGAAGTCATCTCAGCACTGGTCCCACTGCACCCTGAGCATCCACTGTGGGACTCTCATGTGGAGGCAGGCCAAAGGAGTGACAGGGATGGCTGCCGCCATGTGGCCCCGAGTCTGAGGAAGGTCCTGACCTAGACCAGAGGGGTTACTGGACCAATCCGGTTAGCTCCATGGCGGTAGCCCCTCTCTGGAGGTAGAAAAGCCATGCCCTGGATTGAGTCCAGGACCGTCCCTATGAAGGCGTCTTTGGCTGGGCTCGGGAAGACTTTGAAAGATTCAGGGTGATCGCCACCTCTCGAACAGAGTATAGGTGTCTCACGAGAGCCTGAAGGAGGCGTGTCCTGACGGGGCCACAAGCAGCCAATCATCGAGGTAAGGGAAGACATAATGTCCCTGGCGCCTTACAGGTGCAACTACCACAGCCAAGCACTTGAAGACTCGAGGAGCGGAGGAGAGGCCGAACAGAAGAACCCGAAACTGATAATTCTCCCCCTGGAAGTGGAACCTCAGGTGCTTCCTGTGGTGGTGGGGTGCATGTACGCATCTTGCACGTCTAAGGAGCAGAGCCAGTCTCCCTGGCGCAGCAGAGGAATAAGACCTGGAAAGGTCACCGTCCCTGAACCTTTGGTACTCTATGTAGCTGTTTAAAGAGCTGAGGTCCAGGATGGGCCAAGATCTTGTGTCTTTGGAGTTAGAAGAAGTGGGAATAACATCCCTTGGAGATTGGGTCTCCAGAACTGCACGCAGTACTCAGATGAGGTCTCTCCAGCTGTCTGTACAGGGGGATAATAACTTCCTGTTTTCTACTGGTGATACCTCTCCCTATGCATCCCAGTATCCCCCCAGCCTTCCTTGCTGCCCTCTCACATTGCTTGCCCACCTTAAAGTCATCTGATATGACTACCCCCAGGTCCCTTTCCATTTTTGTTGTTGTTAGTATCTCACCCCCCATTGTGTACTCTTCCCCTTGGTTTTTGTTTCCCAGGTGCATTACCTTGCACTTCTTAGCACTGAATCTAAGCTGCCATACATTTGACCATTCCTCTAACCTTGCCAAGTCCCTTCTCATCCTTTCCACCCCACCTTGTGCATCAACTCTGCTGCAGATCTTTGAGTCATCTGCAAAGAGACATACTTTTCTTTCCAGTCCCTCTGCAATGTCGCTTATAAAGACATTGATGAGGACCGGTCCTGATACTGAACCCTGCGGTACCCCACCGTAACCCCCTTTCTTCAGAGTGGACTCCATTTACTATTACTCTGTGTTCTATTCTCCAGCCAATTTTACCCAGGCTGTCATCTTGGGACCCACTCCCAGGCTGGCTAACTTGTATATTAATCTTTGTGTGGGACTGTGTCAAATGCCTTGCTAAAGTCTAGGTAGGCCATGTCCACAGCCCCTCCCTGATCTACTACTTTGGTCACCCAGTCAAAGAAATCTATCAGATTTGTCTGGCATGACCTTCCAGCTGTGAATCCATGCTGCCTTGGTCCTGTGCCCTGGCCTCTAAATACGCAACAATTCTTTCCTTCAAGTGATTCCATCATTTTCCCTACCACTGAGGTTAAACTAACAGGTCTGTAGTTTCCTGCTTCTGCCTTGCTTCCACTTTTGTGAAGGGGAATCACATCTGCCCTCCTCCAGTCCTCAGGTACCACCCCATCCTCCCACGATTTGTTAAAGAGGGTAGTCAGTGGTGTCACTAGTTCTACCCTTAGTTCTTTTAGAATTCTGGGATGAATCCGATCAGGCCCCATTGCTTTGTCCACCTTCAGTTTTAAGAGTTCTTTCAGAACCCTTTCTTCTGTAAATGGGCTGGTATCAACTTCTGTATCCAGAGTGTTTCTACTGTTTGTTTTAGGTACCTCCCCCTCTTCCTCTGTAAATACTGAGCAAAAATATTTGTTTAGTATCTCTGCCTTTTCACAGTCACCCTCTGCCCACCCTCTCTCCCCTTTATTAATCTTCACTATCCCTCCCTTAACCTTTCTATACTCCCTAATGTACCTATAAAAGGTTTTATCCCCCTTCTTAACTGTGTTGGCTATCTTTTCCTCGGTTTGGGCCTTTGCTGTTCTGACTGCCTTCCCAGCTTCCTTTTGCTTTAACTGATACAGTTCTCTGTCCTGCTCCTTCTGTGATTCCTTGTACTTCCTGAATGCTTTCTTTCTCTTGAACCTTCACTGCCACTCCTTTGAGAACCATAGTGGTTTCTTACATCGTTCGTTTGTTTATTTGCTTCACACAAAGGCTTGTTACTTCTGTGATGGCAGTTTTATTATTCCCATTGTTCTTCTACTCCTCCTTCCTGCCCATTTGCAAGTGCATTCCTTAGGCACTCACCCATTTTGGCAAAGTCAGCCCTCCTAAAGTCCAGTACTTTTGCCTTTGTATGGCTTGACTCTATTGCTATGTTTATTGTGAACCATACTGTTCGATGGTCGCTAGTTCCCAGATGGCTACCCACTTCTACATCTGTGATCCTCTCTTCATCTCCATTTGAGAGAACCAGGTCTAAGATTGCTCCCTCTCCAGTGGGCTCCATTACCAGTAGTCTAAGGCATGCCCCCTGTAGGGCATCTAGAATAACCCCACTCTTCGAAGGGGCTGCTGCAACTGCACTCCAGTTAACATCTGGCATATTCAGATCACCCATCAGCAATATCTCCCCCTTTTCTGCCATTCTAAGTATACTTTCCATCATTTCCTTGTCCATTTCCTCCCCTGAGAAGGGTCTGTATCTCTAACCCCTGTGCGGATTGTGGTGCCATTGTCGGGTCTCCGAATTTATCCACAGTGCTTCTTCCTCCCTGTTTTCCCTTTTGTTCTGTTGCTTTGATTCCTTCCCTATGTAAAGAGCTACTCCTCCTCCTCTTTTACCCTCCCTGTCCCTCCTGTAGATAGTGTATCCTGGTATGTTTACGTCCCAGTCATGGTTTTGTGTGTACCATGTTTCTGTGACTGCCACGATATCCAGATGTTCCTCCTCCATCCATGTGAGAAGGAGGATATCTTGAGGACCTTGGTGGAGTATCTGGGGGATTTCGGTGAACTCCAACATATGTCCCATCCTTATAATGTCCAGGACCCAATGGTCCGCTGAAATAGAGCGCCAACCCTTCAGGTGAAGGGAGAAGCGACCCACTACTGCCTCCCCTGGTACCTCCTCGGGGGGGGGGGTCACTGGGCTGAGCCGGGAGTGGGCAGAGAGGCCTGGGAGGACTTGGGGCCTCGAAAAGGAGTGTCTCCAGGTTGCTGGTTGCCGGCTTTCCTTTTGAAGCCACCCCTCTGGCCCTGTTGGTTTCCATGGGCTTGGGCACCTGATGGCTTCCTAAATGGCAGTCGTCTCTCTCGTTTCTGGTCCCCTCTGTACATTTGCTGGACAGACCAGATAGATTTGCCAGACTCCTGGAGACGAGAGATGAGAGACTCAATCTCCTGCCCAAAAAGGGCGTAACCCTGGAACGGGAGGTCCCAGATTGCAGACTGCAAATCCTAGTGAAAACCTGAGACTCTCAACCAGGCATGGCACCGGAGGCAGACACCTGACACTGCCGCTCCAGCCGCCGCATCTGCAGTGTCATACGAGGCACGGAGAACATGCGTGCCTAGGTCCAAGCCTGATTTTAAGATGTCCAGAACCTCCGTCTTTTGTGTGGAGTCTGGCAAGGCACTGGCTAGCTCTTGCCCTCTCTCCTATAATGCATTCTGGCACTGGACCATATGTGTGAGGAAGTTAAGGGATCTAATGAAGCAGGTAGAGTCAGAGTAGACCTTCTTGCCCACCTAGTCCAAGTAGCAGGATTCTGGGTCTGGAGGCTGGGAGCTGAGGTGCTTAGGCTGCTTGGACTTGTCGTGAGCAGCCATAATGACCGATGAGTCTGCCCGAGGGGGTTCTGCTAGGAAAGATTCATTCCTCAGAGCTCTATACAGCCTATCTGACTTTTTCGGAACCGCCGGGACTGAGACGGGATGCTTCCAAGTTATCCTGGTAAGATCTTGGAAGGTGTGCACTAAAGGTGGCACCACTAGAGGCTTGGGCTCCTTTTGCCTCAGGTAACGGGCCAGTCGATGGCGTTCCGGATCCAGGTCCTCCGTCTCCCATGCACTGTAGGCCTGGATGTGGCCTCATGACATCCATGAAGGTCGGATCGTCAGGAGGTGAGCGGGGTTGGTCGTCCTTCCCCGGGGAATCCCCAACCCCCAAGAAGGATGAGGAAGCAGAAGGAGTAGATCTGCTACTGGGCCTGGAATGGCCTGAGCTGCGCCTCAGACCCCCCCCGAGCATCAGTAGCTACCGGACCGACGTTGGTCCGAGGACCAGCGCCGGGACCGACGACGGGAATGTGAGCAGGCCCGCCTAGAAGAGCGGGAACAGCTCCTGGGCAGAGACCAGGACCGACGACCACTGCCCGATCGGGAAGGGCACTGACGACAGTCCTCAGATCGGGACCAGAAACGAACCTTTTGAGGGCGGGTGAGGCAGCGGCCGCTCGGGGGGTCTTCTGTGGAGAAGGAGCAGGAAGACCCTCAGGTTCAATGTTGTCCGGCCGGCCAGTATCCGGCATCAGGTCCGGCTTTGGTGGAGACTGCTCTTTTTTTTAACCCAACTCCACCAGAAGGTGAACAGCTCCTTCAGTTCCTCTTTGTTAAAACTGCAGCTGCAGAACTGGGAAAGGGAGCTGAGGAAGCCGGAGGATCGTAGGGTGCAACCCCCGCAGAGCCCTGCGAAGTGTAAGACCTGGGAGTCGCTGAGGTCGCCCTGCTGCGGTGGTGTCATCCAGTAAAGAAGCCTCAACCAGCGTCGGTACTGTGTCAGAAGTCGGTTTCAAGAGAGAAGGAAGAGCCGGGTAACTGTTCTCTTTATTCAAGGCTTGCCTGTGTCAGGCAAGGCAGAGACCTTAGGCAGGGCTGCAGCTTGTGCCAAAGAGGTCTGGGCTGTAACCCATAGCGGAGTCACCTTTGGTTTGGCCGGTTTCTCCCCCCGATGTTACCGCCTTGGCCAGCGTCGTTTTCTTGGCGGGAGGGCCCAGCACTTTAGAGCCTTTTGGGCGCTTATGATGGTCCACCGAGCCCAAAGACGAAGAAGCCTTCCTGAAGGAGGAGTGGGAGCAGGACTGGTAATGGGACTGGCTATGGTGCTTGTCGTGGAGTGTTTGCTCTTGGTCCCTGTGCTTGCCCCCCACCCGAGGTGTGCAAAACATCCATCTTTTGCTCCATGAGATGTGCTTTTAGGGCCTTCAGGCGCCTGATCCTTGTCCTGCTCGTGAAGCCCTTGCAGATCGTGGTGTCATGGCCTGGGCCCAGACAAAACACACACTTGGTGTGGCCGTCTTTTGATAGTATTTGGAGGCCACAGTCGCACTTATTCCTCTTGGGGCTGAAAGAAGAGAGACGCAAGCGATTACATGCACCGGACTGAAGTCGGAGGAGGGAAAGATGAGAAAGACGATGAAAACCCGTTGAAGGAGGAACAATTTCTTCTTTATATTTTTTTGCTGAGTAGCCAAGAACTTGCCCAACATGAGTGGGTCACAAGTGAAAAGAACTGGGGTGGAGCTGGGTCCGCCCCTTTTATGCTGTGACCGACGTCGAGGCGGAGCCGACGTCAGGTGCAGACACTGCTGGGTACTGCTAGCTGAGAATTTTTCTGGTGAGTCCTAAGGCCTGCAGCGTTGGTCCTAATGGTTACAGCCTGCTACAAGAGCTCCCACTTGAAATAAGATCAGTAGTTCTAGGAGTGGTATATAATGTTCATTCACACTGTCTGGTAGTGTCCTTTCCCTTTAAGATGTGCTGGAAAGTCTTCAAGTTGGCTCCTCCCTCCCACCCGGGTGGTAACTCCCTCAGCTCCACCCCATGATGCCAGATCTTGCCCGTTAGAAACAGCTGTTGTGCCAAAGTCAGGGAGGTTGGGTGGGTCCGTGTGAATGATCATATACCACTCCTAGAACTACTGTTACAGGTGAGTAACCTGTTTTCTAGGGGACATAAAATTATGTTCTACCCGCACCTAACTGGCAGACTCCTAACAGTTCTCCGGAGAAGGGAGGCAAGGTGCACACACCCTATTTAGGAAACGGAGATCGAGAACTGAGGCCCCAAAACCAGCATCCCGGTGCGACTCAAGGTCAATGTGCTAATGGGAAATGAAGGCGTTTGCTGACCTCCATGTAGAAGCCCCGCACATTTCCTGGATAGGAACATCCCTGGAGCAGCACTGAGGCAATGTTATGACAGGTGGAATGAGCCCTTAACCTCAGAGAGTCTCCCTATCTGCCAACCTATAAGAGATCAACGTGAGGATGTGATCCACCTGCCAATCATCTGCTTGGCTGCAGGTCTGGCTTCAGTATAGGTGACAAACAACTGGTAATCTCCCCGAACTCCAGCTGTGCACTCCTTGTAATAGGCGGCTCGGCACCCAGGTCCCAAAGTCTGAACTACTGTGTTAGGCCTCCAAAGATGCGATTAGTGAAATATACCAGGAGATTACTCACCTGACTAAGGTGAAACTCTGACAACCTTCGGGCGGAACCTCGGGTTGAGGTGCATGACAACCTTGCCCTGTGGAAAACCAGGCAAGGAGACTCCACTGAAAGCGCCTGGAGCTCACTAATCCTTCTGGCTGACGAATAGCCACCAGGAAGGCAGTCTTCCACGACAGGTGTGACATCTCACACCTGAGCACTGGTTCAATGGCTTGCCCAAAAAGTAAGCCAAAACTAGCAACAAGTCCCATGGTGATGGTTTTATTTTTTATTTTTATTTTAGTTGTTTAACCAGAAGTAGCACTAAGCTGAAAGCTTTTTACAGGAGCAACCTAGGAGCACAGGGAAGTTAAGTGACTTGCTCAGGGTCACACAGTATGCAAGTAGAAGCTGCGGGATTCAAACCCAGGTCTGGTCTGCTGGATGTCACCAGATTTGCAGCTCACAGCCTTAAACCACTGCACTATACTGCCTCATGGTTTTTCCTTCTGGTGGTGGTCCATGCACCAGAGGGGAAATGTGATCAAGGCCCTTGAAAAAGCGCCAGACCACCTACTCCTGCGCCACCGACTGCTGACTGGCCCGCACCCGGTAAGCAGAGATGGCTGCCAGGTGCACCTTAAGGGTAATCGACCAAAGGCCCAACAGAGAGGGACCAAAGGTAGTCAAGGATGCTAGCCACTGGACAAGACAAAGGGTCCAGCGCCTTGCCCTGACACCAATTGGGGAATCTCTTCCGTTTGAAGGTGTAGCACTTCCTGGTCGACTTCTTGAGAGATGCCTCGACTATAGTGAGGATCTTCAGAGAGACCCAAATCCTGGAACTCTAGCCACTAAGGAACCAGGCTGTCAGGTGCAGGGATTAAAGGTCCGGATGGAATACCTTCCCCTGATTGATGGAAAGCAGGTCTGGGCATGAGAAATGATGCCTCAGGAGCCTGCTGCTGAGACTGAGAAGATCAGGGTACCAGAAGTGGCGTGACTAGTCTGGATCCACCAGGTTCACCTGTGTCTTGTCCATCCTGGCCTTGAGCAGCACCTTGTGGATCAAGGGAAATGGAGGGAAGGCATTGGAGAGGCCTGGGGTCCAGGGCCTTGAGAAGGCATCCCCCTGCAGTGCTCTCTGCTGAGGGAGGCAGGCACAAAATAGTCCCAGCTTTGTGTTCTCCTTGGAGTCAAACAGGTCTACATGAGGGGTGCCCCACCGCAGAACAAGCTGTGAACCACCTCTGGGTGGAGAGACCACTCGTGAGATGCCTCACCCACCCAGCTGAGGGCATCCGCCAGCTGATTAGAGGCTCCTGCCACATGGATGGCTAGGAGATCGGCCTCCAGGCCACGCACGAAGGTCCAGACATGGACAGCTTCCTTACAAAGGCAGGGAGTGCATTCCGCCCTGTCTGTTGAGGCAGTACATGGGGTGGTGGTGTTGTCCATCTGGACTTGGACAACCTGGACCCCGAATGTGCGGAGTTAATGTAGTCGGGCACTACTAACTGCCCAGAGCTCCAACAGGTTGATGTGGCATCGGCACTCACTGGGGGACCAGGAGCCCGTGGACTCTGTGTTCACCCAGGTGGGCACACCAGCCCATGAGAGGCATCAGTCGTCAGCATGACCATCGGCTCTGGGCAGACAAATGGGATCCCTTCTTGCAGATGTGCTGGGAGTAACCACCACTGGATGGGTGTCCCATATCCGCTGGGTCACAGTGACTAGCTGGTTGAAGTGACCTTTGGCCAGCTTCCACTAAAGGGAGTACATTCTCCAGCAGACCCACCAAACCACGCTGGTGCAGGCATCCGCGTGGCCAGCAAGGCGCAGGAATTCCCAGGCAGGGCACAATTGCCCAACCTGAAATGATTGGGCACAGGAGTAGAGAGCTCTGCCCTGATGAAGCTAATCATGTGCGAGGGTACGAGTTCCGACTTTGCCTCATTGACCAGGACAAATTTTATGCAGGTCTGGAGGGCCAGGCTTCCTGGACTGCTCAACCTTCTGCCTGGAGGGACCTGCTATCAGCCAGTCATCCAGGCAGGGATAAAACTGGACCCCTTGGTGCCTCAGGTAAGCTGTCACCACTGCAATGCACTTGGTGAAGACCCTGGAGGCCGAGGAGAGGCCGAAGGGCATGGCCTAAAACTCATAGAAGGTTCCCTTGGCTTGAAAGTGGAGGAACCTTCGGTGAGAAGAATGGATAGGGACGTGAAAGAATGCGGCCTGAAGATCCAGGGAGTAAAACCACGTTTTGCTCTACAGATGGTATGATATCAGACACACAGTTACCATCCTGAAGGTGCGCGACCTGAGGAACATGTTCAGGTCATGCAGATCCAGAATGGGGCACCAGCCCTGTTCACTTTGGCACCAGGAAATATCTGGAGACAAACCACTGGTGTTCCAGAGGATCCGCGACAGGAAGCACAACCTCCTTGCAGAGGAGCTGGGCTATGTCGCTCTGAGAGTTGACAGCATGTTCAGGAAACCAAGTCCTCCCATAGGACACAGGCTTGGCAAGGAGGGTACTGCTCTAACTCTAGAGGCAGACCCTGACCCACCACTTTAGAACCCACCTGTCTGTGGTGACAGCGGACCAGACAGAAAGGGAGCAGCGGACCCAGCCCCCCATGGGAGGCGTGACGGGCATGAGGAAGGGCCCTGCTGAGGGGCTATTGGAGCCTCTCCCTCCAGGCTTATGGACAACTGAGGTCACTGACCTGGGCCGAGCTCGCCAATCCTGAGCCTGCTGGCCAGTCTGTTGCTGGGTTGGCTTGGCAGAAGGAGTGGATGTGGACCGAAGGGGCTTCCGTTTTTGATACTGCTTGGAGCCCTTCTAGGACGATGTCATGGAGTCAAAAGTGGCACTGGACTTCTTGATGTGTGTGGGTGACCCTCGACTCTGGGCCCCAACAGGTTGGTGTCCAGGAAAGGGACATTGCCAGCTTGTGTGGAGTGTCCACCGTGAAGGTCGAGATCCTAAGCCAAACCCTCGCGGTGCATAGCCTAAGGCTGCCGGAGGCGGGCTGGGTCCCCAATGTCCATGGCAGCCTGAAGCTGTTGCTTGGACACAGCCCGGCCCTGGTCTCGGACCTGTATGACCATGGCTGCAGGGTCCGTGAGGCAGAAGAAGCACCCCATCTAAGGTGCCCAGCAGGGCATTGGAGAATGGGCCATGAGGAGGATCGAGCTCTCCTCGTGGAGGCCAAGTGAGGAGGCAGCACAGACCATCTTAGCCAAATGGTCCAACTTCTTGGACTCCTTAGCAGGTGGCTTGACAACATTCCGTGTTGTTGGAGCACCAGAAATGAAAATTACGTACCTACGTAATTCTTGATCTTCTCTTGTATCTTCACCATTCATTACTGCTTGGGGTTAAGCCGGGCGGCGCACCCGCTCTGAGGTTTTTTTGGAGTCTGCTCATCGGTGCTGCCCTCAGCGTGACGCACTGCGCCAGTGCACGAGGGGCGCCGTTAGGTGCCGCAGACTCCTCCCTCTATCTCAGTTCTGGTAGCTGGAGAGGCGAAATAAAGGGTAAGAAAAAGGAAGCAGGCAAGAGAGCCGAGGATAGAAAAGGAAAGGATATAAACTGAAAAGGAATAAGCCAGTAGAGAATAGACAGAGAGAGAGAATTCCACCCTATGGACCGTGAGGCCTCTCCGGCACGGCCCTAGGGGAGGAACAAAGAGAAGGAAAGGAAAGAAAAAGAAGAAGAGAAAGAGGCATGTTGAGAGGGAGAACAGTGCCCATCGAGCATTGGTTGAGAGGCTTACAGGCTCGAGACTAACAAGGGAGCAAGAATCCCAGTTGCTAGGACTGAGAGGAGGTTCAACCGAACCACCTGAACAGATTCAAATGATGGCAACCTCTCTGAACTCTCAACATGCCAAGTCCCTACATCCTAGCTGAGGGCTCTTAGACTGCCCGGGCAGAACCTATTCCGGGAAAAGCGCCCACCCAGGAAGGGGACTAAGTCCCTTAGCACCTTGTTAAGTGCTAACACAGCAGTGTATGGGAAAGACTATGCCTTCACGAAGGCAGTTTGTATGAAAGATACAGTGGAACTGAATCAGACTCTCTAAGGCAAGGTAAGCAGGCGCTCAGAGCTGACAAGTTCAATCAGCAGCTGGAAGAGCTCAAAATAATACCTGCCATGGGATTCTAAATTTTGCCGAGGTCAGCGTCAGAACAAGGCCTCTTAGCTGGAAAACCGATAACCTAAGAAGGTATTTAGGAATCGCACCTTGAGGGCAGTCCAGAAAGAGTTCCCTCAGAATTAGAGAAAGTACAACCGCAAGCGCTGCTCCTCTTTACTTTGAGGAAAAAAAGGGGATCCATTCACTAAGAATGGAAAACTAAGTTGTTTTTTTTTTGGGCATAAAAGCCAAGGGAAGGAAAAGGAACGAGACGGGAGAGGGCGACGCCACAGAAGGAGGCCACTGAGGGGAAGGTGGGTGGGATCAGTAATGAATGGTGAAGATACAAGAGAAGATCAAGAATTACGGTAGGTAATGCATTCATATCTTCCTTGTCAATCCTCACCATTCATTACTGCTTGGGTGAGTACCAAGTCCCCTCCCGCTAGAACCCTGAGGGAACAAGACCCCCAGCCTCCTGCTGGTGAGAAACAGAAGGGGAAGACCCTTGGCTAATCCAGAGAAAAGCCTATGTGGGAGAAGAGCTAGGAGGTGTCCCCCGAGGACTGGGAGACAGAGGAAGCCCCTGCAGAAGTCTCCTAGCTCTGGAGGAAAAGAGACGGGTCCCCTGGAAGGTGGAGCGAATCACCCTACGCTGGGCCAGGGTGACAACCTTGATAGACAAAGCCTTGCCGTCCGCCTAATGCAGATCGCTGTTCCCGCAAGCCTGGAAGCCACCTCATTGGCGTCATAAGATGCCCTTGCTTGGTGTCTTGCCAGCTCCAGGCCTATAGCGGAGAGGGTAATAGCTTGTCTGGTTTGCTCCGTATCAGGCATTGATGCTAAGAGCTGAGACAGCATCGACCACAGATGCCTACTGTAGGCAGCGTGGTAAGCCTGATGTGAAGCAATGCAAGCCATCGCACGAGAGGAAGAGAACATTCTTCGCCCCACGGTCGAATTGTAGGGAATCCAATCCGGTGGACGGTCGTGCGCCAGGCAGCGGCGCCCGGAAGGAGTCTCTAGGTATACTAAACCCGAGGACGGGTTGGGAAGGGTACCCAGCAATACCTTCGTCGACAGTCTGCCGGGGCTGGAGAAGGGGCAGCTGGCGACTGCCAGGAACGGATAGACACCTCCTGGAAGGGGATAGGCCAGGAAGGTACCACCAGGTGCTGAGCACTGAATTCTCCAAGGAATTCCCGTGTCTCCCGTTCGGTATTGTCTCGCCTAACATAGGAGATTCGAAGATCCCTCACCATCCTCGAAAGGAATCGCTGATATTCAGTGAAATCAGCATCGGAAGAGATATGAGCAGGGTTCCTCTCCCTCAGAGGAGGGAGACGAGGATGATGGAGAGCTCGAGTGTCCAGAAGATTCCTGCGGCGGTGGGGAGAGGCTAAAGACCCGCTCATGCATATACCTAACATATGAGGGGAAGGCCGCCGCAGAACCTCTGAACTACTCCCAGGATAACGGACCCATAGGACCGACATGGCCTGGAAGAGCGGGGGGCTGCAGAGGTACTGGAGATGGGCACCTACAAAGAGGCAACTGACCTCTGAAATCCAGAGAACGGAGCCCGAGCTGGCGGGATTCCGGACAGGTCGCAAAACGGAACCCTGGGGATGCGAAACCTTGAAGAGCCCAGGAGGGGATCCTCCCCTGTGACAAACCTGGGACTGCATGGATCCAGAAGGGCAGTCCGCAGCAACGCCACCGGAGGGGACCCCGGGGCCCAAGAGGGGAAGGCGGGGCTCAGCGCTACGGCTCCTAGCCACCCCACGAGGCGTGGCCGGCAGAGACTGCGACGACCGTCCCCCGCCCCTCGACTCCAGCGTTCTCCCACCCCAAGGCGGTAACAGCACCCGGAAGGGTAGCTGTCACGGGCCCCAGGAGGGAGAGCCCTCCGCTCCCCACCCCATCTCCCCGGGACCGGGGCCACCCTAGCCCGGGGCCCTCAGGGAGGACAGAGCGGGACAGCGAGAGGGCCCGCTGTGCCACCTAGCACCACGTGCCACCGGGGACCCCGACTCGAAGAGTCAGGGTGCCAGGATGGGTCCACATCAGAGTCACGACCTCCGAAAGGAAGAGACCAGCTGAACCTCGATGTGGCAACCCGGGGTCCCGGAGAAAGCGGCACCATGACAGCGCCAGTGCCAGATGACCCTAGCCCCACCCGCAACCGCTCAGGCCCGGCCCCGCTCCCCGCGTGTCAGAGTTAGGCCCACGGGCGCCGAACCCAACCCGCGCCACCGAGAGCAAAACCGGCCTGCGGCGCCACAGGCCAGAGCGCGCGCCGTCACCGCACAGTGTCGATCACCGCGCCGAGGGTCCACCGGTGCCAGGCCCAGCAGGCGCGGGCCTCGACACTGGGGGAGCCTGCACCTCCGAGGAGGTGACTGCCGAGGCGGTGTCCCCGTCGCAGCCCCGGAAGGGACCACGACGTTCCTCCAACACCGCGAGAGAAGCTTCCTCTTCGGTAAGAGAAGAGGAGGAAGCCTCCTACTCCACGGACCGTATAGGCCCGGGAGGGGACCCGGAGGAAGGGCCTAGAGACCTTACCTGGGAATCCCTGGAGCGACGCCATCCCCCGAAGGTCGGCGGGGCCTTGCCGAGCTTGAACGCACGGACTTTTAGGACACGACGGTCCATGGAGAAACAGGTGTCGCATGCGTCCATGTCGTGGTTGGGTCTCAGGCAACGGAGACAGACATCATGCCAGTCCGAGACGGAGAAATGCCGCCACAAGAGCACCGGACGATAGGGGCATGGCCCGCCTTCGACTTACGCTCTGCTCCCGAACCTGACATGATGCAAACTAAACAAGGCAAAAAAACAGCAATAAAGCACTCGGCACCGTTGATAGAAAAATAAGAACGGTCTTACCGGTATACGGCGTCGAGCGAGACACTGAGGAAAAAATGAGGAGTCTTGAAGGATTACGAGGAACCGTTAAACTATTTCGCTACCACGCAGCAGGTGCAGCCTCGATGGCGGGAGAAACAGAACTGAGACAGAGGAGGAGTCTGCGGCACCTAACGGCCGCCCTTCGCGCATGACGCAGTACGTCGTGCTCGGGGGCAGCGCCGTTGAGCCGGCTCAAAAAAAAAAAAAGAAAACCTCCCGTAGCGGTGCTGCCTCCCGACTTAACCCCAAGCAGTAATGAATGGTGAAGACTGACAAGGAAGATTACAGAGTTGGCCACCAATCACCGGGCCAAGGGTGCTCTGTAAACCGAAAGGGATCCAGTGGGCACCACATACTATGAGACATCCGGCAGAAGGCGAGGGCAGGAAGTGGAGTGCTGCCAGAACTCCAGGACAGGGCCAAGAATGACTTCTGCCACCAGGAAAGCCTCTGTCGGAGAGTCTCCCCAGTCGAGGATCTCAGTCAATGGATAACGAGCCTGTTTCTGGGCGTGCTCTATCTCTCATAGCAGACTCAGAGAACAAACAGAGGAGGTCCATGAAAGAGGATGGACCTTCAGACGTCTGGAGATCCCCACGGACTCCATGTCGGCTGGACAGGAGTGCAGGGAGGGAACGCCTAGACTCCTCAAGAGTCGCCAGAGCGAAGTTGACCATCGAGCCCTCACGACCCTCCGCAGACGGTCAGGGGTGACTGTGACCAACAGCTGATGGTGAAGCTCTCTGGCCGTCTGAGACTCTTTAGTCGGAGCGCCACCCCTCGGCTGTTTAGGCAGCGGTTCCCCCATGATCAGCGGAGAAGCCAGAGTCTGCCAAATTGGGATCATCTTAATCGGTTCTGCCGGCGGAGTTGGTGTCAGCCAGGTGAAGACCACCATAGAAACCAGGGTCAGTATGGCGCCGGTAAACACCAACTGTTGCCACATCAAGTCCTCGTAGTATCGACGCAACTTGCGCCGAAGCCTCTCCTCACCCGATGAGGATGAAGAATAGCAGCGGTGCCGCTTCCCATGGTGCCGGGAGCGCAGATGACAGTGGGACCAGCTCGATCCACGGGAAGAAGACCCAAGACCTGGACCTCAGCCGCCAGGGGGACGGGTGGTGGGGCTTGGAGAGTCAGCAATTGCCAAGGCTCCTCCTGGTCAGGGTCAGGGACCAGAGGCAGCGGGTCAGCAAACTGATCTGTCCCTCCCAGAGCCTGTGTCAGGACCAGGGTCCCAGACAAGAAGTATCAGCCTCTCTGGTCAACAACTAGTCAAGTGCGCCTCATGAAAATCTTGGCTGGGACTTGACCAGCGTCTCAGTCAACAGGCCTGATGGGGTTACCGTGGAGCCAGCAGCCAAGGCTTAGATCCAAGTCAAATCCGGAGAAGCGCAGGATTAGGAAGCCCTTGACAGGCGCTCCGGTCCCTACGATAGATGACTAGTCTTCTCTTTCTTGAGATACTTTTTTGGAATTAGATTTGCCGGCGAGTCCATGACCGAAGGTCGGCAGAGACTGGCACAATTCCTTGAAGGAGCTTGTAAAACTTGAGCCCAGCTGAAGCAGCACGAAGGCAGAAGCCAAGGAGAAATGGGGCCCCAGCATGGGCCGCCTCCTCTTTCAAGGCCGCAAGCTGCTCGGCGGACCCCAGTAACCATGGAGACCACCAATGGCCATCTTTGGATTTGACCAGTGGGTTCCATTGCACTGGGCAGCCCAGTTTCAGGCGGGCAAGATGGTTCTCCAGGATGGTTGGGTGAAACAGGCAGCAAAAGTCACAGGCCTAGGGATCGTGGTCATGCCCCAGGCAGAAGCCGCACGTGGCATGTGAGTTGGTCCTGGGCATATTCTGCCTGCAAAGGCACTGGCAGAACTCAGGAGCGGACTTATCATTCCTTGCAGTCACGATCAAAGATCGAGCTGAAGACAACACTTGTAAGAGTTGGTTTGGAAGCATCCAAAGAATTTAAGTGTGAGGCCTACTCAACGCGGAGCCGTGAGGAGGGAACCTGCTTCTTCCAGCGGAAAGGAAGATCTGGCGTCATGGGGCGGAGCTGAGGATTTACCACTTGGGTGGGTGGGAGGAGCCAGCTTGAAGACTTTCCAGTACATCTTAAAGGGAAAGGACACTGCCAGTTAGTGTGGATAGATCATATCCACATCCCTAGAAACTGCCTTCGGGCCAGCCCGTGACACAGAGGGTTGAGGTGCTGGATGCCTTACCTCATCGTGCCAGTGACCTGGGATCGGGAAAGGATTCGGGTGCGACAGGGGGCCAGCACCGAGGGATGGGGGGCCCTGGGTGAGAGCAGGACTGAGCAGCTGTAGGGCAGCTCTCCTCTCGGGGTGGTCGTCGTCCCCTGTAGTTCCACTGCCACTGGGTGGAGTTCAGTGGCTAGCGTGAGGTGGGAGGGCAAGTTGGGAGGGTGTCACGAGCACTGCGGCGTGCACGCCTCCACATCGCGTTACCTCGACAGAGAATAAACATGGCGAAAACAGGAGAAAAAAATACCTAAAATCTATATAAAGAAAAAAGAAAAAAGAAATTACATTTCAGGTAGGAGTTGAACATTTTCTCTGCCTGGTTCATGGGGTGGGGGTAATAAAAGGCTATGTTGAAAATTTGGTGTACAAACATTTAAAAACAAAGCTATGAGCCGGCGTATTTACGTAAGTAGGCTTGTAATGTCGGTAATTTCTAATATTTTTACCCCAAATTTACAACACAGCCATTTCTTTACAGCACTTCACAAATGAGACAGCAGTCATTTTCAACTCCAGCCCAAAATGTGTTTTGAGTCCTGAAAGTTGATTTCATGATCCTGCATAAAATCACCTTTAGGCCAGGAGATGAACATTTTTTCTGCCCTTCCTCATGAGGCAGGGTCTTACCAAGGCTGTGCTGAAATTTGGTGTAGCTGGCGCCATGGCGCCAGCCAAGGGGTTTGCTTGGCATGCTGGCGACCGGGTTCGTGCCCGAGCCGGGTGCCAGGGCGGAGACCAGCAGGAGGGCTCCATAAGCATCACTGGGCGCTTCACTCCAGGGGGTGGTAGTGGGGGTTCTGCCTGGGGACCTGCAGGCGGACTGGTGGCATGCTTGGGGACGTGTTGCCTCGACACACACCCTGTACTCCCCCGCGCTCACGCAAGGCTGAGAACTGCAGTAGGCGGGGCACAGAAAATAGGAAATAACGCCCCCGACAGACTGGATGATGAGCGCCCTGGTCACTGCCCCCCAAAGTCCCAGAGCCAGCCCAGATCCAGCCCCGCAGCACATGAGATGTGATGTCAGCCGTTGAGGCCATTTCCTCCCAGAAGAGGGACCCTCCCGCAGAGGGATATGCCAGGCTACTCAAGGTAGGCTGCAACAGGGAGCTGGCAGGAGGTTGGAGGGTAGCAGGATTGCGCTGGCGCTCCGAAAAGAGTAGCCGGTCAGGGTGTGGGGGAGGCAAAAAAAAAAAAACCTGTTTCAATATTTGTACCCCCAATTCCTCAGCTGCAGCCCTATCGCCTCTGGCCAGAATTTGTTTTCTTCTCCAGACTGCTACTGCCATTTTGAAGGACAAACAAATAAACAATTTAACATATCGATCAAATCTCAAATGCTCCGTGTATTTGTAGCATGCTGATTTACAATATTCTAGCATTCACCTTTATTTTGTAGATTTACATGGTTTTGTCAAATTTAAAACTTTGCTGAAATGCAAACAAAAGCTCCGTTTAGCCCGCTACTGAGCACTTCTAAGCTCACAAAATAACGATAACGATATAAGACATCGTAAATGGCGAATCCACTCCACTTCTTCTATTACAACCAGTGGGCACTGTTGTAAAATGCAGGATATTGGCACTATATTTAGTTATCAGCCTATGTATCAATACTTAGCTTGTGCACAAGCTAAGTATCGATACATAGGCTAATAACTGCTAGTGCCAATATCACTACATTTAACAGTGCCAATAATAAAAGAAGTGGAAATGAACTTCGCTACGATAAAACTCATCAGCGTGAACATCATCGCATATTTTGTGGCGGAGGCAGCGCTAAACAGAGTTTTGTTTTACATTTCAGCCAACGTTTTAAACTTGACGAAAATGATGTAAATCTACAAAATAAAGGTGAACTCTAGAATATTGTAAATCAGCATGCCATATGCTATAAATACACGGGAACATTTGAGATTTGATCGATGTGTTAAATTGCTTATTTATTTGTCCTTTAAGAAATGGCAAGCCGGCAAATTATAAACATGTAATACCAATTCGATAGGTCATACAAGATATAGCTACTACTGAAAGATCCTGGTGAATCTTTCCAACTCATTCCCTTGGAGGCAGACATTTCAAATTAAGAGACAAAGAACCTCTGTGTGCAAGCACTGAGGCAAGGGTTACCCCCAAAAGGGCATTTGGCCGGGAAGCCAAGTTTCAAAGAAATACAAAATCACACAAGCCCCCCCCCCACAATGCAAAGCATCATGGGCTACATATGCAAATCACCACAGAATATTATGCTGGTTCAACTTTAAGCAGAAAAGCATGGTGCCGAAAGGCGTCACACAGTTTGCAAAGGGTGCCAACAGAAGACACAGACATGTGTTTCGTCCTACCAGGACTCATCAGTATGCCTCGCCTGCTTGGACACCCCAGTGGAGTGAACCAGCTACCCTAAAATGGTCTATCTAGGTTATGTTGTGGTGAACCCAATTTCAAATTAAGGATGCACAATGGAACATTCTGACACACTTATAAGCCAGTGAAGGAATCGGTTTTATCTTTGAGAAACAGAAGAGTTAATAATAATTGCTTCACTCCACTTACTACTTAACAGTTACAAACCTGTCCATCACGTCCAATCTTGACTGGCTTGTGTTCATTCCATGAGTTTGAGAGATGAGCTGATTTGGTGAATGGCAACTCACGCCTACAATAAAGTGATGTTGATGCTTAGTAATCCAATTTACAACATGCTGAATAAATGTTTATTTGCAGTAAGGGTTTCCCCATTCTGTGCTGATGGCTAAAAGCAGTAAGGTTAACAAAACATTTTAGAAACTTGGAAAAGAGGCCCTAGATTTTAATTCCTTCCTCCCACCCCAGGTCTCACCTTGACCTTTGGCCAGAATGGCCATCTTTGGAGTTAACAGTAATGCCACATACTGGTCAATCTGTAAGGGGTACAAGAATCCTAAAGGGAAGAAGAATCCTCTGCTGCACCCCCACCCCTTGGGACCAAGTACCTCACTTGCTTAAATCTGTATTTGTTCCATCCTGGCCATGCTGCCCAATGGACCCAGATAATGACAGCCAAATCACCCCGATCTTCAGCCATCTTTCATACCCCACAGCATTAAATCTTTCATTTTTGTTTTACAGGGGCAAGCACACAGTTGTGTGGAGCTGTACAGAGCCAATGTCCTGACTCCCCAGCTGCTGGGTACGAGGAAGACTGGCTTCAACCCTACCTGGAAGAGAGCATCCTCTAGGGCACTCAATCTACCCCCTGCTGCAATCCTCCACCAATAAGTTTACTACCCACTTTCAAAACTTCCAGAACTCGTGAGGTTTAAGTTGAGAGTATTCTCCACAGGACCCATGCTCTGAGACACAGAGGTTCAAGTGAGGTACCTGCCTTGGGACAGAGCAAACAAGCCCAGTCTCAGTGGCAGATGTACTGGGATTCTTTGTGAGATCATCAACATCAGAGAGTACCACGACTGTGTGGCCCAGTCTGGTGCTAACAGAAGAATAGGTTAATCACCTGTATCCGTAGTTCTAGGAGTGGTATATAGTTCACATCCACCCTCTTGGCAGTTTCACTGGAATGCGATGATTGGCTGTAACATCCAAGTTAAGCTTCCCATCACCCAGGTGGACATATCCTTCAACTTTGTCCTGTGACATCAGATTTCACACATAGGAAGCAGATTAGGTGCCACTTGCCAGGAGAAGCCGTGTGGATGTGAACCATAACACTCCTAGAACGTACAGTTATGCAAGAACTTACTGTAACAGTAGATCTTCAAGGGGAGCTCTTGCAACAGGTAGCACATGTAGGACTGAAGCCGGCAGGACCCCACAGAAAATTTCTAGCTAGCAGTATACAGCGGAGGACCGCCCCCAATGTCGGCCTGCCCGACGTCCCAAGTGGTATAAAAGGGGTGGTCCCCCAGTTCTTCCCCTGGAGACTCCAGCACTGATGAAAAAACTGGATGGAAAAACTGAGGCTCCTCCTGCAATCCAGGAGGTCAGATGTTCTTGCTGCGAATGCAGAAGAAATCCCTTGAAGGGATGGCAGGTGGGAAACAGTACCTGCTGCAAGAGCTCCTCTCAAAGGTCTACTGTTATGGTAAGTTCTTATGTAACTGTACTATCTTTCTTCGAGATGGAGCTCTTGCAGCAGGTAACACAAGTAGAACAGAGTCCCAAGCAGTATACAGTCCCTTACACACAGGGTGGAGGAACAGAGAGATAAAGATGGAGCCTCTCATGAGAGAAGGCCCTGCAGGACCACAAGGCTGAAGCTGGTCCTGCGCCTAGCAGCAATGTCAGACTGAAATGCTTAATGAACGTGTGGACTGAACTCAGATAGCTGCTGGCATATGTCTGCTACAGACATATTCCTTAATGAAACAAGGAGCTGCAACTCCTCTGGTGGAGTGACCCTTTACCAGTCCAGTGAGGTTTGCCGTACTTCTGATAATGGAACACAATACAATTAACCAACCATTTAGAAAGGGTTTGTTTTCTAACAGGTGCCCCTAAAATTCAGGGCAAAGGAGACAAACAACTGGTCAGATTGTCTGGTTCCCTGGGTTTGGGTTAGATAACGGAGGAATCCAGTAGACATCCAAAGTATGTAGATGGCACATTTATAAGGTAGAAAAAGAAATGAGCAGACTGGATGGGCCTTACGGTTCTTATCTGCCATCAACTTCTATCTTTCTATGTAACAGAAATTCTCCTCGAATAGAGTGCTCTGGATAATAAACAGGTAGGTTGATGTCTTGATTAGGGTAAATTCAGACACCACCTTTGGTAGAAACACAGGATTTGTTCACAGACCCACCCTGTCCCTGTGAAAATTTAAATATGGCTCTTTACACATCAGAGCCTGAAGCTCGGACAGCCTCCAAGCAGAAGTGACTGCAACCAAAAATAATGCTTTCAAGAGAGAAACATAGCTCTAATCTGCGGCTGGCTCAAATGGAGGAAAGCTAAATTTTTCCAGAACAAAGAAAGTTCCATGGAGGGATGGGATCCTGATCGCTGACTTCATGTGCAGGATGCCACAAAGGAATGCACATGCTAGGTCAGACTGTGCCAGAGTTTCTCCCTGAATAGGTGCATGATAAGCTGACACTGCAGAGAGGTGCACCTTTATGGATGAGTAGCTAAGGCCAGAGTCGGAAAAGGAAAGGAGGTACTCGAAGACATCACTGGG
Organism: Neoceratodus forsteri; assembly: GCA_016271365.2. Taxonomy (NCBI): domain Eukaryota; kingdom Metazoa; phylum Chordata; order Ceratodontiformes; family Ceratodontidae; genus Neoceratodus; species Neoceratodus forsteri. The sequence goes on from CM057453.1 coordinate 1,279,836,484, forward strand.
TAAGCAAATGGGTTTATGCGACGGCTGAAGGCCCAAAGGCAGAAGCGTTTCCACTTCAAGGTGTATGTGGCCCTGGTGGAGAGTTTCCTAGCTGAGACCCTAAAGCGGGAAAAGTACAGTTACACAGGAACTTACCATAACAGTGGATCTTCGAGAAGAGCTCCTGCAGCAGGCTACACCATAAGGACTATGCAGCAGGCACTAGAACTCACTGAAACTTCTAGCCAGCAGTACCCAGCTGGCGCCCTCATGGTGGTCCGCCCACCGACGCCACCAGCTGTATAAAGAGGGCGGTCCTAGCCCCACTTCAGTTCACCCGCCAAGTCCCGAAGGCTACTTAGCAGGAGAGATCTAAAGCTGGTGCCAAAGAAAATCCCAAAGGGAGAAACATAATAGGGGGATGGAGGGAGGGAAAATGGCACCTGCTGCAGGAGCTCTTCTCGAAGATCTACTGTTACAGTAAGTTCCTACATAACTGTACTATCTTACTTTGAGTTAAGAGCTCCTGCAGCAGGCTACACCATAAGGACCAAGTCCCAAGCAGTGTCTTCAAAGGGAAGATAAAGGGAGGCAGGAATATAAACTCCTGAAATACTGGATATTATGCCTTGGAGCACAGTGAGGCTGAATCCTGCTCTCTTTCTGGAAGCAATAAACAGGGTGTAGTGCTTAACAAAAGTATGCATAAAATTCCATGTTGCAGCAGCATGTTCTGATGCTGAAACATTTTTCATGGCTGCAAAGGATACAGCCATCCCCCTCGTGGAATGCCCCTTAACCGGTCCCGGTAAGGGTGTTTTGTACTTCTTGTAGATGAAAGTAATGCAACTGGTTAACCATTTGGACACGGTTTGCCTTTCAACAGGTTTCCCCAGAACCCTGGAAGCAAATGATAAAAACAATTGATCCGATTGCCGGGTCAGTTTCGTACGGTTCAAATAATACCGAAGGACCCCGTGTACGTCTAGAGTGTGAAGGACGGCCTCTCCCTTATTCAAATACTCGGGATAGTAAACTGAAAGGGAGATGTTTTGATTCAAGGTTAATTCAGACACCACCTTCGGAAGAAACGTAAGATTAGTACGCAGAGACACCCTGTCACTGTAAAAAATTAAATAAGCTTCTTTACACATCAAAGCTTGCAGTTTGGAGCTTGGAAACCCTCCGAGCTGAAGTGATGGCAACTAAAAAAAACAGGTTACTCACCTGTAACAGTAGTTCTAGGAGTGGTATATGTTGTTCATCCCCACTTGCTGGCATGTCCCTTTCCCCTTTAAATCTTGCCGGAAGGTCTTCAAGCTGGCTCCTCCCACCCAACCGGGTGGTATAATCCTCGGCTCCGCCCCATGATGCCAGATCTTAGCATACAGGAAGCCAGGTTGTGCGTCGCTCAGTGTGGATGAACATATACCACTCCTAGAAAGTATTGTTACGTAAGACCTGTAATAGTAGAAGTTAGAGAACAGCTCTTGCAGCAGGTTATACCATTAGGACTACAGCGGCAGGCTCCAGGACCCGGAAATTTTCTAGCTAGCAGTATTCAGCGGGGACTGCCCCGACAATGGTGCCACCCCGACATCAAGCATCATTATAAAGGGGCGGTCCCAGAATCCCCAGTTCTTCTGCGGAGACTCCGGCCACTGGATGACATCAGAAAAGGAAACTGAGGATCCGCCATCAAATGGCAATCAGAGTGGTGTTAGAAACACCTAATCCTAGAAAGGATATCGGAACAAGTCTACCTCCAGCGAGGATGGTGGGAGGAAGGTACCTGCTGCAACAGCTGTTCTAGAAGACAGTACAGTTACGTAAGACTTACCGTAACAGTAGATCTTCGAGAGGCTTGCAGTGAGTATTATATAGGACTGACACCGTGGTGGGGCAGGACCCCCACGGAAAATTTCTAGCTAGCAGTCCCTGGCGCAGGACCGCCTCTATCGTCAGGTGACCGCGCTAAACGACATCGGTATAAAGGGGCGGTCCCGGACGCCCGCCTTCCAGTTCTTTCCCGCCACAGGCCCGGAAGAGAGAGAAGCAGATGTTTCCATTCCTGGAAAAAGAGCTGAAAAAGCCTAGGGGGATGGATGGCGGGAAGGTATTACCTACTGCAAGAGCCTCTCTCGAAGATCTACTGTTACGGTAAGTTTTTACGTTACTGTACTATCTTACTTTGAGAGGGCTCTTGCAGTAGGTAATTACATATAGGACTGAATCCCAAGCAGTCTGGAACAAATAAAAGGCACCAGGAGGAGGAAACTACTCAGAAAGTAGCAAGCCTTGCAATCACCTCAAGACAGGAGGCCTTGCAAAACAGCTAACCGAAGCCTGCTGTAGAGAGGCAGTATCCAAACTGTAGTGTTTTGTAAAGGTATGGACGGAAGTCAGGTGGCGGCAGCACAGATGTCTGCCACAGACACATTCTTGAAACAAGCACAGAGGCCGCTACTCCACGGTAGGGAGTGACCTCTGACTTGACCCGGAAGAGGTCTTGTTGTACTTAATAACAGAATGTGATGCAATGAGCCAACCACTTTGACAGGCATTGCTTGAAACAGCATTGCCTTCCTTTTGGGAGCAAAAGAGACGAACAACTGATCAGTCTTTCTGAGATCCTTTGTCCTGTTGGTGTAGTATCTCAGAATCGTGAACATCCATGGTATGGAGTAAATATTCCCTTGGTTGGAATACTGCGTGAAAAAGGCAGGTAACTCTATGGACTGATTTAAGGTAGACTCTGCTACCACTTTAGGTAGAAACTTGGGATTCACGCGAAGAGCCACTCGTTCTTTGTGAAAAACCAAATATGGGATTTTACACATAAGGGCCTGGAGCTCGGAAAATCTTTAAGCGGAAGTAATGGCCACCAAGAACAGCGTCTTCCATGAAAGACACTACAGATCTGCGGTTGCTGCCGGTTTGGAGGGAGGAAGGGTAAGTTTCTCGAGAACAAAGTTCAAGTCCCAAGGGGGAGAAGGAGTTCGGATGGGGGGCCTCAGATGAAGGACCCCTCTAAGAAAGGTCTTAGAGACCACTAATTGGGCAAATGCTTTATCTGTGAAAGAAGCATGGTAGGCTGAAATAGCAGCCATGTGCACTTTCAAGGAGGAATGACTGAGACCCAGGTCGAAGAGATGACGTAAATATTCCAGCAGAACAGCCACTGAACATGTGAAAGGCTCCATGTTCCGAGAGGCGGCCCAAATAGAAAATCTCTTCCATTTCATGGCATAAGTGGACCTAGTGGAGGGTTTTCTAGCCTCCACCAGAATCTCCGCCACTTTTGGAGAGACACCAAAACGAGACAGCTAGGTCTGCAGGAGCCATGCATGAAGTTGCAGGGACTTGAGGCCTGGATGGACCAGGGTCCCCTGATCCTGGGTCAGCAAACCTCAAGATAAAGGAAGAGGAAGAGGAGGAACCTCTGAGTATTGTTGTAGAAGACAGAACCAGATTTGCCTGGGCCAGAAAGGAGCGATCAGAATCAGTCTCGCTCCTTCTGTGGTTAGTTTCTGCAATACACGAGGGACCAGAGGAAGTGCGGGAAAAGCATAGACGAATCTGCCCTTCCAGTCTAGAGACAGAGCGTTGCTCCAGAAAGCGCCTCGCTCTGGGCAGGCGAGCAAAGGTGGGAACTTTGCGTTTTGGGAAGAAGCAAACAGGTCTACCTGCGGATTCCCCAAAGCTGAAGACATCGTCCAGCACCTTTTGGTCCAATTCCCACTCGTGTGGCAGGGGCAGGAGCGGCTTAGCTTGTCTGCCAGGGGTAGTGTCGACTCCTGGAACATGATAGCAGTGAGGTGAAGGTTGTGTTGAGTTGCCCAGTCCCAAACCCTCATTGCTTCCTGCATAGAGGTAGGATTGAATCCTCCCTGCTTGTTGATGTACCACACCACATGTTGTCCATCTGGACGGCTGGGTGACCCGGGAAGAATGTATTGGTGAAGGGCTTGGAGAGCATATGGTACTGCTCGGCTCGAGCACACTGATGTGGAGAGCTAGTTCCGATCTGGACCATAATCTCTGGGTTCGGTGAGGACCCAGATGGGCTTCCCAACCTTCGCCTGATGTGTCTGTGGTCAGAGTCTGGGAGGGGGGAGGATGACAGAAGGGGACACCCCGAAACAGGTTCTCTTGAACCATCCACCACTGCAAGTCTCGAGCCATCGGCTCGGAGATCAGAACTAGATGATCTAGGTCGTCTACAAGTTGATCTAACTGGGAGCGAAGAGTCCACTGAGAGATCCTCATGTGGAGCCGAGCCCGGGGAACTGTCGGAATAGCGGCCGCCATGAGCCCCAGGAGACGGAGAACCGACCTCGCGGGAACCCTCCTGCGTTCTGATAGCAGGGAAATCTGAGACTGAAGAGAGGCCGCCCTGTCCGGAGGCAGGAAGGCCTTGCTCACCGTCGTATCGAGGATAGCCCCGATGAACTGTAGTCTCTGGGAGGGATCCAGATGAGACTTGGAATGGTTGATGGTAATACCCAGGCAAGTAAAAACCTGCTGGGTGAGGGAGAGAAAATGCAGGAGCTCCTCCCTGGACGAGGCTGCCAGGAGCCAGTCGTCCAGGTAAGGCTACCTGAACTCCCATAAATGCGCGGGTGGGCCTACCACAGCCAGGAATCTGGTAAATACTAAGGGTGCAGAGGAAAGACCAAGCGGAGGCGCCCGGTTGGTAATGGTCCCCTGAAAAGCAAACCGAAGATACTTGTGGTGAGAAGAGGCGAGATGGGGATGTGCAGATATGCATCCTGCATATCCAGTGCACAAAAGCCATTGACCGACCGAAGGAGGGCAGAAGGGTCTGTAGGGAGAACATCCTGAACCTTTTGTACTCCACGTAAAGGTTCAAGGAGCTGAGATCAAGAATGGGTCTGAGATTTCCCGTCTTCTTTGGGACCAGGAAGAAATGTGAATAGTTACCCGTCCCTTGAAGGTGAAGTGGAGCAGGTTCTATGGCCTGCTTCACGGAGGCAGAATTTCTTCCTGGACCAAAAGGAAGATGGTCCCTTGCGTGAGATGACTTCAACAGAGGTGGGTGGCGGGTGGTTTCAGTAGAAACTCCACAGAGTGCCCTTCGCTATGATCTGGAGCACCCATGAATCGTTGTTACCCTCTCCCAACCCGGAAGGTGGAGGAGAACCTCCCTCCTACCGGTTCCTCGGTGTGTCCGGAGGTAGTGGGGAGGGAGAGGTCAGGTGGTGTGGGGCAGCGCCACAGCTGGGGCACCGCTGCTTTTTAGGCGGGGGGCCTGGCAGCTGCAGGGGCCCGATGTTTAGTAGCCCACCTTCCTTGAGAGTTTCGCTTGTGGCCACTGAGTCTGCGAAAAGGACAGCTGCGGAGTGATGGGGATGGTACATGGAATCCACAGTTTCAGGCCGTCCCCTTCTCCTAAAGAGGTGATGATGTCCTTGACATCACCACCAAGCACCGAACCACTGAAGGTGCTTCCTGGATCGCGGACTGCACCTCCGGGACCAAACCTGACACGTGGAGCCAAAGCATGGCGAAGACTCACAGCGAAGCGGAGCTCCGCCCGGCAGTGTCCACTGCATCGTATGTCGATCTGCAGAGCGTGGCGACTGGCCAAGCAGTGAAACGGGACTAAATCGGTAACTCCTGTGACTTGAGAGTCAGGTGAGGTCAATCTTAGATTCCATACAGGTGAGATGGCCTTCTGGTAATCCCCTTGAGCAACATAATTCACGGCCCGAATTCCAGTGTGGAAGAGGTGTAGATTTTTCTTCCATACTGGTCCAGGAGGCGAGATTCCTTATCCGGAGGAGACAAGCTTAGATGTTTGGGATCGCTGACCGACCGTGGCGGCGCTAATCGACCGAATCTGCACGGTGGGAGTCAAATAGTCTACACCCTTCTGGAGCCTGGTATAGCCTGTTAGACTTCCTAGGAAGTGGGACAAGCACGACAGTTGTTTTCAAATAGTGGAAACAAGGTGGCGTGAGGCTAAATCCAGGTGGCACTAAAGTTGGAGCTGTGAGGGCAGGTCCAGATGTTCGGCAGTTTAACCCGCTGAGGATCTAGTTCAAGGGCGCCACTGATGCACTTCCTGGATTTTTCTGAGCAACTCCGTAAGGAAGGATCCTCCAGAGGAGACTTTGGAGAGTCTGTTTGGAGGCTTGGAGCGGAGGCGAGGCTCATCATCTCTCTCGGAGCATCTGTCTGAAGAATCCGAGAGGGAGAAGAAGAATGGGAAGCAGAATAAGACTCCCTAACACGGCTGGGGCGAGGCAGGTTCCTCAGGGGGGATCCCTGGACGTGTGTTCTGCCCCTCTCGGGATCCAGGAGGAAGGGCCCTGGGTCGAGGCGGTGAGGGGTAGTGCCCGGCTCGGGCGTACAGGGCAGGCGGCACTGTCGCCGTGGCTCTCTACTTCCTTGGTGAGCTGAGCCTTGGCCTCAGCCCACCAGGAAGCCAGAGTCTCCTGCAGATCCACGGTGGCCGAGGCGGTGGGCGTGGAGGAGAGGGGAAAGGAATACGGATTATATCCATAAGGTGAGTATCGAGCGGCTACTTGGGAAAAACGGTAGCCGGGTATTGTGACGTCCGGAGTACTGCGTCGGAGGGACGGCGTCGGGTACTGCGGCGCTGGATACTGCGGCCCCGAGTGCGACTGCGCGGAGGAGCTGCGGAGCAGATGGCCCAGAAGGTGGCCCCAGGCGGGTCAATATTGAGAGGCCTGGGGAGCAGGGCCCTGACGGAGGAAAATCCTGACTGTGTCGGTGGGGCGAGGCGTCAGATCCAGTTCTATAGGAGGAGGGTCTGACGGAGATGGAACATCCCGCATCACCTGGGGATGGGGGTGGAGATCCCTGGGTCAGGCTGGGGTGACTCTGGTTCCCGGACGGCAGAAGGCTGCGAGGAACAGATACGATGGGTGTTGGAGGTCCGTCGTAGGTTCCGTCGCTTGGCGCACGTTGGGGGCGGCGATGCGGCTTAGGGGCTGATTCCGGAGGCTGGGCGTCCGTCTTGCAGGGTCCCTCGCCGGAGGCGGGCTGAGGAGGGCGGCCGGTCCGAGGTGGGCAGTGAGTGCGCCGCCCGAGGGTCAGGCGTCTTCGGACCTTCTCCGGCGGATGTCGGAGGACGGCGTCCGACTTATGAGGTCGCCCACATCAGAAGGCCACAAGCCTGCGGCCGAACTGGGCGAAGGCCTCCTTTTTGCTCGGAGGTGCCTGCAAGGCCAAGCGCGAGCCAGGCAGGCGGGCAGCGCCTCCTCCAAACCCTTGGAGGCTGCTGTCAGGACGGTCCCCTGAGGATATTACCTGGCGCGACTCCGGCGAGATCACAGACGAGAGGCCTTCTCCAGGTGCCTCTCCTTGTCCCGCTTTTTGCGATGTCCTTCTGGAAGTAGGCGCCTGCCTGAGCTTCTTCAATTCTTTTCCATCAAAGACATATTTTCTTGAGAAGATGGGCTTCGGGACTGTTGGCGTCGATCTGCGGGTGGCTTGCATTGAAGTGAAGGCAATGCGGGCCTTGTCAAACCGGCTGGTTGGGAGGGCCTAGGCAGGCGGAATGGCCGTCCTTGTGTGGCAGTTGGGCGCCATGCAGTCGCACTGTTTTTGTGCTTTCGGGGGTGTAGAGGGACACATACACGACAATGACCTGGCGATGAGAGGAAAAAATATTTTAATTTTCGGTGAAACCGGCGAAGAGCAGGGAGCTGACTAAACAGCGAGCGTTACCGAGGCACTGCTCGCGAGCTAACGGGGGAAAGAACTGGAAGAGGCGGGCGTCAGGACCCCCTTTATACCAGCGTCGTTTGATGCGGTCACCTGGCGTGGGGCAGTCCCTCGCCAGGGACTGCTAGCTGAGAAATTTTTCAGGTGGGATCCTGCGCCTGCGGGCGTGTGATACCTACTGCAAGAGCCTCTCGGTAAGATCCACTGTTACAGTAAGTTATTACGTAACGTACTATCTTACCGAAACAGCTCTTGCAGCAGGTCTACCGTTGGACTGATTCCCAAGCAATACTGGAAATCCTCACCAGTGGGAGGAGGAAGGCAGATATCACTAGTTGTGCGAAGCCTGGGATAGAGTCCCTGAAGGACTGCTAGACCAAAACCTGCTCTTCACCTCGATGCAGCGTCAGGCTATAATTTCTGATAAAGGTTTGCACAGTGCTCAAGTAGCTGCTGACAGAATTGCTGAAGTGGACCCGTTCTTCATGGCCGCAAGAGGTAGCCAACCCCTTGTAGAATGACCCTAACCGGTAACAGAGCGTGATACAATGTATAAGCCACCTGGACAGCGATTGTTTGAAGCAGGAGCTCCCCATCATCCTGTGGGCGAGGCAACGAAAAGCTGGTCAGATTTTCGGTGGTGTTTGGTTCTGGTAAGATAGTATCAAGACACCTATGCACATCTAAAGTGTGCAACAGGGCCTCTCCTCCATTAGAATATTTAGGAAAGTACACTGATAGATCTATGTCCTGATTAAGGGTGAGAGCTGAGACCACCTAAGCCAGAAACTTCAAATTTGTCCATAGGGACACCCTGTCCTGGTGAACAACCAAACAAGGTTCTTTGCACATCAGTGCGTGAAGTTCAGAAATTCTTCTGGCTTAAGTAACGGCAACTAAAAGTAACATTTTCCATGTAAGGAGACGTAGCTCACAATCCGCGGCTGGTTCAAAAGGTGGCAGCATAAGCTGCTCCAGGACAAAGGGTAAATCCCATGGAGGAATAGGATCCTTAATCGGATGTCTAAGGTGGAGGACACCTCATCAGAAGGCGCGTGCCGTGTCCAACTGAGTTATGGGGCGTTGGCCTATAGGTGTGTGATAGGCTGAGATGGCACAAAGGTGTACTTTTATCGAGGAGTAGGCCAAGCCTGTCTAAAAGAGAGACAGGAGGTGGCCCAGGACCGACCTATCTGGAAAATCCATCGGAGAAAATCCCGTGCCTGAGCCCAGAGGCAAATCGGTGCCATTTCATGGTGTATGTAGCGTGAGTGGCCGGTTTTCTAGCAGCCGCTAGAACATCTGCTACCTCCTGCGAGACCCCGTACCGCATGATGGCTATGTCTCTAGGAGCCAGGCGTGCAGGTTCAGAGATCGAAGGTCCGAATGGACCAAAGAGCCTGCCTCCCGAGACAATAAGTGAGCGGATTGGCAGAGGCACCAGAGGTTCCTGGACAGCTGGTGTAGCAGAGACCAAATCTGTCTGGGCCAAAATGGCGCAGATAAGTATCAGTGTAGCTTGCTCTCTGTGGAGTTTCAAAGGACCCTCTGGATCAGCGGGAAGGGAGAAAAGGCGTGAGGAATCTGCCCGTCCAGGAGAGGACAACATCTACCAGAAAACACCAGGCTCTGGATCTAGCGGCAGAAAGTGGGCAGTTTTGCACTGTATGGGGCGTGAAGGGTCTAACTCTGGTGTGCCCCATCTGAAACAGATCCTCTACTACCTCCTGCAGTAGTTCCCACTCATGGACTCTGGCCTGAGAGTGACTCAAGCTGTCTGCGATGCGCTGTCACTCCTGGGACATGAACAGCAATGAGGTTTGCGCCACGCTGTAGTACCCAATCCCACACCCTCATGGCCTCCCTGCAAAGCGGGTGGAATGGGTGCCTCCTTGTTGTTGAGGTAATACATCACCGTGGTATTGTCTGTTTGAAACAGGAAGTACCGGTGGATCTCAACTGGAAAGCCTGCAGGCGTAAGAACTGCTCTCATTTTCCAGGATATTTATGTGGAGATGAGCTTCCTGGGCTGTCCATAAGCCCTGAGACCTGACATCGTCGAGGTGTGCTCCCCAACCGATCCCCGAGGCATCCGTGGATAGCGTCACAATCAGAGACAGCGCGATGAAGGGGACCCCCGCTAATAGGTTCTTTGAATCTAGCCACCATTGCCAATCCCGGATTACGGCATTCGTGATCCGGATTGGAAGCTGCAAATGGTCTTGCTTCTGATCCCACTGGACCTGTAACATCCACTGGGTCACCCGCATGTGGAGATGGGCTAGCGGGACTGTTGCAATGCCGCAGCCATATCTTGGAGAACAAAGGACCAGTCTGGCTGGGACAGTCCTCTTTGCCAAAATGTCCCTGATGAGGATCTGATGTGTTCCATTCGATCCTGGGGTGAAAAGCTTTCCATTGGACAGTGTCCAGAACTGCGCCCATGAACTGCAGATTCTGTGACAGAACCAGCGTGACTTCTCCTGATTGATAATGATGCTCAATGTCTCGAACAGAGACTGAGTAAAATGGATGGCGGACATCAGGGCCTCCAAGAAAGGCGCCATGAGGAAGCCAGTCGTCCAGGTAGGTGAACACGTAGTGGCCTCGTCTCCTAGAGTCGCCGCTATGACTGCCATGCACTTCATAAACACTCGAGGTGCCAATGACAGTCCGAAAGGGAGGGCTCGGAACTGATAATGGCAAGCTAGAAATTCGAAGAGCAAGAACTTCCTGTGCGCTCGAGCAATGGGTATGTGCAGGTAAGCATCCTGCATGTCCAAGGACACTAGGATGGCGCCCTGTTTGAGCATGGGTATCAGACCTGGAAGAGTCACCACGCGGGAACGTATGTAGAGGACCGAAGCATTGAGATTGCTGAGATCCAGTATAGAGACGAGGTCCCCTGTCTTTGGGAACCAGAAAGAAGTGGGCATAGTAACCTGCACCTCTTGGTTCCGCTGCAGTGTTTATAGCTTCCTCTCCCAGAAGCGAGCACCTCCTGCTGTAGGAGCAGAGCGTTGACCCAAATAGCGGGAGGCAGGGAGGTCTTGACGGTGGTGGTCGAGGAATTGATAAAGTGACCTCTCTTGACCAACTGAAGTACCAACCGTTGGCGGTAATCGACTGCCACCCTGAAAAGTGGCGAGTGATGCGACTCCTGACCTTTTCTGCCCGTTGATCCAGAGGAGGTCGGGGTCGGAAGTAGTCATGCGTGTGGCAGCGTTGTTTCGCAGGCTGGGCCAGTGTGGTATACCGCTGGCCTCTGCCTAGAGAAGATTTAGCATGGGCTTTAAGATGGAAAGTGCCCTATGTTGCTGGCCAGAACGTGACTGCTGCAGTTGTTGCTGGTCATGAAATGGTTCTGGTTCCTGAAGGAACCAGGTTTAGATCTGTAATGGCCTGTCGGATCTTACTGCCCTCCGGCGTCCTGAAGCTTGGTGATGACCTTTTCCAAGTGTTCACCAAACAGGACTTCGCCGTTGTATGGGACGTCAAGAATGTTTTTCAGTATGTCTGGGGTAAAACTGGAGACAGAGCCGGAAGTGTCTCCCGAGACAGATGCCCGAAGCTGCAGCTCTGGCAGACGAGTCCGCAGAATCGTATGCGGCTCGTAATACTTGGGTCCCCACATCAGACCCTGTGTGAAGGAGGTTTAAGAGCTCCGCCTTCTGATCGCCATCCGGTAGCTTATCAACTAGGTCCTGACCCTGCTCCCACAGGACATTCTGAAACTGAACCATATGAGACAGACAGTTCAGGAACCTGAAGCAAAGCATGTAGCAGCCCGCATACATGAGCCTCCCAGGGCATCCAACTTTAGATTCCTGGTCCAGTGGCTGTGTGCTCATATGCTGTTCTGCTGGGACCGTCATGAGAGGTCTGAATGACCAGGAGTCAGCCAGAGGTTGTTGCACCAAGTACTTGTCCAGGCGGTCAGCTTTCTTGGCACAGCGGGGTGGACTACGGACGTTCACACAGCCTTGGTGGCGTCATGAATGTGCCCACCAAGGGTGGCACTACCACAGGCTAAGGATCCGTCTGCCGAAGGTAACGAGCAAGGCGCTGTCTCTCGGGGTTGAGATTTTCCGAATCCCATCCCATGTTCTCCTGGATGTGCCTCATAATCTCGGAGAAAGAGGGATCATCCGGAGGTGACCTGGGCAGGTCTTGTGGGTCAGGTGATGTGATGCTGAGTGGAAAAGGAGACCTGGAGGTGTCAGAAGTATCCGGTCTAGAATCCTCCCCTGGGTCACTTGGGGCTGGGAGACCCTGAGGGAGATCTTGAGGGAGGCCTTCTCCGTTCCTTGGATCTTCCTGTAGGAGGTGAAGTGCGCTCCTTGGGGGTTGGTGGTCGTCCTGCTGGCCCCTGCGGTGGAGGAGGGGGAGTAGGTTTCACTGGGATCACATCTTTCCTTATTGTGTCCCACCAGAAAGTGAAGAGATCTTTGACCTCTTGGATATTCATACCCGACGACGGACCTGGCGTCGGGTCCGAAGGAGTCTCTGAGATTGGCGAAGGCTCCCGTGGAAGCCCGGCATCCTCGTTGTCGCCTGCCTGGTCCTCAGGCAATGTCAGGTCCTCCTCCATGGAGTCCTGGTGACCAGTGACCGGGGCAGTCTTTGGCTCGGTGACGTGTCACCGACGTCTCGCACTTGGCCAATGCCTGCCTCTGGCGAGCCTGACCGACATCTGGTGTTTGGCCGATGTCCTGGCCCGCAAACGCCTGGCCAACTTCGGTGCTTGGACCAATGTCGGGTCCGTCGTCCGCTTCAGGAACGCCAGGTCTTTTTAGTCTTCCTAGGTGGGGGATCCGGACCCCTGGGAAGCTGGGAGACCGATCTGGAGTCGGGGTCCCGGTGTCGGTCTGATGAGGAAGACTTGGTCTGGTGACTGTCGGAGGACTTCGATGAGGCCTAGGAGGGAGTGGAGGAAGCCAAAGGCCTGGAAGTCTTTACAGGGTGCAGGGAAGCCGAAGAGCCGCCTGAAGCCTTAACCTTGACCGGAGGGGGCTGAGAGCGAGCCCTGGAGGGAGAGCGGTCTGAGCGCGTGGAGCCTGAGCTGGTGCGCGAGTCCAAGGCCCGGTTAGGGGATCTGGACCTGACCTTCTCCCGGTGCTTGTCCCGGTGTTTGTGGGCTTTTGAGGTAGATTCACCTCTGGAAGAAGGTTCCTTATCCATTCTGTGTAGTTTCTCTTCCAAGAGGAACCCCTGAAGTGCCTTTTGGCGGCAGATCCTGGCGCGACTTAAACCCCTGACAGAAGAAGCAGGCCTTGGTGTTGTGGTCCGGGCCTGAGCACCGCAGGCAGGATGAATGAGGATCCTTGAAGGGGATCTGTTTGCTGCAGTCACACCGAGAAGGATGTCTTTCTGAAGAAGGAATTGGAGATGCCGACATTTAGTGTTGGTAAAACTGTTTGATGAAAGTTCTTAGTCGCCGTGTGCTAGAGTGGGACCATGAGGCTGATGCTGGCTAGTCGACGGTGGGAAAAGAACTGGGAATTCTGGGGACTGCCCCATTTTATACGATGCGGAAGTTGGGGGGGACCGACATCAGGGAGTCCCCGTTGAATACTCTAGCTAGAAATTTGGGTCCTGGCGCCTGACGGCTTCAGTCTCAATAGATAACCTGCTGCAAGAGCTGTTTTGAAGTAAGATCAGTAGATCTTCGAGGAGCGGTCTCTTGCAGCATGTTATTACACTTGGGAGTTCCACCAGGTGGCGCTATCACTCGGCAGCTTTCTAGCAGTCTTCCACGGGGCCGCCCACACATCACTTCCTGATGCGGAGTGCAAGTGTGGGCAGCCTCAAGAACCCTCTGTTTCCCATTGGTTTCAGCAAGCAAGCCTGGACTGAGGGACAAAATAGACCAAAAGACCCCACCCCAATATCCCAGAGTTGCAGTGAACAAAAGCTTAACAGGCAGGGGGACGGAGGGCGGATTGTACCACAGCAAGAGCCTCCTCGAGGATCTACTGTTACGATAAGTTCTTCAAGAACGATACTATCTTCTAAAGACTGGTCTTTTGAAGTAGATTATTACACTTGGGAGAGTGGCAAGCAGTTATTCCCAACAGGAGGGAAGCAAGGCTGGAAGCTGGGCAGAGGGCATGCCTGAAAGTCAGGCCCTAGCAAAATGCAGCAGCCAACCAGCCAGGACAAGTAAAAAAACACAGGAGAAATGTTGACTCAACCACACCTGGTTGGGCAGAAAAGCCAAGGGTGGCTGAGGACAATATGCTAAGCATGGTGTTGTGAAGAACAACAGTAGGTGGCCAGGCACAGTGATGCAACCTGATGAGGCAGGGGCCAACAGCCCCGGAGAAGTCAAAGCCAGTGGAGCTCCCACAGCGCTGGATTGGTGGGATGCGGAGAGCGCATCTTGGTAAAACATACTGGGAATCCCAGAGAAAGGAAACAACTGAAAAGGCTCCATAGGGAGAGTAGCAGAAGTTCCAAACAGATCCACACGAGGAGTGAAGGTCCAGGGTTGGGAGCAAGCCTCCAAGAAAAGGGCAAAGAAACCCAGGCCCCAGTTTGCGAAGAGGAGGCGGGAAAGCCCTGAATGCAGGTTTAGGTGCAGAGGTGGGCCCGTCCCTGCAAGATCAACCGCGGTCCCAAGAGGCACCTGGCAGGGGGGACGGAACGGAGGGCCCGGCCTGCGGGAGCATGACTGGGCTCCTGGGGCATGACAGAGGTGCTGGACAGATCTCAGTATGCGTCTGGCCAGTGGGAATCCAGGATGGACTGAGTACCAGGGCCAAACAACTAGTTCCCAGAGAAAGGGGCACTGACAACTGACAACTGGAAGTTGGTTGCCAGACCAGACACCCGGAGCTAGGCACAGCGCCGTAAGGCGATGCCAGCGGCAGAGAGGTGGGCAGAGGCGTCGACCACATCGTAACCCGCCCAAAGCAGGTGACAGGAAAGAGAGGACATGGCTGACATGGGCTGAGCCAACCTGGCCGATTCCTGGAGAGTGGCAAGGAGAACTGGAGGTCCAAAGCCGAGGCACATAATGTGCAAAGGTACCAGACCATATGGCTCACAGTTGAGAACAGGAAGCAGCAAGATACTGGAGGTAGACCTTCTTACCAAGGAAATCCATGCTCAGGAATCAGCATCCGGTGACACCAGAACTAGTGTGGCGCGGGCCGCAGCGTGGCTCGCTGCTGCCGCATGACTACCGGAATCACGGGAGGGGCAGTGGACAAATAGGGATGGACAGACGTCTGCAAAAAGTCAGTCCGGTCGCCAAGGAGGGCTGAGTGGAAAGAGGATGATGCTAAATCTGAGACAGTAGTGCTAAACTACGAGGGAATCAACAGGGGACAACCAGGGCTGGCCTTCAGGTACGCCAAGGTAAGCAGCCACGCCCCAAGCGAAAGGAGTCCTGTTGTTCGCAGCAGGCAAGCCAAATGCATCCCGGATCTGTAACATGACAACTGTGATGGAGGAGTCCGGGAACGAGGATGGATTTTTGGGGGCCATCCAAAACAGAGGACGCTGGACGGAGGGAACCCAAGTCCCCAGAGTCCGAGAAGCCCTGTCAGGAGCATCTCCCATGAAGGGATCCTCCCCATCTGAACTCTCTAGATATGAAGGGGGGACCAGACAGAAACCACCGGATCGGACAGAGCCGCTTGGCGCGAGGGGGAAACGCAGCGGCCTGGGACTTGGAATTGTGTCAGAAGCCGGGCCAAGGCCCACGGACTGGAGGACCTCCATGACAATGCAGGCAATGCCTGGCACTTGTGAAGGGGGAGGTCCACAGACAGAGGGCGCCCAAGGGCAACGCTCGGGGAAGGCGAAACACCTCGGGGACAGCCGACCCAGACAGGCGGGGAGGGGCATCCCGACCCCTGTGGAATGGTGCCGGCAAAGCGGCAAGGAACTCGGGCAAGACCCTGGAACCCCGGCCAAAGGCACAAAAGAAGGCATGCCCAAGGGGTGCAAAAAGGGGACACGGAAGAGGAGGCCCAGACTGGGGGCATCCTAGGGTTTGGAGGCCCTGCCGTCGACGGGTAAAGCAGCCCCATCGATGAGGGAAGGGAATGAGACTTGTCCGATGATGGTGGAATCATCCCGGTTGACAAGGGACAAGAAATAACCTCTCCATCAATGGGGGAAGCTGCCCCATTGACTAGAAATGCAAAGCATAACACCGTGTCAATGGAGGAAGCAGTCCCATGAATGAGGACTGCTCCATCAAAGAAAAAACCTCCTTCGACAAAAGAAATGGAGAAATATGTTCCGTCAACGGGGAAGAGCTCCTGTCCATGAGGGAGATGAAACAACATGCCCCATCGACTGTAAAAAAACTTCCCCGTTGACGAGGAATGCTCAGTCGACGGGGAACACTACCTGTCGACAGAGATATCCAGCAGAGTGCTCCATCGATGGAGCATGGCCGGTCGATTTGAGATTTTGAGCCCTCGCGAGGCCTCGCCGACGGGGGGAGAAGTCCTGTCAACAATGGAGGAGCCACCATCATGGGCCATGTCGAGGAAGTTAAAGGAGTGGGAATCCTGTCTCCTCCGATGCCGGGAACGCAAGGCCTGGCCGGGGAGCCCTAAGACGGTTCCCTGCTGGTCCATTCCCACTGGGCTGTTTCAGCCAGAGGTGAGTCCCAAGACCCAGCAAGAGTGCCTGGGTCAGGCGGTAGCAGGGGTACTGTAAGTGGGTCACAGGCCTCCTGGAGAATAGAAGTCCAGGGGTGCTGTGAGTAGTTCACAGGCCCGGAACAGAAGTAGAACAAGCGGTTCAAGTTCACGTCAAAGACTGCAACACAGGCGGTTAGGAGAGCTGTCTGTGCAACCTGAAGCTGGCGGGAAAATGAATAGAGGGTACTTGGGACTGCCCACACTTGTACTCAGCATCAGGAAGTGATGACATGTGGGTGGCCCCATGGAAGACTGCTAGGAAAAGCTGCCATGTGATAGCGCCACCTGGTGGAACTCTCAAGTATAATAACCTACTGCAACAGACCAGTCCAAAGAAGATCTACTGTTACAGGTTGAATAACCTGTTTTTCTAGGGATGGATATGTTGTTCATATCCACACTTGTTGGCAGACTCCTAGCAGTTCTGTGGGAGGAGGGAGGCAAGGACACACCACCTACTTAGGAAATAAGAGACTGAGAACTGAGGCCTCAAAACCAGCATGCCCACGGACTCAAGGTCGGTATGGTAATGGATGATGAAAGTGTTTCGTCTCTCAAGGTAGCAGCCCCACAGATTTCCTGGATAGGGATGTCCCTGAAGCAGCCACCGATGCAGCGGTATGGCGGGTAGAATGAGCTCTTATCCTCTGGGAAGCTCCTTGTACACCAACCTATAGAAGAGATCAATGCATGATGTAATCCATCTGCCAATTGTCCACCTTTGCTGCAGGCCTGCCAGGTGCGGTTTCCAGTTAGGGTGACTTAACAGCTGGTGAACCTCTCCCTGAACTTCCACCTTCCTCTCCTTATAGTAGGAGAGAGCACGTCTAAGATCCAAGGTATGGAGCCTGTACTCTGCATCCGAGGTGTAGTTCCGGTAGAACACAGGCAGAGTCAACACCTGATTAAGGTGAGACACCACCTTCAGGAGGAATTTCGGGTGGGGAAGCAGGACAATCGTGTCCCTGTGGAAGACCAGATAAGGAGACTCCACCGAGAGTGCCTGGAACTCCCCAGTCCTTCTGGCAGACGTAATGGCCACCAGGAAGGCCGTCTTCCACAAGTGTGACATCTCACACTTGGCACTGGTTCGAATTAGTTGCCCATGAGCTTTGCCAAAACCAGCAGTAAATCCCATGGAGGTGGAGGTTCACGCACTGGAGGGGATATGTGATCGAGGCTTTTGAAAAAGCACCAGACCACCTTCTCCTGTGCCACCGTCTGCAGACCGGCCCACACCCGGTAAGCAGAGATGGCTGTCAGGTGCACCTTAAGGGTCGAAGACTGAAGGAAGACCCCTTTTGGACAGAGACCAAAGGTAGTCTAAAATGCTCGCCACAGGAGAGGACAGAGGGTCCAGGCCTTTGCCCTGGCACCAAATGGAAAACCTTTTCCATTTGAAGGTGTAGCACTCTCTGGTCGACTCCTTTCTCGATGCTTCCACTACTGTGAGTACATCTTCAGAGAAACCCAAAGACTGGAACTTTAGCCGCTCAGGTACCAGGCTGTCACGTGCAGGGATTGAAGGGCCGGATGGAATACCTTCCCCTGACTGACTGATATCAGGTACGGATGTGCTGGAAGATGCCTTGGGAGCCTGTTGCTGAGGCTGAGGAGATCTGGATACCAGAAATGGCAGGGCCAGTCTGGGGCTAGCAGGATCACCTGTCACTTATCCCTCCTCACCTTGAGAAGCACCCTGTGGATCAACGGAAATGGAGGGAAGGCGAAGAAGAGGCCTGGGGTCCACAGCTTCGAG
This sequence comes from Neoceratodus forsteri, assembly GCA_016271365.2. NCBI lineage: Eukaryota > Metazoa > Chordata > Ceratodontiformes > Ceratodontidae > Neoceratodus > Neoceratodus forsteri. The sequence goes on from CM057453.1 coordinate 1,279,854,601, forward strand.
AAGGCATCCCCCTGCAGTGATCCCCGCTGAGGGGATGGGCTTTAAACAGCCTCAGCCTGGTATTTTCCCCTGGAAGCAAACAGGTCCACCACTGGTTTGCCCCAGCGGGAGAACAGGCTGTGAGCTACCTCTGGATGGAGAGACCACTCATGGGATGTCTCGCCTAAGTGGCGGAGACCATCCGCCAGTTGATTTGAGGCTCCTGCCACATGGATGGCTAGGAGATCTGCCTCCAATCAGCTCACGAGTGTCCAGATGCAGAGCGCGTCCCTGCACAGCAGCCGGGAGTGTGTGCTTCCATGCTTGTTGAGGTAGTACATGGTCGTGGTATTGTCCATCTGGACTTGAACCACTTGACCCCGAAGCTGCTGAGCGAATGCTGACACCACCAGTCTGACCGCTCTGAGCTCCAACAGGTTGATATGGTATTGGGATCCCTGGGTAGTGCAGAACCCATGGGCCCTGTTGTTTCCCATGTGGGCTCCCCAGCCCGTGAGAGAGGCATCGGTTGTGAGGACGACCATTGGCTCGCGGTGGACAAACGGGATCCCTTCCTGCAACCAGTCTAGGACGGTCCACCACTGAAGAGCGTCCCACATCTTCTGGGTCACAGTGATCAGCTGGTCGAATGACCTAGGCGTTGAGTCCACTGCGCGGCCAGCTCCCTTTGAAGGGAGTGCATATGCCACCGGGCCCATCGGACCACGGTGGTACAGGCCGCCGTGTAACCCAGTAGGTGCAGAAAGTCCCTGGCAGGGCGCAAGTGCCCAGCCAGAAATGATTGTGCAAAGAAGGAGAGAACCTCTGTCCTGTCTTCCGTGAGCCATGCTCTGGCTCTGCAAGAGTTGAGCTCTGTCTCGATAAAGTATATCACCTGAGAAGGAACCAGCTCTGACTAGGCCTCGTTGATCAGGAGACCAAGTTGAGAGCAGGTCTGGAGGGCCAGGTCCCTGGACCTCGCCACCTCTTGCTGGGTGGAACCTGCCAAGAGCCAATCATCGAGGTAAGGGTACACTCTGACCCCTCGACACCCAAGATGGGCTGCCACCACCGCCATGCATTTGGTGAAGACCTGTGGGGCCGAGGACAGGCTGAATGGCATGGCTCGGAACTCGTATAGGGTTCCCTCTGCCCTGAAGCGGAGAATTGCTGGTGGGACGGACGGATTGGGATGTGAAATAACGTGTCCTGGAGATCCAGTGAGCATAACCACATTTTGCTCCAGGGATGGTAAGATCTGGGACAGAGTTACCATCCTGAAGGTGCTGGGCCTGAGATACTGATTCAGGTCATGCAGATCCAGAATGGGGTGCCAGCCCCACATCCGCTTCAGGGCCAGGAAGTACCTGGAAACAAAGCCTTGCTTGACTGGAGGACCTGCCACTCAAACCACTGCCTCCTTGAGGAGGAGCTGGGCTATGTCGTCCCTCACAGCCGACAGAGTGTGTGCTGATGCTTTCTCTTCTCGTGGGGCGCGGGTTGGGCTGGAAGGGTTCTGCTCGAATTCCAGAGGCACACCCTGGCTGACCACTTCTAAGACCCACCTGTCTGTGGTAACAGCAGACAAGGTTGAAAGAAAGTGGCAGAGCTGGCCCCCCATGGAAGGACCCAGAGTTGTCGTGACAGGGATAGGGGTGGCAACCCCTATCCAGTCACTGGGCAGGCTTGGAGGAAGAGTCTGAACCCCAACCTCCTTGTCTGCGGCCCGGTGGAGGCCCGGACTTGGGCCGAGGGTGCCAAGCCTGTGCCTGTTGTTGCTGCCCACCATGAAAGGAGGGCTGCTCGGCCGCAGGAGCAGGGTGCCGAAAATACCTTTTCTTTTTCTGCTGCTTCTTGGCACCAGGAGCGCTCTGAGCAGAAGTGGCAGAGTCCAAGGCGGCACTGGACTGCTCGATTCGCTGAAGTTAACCATCCACACCTGGGCCGAAGAGATTGGTGCCCAGGAAAGGAACATCAGCGAGTTTGTGCTGGGTATCTGCTGTAAAGGTGGAAAGCCTCAGTCAAGCCCTGCGGTGAGGTAACTGCGGCTGCCACCAAACGGGTGCAAGAGTCCCCAAGGTCCAAAGCCATCAGAAGTTGCTACTTGGCAATGGCATGGCCCTGGTCCTGGACCTGCTTGACAGTAGCCTGGAGGTCCGAGGGGACGTGCAGGAGAACTTCATTCAAGGACCCCAGAAGGGCATGGGAGAAGTGCACCATGACAACAGCCGAGCTTGCCTGACGGAGGCCTAGAGAGGAGGCTGCACAGACCTTCCTGGAAGAGTGGTCCAGTTTTTTGGACTCCTTGTCTAGATGTCTATCGGTGTCAGCAGAGCTGCCTGTACGTCTGAACACAAAGGCGGTCACTAATCCCTCAGCTGAGGGATGTTCTGTGGGACTCGATGGGCACCGCATACTTGCGGGCAATCCGGGCAGATGGCGCTGGGTAGGAGGCAGGATGCTGCTAAAGCTACAAGGCCGGGCCAACAATGGCTTCGGCCACAGGAAAGGCTTCCGTAGGAGTATCCCCTCTTTTGAGAATATCAGTAAGAGGGTACTCCGCCCATTTCTGGACAGGTTCCAGGGGCAACCCTGTGGATTCGGAGATAAGGCGGAGAATATCCTGAAAAGACTAAGGGCCCTCCTCTGTCGACAGACTCCTCATCCAGTGGGTTAGAGTGACGGTCGGTGTCATCAGAATCTGAGGTATACAGATAAATCGGTCGACCACAAAGATCCCCCTGAACGTGTCTGGGATGATCAGGAGTAAGGGTGACCGATATCCTACAAGGAAGACCAGGACTATTTGGGAATCCTTCGTAGAAGCCCCTCCAGAGGGCTGTTTTGGTGGCAGCTCCACCACTCTTGGGGGAGAGACCGGTTTTGGCCAAACTGTGGCAGGTTTTACCGGCTCTGCGGGTGGGGGAACCGATTTCATCGGTTCCAAGGGTGTCAGCTTCGGCCTAGGAGGCGAGAGTCACATAATAGCCGGTGTGGAAACCAAGAAAGGCTTCTGCAAGGACAGAATGAGCTGTTACCACATCAAATTTTCGTAGCATCGACGGAGTTTCCACCAAAGCCTCCCCTCATCTGAGGAGGATGAAGATAAGTGGTGATGCTGCCTCTTTTTGGTGTGCTTATATGCCTTCCTCGCCCTGTCGGTTGAGGGAGTCCAAGATCTCTACCTCGATCGGACTGGCAGACTGGGTCGCTCGTGAGACACCGGTGAGACCGGTGCTTTTCCCGGATCTGGGACTGGCTCTGATAGGATTCTCAGCAAGCTGGGTCTCCTCATCAGGGATAAACAAGACCAAAGTCTTGTTAAGAGTCGTCGACCTCCTTGGCCGACAACCGGTTGACAGAGTTGAGAGTTAACTCAACTTCGTCTTTGACTGAGACTTCGGCCGGCTGGCCTGACGGCGGAACTGAGAAGCCGGCGGCCGAAGCCGCAATCTCGATTGAGGAGATTCCTGGGACCGAGATCACTCTCAATCCCAAGAATGTCTTCACCAAGATGAAGAATCTCTCAGTTCTTTGCCCTTTTTATGGGACTGGGAGGATCGAGAGCCCGCAGGTCCCTTGCCCTTAGTGGGGAAAGAAAGGCACACCTCCCGAAAGGAGCCTGAGAAAGTGGAGCCCAGGTTGAGTAGAATGAATATCGGCCAAGAGGAACGCTCTATGGTACGTGCCTCCTCTTCCTCAAAGGCCTGCATCTGTTCCAGTTGCTCGGCGGACCCTGCAGCCGCGGGGACCACCCACCAAGCCTCTTTGGATTTCACCTGTGGATTCCATTTTTCAGGCCTGCCCCGCTTCAAAAGTGTGAGATCATCGTCAAAGATGTTCAGTTGAAACGCGAGGCAAAACTCGCAAGCCTGGGTGTCATGGCCGACACCCAAGCTGTAAATGTACACAGACTGGGGGTCTGTTTGCGACATTTTCTGTCTGCTCGGGCACCAGCAAAAACCGGAGGAAGATTTATCTTTCATTATCGCTAAGCAGCTACTACAATCGCTAACCTGAAGGTGCATAATCTTCAGCAGGTCTGAAGTGTTTTGAGCCAGGGCCTACGACACGCGGTAACAGAGAGGAGGCAGCCTGTATCTTCCAGCGGAAAGGAAGATCTTGGTGCCATGGGATGGTGCTGAGGGTTAAACCACCCGGGTGGGTGGGAGGAGCCAGCTTGAAGACCTTCTGGCAAGATTTAAAGAGGAAAGGGACATGCCAACAAGTGTGGATAACAACAACATATCCCTAGAAATAACCTCTTCCAAGAGAGAAAACGTAGGTCACAATCTGGGGCAGGTTCAAAGGGAGGCAATGACAATTTCTCTAGAACGAAAAGTAGGTCCCATGGGGGAACAGGATCCCTAATGGGAGGCTTCATATGAAGTGTGCCCTGAAGAAATGTACGGGCAAGGTCCAGTTGGGCAATATTTCTACCCTCCACAGGTGCAGGATAAGCAGAAATGGCACAAAGATGCACCTTTATGGAAGAGTATCTCAGCCCCGCATCTGAAAGCGATAGGAGATATTCCAGGACTGATTTCACCCAGCAAGACAATGGGTCCAGGGAACGCGCAGCTGCCCAGATTCAGAAACGTTTCCATTTCATGGCATTTGTTGCTCTTGTAGAAAGTTTTCTTGCTTCTACTAGGACTTCTGCCACCTTTTGTGAAACCCCATGCCTTGAAATGGCTAAGCCTGTAGGAGCCATGCATGGAGATGCAGGGACCGAAGGTCTGGGTGGACTAATGTTCCCATGTCTTAAGATAGCAAGCTGGGTAAAACTGGTAGCTGAAAAGGAGGTTCCACTGCTAATTGTTGCAAAACAGGGAACCATATCTGACGTGGCCACAGAGGAGCTACCAGGATCACTGTGGCACAATCCGTCTGTAGTTTAAGTAACACCCTCTGCAGAAGGGGAAAAGGAGGGAAGGCATACAGGAACCTCCCTGTCCAGCAAAGGGACAATGTGTTTCACCAGAAAATACCATGACCAGGATCTAGCGAGCAGAAATTGGGCAGTTTTGTATTGCATGGGGACGCAAAGAGGTCCAGCTCTGGACATCCCCATTTTTCAAATAGGTCGTTCACTACTTCTTGAAGCAGCTTCCACTCATGGTTTCTGTATCGCGAGCGGCTGAGCTTGTCTGCCAGAACATTTTGGACTGCTGGAACATGAACTGCTGTTAGTGTGAATTTGTGGTCTAGGGCCCAGTACCACACTCTCATGGCTTCTCCGCACAGAGGGTAGGAGTGTGTCCCTCCCTGCTTGTTGATATAAAAGACCACCAACATATTTTCAGTCTAGATAAGCAGGGGACCCTGGGCACGGTGAGCCTGAAAAACCTGCATGGCATACAGAATCGCCCTCATCTCTAAGATGCTGATGTGCAGGGACACTTGCATGTCTAATCATGTGCCCAGAGTACGGAGATTCTGAAAATGAGCTCCCCATCCTAGACCCGATGCATCTGTGGTGAATATCTGGCTCGGTGAGTCTATCTGGAACGGAACTCCTGAATCCAGCTTGGGTGAACTCAGCCACCATGATAGCATTTGTCGGACAGCTCGATACCCTTATCGGGTGTTTGAGATTGTTGGACATCTGGTCCCACTGCACCCTTAAGTTCCACTGAGGAACTCTTGTATGCAAGCATGTTAACGGTACTGTGGATATGGCCGCTGCTATATGTCCTAGGAGTTGTAACATGGTTCTTGCTGTGATTGTATTGACTTTAGCTACTCTGGAGGCCTGGTTTCTCAGTCGAGTGGTCCTGTTGGGTGGGAGAAATGCTCTACCCTGTTGGGTATCCAGGATGGCCCCATGTACTGTAGATGCGGGCCGGGCCAAAAGCAGGACTTTGGGATGCTGACTTATCCCCAGCTGTTGGAACACTTGAAAAGTGTCAGAGAGGGTGTAGATGAACTATGACCTGGTTGGGGCAGTTAGGAGCCAATCGTTTAGGTAAGGGGAGACTCAATGACCCTGTCTGCAAAGAGCAGCTGCCACTACTGCTAAGCATTTGTGAAAACCCTCGGGGCTGAGGAGAGACCAAAAGGCAAAGCCCAGAATCGGTAATGGTTCCCTTGAAAGGCGAAGCAAAGATACCTCAAGATCTGGAAACACTGATATGTGCAAATGTGTGTGTTGCATGTCCAGAAGGCATAGCCAGTCCCCTTGGCACAGCACAGGTATCAGCCCTGGTAAGGTTACTATTCTCAACCTTTTGTGTTCGATATACTGGTTCAGGTGACTCTGGTCCAATATGGGTCTTAAGTCCATCTTCTTGGGGACCAAGAAGAAATGGGAGTAATACCCAGTTCCCAGTTGGGAGTGGGGAACCAGCTCTATTGCTCTTTTTGAAAGCAAGGTCTGTATTTCTTCTCTGATCAGGGCTATGTGGGTGTGGGGATGGAGGTTTGTCCGGAGGAAATTTGGTGAACTCCAGCATATAACCTTCTCAATGTCCTTCACCCATAAATCTGTTGCAATTTTGGTCCACCCGTCTAGGTAGAGGGAGAACTGACACCCCACTGCTTCCCCCACAGACTCCACCAGAGGAGGGGGCTGGCAGGAAGTCATGCATGTGCGCCTGGGGTGGGGAGGGAAGGCTGGGAGGATTTTAGATTCCTGGATCCACTATTCCCTGCTGGTTGCGAGGGAGCCTTACGCTTGAAAGGACCTCGGGGCTGTTGGTTGTTCTGCTGGCTGGCACTAAAATGGCTTGCGCCAAGGTTGCTGAGGGTCCGCCAGGTACATGTAGTGAACTGACTGGACTGCTTTGCCAGAGTTTTGCAGTTCCGTTATAATCTTTTGTACCTTTTCTCCAAAGAGGACAGACCCGTGAAATGGGGCATTTAGGATAGAATCCTGGAGATCCTGCTGGAAACCAAATACTCTCAGCCAGGAGTGGCAACAGACATACCCCGATGGCCATTGCTCTAGCCGAGTCATAGGATGCTCTTAATATGTGTTTTCCTACATCCAGGCCAGACTGCAGTACATCCAAAAGTTCAGTGCGTGCAGGATTATCAGGCTGCTTTTGGGTCAACTCTATGGCTTTCCTCCATAATGATTTCTAATACTGCATCATATGAGCCAAAAAATTTAGGGACCGAATGGAGCAGGTGGAAGATGCGTAAGACTCTCCCACCAAAATGGTCTAATTTCTTAAGATTCCTTGTCGGGAGGCTGAGCGCTCATATGCTTAGGCTGTTTTGTCCTGCCGTGAGCTGCGGTCAGGATCTCAGAGTCTGCTCTAGGATTTTCTCCCAAAAAGGGCTCTGCCTTGGAAGGTTTATAGTTGGTCTGCCTTCTTAGGAACAGCTGAAAAAGAGGAAGGGTAGTCCCATGCCAGCCTGGTTAAATCCTGAAAAGGAGGGACCAGAGGGGGGATGACCAAAGGTCTCAGGTCACTCATTCCCAAAAAGATATGAAGCCTTTTCCTCTCTGGGTCCAATTCCTCAGTATCCCATTGATTTAGGAACTGGATGTGATGCATCACATCCATAAACGTTGGGTCATCTGGGGGGACCAGGGTGAATTGGGGGGGCCCTCTGGCTCAGGAGAATAACCTCTGAAAGTGGAGTCTGAGGAATGAGGGTGGCTTCTGGAAGAATCAGAAGATGCTGACTGTGAGCGTTTACTCCCACGCGGACGTCTGCTCCTGTTGTCCGAGGAAGACCTGGAAGAGGAGTGGTGATGTCTACCCCTACGTCTGGTATGCTGAGTCCGATCTTTTGGAGTCGGGTTTCTGGGCGTCTGCGGAGACTGTGGCCGGGAGTCTGGAACTCGTACTTTGTCCGGAACCGGTGTAGGGGGTTGTGGAGATGGTGGAAGAGGGAGATCATCCTTTTTTTTTTTTTTTTTTAATAATTCTCCCTTTACCGTGTTCCACCAGGAAGTAAAGAGTTTTCCCACGTCTGCCAGGGGAAGCAGACACACCTGGGGTGGCGTACCACTGGGTTCCGTGGGAGTGATGATAGGGTTGCTTGGTCCTGGAGTCTCCTCATGGGGTACATGAGGACTCAGTGGAGTAGCACGTCTGTCGTCTAGTCACCTGTCATCAGGTCACCCGACATCAGGTTGTTGGGTACCGAGGGGGTTTTGTCTGGCAACCTGTTGACAGGTGGCCTGTCGTCAGGCTGTCTTATGGCAGAAGCGGACGTCTGCTTGTGAGGAGACTGCTCCACAGGCGCCTGTCTAAGCCAACGTCTTGGTGCTTGACGCCTTTCCTTATGGCGTCTGCCACTGGGCTTTCCATTTGTCTGAAGACTGTTCGTCAGGGGCATGTGTCCGGGTCTTAGACTTCGCTGCTGACGACTTGCCCCTGGGGGAGCATTCCCTGAAGCGGGAATGTTCCCGATGTCCGTGTCTGTCGTCTGAGGCAGACGGGCTGGACGACAAAGACGCCTCAATCTTATTGGCTGCAGTTACCCTCTTAAGCCCCGAGGATTGATGGAAGGGCCTAAGGCTGAGGGATGGACTCGAAGAGCTACCGCCCATTGAAACCGTAAGGACTGATGCTTTCATCAACAACAGGCCCGTGGCTAGGCCTGACGGAGGGGCTGAATCCACTCTCTCTCCAGAGTGCGAATGAGAGTGCTTCTCCTTACGAGGAGACCTGGATCTGGACTCTGACCTACTGTGCTCCTTGTCCTGTTGTTGGTGCTTCCCTCCTGAGTGTTTCTCCTTGTGGGAAGTCGGCAACCAGGAGGCTGAGTAGCTGGCCCTAGACGGGCATTGAAGGGCAGCGAGCTGCTGCTCCATAATGTAAGCCTGGAGAGTCTTGTGGTGGTGGGTCCGGGTCCACTGGTAGAAGATGCCACAGTCCAGGCAGGCTCTGATGTCGTGGGTAGGCCCCAAACAGAAGAGGCACTGCAAATGACCATCTTTGGCAGGAATCTGCCCCCCCACACGGACACTCAAGATTTCCGTCGCGACGCTGAAGATGGAGACGACAAACTAACGTTTACTCGATACTTTTTACGAAAAATCTAAAGGAAAAACAGGTACGTCTGACTTGCTGGGTACTACTGGCTACAGTCTGTGGAGTCCTAGTGCCTGGTGGCATAGTCCTTATGGTGTAGCTTGCTGCAGGAGCTCTTACTCTAGTAAGATTGGCTAGGTCCGTAGGAGCCACGCATGCATATATAAGGATCTCAGTTCTGGGTGGACTAGAGTCCCGTTGTCCTGTGAGAGCAACCGTGAGGTCAACAGCAGCAATAGAGGTGGTTCCCTCACCAACTGTTGGAGTAAGGGGAACAAAATCTGTGTCAAGGCCAGAAGGGCAACACCAGAATAATGTCTGCTCCTTCTGACTGCAACTCGAGTGGAACCCTCTGTATCGAAGGGAAAGCGTAGAGGTACCTCCCTGTCCAGCAGAGGGACAATGCATCTCACCAGAAAACACCAGGCCTGGGATCTAGCACGCAGAAACTGGGCAGTTCTGCATTGTGTGGGGATACAAAGAGGTCCAACTCTGGTAGACCCCATCTTTCGAACAGGTCTTGTACGACCGATTGTTGGGGTTCCCACTCGTGGTTTCTGGACCTGACTGGCTTAAAATATCTGCCAATGTGTTCTGCACTCCTGAGATGTGGACTGCCAAGATTACCATGTGATGACCTATGGCCCAAACCCAAACTCTCATGGTCTCGAGGCAGAGTTGGTATGAGTGAGTTCTTTCTGTTTGTTGGATGTAGAACACTACCGACATGTCAGTCTGGACAAGGAGGTGCCCTGGGAGTAGGTCGGTTTGCAGTGCTTGCAAGGCATATAGTATGACCCTCATTTCCAATACACTGATATGCCGGTACTCCTATCTGGGTCACAACTGTTGAATCCTAGCCTGTACTGGAGGCATCTGTTGACAAGATCTGTGTAGGCGGTATTCTCTGGAAAGGGGTACCCGCCAAAAGGTGGGATGGTACCAGCCACAACTACAGGGCTTGCTGAACTGGTCCTGAGATTGAGACAGGTTGGTCAAGATTGTCCCAATGTTGATCCCATTGGACCCTCAGCGTCCAATGGGTCGTTTTTTTTTGTTTTTTTATTTAGTTCCTTAATCAGGTATAGCACACTAAGCTGAAAGCTTTTTTACAGGAGCGACCTGGGAGCACAAGGAGGTTAAGTGATTTGCTCAGGGTCACACAGTATGCAAGTGGAAGCTGTGGGATTCAAACCCAGGTCTGGTCTGCTGGATGTCACCAGATTTGCAGCTCAGAGCCTTAGACCACTGCGCTATACTGCTTCCAAATCTCTTCATGTGCAGGCGGGCCAATGGTACAGTGGCAATGGCACCCGCCATGTGGCCAAGTAGTATGAGTACTGTCCTGGCCAGGACCTGTCTTACAGACAGAAAATGATGAGTGAGACCCCTCAGGCGGTCCGCTCTGTCCTCTGGGAGGAAAGCCTTGCTCAGAGAAGCAACGAGAAGTGCTCCAATGAACTGGAGCCTCTGAGTCGGACAGGGTGAGGATTTCATCACGTTTACTGTGATTCCCAGTGCTGCAGAGTGTGAAAATACAGTTTACTCACCTGTAACAGGAGTTCTAGGAATGGTATATGTTGTTCATCCACACTCATTGGCAGGTATCCTTGCCGCTTTAAATCTTGCCGGAAGGTCTTCAAGCTTGCTCCTCCCACCCACCCGGGTGGTATAACTCTCGGCTCCGCCCCATGACGCCAGATCTGCCCGCTGGAAGCTCAGGTTGTGCTGGCCGGGCCGGGAGAAACAGGTCGGAGAACAATATACCATTCCTAGAACTCCTGTTACAGGTGAGTAACCTTGTATTCTAGGACATGGATATGTTGTTCATCCACACTCATTGGCAGACTCCTAGCAGTTCTCCGGGAGGAGGGAGGCAAGACGACACCCCCAATACTTACTTGGGAAAGAGAGACTGGAGAACCGAGGCCTCAAAACCAGCATCCCGGGCGTGACTCAAGGTCGATGTGGTAATGGGTAATGAAGGTGTTTGCTGACTTCCAGGTAGCAGCCCTGCAGATTTCCTGGATAGGGACGTCCCTGGAAGCAGCCACCGCTGCAGCAGTATGGCGGTAGAATGAGCCTTATCCCTCTGGGAGGCTCCATGCCAGCCAACTTATAGCAGAGATCTATGCAGGAGGTTACCCACCTGCTTATCGTCCGCTTGGCTGCAGGTCTGCCAGATGCGGCTTCAGCGTAGGTGACAAACAGCAGCGATGTAACCTCTCTCCCGATTTCAGCCGCAGCCTCCTTATAATAAGTTTTGTAGCCTTCTAGGGTCCAGAGTATGGAGCCTGTATTCGGCCTCCGAGGTGTGATTGGGGTAGAACACCGCAGAGTCAACACCTGGTTAAGGTGAAACTCAGACACCACCTTCTGAAGGAATTTCGGTGGGGAGAGGACAACCTTGTCCCTGTGGAAGACCAGGTAAGGAGACTCGATGGAAAGCGCCTGGAGCTCTCAATATCCTTCTGGCTGACGTGATAGCCACCAAGAAGGCGGTCTTCCACGACAGGTGAGAGAGCACACCTGCACAGGTTCGAATGGCTTGCCCATGAGCTTTGCCAGTACCAGCAGTAGATCCCACGGAGGTGGGGGTTCCTCAGACTGGAGGGGAATGTGATCAAGGCCTTTGAAAAGCGCCAGACCACCTTCTCTGGCACACTGACTGCCTGCCCACGCCCGGTAAGCAGAGATGGCTGCCAGGTGCACCCTTAGGGTCGTCGACCAAAGCCCTTGACTAGAAAGGGACCATAAATAGTCCAAGATGCTTGCCAAGGAACAGGAGGAAGGGTCCAAGCCCTTGCCCTGGCACCAAATGGAAAACCTTTTCCATTTGAAGGCATAGCATTTTCTGGTCGACTTACGGGACGCCCAACTACATTGAGGACCTCGTCGGAAAGACCCAAGGCCTGGAACTCTAGCCGCCAGGAACCAGGCCGTCAGGGTGCTAGGGATTGAAGGTCCGGATGGAACACCTTCCCTGATTGACTGAGAGCAGGTCCGGGCGAGCTGGAAGCTGCCGGAGTCCTGGAGCTGAGACTGAGGAGATCTGGTACCAGAACTGGCGAGGCCAGTCTGGGGCTATCAGAATCACCTGCGCCTTGTCCCTCCTCGCCTTGAGAAGCACCTTGTGGATCAAGGGAAATGGGGAAAGGCGTAAAGAGGCCCGGGTCCACTGCCTCGAGAAGGCATCCCCTGCAGCGAGCCCCGCTGAGGGGGCGGCATGGAACAGACTCAGCTTGCTGCTCTCCCTGGAGGCAAACAGGTCCACCTGAGGTGTGCCCAATGGGAGAACAGATGCTGTACTACCTCCGCAGGAGAGACCACTGTGGGATGCAGCCCCTATCCGCTCAGGGCATCGGCCAGGTGTTGGAGGCCCCTGCCACGTGAATGGCTAGGAGATCCGCCCCAGGCTGCGCACGAGTGACCAAATGCGGAGAGCTTCCTGCATAGAAGCATGGAGCGCGCCCCGCCTGACGGTTTAGATAGTACATGGTCGTGGTATTGTCCGCCTGGACTCGACCACTTGACCCCGGAGGAACGGAGCAAAGGCGGTGAGAGCTAGGCGGACCGCTCGGAGCTCCAGCAGGTTGATGTGGCATCGACTCCCAGGGACCAGAGGCCATGAGCCCGGTGTTCCCCAGATGGGCACCCCAACCCATCAGAGAGGCATCGGTCGATAGAGAGACCGTCGCTCGGGCGGACGAACGGGATGCCCTCCTGCAAATGATCTGGAACGGTCCACCACTGGAGAGCTGCTCCACATCCCCTGTGTCACCGGCATAAGCTGGTCCAAAGGATCGCAGCTGCTAGGACCACTGGCTGGCCAGTCCCCACCGAAGGGACGATGTTCCAGCGGGCCCAACGGACCACGCTGGTGCAGGCCGCCATGAGACCCAGGAGGCGAGGAAGTCCCGGCAGGGCGAATTGCCCAACCAGAAATGATCGGGCAAAGGAGGGAAAGAACCTCGCCCTGTCCGGCCGGGAGCCGGCTGGCTCAAGAGAGTCGAGGCGCTCCGATGAATAGAATCACCTGCTCGCTCGAAGTTCGACTTGGCCTCGCTGATAAGGAGGCCCAGTTGAGAGCAGACCTGGAGGGCCAGATCTCTGACCACTCCGGCCTCTTCCTGAGGGAGCTGCTATCAGCCAGTCGTCCCAGGTAAGGGTACACCCGACCCTCGGCGCCACGAGGGAATGCTGTCACCACTGCCATGCATTTGGTGAAGACCCTGGGAGCTGGAGACAAGCCAAGGGCATGGCTTGGAATCAAGAGGGATCCTTCCGCCGAAGCGAAGGAATCTCTGGTGAGACGGACGGATAGGGACGTGAAAAACGCCCTGCAAGTCCAGAGAGCAGAACCACGCTGCTCCAAGGATGGTATTATCTGAGCCAGAGTGACCATCCTGAAGGTTCGAGACCTTAGGAACTTGTTTAGGTCGTGTAGGTCGAGAATGGGGCGCCAGCCCCCCGTCCGCTTCGGAACCAGGAAGTACCTGGACACAAACCCTAGGTCTGAAGGAGGGTCCACCACCTCTCTTATCACCTCCTTCTGGAGGAGGAGAGCGATGTCGGCTCGACGAGCCGCCAGTGAGGCTGGGGATCCCGAAGCCCCCCGAGGGGCGACGGCTCTGAAGGGTGGTGCCTGCTCGAATTCCAGAGGCAGGCCTCTTCCCACCACCTCCAAGACCCACCTGTCCGTGGAAACAGCGGACCAGGCGGAACGGAAGTGCCGGAGCCGTCCCCCCACGGGGGGACCCAGGGGTAAGGTGACGGGAATGGGGGCGACACCCCTCAGCCCGTCACTGGGCAGGCTTGGAGGAGGGACCGGCCGAGGGACCTCCTGGGCCTTTTCCTCCCTGCCTCCTGTTAGAGGAAGCCGGCGGCTTGGGTTTGGGATGCCAAGGCCGAGCCTGCTGGCCCTGACGTTGCTGGGCCGGGCGTGCCGGGGGCACAGAAGGACGAAAGGGCTTAGGCTGTGGTTTGCGGCCTTTGTCCTTCTGAGCGAAGAGACCGAGTCCAAGGTAGCATTGGACTTCGATCTCTCTGCAGGTGACCTTCCACCCCAGGGTCAAGAGGTCAGTCCCTCAAAAGGAACATCCGCCAACTTGTGCTGGGTATCCGGCAAAGGTGGATATCCTCAGCCAAGCTCACGACGATAGCCACTGCGTCGCCACCGATCTGGCACATGAGTCCCTATATCCAAAGCAGTCTGAGCTGCTGTTTGGCCACTGCTCTGCCCTGGTCCCCGCACCTGCTTAACCGTAGTCTGCAGATCGGGCGGAAGATGAGGATGACTCATCCAGGGAGCCCAACAGGGCATGAGAAAATGTGCCATGAGGACGGCCGAACTGGCCTGGACGAAGGCCGAGAGAGTGACGAGCGTAGACTTTTCGCCCGATATAGTCCACTTCTTGACTCCTTGTCAGGAGGTTTGTCCATTATCCCTGGCGCTACGCGCGGAAAACGCTGTCGGTAACCAACCCCTCAGCAGAGGGGTGTTCAAAACGGACAAGGAACTGGTAGGGGACCGTGATACTTCCTGGCCATCCTGCCAAGGCGCAGGGCAGGAAGCAGGGCGCTGCCAAAGCTCCAGTGCCGACCCACTATGGCCTCGCCACCGGAAAGGCCTCCGGCCGGAGAATCCCCGTCCAGAATCTCCGTGAGGGGATACCTGGCCCGCTTGGAACGGTTCGAGCTCCATCCCGGTGGACTCGAGGATGAGCCGAAGCAGTCCTAGGAAGGACGACGGCTATCGTCCATTGACTGACCTCCTGAAGACTCCAAGTCCAGTCGCTGGAGAAAAAGGAGGAATCATCTTCGACTCGGAAGAGTCCTCAAGAGCTGCTCTGGCCTGAGCCACCCTTCACCCGCCGAGGTCGGTCGGGAGTGAGGGTAACTGACAGCCGATGGTAGACCTTAGCCGACCGAGAATCCTTGGTCGGAGCCCCAATTGGTGGCTGTGGAGGCGGAGGTTCCACCGGAATCGTGGAGAGCTGGTTTTGGCCGAACAACCGCCTGGGTATAGGCTCCTCGGATAAGTCGAGGCCAGTCGCCGCCCGTGACAACCACTTAATGGCCGGGAAGGCGACGGGTCGGCTTACTCCCCGCCAGGAGGAGCTGTTGCAACATAAGGTCCTCATACCGTCGACGTAATTTACGCCGAAGCCTCCCCTCATCCGAGGAGAAGGACGAGGACGAAGCCGGCGCAAGCTGCTTACCGGTGCCGAGACCTGAGACCGCCTATGACGCTGGGATCGGCTGGACCGCGAAGAGGTCCGAGAATCGAGTCCCGGAATTTCGAGGTCGGTGCGGGAGGTGTCGGCCGAACCGCACTCCTTCGCTCGGATGGTCCATCCGAGGCTCCGGAACCGGAGGCACAGGCGAGCTCAGCGTGATTCTCAACTCTCCCTGGGAACCGGGAGAGGGAATTGCCGCTGCTAAAGGCGACAGCTCATTCAATGGGTCGAGAAAATCTCAATTTCATCGGTGGGAGTCTCGTCAACTGACCTGACGGGACACCGTGGAGGCCAGTGGTCAGGCCGAAGCGTGTCGATCGGGCCGACGGTCGACGGCCCGGAGAGGGACCTTTCCGGCTCCCAAGAGCGCCGACGGAGGGACTTACCCTGTCCTCTTTTGGACCGAGAATAAGGTCCCGCAGACGTAGGCCCTTCTCCTTTAGTGGAGAGGGACAGACAAAGCTCCTTAAAAGAAGCCGTGTAAGAAGAGCCCAGAGAAAGCGGGATAAATGCCGCGGCCGAGGAAGATACGGCCCGCGTCGCCTCCTCTTCGAGGGCGACCATCCGCTCGAGCTGATCCGCCGAGCCCGCCGCGGCGGACACCGCCAACCGGGCCTCCTTGGACTTCACCGGAGGGAAACGCTTCTCGGGACGGCCCAGTTGCAATCGGGCAGCACGGTCTTCGAGGACGTAGGCCGAGAAAGATGAGCACAGGTCGCAAGCCTGCGGGTCGTGCTCAAGGCCTAAGCAGTAGACACACGTGGAGTGTGGATCCGTCCGAGACATCTTCTGCCCGCATGGGCATCTCCGAAATCCGGGAGTCGATTTGTCCATCGCAGCCGCGAGGGATAGAAGATCAAAGTCTTTTTGCAAAATTTATTTTAAACTGCAAACGGAGAAATAGGAACTAGTCTCAAACGCAGAGCGTTAAGGAGGGAACCTGAGCTTCCAAGCGGTAAGGAAGATCTGGCGTCATGGGGCGGAGCCGAGAGTTATACCACCCGGGTGGGTGGGAGGAGCAAGCCTGAAGACCTTCCGGCAAGATTTAAAGCGGCAAGGATACCTGCCAATGAGTGTGGATGAACAACATATCCATGTCCCTAGAAAAGTATATTCCACGGTCTGCAGAAGTGCAGTCCTGGAGGGGGCTGTAGATAACCAGTCCAGGTAGGGGAAGACATAATGGCCTCTCCTCTCGAGGGGCTGCTGCCACGTGCATTTGGTAAAACCTGGTGCTGAAGACAGGGTCAAGAGCAGCGCCCGGAATTGATAATGCTGACCCTGAAATTCGAACCTTAGAAATCTCCTGTGGTGCCTGGTTATGAGGATGTGTAAGTACGCATCCTGCATGTCCAGGGATGAGAGCCAATCTCCTTGGTGGATCATGGGTAGGAGACACTGCAGAGTGAGCATCCGAAAGCACCTATATTTCATGTAGTCATTGAGGTTGCTAAGGTCTAGGATTGGTCTCAGGTCTCCCATTTTCTTGGGTACTAGAAAGAAGTGAGAATAGTACTCTTTTCCCTTCTGAGAGGCTGGTACAGGCTCTATTGCTCTCTTGTCCAGCATAGCTTGAATTTCCTCCTGGATGACAGCAGCATGGGATTGGGAATAATGGGAGAACAGGGGTGGTCTGTCCGGTGGTATCTCAAATTCTACTGAGTATCCCTGATGAATCATCTGTAGAACCCACTGGTTGAAAGTGATCGTCCTCCAACCCTCTAGATAGAGAGAAAAGTGGCCTCCAACTGCCTCTCCTGCTAGATCTGCCTGGAGAAGAGGGTTTTGGCCAGAAGTCAAGCACTGGTGGCAGTGGGAAGAGTGGGCTAGGTGGGCTTGGCTGACCTTTGTCCGAGCTTCCTGAGCCACGACAGGGGCCTTTGCGACTGTAGCTTCCTCTCTGCTGCTGCTATCTGGGTTGCTGGCCAGATTTGCCACGAAAACGCTGTTTTAGAAATGGTCTCCGTTTTGGTTTGTACATTGTCTGGACTGAGCACACAACTTTTCCAGAGTCCTGTATTCTGGTGATTTTTTTTGGCTTCTTCTCCGAAAAGGACAAAGCTCTTAAAGCATCTAAGATGCCTGCTTGCCAGAAGCCAGAGACTCTAAGCCAGGTGTCTTCTGGGAAGCCTTACCTACCAAGGCCCTGGCTCTTTCCCATGAATCACAGGCCGATCTGAGAAAGTGAGTGCCTATGTCTGAACTCATCTGCACAAGTTTGTTGAGCTCTGCTTTTTGTGGACAATCTGGCAGGTTCCAGACCAAGGTATTTTGGAACTGCATCATGTAAGTAAGGTAACAGACACCAAATCGTGCAAGTGGCCAATGAATATACCTTCCTGCCCACTGAATCCAGCTGTTTGGACTCTCGGTCCGGTGGCTGTGTACTGAGATGCTTAGGTCTCTGGGACCTGTCATGGGCTGCCGTAATGACAATGGAATCAGCTACTGGTTGTTTGCCTAGAAAGGGCTCCTCTCTGAGTGCCCTACAGTGGCCCGAGCAACCCCTGTCTATAAGTAGAGGGGTGGGATCCTTGGGCATAGGAGTAGGCTCCTAAGGCGGGGAGTTGGGTCCTTAGGGATAGGCTCCTCTGTTGGGGTACATCTGGGTGGAAGGAAATCAGCTTTGATAATCTCCCACCAACAACTGAGTCTTGGCTCCTGGTCCAGTGTCAGCTGGTTCGGCAGACCTGGCTCTTGACCCATTGTTTAGTCTGTAGTCTGGGTTGGAGCTCGGGGTAGATCCGTCGTCTGCCCTGTGGGTGGTGTCAGAGGTTTAGGCGGAGGACCGGGGTTATCAGCCATGTTTTTAGGGGAGACTGACGCCGCGCTGCATGACAGGTCACTGCCTTTGTCAGCCAGCAGTAGCAATGGCAACATTGGTAGGGTCGTTGTAGTTAGATCTACAGCCTGGGTTGGAGGCCTGGCGTTGGGCTCCTTGGCCTGTCGACAGCTGTCGTCAGATGCCCATCCTGTCACTGTCATCCATTTGTCGTATGTTGGGGCTTGGGTGAGGAGACTATCGTTGGCCGGTGACCGTTTCTCCGTCACACATTTCTCAGGCATTGGCCCAAGTGATGTTAGGCCTCTGGGGGGTTAAGAGATGGACCTCCTAGAGGAGTGGCCCGAGCCCCCGCGTCTTTAAAGGCAGTCGCCTCCTGAGGTGGCTGACTTGGATGACGCTTTCATCGGTCTGTCGTTGGAGAAGGACCTGATGTTGGTATCAATGGCGGCCAGAGGAGTGAGAGTATAGCCAAATTTTCACTGGTTGCAAGGTGGAAGACCCTTGTGTTGAGCCTCCTGTCACCCTTACCTGGGCGGGTGGTCTCACTGCTATTAGCCAGGTAGGAGAGAGTGCTGCCTGAGATGCTGAATCTGAACTCCACCAGGAGGCAGCTCGGGAGTTGGATGACCTAGATCTAAACTGGGATGTCTTTTTCCCTCTCTCATCTCGTGATGGTGTTTCCCTGATTTCTTGGGAGAAGGGTCCTCCCTTTAAGAATCCATCTTCATGGCAGCTAGTTTCTGTTCCATCAGGAAGGCCTGGAGGGCTTTCTTGTGGTGTATCCTCGTCTTGCTGTTGAACTTTTGGCAGTGTGGGCAGGCCTCAGTGTTGTGGTCTAGGCCTAGGCACAGTAGGCAGGCAGAGTGTCCGCCTCACGATGGGATTGGTTTGCCGCAGGCACACTTGGACTGGTGGCAGTTGATGGAAGACGTCAAGGAAGCCGACATAGAACACTAAAATACACAAAAATGAACTTTTTGGTAAATAAGGCAATGAAAATGCACGTAAGATGGTGGTCGATCGAAGCTGAAGCCGTCCATGGTGCTGATGTGTGTGGTCGATGGCGGGGAAAATAACGGAGGACACTGGGGACTGCCCCTTTTATACCACGAGACGTTTGAGCAGGTCGATATCGGGGTGGTCCCCAACTGTATACTGCTAGCTACAAATTTTCCGTGGGGTCCTGCCACCTTCAGTCCTACTTGTGTTACCTGCTGCAAGAGCTTCATCTTGAATTAAGATATAGCAGTTATGTAAGAACTTACTGTACAGTAGATCTTCGAGGGAGGTTCCTGCAGTAGGTCTTCACTGATCGGACTGTGCCTCCTGGCGTCAGGACCGGACAGCAAACTTCTAGCCAGCAATACATGGCAGGGAACCGCCCCCGGCATCACGACAGGATGTCGATGTGCCAGTATATAGGGGTGGTCCTCACGCCCGCCCTCCAGTTCTCCCGACTGAAGTTCCCAGTAAGGATGATGGGAGAAAGGAGCTTAACTTCTAGAGCCCGGAGCTACTGGTAAGAGCCTTGAAAAGGGATAAGGAAAAAAACAGGAGCTGGGGGAAGGTGGGAGGAAAAATATGACCTACTGTAGGAACCTCTCTTGAAGATCTACTGTTACGTTAAGTTCTCACGCAACTGCTACATCTTACTTTGAGAGGGTTCCTGCAGTAGGTCTTCACTGATAGGACTAAATACCAAGCAATCAAGAAAAGTAAGTCGGAGACTACTATCAGGGAGGGCAGAATGTCTACCAACTAGAGAGCCAGTTAAGATAATAGACCTTGCAAGACAGCAAGTCCAAATCCGGCTCTGTGCCTAGAGGCAATGTCCAAACTGTAATGATTGGTGAAAGTACGGACTGAAGACCAAGTGGCCGAGGCACAAATGTCCAAGGTGGACACATTTTGTAGGAAGGCTGTGGAAGCAGCCTTGCCACAGGTTGAGTGACCCTTAACTTCCCCCCCGAAAGGGGTTTCTCTTATTTCTGATAGATGAACCAGAATGCAATTACCAACCATTTGGACAGGCCCCATTTAGAAATGGCCGTATTCTTAGGTCTGGGTGCAAAAGCCACAAACTGGTCAGATTTTTGTACCTCCATGGTCCGAGAGATATAGTATCTCAATATCCTGTGCAAAAAATGTATTTCTCCCTGTTGGAATACTTGGGATAATAAACTGGCAATTGAACATCTTGGTTCAAAGTAAATTCTGAAACTACTTTTGGTAGAAAGGAAGGATTAGTCCACAGAGCCACCCGGTCTCTGTGGAAAAATAAATAAGGTTCTTTGCAAATGAGGGCCTGGAGCTCTGAATTCTTCGAGCTGAGGTAATAGTGACCAAAAGAAGCGCTTTCCAGGACAAACAAAGCATGTTGCAACTTGCTGCTGGCTCAAAAGGGGGCAAAGTAAGTTTCTTCAAAATAAAATTTAAATCCCAAGGGGGAACCGGACTACGGACTAGAGGTTTTAAGTGGAGGATCCCTTTCAGAAAGGTTTTAGAGACCTCCAACTGTGCTAGGGTTTTGCCATCTACCGAAAGGTGATAGGTGGAAACAGCAGAAAGAGGGACCTTTAGGGAAGAGTAGCTGAGAGCCGAGTCAGACAGGTATAAGAGGTACTCAAGGACCTGGGGCACAGAGCAAGAGAATGGGTCCAGAACCTTGGCCATGGCCCAAATGGTAAATCTCTTCCATTTCATGGCATACGCAGATCGCGTGGATGGTATTCTGGCCTCCACTAGGATCTGACTGACTCATGCGGAGACTCCAAAAAGTGAGACCACTACGTCCAAAGGTGCCACGCATGCAAGTGGAGAGATCTGAGGTTCGGGTGCCCTGCTCCTGAGATAGAATGTTGCGAAGGAAAGGAAGAGGTACTGGGGGTTCCACTGCCAACTGTTGTAGCAGGGGGAACCAAGATCTGCCGAGGCCAGAGGGGAGGTATGAGAATCATGTGAGCGCCCACTGCTTGGAGCCTCAGCAGAACCTTCTGTAGAACTGGAAAGGGAAGGAAGGCCTACAGAAACCTCCCTGTCCAACAAAGAGATCGCATCTTGCCAAAAAACACCATGCCTGGGAACGAGCAAGCAAAAGTTGGGTAGATGTGCGCTGGATGGGGAGGCAAACAGGTTTATTTCCAGCCGACTCCACTGATCGAAAAGATCTTCCACTACCTCCTGCTTTAGTTTCCACTCATGTGCTCATGCAACGGTGCAGCTGAGACTGTCCACCAGGACGCTGTGAACTCCCAGGACATGGACTACTGTCAGAGACAGGCCGTGCTGGACTGCCCAGTGCCACACCCACATTGCCTCCCTGCAGAGGGGGTACAATCAGGTGCCTCCCTGCTTATGTACCAGACCACGGCAGTGTTGTCCGTCTGGATAAGGAGTGTTTCCAGTTGCAAGAGGGGCTGGAAGAAAAAATTACTCACCTTAGTAATGTTGTTTCTTCTAATGGAGTCTTGCTATATTATGACATATGCAGTTTGTCCCAGCCGTAGAACTGCTCCGGAAGAGAAAGAGTTAAAGTCCATGCCAGGCATGGAACTTAGAGCTCCAGCTCGGTTGAAAATTCTATCTGTTGTTCTTCAAACTTAAACTGTCAGATCTTTACGAGCAAAAACTCACTAAGAACTCTGTGTGGAAGCTGTAAACCTACACTAGCCAACTGGCTACTTAATTAAATAAACACATTTTTCAGTGCCACAAAGAAGACTCAAGTCAGGACACCCAAAAAATGACAACACAACAAAGATCACCCCAAAAGGAGGGGTGAAAAACAAGGTGGGCATCTAAAAAGTGCTAACGCTGCCCTGCCCACCCACATCCCCAAGAGTAAGGTTCTGAGAGGGGCAGGCAGGGAGGTCATATAGCAAGACTCTACTAGAAGAAACAACATTACTAAGGTGAGTAATTTTTTCTTCAAACAACATGAAGTCTTGCTATATTATGGCATATGCAGACTACACAGCAGTACCTCCATGGAGTAGGGACAGATCCTACTTAGGAAATAGGCTCTGAAGCACAGCTGTGCCAAAACGAGCATCACTCCTAACTTGGATGTCCAGGGAGTAATGCTTAGTAAAAGTGTGCACCGTTTTCCAGGTAGCTGCTTGACATATCTCTAGGATAGAGATGTCCCTGGCAGCAGCCAGAGACGCAGCTGTACCTCTGGTGAAGTGTGCCCTCAGGTCTGAGGGAGGAACTTCACCCAGTTTTTCATAGCAGAATTGGACTCAAGAGACGATCCACCTGGCAATGGATCTTTTAGTGGCAGGTTTCCCTTTGCCAACCTCACCATAAGTGAGGAACAGTTGGAGGGAGTTAAACCTGTGACCTTTGGTAAGATCTATGTAGTAGCTAAGTTGATCTTTTGAAATCTAAACTGTGCAACCTCCTCTCACCAGAAGAGGAATGGTCAGTGAAGTACACAGGGTGAGATACAGATTGATTAAGGTGGAAATCTGAGACCACCTTAGGCAAGAACTTTCGGTTAGTCCTGAGGCCTACCTTATCTCTGTGAAAGGAGATAAAATCAGGCTCCACTGACAAACCTTGTAACTCACTTATGCGCCTGGCAGAAGAGTTGGCTACCAAAAACACAGTTTTCCAAGTCAAGTACTTGAGCTCTGCTGAGGACAAGGGCTCAAAAGGGTGTTGCATAAGTTGGGCAATGCAAATATTAAGATCCCAGGCAAGGGAAGGATCCCTAAATGGGGGGGTTGGTGTGAAGCAACCCTTTGGAAAACTTGGAGAATACAGGATGAGCTGAAAGAGAAGAGGGCTTACCTGCTGACAAGAAAGCAGACATGGCTGCCAAGTGCACTTTTAGGGTAGCTGGTCTCAGCCCTAAAGTATTTAAATGAACCATATAATCCAGGACTGCGGGTAAGTCAGCAGATTCTGGGGAAATATGCTTCCCAGAGCACCATATGGAAAAATCTCTTCCATTTGGAATTATAAGTAGCCCTGGTGGAAGGCTTCCTAGAAGCCTTCAGAATATCCAATATACATTGGGAAAGGTGTAGGTCAGCAAACTCTAACTCTTCAAGAGCCAGGCCTTGAGATTGAGAGATTTGAGGTTCGGGTACCCAAACCCTCTCCTGAGCACAGGATAACAGATTGTGATTCCTGGGAGACACAGGGGACGGTGGACTGCTAAGGACATAAGGAGTGGGTACCAGGGCTGTCTGGCCCAGTCTGGAGCAATCAGAAACATCTTGCAGGATTGAAACCTGATTTTAACTAGCACTTTGAACAGGAGAGGGAAGGGTGGAAAGGCATAGAGAAACTTCCCTTCCCAACTGAGAAGGGAGGCACCCAGGGGGACTGAGCCCAACACTGGGGCCTGCAACAAAAAAGAGAGTTGGTGATTGTCTGGGGCTGCAAAAGATCTATCTGGGTGTGCCCCATCTGGCATACCACCTCCAGAACTAGGGATCCAGAGCCCATTCAGTGATGGCCTTGGGAAATCCTGCTGAGAACATCTGCCAGGACATTGCCCTTGCCTGGGAGGTGAACTACTACAAGGGAGGTGTTCAGGGAGTAAGCCAGAGACCACAACTTCATTGCTTCGGTGCACAAGGCCGTAGACCGAGTGCCCCTTTGCGTGTTTATGTACCACATTGTGGTGGTACTGTCTGTTCTGACTTGAATAACCTTGTTCTGAACAGATTTGGAAAAAACTTGAAGTGCTAGAAAAAACTGCTCTGAGTTCCAACAGATTGATGTGGAGCAGAGATTCCTGAGGGACCCCAATCCTGGGTGGTGAGGTCGCCATGTGAGCTCCCCCACCCCAATAGGGATGCATCTGTAATAAGGATTAAGGAGTGAGACTGAGGGGTAAGGGGACCCCTGTCTCAAATTGCCCTGGTCCTGCCCCCACCACAGAAGGGCCTGGATCAGGGTTCGAGTCACTGGAATTAATTTGGTTAGAGGGTCCTTTCTTTGAGACCAAAAGGCTTTCAAATGGAACTGGATGTCACTCATCTGAAATCTGGCTCCCTGCACTACTGCTGTCGAAGCAGCCATGTGTCCCAGGAGCTACAGAAAGTGCCTTGCTGGTCGAGAGACCTGCAGGGTGAAGGAGGAAGCCAGAGAAATCAGGGTACTTGCCCTTTCCAGAGGAAGGAAGGCTCTGGCTTCTTTTGTGTTCAGTTCTGCACCTATGAAGGTGAGAAGCTGGACAGGCTCTAGGACTGACCTTGGAAGATTGAGAAGGAAACCTAGACAAGTCAGCAGTTGCTGAGTTACTTGAAGGTGTAACCTGACTTGGTCTGTGGACTGGCCTACTATGAGCCAGTCGTCCAAGTAAGGAAAGATGGCAATTTTTGCCTTCTTAAGTAGGCAACTGCTACTGCCAGGCATTTTGTGAATACCCTTGGGGCAGATGTAAGGCCGAAGGGCATTGCTCTGAACTGGTAATGACCTGAGGGCAGTTCGAATCTGAGGTACTTTCAATGGGAGCTTCTGATGAGAACATGAAAATAGGCATCCTTGAGGTCCAGGGACACTAGCCAGTCCCCTGGCCTTAAAAAGGGTAAAATAATTCCCAGAGTCACCATTTTGAATTTTGGTTTTAAAAGGTGTTTGTTTAGATACCTGAGATCCAGGATGGGCCGCCATTCTCCTGTCTTTTTTGGGGGTAAGGAAGTACCTGGAGTACAACCCTTTGCCTTGGTGTAGGGGTGGAACCCTTTCCACAGCTCTGAGAGCCAGGAGGGTAGAGACTTCTGCCTCCAGGTCAAGAGCCTCTGAACGATTTGCAGGTGGAGAGGATCTGATTCTCATCTTTGGAAATTTTTGAAGCTGAGAACCAGTCCCTGGCTTACTACTTCCAGGACCCACTTGTCTGACGTTAGAGACTCCCAGTCCTGGACAAAGTAAGCCAGCCTGCCCCCTACAGGTAATGGAGAATCGGCCCTGGGCGCCCCATCAGGGTGCCTGTTTGGCAGGGGCTTTAGGCTGAGGGGTGGAAGCAGGCCTGCCTGCACCCCGCCTGCCTCTCCCTCTAAAGAACCCCTCTGTGCAAAAGCTGAAGAGGAAGCCTGCTTGGTAAATAGGCCTATGAAAAAGGCCTACTCCTGCCCCTGGAAGGCTGCCTTTGGAAAGTGACTTGCCTTTCCTTGGCCTGTGCACTCCTATAGGTGGTCCTATATTCATCCATTTTCTTCATGTAATTCTCTGTTTGCTCCCCAAACAGAGAGTTGCCCACAACAGGGAAATCCATGGCCTTAGTCTGGGTATCCTGTGACAGGCTAGTACATCTGAGCCAAGCCATTCTATGGAGAGTCACAGATGTAGCCATGACTCTGGATGATACATCATTAGAGTCCACTGCGGCATGGAATTGCACCTTGGATGCCTCATTATCATCAGGTGCCACCTGCTCCAGCTCTTCTGGCAGCTGGCCAGGAACCTGCTTTGCTAGAGCTAAAACAGTATCCCATCTGGATTTTTGATATCTAGCAACATAAGCCATATAATTAGCCTGTCTGAGTCCTAAGGAAGCTACCATGTACTGTTTCTTTGTCATGGCATCTATCTTTCTGGAGTCCCTGTCAGGGGGGTGAGAGGCTAAGGGAACATTTGCCTTGTCACAGGCTGCAGCCTGCACCACCCCCATGTGGCTGCATTGTTGTGTAAGGAACTCCGTATCAGAGCCTGATAATGCATACCTTTTGTCCATTCTTTTATCAACAGGAGGTATGGTGTGAGGAGCTTTTAAAATCTTTACTGTCTGTTTCCAAAAAGATTTATGCAGAGGAATAGACAGTCTCCTAGACTCTGGGATATCCATCATTTCTACAAAATCAGGCTCCTTCTGATCATCCACAGCATCCTCCATAGGGAGCTGGAGGGTTTCAGCCACTTTTTTTTTTTTTTTTATAAAACATGAAGTGAGAAGGGGACTCAGAAAGCCTAGGGGAGACACTCCTGAAGGTCTGTCTGGAGAGATGTCCAGTTCAATGGGCACGTCAGACTTCAAAACCACATCTCACTCTCCCTCTCCTCTGGTTCATAAAATTCCTTAAATAATACTCCTGAACGGAGGAACCCACCGAACCGAGCGCTTACCTGATGATGCCGGTTCGGTCGGAACCGGGGAGACTGAACAATTTTTATTGCTTTAGCTATTTCTTCAGCGGTTGGAGAGGGAAGTTTTGACTCCACACCAGCTGATTTTCTAGATTTCTTTGTTGAAACCGACTCTCAGAGTCGACTCTCCTTTGCCCGAGGAAGTATCGCCTTGGTCAGAGGGCACTCCTCCGTTCGCTGAAACCGAACCGGGCTGGCCATCCGGCTCAAGCGGACTTTATGGCCTCCTGCTCCTGGAGTCTACCAACTCTCTTATCCCGGTAGCTGCAGGAAAACCCATGCAAATCTGGCAGTCTGAACTGAGGTGGTCAAACCCCAGACAATAAACACATGTGGTGTGGGGTGAGCCTTGGCAAAGGCTTCCCACATACAACACAGTGCTGAAACCCAGTGGGCCGTTTTTCTTTTGGGTTTTCTCAGACATAGTGCCAGCCTTACCAAAAACTTGCCCTTTTACGCAATCTGCCAAGTAAGACTCCTTATCGGGTTCCCAACCGTAACATTGGGTCGAGGAAAAACCGAAATTAAATCCGCTTTTTTAGAACCAATAAGAACCGGAACCGCACTTCTAAAAGACTGTAATGTAATAGAAGTAACTCGACGGTTCAAACCAACCGATAAAATGTTTCCAAGTTCCACACAGAAAATAAATGTAAAACCTATCTAGTACTTACAATACCACAGATAGAACTTGAACCGACCGGTTGCGGTTTAATTTCAGTTAAAAAACCGAAAACTTTTATACTTTAACCGACAAAATGAACCGTGCAGAAGGAGGAATCTCCGGAGCGACTGTTCAGTGAG
This sequence comes from Neoceratodus forsteri, assembly GCA_016271365.2. Taxonomy (NCBI): domain Eukaryota; kingdom Metazoa; phylum Chordata; order Ceratodontiformes; family Ceratodontidae; genus Neoceratodus; species Neoceratodus forsteri. The sequence goes on from CM057453.1 coordinate 1,279,881,504, forward strand.
GTGGAGTAAAGAATCTGACAGTTTAAGTTTGAAGAACAACAGATAGAATTTTCAACCGAGCTCGAGCTCTAAGTTCCATGCCTGGCATGGACTTTAACTCTTTCACCTCTGGAGCAGTTCTAAGGCTGGGACAAACCGCATATGTCATAATATAGCAAGACTTCATGTTGTTTGAACACCTGGAGAGCGCAGAGCACTGCTCTCGCCTCTAGGACGTTGATGTGTGAATGTTCCTCTTGTGGGGACCATCTCCCTTGAGTTCGATGGTCTCCCCAACCTTGACTCGAGGCATCGGTTGTGAGGGTCATGGAAAGAGACGGGGGAATGGAAAGGGGCCCCCTCAAGGAGAGACTGGATGGCTCCTGCCACCAGAGGAGATCCCTCTTCATGCTGCTGGATATCGGGACCCTGTGGTCCATGTCGTCCAAGTGCTGGTCCCACTGGACTCTGAGGGTCCACTGGGTCACCCTCATATGCAGTCTGGCCAAAGGAACTGTGGGTATGGCAGCAGTCATCAGACCAAACAGGCGGAGGACAAAGCATGCTATGGTCCAGTGAGAGTTGGACACAGACAAAGCTGGCTGAATCAGAGTATCTGCCCTGTCCCGAGGTAAAAAGGCCCTGCCCTGGACCGTATCCAGCACCGCTCCAATGAATTGGAGGCACTGAGAGGGAGAGAGTTGAAACTTGGGATAGTTCACAGTGATTCCAAGCCGGGAAAAGAGGTCCAGGATGGTGGAGAGTGCCTCCATCACACTGTCCTGAGACCCTAAGACGGGGCCGACAGCAGCCAGTCTTTCAGGTATGGGAACACACAAATCCCCCTGCGGCACAGGGCCACTGCTACCACCGCCAGGCACTTCGTATAAACCAGAGGTGCTGAAGAGAGGCCAAAAGGAAGGGCCCTGAATGATGGTGGTTCTCCTGAAAGGTGAACCGAAGGGAAACAGCGGTGGCCTAAAGGATGAGGATATGCAGGTAAGCACCCTGCATGTCCAGCAAGCACAGCCATTGGTCTCTGTTGAAGCAGGAGTAAATGTCCCTGGAGGGAAAGCATGTGGAACCTCTTGTATTCTTAAAAAAAAAAAAAAAGAGGGTGAGCAGGTTGAGATCCACTGCGGCCTCAGACAGCTTGTCTTTTTGGGCACCAGGAATAAATGGGAGTAATACTCCCTTCCTACTTGCCCTGGAGAAAACGGGCTCTATGGCCGATTTGTCTAACAGCCTGGATTTCTGCTGAATGAGAATCAGTGACCTGACGGGTAGTGAGATCTGCCTAGGAACTCGACTGAGTGCCCTCTTCTGCGATGAGCTGAAGGACCCAAACATCGGCGGTTACCGCCTCCCACCTATCCAGGTGGAGAGGCGACTTCCGGACCCTCTGAGAAGACGGAGGGGGTCCCATCAAGTCAGGAGGCGGAGCGGAGGGCCCCTCTGCTGCCTCTAGCGGTCTTCTGGGGTTTTGCCTGAGGGGTCTGGGCGCCAGAACCAGTGGCACAGCATTTACCCTAGCATCTGTTCTGGTTCTATCTGTTCCATCTCTTTTAGGGGCGATGAAAAGGCTGCTTGGGTTTTTGTCCTGAGCGATACATGGAGGGGACATCCCGCAGGGATTTGCCGCTCTCCTGTAGTTCGGTTATTATATCTTTTGAGTCGCCTCCAAACAGGATGGAACCCCTGAAAGGGGCATCAAGTAGAGTGGTCTGGACGTCTTGCACCAGTCCCGCAAGACGGAGCCATGCCAGACATCTCAAGCAAACCTCAAGCTGTGCATCGGGCCACCGAATCTACTGAATCATAGGTAGTATGCAATGCGTGGCAGCAAGAAGATTTGTTAAGTCTTACCTTGTCCATCTGCAAATTTCCAAGTTCCTCATCTGGAACAGACAATCTCTTTCTCCAAGTCAGTTACAGCCAACTTCTGGGAAGAGATCATGTGGGCCACATAATTAAAAGACTGGATAGCGCAGGTGGAGGAAGCGTAGACCTTGCGGCCATACTGGTCTATCTGCTTGGACTCTTTGTCTGGAGGTGAGGCACTCAAGATGTTTAGGTTGAGCTGACCTATCGTGGGCTGCTGTGATAACAACAGAGTCGGCCTTGGGTTGGCTGGTAAGGTGGCTAGCCCCTTCCGGGGGATGATGGGTCCTGCCTGTCTTTTTAGAGTCTGCAGGAATGGAGGATGGTTGTTGCCAGATTGTGGACGTTAGGTCCTTAGCGGTCCCGTCCCAAGGTGGGATGAGTAGGGATCTGCACTGGTTAAGTCTAGGTGCTCAGCTAGCCTCTTCCTTTTGGATCCATCTCCTGGGATGCCCAACCGCAAGCCTGTTGGATGGATCTGAGAAGTTCCTCAAAGATGGCCTCCGCAGAGATTTGAGAGACTCCTTAGCTTGAGGTTCCATTGGGAATGAGGCTCGGAATGAATTTCAGAGTTAGAGTCATTGTCTGAATCTGAAGATTCCGGTCTGCTGGGCACAGAAATATCTGGGACTTCCTCCGTAACCCTAACACCCGACAGGGCCCCTGCTGGGCACCTGCCAGAGTCCCTGTCCGACGACCGATGGTCGACCAGGGATGGGCTCCTAGGAATTACCCTATGGGTCGGGGTAGAAACCACGGCTGGATGGGGGTGCCCCAGCTCTTGCAGGAGCTGCAATCTGGTGTCCTGCAACCAGGCTGGAAGAGACTTGTGAGGTTCCAGCTGAGGAGGCGGCCAGGGTGAGTGTGTGTGTGTGTGTGTGTGTGTGTGTGTGTGTGTGTGTTTGTGTAGGAGGCTGGTAGCCTGGGAACCCCGAGTGAGAATATGGGGGGCAACCAGGAGTCTGGTATCAATAAGGGTAGTGATGATGGTACCACTGTTACACATGGCACGGCGTCAGCGCCTGAGCCAGGTAACCGGGCGACGGCCCACCTGGCGCCGGATAATAGGGGAACTGTGGCAGCAGGTAGCCGGGGATTGAGCCTGCAGGGCCAGATGGCGGAGGGTCCGAGGAACCGCTGGGAGCATGATGATCTGTCAGCAAGCCTGGGGTCCCCGCTGGACTCCCCAAAGGGCCAGGTGGGAGCGCCGGCGTCGGACCGGTAAATTCAGAGGCCATTCCAGAGTCTAGAGGGATATAGGCAGGAGGGAGGCCTGGCGTCGGGGTCTAAGAGGCCCTGACGTTTGATCTGAGGCCGTAGAGGGGGGAAGGGGAATAAACACCCCCATCGACGGGTCCGCTGGTGAAACCTGGACAGGATACACGACGGAAGGGAAGGAATCCCCTGGCTAGAAATATTCGTGTCAAATGAGAGGTTGGGCTGGGTCAGTGAGTCCTGGGAAGGAGAGGTGCCTGGAAGCTTGCTCTACGCGACGTCAGGTAGCAGAGTCAGGCCCAAGGGGAGAGCTTCAGCCGAGCGGTCGTTGGACAGGCTAGCGACTGACTGATTGGCCTCGACTGAGCAGACGTCGGAGGCGGCATCCAACTCATCAGTTGCAGCCGGCAGACAGCAGAGGAGCTGGAGTCCAGCTTACCGACTGAGGACGGACACCAGGTGGAGCCGGAGGGTGATTGATTGGCCTGAGAGCTGTCGACAAGCCCGACAGTAGAGTCCTCCTGGGAGGAACACCCTGTTGCTAGTGACCAAGGTGGGAGGGAGAGTCGGTGACCTATCTGCCGGAGCGGACGGTGACTGTGGAGAAGGAGTACTCACCGAGGTGGACGCCCCACCTGAAGTAGCATTGACTGTCTGGAGATGCTAAGTAGAAGGGGACCGGTCCCAGTGCTTCTTTTTCTTGCGCTCTGAGGTGGGTGAGGATGAACATTCCTGCAGCTCCTTTGCCATCCATGCAACGCATTTTTTCAAAAGGCGGGCATTGAGGGCCTTCTGGTGCTTGACGCGCGTGGCCTGGTTGAAGGACTGGCAGATGTCATAGTCAACCCGATGTTTTGGGCCTAAGCAAAGGACGCAGCGGGAGTGATAGTCACTGTGCAGAATCTGAGGGCCACACTGTGAGTACTTCTTAGATTTCTGCGAAGACATGCATTAACTATAGAAAAAGAACTTGGAAAAAAGAACAGAAATACTTGTAAAATGGCAGTTGACATATATGACGGCGGAAAAGAATTTGAGGGCAGTTGTGGGGACCACCCCTATATACTATCAAGCAGACGTCCCGCCATGGATTGCTCGCTAGAAGTTTGCCGTCCAGTCTTGACACCAGGGGGTGTAGTCCGATCAGTGAAGACCTACTGCAGGAACCCTCTCAAAATAAGATCTACGGTTACAGGTGAGTAAATACAGGTTACTCACCTGTTACAGGAGTTCTAGGAATGGTATATGTTGTTCATCCACACTTATTGGCAGGTTCCTTGCCGCTTTAAATCTTGCCGGAAGGTCTTCAAGCAGGCTCCTCCCACCCATCTGGGTGGTAAAACTCTCGGCTCCGCCCCATGACGCCAGATCTGGCCCGCTGGAAGCTCAGGTTGTGCGTCGAGCTGGGGAGGTCGGAATATGTGGGATGAACATCATATACCATTCCTAGAACTCCTGTTACAGGTGAGTAACCTGTATTTCTAGGGACATGGATATGTTGTTCATCCACACTGATTGGCAGACTCCTAGCAGTTCTCCGGGAGGAGGGAGGCAAGGCGCACACCCACTACTTAGGGAATAAAGACTGGAGAACTGAGGCCCCAAAACCAGCATCCCGGCGTGACTCAAGGTCGATGTGGTAATGGGTAATAAGGTGTGCTGACTTCCAGGTAGCAGCCCTGCAGATTTCCTGGATAGGGACGTCCCTGGAAGCAGCCACCGATGCAGCAGTATGGCGGTAGAATAAGCTCTTATCCCTTTGGGAGGCTCCATGCCCGCCAACTTATAGCAGCTGATCTATGCAGGAGGTGACCCACCTGCCTATCATCCACTTGGCTGCAGGTCTGCCAGATGCGGCTTCAGCGTCGTGACAAACAGCTGGCGAACCTCTCCTGAATTTCGGCCGTGCGCTCCCTTATACCAAAGCGGCGCCCTTCAGGGTCCAGAGTATGGAGCCTATATTCGCCTCCTCGGTGTGACTGGGGTAGAACACCGGGCAGAGTCAGCACCTGGTTAAGGTGAAACTCCGACACCACCTTCGGAAGGAATTTCGGTGGGGCGCAGGACAACCTTGTCCCTGTGGAAGACCAGGTAAGGAGACTCGATGCAAAGCGCCTGGAGCTCTCCCATCCTTCTGGCTGACGTGATAGCCACCAAGAAGGCGGTCTTCCACGACAGGTGAGAGAGATCACACCTGTGCATTGGTTCGAATGGCTTGCCCATGAGCTTTGCCAGTACCAGCAGTAAATCCTACGGAGGTGGAGGTTCTCGCATCGAGGGGAAATGTGATCAAGGCCTTGAAAAGCGCCGACCACCTTTCCTGTACTCACACGACTGCCCTCGCCCCGCCTGCAAGCAGAGATGGCTGCCAGGTGCACCTTTAGGTCGTCGACCCAAGCCCCTTGACTAGAAAGGGACCATAAATAGTCCAAAATGCTTGCCACAGAACAGGAGGAAGGGTCCAAGCCCTTGCCCTGACACCAAATGGAGAATCTCTTCCATTTGAAGGCATAGCATTTTCTGGTCGACTCCTTACGGGACGTCTCAACAACATTGAGGACCTCGTCGGTAAGACCCAAGGCCTGGAACTCTAGCCGCTCAGGAACCAGGCCGTCAGGTGCACGAGTTGAAGGTCCGGATGGAACACCTTCCCCTGATTGACTGAGAGCAGGTCCGGGCGAGCTGGAAGCTGCCTCGGGAGCCTGGAGCTGAGGCTGAGGAGATCTGGGTACCAGAACTGGCGAGGGCCAGTCTGGGGCTATCAGGATCACCTGCTCTTGTCCCTCCTTGCTTTGAGAAGCACCTTGTGAATCAAGGGAAATGGGGAAAGGCATAGAAGAGGCCAGGGTCCACAGCCCCGAGAAGGCATCCCTGCAGCGAGCCCCTGCTGAGGGGGCGGGCATGAAACAGCCTCAGCCTGCTCTACCTGGAGGCAAACAGGTCCACCTGAGGTGTGCCCCAGTGGGAGAACAGATCTTGTACTACCTCCAGCAGGAGAGACCACTCGTGAGATGCAGCCCCTATCCGCTCAGGGCATCGGCCAGGGTGTTGGAGGCTCCTGCCACATGAATGGCTAGGAGATCCGCCTCCAGGCTGCGCACGAGTGACCAAATGCGGAGAGCTTCCTTGCATAGAAGCATGGAGTGCGTCCCGCCCTGGCGGTTCAGGTAGTACAATGTCGTGGTATTATCCGTCTGAACTCGGACCACTTGACCCCGGAGAAACGGAGCAAAGGCGGTGAGAGCTAGGTGGACCCGCCGGAGCTCCAGCAGGTTGATGTGGCATCGACTCCCGCGGGACCAGAGGCCGGCACTCGGTGTTCCCCAGATGGGCACCCCAACCCATCAGAGAGGCATCGGTCGATAGAGAGACCGCCGCTCGGGCGGACAAACGGGATGCCCTCCTGCAGATGGAATGGAACGGTCCACCACTGGAGAGCATTCCACATCTCCTGGTCACTATCACTAGCTGATCCACAGGATCGCAGCGCCAGGACCACTGGCTGGCCAGTCCCCACTGAAGGGGCGCGATGTGCCAGCGGGCCCAACGACCACGCCGGTACAGGCCACCATGAGACCCAGAAGGCGAGGAAGTCCCGGCAGTGGCGATTGCCCAACCAGAAAATGATTGGGCAAAGGAAGTAAGAACTGGACCTGTCCGGGAGCCGCTCTTGGCTCAAGAGAGTCTAGCTCTGCCCCGATGAACAGGATCACCTGCTTCGCTCGAGTTCGACTTGGCCTCGCTGGTGAGAAGGCCAACTTGAGAGCAAACCTGGAGGGCCAGATCTCTGGACCGCCCCACCTCCGCCTGGAGGAGGCTGCCTATCAGCCAATCGGCCCAGGTAAGGGTGCACCCAGACCCTCGCCGCCTAGGGAATGCTGTCACCACTGCCATGCATTTGGTGAAGACCCTGAGCTGGAGATAAGCCAGGCGGCATGGCTCGAATCTGAAGAGGATTCCTCCGCCGAAAGTGGAGGAATCTCCGATGTGACGGACAGGGACGTGAAAGAACGTGTCCTGTAGGTCCAGAGAGCAGAACCACACGCGTGTTCCAGAGATGGATTATCTGCGCCCAGAGTGACCATCCTGAAGGTTCGAGATCAGAGGGAACTTGTTTAGGGTCGTAGGTCGAGAATGGGCGCCCAGCCCCCATCCGCTTCGGAACCAGGAAATACCTGGACATGAACCCCGGGTCTGAAGGGGATCCTCCACTCCGTGATCACCTCCTTTTGGAGGAGAGCGATGTCGGCTCGGCGAGCCAGCCAGTAAGGCTGCGGACCCCGAGGCCCCCGAGTGCGACACGGCTCTGAAGGGCGCAGACCTGCTCGGACTCCAGAGGTAGGCTCTTTCCCACCACCTCTCAGTACCCACCTGTCCGTGGTAACAGCGACCAGGCGGAAAGGAAGTGTCTGAGCCGCCTTCCCCACGGGGAACCAGGGTGAGGTGACAGAGATGGGGGCGACACCCCTCAGCCCGCCACTGGGCAGGCTTGGAGGAGGACCGCCGAGGGACCTCCTGGGCCTATCTCCCTGCTTCCTGTTGGAGGAAGCGGACGGCTTGGTTTGGGATACCAAGGTCGAGCCTGCTGGCCCCTGACGTTGCTGGGCGAGGCGCCGAGGGCACAGAAGGACCGAAGAGGCTTAGGCTGTGGCTTGGCGCCTTTGTCCTCTGAGACGGAAGAGACCGAGTCCAAGGTAGCACTGGACTTTCGATCCTCTGCAGGTGACCTTCCACCCCAGGGTCAAGAGGTCAGTCCCCAAAAAGGGAACATCCGCCAACTTGTGCTGGGTATCCGAGGTAAAGGTGGATATCCTCAGCCAAGCCCGACGACGCATGGCCACTGCGGCCGCCACAGACCTGGCACATGAGTCCCCGATGTCTAACACAGTCTGGAGCTGCTGTTTGGCCACTGCCCTGGTCCCGCACCTGCCTGACCGTAGTCTGCAGATCCGCGGGAAGATGAGGGACAACCTCATCCAGGGAGCCCAACAGGGCGTGAGAAAAATGTGCCATGAGGACGGCCGAACTGGCCTGACGAAGGCCGAGAGAGGACGCAGCATAGACTTTTCGCACGGCATAATCCAATTTCTTGGATTCCTTGGGAGGTTTGTCCACATCCCTGGCGCGCCGCACGCCGGAAAACGCTGTCGGTAACCAACCCCTCGGCCGAGGGTTCTCAAAACCTGACAGGGAACCGGTTAGATCGCGATACTTCCTGGCCAACCTGGCCAGGGCGCAGGGCAGGAAGCAGGACGCTGCCAAAGTTCCAAGGCAGGACTCACTTGGCTTCGGCCAGCGGAAAAGCCTCCGGTGGAGAACCCTCGGTCCAGAATCTCCGGAGGGGATACCTGGCCCTATGAAACGGGTTCGAAGCTTCATCCTGGTGGACTCCGAGATGAGTCAAGCAACCCTAAGAAGGACGTAAGGGCTATCGTCCATTGACTGCTCCTCCCGAGGACTCCAAGTCCATGCGCTTGAGAAGAGGGAGGAACCATCATCGGACTCAGAAGAGTCCTCAAAGAGCTGCCTCGGCCTGAGCCACCTCCACCTGCCGAGGTTTATCGGGAGAGGGTGACAGACAGCCCATGGGGCAAACCCAAAGCCGACCGAATATTTTGGTCGGAGCCCCAACTAATGGCTGTGGAGGAGAAGGTTCCACAAGAATCGGTGGGCAGCTGGAATTGGTCAACAACCGCCTGAGAACAGGCTCTCGACTACAACAAGGGGTTGTTTCGCTGCTCCGTGACAGCCACTTAATGGTCGGGAAGACACTGTCGGCTTATTCTCGTCAAAAGGAGTTGTTGCTACATAAGTTCCCCTGCATTCGACGCATCTTGCACCGAAGCCTCCCTCGTCCGAGGAAGAGTGGCGGCGCCGCTTGCCGCGGTGCCGAGACCGACTATGGCGGCGGGATCGGTTGGACCGCAAGGATGTCCGAGACGGAGACCGAGAGTCTCGACTAGGCCGAGGAAGGCGAGGAGAAGTGTCGGAAATCGGCACTCCCCTCGGCTCGGACGATCCCACCGAAGGCTCCGGAACCGGAGGCACAGACGAGCCGACGGGATCCTCAACTCCCACCGGGGGAACCAGGGAGAGGGGATTCTCAGCTTCTCCAGCCGACAACCCGTCTAACGGGTCGAGAAAAATCTCGACCGCGCCGACGGGTTCTGCCAACTGGGCCTGACGGGACACCGTGAAGCCAGTGGCCGAGCTGAGGGGTCGAATCAAGCTTCCACTGCTCGACAAGTGAGTGGGATCTTTCCGCCTCCCAAGAGCGCCGACGAGATTTACTTTTGCTCTTTTTGACCTGGAAAAGGTCCCGAAGAAGTTGGACCCTCACCCTTGGTCGAGAGGGTCAGACAAAGCTCCTTAAAAGAAGCCGCAGTACGAGGCACCAAGAGAGAGCTGGACAAATGCGTCAGCGAGGTAGAAGCAACAGTTCACGCTGGCCTCTTCGAGGGCGTATCATCTGCTCTAGCCAGATCCTCGAAACGGGAGCCGTGTCATGGACAATCGCCAATTGGGCCTCTTTAGATTTCACCAGTGGAATTCTTCTCTCGCCCAGTTGTAATCGGGCAGCACGTCTTCAAGGACGAGGCCAGAATGAAGAGTACAAGTCGCAGGCCTGCTAGTCGTGCTCAAGGCCCAGGCAGTAGACACGCGGAGTGCGGATCCGCCCTGACATCTTCTGCCCGCAAGGGCACTCCGAAAACCGAGTCGATTTGTCCATCGTGAGCGGCGTAGGAGAAGACCGAAATCTTTTAGCAAAAAACTTTTGATTTCGAATTTCAAGAATTAGGACCAGTCAAACGAGCTGCTAAGGAGGGAACCTGAGCTTCCAAGCCGTAAGGAAGATCTACGCCATGGGCGGAGCCAGAGTTTTACTCAATCCGGTGGGTGGGAGGAGCCAGCTGAAGACCTTCAGGCAAGATTTAAAGCAGCAAGGAACCTGCCAATAAGTGTGGATGAACAACATATCCATGTCCCTAGAACTATTCTTCTAGTGGCATGAATATGGTTCACTTCTCCACACTCTGGCAAATTCCCAGCAGTTCTCTGGGAGGAGAGGGAAAGGTGTGCACCCATACTTGGCAAACAGAGATTGAGAACAGAGTACCGTAAAAATGGAAATTACGTACCTACCGTAATTCTTGATCTTCTTGGGCAAAGTCTCCACCACTCACTCATACTTATGGGACTTTGCTGGAGGCGCTAGGACCCAGCGGGAGCAAACATTTTTGTAGGAGAGCCAGCACCAGAGATGGAGCTGCAAGGAGTGGCGCCACGAGCCTCAGCTCGCGTGGCAATGACTATCTTGGAGTCGACCCTCCAAACGCCTCAGTACTTTTTTTTCTGAGGAGATGCAGCATAACTAACCTAGAAGAACAGCCTAACAAAAACCAGACATAAGATAGTCCGGACGACCCATAAAAGAAGGGTCAACAAAGAAGTCTCCACAGCCAAAAGATTGAGGGAGTGAAGACCAACAACAGAGGTGAGCTCGGGGGATGATGGGTGGGCGTGTGAATGAGTGGTGGAGACCTCGTCTAAGAAGATCAAGAATTCACGGTAGGCACGCATTTCATATCTTCCTGGACATAAAGTCTCCACCACATTCATCACACTGATGGGAGAGAATCGAGCTAATAATCCCCCGGCAGCAGGAGAGACCAAGAGCTCACAATTTTAGGACAGAAGTCCATTAAGGATGATTCTGCCAAATTAAAGATGTCGCCTGGCATGGACATCCAGGGCATAGTGCTTCATGAAAGTATGCACTGAGCTCCAGGTAGCTGCACTGCAAATATCTGCAATGGACACGTTGAGGATGTCCGCCAGAGATGCCGCGACCGCTCTAGTAGCGTGAGCGTACACTCTGCCCTCCAGCTTAAATCTGCGCCATGGAACAGTGACGAAGACATGCTACCAGCCATGCCGAAATGCATCTGATAGCGACAGGTTGACCCAGCCGGGTCTCGCTGAAGGAAACAAACAGTTGAGCTTTGCGAGTTTGTTTTGTTCTATCTAAATTGAAACGCAGAGCTCTTTTGACATCCAAGAGATGGAAGAGTACACTCTCCTTCATTCTGGAAGTTCGCAAAGCAAGCAGGTAGGACTAAAGGTTGGTTTAGATGGAATTCTGAAACAACCTTGGGGAGAAACATAGAATGGGTCCTAAGAACCACTTTGTCCTTATGAAACACAGTATATGGAGGGTCTGTGACCAAGGCATGTATTTCAGAGACCCTGCGGGCCGAGGTAATGGCCACCAGGAAGGCTGTTTTCCAAGTGAGAAATTTCAGCTCACAGGTAGCTAGAGGCTTGAAAGGCTTTCGAGTGAGCATGTCTAGTACAATGCTAATGTCCCAGGCTGCGACTTGACGCCTGATAGGAGGTCTGGTATGCAGAATACCCTTAAGAAACCTCTTAACTACTGGTAACTGAGCCAGTGACAAAGAAAGTACTGGCTCATGATAAACTGAAATGGCACAAAGGTGAACTTTGACTGTACAGTATTGTAAACCTGAATTTGAGAGGTCCAAAAGGTACTCTAGAACTTTAATTGGTGGGCAGGAAAAGGGATTCAAAGAGGATCTTGCACACCAGAGAGAAAAACGCTTCCATTTGGCTGTGTAGGTTTTTCTAGTGGCTGGTTTACGCGCAAGACCAAAAGGATATCTGAGACTCTACGCGAGACATTGAACCTGTTCACTCCATCTCTTCAGGGGTCAAGGTGAAGCTACCTCAGACTGGGATGGACTAAGGCGTCCAGTCAGAAGGTTCTCCCAAAGGGGAAGCGCTGAGGGTTTCAAATATACTGTTGAGTAACGGAAACCATTCTGTCAAGGCCAGAAGGGAGCAATGAGGATCATTTTGTCCTCTGGGACTCGAACTTGAGAAGCACCTCTGAATTAGAGAAAGAGGAGGAAAAGCGTATAGAAAGCGTTTTGTCCACTGCAGCCTGAAAGCATCCTGACAGAAATGCCAGGCCCTGTATTTCTGGAGCAGAAGAGAGGCAGTTTCGTGTTGAGTGGGGATGCAAAAAGGTCCAGGTCTGGAGTTCCCACTCTGCAAATAGTGACTGAACTACGGCTGAGTCTACAGACCACTCGTGAGGATATACAGGTTACTCACCTGTAACAGGAGTTCTAGGAATGGTATATGTTGTTCATCCAACCATTGGCAGGTATCCTTGCCGCTTAAATCTTGCCGAAGGTCTTCAAGCTGCTCTCCCACCCACCCGGGTGGTATAACTCCTCGGCCGCCTCTACGACGCCACAGATCTGCCCGCTGAAGCTCAGGTTGTGCCGGGCCGGGAGAAATGAGGGAAATGTAGGATGAACAACATATACCATTCCTAGGAACTCCTGTTAGCAGGTGAGTAACCCGTATTTCTAGGACATGGATATGTTGTTCATCCACACTCATTGGCAGACTCTAGCAGTTCTCCGGAGGAGGGAGGCAAGACGACACCCCAATACTTACTTGGGAAAGAGAGAGCTGGAGGAATCGAGGCCCCAAAACTAGCAGCATCCCCGGGCGTGACTCAAGGTCATGTGGTAATGGGTAATGAAGGTGTTTGCTGACTTCCAGGTAGCAGCAGATTTCCTGGATAGGGACGCCCCTGGAAGCAGCCACCGCTAGTAGCAGTATGGCGGGTAGAATGAGCTCTTATCCTCTGGGAGGCTCCATGCCCGCCAACTTATAGCAGAGATCTATGCAGGAGGTTACCCACCTGCTTATCGTCCGCTGGCTGCAGGTCTGCCAGATGGCTTCAGTGTAGGTGACAAACAGCTGGGCGCAATCCCCCTCAATTTCATACCTTATAATAAGCGCAGCTACCTCTAGGGTCCAGAGTATGGAGCCTATATCGGGCCTCCGAGGTGTGATTGGGGTAGAACACCGCAGAGTCAACACCTGGTTAAGGTGAAACTCGACCACCACCTTCGAAGGAATCGTGGCGGCATGAGGACAACCTTTGTCCCTGTGGAAGACCAGGTAAGGAGACTCGAGGAAAGCGTCTCGGAGCTCTCCCCCATCCTTCTGGCTGACGTGATAGCCACCAAGAAGGCGGGTCTTCCACACAGGTGAGAGAGAGCACACCTGTGCATAGGTTCAATTGGCTGCCCATGAGCCTTGCCAGTACTCAGCAGTAGATCCCACGGAGGTGGGGGTTCCGTGACTGGAGGGAAATGTGATCAAGGCCTTTGAAAAGCGCCAGACCACCTTCTCCTGCGCTGACTGCTTCCCCGCCCGCGCCTGCAAGCAGAGATGGCTGCCAGGTGCACCCTTAGGGTCGCCGACCCAAGCCTTGACTAGAAAGGGACCATAAATAGTCCAAGATGCTTGCCAAGGAACAGGAGGAAGGGTCCAAGCCCTTGTTCTGACACCAAATGGAAAAACCTTTCCATTTGAAGGCATAGCATTTTCTGGTCGACTCTCACGGGACGCCTCAACTACATTGGAGGACCTCGCGGAGCATCCAAGGCCTGGAACTCTAGTCAGCCAGGAACCAGGCCACCGGGTGCAGGGATTGAAGGTCCGATGGAACACCTTCCCTGATTGACTGAGGAGCAGGTCCGGGCGAGCTGGAAGCCGAGTCCTGAGCTGAGACTGAGGAGATCTGGTACCAGAACTGGCGAGGCAGTCTGGGGCTACCAGAATCACCTGCTCTTTGTCCTCCTCGCTTTGAGAAGCACCTGTGGATCAAGGGAAATGGGGAAAGGCTTAAAAGAGGCCCGGGGTCCATTGCTCTCGGAAGGCATCCCCTGCAGCCAGCCCTGCTGAGGGGGCGGGCATGGAACAGACTCAGCTTCGCTCTCCTGGAGGCAAACAGGTCCACCTGAGGTGTGCCCCAAAGGGAGAACAGATGCTGTACTACCTCCGCAGGAGAGACCACTGGGATGCAGCCCTATCCGGCTCAGGCATCGGCCAGGGTGTTGAGGCTCCTGCCACGTGAATGGCTAGGGAGATCCGCCTCCAGGTCGCGACGAGTGACAAATGCGGAGAGCTCTTGCATAGAAGTATTGAGCGCTGCCCGCCTCTGGCGGTTTAGATAGTACATAGTCGTGGTATTGTCCGCCTGACCTGGACCACTTGACCCCGGAGGAACGGAGCAAAGGCGGTGAGAGCTAGGGCGGACCGCCGAGCTCCAGCAGGTTGATGTGGCATCGACTCCTGCTGGGACCAGAGGCCATGAGTCTGGTGTTTCCCCAGATGGGCACCCCAACCCATCAGAGAGGCATCGGTCGACAGAGAGACCGCGTGCCGGGCGACGAACGGGATGCTCTCCTGCAAATGATCTGGAACGGTCCACCACTGGAGAGCCGTTCCACATCCCCTGTGTGTCACCGACACAAGCTGGTCCGCGATCGCGAGCCACAGACCACTGGCCACAGTCCCCACTCGAAGGACGTGATATTCCAGCGCCGGGCCCAACGGACCACGCTGGTGCAGGCCGCCATGAGACCCAGGAGGCGCAGGGAAGTCCCGGGCAGGGCGAATTGCCCAACCAGAAATGATCGGGCAAAGGAGGAAAGAAACCTCGGCCTGTCCGGCCCGAGCCGCCAGCCTGGCTCAAGAGAGTCGAGCTGCGCTCTGATGAATAGAATCACCTGCTTCGCTCGAAGTCTGGACTTGGCCTCGCGTGGATAAGTGAGGCCCAGTTGAGAGCAGACCTGGAGGGCCGTGATCTCTGGACCACTGCCTCCTTTCCTGGAGGGAGCTGCTATCAGCCAGTCGCCCAGGTAAGGGTACACCGACCCCCTCGCCACAAGAGGAATGCTGTCACCACAGCCATGCATTTGGTGAAGACCCTGGAGTTGGAGAGACAAAGCCGAAGGGCATGGCTTGAACTGGCAGAGGGATCCTTCCGCCGAAGCTGGAATTCTGCTGAGACGGATGGATAGGGACGTGAAAACGCGCCCTGTAAGTCCAGAGAGCAGAACCACATCGCACGCTGCTCCAAGGATGGTATTATCTGAGCCAGAGTGACCATCCTGAAGGTTCGAGACCTTAGGAACTTGTTTAGGTCGTAGGTCGAGAATGGGGTGCCTGCCTCCCCGCTTCGGAACCAGGAAGTACCTGGACACAAACCCTGGTCTGAAGGAGGGTCCACCACCTCTCTATTCACCTACCTTCTGAGGAGGGAGAGCCGGCGTCGGGTTCGACGAGCCGCCAGTGAGGCTGGGATCCCGGCCCCTCGAGGGGCGTACGGCTCTGAAGGGTGGTGCCTCTCTAATTCCAGAGGCAGGCCTCTTCCCACCACCTCCAAGACCCACCTGTCCGTGGGTAACAGCGGACCAGGCGAACGGGTGCTGGAGCTGCCCCCACCGGGGACCTAGGGGTAAGGTGACGGGATGGGGGCGACACCCTCAGCCCGGCCACTGGGCAGGCTTGGGTGAGGACCGCCTAGGGACCTCCTGGGCCCTTTCCTCCTTGCCTCCTGTTAGTGTAAGCCGGGCGGCTTGGGTTTGGGATGCCAAGGCCGAGCCTGCTGGCCCTGGACGCTGTTGGCCGGCGCCAGGGGCACAGAAGGACTAAAGGCTTAGGCTGTGGTTTGGCGGCCTTTGTCCTTCTGGAGCGGAAGAGACCGAGTCCATGGTGGCACTGGACTTCTCGATCCTCTGCAGGTGACCTTCCACCCCATCGGCCGAAGAGGTCAGTCCCCAAAAGGGAACATCCTACTAACTTGTGCTGGTATCCAAGTAAAGGTGGATATCCTCAGCTAAGCCTCACGCCGACGATAGCCACCGCGGCCGCCACCGATCTGGCACATGAGTCCCCATATCCAAAGCAGTCTGGAGCCGTTGTTTGGCCACTGCCCTGTCTCTGGTCCCGCACCTGCTTAACCGTAGTCTGCAGATCAAGGGAAGATGAGGGATGACCTCATCCAGGGAGCCCAACAGGGCATGGAGAAAAAATGTGCTATGAGGACGGGCCGAACTGGCCTGACGAAGGCTGAGAGAGGACGAGCGTAGACTTTTCATCGACATAGTCCAATTTCTTGGGACTCTTGTCAGGAGGTTTGTCCATCCCTGGCGCTGTGGCTGAAAATGCTGTCGGTAACCAACCCCCAGCAGAGGGGTGGTTCCAAACCGGCAAGGAACCGGGGACCGGGTGATACTTCCTGGCCATCCCGGTCGGGGCGCAGGGCAGGAAGCAGGGCGCTAGAGGGTGGCACTAAGCGCTTTCAGGCCCTGTGCCTTCTGCAGAGTTTTCTTTGTGGCTGAGGGCTTGGTTTTGCTGAAGCCCACCTCTGCCTTTACCATGAAAGGACTGATGGCTATGAAACTGTCAGCGTTCGCACCCGTTGAGAGGCAGGAGGGGCTGGTCTGGTCGTTTGATAGCTGCCCTAGTTTTCTGTGTGGCCTCAAGAGCCTACTCCACCTGTGGGCCAAACAGATAAGCACCATCAAATGGTAAATTTATGACTCGTTGCTGGGCATCATTTGTGAACCCTGAGGTTCAGTAACCACAGAATGTGACGGGTGCATATCCCAGGTGCCACTGCTCTAGAAGCAGTGTCAAAAGCGACCATAGCAGCCTTAAGTTGCTGATTACTGGACTCTGGTGACAGTTTGGAGGAACTCTGAGGTAACATCTGACTCCAGAAAAGTCTCCACAACAGCTTCTAACTAATGCCAGAGGGTATACTCATATTGTAGAGACAGCCCTGATAGCTAGCAACACGCATACCCAGGGTAGTGGCGGTGAAGACTCGCTTCTCCAATGTGTCAGTCTTACGAGATTCTTGGTTTATTGGATGGGCTGTAGATTCCTGAGGGAGAACGGCTGTCATTTTCTGCCAGGACCACTACGGCGTCAGCGAAAGCCTGAGAGGTCAGGATTGGTTGATCCTTAGGGGGAGCGTACTTCCTGTCTATGGACTTAGTCACAGAAGGAATAAGTGCCGGATTGTCCCACACCATTTGTGAGAGAGTCTCGAAAGAGGGCTGTACTGGAGGAGTCAATTCCACAGGGATCTCCGGAAAATGCAGCTATTAAAGGTGCAACAACTTCCGCGCGATGTTGCCATGCGGCATAAGTCTTTTCTGTGGGCCCCATCAAATATTTCTCCACTTCTCGGGGTAAAAATTGTGGAAAAAAATAAAATGTCTGGGACTGGAATCAAACCCGGTCCCAGATGCAACGCCTGGGTTCCTGCTACTGTGGCTCAGTCCAGAGAGCCACAGCAGCTGCTCGGCAGAACCCACTCCCAGCAGAGGTCTTATCCTCTGCCTGGGATTGTGTGAATAGTGCAATACCGCATACAGCAGTATACGCGGTATTGCACCATTCACTGTCATGGACAGCGCTGTGTTGGGTTAGCTATAATATCGTACGCTATTAAGCATATGACATTATGATCCGGTAGGCCCCAGAGCCACCTCCAAAGTCTGGAGAAAGAGGGTGGAATTCATATTATTCAGCACAGGCTTAAGGTCCTCGACCAGAAGCTCCACTGAAAGTAGAGGGCTTACTTTCCACTCTGAAAGATGAATCTCCATCAAAGTCGTCTCCTTATCGCAGATCAGGCTCAATGTTGTTTCCTACTAGCCCAGGAGGGAAAGTATATAAAGGAAAGGGAGTAAAGATAGCAGGAGGTGGTGCTCCTTGAATCAGTGTCGAGAATCCCGGAATCCAAGGCGTTGCAGGCACTGAAAGCAGCGCCACCAAAACCAGAGTCGTAGGTGGCACCGCATCAGCGCCCGGAGACCCCAAACTAACCCTTGGAGCCTCCAAGGATGAAGATCTGAAAACAAGAGTAGGAGAAAATGGTACCTGTGCTGGCCCCTGCGCCGCAGCTATGTGAGGGGGGGAAAGCACAAGGGCGCATTGTCGACGGTGGTCAAGAAAGTGCCGCAGACTAGGCAAACTCAATCATTCTGTCCGCAGGTTCAAGCCCCTAGGCTTGGAAAGTCGGGATAACCTTGAAACACACTGCTCCATCAGAGTGGCCCACTGATGAAACTGCTCACCGGAGGGGTCGGGAAGGACTATGGAGTCAAGGATGCCGCCACCAGGGACAGAAGCCACAGGTGACCCCAGAGTCAGAGTTGGACTTCTGTCCCCCGTTACAGACAATCGACGCGGCAGACATACCAGAGGGCTTACCGCGAGCAGTACCTTTTCTTCTTTGACCGTGGGACGTAAGAAGAACTTGAGGTCAAGCAGTGTCGAGTTCTCGACAAAGACTGAGAATGGGCTTGCTTTTTCTGTGCTTTTGGGAGGACTGTCCTTCCTCCCGAGCACTGGACTGTCCGTAGTCAGACCCTTCCTCCACAGAAGGCGGCAGACTGGACCCATCCTAGCTGGAAAAGCAGCTTCATGTGAAGTCTCCTGCCGCCACCGCCCTGCTTCATGGTAGACTCCGTCAGGCAGGCTGAAGAAGACTTGTGTTTTCTTTCGATTAAAAAAAAAAAAAAAATATATATTTTTTTTACTAAAATAATAAATAAGTAAATTAACTAATATTACAAATCAAAATTGAACTACTAAAGCTGTTGTTGTATAGATGTGAAGATCTGACTACCAGCAGGCGAGCGACATTGTCACTGAAGCGCACTGGACAATGGTGAAAAAAGGAAATGAGGTGGCTGGAGGGTCGATGGCAAGGTAGTCTATATGGCGTGAACCAGTCTTGCGGCACTGCTTCTGCGTGATCCTACATCGGTGTCAGCCCTCCTGAAGATTTCTGGCTCCTGCTTGGTCCTAGCGCCTCCGGCATAGTGTGAATGAGTGGTGGAGACTATGTCCAGGAAGAGCATGTCCCTGGTTTACTAAACCCTCGCTACTCTATAAGGACAAGTTATGGAAAATGCTTGTTAAACTACATCAGATTCGACTGGCTGCTTTCATAGCAGCCAGGAACACTACTACACTTGTTCAGGCAGAGAAGTCTAAATCATTCCAGTCAGCCCTGGAATCCTCAAAACCAATGCTGCCAAATTCTGGCAAGTCCTTAGGGAAGTCGACGGACATAAACCACCATCATCCCCTCCCAGCTAAAATAGTATCAGGAGCCAATACTAACACAAGTAACCATGACATACTGGATCAACTAAACAACCATGCATTTTTCTACCTCCATTTGGCTAGCCTTTGACTTGTCACCTGCTAACAAGCTTCCTCCTCCACCCTCTGTTGGTGACCCTCTGGCGCCTCACTAACCAGTTTCCATCACTACCAAACTAATCTAGTTCTGTTTCGTTATTTAAACACGCTCTTCTTTTAACTGCCCTGGACAAAAAGGCTGGGCAAGTGCTTCTGACTTTTTCTAAAATTGACTATTACACTCTGTCCCACCTATTATCTACTTCTTCATTCGCCCTTGCTCAGAAGATCTCTTAGATTGGAAATAGCAAATGTTATTCCTCTTTTCAAATCTGGTGATCTTAATTATAGGCCAATCTCTTTGCTACCCATCCTATCCAAAATTCTTGAAAAACTGGTCAACTCCCAATTAGAGATCACCCTGAATATGCAAAGCTACTGAATTCCCTTCCAGTCTGGATTCAGGCCTAAACACAGCACAGTTTCGGCTCTGGCAAAAGTCACCAATGATTGGCAAACCTCCCTTGACGTCAAACATTATATCTGTGCCCTTTTTTTATTTTTTTTTTTTAAGATTTGAGGAAGGATTTTGACACTTTTTTTCCCCTTTTTTCAATTATTTTTCCCTCCTGGTTGCGGTCCACGGGGCCTCTCTTGGGCATCTAGCTGGATCCTGCCCTGCCTGAAGTCCTCCAGTCTGAGCCTCCTTTCTCCTTCCCCTCGTCCGCAGCTGGAAACCCCGGCTTGACCCATCCTCTTTGGGTGCACTTACTCATACAGTCTGACTGCGGGTGAGGGCCCGGGTGGAGGAACATAAAAGGCCAGACAGGACGGATCCGGCTGTGGGCATGGGAGCTGGTGGCGTCGCCTACTCCAGGGGTTTTCTTGTTCTGATCTCTCCCCCCCCCATGCGTGGCGCACGCCCCGACGCAATGGCAATTCTGCCTTGCGTCAGCCACGCTGATCACATGCTGCCCTACATGTTGCAGTGCCCCCATCTCCACTGGCATGCTGGGCCATCCCAACCCTCCCTCCCCAGGGAGGAGAGCACCTCAACGGGTGCTCGATCCTCAACCCATCCTGGCCGACCCTGGCACCCAAGCATGCTCCCGAACTCTGGTAGCCGGCGTACCGTGAGGTGTGGCGTCCAGCGGCCTCAACCCTCAGCGCCACCGGGCCTGTGGCTTTTGACACTGTTGACCACCAAATACTTCTAACAATGCTATATAACCTTGTGTTGGACGACGTTGCTATAAAATGGTTCTCCTGCTACCTTACTGGTAGATAGCAGAGGGTTAAAGGTTACGGCACGTTCTCTCCTCTAAAAATACTGCAGAGAGAAGTTCCTCAGGGGTCCATCCTGGGGTACTATTTGTTATTTATATCAGTGACACTGACCTTAATTTTAACACTGCAAGCGTCCACCCTTTGTGGACACGTGCTCTCATGTTGCTAGGCCGACTTCACAACCTGCCTGCCTTGAATTACAGCACGAATCTGACTTTCTCCAACAAAATCTGCTTCACCTGAAACTACTCCTCAATGCCAAAAACAAAATCAGTTATGATCCTCTCCTTATTCCAAAGAGCCAATTCCCCATTCCTCGAATCACCAATCTACAGATAGTCACAATTCTGGGAGAACCACTCAATTAGTAGAGAAATTCAAATATCTAGGTTTCTGGCTAGACTGTAAACTTTCCTTTGTTACCCATATCAATGAGCTAAAAAAAAAAACACTATGCCAAAGACTTTGACACTTTTACCACATCAAGCATCTACTTACTTATAAAGCCAAAGTAAGATTGGTCCAGACAACCTTCCTCCCCTAATTGACTATGCAGATTTCTCTACAGCCAATGCCCTAAAACAATCCTCAGTACTCTAAACACACCATCACAGAGCCTTGAGATTTATCTTAAATGCACCTTTCAACACTCACCACTGTTCTCTTTACTTACAGATTAATTGGCCCCTCTCAATACCAGAAGGTGGCAAATGCATCCCTCTGGTTGTACAGTCTCATCGTTCTGAAGCTTCCTCCTTATAGCCACAACCTATTTAAATGCTCTCCTTGCAGGTAATTCCCTCAGAAAATGTCTTATGTTACATTTGATACCCCAAAATAAGAACCCACTTTGGTTCTGCATCCATGGGATATGCACTACCCACTCTGCCGAATACCCTACAAAAAAACATTAAAATGTATGTATGCCATTGGGATGTGTACCTTTAAGTACCTGCTTAAATTCGCTTTACAAAGGACAAGTGCTCTTGCTTTGCAAAATAATGAGCCCATTTCCTACAGAGGCTCTACTGCACTTATTGCTACCATGGTGGCAATGTGTTCCACACACTGCCTACTCTTTTTTTTCTTCGCTGGTGGCGGGATCCCATAGGTTATTCCTCTTTACCTAACCTGCTTCCTATACATATCCCAAATACCTTGTACTTAGTCTCTATTCTCTGCACCTTCATTTTCCTAATTTTGCCTATCCCTACACCCTCCCAACATTTCCTAGCCCCCATCCCGTCTCTAGCTCTCTCGTTGCCCCTTCCCCATACTCTTACACCTTATTCCAGCAACTCTTCCTGTTCTCTCACTCTTTTAGTGTTAGTTTCCTTTATTTTAAAGCGATTCACCAATATTACTCTCTCTGCCCGTGCACCCGCCCTGCTGTTTGCTTACCTCCACAGCTTGCTAGCAGAATGACGCTGGCAACAAATAATCCAAAAGTTTAAAAGTTATATCGCTCATAAAATTTAATTAACAAAGTTCCACGGTTTTCCCGGTTTTAAGTGCCGCCCCCGTGCTCACAGTTGTGATGAGATGCTAGGGAGAGCGCGGGGGCGCACACCATTATAGTTAATGGGGGGTGGCTTTTTGATTATTTTTAAACATTATAATGGCCAGTTAGTAATAAAACATGGACACTGGTCTACTAGTAAGGCCCTTGTTAGTAGACTGGTTCCCACGTTTCATTACCAGCTGGTCATTATAATGTTTAAAAATGATTGGAAATCTGCCCCCCCATTGACTATAACGGGGCGCACTCCCGCGTTCTCCCTAGCATCTCATCTTCACGTCGGTGAGCACGGGGGCAGGACATGGGCGGTACTTAGAACCAGGAAGACCTTGGGACCTGGTTAATTAAATTTTACAAGCGATATAACTTTTAAACTTTTGGATTATCTGTTGCCAGCATCATACTGCCAGCAAGCTGTGGAGGTAAGCAAACAACAGGGTGGGTAGCAGGGCCTGAGACTGGTGGGGCTCTAAGTTTTATCTGCACATTACTGGTCTCGTATCCTTTGTATAGTTAGCACTGTTTTTCGTAACTGTCACCCTGATTTTTATGTATATTTTATGTTATGAAGATAGGGAGGCACGCCAAACTTCCCTAAGGGAAGCAGGGAAGGCAGTAAGGCAGGCAAAGGCTCAAACCAAGGAAACACTAGCACAAACAGTAAAAGGTGACAAGACTTTCTATAGATGAATTAGTGAAAGGACAAAATCCAGAGGGGTATTGCTAAGATCAAAGGGATAAGGGCATGTGAGAGAATGACCATGTAAAAGCATCTATCCTAAATAGATACTTCTGCTCAGTATTTACTGAAGAGAAGGTAGGGCAGGGCCCACAGCTCAGCACCATGGACACGGGGGAGGGGAGGTGAGCACTACTCCCTTCACAAAAGAAAGGGTTCTATAAGAGCTCGCTAAGCTGAGGGTGGACAAGGCAATAGGACCTGATGGCATACATCCCAGGATACTTAAGGAGCTAAGGGTGGAACTAGCAGAGCCATTATCATAACTGTTTAGTGAGTCTCTGAGCACAGGAGAGGTCCCAGAAGACTGGAGAAGGGCTCATGGGATCCCGCTCCACAAGAATGGTAGCAGGGAGGAGGCAGGGAACTACAGACCTGTCAGTCTTACCTCAGAAGTGGGCAAGATTATGGAGGCACTCCTTAAGGAAAGGAAAGCGCAACACCTGGAATCCATAGGAGCACAGGATCCAAGACAGCATGGGTTTACAACAGGAAGGTCCTGTCAAACTAATGTCAGATTTCTTTGACTGGGTAACCTGAGTGGTGAACCAAGGGGGAGCAGCTGATGTCGCCTACCTTGACTTCAGCAAAGCTTTCGATACTGTTCCACATAGAAGATTGATTAATAAGCTGGGTAGGCTCGGGGTTGGTCAGACGTTGGTCAACTGGATGGCAAACTGGCTGACTGGCAGAAAACAGAGTGGTGGTAAACAGTATACAGTCAGAAGAGATGCAAGTCACAAGTGGGGTACCTCAGGGATCAGTCCTGGGGCCAGTCCTCTTCAATATCTTCATCAGTGACACTACAGATGGACTCGAGGGTAAGGTTTGTCTGTCTGCAGATGACACCAAGATGTGCAACAGAGCAGATGATCCAGATGGGGTGGGCAGAATGGGAAGAGATCTGGATAAACTAGCAAAATGGTCGGAAGAGTGGCAACTGGGATTTAATGCAAAAAAGTGCAAAATTCATGCACACAGGGAAGAGAAAGCCTGAAGCCACCTATAGGCTGGGAGGGGAGTAGCTGGCAGTCACAAGGGAAGAAAAGGAGTTGGGCATCATCATCATAGATGACCTGAAATCATCCAGACAGACCACTAAAGCAGTAGGTAAGGCTAGGGGGATGTTGGGGTGTATTAGTAGGGGTATCACAAGTCAGAAGTGGGAGGTAATAATCCCTTTTTACAAGACGCTGATTAGGGCCCATCTGGAGTACTGTGTGCAGTACTGGAGGCCACACCTTCACAAAGACATTAACCAAATTGAAGTAGTCCAGAGAAGGGCAACCAAAATGGTGCAGGGACTGCATCAGAAAACATATGGACACAGATTAACGGGGCTCAATATGTATACCCTAGAGCAAAGGAGGAGAGGTGATATGATCAAAACATTCAAACACCCTTAAGGGCATTAACGAGGTGAAAGAGTCTAACATGTTTCAATATAAGAAAATAGCAGGACAAGACGATACAGCATGAGATTAGAGGGAGGCCGATTAAGGGGTAATGTGAGGAAGTTGTTTTTCACAGAAAGGGTGGTGGATGCATGGAACGGCCTACCTCACGAAGCAGTGGATATGAATACAGTGCAGGGCTTCAGACAGGCATGGGATAGGCATAAGGGAGCAATACAAAGGAGTATAAACAGATAGGCCATTGACAGAGCAAAGGCCAATGGCACATTCATAAGGTAGAAAAAGAAATAGGCAGACTGGATGGGCCTTGCGGTCCTTATCTGCCATCAACTTCTATGTTTCTATGTATAGAACCTAAGTAAGCTGTACTCGCACATTACTTGTTTTCTACGACTGGTATTCTTATTACTGTTTTTGCATTAACCACTGTGATTTTTATTTCTATGTACCCTTATGTATGTTAGTCCTTCCAGGACCACCTCTAAATTAGCTGTCTCAATGGTGTTAGCCTCGTAAAACTGAATTGAAAGGTACCAGTATGGCATGGGTAAGGAGACATTATTGCTTTCAAATGCTCAAGGTACAGTGGCAGTCATAGACATGGTCAGATATTTCCTGAAATGTCTGATATATCTGGAAATTAGGCACTAATCACACCAATGCATAAACTGACAGCAGTCTTGGCTGACAGCAACTTGCTCTTCTCTCACTCCCAGAGGCAGAAGTCAGTGCTACACAAAAAGAAAAAAAATACTGACAAGGCATATGGATTTTGCATAATGCATTGCTAACAGGGTGTCTTGATGAAGAGGACCACAGTATGTACACCTAGAAATATAGTTTTCCTTACAAAACTGATGCAACTTCACTGTACTGCAGTGAGTCACTCCTCTGTCACATAGTGATGCCAGTAGTACAGCTCTGGGTCCACGGCAACACCAAGCTTGCTACAGAAGCTCTGATACACCCTGCAGTTTTTAGCAGCTGAGAATGCAAAAACTAACTGCCGAGGACATTAATGAAATACAGTTCCAAAACCAATGCAAGGAGAGGTAATTTATGCATGAAAGGCAAAAGGACTGGGATAGGTGCCGACAGCAACTCGATATTCTCTCACTCTCCATGCTTTTTACAGAGGTAGAAGTCCGTTTTACAAAAAAAATAAATAAATACTGACAAGACATTTGGATTTTGGCATAATGCACTGCTAACCTGGTTGGGGGGGGGGGATATGTATACCTAGTTCTGGTAGTTTTCCCTTGCAAAACTGCTGCAACTGCACTGCTCTGCACCGTGTGTGTCACTCCTCTGCCATACAGAGATGTCACCGGAAGCTAGCAGCTGAACAGCAAAGGCAAGTGCAGCAGGACTAAAGCAGGGCTCAAAAACAAATGCAAAATATGGAAGGCAGCGTTAACCTTGGCCAAAAATAACAAATGCACACACTCCAGATCTAGTACTGCATACAATGACTACAAGCTGTAACCGTTTGGACCATCGTGAAAGGTGCTCTTTAAACAGCTGAAAACCGTATTTTTAAGTCACACTCCATACACTTCAATGAAGCACGCCCCCACGCTCTCCCTACTGCGGCAACATAAAACGTCCGGAGCGTGAGGGGCGTTGCAACAGGAAATGGAAAAGGATCATGTTGCTAGCCAATTGGGGTCATTTTACTATCCCTACCCTTAGCATAATTTCAAAGCTGTTTTTTGTGCAGAGGAGCCCCAATGAAGAAGGAGCTTCCTCTTATTTTGGCGAGCACCGAGAAAGGTGCTCTGTGTCTGCCTCAAGATAAAACAGGATCTTCCAAAACTACATAACCAAAGTGTAGGTTGTATCATCCAATTTAAACCTCCAAAGAACTTTAAATGCATTCTACTTTACAACTGATCTTGCCATTTGAAATGCAGGCTTTTTTGTACCACATTTCTTTCAGTAACTGAAATAGATTAAACAAAAATGGACAGATTTTCTTCACCCCTTTGAGCAAAAAAAAAAGACACAAAGCAGTTCAAAGCAGTTTCATCTACAGCAAATTCAGATTTTAAAAAAAGATAAAGCTGGTTTAAAGGAGAAACATACCGCTTTCTTGTAGTTTTGAGACTGCATTAACGACCGGTATAAAACATGACAGAACAGTTCATACAGAAGTCCAACTACTGACTTTATGCTGAAAGCCACAAACATAAAAGGGAGGGCCTGGCAGGCTTGAGCAGTAGTTTGGTGGCAGCGTTATACGAATATTTTGCACAGTCCATTGCAAAAAAAAAGAAGTGAACACTCCATTCACAAATACTTATTTGCACTGGGAACCCCATGGCTTATAACTTCAAAAGACATCTTGGTGCTCAGTCCATTAAAAAGCCAAAAAATGAGGGAAGCACTGCCAGGCTTCCTCCTACCTAATTGATACAGTCCTTTAAGCTCAAAAGAATTGGGGACTCTTGTTGGATCTGTCTACCTACCAAAGGACACTTCCACAAAAGGAAACTTAACCCAATGCTGCATCCCATCAAAACATAAATCCAACAGTCCTTTGGCAAAGAAGTGGGTAGAGGAAAACTTTAGATTAGCTGTATGCAAAGTGGCTATACGGGGAGGAGAAGCTTTTGGTTGCCTGGTTACATCAGTTCTTTGGAAAGATCTCTCCACCTCTGGGACAAGCACAACCCCCTTTCCCAATTCTGTGCGGTAAAAGCTGGACAGTTCGTAAAGTGGTGCTCAAAAACAAGGTTGGTCCTTTAAACAAAACAAACTTTTAAGTCCATAGGCACCGCCAACATCTGAGAAGGCTGCACACAGACACAGCAACAGCCATTCTTTGGTTTGTTGCCGGGTCTCCAAGGGCCACTTGATTTTCCCCTTTTGAAAGAACCTATTGCTTTCAGAAGCTCGGCAGCAAGATGCACGAATTCACCGAGGTTATGTGTTACAGAATATGTGGCACTGGGATAACGCATCATCGGAGATAAAATATGACTGTCCCATAATACTGCTCCTCTTGAATACAAAATAACTTAAAACTCTTATCCTCAATATGAGGCGTCATCTTCTGCAAACTTAACAGTGATCCTTTCTTTATAAAAGTCCCATATCTGATAGGGTTTATCCACAGGGACATACCTGAAAGAAAAGGCTTTTGCAAAATATTAAAACAACGTCTACAGAAAAATATGTCCTCGTCTCACTAGTAAATCAAAGCCTAGTTAATTTTGATCTCATTTACGTTCTGTAATGGTTATATTTGTCTGAAATTTAATTTAGCTAGTCTAAGCTGGTAAGATAAATACAGCATCACTTTCAGAAAAGATTTTTCTTTTACTATGTATTCAAAGCTCCCCATTTTATTCTTCAGAAAGACAGACCAAGGACTCTGTGCAATCCTCAATGAAGCCACAGAATAGTCCATGCAGCTTGATATGAGGATTTTTATCTCTCTTCTTTACCGCTGGCACCACGACTGGTGAATCGTATTGCTCCATCATGTTATTCCAACACATGTGCCTATTATCAGTCCAAAGAACGGTTCTAACCTTCCCGGGTCCCGGATCGGTTCTCGGCGAGATGGCCGTCCTTTCCAACGAGGCTCTGAGTGCGTCCTTCTCTTGTGTCGCAATTTATGAATCACTTGATACAAGTCAATAGTTTCATCTGTTGGGAATAGTAGGCAAAGCTGGTTTGCACATTCAGGTTCAATTTCCTAAAATAAAATAGAATGTAGTTTTACTGAATTTAATTAGTCAAGATTAGTCAGACTAGACAGACCTAATGGCCTTATTCTGCTGGCTTCGTCATACATTCCCAAGATGCCTACAGAAGAAATCAGGCGGGCCGGTGGCACTGAATGCCACATCTTGTGTGGGGTGCCGGCATGGGGGGGGGGTGGGAGGAGCAGGACTGAGGTGCTGTCATGCTGCTCTCCTCTCCCAGGGGTGGGTTGTCAACCCTCCCGTAGTCCTGTCCCCACCGGGTGGGGTGACGTAGGCAGGCAGAACAGCAGTATGGGTGGGAAGAAGGGGCTGAGCTGACTTCCGGTGTGCATGTACACCTCCACACGCACGTATGGCCACGTGCCAGGGCCCGGGGGGGTGGAGTATGGGAGAAAAAAAAAAATCTAAATAAAATAAAAAAAGGAATCAGACACCAAAAGTTTCGAGGACTATAGGTGCTTAGCTGCTACACATGATCAGTATCATTCCAGGAATAAAAGGTAACACAGTCAGTTGGTATTTCAAAGGCTTCTGGTACACACGTTAAAAACATTTCCTCAACAATATAGCACTTTCTGGAAAAAGAAATTCCATCATACTTACCATAATTTTCTTTCTTGTTAGCTCCAACACTGTCAATAGAATTCATTAAGAATAGGTGATGTGCACCCCTACTAGGGTAAATGGCACAGCCCAAGGCTGTAATCAGCACAGAATCCTGGGCACCTGAACATTCTGGACAGCAGCAACTCTCCAGTCACTTTTGTCCATGCAGTTCCTCTAAATATGAAAAAAAAAATAGATCCATACAGATCATACCATTTGTCTAGTCACGAAGGAACACATATAAGCTACGTACATAAGATACATTTTAACCAGAATATGATACAGTAAACAGTTGCCTACCTCATCAGGCAAGTGGGGGTAGGGAACCAAGACTCGTCTTCTCTCTAATGGCATGGAAATTCCTTGCGTTACCAAGCCAACTAGAAAAGACCTGTCAATGGAATTTATGCAAACAGATAACACTGGGAAAAAGGACTACAAACAGAGTAAGCACTCACCTGTAACAAAGCAGGCACCCTTATTAATCGTCAAATTCAAATCTGTTAGATCTGTGTGCTACTGAACATTTAAAAGCTGAACTGCTCTTTTTGCATCTACAGTAATAGCAGATCTTCGAGAGGCTCTTGCAGTAGGTAATCACCTTGAGGACTGCACCCCCTGGCGTCAGGACCACACAGAAACTTTAGCTAGCAGCATCTGAAAGGGAACTACCCACCCGATGTCATGTGATAGACATCAGCGTGACCCTATATAGTAGGAGGTCCTCATGCCAGCCTTCAAGTTCTCCCGCTGGAGACCTCCAAGGAGGAGCGACACGAGAATGGAAAAGAGGCTCCTGGAGCCCAGAATGAGCTCAGAGCAAGAGCAAGAAAACAACTGGGGGGAGACAGAGGGAGGGAAAAAGGTTACCTACTGTAAGAGCCTCTCTTAAAGATCTAGTGTTATGGTAAAGTTCTTACGTAACTGTGCTATCTTACTTCGAGAGGGCTCTTGCAGTAGGTAATCACCTTGAAAGAGTCCCAAGCAGTGTGAATCAGAACAAAAACAAACGCGGGAGGCAGGAATGGTTCTGCAGAAGGCAGACAAATCAGGACAGTAGGCCCTGAAGAAATGAAAATGAAGTATCTACCGTAATTCTTGATCTTTCTGTGTATCTTCACCATTCATCACATGTGGATAAGTGGCCGGTCACGACCCGGTGGGAGCTCTTTTTTCAGATGGGCGGAGCCGATGCAGCTGTGGCGCTGCCCTCGAGGCTGTGTGGCACTCGCGGGTTGGCCGTTAGCTGCCATCGGCGCCTCCCTCCCGCCAGTTCTAAGTCGCCGTAGGGTAAGAAACAGGGTTGGGAGGGTGGGACAAGAAGTCTAAGGGACAGACAAAGGAAAGATATAAGAAACAAAAGGAGGAATAAACGACCTACACTGAGGCCGCTTCTGGCAGACCTGCAACAAAATGGACCATAGCAAGACAGACTGCATCATGCATAGGTCTGTGCTACGAGTTGGCAGGCAAGGAGCCTCCCAGAGGGATAAGTGTTCATTCTACCAGTCGTACTGCTACATCGGTGGCTGCTTCCAGGGACATCCCTATCCAGGAAATCTATCGGGCTGCTACCTGGAAGTTAGCAAACACCTTCATTACCCACTACCACATTGACCTCGAGTCACACCGGGATGCTGGTTTTGGGGACTCAGTTCTCCAATCTCTGTTCCCTAACTAGGGGGGTGCGCCTTGCCTCCCTCCTCCCGAACTGTTAGGAGTCTGCCAAACAGTGTGGATGAACATATCCACGATCCTAGAAAAAACAGGTTACTCACCTGTAACAGTAGTTCTAGGAGTGGTATATGTTGTTCATCCACACGGACCCACCAGACCTCCCCAGCTTCAGACGCACACAACCTGGCTTCCAGCAGGCTAAGATCTGGTGTCATGGGGCGGAACCATAGTATAAACCACCTGGTGGGTGGGAGGAGCCAGCTTGAAGACTTCCGTCAAGATTTAAAGGGGAAAGGGACATGCCAAATAGTGTGGATGAACAACATATCCATGATCCCAGAAGATGGGTTCTCCGGGAAGCGGAGGAAATCACCCTATGCCGGGCTAAGGGTGACAACCGGACAGATGCAGCCATGCCGTCCGCCTGATGCAGATTGCTGTCCCTACGACTCTGGAAGCTACCTCATTTTGTGCCTTGCTAGCTTCAAGCCCTGAGCAGAGAGTACAATGGCTTGTCTGGTTATCTCAGAATCAGTCAAGAAGGCGAAGAGCTGACCTAGCCTGGAGCACAAGAACCTATCATAGG
Organism: Neoceratodus forsteri; assembly: GCA_016271365.2. Taxonomy (NCBI): domain Eukaryota; kingdom Metazoa; phylum Chordata; order Ceratodontiformes; family Ceratodontidae; genus Neoceratodus; species Neoceratodus forsteri. Next base: position 1,279,912,177 of record CM057453.1, read on the forward strand.
AAGCACAATGGGCCTAATGGGCAGCAATGGGGACAGTAAAACTGCAGAGTAGAAGGTACCTCCTACCCCAGAAGTCAAAATCCACAGATTCTTGATCTGGGGCTGGTCACGTGAAGGGTGCAAAGCCCATTAGGAGTGTCCAGTTGCATCAACCCTGACTGGGGGGTGAGGCATACGACCTGGAGACTCTGGGGGAGCACAACACCTCTGGCTCAGTTCCCTGGGGGCTAGGACACCGGAGAAGGGACATCGCCAGAAGCGCAGCGACACCTCCTGGGAGGGAGCAGGCAAGGCGGGCGCTACGAGGGTAGCTGCACTGAATTTGCCTAGGAAGGCATGCCACATGCTCAGGAATGTGTTGGGAGGTAGGGGTGATGTGAAGGTCTTCCATCATCCTCGTGAGGAAGCACTGATAGATCAGCGGCATAGGAGATGTGGACGGACGGTTCCTCTCCCTCAGAAGAGGGGGATGAGAAGTGGAAGTCTTTGGAGATCTAGGGGAGGGTGAAACACCAGCTCGTCCACTGCCCTGATGTAAGCAGGCAAATGAGCAGCCGCACCCCTGAATTGCCCCCAGGTCAAGGCCCCCCTAGGGCCGGAAATACCAGGAAGAGAAGTAGATGGCGACAGAGGAATGGGGGCCAGATCAACCAGAGATGATGACCGTCCTCTGCCCGGTCAAAAGAGCGCACCGGATGCCCCCGAAGAGGGAGGACCTCTGGGAAGCACAACAGCCAACAGCTGGTCAGCCACACTGGAACTGCCTAGACTGTGCCCTGAAGAATCCCCCCTGTGAGGCGACCGGGACTGTGTGAGGTCCAAAGGAGCGGTCCCTGGCCTCCAAGGAGAAGGGCCCTCTCGAGGAGACAGAGGAAAGACAAGGGTCTGCACTGCAGCTCCTCCCCGAGCGGGTCCCAGAGAAGGGCCACCGCACCGAACCCAGACCCCTTGGACTCCGGAAGAGTACTTCACTTCAAAAACACCAGCCTAGGCAGCTCCGAAGCAGTCCCCAAGGAGACCACCCATGGCGCAGCACCTCCTTCCGGGTGCCCTGGTCGGCCCTAAAGTTGGGTGATCCAGGTACACCACAGGAGGGGGTAACGGGGGGCAGAAGGTCCCCAACTCCGGGCTGCATAGCCACGGCCGCCTGGACCGTTACCTGCTGGTCAGTGCCACTGACCCCAGAATCTGGGACCACTGCCCGCTCCTCAGAGGGAGGCTGGTCTGGGCCACCAAAGAAACTACAGAGGTGTCAGCAGACTATGAGGAGTCCGGTAGCCAGTTTGAATCAGACCCGGAATCCTCCTCCGAAGAGGTGGAGACCGAGGTCTGATGCCAGACCACCTGCTGACGCCTGCCCCTTCCTGGACCGACAGATGTGCCAACTTAAGGCCTGGCACCGCAGTCGGCGCAGATTCCCTCCTCCGCTCCGTACATGGTGCCAGAGGAAAAAACAGCTTCAACTATGGCGCTGATGCCAGAATTAGCACTAGACACGGCGCCGGAGTCAGACAGCGTGCCGACACCCCTCTTGGCACTGCGAACGGTGCCACCCATGGCGCCGTCAACCACCATGGCACCGGAGCCAGAAACGGCACTATCTCTAATCTCGGCGCCGAGACTAGAAACAGCCACAGAAGGCACCGTAGAACTTCCCAACTTCCCATGGTGCCGACTGCAGAAACGGCGCCGCGCAGTGGACCGGCACCGACCACGGTACAGTCAGGGCCCCTGGTGCAGCAAGCAATGCCGAGACCCAAAACTGCACCAGTGGACGGCGTCGAGGCTGGTACCGGCCCAGGCCCACGGGCCCCAGGACGCAACACCGGGGTGCAGAGCAGTGCCTCCCGCCTTGGCAAGACTCAAAGAGGCAGAAGCCCCCTCCTTCACAGTCCATACAGAACCGGGAAGGGACCCGGAGGAGGGGCTGAGAGACCGTGTCTTAGCCTTATGAGTGCAGGCCCGCCCTCAAAGTCTGCGGCGCTCGTCAGACCTTCCACACGCGAAGCTAGACAACTCGACGGTCCATGGAAAAGCAGGCATCACACGAAACCATGTCGTGAAGCGGGCCAAGACAGGTAAGGCAACAGAATATCAACGTCTGCATGAGCACAGATGCAGAGGAGGCCGCCCTGTTTTTGACGATGTTTTGCCCCCAGTACCAGACATGATCAATGGTAAAACAATCAAAAAACAGACTTGACGTCGATGGAAATAATAAAAGGAACGGTCTTACCAGTCAACAGCGTTGAGTAGGTGGAGAAACAGAACAGACGGTACTTTTTTCGACGGGATAGGCCGAATGCGAAACTAAGCTGCAGCTCTGACACAGTCTTCTCTCAGGAGCTCCACACGAGGTGCGACTCCATGGTGGAGACGAAGAACTGGCAGGAGGGTGGGGCTGACAGCTAATGGCCAACCCACAAGCCCACGTAATGCAATGGCCTCGGGGAGGCGCGCCCGTTGTGTCAGCTCCGCACATAAAAAAAAAAAAAAACGGCAGGGTCGCACCTCCGCCACTTACCCACATGGCGAATGGTGAAGACTGACACAGGTAAGATCAGCTACGCCCAAAGCCTGCCCTGCGCCTAGAGGCAGTGTCCAAACTGTAATACTTTGAGAAAGTGTGAACACAACTCCAAGTAGCAACGGCACAAATGTCAGCGCGACATACATTCCTGAAACAAAACAAGAGGCACATGCTTCTGGTAGAATGCTCTTAACCTCCCCGGAGGGTTTTACCATATTTCTAGTAACAGAAAAGAAAAAATTACTCACCTTAGTAATTATGTTTCTTCTAATGGAGTCTTGCTGTATTCTGACAATTTGCAGTTAGCTCCAACTCTTGAACTGCCCCAGAGAGTGAAGGGTTAAAATTCCATGCCAGGCATAGAACGTTGGGCTCGAGCTTGGTTGAAAAATCTGTCTGTGTCCTTTTGAAACCAAACCGTCAGATTCTTACGAGCTAAACTCACTGACTATATAATGTGGAAATTGTAAACTCATAGTAGCAAATGAGAACAAAGACTTTGGATTCCCTAAAAGACTCAAGTCAGGAAACCCAAAGAACAAAACCAGGTAATAAGAACTAAAAACTCTTAATTAAACAAATACAAAACACCCAACACAACAGGAGTGGGCTAAACACACCCCTGGGGTGCAACACTGCACCTGCCCACCCACTTCCCAAAACAGGTTCTGAGGGGGGAAGCAGGGAGGGAGCTCAGAATACAGCAAGACTCCATTAGAAGAAACACAATTACTAAGGTGAGTAATTTTTTCAAACAACATGAAGTCTTGCTGTATTCTGACAACTTGCAGACTACCAAGCAGTACCTCCAAGGAGGAGGGACAGAACCTACTTTGGGAATAGGCTCTGAAGTACTGTTGTGCTAAACCTAGCATCACTCTTAGCCTGGATATCCAGAGAGTAATGCTCGGTGAAGGTATGAACTGTTTTCCAGGTGGCTGCTTGATAGATTTCTAACAAGGGGATATTCTTAGCTGCAGCTGTACCTCTAGTGGAATGAGCCCCCAGGCCTGAGGGTGCAGTTTTTCCCAGTTTTTCATAGCAGAATTGAATACAGGACACAATCCAACTGGCAATAGTTCTCTTGGTGGCAGGTTTTCCCTTACCTACTTCCCCATAAGTGAGGTACAACTGGAAGGAGTCAAACCTGTGACCCTTTGTACGTTCTACGTAGTAACTGAGGGCCCTTTTAACATCTGAACTGTGTAGCCTCCGTTCCCCTGAGGAGGTGTGTGGATCAGAAGAACACAGGAAGAGACATAGATTGTTTAAGTGGAACCAAACCACTGTAGGTAGGAACCTTCTACTGGTTCTAAGGACCACCTTACCTCTATGGAAAGAAATGAAGTCGGGCTTCACTGACAGGGCTTGCAATTCACTGATACGCCTGGCAGAAGTAACAGCAACCAAAAACACAGTTTTCCAAGTCAAGTACTTGAGCTCTGCTGAGGACACAGGCTCAAGGGGGTTGCATCAGCTGAGCAATACAAATATTCAAACCTCAGGCAGGAGCAGGATCCCTAAAAGGGGATTGGTATGAAGCAACCTTTGAAAATTTACAGAACACAGGGTGAGATGACAGAGAGGAAGATTCCCACTGACAGGAAAGCAGAAATAACTGACAAATGAACTTTGAGAGTAGCTGGTTTGAGGCCTAGGCCAGTAAGGTAAACCATGTAACCCAGAACTGTAGACAACTCAGCAGTATCTGGGGAAATGTGCTTCTTGGAACACCAAATACTGAATCTTTCCATTTGGAGTTGTAGGTTTTTCTTTTGGCAGGCTTTCGGGAAGCCTTGAGGATATCCAGAACCTCTTGGGAGAGATGTAAATCTACATACTCTAAGTCTTCAAGAGCCATGCCTTGAGATTGCGTGACTGGAGATTGGGGTTAACAAATCCTCCCGAGAAGAGCTTAGCAGATTGTAATTCCTGGGAAGAGACAGGGGAAGATGGACTGCTAAGGACAGCAACAGGGGGTACCAAGGCTGCCTGGCCCAGTCTGGAGGAATCAGAATCACTTTGCATGGTTGTGACCTTACCTTGACTAGAACCTTGAACAATAGAGGAAAAGCAAGGAAGTCATGAAGAAACTTCCCTTCCCAGTTCAAAATCAGAGCATCCAGAGGGACTGAGCCCAAGACTGGGGGACTGCAACAAAACAGAGGAAGTTGGTGATTGTCTGGGGCTGCAAAGAGATCCATCTCCGGAGTGCCCCACCTTGAGAAGATCACCTTCAACACCAAAGGATCCAGAGACCATTTGTGATGGCCCTGGGAAATCCTGCTCAATGCATCTGCTATCACATTGTCCTTTCCTGGGAGGTGGACCGCTACTAGAGAGGTCTGCAGGGAATAAGCCAGGGACCATACTTTCATGGCCTCCGTGCACAAGGCCATGGACAGAGTGCCTTCTTGTTTGTTGATATACCACATGGTAGTAGTTTTGTCCGTCCTGACCTGGACCACCTTGTTCTGTACTGACTGAGAGAAAGCCTGTAGGGCGAGAAGTACTGCCCTGAGCTCCAGGAGGTTGAAGTGAAGAAGGGATTCCAGAGGGAACAACAGTCCCTGGGCCGTGAGAGCCCCCAGATGGGCTCCCCACCCAAAAGGGAAGCATCTGTGGTAAGAACCACAGAGCGAGTCTGAGAGACAAATGGAGCACCTTGCCTCAGACTGTCCAGGTCCAGCCACCACTGAAGGGCCTGAATTAAGGTCTGAGTAACAGGAACCAGCTTGGTAAGAGGATCTTTCCTTTGGGACCAAAAGGTTCTCAGATGGAACTGAATGTCCCTCATCTGAAAATTGGCCCCTTGGACCACTGCTGTGGAAGCTGCCATGTGGCTCAGAAGCTGCAGAAAATGCCTTGCTGGTCGAGAAACCAGAGGGAGAAAGGAAGAGGCCAACTGAGAGATGGTTTTGCCCTTTCTAAAGGAAGGAAGGCTCTTTCCTTGAGGGTATCCAGCTCTGCTCCTATAAAAGTGAGAAGCTGTACTGGTTCGAGAACTGACGTGGGAAGATTGAGAAGGAACCCCAGGGGAAGTGAGAACTTGCAGAGTGACCTGCAGATCTGACTTGACTTGATCTGGAGACTGTCCCACCAGAAGCCAATCGTCCAGATATGGAAAAATAGAAATCCTTTTCCTTCTTAAAAAGGCCACCACTACTGCTAGGCACTTTGTAAACACCCTTGGAGCTGAGGTTAGACCGAAGGGCATTGCTCTGAACTGATAATGGCCTGAGGGCAATTCGAACCTGAGGTACTTTCTGTGGGAGCACCTGATGGGAATGTGAAAATAGGCATCCTTAAGGTCCAGTGAGGCTAGCCAATCCCCCCTGGCCTCAGAGAGGGAAGAATTGTTCCCAGAGTCACCATTTTGAATTTTGGCTTTATTAGGTGCGAGTTTAGGTATCTTAGATATAGGATGGGTCGCAACTCCCCTGTCTTTTTTGGGGTAAGAAAGTATCTGGAGTACAGACTTTTGCCCCTGTATGGAGTAGGAACTCTATTTTTCTGAAGTATTTGCAGGTGGAAAGGATCTGGGTCTCAGTTTCGGAAAATTTTTGAAGCCGAGAACCAGCCCCTGGCTTACAACCTCCAGGACACACTTGCCTGAGGTAACCAACATCCAGTCCTGGACAAAGTAGGCCAGCCTACCTCCTACTGGAATGGGGGAGTCTACCCGGGCTGACACATCAGGGTGTCTGCTTGGCAGAAGCCTTGGCTTAGGGGTGGATGCAGCCCTGCTCATCCCCTTCTGCCTCTCCTCTGAAGAACCCCCTCCGAGAAAAGGAAGAAGAAGCCTGCGCTTGGTAGAAAGGCCCATGAAAAGGCCTGCCCCTAGCTTGCTGCCTTTGAGGAGTTGCCTGCCTCTCCTTGGCCTGGGCACTCCTATAAGTGGTCCTGTACGCGTCCATTTTCTTCATGTAATTCTCTGTCTGCTCCCAAAAACAGAGAATTACCCACTGCAGGGAAATCCATGGCCTTAGCCTGGGAGTCCTGCGAAAGGCCAGTACATCTGAGCCAAGCCATTCTCCAAAAGCCACAGATGTAGCCATGACTCTTGAATGACACATCATTGGAGTCCACAGCAGCATGAAATGGCACCTTTGATGCCTCAATCCCATCAGCAGCCAACTCCTCCAGCTCCTTGGCTAGCTGGGGGGAAGCCTGTTTAGCCAGTGCCAGTACAGTGTCCCACCTGGACTTCTGGTACCTGATTGTACAGGCCATATAGTTAGCCTGCCTGAGTCCCAAAGATGATGCCAAGTACTGTTTCATTGCCATGGCATCTATCTTCTTGGAATCTTTGTCTGGGGGGTGTGTGAAGCCAAGGGGATGTTTGCCTTGTCACAGGCAGCAGCCTGCACCCAACATAGCTGCATTGCTGATAAAGAAATTCCGTATCTAAGCCTGACAAGGTGTACCTCTTGTCCATTCTCTTGTCAATAGGAGGTACAGAGTTGGGAGACCTAAGAATTTTGTATATCCGTTTCCCAGATGACCTATGAAGGGGAATAGACAGTCTCAGACTCTGGGATGTCCATCATCTCTATGTAGTCAGGCTCCTCTTGATCCTCTACAGCCTCCTCAATAAGAAGCTGGAGGGTTTGAGCCACTTTTCTGTAGAACACAAAGTGGGGAGGGGACTCAGAAAGCCTTGGAGGGAAACACCAGAAGGTCTATCTGTGAGAGATGTGCGGTTCCACAGGCACATCCAGACTTTCACCGTCAGAATCATCCTCTTCAGAATCCCTCCTCATCAAACTCCGGTTCATAAAATCTTCAGGAAGAATCTTGAACCAGGGAACCGGACCGAACCGAACCTGCCAGAAGGCACTGATTGTCGGAACTAGATGAAGCGATTCCACAATCTGAATCGCTTTCGCCATTTCTTCGGCGGTCGGAACATGCAGTTCTGGATCCGAACCGGCTGATTTATCCTTTCATTTTCTTTTTGCAGGAACCAATCCCTCGGGATCAGCTCTCCTATTGCCCAAAGAAGTATCGCCCTAGTCAGACGGCACTCCTGGTTCGGTAGGAACAGAACCTGGCTGGCCTTCCGGGTCAGCGAATTTCTTGGCCTCCTTATCCCGAAGTTTACCTAACCTTTTTCCAGGGTAGACTTAGGGAAATTTTGCAAATTTGGCAGTCTGAATCGAGGTGGTCAAACCCCAGACAGTAAACACAGGTGCTGTGGGGATCGGCCTCCCCACACACCCCCACACACTGCAGTGCTGAAACCCAGTGGGCCCAGTTTTTTTCTTGGGTTTCTCAGACACAGCCAACCTAACCAACTTACCCTTTATATGGCAACCACCAGGCAACACTCCCCTATCAGTTTCTCACAGTGTCACGGGTGATGGAGAAAACCGTTCAAATCACTTTTTTTTTTTTTTTTTTTTTAAATTGATACGGACCGGTAACCACACACTAACTTTTTTTCAGAGATTTTACTACAGGATCGGTTCAGCCGAACCGATCGGACAAATTTACAATTTCCACACAATAACTGTCCACAATACTAATCTAAATACTTACGGTACCACAGACAGAGTCTCGAACTGGGGAAAAAAAAAAATCGACTAAAACCGACGATAATCATGCTTTGAACCAAGCAGAAGGAGAAATCTCCGAGCGACTGTTCAGTGAGGCGGAGTAAAGAATCTGACGGTTTGGTTTCAAAAGGACAGTTTTCAACCGAAGCTAGAGCCCAACGCTCTATGCCTGGCATAGAATTTTAACCCTTCACTCTCCACGGCAGTTCAAGAGCTGGAGCTAACTGCAAATTGTCAGAATACAGCAAGACTTCATCTTGTTTGAATAATACAGTTTGCCAACCATTTGGATAAACATTGTTTGGAAACTGCAGTGTCTTTTCTCATGGGTGTAAAGGAAACAAAGTTAGACCATTTTCTGGACAGACTTTGTCCTGTTAGTGTAATAGTGCAGGATTCTGTGAACATCCAGTGTATGAAGAAACCTCTTGTATTCTATGTACAGGTTTACAGCACTGAGGTCCAAATGGGACACAAGTCTTATGTCTTTAGGGAACCAGGAAGAAATGGAGTAATACCCTTCCCACCTGGTTGGACAGAACGGTTCTACTGCTTCTTTTTGTAACAGAGCCTCAATTTCCCTCCTAATAGAGGGATTTGCGCCTTTGGGACACTACTGGGGCCTGTCTGGAGGTTTTTCCAGAAACTCCAGTGTGTGCCCTGTCCTATCATCTGAAGTCGGCGGGTTACTGCCCACCACTCCTGGCAGATGACTGCATAACCTTCCGCCACAGACTCCCAACAGACGTGGATGAGGGAGGCGGACCGCGAGTCAAGCCGGGGAGAGAGAGCCGCCTGAAGCTCTCTGGGCCTTTGGAGGAGGGGCAGCTGTGGCTGACAGAGCCCGACATTTGGGCTGATGCCTGGCTGTCTGTTTCGTCTGCCACTTCGCTTGGCGATGAAAAGGTTTTTTGGCCTGAAACTTGGGGCGGTACATAGTGTGGACCGACCTGAGGGCCTTGCCCTTATCATGCAGGCTGGTGATGATGTCGAGCATCACCCTCGAAGAGGACAGAACCCCTGAAGGGAGCATCCTGGATGGCGACCTGCACGTCCTGTGCCAGACCAGACACCCTTAACCAGGAGGATCTCCTGAGGCTAACCACTGTAATGGCACCCCTGGTCAAGAAGTTCACCGCATCGTAGGTGGCCCGGAAAGAATGTCTGCATGCCACTTTGGCAGACCTAATGCAATCTGCCAAACTGGATTTTGACTCAAGAGTCTGGCAGTGCCTCGATAGCCGGCTCCAGCTGATTAAACAGGAACTTTTGGTAAAGCAACATATGAGCTACATAATTCAAGGCACGCATGGCCAATGTTGATGAGGAAAAACAGGTTACTCACATGTAAAGTACAGTTATGTAAGAACTTACTGTAACAGTAAATCTTCGAGAGAAGCTCTTGCAGCAGGCAAGAAAAAATTACTCACCATAGTAATCTTTTTTCTTCAAAGGGATCACTCATTATGATTAAACTAAATGCAGTCAGCCTCCTGTGTTGAACTGCTCGGAGAAATGGAATTATATGTAAATTATGGAACTCTCATGTGGCTCACGCCACTTTCAAACTGCTGCCTTAGCAATTGCTGCACTGAGTCCTTCAGATTATTACGAGCCTAACTGGGTATAAGACCCACTAATTATCAACTAACAGTCTGAAAACATAAAATAAACAAAGTAAAATAAAGTTTTTGCTCTTTCAGGTCAAAATGCCCCATACCAACAAATCTAAGAAACTTGAGACCGCAGGAAACCAACTGGTTAAACACAAAGGTGAGTCTCTAACCTAAGTTATATAGGCCAAAACTTCCTGCAGCAGGGAAGTAGAATAAACTTTATAGGTTCTAGTAGTGGAGGCAGGGAGGGAGTGTTAATCATAATGAGTGATCCCTTTGAAAAACAAGATTACTATGGTGAGTAATTTTTCCTCTAACCCCAGGAATCACTCATGATTAAACTAAATGCAGACTACTAAGCAGAACCTTTGGATGTTGGGCCGGGCAGGTTCTGCAGCACTGCTGTACCAAATCGAGCATCGCTTCTGGGTTCAATGTACCAGCTGAAATGGTTTGTAAAGTTGTGTACTGTTTTCCATGTAGCTGCTTTTCAGATTTCCAGTAGTGGAATTTTCTTAAACTGCTACTGACGTAGTTGTGACTCTGGTGTACTGTGCCCTCAAACCCAGGGGTGCCTATTTATTCGCCTTTCATGAGCAATATTGTATACATGCCACTCTCCAGTGAGCAACTGTACATTTTGTGGCAGGCCTACTTCACTACTGGCAAGGAAGAGTTGTGACTGACTTGGTTTGTCAATATACTGGCCAAGTGCCCTTTGACTCCAGTGAGTGAAGCTTTATTTCCGAGAACTAAGTTCTCTGAAAAGAAAAGGGGTAGGGTGATAGCTGACTTTAAATGGAAAAATTTAGATACCACTTTAAGAAGGAATTTCTACTGTTCCTGAGGACCATCTTATATCTGTCGAACAAGATGTAGTGTTCAACTGTGTACAGGGCCTGTAAGTCACTGATCCTTCTGGTTATAGTGATTAACAACAGAAATATTTCCAAGCGACATATTTCAAATCTATAGTTTCCATAGGCTCGAATGGTGTGTCCATGAGTTTGGCAATACAGATATACAGATTCCAGACTGGAACCGATTCCCTCGCTGAAGGGAGACGAAGGCTGAAGGTCTTTAAATATTTTCTGAAGACCAGATGAGAGGTTATGGCTCTCTCTCACCAACAGAAAAGTAAACAGAGACTAAGTGTTTGAGGCAGTCTAGGCAAAAAAAAAAGCCAGCCTTGTAGGGATCAATACCTTACCTGCAAACCACATATACAAGAAACTCTTTACATTTAGAAGAATATGTTTTCTTGGTGAAAAAGGTTTCCTGAACCCTTAAGCACTGGCAACACTGGATCTAGCAGTTCAAGGTTAGCAACTTCTAATTCCTCAAAGGGCCAGGCTTTGAGCCTCAGTGATTCAAGGTTGGAATACAGGATCCTGCCTTGAGGAGGTCAGCAAATTGCACCTCCTAGGCAAGTGACTTGGAGGAACTACTGACAGAGTTAAGAGAAGCCAGTACTTGTGCTGTCTCGCCAATTTGGTGAAACTAATATTACTGTTGCTGGTTAGTATCTCATTTCAGCAGGGTCCTGAATACCAATGGGAAAGAAGGGAAGGCATATAGAGAAAACTCCACTGTCCAATCAAGGGCCCACAGCTCAGAGGAATCTGACCCTGAGAAGAGGCCTGCACAGTACATGGATCAGTGGTGGTTTTCTACAAGGCAAAAAGAACCACCTCTGGAGTGCCCCATCCCTGAAGTGATGCATCTGAGCATCTGAGTGTTCAGGAACCACTAGTGGTGGTCCTGACTTATCAAGCTGAGGGAGCTGACCAAGATTGTCTTTTCTGCAGGTGCATCGCTGATTAGGATACTCCATAGAGTATGCCATGGATCACAGCCCCATTGCTCCTGTGCACAGTGGGCTGACCTGGTTACTATCTGTTTATGTAGTGCATAATTGTGGAGTTAATAGGAACTCTTGGGGAGACCACGTGCAACTTGCTGCTTGATCAAACATATGTGTCTTCTCATCTAAAAGTGAAGCATCTGATGTGAGAACTAAAGAACAGAAAAGAAAAATTACTCACCTTAGTAATGTTGTTTCTTCTAATGGAGTCTTGCTATATTATGACATATGCAGCGAGTCCCAACCTTCGAACTGCTCCGAGGTGAAAGAGTTAACTTTCCATGCCAGACATGGAACTTTGAGCGAGCTCGGTTGAAAAACACTGTCTGTTGTTAATCAAACTCAAACTGTCAGATCTTTACGAGCAAAACCTACTAAGGTTCTGTGTGAAGCAGTAAACTCACTAGCCAACTGGCTACTAAATATAATAACACATTTTCTTGGTCCCAAAACAAAGACTCAAGTCAGGGGATCCAAAAAATTAAAACATAACACCCAAACACCCCAAAAAGGAGGGGTGAAAAATAAGGTGGGCATCTACTAAGTGTCAACACTGCACTGCCCACCCACACCCCAAAAGTAGAGGTTCTGAGAGGGGCAGGCAGGGGGGTGAGGTCATAATATAGCAAGACTCCATTAGAAAACAAACATTACTAAGGTGAGTAATTTTTCTTCAAACAACATGAAGTCTTGCTATATTACGACATATGCAGACTAAAAGCAGTACCTCCATGGAGGAGGGACAGAACCTACTTGAAATAGGCTCTGAAGCACAGCTGTGAAAACCGAGCATCACTCCTAGCCTGGATGTCCAGGGAGTAATGCTTGGTAAAAGTGTGAACTGTTTTCCAGGTAGCTGCTTGACATATCTCTAGGATAGGGATGTCCCTGGCAGCAGCCAGAGACGCAGCTGTACCTCTGGTAGAGTGAGCCCTCAGGCCTGAGGGGGAACCTACCCAGTTTTCATAGCAAAATTGGATACAACAGACAATCCACCTGGCAATGGATCTTTAGTGGCAGGTTTCCTTTACCAACCTCACCATAAGTGAGGAACAGTTGGAGGAGTCAAACCTGTGACCCTTGGTACGTGCTCTATGTAGTAACTAAGGGCTCTTTTGACATCTAAACTGTGCAGTCTCCTCTCGCAGAGGAGGAATGGTCAGTAGAAATACACAGGAGAGACACAGATTGATTAAGGTGGAAGTTTGAAACCACCTTAGGCAAGAACTTTCTGTTAGTCCCGAGGACCACCTTATCTCTATGAAAGGAGATAAAATCAGATTCCACTGACAATGTTTGTAATTCACTTGCGCCTGGCAGAAGTGATGGCTACCAAAAACACAGTTTTCCAAGTCATACTTAAGCTCAGTTGAAGACAAGGGCTCAAAGGGGTTGCATAAGGAGCAATGTAAATATTAAGATCCCAGGCAGGGCAGGGTCTCTGAATGGAGGGGTTGGTGAAGCAACCCCTTGAAAACTTGAGAATACAGGATGAGCTGAAAGAAAGAGGGTTTTCCTGCTGATAAGAAAGCAGACACGCTGCCAGGTGCACTTTTTAGGTAGCTGGCCTCAGCCCAAAAGTATTCAAATGCACCATATAATCCAGGACTGTGGGTAAGTCAGCAGATTCTGGGGAAATATGCTTGCCAGAGCACCAAATGGAAAATCTCCTCCATTTGGAATTATAGGTAGCTCTGGTGGATGGCTTCCTAGAAGCCTTCAATATATCCAATTACACCTTGGGAGAGGTGTAGGTCAGCAAACTCTAACTCTTCAAGAGCCAGGCCTTGAGATTGAGAAATTTGGGTACCAAACCCACCCCTGAGCACAGGTTAACAGGTTGTGATTCCTGGGAAGACACAGGGGAAGGTGGACTGCTAAGGACATAAGGAGTGGGTACCAGGGCTGCCTGGCCCAATCTGGAGCAATCAGGATCATCTTGCAGGGTTGAGATCTGATTTTGACTAGCACCTTGAACAGAAGAGGGAAAGGGGGAAAGCATAGAGAAACTTCCCTTCCCAACTGAGAAGGAAGGCATTCAGAGGGACTGAGCCCAACACTGGGGGCCTGCAGCAAAAAAGGGGAAGGTGATGATGGTCTGGGGCTGCAAAAAGATCTATCTGCGGGGTGCCCCATCTGGCAAATACTACCTCCAATACTAGGGGATCCAGTGACCATTCGTGATGGCCCTGGGAAATCCTGCTGAGAGCATCTGCCAGGACATTGTCCTTGCCTGGGAGGTGAACTGCCGTAAGGGAGGTGTTCAGGGAGTACGCCAGAGACCACAACTTCATTGTTTCCGTGCACAAGGCCGAGGACCGAGTGCCTCCTTGTTTGTTGATGTACCACATTGTAGTGGTGCTGTCTGTTCTGATCTGTACAACTTTGTTCTGAACAGAGGTGGAAAAGCTTGAAGTGCTAGAAAACTGCTCTGAGTTCCAACAGACTGATGTGGAGCAGAGATTCCTGAGGGGACCACAATCTCTGCAGTGAGATCGCCCATGTGAGCTCCCCCACCCCAAGAGGGATGCATCTGTAGTAAGGATTAGAGTGTGAGACTGAGGGGTGAAGGGGACCCCCTGTCTCAGATTGCTCTGGTTCTGCCACCACTGAAGGGCTTGGATCAGGGTTCGAGTCACTGGCATCAATTTGGTCAGAAGGTCTCTCCTTTGAGACCAAAAGGCTCTCAAATGGAACTGGATGTCCCTCATCTGAAATCTTGCTCCCTGCACCACTGCTGTAGAAGCAGCCATGTACCCCAGGAGCTGCAGAAAATGCCTTGCTGGTCGAGAGACCTGCAGGGTGAAAGAGGAGGCCAGAGAGACCAAGGTCCTTGCTCTTTCCAGAGGAAGGAAGGCTCTGGCCTCTTTTGTGTTCAGTTCTGCACCTATGAAGGTGAGAAGCTGGACAGGCTCTAGAACTGACTTTGGAAGATTGAGAAGGAAACCTAGAGATGTGAGCAGTTGCTGAGTTACCTGAAGGTGTAGTTTGATCTGGTCTGAGACTGGCCTACCATGAGCCAGTCGTCTAGGTAAGGAAAGATGGCAATCTTTTGTCTTCTTATGGGCCACTGCTACTGCCAGGCATTTTGTGAAACCCTCGGGCAGAGGTGAGGCCAAGGGCATTGTTTGAACTGGTAATGGCCTGAGGGCAGTTCAATCAGAGGTACTTTCGATGGGAGCTCTTGATAAGAACATGGAAGTAGGTATCCTTGAGGTCCAGGGACGCCAGACAGTCCCCTGGCCTTAGGAGGGTAAAATAATTCCTAGAGTCACCATTTTGAATTTTGGTTTTAAAAAGGTGCTTGTTTAGGTATCTGAGATCCAGGATGGGCCGCCATTCTCCTGTCTTTTTTGGGGTAAGGAAGTACCTGGAGTACAACCCTTTGCCCTGGTGTAGGGGTGGAACCCTTTCCACAGCTCTGAGAGCCAGGAGGGCAGAAAACTACAGATTACCACCTGTAAAAGGAGTTCTAGGAATGGTATATGTTGTTCATCCACACTGTCTGGCAGGTATCCTTGCCGCTTTAAATCTTGCCTGAAGGTCTCAAGCTGGCTCCTCCCACCCACCCGGGTGGTAAAACTCGGCCCGCCCCATGACGCCAGATCTGGCCCGGCTGGAAGCTCAGGCTGTGCGTCAAGCCAGGAGGTCGGGTGGTACAGGATGAACAATATATACCATTCCTAGAACTCCTGCTTACAGGTGAGTAACCATTTCTAGGGACATGGATATGTTGTTCATCCACACTGTCAGGCAGACTCCTAGCAGTTCTCCGGAGGAGGGAGGCGTGCTGCAGCCCTATACTTACTTGGGAAAGAGAGACTGAGAACTGAGGTCCCAAAACCAGCATCCCGGCGTGACTCAAGGTCGATGGTAATGGTGATGAAGTGCGTTGACTTCCAGGTAGCCCCTGCAGATTTCTGGATAGGGACGCCCCTGGAAGCAGCCACGATGCAGCAGTATGGCGGGTAGAATGAGCCTAATCCTCTGGGAGGCTCCATGCCCGCCCAACTTATAGCAGAGATCTATGCAGGAGGTGACCCACCTGCCTATCGTCCGCTTGGCTGTGCAGGTCTGCCAGATGCGGCTCAGCGTAGGTGACAAACAGCTGGCGTAACCCCTCCCCGACTCTCAGCTGCAGTACTTCTTATAGTAAGCGAGCCTTCTAGGGTCCAGAGATGGAGCCTAGGTATCGGGCCTCCGAGGTGTGACTGTGGGTAGAACATCGGCAGAGTCAACACCTGGTTAAGGTGAAACTCAGACACCACCTTCGGAAGGAATTTCGGTGGGGGCAGGACAACCTTGTCCCTGTGGAAGACCAGGTAAGGAGACTCGATGCAGAGCGCCTGGAGCTCTCCCATCCTTCTGGCTGACGTGGATAGCCACCAAGAAGGCGGTCTTCCACGACAGGTGAGAGAGTTCACACCTGTGCATTGGTTCAATGGCTTGCCCATGAGCTTTGCCAGTACCAGCAGTAGATCCCACGGAGGTGGAGGTTCTCGACCAGAGGGGAAATGTGATCAAGGCCTTGAAAAGGCCTAGACCACCTTCTCCTCAAAGCTAGTCGACTGCTTCCCGGGCCCGCTACCGTAAGCAGAGAGATGGCTGCGCACCTTAAGGTTGTCGACCCAAGCCCTGCTGAGAAAGGGACCACAGGTAGTCCAATATGCTCGCCAAGGAACAGGAGGAAAGGTCCAGGCTCTTGCTCCTGTCACCAAATGGAAAACCTTTCCATTTGAAGGCGAGCATTTTCTGGTCGACCCTGATGGGACGCCTAACTACGCTTGGAGGACCTCATGGAAAGACCCAAGGCCTGGAACTCAGCCACTCAGGAACCAGGCCATCAGGTGTAGGGATTGAAGGTCCGATGGAATACCTTCCCTGATTGACTGACAGCAGGTCCGGCGAGTGGAAGCTGCCTCAGGAGCCTGGAGCTGAGGCTGAGGAGATCTGGTACCAGTATTAGGGGGCCAGTCTGGGGCCTATCAGAATCACCTGCGCCTTGTCCTCCTTGCTTTGAGAAGCACCTTGTGCATCAAGGGGAACGGGGAAAGGCGAGAAGAGGCCCAGGGTCCACGGCCTCGAGAAGGCATCTCTGCAGAGAGCTCCGCTGAGGGGGGCGGCATGGAACAGCTCTCAGCTTCAGATTCTCCTGGAGGCAAACAGGTCCACCTTGAGGTGTGCCCCAATGGGAGAATAGATCTTGTACTACCTCTGCAGGAGAGACCACTGTGGGACGCAGCCCGTATCCGGCCAGGGTGTTGAGGCCCCGCACATGAATGGCTAGGAGATCCGCCTCCAGGCTGAGAAGAGTGACCAGATGCGGAGAGCTTCTGTTAGGAGCATGGAGCGCGTCTCGCCCCCTGGTGGTTTAGACAGTACATGGTCGTGGTATTGTCCGCCTGGACCCGGACCTCTCGACCCCAAGAAGCGGAGCAAAGGCGGAGAGCTAGCGAAGGACCGCCGAGCTCCAGCAGGTTGATGTGGCATCGACTCATGGGGACCAGAGGTCGGCGCCGGTGTTCCCCCAGATGGGCACCCCAACCCATCAGAGAGGCATCGGTCGATAGAAAGACCGTCAGCTCGGGGCAGACAAACGGGATGCCCTCCTGCAGATGAACTGGAACGGTCCACCACTGGAGAGCTGCCCACATCCCCTGGGTCACCGCTACCAGCTGGTCCAATGGATCTTTAGCTGTTGGGACCACTGGCTGGCCAGCCCCACTGAAGAGGGTGTGATGTTCCAGCGGGCCCAACGGACCACGCTGGTACAGGCCACCATGAGACCCAGGAGACGAGGGAAGTCCCGGCAGGGCGCAGAATTGCCCAACCAGAAATGACTGGGCAAAGGAGGAAAGAACTCGGCCCTGTCCGCCGGGACGTGCTCTTGGCTCAAGAGAGCCAAGCTCTGCCCGATGAAAAGAATCACCTGCCTGGCTCGAGTTCCAACTTGGCCTCATGATGAGGAGGCCGACCTGAGAGCAAAACCTGGAGGCCAGATCTCTGGACCGCTCCACCTGTCTGGAGGGCTCTATCAGCCAATCGCCCAGGTAAGGGTAACCCGACCGGCGCCGCAGGAATGTTGCTGTCACCACTGCCATGCATTTGTGAAGACCCTGGAGCTGGAGATAAACCAAAGAGCATGGCTTGAACTGAAAAGGGAACCCTCCGCCAGCGCCGGAGGAACCTTTGATGGACGGACGGAGGATTTGAAAGAACGCTACCCCTGTAGGTCCAGAGCAGAACCACACCGTTCCAAGGATGGGATTATCTGAGCCAGAGTGACCATCCTGAAGGTTCGAGACCTTAGGAACTTGTTCAGGTTGTGTAGGTTTAGAATGGGGGCTCCAGCCCTCGGGTCTGCTTCGAACCAGGAAGTGCCTGGACATGAACCCCGGTTTGAGGGAGGTCCGCCACCTTCTTATCACCTCCTTCTCGGAGGAGAGCGATGTCGGTTTGCCGATGCGGCTGACAGCAGGCTGATCCAGGAGGCCCCCCGAGGTGCGATTTGCTCTGGGGCGGTGGGGGCCTGCTCGAACTCAGAGGCAGGCCTTCATCCTAATACTCTCCAACACCCCACCTGTCAGTGGTAATAGCAGACCAGGCGAAAGGAAGTACTGATGCCTCTCCCCACGGGGGAGAGACCTGGGGTGAGGTGACAAGGTTGGGAGCGACACCCCACAACCCGTCACTGTGCAGGCTTGGAGGAGGGACCGGCCGAGGGACCACCTGGGCCTTTACCTCCCTGCTTCCTGGAGGAGGAAGCTGCAGGCTTGGGTTTGGGACGCCAAGCACAAGCCTGCTGGCCCTGGTGTTGCTGGGCCGGGCGTGCCGGGGGCGCAGACGGACGAAAGGGCTTGGGTTGAGGTCAGCGCTCTTGTCCTCTGGAGCGGATGAGACCGAGTCCAAGGTGTGCTGGACTTTCGATCCTCTGAGGTGGCCTTCCACCCAAGGCTGAAGAGACGGTCCCAGAAGGGACATCCACCAATTTGTGCTGTGTATCCGCCAGAAGGTGGATATCCACAGCCACAAACCCCGATGCCGCATAGCCACTGCAGCCGCTACTGACCTGGCGATGAATCACCGATGTCCAAAGCAGTCTGAAGTTGCCTTTGGCCACCGCCTCTGCCCTGGTCCCGCACCTGCTTAACCATGGTCTGCAGGTCAGCCGAGATGAGGGACCACCGCTCCAGGGAGCCCAACAGGGCGTGAGAAAAATGTGCCATCAGTACGGCCGAGCTGGCCTGACGAAGGCCAAGGAGGACGAGCGTAGACTTTTCGCCGGCATAGTCCAATTTCTGGGACTCCTTGTCGGGAGGTTTGTCTGACGTCTAGCGCTTTGCAGTGCACCGGAAAACGCTATTGGTAACCAGCCCTCGCTGAGGGATGTCTCGCAGAAACCGGTAGGGGACCCCACATACTCCTGGCCAACCTGGCCAAGGCGAGGGCAGGAAGCAGGGCCAAGCAGAGCTCCAAGGCCGGGCCTACAAATGGCTCCTCAGCCACAGGAAGGCCTCCGTAGGGGAATCCCTGGTCCAATATCTCCTGAGGGATACTTGGCCCGCTGACACAGGTTCGAGCTAACTCGTGATTCCCGAGATGAATCTGAGCAACCCCAGAAGGACTCAAGGGTTGCTCGTCCAGCCACTGACTCCCTTCCAGATGACTCCAAGTCCACCGCTGAGAAAAAGGAGGAATCGTCATCAGACTTAGAAGAGTCTCGCAAAGAGCTGCTCGGGTTGAGCCACCCTCCACCTGCCGAGGGCGCATCGGGAGTGAGGGCGACCGACAGCCCATGGGGTCAGACCCTGAGCCGACTGAGAATTTCTTGGTCGGAGCTCCCAAACCGCTTGGAGGCGGAGGTCTGGAATCGTGGCAGTTGGTTTTGCTAACAACCGCCTGATAACAGGCCTCGGAAATGGGTTGCGCCGCCCGTGACAGCCACTTAATGGGCGACGGCGCTGTTTGTTCCCGGTCGGAAGTGAGCGTTACATGAGGTTCTGTATCCCGACGCACCTTGCGCCGTCCCCTCATCGAGGAAGAGACGAGTGCGCACTTACTCGGTGCTGATCGCCTGTGATGCGGGATCAACTGGCCCAAGAAGTCCGAGACCGAACCCGGTTTTTCCGAGCCGGTGCGGGAGGGGCGGAACGTCTCCTCAGCTCGAGGGAACATCGGGGCCCGAACTGAGGCACTGGAAGTCCAGATTCAACCCCACCGGGGAACCGAGGGATTTTATTTCGCCGGTCGATAACCCAACGGTTTAGAAAGATCTGACGGGAGTCTCGTCAACTGACCTGATGGGACACCGTGAGACCATGTGGTGTCGAACGATAGATCAAGTTTATGGCCGATAACCGGGAGAGGGACCTTCGTCCCAAGAGCGCTGACGAGACTTACCTTGTCTTTCTTCTTGGACCGAGAAGAAGGTCCAGTAGACGTTGGTCCCTAGTAGAGAGGGAAGGCAGCTCCTTAAAGGAAACTGGTGAGAACTCAGGAGAGCGGAATAAATGCCACGGTCGAGGAAGATGCGGCTCGCACGCCTTCTTAGGGCGGTCACCTGCTCTAGCTGATTCACGAGCCCGCTGGCCTGGAAACTTACCGCCCCTTTGACTTTACCGAGAAAACGCTTCGGCACTTAGTTGTAAACGGCACGGTTTTCGAGGACGAGGGAGAAGGAAGAGCACAGGTCGAAGCCCGCGGGTCGTGGCTCAAGGCCTAAACAGTACACACACGAGGGAGTGCGGATCCGTCTGACATCATTCGCTCAGCGGGCACCGAAACCGGGTTTGATTTCATCGCAACAGGGTGAAGATCAGTCTATTACAAAAAACTTTAAATTGGAAACCAAGAATTAGAACTAGCTTTACGAGTTTTTTAAGGAGGAACCTGTTCCTGTGTAAGGGAAGATCTGGCGCTATGGGGCGGACCGAGTTTTACCACCCGGTGGGTGGAGGCCATTTGAAGACCTTCCGTAGACTTGAAGCTGCAAGGATACCTGCTGGGGAGAGTGTGGATGAACATATCATGTCCTTAGAACTTGTTCTAGGCAAGGCTCTGATGGATTTGTAGGTGGTGACCTGGTTCTCATCTTTTGAAATTTTTGAAGTTGAGACCAGTCCCTGGCTTACTACTCCAGGACCCACTTGTCGATGTTAAAGATCAGTCCTGGACAAAGGTGTGCCTGCCTACAGGTAGTGGAATCGCCCGGCCACTCCTATCAGGTGTTTGCTTGGCAGGGGTTTTGCTGAGGGAGCAGTCTTGGTTTGCCCCGCCTGCCTCTCCTCTAAAGAACTTCTGGGCATACAGAAGAGGAGCCTGGCTTGTAAAAGGCTCTGAAAAGGCCTGCCCCTGCCCCTGATGCTGCCTTTGAGGAGTGGCCTGCCTTCCTTGGCCTGCACCCTATAGTGGTCCATATTCATCCATTTTCTTCATGAATTGTCTGCCCCCAAACAGAATTTCCCACACAGGAAAATCCATGGCCTTAGTCTGGGTATCCCAGATATGGTAGTACACTGTTGCCATTCTGCTGTGCCACAGATGTAGCCATGACCCTGTGATACACACTGAGTCTACTGCATATGAATTGCACCTTGATGCCTCATACCATCTGTGGCTGGTCAGGGACCTGTTTTGCGAGGGCCAGCACATATCCCATCTGACTTTACTTAAAAAGGCTTACAATTTGCCTGTCTGAGTCCCAAAGATGCTGCCATGTTTCTCTTGGCGGCATCAATCCTCCTGGAGTCCTTTCAGGGGTGCGGCCAGAGGAATATTTGCCTTGTCACAGGCTGCAGCCTGCACTACCCCACATGGCTGCATTGCTGTGAGGAACCTATATCAGAGCCGATAAAGGATGAATAAGAGATATATCAACAGGGGATATAGGAGAGTTTTAATTTTACCTGTTTTCAAAAGATTTATGAATACAGTTCCTCAAACCTGAATATCCACATTTTACAATCAGGCTCCTTGTCATCAACAGCTTCCCCAACAGGGTGCTGAGAGCCTGCAACTTTATATAGAATATAAATGAGTATGTATCGATAGTCTGGGGAGAAACTCTGACGGTCTGTCTGAGAGGTCCGTTCAATGTGCCATCCAGACCTTTCAAACCACATACATTATACCTCCTCCGGTTATAAAATCTCAAAATCATAATTGAACCGCCGACCGAGCGCCTGATGGTGTCTGGTCGGAACTGGGAAAGTGACTGATAATGAATGTTTTAGTTATTTCATGGTGAGAAAGAACTTTGTCTACACTAGCTGACTTCTAGTCTTAGTTGGGACCGGCCTCAGAGCTGGGTTTTCGCTGTCTGAGGAAGTACGCCTAGTCAGAGGGCACTTCCAGTTCGGTTGAACCAACCGGCTGGCCATCAGGCTGCTGGACTTTTGGCTCCCCTTTCCTGAGCCTGCCAACTCTTTCTATGGTGGGCAGGAAATTTTTACAACTGTAGTCGTATTGAAGTGTCAAACCCCAGACAATACACATAGGTGTGTGGGTTGCTAGCAAAGGCTTCCGCAAACACTATGTGTTGAAACCCAGTGCCCGGGTTTTCTATTTCTGACATAGTGTTAGTCTAACAAATTGCGACTGTAACCAAGGGCTCTTCGGTTCCCCACTCACGGTCAGTGAAAAACTGTAATGAAATTGCTTTTTTTTTTTTTTTAGAACTGGTAAAACCGGAACCGACTTAAATAGGATTAGTAAAGTTGAGGATAACCTGATCGGTTCAAACCGAACAAAGTTGCATAAGCTCACACAGAATAAAATAATGTAGCCTATCTGTACTATAATACCACAGACAGAGCTTGAACCGACTGGTTATGGTTTAATTTCGGTCAAAAACCGATAAAATAATACTTTTAACCGACAAATGAACCGTAGGAAGGAGAAATCTCCGGAGCGACTGTTCAGTGAGGCGGAGTAAAGAATCTGACAGTTCGAGTTTGATTAACAACAGACAGAGTTTTCAACCGAGCTTGCGCTCAAAGTTCCATGCCTGGCATGGAAAGTTAACTCTTTCACCTCCGGAGCAGTTCGAAGGTTGGGACTCACTGCATATGTCATAATATAGCAAGACTTCATGTTGTCTGAATGTTCCCTTGTGAACAAAACACACCTATTCTAAGGTTTTGTTTGTCCAGCCACCGCTGCAGTACCTGTACGAGGATGTGGGTGGCTGGAGTCATCCTGGACAGGATCTGTTCTTTGTGACTAGCACTGTCCTAGGCAAACCTGGATGTTTCTCTATGAAATCTGGCAACCAGAGTCACGGTGGTGGTGGTGGTGGTGGGGGGGGGCAGCTACCTTGTGCACAGTAGTGAGGAATTCTCTGGCTGATTTGGGTTCCTCTGGTACAACAAGTTTGCCTAGGGTGTTATTCACTTCTGCTCCAATAAACTCCAGTACTTGTACAGTTGTTTTTGCTGGGACCTCTGGTCGTTTATGAGAAAACAGGGATTTTATTAGAGCCAGGAAGTGCTCTGCATGTTGCAGGGACTAAGCCACTATCAAGCAATTGTCAAGGTAGGGGAAAGAAAAAAATGTTTTTATTTTTTGTTTTTGAAGGCCTTGAAACAGAGACTAGACCGAAAAAATGTTGCCAACTGATACTAGCCTGAGGCCAGCCTGTGGGAATGATTAATGCCAGAGTGGCATTCTGAAGTTTTTTTTTTTTTCAAAAATGTTTCTTTTAACATTCTGAGATCCAAAATAGGTTCCTATAAAGAAATATGTGGAATATAACCCTCTGCCCCTTTGAATTAGGGGCACTGTTCCACTGTTTTGATTGAACAAAGGTGTTTGACCTCTGTGTCCAGTAAAATCCTGTCTGCAGGGGTGACTGGTGTGAAAGCTCTTGTTCCCAGCTTAGGCAATGAAATGAGATGAAGTTGAGTGAAGAGATGATAATATGCTACCCTTGGAGGCAGTGAGCCAAACTGCCACCCACTGGTAGTTCCACAAAAGGGAGATGCGACCTGAAGCAACCCATCAGGTATTCTGTGAGGGTTGTGTCTGAGGCTGAAGAGAAGTAGACGCCTCTTCTCATCGCTCTGCTGCCCCTTCCTCTGAAATAGCCTCTCACGCCCTGTTGTGTCCGAGAGGCCCGTGTCTGAAAAGATGGTTTGGGATAAAAAAATAAAAATACCCTTGCCTCCCATATTCTGGGATCTACCAAGTAGAAGGTCTGTCCTTCACCTGCTATGAAAAGTCGACTTGTATTCCTCTACCTTTTCTTTTATATGCTTCAGTTTTATCAAACAATGATTTATCCTCCACAGGGAAATACATTGCCTTGGCCTGTGCATCTGTGGTAAGGTTGGTGGTCTGTAGCCATGCAAATCTCCTAAAGGAGACAGCTAATGCCATTAGCCTGGTAGCTGCGTCATTGGCATCCACTGCCATGTGGAATAGATATTTAGTGGCATCAAGTGCAGCCCTTGCTGTTTCTTGCAGATCCACTGCCACTCACCTGGAACCTTGTTGGCAAGGGCTAAAACTGCGTTCAGAGTGCCTTTTGTGACATTGTACCCATATGCCATGTAGTTGGCTTGCCTGATTAATCAAGGAAGCAGCCGTGTAGCCCTTTTTCCCATGGCATCCATTTTCTCGTGAGTCCTTATCTGGAGGGGGGTAGTCAGTGTATTCTGGCTTTGCCACAGGCAGCAGCCTGAACCACCCCTTCTGGGTCGGGATGGCGAAACAAAATTCAGCAGTCGATCTGTCTAGCTGATACTTCTGTCAGCTTGTTTATCTACCCCAGGGATTGAAGTTGGTTCTGCAGTATCTCATGATGCAGCCTTTTAAGGACTTATGCACTGGCAAAAGAAGTCGTTTTGTTGGAGTTAAACCCATCATATTGAGGATTCTGCTTCCTCCACCTCCCTTCAGTCTCCTGAAGAGGAAGATTAAGGGTCTCACCATGCTTTTCAAAAGCATAATTGAGGAACACTCTCTGGGCCCCTAGGAGGGACCTAACTCCAGCTCAGGGCATATCGGTTCCCCTTAAAATCCTCCTCACCATAAGTGATTTGAGGCTCCTGTGAAACAGGAACTGAAGGAGAACCAATGTAGCGGTGTAGGAACCCGAGGGCTTATGGACCTGTAATGCTAGCAATGTCCTCAGCCGAGGACATATTAGGTTTGACTGCTGGGGCTCCTTAGTCTTCTCGGCTGGAGGCACAGCGACATGTTTCTTTGCACTTTTTCTTAAGAGGGACAGCCACTGTCTCCACAGTCCTCTTTGTGTCTTACCTTCAGGTTTCTTAGAACTTTTGTCTGTGTCCTTAGCCTTGCCTCCATCCCTTTTAGGGATTGAGGTAGATGCACTAGTATCAGCAGCAGAAGCAGAAGCCATTTGCTCTAGGTTTTTTGCCCTCTTTCTTAATGTTTTTGGACAGAAAGATTTGCAAATCTCACAACTGGCATAAATATGATTGATGCCCAAACAGGAAATACAAAGAGAATGTCTATCTGCCTTTGCTATAATCAGACCACAAGACTCTCAATATTTAAACCCAGTGGATCCTGTACATTTCTTAGGCTTATCTAAGTGGATTTCTGACACTGAGTAAGCCGAACAATTACCAATCTCAGGAATATATACATACAGTGGTTTGCAAAAGTATTCAACCCCCCCTTGAAAGTTGTCAGATTTGTCTGAATGACAAATGATACATTGAGATTTTGTTTTGTGTAATATTTAATTTAAAAAGACTGACCCTCAAAATAATTATTGTAAAGTGACATTGGTTTCATGTTAGAATATATTTTTTGAAAACGAAATAACTGAAATATGCTGTTTGCATAAGTATTCAACCCCTGTGCTCTGGAAGCTCCAAGTTTACACAGATGAAAATATTGCCTACTTGAGGACACAATTGGCTTCAATTGGCCTCACCTCCTCTGAAACTGAAGTAGCTCACATTTTCTGGATAAAACCCCTCAGTTTAATGACCATTGGTCAGACTGTGAATCTGAAGGAAGGTGAAATGAAGACTAAAGAGCGGTTGAGGAAGTTAGAGATAAAGTAATAGACATGCATAAATTAGAAAAGGGTACGGAATAATACCCAAGTGTTTGGATATCCCAGTGTGCACTGTTGTATCAATAGTGAGGAAGTGGAAGCTGCATCACACCACCCAGGCACTACCTAGACAAGGCCATCCTCAAAACTCAGCATCCGAACAAGAAGGAGACTAGTAAGGAAGCCACAGAGAGGCCAACAATCACTTTGAAGGAGCTACAGAGTTCAGTGGCTGAGGGTGGAGTGAAGGTGCACCAGTCAACATATCAAAGAGCTCTGCATAATACTGGCCTGTATGGAGGGTGGCTAGAAAGAAGCCATTACTCAAAAAGAACCATATCAAAGCACATCTGAGTTTCCACAGAAAGCATGAGAGGACCCAAGCTAAGATGTGGCACAAGGTTTTGTGGTCTGATGAGACCAAGATAGAGATTTGTGGCCACAATTCAAAGCGCCATGTGTGGCCAAACCCTAACACTGCCCATGCCTCGAGAAACACCATCCCTACAGTGAAGTATGGTGGTGGCAGCATCATGCTGTGGGGATGCTTTTCATCAGCAGGGACTGGGCATCTTGTTAAAATTGAAGGAAGAATGGATGGAGCAAAATACAGGAGATACTGCAAGAGAACCTGCTTCAGTCTGCTAAAAACTAAAGCTTGGGAGAAACTTCACCTTTCAGCAGGACAATGATCCCAAGCACAAGGCCAAAGTAACACAGGAGTGGTTAAACAACAAAAGGTGAATGTCCTACAGTGGCCAAGTCAAGTCCAGATCTCAATCCCATCGATAATCTGTGGCACTGTTTGAAACTTGCAGTGCACAAGCGTCACCCAACCAACCTGAACAACCTGGAACAGATCTGCCAAGAAGAATGGGCAAGAATCACTCCCAACAGTGTGCAAGGCTGGTAGATACTTACCCAAAAGACTTAAAGCTGTTATTGCAGCAAAAGGTGGCTCTACCAATACTAATGTGTAGGGGTTGAATACTTTTGCAAGCAGCATTTTCCACTTTTAATTTTCTTTAAAAGATCTGCTGACGGATAATTAATTTTGGCTTTGACAATATACTGTTAGAGCATATGAGTTTGCAGTACAAATATTGACTGGAATAATATATGTAAGTCTCATTTGTAATCCAGACAAATCTGATAACTTTCAAGGTGGGTTGAATACTTTTGCAAGTCACTGTGTGTGTGTGTGTATATATATATACCTATAAAGATATATATATATATATCACACATATCTATATATATATATATATATATATATATAGATATCTCTATATCTATACACACATATATGAACCGAGAATTTTAAATATAAACAAACGCTAATAGTTGTTGAACTGAACGCTATTCGGTTCCCTGAAAAAAAATGGAACCGAAAAAATACTTAAAAGTTAATTGAAATAAAGCGGTCAAAGTAACCAACCGTAGACAGGAAGCTAAATAAAAAACGAATGAAATCTAGACAGAGGGAGCGGAACCCTTGGTTCCAGGGAACCGCTAAAACCAAAAACTACACTACAATTATTAAAAACTAAACTTAAGGCAGCAATCTAAAATAAAACTGAGTACTTATCCACGCAGATAATGACTTCTGAAGACAGTTCAAGGAGAGCTCTCCGGGCGTCCTCACTAGGCAGGCAGAGTAAAGAATCTGAAGCACTCAAAGTGCAGCAGTTGCTAAGGCTGCAGTTTGAAAGTGGCATGAGCCACATGAGAGTTCCATAATTTGCACATAATTCCATCTCTCCGGGCAGTTCAACATGGGAGGCTGACTGCATTTAGTTTTATCATAATGAGTGATTCCTGGGGTTAGAACACATATACAGGACTGTCACCACCTGGCGCAGATCTCGGCATTTCTTTTCTCTAGCAGTACCAACATAGGACTCCCTACTTGACGTCGGCCCCGCCCCCGACACGTAGTATAAAGGGCGTAGGCGGTCCCCATATGCTCCAGTTCTTGCACGCCAAAGACAAGCCAAAAAACTGTGTGAAGGAAAAAACATTCCACAGAAAAAAACCCACAAAACAGGGCTAGACCCACAAAGGAAGCAGAACATTGATCCAGAGCAGAAAGGTCCAATCCCGGGGGAAGGAGGAGGAAATCATACCTGCTGCATGAGCTTCTCTCAAAGATCTACTGTTACGGTAAGTTCTTACGTAACTGTACTATCTTACTTCGAGAGGAAGCTCTTGCAGCAGGTAAACATATGTAGGACTGATTCCCTAGCAGTATAAACTAAAGACAACCGCTAGGACAGGGCAGAGGATGGAAAGATCAGAAACATCTCCCAAAGGTATAAACTGAAGACAACCCCTGGGGAAAAAGGGGTTAACAAACACATACCACATTCAAGGTCTAAACGTAAGACAACCCTGAATGGGAAGGAAAGGAGAGGCAGGAAACCCTCGGGAGACAAGACTTCTCAGGAAATAAGGCCCTGGAGGACTGCCAGGCCAAAACCTGCGTGACGCTTGGAAACAATGTCCATATTATAATGTCTGATTAAGGTGTGAACAGAGTGCCAGGTGGCGGCAGCACAAATGTCAGCTGCCGAAACTCTCCTAAGGGCTGCAAAGGAGGTAGCCACCGCTCTGGTGGAATGAGCCCTAACAGAGCCCGGCAGGGTTTTGTTAGCCTGCTGATAACAGAAGGATATACAATTTACCAGCCAACGTGAGCGCGTTTGTTTTGTAACCAGGCACCCCAAGGTCCTATCTGCGAAGGATACAAACAGTTGATCCGATTTCCGCGTACCCTTTGTTCTGGACAAAAAACACAGCAGAGCACGGTGCACATCAAGGGTGTGCAAAAGTGCTTCCCCCTTATTAGAATGCTCTGAAAAATAAACTGGAAGCTGAACCGACTGATTAAGCATAAGCTCCGACACTACCTTAGGGAAATAATTTTGGATTAGTTCGAGTTCTACCTTGTCCTTGTGGAAAATAAGGTAGGGCTCAAACATAAGAGCATGAAGCTCAGAGATGCATCGAGCAGAGTGACCACCACCAGAAGCAAGGTCTTCCAGGAAAGACAGTGGAGCTCACAAGACAGCCGGTTCAAGGGAGGAAGTGTAAGCCTCTTCAGAACAAATAAGTCCCAAGGAGGAACTGGGTCCCGGACTGGAGGACAGAGATGTAAAATTCTTTCAGAAAAGTCTGACCACCTCCAACTGGGCCACTGTCCTGTTCTGAACAGAACAGTGATAGGCAGAAATAGTGGCCAAGTGTACTTTAATGGAGGAGTAGCTGAGACCTGACTCCGACAGGGATAGCAGGTACTGTAAGACCGAGATAACCGGACACACCAGAGGGTCAAGCCTCCTGGATGCGGCCCATAGGTAGAAGTGTTTCCACTTCATGGCATAAGTGGCCCTGGTAGTGGGCTTCCAAGCCTCTACCAAAATCTGGGCAATATCATCGCAAACTCCCAAACAAAGATTTGCTAGGTCTGCAGGAGCCAAGCATGCAGGTGAAGGGAGCGTAGATTGGGATGAACCAAGGTCCCCTGTTGTTGCCGAGAATAAATGACCCGAAATGGGAAGAGGCCTGGAGCTTGCATCGACAGATACCGGAGAAAGGAACCAAATCTGTCTGGGCAGAGAGGGGCTATCAGGATCATGGTGAACCTCTGATTGGACTTTGAGGAGGACCCATTGCAAGAGGGAAAGGAAGGAAGGCATAAAGAAATCTCCGATCCAAGATAGGGACAATGCATCTTATCAGAAAGCTCCAGGCTTTGAATGAGTGAGTAAAACTGGGCAGTTTTATGCTGCACGAGACACAAAAAGGTCCAAACCCGCACCCCATCTTACGTAATAGCCTGCCTGCAACAGACTGTCTGAGGGACCACTTGAGAGAGAGCGGTCTTGCCCTGCTGAGGGCATCTGCGACCACATTTATGGACCCCGGAATGTGGACTGCAGAAAGATGGAGATGGTGCTCCACCGCTCAGTCCCACACCCTCACAGCCTCCCAACAAAGGGGATAAGAGCAGTACCTCCCTGCCTGTTGATGTAAAACACTGCTGAAGTGTTGTCCGCCTGAACAATGAGGTGGCGGGCAATAGAAAAGGAGCCAGAGTCTGCAGGGAGTACAGGACTGCTCTGAGATCGAGCACATTGATATGCAGGTTCTCCTCTAGTGGCGACCACAGCCCTTGAGTCCTGTGGATCCTCAGATGAGCCCCCCAACCCGGACGCGTCTGTGGTGAGCGTCTGGACAGGAATTTCTGGCCAGAAGGGGAGTCCTCGGCAGAGATGCTGGGGAGATGACCACCAGTGGAGTTTGAGATGAACAGGTCCGAGATCCTGACTGGCAAGTCCAAGTCATCCCTGGTCTGGTCCCACTGGACTCAAGAGCCCACTGAATGGTGCGCGATGCTCAGTCTGGCAAGGGGCGAGACTATGGCGACCGCCATGCCCAGAAGCCTGAGGATGGATCTGGGGAAAGGAAAATTACATACCTAACAGAATTTTGATCTTCTCTTGTATCTTCACCATCTATTACTTCCTGCGTGTAGCCGGAGCGCACCCGCCACGGGAGCTTTTTTTTTTTTTTTTTTTAAACTGCCCCGCCTCGAGAGCGACGCCATACGCCATGCGCAGGGCGCTGCAGTAGCGATCACTGACTCCTCCAACTCAGTTCTGTGAGCCGGAGAGGCAAAAATGAAAGCAGAAAATATAGATAGCAGGCAAGATAGCCGAGGATAGCAAAGCAAGGAAGAATGAACTGAAAAGGAATAACCGATGGAGGAAGGACAGAGGAGATAAGAACATCCCTAGCCTAGGAGTGCAGGCCTTTACCCGGGCGACTCTAGGAGGAGATGAGTAAGAAATGAGAAAATAGAAGAAGAAGAAGAAAGAGAAGAGAGAGATGGGATGTTGAAGGGACCAGAACGCCCAATGAGCATAGTTAGCTTGTAGCTGAAGGCTCGACTAAAGGGGAAGCAAGAATCCCCGGAGATAGAGCTGAAGGGCTAGAAGGTTCACCGAACCCGCTAGACAGACTCAGGAGGGCATAGTCCTCATCTTCAACATGCCATTGTTCTTGACACCCACCTCGGCTCCTGGCCGCCGGGAAGGCCTTTAACTGGAGGGCGGCCGAGGAGGGAAGAATAAACCTCAGCAGCATGAGAGCGCTGCTAGGGTTTAGAAATGGAAAATGTGTTTTCAGTATGCTCTGAAGATAGAAACGGGACTCAAGACTGACTGGCTAAGGCCGGCCAAGGCTTAGGCTGGCTAAGATTGGATATGGTCAGCAGAGCTCTTACTGTAAAAATTGTCCAGGAGGATACTTAAAGGAGAAAGCACTTAAGAAAACAGCGAGAAGGATAGCCTACCTTCTCTTTGCCTTCTTGTTTGATTTCCTCCTATTCCTTTTTTTTTTTTACAGATAGAAAAAAATTTTTTTTTTTAACTAGATGCATGACCCAGATACCAAGATGCCTATAGTAGTGGAGAGAGTTCCTCAGCATTTTTTTTTTTTTTAGAAGAGAAAGGAACAGACGATTTCGCTCCTCTGCTCTGCAAGGCAAGAATAGAGGGGGGATTAGATTTAGGGCACTACCTGAACACGGGATTGCAGGATCAAAACTGAATAGCCTGAGCCAGGCCAAACAACCTCGAGGTATCTTGCCATAAGAATAGCAAGAGATAGTTGTGCAGTCTGATCGCCAATGCAATCCATGAGATGGCCCATGAATCTTAGAGTAAATAATTTTTCTGATTTTAAACCCCAAGAAGATTTTTTTTTTTTTTTGGAAATGAAGCAATTTTCCCTATATTTTATATAATGCAGAGAGAGGAAGGAGACGGGAGGTGGAGAAGCCACAGGAAGAGGCCACTGAGGGGATGGTATGGACGGTAGAATGAATGGTGAAGATACAAGAGAAGATCAAGAATTACGGGTAGGGTACGTAATTTTCCTATCTTCCCTTGTCAATCTTCACCATTCATTACTTCCTGGTGAGTATTAAGCTCCTCTTCCCCAGGAGGGGAAGAGGCCATACCCTGAGGGAACAAGACCCCAGCCTTCTGCTGGTGAGAAACAGAAGGAGAAGACCCTGGCTTATTCAGAAAGCCTAAGTGGAGAAGAGCTAGGAGGGCTCGAGGACGAGGGAGACGGAGGAGCCCCTGTAAAAGTCTCCTAGCTCTGGATGAGAAAAGACGGTCCCCCGGAAGGCGGAGCGCATCACCCCACGCCGGGCCAGGGTGACAACCTGAGAGACTAGCCATGCCGTCCGCCTGATGTAGATCGCTGTCCTCGCAAGCCTGGAAGCCACCTCATTGCGCCATAAGATGCCCTGCTTGGTGTCTTGCCAGCTCCAGGCCTACCGCGAGAGGGCAACGGCTTGTCTGGTTTGTTGCGTGTCAGGCATAGATGCCAGCAGCTGGGACATCATCGACCACAGATGCCGTTGTAGGCAGCGTGGTGAGCCTGATGTGATGCAATACATGCACTCGCACGCCGAAGAAGAGAACACTTCGCCTCCAACGGTCGAACTGGAGAGAGTCCGAACTGTGGGTGGTCGCGCGCCAGGCAACGGCGCCAGAAGGAGTATCCAGGTATACCAAACCTGAGGACGGGTTGGGAAGGGAACCTAGAGACCAGAGGGGCACAATACCTATGCTGGCAGTCCGCTGCTGGGAAGAAACGGCAGGAACCGCCAGGACCGGATAGACGCCCTGGAAGGGGATAGGCCAGGAAGGTACCACCAGATGCTGGGCACTGAATCTACCAAGGAATTCACGCGCACCCGCTCGGCATTGTCTCCGAACGAGGGAAACTGGAATCCTCACCATCCTCGAGAGGAAACGCTGGATATTCTGTGAAATCAGCATCGGAGGACAGATGAGTAGGGTTCCTCTCCCTCAGAGGAGGGAGACGAGATGATGGGGAACTGGAATGTCCAGAGGATTCCTGTGGCGTGGGGAGAGTCGAAGACCCGCTCATGCATGTAACTAACATATGAGGGAAGGCCGCGAGATCCCTTGAACTGCTCCCAGGATAACGGACCCTGAGGGACCGACATGGCCTGGGAGCGGGGTGGTGAAGGCAGAGAGATAGGAGAGGGCACCCGGGAGGCAACTGCTTCACGAGGGCTCTGAACCGGGAAGGAGCTCTAGAGAGGGATCCCGGATATCAAACCAGGCCGCAGAACGGAACTCTGGGAAGCGGAACCTGGAAGAGCCCTGGGGGAGAAACTCCCCTGTGACGACGCCGGGACTGCATGGATCCAGAAGGGCAGTCCACACAAACGCCGCCAGAGGACACCCTAGAACCCTGGGGAGGGGTGGGCTCGCGCACGGCTCCTGGCCACCCCCTGAGGTGGCCAAAGAAGACCGAGCAGCAGGACGCCTGCCCTCAACCCCTCGGATTCCGAGAGGGCCTCCTCCCGACTGCAACGTTCCCCTAACCCCAGAGGAGGTAACAGCACCCCGGGGGGTAGCTGTCACCGGACCTCCAGAGAGGGGAGCCTCCCCCTCCGTCACCCCCACGTCTGCCCCCCGGGACTCTCGGCCACCCCCAGCCGAGGAACCCTCAGGAGACGACGGCAAGGGGGACAGAGGGAGGGGCCCGCTGCGCCGCCTGGTACCCCTAGCCACCGAGGACCCAGATTCCGAAGAATGGGGATGCCAGGATGGGTCCACATCTGAGTCATCGTCCTCCGAGGAGGACGAGACCAGCAGGACCTCGATGCTGGCTACCCCAGGGGTCCCCGAGGCCACGGGGCCGCGAACGCCCCGCACCGGTATGCGACACCGCCGCCCCCAGCACGCCGGGCAGCATGAAGGCCCAACCCACACCCCAGCGGCCCGCAGACCCGCACCGCCCGGGAGGAGGGAAGGCCGCCGACGCCGCCGGGCGCCGGAGGCGAGCGGCACTGCCGGGCGGCGCTGAAGTTAAAACGGCACCGCTAACGCGCACTTTGATCAATGGGCGCCGCTTAACGGCGCTGATTCAAAGCGGCGCTGGCTCGGTCACCGTGGCACCGCGAACGCGCCGATTCAAAACGGGCGCTGGCGAGGCGACGCCGAGGGTCCACCCGAGCCGGCCCAGCCAAGGGCCTCGACACTGGGGAGCCTGCACCAAGAGGTGACTGCCGAGGCGGTGTCAGCACTGCGCCCCGGAGGGGCTCACGCCCCTCAACACCGCGAAGGGCCTCGCAAGAAGGGGAAGAGAGACCCTCCTCCGGATCAGAGGTGGGGCCCGGGAGGGGACCCGGGAAAGGCCATGATCTCGCCCGAGATTCCCCGCGAAGCGACGCCGACCCCCGAAGTCGGCGCGGGCCTTGCCGAGTTTGTACCGCTGGATTTCGAGGACGCGACGTCCATTGAGAAACAAGCGCCGACGTAATCCATATTATGGTTGGGTCCCAGGCAACAAAGACAGACGCCATGCCGATCCGAGACGGAGAAATGCCGCCGCAGGAGCACCGACGATAGGGCACGCCCATCTAGAAGAACGTCACTTCCAGAACCGGACATAACGCTAAATAAACAAGATTAAACATAGTCGGAAATACACCCGCGCCGTATAAGGAAAGAAAAGGAACAGTCTTACCAGAGGCGCCGAGTGTAGAAAAGGAGTCGGATACGCACTTTTGGGTTAGCTACCGCGGAACAGGTGCTACCTCGGCCGGCGGGAGAAACAGAACTGAGTTGGAGGAGGATGGTCGCTCAACGGCCGCCCGCGCATGACGCCGTCCTCGAGGGCGGGCCGCGAAGAAACTTTAAAAAAAAAGCTGCCGCGGACGCCGGCCCGCTTACACCCAGGAAGCAATGAATGGTGAAGATTGACAAGGAAGATCCACAGATGCTGAAAGCTTTGGGATGCC
Source organism: Neoceratodus forsteri (assembly GCA_016271365.2). NCBI lineage: Eukaryota > Metazoa > Chordata > Ceratodontiformes > Ceratodontidae > Neoceratodus > Neoceratodus forsteri. Next base: position 1,279,946,631 of record CM057453.1, read on the forward strand.
AGAGCCTGGATGCGCTCTGCCCTGTTTGAAGGGAGAAAGGCTTTCCCAAGGTGGTATCTAACAGAGTGCCTATAAATTCTAGACGCTGGGAGGGACAAAGCTGAGATTCTTTAGGATTAACCGTGATCCCCAGGCGCTGACAAAGGGAGAGCGAGCCAGGATGGTGTACCAAAGACGAGACCTGGACGGAGCCAGAGAAGCCAATCATCGAGATAAGGAACAAAAGTGGCCGCTCGACGAGGGCCGCTGTAATGACGGTGAGGCCCTTGGCGAAGACTCGGAGCGAAGGAGAGGCCGAAAGGGAGGCTCCGGAATTGACAGGCCCGGCGCTCGAACTTGAACCTCAGGAATCTCAAATGACTGTGGCAAATAGGAATGTGAAGGTAGGCATCCTGCATGTTCAGAGACGCCAGCCAGTCCCCGACCGTGAGGAAGGGAGGAGATCGAGGCGTACAATACGGAATCTGCGTGTACACGACCCATTGGTTGAGGCTGCTAGATCCAAGATCTGTCATGATCTCCCAACTTCTGGGAACCAAGAAGATGTGGGAGTAAAGTTCAGAGTTTTTTCTGCCTCTTGACGACTCTATGGCACCCTTGTCTAGAGAGACTGGATCCTCATGCCTGATGTGAGGTCTGTGGTCTCTCGGTAGTAAGACAGGGGCGGTGGTCTGTCCGGGGAAGGGACTCGAACTCTATGGAGTGCCTGAACTCCATGAGGTCGAGGACCCATCTGTCAGAGATCACTTCTCCATGCAAGATGGTGGAGAGAGAAACTACCTCCTACCCGCTCTCCCAACGCCAGGTCGGGGGTTGTTTCATAGTCAGGTGGAAGGAGGGCCGGGAGGATGGCTGTTGGAGGTCTAGCCTGTCTAGAAGGGGCGGAGGCAGCGCCTCGGTGACCCCCTTGTCGACCAAAGTCAGCCCGCTGTGCGTAAGGCTGAGCACGCGATTGCTGAGGATGGTGTCCCCCTCTGCCACGAAAACGGGGCCAACGAAAACACTCCCGCTTTGGGCAGTACACAGACTGCACAGAGCCCTTGAAAGGGGCATCCAGAGGCGTGGTCTGCACCTCTGGCTCGAACCATGAGACCCACAGCCAGGAGTGGTGCCAAAGGCAAATTTCAGTAGCAACCGCCCTTGACGAAGTGACTGCAGAGTGGCACGCTGCTCAAGAACGTGGGTACCCATATCCGAGCCAGTCTGTAAAAGTTTAGCAAGCTCTGGCCGCTGAGGACAGTAAGGCAACTCTTGCAGAATGTCCAGTCCTTGGTCCCAGAGGCGTCTGGAATTGACCATATGAGTCAAAAAATTTAGACTACGGATACTGCAGGTAGCAGATGAGTACACCCTACGACCTAACGAGTCCAGCTGCTTAGACTCCCTGTCTGGCGGCCGTGTACTTAGGTGTTTCGGCCTCTGCCAATGATTGTGCGCGGCCGAGATGACCATGGAATTGGTCGTGGGATGCTTGGCCAAGTAAGCATGGTCCTTGGGGGCCCGGTACAAGCGGTTAGCCTTCTTGGGCACCACAGTGGATGGCTCCAAGTAGCTAGGGTAACGTCCTAGAAGGTGTCCACTAAGGGAGGGATGACCGCCAGCATGGGATCCTTCTTGCGCAGGTATTTCGCCAGGTGCAAGCATTTAGGGTCCAGGGCCACTGTATCCCACCCCATGTTCTCCTGAATGTGCTGCACGACCTCAAGGAAACTGGGGTCGTTGGGAGGAAAATGAAAATTACGCATCACCGTAATTTTGATCTTCTTGTACCTTCACCATTCATTACTGCTTGAGTAGTGCCAGAGGCGCGCACCGCCACGGGAGGTTTTTTTTTTTTTGGAGTCGGCCCAACAGTCACTTTAACGCGATGCACTGCTATTATGCGAGGGCGGCCGTTAGGTGCCGCAGACTCCTTTCTATCTCAGTTCTGGTAGCCAAGAGGCGAAAATAAAGGGTAAGAAAAAGGAAAGCGAGGCAAGAAAGCGAGGATAGAAAAGGAAAGGATATAAACTGAAAAGTTATAAGCCGGTAGAGAATAGACAGAGGAGAGAGAATTCCTACCCTAGGGGACCGCAGGGCCTCCTTTCCGGGGCGGCTCTAAGGGAGGAACAGAGAGAGGGAAAGAGAAAGAAGAAGAAGAAGAGGCATGTTGAGAGGGAGAACAGTGTCCATCGAGCATTGGCTGAGAGGCTTATAGGCTCGAGACTAACAAGGGAGCAAGAATCCCAGCTGCTAGGACTGAGGGGAGGTTCGAATCGAACCACCTGAACAGATTCGAATGAGGGCAACATCTCTGAACTCTCAACATGCCAAGTCCCTACATCCCAGCTGAGGGCTCCTAGACTGCCCGGCAAAACCTGTACCGGGAAGAGCTCGACCCAGGAAGGACTAAGTCCCTTAGCACCTTGTTAAGTGCTAACACAGCAGTGTATGGAAAGACTATGCCTTCTCAAAGGCAGCTTTGTATGAAAGATAGAGTGGAACTCAATCAGACTCCCTCAGGCAAGACAAGCAGACGCTCAGAGCTGACAAGTTCAATCAGCAGCTAGAAGAGCTCAAAATAATACCTGCCAGGGGATTCTAAATTTTGCCGAGGCCGAGCCAGAGCATGGCCTCTTGCTGAGAAACTGCATAACCTGAAAAGGTATTTAGGAATCGCACCCTAAGGGCTGTCAGAAAGAGTTCCCCAGAATAAGAGAACGCATGAAACCGTGTTTCCTCGCCTTACCTTGAGGAAAATGAACCATTCATAAAGAATGGGAACAGAAAGCATTTTTTTTTTCCTTTTTCATAAAGACCAAAGGAAGGAAGAGGAACGAGACGGGAGGGGGAGACGCCACAGAAGGAGGCCACTGAGGGGAAGGTGGGTGGGTATCAGTAATGAATGGTGAAGATACAAGAGAAGATCAAGAATTACGGTAGGTACGTAATTTTCATATCTTCCCTTGTCAATCTTCACCATTCATTACTGCTTGGGTGAGTACCATGCCCCCCTAGAAAAGGGGGGGTAGAACCCTGAGGGAACAAGACCCCCAGCCTCCTGCTGGTGAGAAACAGAAGGGGAAGACCCTGGGCTAATCGAGAGAGAAGCCTATGGGGGAGAAGAGCTAGGAGGTGCCCCCCGAGGACGGGGAGACGGAGGAAGCCCCTGCAGTAATCTCCTAGCTCTGGAGGAAAAGAGACGGGTCCCCCGGAAAGCGGAGCGAATCACCCTACGCCGGGCCAGGGGTGACAACCTTGATAGACGAAGCCATGCCGTCCGCCTAATGCAGATCGCTGTCCCCGCAAGCCTGGAAGCCACCTCACTGGCGTCATAAGATGCCCTTGCTTGGTGTCTTGCCAGCTCCAGGCCTATAGCAGAGAGGGCAATAGCTTGTCTGGTTTGCTCTGTATCAGGCATTGATGCTAAGATCTGAGAGAGCATCGACCACAAATGCTTACTGTAGGCAGCGTGATGAGCCTGATGAGATGCAATGCAAGCCATCGCATGAGAGGAAGAGAACACTCTTCGCCCCCACCGGTCGAATTGTAGGGAATCCGAATCCGGTGGACGGTCGTGCGCCAGGCGGCGGCGCCCGGAGGGAGTCTCCAGGTATACCAAACCCGAGGGCGGGTTGGGAGAGTACCCAGGATTCCGGCACAATACCTTCGCCGACAGTCTGCCGGGCTGCAGAAGGGGTGGCTGGCATCGCCAGGAACGGACAGACGCCCTGGAAGGGGATAGGCCAGGAAGGTACCACCAGGTGCTGGGCACTGAATTCTCCAAGGAATTCACGCATCTCCAGTTCGGTATTGTCTCGCCTAACGTAGGAGATTCGAAGATCCCTCACCATCCTCGAAAGGAATCGCTGATATTCAGTGAAATCAGCATCGTCGGAGATATGAGCAGAAGGTTCCTCTCCCTCAGAGGAGGGAGACGAGGATGATGGAGAGCTCGAGTGTCCAGAAGATTCTTGCGGCGGTGGGGATAGGCGAAAGACCCGCTCATTCATACACCTGACATATGAGGGGAAGGCCGCTGCAGAACCTCTGAACTGCTCACAGGATAACGGGCCCGTAGGACCGACATGGCCAGGAAGAGCGGGGTGGCTGCAGAGGAACGGGAGATGGGCACCTACTAAGAGGCAACTGTCCTCTGCTAGGGCCCAATCCGGAGAACGGAGCCCGAGCTGGTGGCTCGGACAACAGACCAGGTCGCAAACGGAACCCTGGGGAAGCGAAACCTGGAAGAGCCCAGAAGGATCCTCCCTGTGACGGCTGGGACTGCATGGATCCAGAAGGGCAGCCTGCAGCAACACCACCGAGGGGACCCCGGGGTCCAAGCGGGCCCAGCGCTACGGCTCCAAGTCACCCCGAGGGGTGGCCGGCAGAGACCACGACGACTGCACCCCGCCTCCGACCCTCGGACTCCGAGAGCGCCCTCCTCCTCGACCCCAGCGTTCTCCCACCCCGAGTGGCTGCAACAGCACCAAGGAGGGTAGCTGTCACGAGCCCCCCAGGAGGGAGAGCCCCTCCCTCCGCCCCCACTCCATCGCCCCCCAGGGACCCAGGACCATCTCTAGCCCGAGGGCCCCTCAGGGAGGACAGCAGCGGGGACAGTGGAAGAGGCCCGCTGGGCCGCCTAGCACCACCGGGACCCCGACTCTGAAGAGTTAGGTTGCCAGGACGGGTCCACGCCTGAGTCATCGACCTCTGAAGAGGAAGAGACCAGCTGGACCACAATACTAGCAACCCCAGGGTCACCGGTGAAACGGCACTGGACGCACCTCGGCCCACCCACACCCGCCAGGCCCGGCTCGGGCTCCCACCGGGCGCTGGCTAGGCCCATGGTGCTGCCCTCGGCGCCAGAACCCAACGCGTGCTGCCAGGAGAGCGAACCGAGCCTGGCGGCGCCGCCGATCCAAAACGGGCGCTCAGAGGGCGGCGCCGAGGGTCCACCTGTGCAGGGCCCAGCAGGCGTGAGCCTCGACACTGGGGGAGCCTGCACCTCCAAGGAGGTGACTGCCGAGGCGGTGCCCCACCACAGCCCCGGAAGGGACCACGACGTTCCTCCGACACCACAAAAGAAGCTTCCTCTTCGGCAAGAGAAGAGGAGGAAGCCTCCTCCTCCACGGACCGTATAGGCCCAAGAGTGGACCTGGAGGAAGGGCCTAGAGACCTTACCTGGGAACCCCTGGAGCGACACCGTCCCCCGAAAGTCGGTGGGGCCTTGCCGATCTTGAATGCGCGGACCTCGAGGACACGACGGTCCATGGAGAAACAGGCGTCGTACGCGTCCATATCGTGGCTGGGTCCCAGGCAACGGAGACAGACATCATGCCGATCCGTGACAGAGAAATGCCGGCCACAGGAGCACCGACGCATAGGGGCATGGCCCGCCTTCGATTTACGTTTTGCCCCTGAACCTGACATGATGCGAACTAAATAACACAAAAAACAGCAACAAAGCACTCGGGCGCTGTCGACAGAAATAAAGGAACGGTTCTTACCGGGAGACGCATGGCGAGAGTACCACTGGAGAAAACGAGGAGTCTTGTGGACACAGAAAAGCTTCAACTACCAAGAGAAGGTGCAGCCTCGACGGCGGAAGAAACAGAACGGAGATAGAGGAGGAGTCTGCGTATCTAACGGCCGCCTGCATGACGAAGTTAGTCACGCTGGCGCCGCCATTGGGAGTCGACTCCAAAAAGAAAAGAAAACCTCAGAAGGGTGCAAGCGCCCGCACTACCCAAGCAGTAATGAATGGTGAAGACTGACAAGGGAAGATCTTAGGTTGGTCCTCAGTGTCCCCAGGAAGCAAACCCGGGTCCGAATTTGGATAGGAGTCCGAGTCGCCATAGGCGGAGGAAGACGAAACCCGTCTCCAGTTTTGAAGAATCTGGTCTCTGAGGAGACGTTGGTCGGCCAGTAGGAGTACCGGTGTCTCAGGGGCCGGTGACGCTGGTGAAAACTCAGTGACATCGGGCAGCTCCAGCGTCAAGGGGGACCGGCAAACAGTCACAAGGCGACGTCGAGGGACTGAAGACGGCTGCGGAGCAGCTTTATCTGGCACCGTGGAGGCGGTGGAGCTACTGGTGTCGGTACTGAAGCCACGTCTCGACAGATGCCCTTAGCCAGAGGAGGACGGGCGGTGGAAAGAAGAGGCTTAGAAGGCCGATCAGCTTTGTGCTTCTCAGAGTGGTGTCAGTCCAACTCAACGGACGGACGCCGGTCATGCTCGTGGTTTTGCCGCAAAGAAGAGGCCCGAGAAGCAGAATGGGTTCGAGATGCTTGGCCTCCGGGTCGGCCGGGCAAGCTGGAGTCTGAGTGCCTCTTGAGGCCAGAGGAGCCAGAACTGACAGCTTCTGGCAGATGCTCCCAATGTCCGGGGCCTAGACGCCGCCAAGGAACCAGAATCCGCTCCAGATCCTGATGGCTGCAAGGCAGGCACTTTGGAAAGAGATGCGGGAGGCTTGAGGGATATAAGCCAGGCGACATGTCTGGAGGAGCCGGAACGACCACCAGAGCTGGAAGACCTGGGCCTGGAAGGCGAGAGGACTCAATCCCGGCGGTGGTGCTTCTCCTTTCCTTTCTGGGGAGTAGGGGAGCGAGACACCCTCTCAGAGGACGTGTCCTGCTGCATCTGGGCCAGTTGCTGCTGCGCTAGATGGGCCTGTAGCGACTTTTACCTTCTGATAGTTGGCAGACTGTTGAAGACCTGGCTGTGGGTACAAGCGTCGGTGTCGTGGTCTGGGCCCAGACAGAAGAGGTAGGCAGAGTGACCGTCCTTGGTAGGGATCTGCCGTCCGCAAGAGCACTTGTTACGGTGCCTGATCGAAATGGAGGACATACGTCATCGAGAAACCAGAGTAAATTACTAAATAACTGTTGTAGAGCTGAGGAACCCACAGGCGAGCCGAGAGCTGTATTAGCGAGTGCCGCGGCGCGAAAGAACTGGAGCAGTGGGGACTGCCTACGCCCTTTATACTACGTGACGTCGGGGGCCGGGCCGTCGGGCACTGTCCCACGTCGGTATGCTAGAGAAAATGAAATGCCAAGATCTGCTGCCAGGTGGCAACAGTTCTACATATGAGCTTTCTCTCGAGGTAAGATCAGTAGTTCTAGGAGTAGTATATGTTGTTCATCCACACTCACTGGCATGTCCCTTCCACTTTAAGATGGACCAGAAGTCTTCAAGCTGGCTCCTGCCTCCCACCCGGTTGGTATATACTCTGCTCCATCCCATGATGCCAGATCTTATCCGCTGGAAGCCAGGTGTTGCGCGTCCGCAGCCGGAGTGGTCAGTGGATCTGGTGGATGAACAACATATACCACTCTTACAACTACTGTTACAGGTAAGTAACCTGCTTTTCTATATGTTGTTCATCCACACTCATTGGCATGGAAAACAGGGCGTTAACTAGTCCACCAGAGCCGGGCATTGGGTACCCAGGCAGGGGACCAGTTGGTGTCTGCTGCTGGCACAGCACCGGGCCTGCAGGACTCGGCAAGGACGCAGGATGCACGAGAGGTGATGCAGGCGCTGGGCCCAAAGGCTAGGGCAGCAGCAGAACTGCAAAGCCCCACAGGCATCGGCAGGGAACACTCAGGAGAAGAGTCCAATGGTGCCAGGTTTGCAGGAGAACGCAGAGGTAACACCAGACTGGAGGAGGCAGCAGTAACCAGCTGCAGGTGCTGGGTCTCGAAGAGAGGACTGACGTAGGCAATGCCTTGGCCTGGGGTGGGCGGGATGACTGTTGAAGAGCTGATGCCAGCAGCACCAACACCAGCCAAGCCACCTGGCTGAGAGTCCATAAAAAAAAAAATGGGACTGAGCATCAGGGGCTGAGGAACAAGAGACAAGTGTCCCCTGTCCCAAAGAGCCGCCACTCACGATAGAAATGAAGGCAGGCGGCAGTGCCACCAACAGCATGGTGGAGGTAAGGGCTGGCAGGGCAGTGGAAGCAGACTCCTGCAGGAGGATAACCCCAGCACTGTCAAGGACTTATGTGGTGACTCAAGCAAGGAAGCAGAATGGTCCCAGTCCCATGCTTATGCTTCCCCGCCAGATCTCCTGGGACTGAGATGAAGAGGGGCCCTGGAAGACTGTGCTGGAAAGGCCGAAGAGCTCCTGGTCTCTAGCTCCTTTTCCACAGCGACCAACTTCTACTTGATGAGATGGCATTCCAGTATCTTACAAGGACATCTCCGAGTGGCCTGGTTGAACTTTTGCCAAATCTGGCAGGCTTCGGTGTCATGGTTGGGCCTAGGCAAAGGATGCAAGTAGAGTGGCAATCTTTCTCAGGAATTTGTTTACCGCAGGCACACTTGTGGAGTGGTCAGGAGATGAGGCAGGTGGAGAAGACAAACTCGACGGCGGAAACACCCCAAAAAATTGATGTTTATACTAAAGGAAAATTAAAAAGTGCAGCAAGTACGAGTAATGGCGGTCAACTGTAGCTGCGGCATCCGCTAAGGTCTGACAAGTGTGGGTCGATGGCGGGAAAGAACTGGGGATGGTGTGGGGAACTGCCCGCCTTTACTGGATACCCTCTGATGTCGGAGGTGGGAGGTCCCCCGTGGTAGACTGCTAGCTAGAAAGTTTCTATGTGGTCCTGCTGCCTGGTGGCTAAGTCCACGGTGCTGGCCTACTGCAAGAGCCTTCCTCAAAGTAAGACCTAACTGCCACAGGCTTACTGTATAAGATACGACAACACTGTATGATTTAAGTATCACAAATATGATCCTCATGTCAGATAATCAGGCTACACAACAGATATAGAAGTGAAGAAAAAAAAATAACCTTGAAAACTTGGGAGAACAAGAAGTGGTAATTATCCGATTTAGGTGAAATTCAGGTACTACCTTTGGGAGGAATTTCTGGTGAGGGTGAAAAACTATCTTGTTCTTGTAGAAGATCAGGTAAAGAGACCACCGAGAGTGCCTGGAGCTCACTAATCCTAGCTGATGTGGCCACTGGAAGGTGCTCCTACATGAAAGATATGACATCTCACACTTGTGTACTGGCTCAAATGACTTGATCACGAGCACTGCCAACATCAGTGGTAGGTCCAATGGAGGCAGAGGTTCCCCACAGAAAGCAAAAGTGATCAAGGCCTCTGAAAAAGCACCCAACCACTCTTCTGGACCAGTGACAGCATACCGCCCACACCCGATATGCACAAATGGCTGCTAGGTGCACATCAAGGGTTGTTGCTTGCAATCTAGACAGAAAGGGACAATTATTAGTCAAGGATGCTCGCCATGAGGCAGATTAGAGGATCAATCTTCTTCACCCTGGCATCAGATCGAGAACTCTTCCATTTAAATGGATACGATTTATCAGTCTATTCCTTAAGGCATGTCTCAATGCTGAGGACGCCATTTGAAAGCCGAAACCTGGAAGTCTACCCACCATGAACCACAATGAGAGGTGCAGGGATTAAAGGTCTGATGCAGGACCTTCCCTGTTGTCTGGTCAGCAGATCTGAGCACAGGCGCAACTTCCATGGAGACCTGAGGCTGAAGAGATCCAAATACCAAAACTGCCTGCGCCAGTCCAGGACTAGCAGGATCATCCATGCCTTGTCCTTCTGGGCCTTGAACACAATCTTGTTAACCAAGGGAAGGGATGGAAAAGGTAAAGGAGGCCTCAGGTTCAGGGCCTGAAGGCATCCCCAACAAAGTCCAGAACTGTTTTTTTTTTTGGGGCCCACAAACAGCCCCAGTTTTCTATTCTCCCACGAGGCAAACATGTCCACTAGAGGGGTGCTCCAAATGGCAAAACAGGTGGTCTACCACCTCCTGATGCAAGGACCACATGTGCAACATCTCTCCGACCCAAGTGAGAGAATCTGCCAGTTGCTTGCTCTCTCCTGCGACATGGATCACCAAATCTGCACCCAGGCTGTGCATGAGTGGCCTGGTGTGGAGAGCATCCCGACACAATGGAAAGGAGTGCATCCCGCCCTGACTGTTCAGGAAGAACACAGTTGTTGTGTTGCCCGTCTAGGCCTGCACAACCTGAACCCAGATCAATGAAGCAAACTGTTAGATCCAGACATACTGCACTGAGCTTCAGCAGGCTGATGTGATGATGAGACTTCCTGGGATACCAGATGCTGTGGGCCTTGTGATCTCCCAGCTGTGCTCCCCATCCACTTCACCAGAGACACACCAGTCGTGAGTGTTATGGACGGTTCTGGGAGGACAAATGGGATTCCCTCCAGATGTTGTGGGTCTAGCTGTTAATGGATGGCATCCCACATCGGTTGGGTCTTTATGACTGGCTGGTCTAAATGACCTAGGCACTGGGACCACTGTCAGCCCAACTCCCACTGCAAGTGAGGCATCCGTCAGTGAACCCAACAGAGCATGCTGCTGGAGGATGCCATGTACCACAGCAGTTGCAGGAAGTCCCGGGCAGGACACGAGTGCCCACCCTGTAATGTCTGGGCAACGGAGGTAAGAGCCAATGCCCGGTATGTGAGGCTGGCCTTGGCCAGCATAGAATCTAGTTCTGCCCTGAAGAACCACATCTGTGAGGGTACTTGCCTGGACTTTGCCGGGTTGGCTGGATCTCTGGACCTCTTGAAAGCCTCAATGTATGGCCCAGCTAGAAACACTGAAAAAAAGACTGACAGCAGATAAGGACCGCTTGGCCCACCTAGTCTGTCCATTTCCCTACCTACAGGATAAGCTGCAGATCCTAGTTAACCAACAGCCTATTTCTTCCTACCCCCACAAGAATTGCCTTATGTCTGTCATATGCATTCTTGAATTCTCCCAGTTTTAGACCCCACAACCTCCTCAGGAAAGCTGTTCCATGTGTCCACCACCCGCTCTGTGAAAAATAATTCTCACATGAGCTGTGGCCCTCTATCTTCAAATTGTGTCCCCTTGTTCTGCACATCTCTTTTCTGAAAGATGCTACCTCTTGGACTTTGCTGATTCCACTGAGGTACTTAAAAGTTTCTATCATGTCCCCCTCCTTCTTTCCTCCAGGGTATACATATTAAGCTCCTTTAGTCTCTCCTCGAAGGCTTCTCTTGCAGACCCTGCACCATTTTAGTTGCCCTCCTCTGGACTGCCTCCACCCTATGTCCTTGCAGAGATGGGGTCTCCAGAATTGGACGAGTACTCCAGATGGGGTCTCACCAACCGCCTGTACAGAGGGATAACAACTTCCCATTTTCTGCTGGTGATGCCTCTCCCATACATCCCAGTATCCCCTAGCCCTCCCTATTGCCTTCTCTCATTGTTTGCTGACCTTAAGGTCATCTGATATGATTACCCTTCAGGTCCCATTCCATTGTTGTTGTTGTTACTACCCCCTCCCCCACTGTGTAATCTTCCCGTGTTGTTGTTTCCGAGGTGCATTATTTTGCACTTCAGTCAGTCATCTAGGCAGGGATACACCCTGATGTCCTTGCACTGCAAGAAGACTGACACCACTGCCATACACTTGGTGAAGACCCTTGGCACAAACAGGAGGCCAAAGGGCATAATCTGTAACTGGTACAAGATCCTCTCTGCACGGAACCAAAGGCACCAGCAACAGGACAGAATGGGATGTGGAAGAATGCATCCTGGAGGACCAGGGAGCAGAACCATATGCTCTGCTCCAGAGACAGAATGATCTAAGACCATCTTGAGCACGCAGCTTTGCATATACTGGTTCAGACTGTGCAGTTCCAGTACGGGCGACAGCACTCCCCCCCAAAAAGCCGCTTCAAACCACTTAAGCAGCTGGACACATATCCCTGAGTGGGCAGGATATCTGGAACACAGGCCATCTGCCTGCGCTGTAGAGCTGGGTGATGTCGGCATATAGCATGGACATGTCCTTCCACACTTGACTCCTGGAGATGGTACAGCAGGAGAGCCTCAAAATCCTGAAGTAACACTCTGCCCATAACTTCTAAGATCCATGTGTCTGAGGTAATGGCAACCACTGTGGCAAGAAGTGCACAACCAACCTCCAACCAGAAGACTAGACAGGGACTGGATTGGAGAAGGGAGATGACATCTCCAGCCCATCGCTGCATAGCCTTGAAAGGGGCTTGGCCACAAGGGCCTTGGAGGCACAACTACTTCTGCCTCCTTCCCCCATTCTGCCCCGGACGATGAACATTGGCTTCGGATGCCAGCACTTAAACTGTCCCTGCTGGGGCTGCTGCTGAGGTTGTGGTGTCTGAATGGGCCAATACTGGAAGACCTTTATAGATTTCTGGGCCTTCTAGAACTAAACTAAAGAATCAAGGGCGCATGGCGGACTTCTTAATCTATGTGAGATGTCTTTCCAGCACAGGGCCAAAGAAGGGACATCAACCAGCTTAGACAGAGTATCCACCATGAAGGTGGAAAGCTGCAAAAGACCTCTACGATGCATGGCAACAACCACTGCCATGGCAAAGGTACAGGAGCCACCCACACTGAACTAGAGCTGATGTTTAGCCAATGAATGGCCCTGGTCTCCATCTTTACTGACAACTGTTTGTTGGCAAGAAGATGTGGAAGGAGTTCCCCTAACACTCCCAGCAAGGAATGGTCAGTCTGCCATCATGGCAGCATAGATGGCCTGACACAGCAGTGTACACCTTTTTAGCTGTGTGGTCATTTAGACTATATCCTGAGGCCTGTCCACGTCCCACTGCCCCCCCCCATCCCCCAATTTATGGAAGGCAGACTCTGAAACCAAGCCTCAGCACAGAACCAAGGAAGCGAGGCCATTGTGACCGCTTAATTGCATACCATATGACTGAAGGGTACCACGAAGATGCAGGGTGCTGCAAAGCTCCAGCTATGGTCCCACCCACAGGAAAAGCAATCCACAGGAATCATCCTTGTCCTGTATGTCAGAAAACAGGTATTTGGCCCACTTCTATATGGGATCCAGGGGCATATTCACGGACTTCAAAATGTCAGATCAGTGCTCCAAAAGACACCAGACCATTGTCAGTGACCAATACTCAACTTCTTCCTTGAAAATGGTTCTCCGCCACTCCACCATGGACTACACTGGTATTCTCTGCTTGGGTTATTTCCACCGAGAGCTGGCCTTGCAAGTTGGCCACAGAGCAGGAATCTTGGACCGTGCCCCAAACAGGGGCTGTGATGGAGGTGGCTACCGCTGAAGAGGCAGAAAAGAAAGATAGGCAAACTGGTGAGAAGCGCGTCCTGGTGTGGGAATGATCAGTGTAGGCCAAGGGACCGAAGGTACAGGGCAGAGCCCCCTCTGTTGTGATCCACTGTTGCCAGAGGAGCCGCCTCATAGCAGTGATACATTTTGTCAACGCTTCTCCTGCCCAAGGACGAGACGGTAGAGTATCAGTGGCGACGCTTTCTGGTCCTGTGGGATTGAAAGTGTAACCAATTACTCAGTCAACTGATGATCTCTGAGGGTTGATATAAACCAACTGCCTCAGCAGGTTAAACACAAAAGACTTCACAGGAATGACTAGTGGTGGTGGCCTCCACCGAGGCAACTCAGCCAGGGTCGCCAACTGGGCCACGCCCTCCCAAATGAAAAATAGACACAGACAGCCGGCCCAGCGGTGCTGAGGGTTGAGGCACTGGATGCCACACCTCATGCTGCGCCGGCGACCTGTGTTCAGGAATAAGCACGGGCCGCCATGGGTTGGCAGAGAGGAGAAGGATCGAGCGTCCAACGAACTGCTCTCCATCTCCGGGGAGGGGGGTGACCAGCAGCCGGTGCATGCCTGACCCCTAGCAGAGGCTGGGGCTCAAAGGCATGGAGCTGCAAGAACGTGGGGTGGGAGCACAGCAGATGCTGGACTTGGGCACGGGAGGAAAAATGGAAATAGTGGCAGCCAGGTTGTGCAGCTTGATGGCCATCTGCCAGCGTGCGCCATCTCCACAGGCACCACCTGATCCGGATCCGTGCCTGGTGGGGGAGTTGGGGGCTTCCTTGCCTGCCCAAAACGAGGGGTAAGCTTTGGGGGAATACAAGGTAGTGGCCTAAGTGGAGATCGGAGTGGGCGGACAGCAGCTGGAGAAAGGAGGCGAGGAGAAGGAGCTGACCAGGTCGCAGCAGAAAAAGTAAGTAAGGAAAAATGGACACATACATCTCTTCCAACAGCCAATTCACAGGCTGAAGAAAAATCTTGACCTAAGTCAAGATCAACAAGCCAGACAAGGTGGGTTACCATGCAGCCATCGACTTTGATGAAGGGCAAACGGTCGAGGGAGTCAAAAGAGCAGGAGTGTGATTTTCACAACCAATGATGGAGTTTCTTGCATTTTCTGCTGTGGTGAGAAGGGCTCTCCCCAAAGGGCTAGTGAGCCAGGCATTTCTCTGAATTCAGGGAACAACCCTCTGAAGCTGGCAACCAAACTCACAGCAGCTCCTTCTTCCATGTCTGTACGCTGAATAACCAACCTGGCAGCCACCAAGGCCCCTTTATGATCTCTCGACTAACTGGAGAGCCTTCCAGTCATCTATGGGACTCTTGACAGCATGGCCTGGTACAAACTACATACTTGATGTTGTGTTGATCACTGAGGCAGTGCAAGTGTTGTGCAGATCTGTGGCTGACCTCTTCTGCCTGCACCCGGTGCAAAACTTGAACCCCCATTTCTTGCTCTACATCAGTCATGAAGAGGAGCTGGAAGACCTGTGAAGTAACATTAACTGGAATGCAGACTTGAAATGTCAAAGATTTGACAAGAAAGCACCTGAACAACTCAAAATCCTTCAATGCTGCTGAGCTGTGAATGGGAAGACATGTCCCTTCCAGCGGAAAGAAAGATCTGAGATCATGGGGCACAGCTGGAGGATATACCACCAGGGTGGTGGGATAAGCTTAGCATGCAGACTTCCAATGACTCAGCGGTCTTCAACAGAACTGCCAGAATGTGGACAGTAAAAAGGTATCTACGTTACAAAATATTAACTGATCAGACAGTTTGTTTGATTCAAGCCATTTTATAAGCAAATATCACCCCCTTTTTAGGGCTACAGTGGACAGAGCCCTGCAGACCCTCCAGCTATGAGAAAAGGACTCCACATTCCTTCTGACCGAACACCCTGTTGGATTTGCACCACAGTCGTTTCCACAACTGTGAAGCAGTCTGCGCGTTGTCTGGCTTGGAAGTAGCACTGCACTATTTTTAGTAACGGTGGTCACGGCAGAAGACGGCACACTCCGCCATGTCCAAGATGGCCACCAAACTATTACACATGCGCGACATGTAGCACGTGCACAGTGCAGTGAGTGCCTATCTTGGACACGGCATATTGTGCTGTTTTCCCGCGATGTCCTGTGATTTTTTCTTCTTTAAATTATCGATAACACCCCCCAACCTGATCCTCCCTCTCAGCAGCACCCACTCCCCCACCCCCCCGAAACATAAAAATGACACTGTTGTGCCCAAACCCCTAATGTCGCAGCACTGACCTCCTATGTTTCGCCTTTTTTTTTTTTTTTAGTAATTACCTCCCCAAAACATAAGACTGACAGTGGGGGTGCAACCTCCAGTGTCAGGATCAGGAGCCCCTGCCTTTTTGATTGACATTGAGGTGCCCAATCCCGTGTCACACTCAGGACGCTACGCTTTTTATTTTATTTTACCCCCACTCAACCTCCCTCTCAGCATCCACCCTCCAAAAGAAACATAAGAGTGACATGGGGTGCCAATCCCCATTGTCATGATTGGGAGTCCTCGCCTTTTTTTTTTCTTTGAACTTGAAAACAAAAGTTCATAAATGTCTTTTGCACCATTACCATCCCCCACCAGACCTTCCATTCAGCACCCCCAAAAGCACTTACCTATCAAGGGTCCAATGTCATAATCCTCTCTGACTGCAGACACGTTTCACTCTTCAAAGCCAGATCGGAACTGAAGAAACAGGTATGCTGTTCAATGTATTTCAATGGGGTTTTGAACTTGGTGGCATAACTTCAGCATTTTGGCCCACATTTTCAACATGCCATTTTGGGACCCGTACCTCATTAGCAATCTAACTGTTATTAGGCAGATCTGTCTCCAAAGGTGATTTTGCAATCCCTGCTACGAATTTACCTTTCCGGCAGGAGTACAAAGTTTTCTGCCCTTGTTCATGAGGTGGGGCCAAAAGGCGGCTATGTTGAAAATCTGGTGTAATATATATATATATATATATATATATATATATAGATAAGGCTATGAGCCTACACTGAATTTTGTTAACGGAGGCTAACGTTGGTAATTTTCAATATTTTTCTCCCAAATTCACAACATAGCCACATCTTTACACCACCTCATGAATATGACAACTGTCATTTTTCAAATCCTAGAAATTTTTTTTTTTTTTTAACATCCCGAAGTGATTTCTGGACCGTGCACAAAAACAGGTCCTCATCTGTAAGCAGTTACGAGTTACGTAAGAACTTACCGTAACCCCAGATCTTCGTGAGGAGCTCTTGCAGCAGGGTATAACCATTAGACTAATGCCGTGGGCCTCCAGGACCCACTGGAAAAATTCTCAGCTAGCAATACCAGCAGGGATCGCCTCCTGACATCGGCTCCACCCGGCGTCGTCACTCACTGTATAAAAGGGGTGGACCCAGCTCCACCCCAGTTCCCTGCCAAGACCCGCGAACAGGCCCTAACGAGAGAAGAAGCAAACCTGTAGATGTGCTGAACACCTCACCCGGGGTGGAGGGCGGAGGAAGATTCTGCCGTAAGAGCTCCTCTCAAAGATCTACTGTTACGGTAAGTTCTTACATAACTGTACTATCTTACCGAGGTGAGCTCTTACGGCAGGCTATAACCATTAGGACTGAATCCCAAGCAGTCCCACACCAAGGAGGTGCCTAACCCCGGGATGAGGAAGGATGGAAAAAGCGCTGGTAACACAGCAACTCAGGAATGTAGTCCCTGAAGGACTGCCAAGCCAAAACCAGCACAGCGTCTGGATGCAATGTCCAGGCTATAGAGCTTCACAAATGTATGCACAGAATGCCAGGTGACTGCCGCACAGATGTCTCTTATAGAGACATTCTTCAAAGCGGCAAAAGAAGCCGAGACTCCCCTAGTGGAGTGACCCCTAACCGGGCCCGGAAGGGGGTATGTTGTGCTTCTCATAACAAAACACAACACAGTGGACAAGCCACCTAGAAATAGTCTGCTTAGACACCGGATTGCCCAAGTGTTGTGGTGCGAAGGCTACAAACAGTTGCTCCACCACGGTGTAGCGCTTGAGGTAGTACCTCAGCGCTCTGTGAACATCCAGTGTGTGTGAAGGAGAGCTTCTCCCACTGGAAGGAGAAGAAAATAAACTGGAAGGTCAACTGACTGGTTGAGGGTCAACTCCGAGACCACTTTAGGAAGGAACTTAGATTTGTTCTAAGGGAAACCCTTTCCTGTGAAAACCAAATAAGGATCTGTACACACAGAGCCTGGATCTCAAAAACTCTTCAAGCTGAGGTAACAGCAACTAAAAAAATCTTCCAGGAAAGGTAACACAGTTCACAATCAGCTGCTGGCTCAAAGGTTGGGGGTGGGTGGGGAGTGAGCTTCTCAACACAAACAGGAGGATCCTAATGGGAGGTCTCATATGCAGAATACCCTGTAAAAAGGTGCGGGCCATGTCTAGTTGGGCTAAGGATCTATCCCCCAAGAGGACATGATATGCAGAAATGGCCCACATGTGCACCTTTACTGAAGAGTAGCTCAAGCCTTGTTGATATAAGGAGAGGAGATACTGCAATGCTGAGTTCAATGGGCAGGTAAGTGGGCCCAGACGGTGAGACGATGCCCATAAGCAGAAACGTTTCCACTTCATAACGTAAATGGAGGGCTTCCTCACCGAGACGAGGACATCCGCCACCTCCTGGGAGACCCTATACCTTGATTTTGCTACATCTGCAGGAGATCAGCATGAAGGTGCAAAGATGTGAGATCCGGATGGACCAGCAAATCCCGATCCTAGAACAGCAACTGCGAGCATGTTGGCAGCGGAAATGGAGGTTCCGAGGACAACCGGTGAAATAGTGGGAACAAAATCTGCCGAGGCCTGGCAGGCGATCAGAATCATCCGAGCCTTCGGCCTGTATCTTCAACAGTACTCTGAATGAGAAGGAAGGAGGGAGGGAAGGCGAAAGAAACCTCCCTGACCAACAAAGGGACATGTCTGGCCAGAAAACACCAGGCGTGGGCTCTTGCAGGCAGAAAGTTGGCAGTCTGGCGTTGTGTAGAATTAGCAAAAGAGTCCAGCTCTGGGCGACCCTATGTGTCGAAGAGTTGGTACGTACAGACTGCAGTAACTCCCACTGGTGTGCCTTGGACCGAGACCTGCTTAGGCTGTCTGCCAAGTAGTTTAGGGCGCCTGGAACATGCACGACGGACCGAGAGATGTGACGCTCTAGTGCCCAGTACCAGACTCATCGCATCCCTTCAAAGTGGGAAGGAGTGCGTTCCTCCTTGCTTGTTGATGTAAAAGACGACCGCCATATTGTCCGTCTGAACTAGGAGAGAGCCTGGGACAAGGTCCTCTTGGAAGGCATGCAGCGCATTGAGGACCGCGTGCATCTCCAGGACATTGATGTGGAGGACGAGCTCCACTGGGGTCCAGACCCCTTGTGTTTGGCAGGCACCCAGGTGCGCCCTCCATCCCAAATCTGATGCATTTGTCACTAGGGTCTAATTTGGGGGCTCCTGATGAAAAGGGACCCCTTTCTCTAGACAGAGGATCCAGCCACCAAAGTAGGGTCCTCTTGACTGGCTCTGTGACTTTGACCATGTGATCGAAGTCATCTCAGCACTGGTCCCACTGCACCCTGAGCATCCACTGTGGGACTCTCATGTGGAGGCAGGCCAAAGGAGTGACAGGGATGGCTGCCGCCATGTGGCCCCGAAGTCTGAGGAAGGTCCTGACCTAGACCAGAGGGGTTACTGGACCAATCCGGTTAGCTCCATGGCGGTAGCCCCTCTCTGGAGGTAGAAAAGCCATGCCCTGGATTGAGTCCAGGACCGTCCCTATGAAGGCGTCTTTGGCTGGGCTCGGGAAGACTTTGAAAGATTCAGGGTGATCGCCACCTCTCGAACAGAGTATAGGTGTCTCACGAGAGCCTGAAGGAGGCGTGTCCTTGACGGGGCCACAAGCAGCCAATCATCGAGGTAAGGGAAGACATAATGTCCCTGGCGCCTTACAGGTGCAACTACCACAGCCAAGCACTTGAAGACTCGAGGAGCGGAGGAGAGGCCGAACAGAAGAACCCGAAACTGATAATTCTCCCCCTGGAAGTGGAACCTCAGGTGCTTCCTGTGGTGGTGGGGTGCATGTACGCATCTTGCACGTCTAAGGAGCAGAGCCAGTCTCCCTGGCGCAGCAGAGGAATAAGACCTGGAAAGGTCACCGTCCTGAACCTTTGGTACTCTATGTAGCTGTTTAAAGAGCTGAGGTCCAGGATGGGCCAAGATCTTGTGTCTTTGGAGTTAGAAGAAGTGGGAATAACATCCCTTGGAGATTGGGTCTCCAGAACTGCACGCAGTACTCAGATGAGGTCTCCAGCTGTCTGTACAGGGGATAATAACTTCCTGTTTTCTACTGGTGATACCTCTCCCTATGCATCCCAGTATCCCAGCCTTCCTTGCTGCCCTCTCACATTGCTTGCCCACCTTAAAGTCATCTGATATGACTACCCCAGGTCCCTTTCCATTTTTGTTGTTGTTAGTATCTCACCCCCCATTGTGTACTCTTCCCCTTGGTTTTTGTTTCCCAGGTGCATTACCTTGCACTTCTTAGCACTGAATCTAAGCTGCCATACATTTGACCATTCCTCTAACCTTGCCAAGTCCCTTCTCATCCTTTCCACCCCACCTTGTGCATCAACTCTGCTGCAGATCTTTGAGTCATCTGCAAAGAGACATACTTTTCTTTCCAGTCCCTCTGCAATGTCGCTTATAAAGACATTGATGAGGACCGGTCCTGATACTGAACCCTGCGGTACCCCACTCGTAACCCCCCTTTCTTCAGAGTGGACTCCATTTACTATTACTCTCTGTGTTCTATTCTCCAGCCAATTTTACCCAGGCTGTCATCTTGGGACCCACTCCCAGGCTGGCTAACTTGTATATTAATCTTTGTGTGGGACTGTGTCAAATGCCTTGCTAAAGTCTAGGTAGGCCATGTCCACAGCCCCTCCCTGATCTACTACTTTGGTCACCCAGTCAAAGAAATCTATCAGATTTGTCTGGCATGACCTTCCAGCTGTGAATCCATGCTGCCTTGGTCCTGTGCCCTGGCCTCTAAATACGCAACAATTCTTTCCTTCAAGTGATTCCATCATTTTCCCTACCACTGAGGTTAAACTAACAGGTCTGTAGTTTCCTGCTTCTGCCTTGCTTCCACTTTTGTGAAGGGGAATCACATCTGCCCTCCTCCAGTCCTCAGGTACCACCCCATCCTCCCACGATTTGTTAAAGAGGGTAGTCAGTGGTGTCACTAGTTCTACCCTTAGTTCTTTTAGAATTCTGGGATGAATCCGATCAGGCCCCATTGCTTTGTCCACCTTCAGTTTTAAGAGTTCTTTCAGAACCCTTTCTTCTGTAAATGGGCTGGTATCAACTTCTGTATCCAGAGTGTTTCTACTGTTTGTTTTAGGTACCTCCCCCTCTTCCTCTGTAAATACTGAGCAAAAATATTTGTTTAGTATCTCTGCCTTTTCACAGTCACCCTCTGCCCACCCTCTCTCCCCTTTATTAATCTTCACTATCCCTCCCTTAACCTTTCTATACTCCCTAATGTACCTATAAAAGGTTTTATCCCCCTTCTTAACTGTGTTGGCTATCTTTTCCTCGGTTTGGGCCTTTGCTGTTCTGACTGCCTTCCCAGCTTCCTTTTGCTTTAACTGATACAGTTCTCTGTCCTGCTCCTTCTGTGATTCCTTGTACTTCCTGAATGCTTTCTTTCTCTTGAACCTTCACTGCCACTCCTTTGAGAACCATAGTGGTTTCTTACATCGTTCGTTTGTTTATTTGCTTCACACAAAGGCTTGTTACTTCTGTGATGGCAGTTTTTATTATTCCCCATTGTTCTTCTACTCCTCCTTCCTGCCCATTTGCAAGTGCATTCCTTAGGCACTCACCCATTTTGGCAAAGTCAGCCCTCCTAAAGTCCAGTACTTTTGCCTTTGTATGGCTTGACTCTATTGCTATGTTTATTGTGAACCATACTGTTCGATGGTCGCTAGTTCCCAGATGGCTACCCACTTCTACATCTGTGATCCTCTCTTCATCTCCATTTGAGAGAACCAGGTCTAAGATTGCTCCCTCTCCAGTGGGCTCCATTACCAGTAGTCTAAGGCATGCCCCCTGTAGGGCATCTAGAATAACCCCACTCTTCGAAGGGGCTGCTGCAACTGCACTCCAGTTAACATCTGGCATATTCAGATCACCCATCAGCAATATCTCCCCTTTTCTGCCATTCTAAGTATACTTTCCATCATTTCCTTGTCCATTTCCTCCCCTGAGAAGGGTCTGTATCTCTAACCCCTGTGCGGATTGTGGTGCCATTGTCGGGTCTCCGAATTTATCCACAGTGCTTCTTCCTCCCTGTTTTCCCTTTTGTTCTGTTGCTTTGATTCCTTCCCTATGTAAAGAGCTACTCCTCCTCCTCTTTTACCCTCCTGTCCCTCCTGTAGATAGTGTATCCTGGTATGTTTACGTCCCAGTCATGGTTTTGTGTGTACCATGTTTCTGTGACTGCCACGATATCCAGATGTTCCTCCTCCATCCATGTGAGAAGGAGGATATCTTGAGGACCTTGGTGGAGTATCTGGGGGATTTCGGTGAACTCCAACATATGTCCCATCCTTATAATGTCCAGGACCCAATGGTCCGCTGAAATAGAGCGCCAACCCTTCAGGTGAAGGGAGAAGCGACCCACTACTGCCTCCCCTGGTACCTCCTCGGGGGGGGGGGTCACTGGGCTGAGCCGGGAGTGGGCAGAGAGGCCTGGGAGGACTTGGGGCCTCGAAAAGAGTGTCTCAGGTTGCTGGTTGCGGCTTTCCTTTGAAGCCACCCCTCTGGCCCTGTTGGTTTCCATGGGCTTGGGCACCTGATGGCTTCCTAAATGGCAGTCGTCTCTCCGTTTCTGGTCCCTCTGTACATTTGCTGGACAGACCAGATAGATTGCCAGACTCCTGGAGACGAGAGATGAGAGACTCAATCTCCTGCCCAAAAAGGGCGTAACCCTGGAACGGGAGGTCCCAGATTGCAGACTGCAAATCCTAGTGAAAACCTGAGACTCTCAACCAGGCATGGCACCGGAGGCAGACACCTGACACTGCCGCTCCAGCCGCCGCATCTGCAGTGTCATACGAGGCACGGAGAACATGCGTGCCTAGGTCCAAGCCTGATTTTAAGATGTCCAGAACCTCCGTCTTTTGTGTGGAGTCTGGCAAGGCACTGGCTAGCTCTTGCCCTCTCTCCTATAATGCATTCTGGCACTGGACCATATGTGTGAGGAAGTTAAGGGATCTAATGAAGCAGGTAGAGTCAGAGTAGACCTTCTTGCCCACCTAGTCCAAGTAGCAGGATTCTGGGTCTGGAGGCTGGGAGCTGAGGTGCTTAGGCTGCTTGGACTTGTCGTGAGCAGCCATAATGACCGATGAGTCTGCCCGAGGGGGTTCTGCTAGGAAAGATTCATTCCTCAGAGCTCTATACAGCCTATCTGACTTTTTCGGAACCGCCGGGACTGAGACGGGATGCTTCCAAGTTATCCTGGTAAGATCTTGGAAGGTGTGCACTAAAGGTGGCACCACTAGAGGCTTGGGCTCCTTTTGCCTCAGGTAACGGGCCAGTCGATGGCGTTCCGGATCCAGGTCCTCCGTCTCCCATGCACTGTAGGCCTGGATGTGGCCTCATGACATCCATGAAGGTCGGATCGTCAGGAGGTGAGCGGGGTTGGTCGTCCTTCCCCGGGGAATCCCCAACCCCCAAGAAGGATGAGGAAGCAGAAGGAGTAGATCTGCTACTGGGCCTGGAATGGCCTGAGCTGCGCCTCAGACCCCCCCCGAGCATCAGTAGCTACCGGACCGACGTTGGTCCGAGGACCAGCGCCGGGACCGACGACGGGAATGTGAGCAGGCCCGCCTAGAAGAGCGGGAACAGCTCCTGGGCAGAGACCAGGACCGACGACCACTGCCCGATCGGGAAGGGCACTGACGACAGTCCTCAGATCGGGACCAGAAACGAACCTTTTGAGGGCGGGTGAGGCAGCGGCCGCTCGGGGGGTCTTCTGTGGAGAAGGAGCAGGAAGACCCTCAGGTTCAATGTTGTCCGGCCGGCCAGTATCCGGCATCAGGTCCGGCTTTGGTGGAGACTGCTCTTTTTTTTAACCCAACTCCACCAGAAGGTGAACAGCTCCTTCAGTTCCTCTTTGTTAAAAACTGCAGCTGCAGAACTGGGAAAGGGAGCTGAGGAAGCCGGAGGATCGTAGGGTGCAACCCCCGCAGAGCCCTGCGAAGTGTAAGACCTGGGAGTCGCTGAGGTCGCCCTGCTGCGGTGGTGTCATCCAGTAAAGAAGCCTCAACCAGCGCCGGTACTGTGTCAGAAGTCGGTTTCAAGAGAGAAGGAAGAGCCGGGTAACTGTTCTCTTTATTCAAGGCTTGCCTGTGTCAGGCAAGGCAGAGACCTTAGGCAGGGCTGCAGCTTGTGCCAAAGAGGTCTGGGCTGTAACCCATAGCGGAGTCACCTTTGGTTTGGCCGGTTTCTCCCCCCGATGTTACCGCCTTGGCCAGCGTCGTTTTCTTGGCGGGAGGGCCCAGCACTTTAGAGCCTTTTGGGCGCTTATGATGGTCCACCGGCCCAAAGACGAAGAAGCCTTCCTGAAGGAGGAGTGAGCAGGACTGGTAATGGGACTGGCTATGGTGCTTGTCGTGGAGTGTTTGCTCTTGGTCCCTGTGCTTGCCCCCCACCCGAGGTGTGCAAAACATCCATCTTTTGCTCCATGAGATGTGCTTTTAGGGCCTTCAGGCGCCTGATCCTTGTCCTGCTCGTGAAGCCCTTGCAGATCGTGGTGTCATGGCCTGGGCCCAGACAAAACACACACTTGGTGTGGCCGTCTTTTGATAGTATTTGGAGGCCACAGTCGCACTTATTCCTCTTGGGGCTGAAAGAAGAGAGACGCAAGCGATTACATGCACCGGACTGAAGTCGGAGGAGGGAAAGATGAGAAAGACGATGAAAACCCGTTGAAGGAGGAACAATTTCTTCTTTATATTTTTTTGCTGAGTAGCCAAGAACTTGCCCAACATGAGTGGGTCACAAGTGAAAAGAACTGGGGTGGAGCTGGGTCCGCCCCTTTTATGCTGTGACCGACGCCGAGGCGGAGCTTACGTCAGGTGCAGACACTGCTGGGTACTGCTAGCTGAGAATTTTCTGGTGAGTCCTAAGGCCTGCAGCGTTGGTCCTAATGGTTACAGCCTGCTACAAGAGCTCCACTTGAAATAAGATCAGTAGTTCTAGGAGTGGTATATAATGTTCATTCACACTGTCTGGTAGTGTCCTTTCCCTTTAAGATGTGCTGGAAAGTCTTCAAGTTGGCTCTCCCTCCCACCGGGTGGTAACTCCCTCAGCTCCACCCCATGATGCCAGATCTTGCCCGTTAGAAACAGCTGTTGTGCCAAAGTCAGGGAGGTTGGGTGGGTCCGTGTGAATGATCATATACCACTCCTAGAACTACTGTTACAGGTGAGTAACCTGTTTTCTAGGGGACATAAAATTATGTTCTACCCGCACCTAACTGGCAGACTCCTAACAGTTCTCCGGAGAAGGGAGGCAAGGTGCACACACCCTATTTAGGAAACGGAGATCGAGAACTGAGGCCCCAAAACCAGCATCCCGGTGCGACTCAAGGTCAATGTGCTAATGGGAAATGAAGGCGTTTGCTGACCTCCATGTAGAAGCCCCGCACATTTCCTGGATAGGAACATCCCTGGAGCAGCACTGAGGCAATGTTATGACAGGTGGAATGAGCCCTTAACCTCAGAGAGTCTCCCTATCTGCCAACCTATAAGAGATCAACGTGAGGATGTGATCCACCTGCCAATCATCTGCTTGGCTGCAGGTCTGGCTTCAGTATAGGTGACAAACAACTGGTAATCTCCCCGAACTCCAGCTGTGCACTCCTTGTAATAGGCGGCTCGGCACCCAGGTCCCAAAGTCTGAACTACTGTGTTAGGCCTCCAAAGATGCGATTAGTGAAATATACCAGGAGATTACTCACCTGACTAAGGTGAAACTCTGACAACCTTCGGGCGGAACCTGGTTGAGGTGCATGACAACCTTGCCCTGTGGAAACCAGGCAAGGAGACTCCACTGAAAGCGCTGGAGCTCACTAATCCTTCTGGCTGACGAATAGCCACCAGGAAGGCAGTCTTCCACGACAGGTGTGACATCTCACACCTGAGCACTGGTTCAATGGCTTGCCCAAAAAGTAAGCCAAAACTAGCAACAAGTCCCATGGTGATGGTTTTATTTTTTATTTTTATTTTAGTTGTTTAACCAGAAGTAGCACTAAGCTGAAAGCTTTTTACAGGAGCAACCTAGGAGCACAGGGAAGTTAAGTGACTTGCTCAGGGTCACACAGTATGCAAGTAGAAGCTGGGATTCAAACCCAGGTCTGGTCTGCTGGATGTCACCAGATTTGCAGCTCACAGCCTTAAACCACTGCACTATACTGCCTCATGGTTTTTCCTTCTGGTGGTGGTCCATGCACCAGAGGGGAAATGTGATCAAGGCCCTTGAAAAAGCCCCAGACCACCTACTCCTCGCCACCGACTGCTGACTGGCCCGCACCCGGTAAGCAGAGATGGCTGCCAGGTGCACCTTAAGGGTAATCGCACCAAAGGCCCAACAGAGAGGGACCAAAGGTAGTCAAGGATGCTAGCCACTGGACAAGACAAAGGGTCCAGCGCCTTGCCCTGACACCAATTGGGGAATCTCTTCCGTTTGAAGGTGTAGCACTTCCTGGTCGACTTCTTGAGAGATGCCTCGACTATAGTGAGGATCTTCAGAGAGACCCAAATCCTGGAACTCTAGCCACTAAGGAACCAGGCTGTCAGGTGCAGGGATTAAAGGTCCGGATGGAATACCTTCCCCTGATTGATGGAAAGCAGGTCTGGGCATGAGAAATGATGCCTCAGGAGCCTGCTGCTGAGACTGAGAAGATCAGGGTACCAGAAGTGGCGTGACTAGTCTGGATCCACCAGGTTCACCTGTGTCTTGTCCATCCTGGCCTTGAGCAGCACCTTGTGGATCAAGGGAAATGGAGGGAAGGCATTGGAGAGGCCTGGGGTCCAGGGCCTTGAGAAGGCATCCCCCTGCAGTGCTCTCTGCTGAGGGAGGCAGGCACAAAATAGTCCCAGCTTTGTGTTCTCCTTGGAGTCAAACAGGTCTACATGAGGGGTGCCCCACCGCAGAACAAGCTGTGAACCACCTCTGGGTGGAGAGACCACTCGTGAGATGCCTCACCCACCCAGCTGAGGGCATCCGCCAGCTGATTAGAGGCTCCTGCCACATGGATGGCTAGGAGATCGGCCTCCAGGCCACGCACGAAGGTCCAGACATGGACAGCTTCCTTACAAAGGCAGGGAGTGCATTCCGCCCTGTCTGTTGAGGCAGTACATGGGGTGGTGGTGTTGTCCATCTGGACTTGGACAACCTGGACCCCGAATGTGCGGAGTTAATGTAGTCGGGCACTACTAACTGCCCAGAGCTCCAACAGGTTGATGTGGCATCGCACTCACTGGGGACCAGGAGCCCGTGGACTCTGTGTTCACCCAGGTGGGCACACCAGCCCATGAGAGGCATCAGTCGTCAGCATGACCATCGGCTCTGGGCAGACAAATGGGATCCCTTCTTGCAGATGTGCTGGGAGTAACCACCACTGGATGGGTGTCCCATATCCGCTGGGTCACAGTGACTAGCTGGTTGAAGTGACCTTTGGCCAGCTTCCACTAAAGGGAGTACATTCTCCAGCAGACCCACCAAACCACGCTGGTGCAGGCCGCCACGTAGCCCAGCAAGCGCAGGAATTCCCAGGCAGGGCACAATTGCCCAACCTGAAATGATTGGGCACAGGAGTAGAGAGCTCTGCCCTGATGAAGCTAATCATGTGCGAGGGTACGAGTTCCGACTTTGCCTCATTGACCAGGACAAATTTTATGCAGGTCTGGAGGGCCAGGCTTCCTGGACTGCTCAACCTTCTGCCTGGAGGGACCTGCTATCAGCCAGTCATCCAGGCAGGGATAAACTGGACCCCTTGGTGCCTCAGGTAAGCTGTCACCACTGCAATGCACTTGGTGAAGACCCTGGAGGCCGAGGAGAGGCCAAGGGCATGGCCTAAAACTCATAGAAGGTTCCCTTGGCTTGAAAGTGGAGGAACCTTCGGTGAGAAGAATGGATAGGGACGTGAAAGAATGCGGCCTGAAGATCCAGGGAGTAAAACCACGTTTTGCTCTACAGATGGTATGATATCAGACACACAGTTACCATCCTGAAGGTGCGCGACCTGAGGAACATGTTCAGGTCATGCAGATCCAGAATGGGGCACCAGCCCTGTTCACTTTGGCACCAGGAAATATCTGGAGACAAACCACTGGTGTTCCAGAGGATCCGCGACAGGAAGCACAACCTCCTTGCAGAGGAGCTGGGCTATGTCGCTCTGAGAGTTGACAGCATGTTCAGGAAACCAAGTCCTCCCATAGGACACAGGCTTGGCAAGGAGGGTACTGCTCTAACTCTAGAGGCAGACCCTGACCCACCACTTCTAGAACCCACCTGTCTGTGGTGACAGCGGACCAGACAGAAAGGGAGCAGCGGACCCAGCCCCCCATGGGAGGCGTGACGGGCATGAGGAAGGGCCCTGCTGAGGGGCTATTGGAGCCTCTCCCTCCAGGCTTATGGACAACTGAGGTCACTGACCTGGGCCGAGCTCGCCAATCCTGAGCCTGCTGGCCAGTCTGTTGCTGGGTTGGCTTGGCAGAAGGAGTGGATGTGGACCGAAGGGGCTTCTGTTTTGATACTGCTTGGAGCCCTTCTAGGGGCGATGTCATGGAGTCAAAAGTGGCACTGGACTTCTTGATGTGTGTGGGTGACCCTCGACTCTGGGCCCCAACAGGTTGGTGTCCAGGAAAGGGACATTGCCAGCTTGTGTGGAGTGTCCACCGTGAAGGTCGAGATCCTAAGCCAAACCCTCGCGGTGCATAGCCTAAGGCTGCCGGAGGCGGGCTGGGTCCCCAATGTCCATGGCAGCCTGAAGCTGTTGCTTGGACACAGCCCGGCCCTGGTCTCGGACCTGTATGACCATGGCTGCAGGGTCCGTGAGGCAGAAGAAGCACCCCATCTAAGGTGCCCAGCAGGGCATTGGAGAATGGGCCATGAGGAGGATCGAGCTCTCCTCGTGGAGGCCAAGTGAGGAGGCAGCACAGACCATCTTAGCCAAATGGTCCAACTTCTTGGACTCCTTAGCAGGTGGCTTGACAACATTCCGTGTTGTTGGAGCACCAGAAATGAAAATTACGTACCTACGTAATTCT
This sequence comes from Neoceratodus forsteri, assembly GCA_016271365.2. Classification (NCBI taxonomy): domain Eukaryota; kingdom Metazoa; phylum Chordata; order Ceratodontiformes; family Ceratodontidae; genus Neoceratodus; species Neoceratodus forsteri. The sequence continues at coordinate 1,279,975,157 of CM057453.1, forward strand.
TGATCTTCTCTTGTATCTTCACCATTCATTACTGCTTGGGGTTAAGCCGGGCGGCGCACCCGCTCTGAGGTTTTTTTGGAGTCTGCTCATCGGTGCTGCCCTCAGCGTGACGCACTGCGCCAGTGCACGAGGGGCGCCGTTAGGTGCCGCAGACTCCTCCCTCTATCTCAGTTCTGGTAGCTGGAGAGGCGAAATAAAGGGTAAGAAAAAGGAAGCAGGCAAGAGAGCCGAGGATAGAAAAGGAAAGGATATAAACTGAAAAGGAATAAGCCAGTAGAGAATAGACAGAGAGAGAGAATTCCACCCTATGGACCGTGAGGCCTCTCCGGCACGGCCCTAGGGGAGGAACAAAGAGAAGGAAAGGGAAAGAAAAAGAAGAAGAGAAAGAGGCATGTTGAGAGGGAGAACAGTGCCCATCGAGCATTGGTTGAGAGGCTTACAGGCTCGAGACTAACAAGGGAGCAAGAATCCCAGTTGCTAGGACTGAGAGGAGGTTCAACCGAACCACCTGAACAGATTCAAATGATGGCAACCTCTCTGAACTCTCAACATGCCAAGTCCCTACATCCTAGCTGAGGGCTCTTAGACTGCCCGGGCAGAACCTATTCCGGGAAAAGCGCCCACCCAGGAAGGGGACTAAGTCCCTTAGCACCTTGTTAAGTGCTAACACAGCAGTGTATGGGAAAGACTATGCCTTCACGAAGGCAGTTTGTATGAAAGATACAGTGGAACTGAATCAGACTCTCTAAGGCAAGGTAAGCAGACGCTCAGAGCTGACAAGTTCAATCAGCAGCTGGAAGAGCTCAAAATAATACCTGCCATGGGATTCTAAATTTTGCCGAGGCCGCGTCAGAACAAGGCCTCTTAGCTGGGAAAACCATAACCTAAGAAGGTATTTAGGAATCGCACCTTGAGGGCAGTCAGAAAGAGTTCCCTCAGAATTAGAGAAAGTACAACCGTGCGCGTTCCTCTTTACTTTGAGGAAAAAAAGGGGATCCATTCACTAAGAATGGAAAACTAAGTTGTTTTTTTTTTGGGCATAAAAGCCAAGGGAAGGAAAAGGAACGAGACGGGAGAGGGCGACGCCACAGAAGGAGGCCACTGAGGGGAAGGTGGGTGGGTATCAGTAATGAATGGTGAAGATACAAGAGAAGATCAAGAATTACGGTAGGTACGTAATTTTCATATCTTCCCTTGTCAATCCTCACCATTCATTACTGCTTGGGTGAGTACCAAGTCCCCCCCCCTCCCGCTAGAACCCTGAGGGAACAAGACCCCCAGCCTCCTGCTGGTGAGAAACAGAAGGGGAAGACCCTTGGCTAATCCAGAGAAAAGCCTATGTGGGAGAAGAGCTAGGAGGTGTCCCCCGAGGATGGGGAGACGGAGGAAGCCCCTGCAGAAGTCTCCTAGCTCAGGAGGAAAAGAGATGGGTCCCCTGGAAGGTGGAGCGAATCACCCTACGCTGGGCCAGGGGTGACAACCTTGATAGACAAAGCCTTGCCGTCCGCCTAATGCAGATCGCTGTTCCCGCAAGCCTGGAAGCCACCTCATTGGCGTCATAAGATGCCCTTGCTTGGTGTCTTGCCAGCTCCAGGCCTATAGCGGAGAGGGTAATAGCTTGTCTGGTTTGCTCCGTATCAGGCATTGATGCTAAGAGCTGAGACAGCATCGACCACAGATGCCTACTGTAGGCAGCGTGGTAAGCCTGATGTGAGCAATGCAAGCCATCGCCACGAGAGAAGAGAACATTCTTCGCCCCACGGTCAATTGTAGGAATCCGAATCCTGTGGGCGGTCAGCGCCAGGCAGCGGCGCCCGGAAGGAGTCTCTAGGTATACCAAACCCGAGGACGGGTTGGAAGGACGCAATACCTTACCGTCGACAGTCTGCCGGGGCTGGAGAAGGGGCAGCTGGCGACTGCCAGGAACGGATAGACGCCTCCTGGAAGGGGATAGGCCAGGAAGGTACCACCAGGTGCTGAGCACTGAATTCTCCAAGGAATTCCCATGTCTCCCGTTCGGTATTGTCTCGCCTAACATAGGAGATTCGAAGATCCCTCACCATCCTCGAAAGGAATCGCTGATATTCAGTGAAATCAGCATCGGAAGAGATATGAGCAAGGGGTTCCTCTCCCTCAGAGGAGGGAGACGAGGATGATGGAGAGCTCGAGTGTCCAGAAGATTCCTGCGGCGGTGGGGAGAGGTAAAAGACCCGCTCATGCATGTACCTAACATATGAGGGGAAGGCCGCCGCAGAACCTCTGAACTACTCCCAGGATAACGGACCCATAGGACCGACATGGCCTGGAAGAGCCGGGGGCTGCAGAGGTACCTGAGATGGGCACCTACAAAGAGGCAACTGACCCTCTGAAATCCAGAGAACGGAGCCCGAGCTGGCGGGATTCCGGACAGGTCGCAAAACGGAACCCTGGGGATGCGAAACCTTGAAGAGCCCAGGAGGGGATCCTCCCCTGTGACAAACCTGGGACTGCATGGATCCAGAAGGGCAGTCCGCAGCAACGCCACCGGAGGGACCCAGGGGCCCAAGAGGAGGGCGGGGCTCAGCTCTGACTCCCTAGCCACCCCACGAGGCGTGGCGAGAGACCGTGACGACCGTCCCCGCCCCTCGACTCAGCGTTCTCCCACCCCAGGGCGGTAACAGCACCCGGAAGGAGTAGCTGTCAGGCCCCAGGAGAGAGCCCCCTCCGTTCCCCCATCTCCCCGGGACCGGGGCCACCCTAGCCGAGGGGCCCTCAGGGAGGACAGAGGCGGGACAGCAGAGGGCCCGCTGTGCCACCTAGCACCACGTGCCACCGGGGACCCCGACTCCGAAGAGTCAGGGTGCCAGGATGGGTCCACATCAGAGTCATCGACCTCCGAAAAGGAAGAGACCAGCTGAACCTCGATGTGGCAACCCCGGGGTCCCCGGAGAAACGGCACCGCGAACGGCGCCAGTGCCAGATGACCCTGGCCCACCCGCAACCGCTAGGCCCGGCCCCGGCTCCCCGCGGTGTCAAGTTAGGCCCACGGCGCCGGAACCCAACCCGGCGCCACCGAGAGCGCAAACCGGGCCTGCGGCGCCATAGGCCAGAGCGGCGCCGCCGCCGGCACAGTGTCGATCACCGGCGCCGGAGGGTCCACCGGTGCCAGGCCCAGCAGGCGCGGGCCTCGACACTGGGGGAGCCTGCACCTCCGAGGAGGTGACTGCCGAGGCGGTGTCCCCGTCGCAGCCCCGGAAGGGACCACGACGTTCCTCCAACACCGCGAGAGAAGCTTCCTCTTCTCGTAAGAGAAGAGGAAGCCTCCTACCCACGGACCGTGATAGGCCGGGAGGGACCCGGAGGAAGGGGCCTAGAGACCTTACCTGGAATCCCTGGAGCGACGCCATCCCTCGGTCGGCGGGGCCTTGCCGAGCTTGAACGCACGGACTTTTAGGACACGACGGTCCATGGAGAAACAGGTGTCGCATGCGTCCATGTCGTGGTTGGGTCTCAGGCAACGGAGACAGACATCATGCCAGTCCGAGACGGAGAAATGCCGCCACAAGAGCACCGACGCATAGGGGCATGGCCCGCTCGACTACGCGGCTCTCTAACCTGACATGATGCAACTAAACAAGGCAAAAACAGCAATAAAGCACTCGGCACCGTTGATAGAAAAATAAAGACGGTCTTACGGTATACGGCGTCGGCGAGACACTGAGAAAAAATGAAGTCTTGAAGGATTACGAGGAACGTTAAACTATTTCGCTACCACGCAGCAGGTGCAGCCTCGATGGCGGGAGAAACAGAACTGAGACAGAGGAGGAGTCCTGCGGCACCTAACGGCCGCCGCTTCGCGCTGGCGCGAGTGCGTCGTGCTGAGGCAGGCGCCGTTGGACCGGCTCAAAAAAAAAAAAAAAACCTCCCGTAGCAGTGCCGCGCCTCGACTTAACCCCAAGCAGTAATGAATGGTGAAGACTGACAAGGAAGATTACAGAGTTGGCCACCAATCACCGGGCCAAGGGTGCTCTGTAACCCGAAAGGGATCCAGTGGGCACCACATACTTGCAGACATCCGGGCAGAAGGCGCAGGGCAGGAAGTGGAGTGCTGCCAGAACTCCAGGACAGGGCCAAGAATGACTTCTGCCACCAGGAAAGCCTCTGTCGGAGAGTCTCCCCAGTCGAGATCTCAGTCAATGGATATCGAGCCTGTTTCTGGGCGTGCTCTATCTTCATAGCAGACTCAGAGAACAAACAGAGGAGGTCCATGAAGAGGATGGACCCATGCGTCTGGAGATCCCCACGGACTCCATGTCGGCTGGACAGGAGTGCAGGAGGGACGCTCAGACTCCGAAGAAGTCGTCCAGAGCGGTTGACCCAGGAGCCCGCTGACCTCCGCAGACGGTCAGGGGTGACTGTGACCAACAGCTGATGGTGAAGCTCTCTGGCCGTCTGAGACTCTTTAGTGGGCGCCACCCTCGGCTGTTTAGGCAGCGGTTCCCCATGATCAGCGGAGAAGCCAGAGTCTGCCAAATTGGGATCATCTTAATCGGTTCTGCCGGCGGAGTTGGTGTCAGCCAGGTGAAGACCACCATAGAAACCAGGGTCAGTATGGCGCCGGTAAACACCAACTGTTGCCACATCAAGTCCTCGTAGTATCGACGCAACTTGCGCCGAAGCCTCTCCTCACCCGATGAGGATGAAGAATAGCAGCGGTGCCGCTTCCCATGGTGCCGGGAGCGCAGATGACAGTGGGACCAGCTCGATCCACGGGAAGAAGACCCAAGACCTGGACCTCAGCCGCCAGGGGGACGGGTGGTGGGGCTTGGAGAGTCAGCAATTGCCAAGGCTCCTCCTGGTCAGGGTCAGGGACCAGAGGCAGCGGGTCAGCAAACTGATCTGTCCCTCCCAGAGCCTGTGTCAGGACCAGGGTCCCAGACAAGAAGTATCAGCCTCTCTGGTCAACAACTAGTCAGTCGCCTCATGAAAAATCTTGGCTGGGACTTCGACCAGCGTCTCAGTCAACAGGCCTGATGGGGTTACCGTGGAGCCAGCAGCCAAGGCTTAGATCCAAGTCAAATCCGGAGAAGCGCAGGATTAGGAAGCCCTTGACAGAGCGCTCCCGGTCCCACGATAGATGACTAGTCTTCTCTTTCTTGAGATACTTTTTTGGAATTAGATTTGCCGGCGAGTCCATGACCGAAGGTCGGCAGAGACTGGCACAATTCCTTGAAGGAGCTTGTAAAACTTGAGCCCAGCTGAAGCAGCACAAGGCAGAAGCCAAGGAAATGGGGCCCAGCATGGGCCGCCTCCTCTTTCAAGGCCGTAAGCTGCTGGCGGACTCCCAGTAACTATGGAGACCACCAATGGCCATCTTTGGATTTGACCAGTGGGTTCCATTGCACTGGGCAGCCCAGTTTCAGGCGGGCAAGATGGTTCTCCAGGATGGTTGGGTGAAACAGGCAGCAAAGTCACAGGCCTAGGGATCGTGGTCATGCCCCAGGCAGAAGCCGCATGCGTGGCATGTGAGTTGGTCCTGGGCATATTCTGCCTGCAAAGAAGCACTGGCAGAACTCAGGAGGCGGACTTATCATTCCTTGCAGTCACGATCAAAGATCGAGCTGAAGACAACACTTGTAAGAGTTGGTTTGGAAGCATCCAAAGAATTTAAGTGTGAGGGCCTACTCAACGGGGACCGTAGGAGGAACCTGCTTCTTCCAGCGGAAAGGAAGATCTGGCGTCATGGGGACGGAGCTGAGGATTTACCACTTGGGTGGGTGGGAGGAGCCAGCTTGGAAGACTTTCCAGTACATCTTAAAGGGAAAGGACACTGCCAGTTAGTGTGGATAGATCATATCCACATCCCTAGAAACTGCCTTTCGGGCCAGCCCGGTGACACAGAGGGTTGAGGTGCTGGATGCCTTACCTCATCGTGCCAGTGACCTGGGATCGGGAAAGGATTCGGGTCGACAGGGAGCCAGCACGAGGGATGGGGGGGCCCTGGGTGAGAGCAGGACTGAGCAGCCGTAGGGCAGCTCTCCTCTCGGGGTGGTCGTCGTCCCCCCTGTAGTTCCACTGCCACTGGGTGGAGTTCCAGTGGCTAGCGTAGGTGGGAGGGCAAGTAGGTAGGGTGTCACGAGGCACTGCGTGCACGCCTCCACATCGCGTTAGCCCGGCAGAGAATAAACATGGGCGAAAACAGGGAGAAAAAAAAATACCTAAAAATCTATATAAAAAGAAAAAAGGAAAAAAAGAAATTACATTTCAGGTAGGAGTTGAACATTTTCTCTGCCCTGGTTCATGGGGTGGGGGTAATAAAAAGGCTATGTTGAAAATTTGGTGTACAAACATTAAAAAACAAAGCTATGAGCCGACGTATTTTACGGAAGTAGGCTTGTAATGTCGGTAATTTCTAATATTTTTACCCCAAATTTACAACACAGCCATTTCTTTACAGCACTTCACAAATGAGACAGCAGTCATTTTTCAACTCCAGCCCAAAATGTGTTTTTTGAGTCCTGAAAGTTGATTTCGAAGTCCCTGCATAAAATCACCTTTAGGCCAGGAGATGAACATTTTTTTCTGCCCTTCCTCATGAGGCAGGGTCTTACCAAGGCTGTGCTGAAAATTTGGTGTAGCTGGCGCCATGGCGCCGAGCTAAGGGGTTTGCTTGGCATGCTGGCGACCCGGGTTCGTGCCCCGAGCCCGGGTGCCAGGAGCGGAGACCAGCAGGGAGGGGCTCCATAAGCATCCACTGGACGCTTCACTCCAGGGGGGTGGTAGTGGGGGTTCTGCCTGGGGACCTGCAGGCGGACTGGTGGCATGCTTGGGGACGTGTTGCCTCGACACACACCCTGTACTCCCCAGCGCTCACGCAAGGCTGAGAACTGCAGTAGGCGGGCACAGAAAAGAAATACGCCCCGACAGACTGGATGATGAGCGCCCTGGTCACTGCCCCCCAAAGTCCCAGAGCCAGCCCAGATCCAGCCCCGCAGCACATGAGATGTGATGTCAGCCGTTGAGGCCATTTCCTCCCAGAAGAGGGGGACCCTCCCGGCAGAGGGATATGCCAGGCTACTCAAGGTAGGCTGCAACAGGGAGCTGGCAGGAGGTTGGAGGGTAGCAGGATTGGCTGGCGCTCCGAAAAGAGTAGCCGGTCAGGGTGTGGGGGAGGCAAAAAAAAAAACCTGTTTCAATATTTGTACCCAATTCCTCAGCTGCAGCCGCCTCTGCCCGGAATTTGTTTCTTCTCAGACTGCTACTGCCATTTTGAAGGACAAACAAATAAACAATTTAACATATCGATCAAATCTCAAATGCTCCCGTGTATTTGTAGCATGCTGATTTACAATATTCTAGCATTCACCTTTATTTTGTAGATTTACATCGTTTTTGTCAAATTTAAAACTTTGGCTGAAATGCAAACAAAAGCTCCGTTTAGCCCCGCTACTGAGCCGCTACTCGGCTCACAAAATGGCGATGACGTGTCGACATCATCGTAGCGAATCCGCTCCACTTCTTCTATTACAACCAGTGGGCACTGTTGTAAAATGCAGGATATTAGCACTATATTTGGTTGTCAGCCTATGTATCAATAGCTGAAGCTTGTGCAAGCTAGTATGGAGACATCAAGGGCTTAACCAGTGCCAATATCATACGACTAACAGTGCCTATAATGAAAGAAGTGAGTCAGACTTCCTTCTGATGACAACTCATCAGCGTAGACATCATCGCGTATTTTTGGGAGCGATAGCAACGCCAGCAGGAGTTTTTGTTACATTTCAGCCAGCGTTACAAACAGCGAAATAATAATCTAAAAAAAGGTGAACTCAGATATGTGGCAAATCAGAATACATAAATACTGCGAGACATTTGAAACGTCGAATCAAGTAACATTGTTGTCGTAAAAATAAGAAAACAAAGTATAAACATGTAATGCCAATTCGATAGGTCATACAGATATAGCTACTAGAAAGATCCTGGTGAATCTTTTCCAACTCATTCCCTTGGAGCAGACATTTCAATTAAAGAGACAAAGAACCTCTGTGTGCAAGCACTGAGGCAAGGTTACCCCAAAAGGGCATTTGGCGGGAAGCCAAGTTTCAAAGAAATACAAAATCACACAAGCCCCCCCCCCACAATGCAAAGCATCATGGGCTACATATGACAAATCACACAGAATATTATGCTGGTTCAACTTTAAGCAGAAAAGCATGGTGCCGAAAGGCGTCACACAGTTTGCAAAGGGTGCCAACAGAAGACACAGACATGTGTTACGTCCTACCAGGACTCATCAGTATGCCTCGTCTGCTTGACACCCCAGTGGAGTGAACCAGCTACCCTAAAATGGTCTATCTGGGTTATGTTGTGGTGAACCCAATTTCAAATTAAGGATGCACAATGGAACATTCTGACACACTTATAAGCCAGTGAAGGGAATCGGTTTTTATCTTTCGAGAGGGAAACAGAAGAGTTAATAATAATTGCTTCACTCCACTTACTACTTAACAGTTACAAACCTGTCCATCACGTCCAATCTTGACTGGCTTGTGTTCATTCCATGAGTTTGAGAGATGAGCTGATTTGGTGAATGGCAACTCACGCCTACAATAAAGTGATGTTGATGCTTAGTAATCCAATTTACAACATGCTGAATAAATGTTTATTTGCAGTAAGGGTTTCCCCATTCTGTGCTGATGGCTAAAAGCAGTAAGGTTAACAAAACATTTTAGAAACTTGGAAAAGGCCCTAGATTTTAATTCCTTCCTCCACCCCAGGTCTCACCTTGACCTTTGGCCAGAATGGCCATCTTTGGAGTTAACAGTAATGCCACATACTGGTCAATCTGTAAAGGTACAAGAATCCTAAAGGAAGAAAGAATCTCTGCTGCACCCCCACCCCTTGGGACCAGTACCTCACTTGCTTAAATCTGTATTTGTTCCATCCTGGCCATGCTGCCCAATGGACCCAGATAATGACAGCCAAATCACCCCGATCTTCAGCCATCTTTCATACCCCACAGCATTAAATCTTTCATTTTTGTTTTACAGGGGCAAGCACACAGTTGTGTGGAGCTGTACAGAGCCAATGTCCTGACTCCCCAGCTGCTGGGTACGAGGAAGACTGGCTTCAACCCTACCTGGAAGAGAGCATCCTCTAGGGCACTCAATCTACCCCCTGCTGCAATCCTCCACCAATAAGTTTACTACCCACTTCAAAACTTCCAGAACTTCGTGAGGTTTAAGTTGGAGTATTCTCCACAGGACCCATGCTCTGAGACACAGAGGTTCAAGTGAGGTACCTGCCTTGGGACAGAGCAAACAAGCCCAGTCTCAGTGGCAGATGTACTGGGATTCTTTGTGAGATCATCAACATCAGAGAGTACCACGACTGTGTGGCCCAGTCTGGTGCTAACAGAAGAATAGGTTAATCACCTGTATCCGTAGTTCTAGGAGTGGTATATAGTTCACATCCACCCTCTTGGCAGTTTCACTGGAATGCGATGATTGGCTGTAACATCCAAGTTAAGCTTCCCATCACCCAGGTGGACATATCCTTCAACTTTGTCCTGTGACATCAGATTTCACACATAGGAAGCAGATTAGGTGCCACTTGCCAGGAGAAGCCGTGTGGATGTGAACCATAACACTCCTAGAACGTACAGTTATGCAAGAACTTACTGTAACAGTAGATCTTCAAGGGGAGCTCTTGCAACAGGTAGCACATGTAGACTGAAGCCGGCAGGACCCCACAGAAAATTTCTAGCTTAGTAGTATACAGCGGAGGACCGCCCCAATGTCGGCCTGCCCGACGTCCCAAGTGGTATAAAGGTGGTCCCCAGTTCTTCCCCTGGAGACTCCAGCACTGATGAAAACTGGATGGAAAAACTGGAGGCTCCTCCTGCAATCCAGGAGGTCAGATGTTCTTGCTGCGAATGCAGAAGAAATCCCTTGAAGGGATGGCAGGTGGGAAACAGTACCTGCTGCAAGAGCTCCTCTCAAAGGTCTACTGTTATGGTAAGTTCTTATGTAACTGTACTATCTTTCTTCGAGATGGAGCTCTTGCAGCAGGTAACACAAGTAGAACAGAGTCCCAAGCAGTATACAGTCCCTTACACACAGGGTGGAGGAACAGAGAGATAAAGATGGAGCCTCTCATGAGAGAAGGCCCTGCAGGACCACAAGGCTGAAGCTGGTCCTGCGCCTAGCAGCAATGTCCAGACTGAAATGCTTAATGAACGTGTGGACTGAACTCCAGATGGCTGCTGCGCATATGTCTGCTGCAGACATATTCCTTAATGAAGCAAAGGAGGCTGCAACTCCTCTGGTGGAGTGACCCTTTACCAGTCCCGGTAAGGGTTTGCCGTACTTCTGATAATGGAACACAATACAATTAACCAACCATTTAGAAAGGGTTTGTTTTCTAACAGGTGCCCCTAAAATTCAGGGGCAAAGGAGACAAACAACTGGTCAGATTGTCTGGTTCCCTGGGTTTGGGTTAGATAACGGAGAATCCAGTGAACATCCAAAGTATGTAGATGGCACATTTATAAGGTAGAAAAAGAAATGGGCAGACTGGATGGGCCTTGCGGTTCTTATCTGCCATCAACTTCTATCTTTCTATGTAACAGAAATTCTCCTCGAATAGAGTGCTCTGGATAATAAACAGGTAGGTTGATGTCTTGATTAAGGGTAAATTCAGACACCACCTTTGGTAGAAACACAGGATTTGTTACATGACCCACCCTGTCCTGTGAAAATTTAAATATGGCTCTTTACACATCAGAGCCTGAAGCTCGGACAGCCTCCAAGCAAAGTGACTGCAACCAAAAATAATGCTTTCCAAGAGAAAACATAGCTCGCAATCTGCGGCTGGCTCAAATGGAGGAAGCATCAAATTTTCCAGAACAAAGAAAGTTCCATGGAGGGATGGGATCCTGATCGCTGACTTCATGTGCAGGATGCACAAAGGAATGCACATGCTAGGTCAGACTGTGCCAGAGTTTCTCCCTGAATAGGTGCATGATAAGCTGACACTGCAGAGAGGTGCACCTTTATGGATGAGTAGCTAAGGCCAGAGTCGGAAAAGGAAGGAGGTACTCGAAGACATCACTGGGTAAGCAAATGGTTTATCTCACGGCTGAAGGCCCAAAGGCGAAGCGTTTCCACTTCAAGGTGTATGTGGCCCTGGTGGAGAGTTTCCTAGCTGAGACCCTAAAGCGGGAAAAGTACAGTTACACAGGAACTTACCATAACAGTGGATCTTCGAGAAGAGCTCCTGCAGCAGGCTACACCATAAGGACTATGCCGCCAGGCACTAGAACTCCACTGAAAACTTCTAGCCAGCAGTACCCAGCTGGGGCCGCCCCTCATGGTGGTCCGCCCACCGACGTCACCAGCTGTATAAAGAGGGCGGTCCCTAGCCCCACTTCAGTTCACCCGCCAAAGTCCCGAAGGCTACTTAGCAGGAGAGATCTAAAGCTGGTGCCAAAGAAAATCCCAAAGGGAGAAACATAATAGGGGGATGGAGGGAGGGAAAATGGCACCTGCTGCAGGAGCTCTTCTCGAAGATCTACTGTTACAGTAAGTTCCTACATAACTGTACTATCTTACTTTGAGTTAAGAGCTCCTGCAGCAGGCTACACCATAAGGACCAAGTCCCAAGCAGTGTCTTCAAAGGGAAGATAAAGGGAGGCAGGAATATAAACTCCTGAAATACTGGATATTATGCCTTGGAGCACAGTGAGGCTGAATCCTGCTCTCTTTCTGGAAGCAATAAACAGGGTGTAGTGCTTAACAAAAGTATGCATAAAATTCCATGTTGCGGCAGCACATGTCTGATGCTGAAACATTTTTCATGGCTGCAAAGGATACAGCCATCCCCCTCGTGGAATGCCCCTTAACCGGTCCCGGTAAGGGTGTTTTGTACTTCTTGTAGATGAAAGTAATGCAACTGGTTAACCATTTGGACACGGTTTGCCTTTCAACAGGTTTCCCCAGAACCCTGGAAGCAAATGATAAAAACAATTGATCCGATTGCGGGTCAGTTTATAACGGTTCAAATAATCAAGGACCCGTGTACGTCTAGAGTGTGAAGGACGGCCTCTCCCTTATTCAAATACTCGGGATAGTAAACTGAAAGGGAGATGTTTTGATTCAAGGTTAATTCAGACACCACCTTCGGAAGAAACGTAAGATTAGTACGCAGAGACACCCTGTCACTGTAAAAAATTAAATAAGCTTCTTTACACATCAAAGCTTGCAGTTTGGAGCTTGGAAACCCTCCGAGCTGAAGTGATGGCAACTAAAAAAAACAGGTTACTCACCTGTAACAGTAGTTCTAGGAGTGGTATATGTTGTTCATCCCCACTTGCTGGCATGTCCCTTTCCCCTTTAAATCTTGCCGGAAGGTCTTCAAGCTGGCTCTCCCACCCACCGGGTGGTATAATCTCGGCTCCAGCTGATGCCGGATCTTAGCATACAGGAAGCCAGGTTGTGCGTCGCTCAGTGTGGATGAACATATACCACTCCTAGAAAGTATTGTTACGTAAGGACTTACCGTAATAGTAGAAGTTAGAGAACAGCTCTTGCAGCAGGTTATACCATTAGGACTACAGCGGCAGGCTCAGGACCACGGAAATTTTCTAGCTAGCAGTATTCAGCGGGGACTGCCCCGACAATGGTGCCACCCCGACATCAAGCATCATTATAAAGGGGACGGTCCCAGAATCCCCAGTTCTTCTGCGGAGACTCCGGCCACTGGATGACATCAGAAAAGGAAACTGAGGATCCGCCATCAAATGGCAATCAGAGTGGTGTTAGAAACACCTAATCCTAGAAAAGGATATCGGAACAAGTCTACCTCCAGCGAGGATGGTGGGAGGAAGGTACCTGCTGCAACAGCTGTTCTAAGAAGACAGTACAGTTCACGTGAGACTTACCGTAACAGTAGATCTTCGAGAGGCTCTGCAGTGAGTATTATATGGGACTGACACCGTGGTGGCGCAGGACCCCCACGGAAAAATTCTAGCTAGCAGTCCCTGGCCAGGGACCGCCTCTATCGTCAGTGTGACCGCGCTCAAACGACATCGGTATAAAGGGGCGGTCCCCGACCGCTCTTCCAGTTCTTTCCGCCACAGGCCCGAAGAGAGAGAAGCAGATGTTTCCATTCCTGGAAAAAGAGCTGAAAAAGCCTAGGGGATGGATGGCGGGAAGGTATTCACTGCAAGAGCCTCTCTCAAGATCTACTGTTACGGTAAGTTTTTTCTGCATGTACTATCTTACTTTGAGAGGGCTCTTGCAGTAGGTAATACATATAGACTGAATCCCAAGCAGTCTGGAACAAATAAAAGGCACCAGGAGGAGGAAACTACTCAGAAAGTAGCAAGCCTTGCAATCCTCAAGACAGGAGGCCTTGCAAAACAGCTAGCCGAAGCCTGCTCGTAACGCAGAGCAAATGTCCAAACTGTAGTGTTTTGTAAAGGTATGGACGGAAGTCAGGTGGCGGCAGCACAGATGTCTGCCACAGACACATTCTTGAAACAAGCATAGAGGCCGCTACTCCACGGTGGGAGTGACCTCTGACTTGACCCGGAAGGGTCTTGTTGCACAATAACAGAATGTGATGCAATGAGCCAACCACTTTGACAGGCATTGCTTGAAACAGCATTGCCTTCCTTTTGGGAGCAAAAGAGAGCGAACAACTGATCAGTCTTTCTGAGATCCTTTGTCCTGTTGGTGTAGTATCTCAGAATCGGTGAACATCCATGGTATGGAGTAAATATTCCCTTGGTTGGAATACTGCGTGAAAAAGGCAGGTAACTCTATGGACTGATTTAAGGTAGACTCTGCTACCACTTTAGGTAGAAACTTGGGATTCACGCGAAGAGCCACTCGTTCTTTGTGAAAAACCAAATATGGGATTTTACACATAAGGGCCTGGAGCTCGGAAAATCTTTAAGCGGAAGTAATGGCCACCAAGAACAGCGTCTTCCATGAAAGACACTACAGATCTGCGGTTGCTGCCGGTTTGGAGGGAGGAAGGGTAAGTTTCTGAGAACAAAGTTCAAGTCCCAAGGGAGAAGGAGTTCGGATGGGGGCCTCAGATGAAGGACCCTCTAAGAAAGGTCTAGAGACCACTAATTGGGCAAATGCTTTATCTGTGAAAGAAGCATGGTAGGCTGAAATAGCAGCCATGTGCACTTTCAAGGAGGAATGACTGAGACCCAGGTCGAGAAGAGATGACGTAAATATTCCAGCAGAACAGCCACTGAACATGTGAAAGGCTCCATGTTCGAGGCGGCCCAAATAGAAAATCTCTTCCATTTCATGGCATAAGTGGACCTAGTGGAGGGTTTCTAGCCTCCACCAGAATTCCGCCACTTTGGAGAGACACCAAAGCAGAGACAGCTAGGTCTGCAGGAGCCATGCATGAAGTTGCAGGGACTTGAGGCCTGGATGGACCAGGGTCCCTGATCCTGGGTCAGCAAACCTCAAGATAAAGGAAGAGGAGGGAGGAACCTCTGAGTATTGTTGTAGAAGACAGAACCAGATTTGCCTGGGCCAGAAAGGAGCGATCAGAATCAGTCTCGCTCCTTCTGTGGTTAGTTTCTGCAATACACGAGGGACCAGAGGAAGTGCGGGAAAAGCATAGACGAATCTGCCCTTCCAGTCTAGAGACAGAGCGTTGCTCCAGAAAGCGCCTCGCTCTGGAGCGAGCGAGCAAAAGGTGGGAACTTTTGCGTTTTGGGAAGAGGCAAACAGGTCTACCTGCGGAGTCCCCCAAAGCTGAAAGACATCGTCCAGCACCTTTTGGTCCAATTCCCACTCGTGTGGCAGGGCAGAGGAGCGGCTTAGCTTGTCTGCCAGGGTATTGTCGACTCCTGGAACATGAATCGCAGTGAGGTGAAGGTTGTGTTGAGTTGCCCAGTCCCAAACCCTCATTGCTTCCCTGCATAGAGGGTAGGATTGAGTCCCTCCCTGCTTGTTGATGTACCACACCACGCACATGTTGTCCATCTGGACGGCTAGGTGACCGGGAAGAATGTATTGGTGAAGGGCTTGGAGAGCATATAGTACTGCTCGAAGCTCGAGCACACTGATGTGGAGAGCTAGTTCCGATCTGGACCATAATCTCTGGGTTCGGTGAGGACCCAGATGGGCTTCCCAACCTTCGCCTGATGTGTCTGTGGTCAGAGTCTGGGAGGGGGGAGGATGACAGAAGGGGACCCCCCGAAACAGGTTCTCTTGAACCATCCACCACTGCAAGTCTCGAGCCATCGGCTCGGAGATCAGAACTAGATGATCTAGGTCGTCTACAAGTTGATCTAACTGGGAGCGAAGAGTCCACTGAGAGATCCTCATGTGGAGCCGAGCCCGGGGAACTGTCGGAATAGCGGCCGCCATGAGCCCCAGGAGACGGAGAACCGACCTCGCGGGAACCCTCCTGCGTTCTGATAGCAGGGAAATCTGTGACTGAAGAGAGGCCGCCCTGTCCGGAGGCAGGAAGGCCTTGCTCACCGTCTGATCGAGGATAGCCCGATGAACTGTAGTCTCTGGAGGGATCCAGATGAGACTTGGAATGGTTGATGGTAATACCCAGGCAAGTAAAAACCTGCTGGGTGAGGGAGAGAAATGCAGAGCTCCTCCTGGGACGAGGCTGCCAGGAGCCAGTCGTCCAGGTAAGGCTACCTGAACTCCCATAAATGCGCGGGTGGGCGCTACCACAGCCAGGAATCTGGTAAATACTAGGGGTGCAGAGGAAAGACCAAACGGGAGCGCCCGGAATTGGTAATGGTCCCCCTGAAAAGCAAACCGAAGATACTTGTGGTGAGAAGGGCGAATGGGGATGTGCAGATATGCATCCTGCATATCCAGTGCACAAAGCCATTGACCCGGCCGAAGGAGGGGCAGAAGGGTCTGTAGGGAGAACATCCTGAACCTTTTGTACTCCACGTAAAGGTTCAAGGAGCTGAGATCAAGAATGGGTCTGAGATTTCCCGTCTTCTTTGGGACCAGGAAGAAATGTGAATAGTTACCCGTCCCTTGAAGGTGAAGTGGAACGGGTTCTATGGCCTGCTTCACGAGGAAGGCAGAGATTTCTTCCTGGACCAAAGGAAGATGGTCCCTTGCGTAGGATGACTTCAGAGGTGGGTGGCGGGGTGGTTTCAGTAGAAACTCCACAGAGTGCCCTTCCGCTATGATCTGGAGCACCCATGAATCCGTTGTTACCCTCTCCCAACCCGGAAGGTGGAGGGAGAACCTCCCTCCTACCGGTTCCTCCGGTGTGTCCGGAGGTGGTGGGAGAGGAGGAGTCAGGTGGTGTGGGGCAGCGCCGCAGCTGGGGCACCCGCTGCTTTTTTGGCGGGGGGCCTGGCAGCTGCAGGGGCCCGATGTTTAGTGGCCCACCTTCCTTGAGGTTTCGCTTGTGGCCGACTGAGTCTGCGAAAAGGACAGCGCTGCGGGTGATGGGGATGGTACATGGAATCCACGGATTTCAGAGCCGTCCCCTTCTCCTGCAAGTCGGTGATGATGTCCTTGACATCACCACCAAAAAGCACCGAACCACTGAAAGGTGCTTCCTGGATCGCGGACTGCACCTCCGGGACCAAACCTGACACGTGGAGCCAAGCATGACGCCGAAGACTCACAGCGAAAGCGGAGCTCCGCCCGGCAGTGTCCACTGCATCGTATGTCGTCTGCAGAGCGTGGCGACTGGCCAAGCAGTGAAACGGGACTAAATCGGTAACTCCTGTGACTTGAGAGTCAGGTGAGGTCAATCTTAGATTCCATACAGGTGAGGATGGCCTTCTGGTAATCCCCTATGAGCAACATAATTCACGGCCCGAATTCCAGTGTGGAAGAGGTGTAGATTTTTCTTCCATACTGGTCCAGGAGGCGAGATTCCTTATCCGGAGGACAAGCTTAGATGTTTGGGATCGCTGACCGACCGTGAGCGGCGCTAATCGACGAATCTGCACGGTGGGAGTCAAATAGTCTACACCTTCTGGAGCCTGGTATAGCCTGTTAGACTTCCTAGGAAGTGAAATAGCGCCGTGGTTGTTTTCAAATAGTGGAAACAAGGTGGGCGTGAGGCTCTCGATCAGGTGGCACTAAAGTTGGAGCTGTGAGGGCAGGTCCAGATGTTCAGCAGTTTAACCCGCTGAGGATCTAGTTCAAGGGCGCCACTGATGCACTTCCTGGATTTTTCTGAGCAACTCCGAAGGAAGGATCCTCCAGAGGAGACTTTGGAGAGTCCTCGCCTGGGCTTGGAGCGGAGGCGAGGCCATCATCTCTCTCGAGCATCTGTCTGAAGAATCCGAGAGGAGAAGAAGAAGAATCGGAAGCAGAATAAGACTCCCTAACACGGCTGGGGGCGAGGCAGGTTCAGCGGGGATCCCTGGACGTGTGTTTCTGCCCCTCTCGGGATCCAGAGGGAAGGGCCCTGGTCGAGGCGGTGAGGAGTGTGCCGGCTCGGGCGTACAGGGCAGGCGCACTGTCGCCGTGGCGCTCTCTACTTCCTTGGTGAGCTGAGCCTTGGCCTCAGCCCACCAGGAAGCCAGAGTCTCCTGCAGATCCACCGGTGGCCGAGGCGGTGGGCGTGGAGGAGGAGGGGAAAGGAATACGGATTATATCCATAAGGTGAGTATCGAGCGGCTACTTGGGAAAA
Source organism: Neoceratodus forsteri (assembly GCA_016271365.2). NCBI lineage: Eukaryota > Metazoa > Chordata > Ceratodontiformes > Ceratodontidae > Neoceratodus > Neoceratodus forsteri. The sequence continues at coordinate 1,279,992,803 of CM057453.1, forward strand.
ACGGTAGCCGGGTATTGTGAGCGTCGGAGTACTGCGGCGGGAGGGACCGCGTCGGGTACTGCGGCGCTGGATACTGCGCCCGGAGTGCGACTGCGCCGGAGGAGCTGCCGAGCAGATGGCCCAGAAGTGGCCCAGGCGGGTCAATATTGAGAGGCCTGGGGGGAGCAGGGCCTGACGGAAGGGGAAAATCCCCTGACTGTGTCGGTGGGGCGGCGTCAGATCCGGTTCTATAGGAGGAGGGTCTGACGGAGATGGAACATCCCCCGCATCACCTGGGGATGGGGGGTGGAGATCCCCTGGGTCAGGCTGGGGTGACTCTGGTTCCCCGGACGGCAGCGAAGGCTGCGGGGACCGGGTACGATGGGTGTTGGAGGGTCCGTCGTAGGTTCCGTCGCCGGCGCACGTTGGGAGCCGGCGTGCGGCTTAGGGCTAGTTCCCGGAGGAGCTGGCGTCCGTCTTGCACGGGTCCCTCATCGGAGGCGGGCTGAGGAGGAGCGGCCCGGTCCGAGGTGGACGAGGTCGTGCGCCGCCCCGAAGGGTCAGGCGTCTTATCGACCTTCTCCCGGCGGATGTCGGAGGAGCCGACGTCCGACTTATGGGAGTCGCCCACATCAGAAGGCCACAAGCCTGCGGCCGAACTGGGGGCGAAGGCCTCCTTTTGCTCGGAGGTGCCTGCAAGGCCCGAGCGCGAGCCAGGCAGGCGGGCAGCGCCTCCTCCAAACCCTTGGAGGCTGCCCTCGAGGACGGTCCCCTGAGGATATTACCTGGGCGACTCCGGCGAGTCGCAGACGGAGGCCTTCTCCCGGTGCCTCTCCTTGTCCCGCTTTTTGCGATGTCCTTCTGGAGAAGTAGACGCCTGCCTGAGCTTCTTCAATTCTTTTTCCATCAAAGACATATTTTTCTTGAGAAGATGGGCTTCCAGGGACTGTTGGCGTCGTCTGCGGGTAGCCGCATTGAAGTGAAGGCAATGCGGGCACTTGTCGACCGGCTGGTTGGGGCCTAGGCAGACGGAATGGCCGTCCTTGTGTGGCAGTTGGGCGCCGCACGAGTCGCACTTGTTTTTGTGCTCGGAGGGTGTAGAGGACCACATACACCGACAATGACCTGACGATAGAAGGAAAAAAATATTTTAATTTTCGGTAAAACCGACGAAAAGAGGGAGCTGACTAAGACCGACTACGCGAGGCACTGCACGAGCTAACGGCGGGAAAGAACTGGAAGGCGGGCGTCCAGGACCCCCCTTTATACCGACGTCGTTTGATGCCGGTCACCTGACGTGGGGGCAGTCCCTCGCCAGGGACTGCTAGCTAGAAATTTTTCCGTGGGATCCTGCCGCCTGCCGGCGTATGTAAATACCTACTGCAAGAGCCCTCTCGAAGTAAGATCCACTGTTACAGTAAGTTATTACGTAACTGTACTATCTTACTAGAAACAGCTCTTGCAGCAGGTTATACCATTAGGACTGATTCCCAAGCAATACTGGAAATCCCTCACCAGTGGGAGGAGGAAAGGCAGATATCACTAGTTGTGCCGAAGCCTAGGATAGGAGTCCCTGAAGGACTGCTAGACCAAAACCTGCTCTTCACCTCGATGCAACGTCCAGGCTATAATTTCTGATAAAGGTTTGCACAGTGCTCCAAGTAGCTGCTGCACAGATTGCTGAAGTGGACCCGTTCTTCATGGCCGCAAAGGAGGTAGCCAACCCCCTTGTAGAATGACCCCTAACCGGTAACAGAACGTGATACAATGTATAAGCCACCTGGACAGCGATTGTTTGGAAACGGGAGCTCCCATCATCCTGTGGGCGAAGACGACGAAAAGCTGGTCAGATTTTCGGTGGTGTTTGGTTCTGGTAAGATAGTATCGAAGACACCTATGCACATCTAAAGTGTGCAACAGGGCCTCTCCTCCATTAGAATATTTAGGAAAGTACACTGATAGATCTATGTCCTGATTAAGGGTGAGAGCTGAGACCACCTAAGCCAGAAACTTCAAATTTGTCCATAGGGACACCCTGTCCTGGTGAACAACCAAACAAGGTTCTTTGCACATCAGTGCGTGAAGTTCAGAAATTCTTCTGGCTTAAGTAACGGCAACTAAAAGTAACATTTTCCATGTAAGGAGACGTAGCTCACAATCCGCGGCTGGTTCAAAAGGTGGCAGCATAAGCTGCTCCAGGACAAAGGGTAAATCCCATGGAGGAATAGGATCCTTAATCGGATGTCTAAGGTGGAGGACACCTCATCAGAAGGCGCGTGCCGTGTCCAACTGAGTTATGGGACGTTGGCCTATAGGTGTGTGATAGGCTGAGATGGCACAAAGGTGTACTTTTATCGAGGAGTAGGCCAAGCCTGTCTAAAAGAGAGACAGGAGGTGGCCCAGGACCGACCTATCTGGAAAATCCATCGGAGAAAATCCCGTGCCTGAGCCCAGAGGCAAATCGGTGCCATTTCATGGTGTGTGTAGCGTGAGTGGCCGGGTTTCTAGCAGCCGCTAGAACATCTGCTACCTCCTGCGAGACCCCGTACCGCATGATGGCTATGTCTCTAGGAGCCAGGCGTGCAGGTTCAGAGATCGAAGGTCCGAATGGACCAAAGAGCCTGCCTCCCGAGACAATAAGTGAGCGGATTGGCAGAGGCACCAGAGGTTCCTGGGACAGCTGGTGTAGCAGAGGGAACCAAATCTGTCTGGGCCAAAATGGCGCGATAAGTATCAGTGTCGCTTGCTCTCTGTGGAGTTTCAAAAGGACCCTCTGGATCAACGGGAAGGGAGAAAAGGCGTAGAGGAATCTGCCCGTCCAGGAGAGGGACAACGCATCTCGCCAGAAAACACCAGGCTCTGGATCTAGCGAGCAGAAATTGGGCAGTTTTGCACTGTATGGGGACGTGAAGAGGTCTAACTCTGGTGTGCCCCATCTGTGAAACAGATCCTCTACTACCTCCTGCAGTAGTTCCCACTCATGGACTCTGGCCTGAGAGTGACTCAAGCTGTCTGCGATAACGCTGTCCACTCCTGGGACATGAACAGCAATGAGGTTTGCGCCGTGCTGTAGTACCCAATCCCACACCCTCATGGCCTCCCTGCAAAGCGGGTAGGAATGGGTGCCTCCTTGTTTGTTGAGGTAATACATCACCGTGGTATTGTCTGTTTGAAACAGGAGAGTACCCGGTGGATCTCCAACTGGAAAGCCTGCAGGGCGTAAAGAACTGCTCTCATTTCCAGGATATTTATGTGGAGATGAGCTTCCTGGGCTGTCCATAAGCCCTGAGACCTGACATCGTCGAAGTGTGCTCCCCAACCGATCCCCGAGGCATCCGTGGATAGCGTCACAATCAGAGACAGCGCGATGAAGGGGACCCCCGCTAATAGGTTCTTTGAATCTAGCCACCATTGCCAATCCCGGATTACGGCATTCGTGATCCGGATTGGAAGCTGCAAATGGTCTTGCTTCTGATCCCACTGGACCTGTAACATCCACTGGGTCACCCGCATGTGGAGATGGGCTAGCGGGACTGTTGCAATGGCCGCAGCCATATGTACGAGCAGACAAAGGACCAGTCTGGCTGGGACAGTCCTCTTTGCCAAAATGTCCCTGATGAGGGATCTGATGTGTTCCGCTCGATCCTGGGGTAGAAAAGCTTTCCATTGGACAGTGTCCAGAACTGCGCCTATGAACTGCAGATTCTGTGACAGAACCAGGCGTGACTTCTCCTGATTGATAATGATGCTCAATGTCTCGAACAGAGACTGAGTAAAATGGATGGCGGACATCAGGGCCTCCCAAGAAGGCGCCATGAGAAGCCAGTCGTCCAGGTAGGTGAACACGTAGTGGCCTCGTCTCCTAGAGTCGCCGCTATGACTGCCATGCACTTCATAAACACTCGAGGTGCCAATGACAGTCCGAAAGGGAGGGCTCAGACTGATAATGGCAAGCTAGAAATTCGAGAGCAAGAACTTCCTGTGCGCTCGAGCAATGGGTATGTGCAGGTAAGCATCCTGCATGTCCAAGGGACACTAGGATGGCGCCCTGTTTGAGCATGGGTATCAGACCTGGAAGAGTCACCACGCGGGAACGTATGTAGAGGACCGAAGCATTGAGATTGCTGAGATCCAGTATAGGACGGAGGTCCCCTGTCTTTTTGGGAACCAGAAAGAAGTGGGCATAGTAACCTGCACCTCTCTGGTTCCGCGGTACGTGCTCTATAGCTTCCTCTCCCAGAAGCGCGAGCACCTCCTGCTGTAGGAGCAGAGCGTGCTGACCCAAATAACGGGAGAGCAGGGGAGGTCTTGACGGTGGGTGGTCGAGGAATTCGATAAAGTGACCTCTCTTGACCAACTGAAGTACCAACCGGTTGGCGGTAATCGACTGCCACCCTGAAAAGTGGCGAGTGATGCGACTCCTGACCTTTTCTGCCCGTTGATCCAGAGGAGGGTCGGGGGTCGGGAAGTAGTCATGCTGTGGCAGCGTTGGTTTCCGCAGGCTGGGCCAGTGTGGTATACCGCTGGCCTCTGCCTAGAGAAGATTTAGCATGGGCTTTAAGATGGAAAGTGCCCCTATGTTGCTGGCCAGAACGTGACTGCTGCAGTTGTTGCTGGCCGCGAAAATGGTTCTGGTTCCTACGGAAGGAACCAGGTTTAGATCTGTACATGGCCTGTACGGATCTTACTGCCCTCCCGGCGTCCTGAAGCTTGGTGATGACCTTTTCCAAGTGTTCACCAAACAGGACTTCGCCGTTGTATGGGACGTCAAGAATGTTTTTCAGTATGTCTGGGGTAAAACTGGAGACAGAGCCGGAAGTGTCTCCGAGACAGATGCTCACTGCAGCTCTGGCAGACGAGTCACAGAGAATCGCATGCCAGAATACTTGGGTCCCCACATCAGACCCTGTGTGAAGGGAGGTTTAAGAGCTCCGCCTTCTGATCGCCATCCGGTAGCTTATCAACTAGGTCCTGACCCTGCTCCCACAGGACATTCTGAAACTGAACCATATGAGACAGACAGTTCAGGAACCTGAAGAAGCATGTAGCAGCCGCATACATGAGCCTCCCCAGGGCATCCAACTTTAGATTCCTGGTCCAGTGGCTGTGTGCTCATATGCTGTGTTCGTTGGGACCGGTCATGAGAGGCCGTAATGACCAGGAGTCAGCCAGAGGTTGTTGCACCAAGTACTTGTCCAGGCGGTCAGCTTTCTTCGGCACAGCGGGGGTGGACTACGGACGTTCACACAGCCTTGGTGACGTCCGCGAATGTGCCCACCAAGGGTGGCACTACCACAGGCTAAGGATCCGTCTGCCGAAGGTAACGAGCAAGGCGCTGTCTCTCGGGGTTGAGATTTTCCGAATCCCATCCCATGTTCTCCTGGATGTGCCTCATAATCTCGGAGAAGAGGGATCATCGGAGGTGACCTGGGCAGGTCTTGTGGGTCAGGTGATGTGATGCTGAGTGGAAAAGGAGACCTGGAGGTGTCAGAAGTATCCAGTCTAGAATCCTCCCTGGGTCACTTGGGGCTGGGAGACCCTGAGGAGATCTTGAGGAGGCCTTCTCCGTTCCTTGGATCTTCCTGTGGAGGTGAAGCGCGCCCTTGGGGGTTGGTGGTCGTCCTGCTGGCCCCTGCGGTGGAGGAGGGGGAGTAGGTTTCACTGGGATCACATCTTTCCTTATTGTGTCCCACCAGAAAGTGAAGAGATCTTTGACCTCTTGGATATTCATACCCGACGACGGACCTGGCGTCGGGTCCGAAGGAGTCTCTGAGATTGGCGAAGGCTCCCGTGGAAGCCCGGCATCCTCGTTGTCGCCTGCCTGGTCCTCAGGCAATGTCAGGTCCTCCTCCATGGAGTCCTGGTGACCAGTGACCGGGGGGGCAGTCTTTGGCTCCGGTGAACGTGTCACCGACGTCTGGCACTTGGCCAATGCCTCCGGCTCTGGCGAACGCCTGACCGACATCTGGTGTTTGGCCGATGTCTTCGGCTCCGGCAAACGTCTGGCCAACTTCGGGTGCTTGACCAATGTCGGGTCCGTCGTCCGCTTCAGGAACGTCAGGTCTTTTTAGTCTTCCTAGGTGGGGGATCCGGACCCCTGGGAAGCTGGGAGACCGATCTGGAGTCGGGGTCCCGGTGTCGGTCTGATGAGGAAGACTTGGTCTGGTGACTGTCGGAGGACTCGATGAGGCCTAGGAGGGAGTGGAGGAAGCCAAAGGCCTGGAAGTCTTTACAGGGTGCAGGGAAGCCGAAGAGCCGCCTGAAGCCTTAACCTTGACCGGAGGGCTGAGGCGAGCCCTGGAGGAGAGCGGTCTGGCAGCGTGGAGCCTGAGCTGTGCCGAGTCCAAGGCCGGTTAGGATCTGGACCTGACCTTCTCCCGTGCTTGTCCGGTGTTTGTGGGCTTTTGAGGTAGATTCACCTCTGGAAGAAGGTTCCTTATCCATTCTGTGTAGTTTCTCTTCGAAGGGAACCCTGAAGTGCTGCTTTGGCGGCAGATCCTGGCGCGACTTAAACCCCTGACAGAAGAAGCAGGCCTTGGTGTTGTGGTCCGGGCCTGAGCACCGCAGGCAGGATGAATGAGGATCCTTGAAGGGGATCTGTTTGCTGCAGTCACACCGAGAAGGATGTCTTTCTGAAGAAGGAATTGGAGATGCCGACATTTAGTGTTGGTAAAACTGTTTGATGAAAGTTCTTAGTCGCCGTGTGCTAGAGTGGGACCATGAGGCTGATGCTGGCGAGTCGACGGTGGGAAAAGAACTGGGAATTCTGGGGGACTGCCCCATTTTATACGATGCGGAAGTGGGGGCGGACCGACATCAGGATCGGTCCCCATTGAATATCATAGCTAGAAATTTTGGGTCCTGGCGCTTGACGGCCTCAACTTATCAGGAGATAACCTGCTGCAAGAGCTGTTTTCAAGTAAGATCAGTAGATCTTCGAGGAGCGTCTCTTGCAGCATGTTATTACACTTGGGAGTTCCACCAGGTGGCGCTATCACTCGGCAGCTTTCAGCAGTCTTCCGCGGGCCGCCACATCACTTCCTGATGCGAGTGCAAGTGTGGGCAGCCTCAAGAACCCTCTGTTTCCCATTGGTTTCAGCAAGCAAAGCCTGGACTGAGGGACAAAATAGACCAAAAAGACCCCACCCCAATATCCCAGAGTTGCAGTGAACAAAAGCGAACAGGCAGGGGGACGGAGGGCGGGATTGTACCTACAGCAAGAGCTCCTCGAGGATCTACTGTTACGATAAGTTCTTGCGCAACGATACTATCTTCTAAAGACTGGTCTTTTGAAGTAGATTATTACACTTGGGAGAGTGGCAAGCAGTTATTCCCAACAGGGAGGGCAAGCAAGGCTGGAAGCTGGGCAAGAGGGCATGCCTGAAAGTCAGGCCCTAGCAAAATGCAGCAGCCAACCAGCCAGGACAAGTAAAAAAAACACAGGAGAAATGTTGACTCGAACCACACCTGGTTGGGCAGAAAAGCCAAGGGTGGCTGAGGACAATATGCGTTAAGCATGGTGTTGTGAAGAACAACAGTAGGTGGCCAGGCACAGTGATGCAACCTGATGAGGCAGGGGTCAACAGCCCTGGTATGAAGTCAAAGCCAGTGGAGCTCCCACAGCGCGGATTGGTGGGATGCGGAGAGCGCATCTGGTAAAACATACTGGGAATCCCAGAGAAAGGAAACAACTGAAAAGGCTCCAATCAGGAGAGTAGCAGAAGTTCCAAACAGATCCACACGTAGGAGTGGAAGCGTCCAGGGTTGGGAGCAAGCCTCCAAGAAAAGGGCAAAAATCCCAGGCCTCCAGTTTGCGAAGAGGAGGCGGGAAAGCCCCTGAGATGCAGTTTAAGGTGCAGAGGTGGGCCTCGCCCCCTGCAAGATCAACCCGGGTCCCAAGAGGCACTCAGGAAGGAGAAGGAGGGCCCGGCTCTGGGAGATAGGACTGGGCCCTGGGGCATGACAGAGGTGCTGGACAGATCTCAGAGTATGCCCGAAGCCAGTGGGAATCCAGGATGGACTGAGTACCAGGGCCAAACAACTAGTTCCAGAGAAGAGGGCACTGACAACTGACAACTGGAAGTTGGTTGCCAGACCAGACACCCGGAGCTAGGCACAGCGCCGTAAGGCGATGCCAGCGACAGAGAGGTGGGCAGAGGCGTCGACCACATCGTAACCCGCCCAAAGCAGGTGACAGGAAAGAGAGGACATGGCTGACATGGGCTGAGCCAACCTGGCCGATTCCTGGGAGAGTGGCAAGGAGAACTGGAGGTCCAAAGCCGAGGCACATAATGTGCAAAGGTACCAGACCATATGGCTCACACAGTTGAGAACAGGAAGCAGCAAGATACTGGAGGTAGACCTTCTTACCAAGGAAATCCATGCTCAGGAATCAGCATCGGCGACACCAGGACTAGTGTGGGGCGGGCGGCAGTCGGCTCGCTGCTGCCGCATGACTACCGGAATCACGGGAGGGGCAGTGGACAAATAGGGATGGACAGACGTGCTGCAAAAAGTCAGTCCGGTCGAGGAGGGCTGAGTGGAAAGAGGATGATGCTAAATCTGAGACAGAACGTGCTAAACTACGAGGGAATCAACAGGGGACAACCAGGGCTGGCTCCTCAGGTACGTCAAGGTAAGCAGCCACGTCCTGGCGAAAGGAGTCCTGTTCCGCAGCAGGCAAGCCAAATGCATCCCGGATCTGTAACATGACAACTGTGATGGAGGAGTCCGGGAACGAGGATGGATTTTTTGGGGGCCATCCAAAACAGAGGACGCTGGACGGAGGGAACCCAAGTCCCCAGAGTCCGAGAAGCCCCTATCAGGAGCATCTCCCATGAAGGGATCCTCCCCATCTGAATCTCTCTAGATATGAAGGGGGGGGGACCAGACAGAAACCACCGGATCCGGACAGAGCCGCAGGTGGAGCAGAGGGAACGAGCGGCCTGGGACTTGGAATTGTGTCAGAAGCCGGGCCAAGGCCCACAGACTGGGAGGACCTTCCATGACAATGCAGGCAATGCCTGGCACTTGTGAAGGGGAGGTCCACAGACAAGAGGGCGCCAAGGGCACGCCGGAGGCAAACACCTCGGGACAGCCGACCCAGACAGGCGGGAGGGGCATCCCGACCCCTGTGGGAATGGTGCCGCAAAGCGGCAAGGAACCCGGGCAAGACCCTGGAACCCCGCCAAAGGCACAAAGAAGGCATGCCCAAGGGCAAAAAGGGGACACGGAAGAGGAGGCCCAGACTGGGGCATCCTAGGGTTTGGAGGCCCTGCCGCCGACGGGCAAAGCAGCCCCATCGATGAGGAAGGGAATGAGACTTGTCCGATGATGGTGGAATCATCCCGGTTGACAAGGGACAAGAAATAACCTCTCCATCAATGGGGGAAGCTGCCCCATTGACTAGAAATGCAAAGCATAACACCGTGTCAATGGAGGAAGCAGTCCCATGAATGAGGACTGCTCCATCAAAGAAAAAACCTCCTTCGACAAAAGAAATGGAGAAATATGTTCCGTCAACGGGGGAAGAGCTCCTGTCCATGAGGGAGATGAAACAACATGCCCCATCGACTGTAAAAAAACTTCCCCGTTGACGAGGAATGCTCAGTCGACGGGGGAACACTACCTGTCGACAGGAGATATCCAGCAGAGTGCTCCATCGATGGAGCATGGCCAGTCGACGAGATTTTGAGCCCCGCAGGCTCCGTCGACGGGGGGAGAAGTCCCGTCAACAATGGAGGAGCCACCATCGATGGGCCATGTCGGAGGAAGTTAAAGGAGTGGGAATCCTGCTCCTCCGATGCCGGGAACGTAAGCCCTTGGCCGGGGAGCCCTTAAGACGGTTCCCCAAGGTCCATTCCCACTGGGCTGTTTCAGCCAGAGGTGAGTCCCAAGACCCAGCAAGAGTGCCTGGGTCAGGCGGTAGCAGGGGTACTGTAAGTGGGTCACAGGCCTCCTGGAGAATAGAAGTCCAGGGTGCTGTGAGAGTTCCAGGCCCGGAACAGAAGTAGAACAAGCGGTTCAAGTTCACGTCAAAGACTGCAACACAGGCGGTTAGGAGAGCTGTCTGTGCAACCTGAAGCTGGCGGGAAAATGAATAGAGGGTACTTGGGACTGCCCACACTTGTACTCAGCATCAGGAAGTGATGACATGTGGGTGGCCCCATGGAAGACTGCTAGAAAAAGCTGCCATGTGATAGCGCCACCTGGTGGAACTCTCAAGTATAATAACCTACTGCAACAGACCAGTCCAAAGAAGATCTACTGTTACAGGTTGAATAACCTGTTTTTCTAGGGATGTGGATATGTTGTTCATATCCACACTTGTTGGCAGACTCCTAGCAGTTCTGTGGGAGGAGGGAGGCAAGGTGCACACCACCTACTTAGGAAATAAGAGACTGGAGAACTGAGGCCTCAAAACCAGCATGCCCACGTGACTCAAGGTCGGTATGGTAATGGATGATGAAAGTGTTTGCTGTCTTCAAGGTAGCAGCCCTACAGATTTCCTGGATAGGGATGTCCCTGGAAGCAGCCACCGATGCAGCGGTATGGCGGGTAGAATGAGCTCTTATCCCTCTGGGAAGCTCCTTGTACACCAACCTATAGAAGAGATCAATGCATGATGTAATCCATCTGCCAATTGTCCACTTTGCTGCAGGCCTGCCAGGTGCGGCTTCAGCGTAGGTGACGAACAGCTGGTGAACCTCTCCCTGAACTTCCACCTTCCTCTCCTTATAGTAGGAGAGAGCACGTCTAAGATCCAAGGTATGGAGCCTGTACTCTGCATCCGAGGTGTAGTCTGCAGAACACAGGCAGAGTCAACACCTGATTAAGGTGAGACACCACCTTCAGGAGGAATTTCGGGTGGGGAAGCAGGACAATCGTGTCCCTGTGGAAGACCAGATAGGAGACTCCACCGAGAGTGCCTGAACTCCCAGTCCTTCTGGCAGACATAATGGCCACCAGGAAGGCCGTACGGCCTTCCTGGTGGCCATTATGTCTGCCAGAAGGACTGGGAGTTCAGGCACTCTCGGTGGAGTCTCCTATCTGGTCTTCCACAGGGACACGATTGTCCTGCTTCCCCACCCGAAATTCCTCCTGAAGGTGGTGTCTCACCTTAATCAGGTGTTGACTCTGCCTGTGTTCTGCAGACTACACCTCGGGATGCAGGTACAGGCTCCATACCTTGGATCTTAGACGTGCTCTCTCCTACTATAAGGAGAGGAAGGTGGAAGTTCAGGGAGAGGTTCACCAGCTGTTCGTCACCTACGCTGAAGCCGCACCTGGCAGGCCTGCAGCAAAGTGGACAATTGGCAGATGGATTACATCATGCATTGATCTCTTCTATAGGTTGGTGTACAAGGAGCTTCCCAGAGGGATAAGAGCTCATTCTACCCGCCATACCGCTGCATCGGTGGCTGCTTCCAGGGACATCCCTATCCAGGAAATCTGTAGGGCTGCTACCTTGAAGACAGCAAACACTTTCATCATCCATTACCATACCGACCTTGAGTCACGTGGGCATGCTGGTTTTGAGGCCTCAGTTCTCCAGTCTCTTATTTCCTAAGTAGGTGGTGTGCACCTTGCCTCCCTCCTCCCACAGAACTGCTAGGAGTCTGCCAACAAGTGTGGATATGAACAACATATCCACATCCCTAGAAAAACAGGTTATTCAACCTGTAACAGTAGATCTTCTTTGGACTGGTCTGTTGCAGTAGGTTATTATACTTGAGAGTTCCACCAGGTGGCGCTATCACATGGCAGCTTTTTCTAGCAGTCTTCCATGGGGCCACCCACATGTCATCACTTCCTGATGCTGAGTACAAGTGTGGGCAGTCCCAAGTACCCTCTATTCATTTTCCCGCCAGCTTCAGGTTGCACAGACAGCTCTCCTAACCGCCTGTGTTGCAGTCTTTGACGTGAACTTGAACCGCTTGTTCTACTTCTGTTCCGGGCCTGGAACTCTCACAGCACCCTGGACTTCTATTCTCCAGGAGGCCTGTGACCCACTTACAGTACCCCTGCTACCGCCTGACCCAGGCACTCTTGCTGGGTCTTGGGACTCACCTCTGGCTGAAACAGCCCAGTGGGAATGGACCTTGGGGAACCGTCTTAAGGGCTCCCCGGCCAAGGGCTTACGTTCCCGGCATCGGAGGAGCAGGATTCCCACTCCTTTAACTTCCTCCGACATGGCCCATCGATGGTGGCTCCTCCATTGTTGACGGGACTTCTCCCCCCGTCGACGGAGCCTGCGGGGCTCAAAATCTCGTCGACTGGCCATGCTCCATCGATGGAGCACTCTGCTGGATATCTCCTGTCGACAGGTAGTGTTCCCCCGTCGACTGAGCATTCCTCGTCAACGGGGAAGTTTTTTTACAGTCGATGGGGCATGTTGTTTCATCTCCCTCATGGACAGGAGCTCTTCCCCCGTTGACGGAACATATTTCTCCATTTCTTTTGTCGAAGGAGGTTTTTTCTTTGATGGAGCAGTCCTCATTCATGGGACTGCTTCCTCCATTGACACGGTGTTATGCTTTGCATTTCTAGTCAATGGGGCAGCTTCCCCCATTGATGGAGAGGTTATTTCTTGTCCCTTGTCAACCGGGATGATTCCACCATCATCGGACAAGTCTCATTCCCTTCCTCATCGATGGGGCTGCTTTGCCCGTCGGCGGCAGGGCCTCCAAACCCTAGGATGCCCCAGTCTGGGCCTCCTCTTCCGTGTCCCCTTTTTGCCCTTGGGCATGCCTTCTTTGTGCCTTTGGCGGGGTTCCAGGGTCTTGCCCGGGTTCCTTGCCGCTTTGCGGCACCATTCCCACAGGGGTCGGGATGCCCCTCCCGCCTGTCTGGGTCGGCTGTCCCGAGGTGTTTGCCTCCGGCGTGCCCTTGGCGCCCTCTTGTCTGTGGACCTCCCCTTCACAAGTGCCAGGCATTGCCTGCATTGTCATGGAAGGTCCTCCCAGTCTGTGGGCCTTGGCCCGGCTTCTGACACAATTCCAAGTCCCAGGCCGCTCGTTCCCTCTGCTCCACCTGCGGCTCTGTCCGGATCCGGTGGTTTCTGTCTGGTCCCCCCCCCTTCATATCTAGAGAGATTCAGATGGGGAGGATCCCTTCATGGGAGATGCTCCTGATAGGGGCTTCTCGGACTCTGGGGACTTGGGTTCCCTCCGTCCAGCGTCCTCTGTTTTGGATGGCCCCCAAAAAATCCATCCTCGTTCCCGGACTCCTCCATCACAGTTGTCATGTTACAGATCCGGGATGCATTTGGCTTGCCTGCTGCGGAACAGGACTCCTTTCGCCAGGACGTGGCTGCTTACCTTGACGTACCTGAGGAGCCAGCCCTGGTTGTCCCCTGTTGATTCCCTCGTAGTTTAGCACGTTCTGTCTCAGATTTAGCATCATCCTCTTTCCACTCAGCCCTCCTCGACCGGACTGACTTTTTGCAGCACGTCTGTCCATCCCTATTTGTCCACTGCCCCTCCCGTGATTCCGGTAGTCATGCGGCAGCAGCGAGCCGACTGCCGCCCGCCCCACACTAGTCCTGGTGTCGCCGATGCTGATTCCTGAGCATGGATTTCCTTGGTAAGAAGGTCTACCTCCAGTATCTTGCTGCTTCCTGTTCTCAACTGTGAGCCATATGGTCTGGTACCTTTGCACATTATGTGCCTCGGCTTTGGACCTCCAGTTCTCCTTGCCACTCTCCCAGGAATCGGCCAGGTTGGCTCAGCCCATGTCAGCCATGTCCTCTCTTTCCTGTCACCTGCTTTGGGCGGGTTACGATGTGGTCGACGCCTCTGCCCACCTCTCTGTCGCTGGCATCGCCTTACGGCGCTGTGCCTAGCTCCGGGTGTCTGGTCTGGCAACCAACTTCCAGTTGTCAGTTGTCAGTGCCCCTTTCTCTGGGAACTAGTTGTTTGGCCCTGGTACTCAGTCCATCCTGGATTCCCACTGGCTTCGGGGCATACTCTGAGATCTGTCCAGCACCTCTGTCATGCCCCAGGGCCCAGTCCTATCTCCCAGAGCCGGGCCCTCCTTCTCCTTCCTGAGTGCCTCTTGGGACCCGGGTTGATCTTGCAGGGGGCGAGGCCCACCTCTGCACCTTAAACTGCATCTCAGGGGCTTTCCCGCCTCCTCTTCGCAAACTGGAGGCCTGGGATTTTTGCCCTTTTCTTGGAGGCTTGCTCCCAACCCTGGACGCTTCACTCCTACGTGTGGATCTGTTTGGAACTTCTGCTACTCTCCCTATTGGAGCCTTTCAGTTGTTTCCTTTCTCTGGGATTCCCAGTATGTTTTACCCAGGTACGCTCTACCGCATCCCACGCAATCCGCGCTGTGGGAGCTCCACTGGCTTTGACTTCATACCAGGGCTGTTGACCCCTGCCTCATCAGGTTGCATCACTGTGCCTGGCCACCTACTGTTGTTCTTCACAACACCATGCTTAACGCATATTGTCCTCAGCCACCCTTGGCTTTTCTGCCCAACCAGGTGTGGTTCGAGTCAACATTTCTCCTGTGTTTTTTTTACTTGTCCTGGCTGGTTGGCTGCTGCATTTTGCTAGGGCCTGACTTTCAGGCATGCCCTCTTGCCCAGCTTCCAGCCTTGCTTGCCCTCCCTGTTGGGAATAACTGCTTGCCACTCTCCCAAGTGTAATAATCTACTTCAAAAGACCAGTCTTTAGAAGATAGTATCGTTGCGCAAGAACTTATCGTAACAGTAGATCCTCGAGGAGCTCTTGCTGTAGGTACAATCCCGCCCTCCGTCCCCCTGCCTGTTCGCTTTTGTTCACTGCAACTCTGGGATATTGGGGTGGGGTCTTTTTGGTCTATTTTGTCCCTCAGTCCAGGCTTTGCTTGCTGAAACCAATGGGAAACAGAGGGTTCTTGAGGCTGCCCACACTTGCACTCCGCATCAGGAAGTGATGTGTGGGCGGCCCCGTGGAAGACTGCTAGAAAGCTGCCGAGTGATAGCGCCACCTGGTGGAACTCCCAAGTGTAATAACATGCTGCAAGAGACGCTCCTCGAAGATCTACTGATCTTACTTGAAAACAGCTCTTGCAGCAGGTTATCTCCTGATAAGTTGAGGCCGTCAAGCGCCAGGACCCAAAATTTCTAGCTATGATATTCAATGGGGACCGATCCTGATGTCGGTCCGCCCCCACTTCCGCATCGTATAAAATGGGGCAGTCCCCCAGAATTCCCAGTTCTTTTCCCACCGTCGACTCGCCAGCATCAGCCTCATGGTCCCACTCTAGCACACGGCGACTAAGAACTTTCATCAAACAGTTTTACCAACACTAAATGTCGGCATCTCCAATTCCTTCTTCAGAAAGACATCCTTCTCGGTGTGACTGCAGCAAACAGATCCCCTTCAAGGATCCTCATTCATCCTGCCTGCGGTGCTCAGGCCCGGACCACAACACCAAGGCCTGCTTCTTCTGTCAGGGGTTTAAGTCGCGCCAGGATCTGCCGCCAAAGCAGCACTTCAGGGTTCCCTTCGAAGAGAAACTACACAGAATGGATAAGGAACCTTCTTCCAGAGGTGAATCTACCTCAAAAGCCCACAAACACCGGACAAGCACGGGAGAAGGTCAGGTCCAGATCCTAACCGGCCTTGGACTCGGCACAGCTCAGGCTCCACGCTGCCAGACCGCTCTCCTCCAGGGCTCGCCTCAGCCCTCCGGTCAAGGTTAAGGCTTCAGGCGGCTCTTCGGCTTCCCTGCACCCTGTAAAGACTTCCAGGCCTTTGGCTTCCTCCACTCCCTCCTAGGCCTCATCGAAGTCCTCCGACAGTCACCAGACCAAGTCTTCCTCATCAGACCGACACCGGGACCCCGACTCCAGATCGGTCTCCCAGCTTCCCAGGGGTCCGGATCCCCCACCTAGGAAGACTAAAAAGACCTGACGTTCCTGAAGCGGACGACGGACCCGACATTGGTCAAGCACCCGAAGTTGGCCAGACGTTTGCCGGAGCCGAAGACATCGGCCAAACACCAGATGTCGGTCAGGCGTTCGCCAGAGCCGGAGGCATTGGCCAAGTGCCAGACGTCGGTGACACGTTCACCGGAGCCAAAGACTGCCCCCCCGGTCACTGGTCACCAGGACTCCATGGAGGAGGACCTGACATTGCCTGAGGACCAGGCAGGCGACAACGAGGATGCCGGGCTTCCACGGGAGCCTTCGCCAATCTCAGAGACTCCCGGACCCGACGCCAGGTCCGTCGTCGGGTATGAATATCCAAGAGGTCAAAGATCTCTTCACTTTCTGGTGGGACACAATAAGGAAAGATGTGATCCCAGTGAAACCTACTCCCTCCTCCACCGCAGGGGCCAGCAGGACGACCACCAACCCCCAAGGGCGCGCTTCACCTCCACAGGAAGATCCAAGGAACGGAGAAGGCCTCCTCAAGATCTCCTCAGGGTCTCCCAGCCCCAAGTGACCCAGGGAGGATTCTAGACTGGATACTTCTGACACCTCCAGGTCTCCTTTTCCACTCAGCATCACATCACCTGACCCACAAGACCTGCCCAGGTCACCTCCGATGATCCCTCTTCTCCGAGATTATGAGGCACATCCAGGAGAACATGGGATGGGATTCGGAAAATCTCAACCCGAGAGACAGCGCCTTGCTGGTACACCCGGCGAGCGGATCCTTAGCCTGTGGTAGTGCCACCCTTGGTGGGCACATTCGCGGACGTCACCAAGGCTGTGTGGAATCGTCCGTAGTCCACCCCCGCTGTGCCGAAGAAAGCTGACCGCCTGGACAAGTACTTGGTGCAACAACCTCTGGCTGACTCCTGGTCATTACGGCCTCTCATGACCGGTCCCAACGAACACAGCATATGAGCACACAGCCACTGGACCAGGAATCTAAAGTTGGATGCCCTGGGGAGGCTCATGTATGCGGCTGCTACATGCTTCTTCAGGTTCCTGAACTGTCTGTCTCATATGGTTCAGTTTCAGAATGTCCTGTGGGAGCAGGGTCAGGACCTAGTTGATAAGCTACCGGATGGCGATCAGAAGGCGGAGCTCTTAAACCTCCCTTCACACAGGGTCTGATGTGGGGACCCAAGTATTCTGGCATGCGATTCTCTGTGACTCGTCTGCCAGAGCTGCAGTGAGCATCTGTCTCGGAGACACTTCCGGCTCTGTCTCCAGTTTACCCCCAGACATACTGAAAAACATTCTTGACGTCCCATACAACGGCGAAGTCCTGTTTGGTGAACACTTGGAAAAGGTCATCACCAAGCTTCAGGACGCCGGGAGGGCAGTAAGATCCGTACAGGCCATGTACAGATCTAAACCTGGTTCCTTCCGTAGGAACCAGAACCATTTTCGCGGCCAGCAACAACTGCAGCAGTCACGTTCTGGCCAGCAACATAGGGGCACTTTCCATCTTAAAGCCCATGCTAAATCTTCTCTAGGCAGAGGCCAGCGGTATACCACACTGGCCCAGCCTGCGGAAACCAACGCTGCCACAGCATGACTACTTCCCGACCCCCGACCCTCCTCTGGATCAACGGGCAGAAAAGGTCAGGAGTCGCATCACTCGCCACTTTTCAGGGTGGCAGTCGATTACCGCCAACCGGTTGGTACTTCAGTTGGTCAAGAGAGGTCACTTTATCGAATTCCTCGACCACCCACCGTCAAGACCTCCCCTGCTCTCCCGTTATTTGGGTCAGCACGCTCTGCTCCTACAGCAGGAGGTGCTCGCGCTTCTGGGAGAGGAAGCTATAGAGCACGTACCGCGGAACCAGAGAGGTGCAGGTTACTATGCCCACTTCTTTCTGGTTCCCAAAAAGACAGGGGACCTCCGTCCTATACTGGATCTCAGCAATCTCAATGCTTCGGTCCTCTACATACGTTCCCGCGTGGTGACTCTTCCAGGTCTGATACCCATGCTCAAACAGGGCGCCATCCTAGTGTCTCTTGGACATGCAGGATGCTTACCTGCACATACCCATTGCTCGAGCGCACAGGAAGTTCTTGCTCTTCTAATTTAGCTTGCACATTATCAGTCTGAAAGTCTCCTTCGGACTGTCATTACAATCGAAGTGTTTATGAAGTATGGCAGTCATAGCGGCCACCTAGGAGACCCAGGCCACCACGTGTTCACCTACCTGGACGACTGGCTTCCTCATGGCGCTTTCTGGGAGGCCCTGATGTCCGCCATCCATTTTACCCAGTCTCTGTTCGAGACATTGAGCATCATTATCAATCAGGAGAAGTCACTCTGGTTCTGGTCACAGAATCTGCAGTTCATAGGCGCAGTTCTGACACCGTCCAATGGAAAGCTTTTCACCCCAGGATCGAACGAACACATCAGATCCCCATCAGGACATTTTGGCAAAGAGGACTGTCCCAGCCAGACTGTCCTTTGTTTCAGATATGGTCTGCGCTATTGCAACAGTCCCGCTAGCCCATCTCCACATGCGGGTGACCCAGTGGATGTTACAGGTCCAGTGGGATCAGAAGTAAGACCATTGTAGCTTCCAATCGGATCACGATGGCGTGAACCGGATTGGCAATGGTGGCTAGATTCAAAGAACCTATTAGCGGGGTCCCCTTCATCGCGCTTGTCTCTGATTGTGACGCTATCCACGGATGCCTCGGGATCGGGTTGGGAGCACACCTCGACGACAAGTCAGGTCTCAGGGCTTATGGACAGCCCAGGAAGCTCATCTCCACATAAAATATCCTGGAAAATGAGCAGTTCTTACGCCTGCAGGCTTTCCAGTTGAGATCCACCGGTACCTCCTGTTTCAAACAGACAATACCACGGTGATGTATTACTCAACAACAAGGAGGCACCCATTCCACCCGCTTTGCAGGGAGGCCATGAGGGTGTGGGATTGGGTACTACAGCATCGTGCAAACCTCATTGCTGTTCATGTCCCAGGAGTGACAGCAGTGCATCGAGACAGCTTGAGTCACTCTCAGGCCAGAGTCCATGAGTGGGAACTACTGCAGGAGGTAGTAGAGGATCTGTTTCACAGATGGGGCACACCAGAGTTAGACCCTTCACGCCCCATACAGTGCAAACTGCCCACTTCTGCTCGCTAGATCCAGAGCCTGGTGTTTTCTGGCGATGCGTTGTCCTCTCCTGGACGGGCAGATTCCTCCGCCTTTTCTCCCTTCCCGCTGATCCAGAGGGTCCTTTGAAACTCCACAGAGAGCAAGTTTACACTGATACTTATCGCGACCATTTTGGCCCAGACAGATTTGGTTCTGCTACACCAGCTGTCCCAGGAACCTCTGGTGCCTCTGCCAATCCGCTCACTTTATTGTCTCGGAGGCAGGCTCTTTGTCCATTCGACCTTCGATCTCTGAACCTGCACGCCTGGCTCCTGAGAGACATAGCCATCATGCGGCACGGGTCTCGCAGGAGGTAGCAGATGTTCTAGCGGGCTGCTAGAAACCGCCACCACGCCACATACACCATGAAATGGCAACTGATTTAGCTCTGGGCTCAGGCACGGGATTTTCTCCGATGGATTTTCCAGATAGGTCGGTCCTGGGCCACCTCCTGTCTCTCTTTAGACAGGCTTGGCCTACTCCTCGATAAAAGTACACCTTGTGCCATCTCAGCCTATCACACACCTATAGGCCAACGCCCCATAACTCAGTTGGACACGGCACGCGCTTTCTGATGAGGTGTCCTCCACCTAGACATCCGATTATGATCCTATTCTCCATGGGATTTACCTTTTGTCCTGGAGCAGCTTATGCTGCCAGCCACCTTGAACCAGCCTGGATTGTGAGCTACGCCTCTTACATGGAAAATGTTACTTTAGTTGCTGCTACTTAAGCCAGAAGAATTTCTGAACTTCACGCACTGATGCAAAGAACCTTGTTTGGTTGTTCACCAGGACAGGGTGTCCCTATGGACAAATTTGAAGTTTCTGGCTTAGGTGGTCTCAGCTCACCCTTAATCAGGACATAGATCTATCAGTGTACTTTCCCAAATATTCTAATGGAGGAGAGGCCCTGTTGCACACTTTAGATGTGCATAGGTGTCTTCGATACTATCTTACCAGAACAAACACCACCGGAAATCTGACCAGCTTTTCGCTGCCTTCACCACAGGATGATGGGAGCTCCCTGCTCAAACAATCGCTGTCCAGGTGGCTTATACATTGTATCACGCTCTGTTACCGGTTAGGGTCATTCTACAAGGGGTTGGCTACCTCTTCGCGCCATGAAGAACGGGTCCACTTCAGCAATCTGTAGCAGCTACTTGAGCACTGTGCAAACCTTTATCAGAAATTATAGCCTGGACGCTGCATCGAGGTGAAGAGCAGGTTTTGGTCTAGCAGTCCTTCAGGGACTCCATCCTAGGCTTCGGCACAACTAGTGATATCTGCCTTCCTCCTCCCACTGGTGAGGGATTTCCAGTATTGCTTGGGAATCAGTCCTAATGGTAGAACCTGCTGCAAGAGCTGTTCTCGGTAAGATAGTACAGTTACGTAATAACTTACTGTAACAGTGGATCTTACCGAGAGGGCTCTGCAGTAGGTATCACACGCCCGCAGGCGCAGGATCCCACTTGAAAAATTTCTAGCCAGCAGTCCCTGCGCAGGGATCTGCCCCACGCCAGGTGACCGCATCAAACGACGCTGGTATAAAGGGGGTCCTGGACGCCCGCCTCTTCCAGTTCTTTTCTCCGCGTTAGCTCGTGCAGTGCCTCGCGTAACGCTCGCGGTTAGTCAGCTCCCTGCTCTTCGTCGGTTTTACCGAAAATTAAAATATTTTTTCTTCTATCGCCAGGTCATTGTCGGTGTATGAGTCCTCCTACACCCGAAAGCACAAAACAGTGCGACTGCATGTGCGCCCAACTGCCACACAAGGACCTGCCATTCGCCTGCTTAGGCCCCCAACCAGCCGGTTTACAAGTGCCCGTATTGCCTTCACTTCAATGCGGCTACCCGCAGACCGACGCCAACAGTCCCTGGAAGCCCATCTTCTCAAGAAAAATATGTCTTGATGGAAAAGAATTGAAGAAGCTCAGGCAGGCGCCTACTTCCAGAAGGACATCGCAAAAAGCGGGACAAGGAGAGGCACCGGGAGAAGGCTCTCGTCTGGACTCCGCCGGAGTCGCCCAGGTAATATCCTCAGGGGACCGGCCTCGTGGGCAGCCTCCAAGGGTTTGGAGGAGGCGCTGCCCGCCTCTGTTTGGCTCAAGGCCGGCCTTGCAGGCACCTCCGAGCAAAAGGAGGCCTTCGCCTCAGTTCGGCCGCAGGCTTGTGGCCTTCTGATGTGGGCGACTTCATAAGTCGGACGCCGGCCTCCGACATCCGCCGGGAGAAGGTCGACAAGACGCCTGACCCTTCGGGCGGCGCACGCACTGCCCACCTCGGACTGGCCGCCTCCTCCTCAGCCCGCCTCCGGCTGAGGGACCCTGGGAAGACGGACGCCCAGCCTCCGGAATCAGCCCCTAAGCCGCACGCCGGCTCCCCAACGTGCGCCAAGCGACGGAACCTCACGACGGACCCTCCAACACCCATCGTGACTCGGTCCTCGCAGCCTTCGCTGCCGTCCGGGAACCAGAGTCACCCCAGCCTGACCCAGGGATCTCCACCCCCATCCCCAGGTGATGCGGGATAATCCATCTCCGTCAGACCCTCCTCCTATAGAACCGGATCTGGCCCGCCCCATCGACACAGTCAGATTTTCCTTCCGTCAGGCCTGCTCCCCAGGCCTTTATGTTGACCTCGCCACTTTTCGACCTCTGTTCGCAGCTCTCCGGGGGTGTCTCATTCCGGGCCTATTTGCACGCCGCAGTACCCGACGCTGCCTTCCGACGCAGTACTCCGGACGTCACAATACCCGGCTACCGTTTTTCCCAAGTAGCCGCTCGATACTCACCTTATGGATATAATCCTATTCCTTTCCCCTCCTCCTCCACGCCCACCGCCTCGGCCACCGGTGGATCTGCAGGAGACTCTGGCTTCCTGGTGGGCTGAGGCCAAGGCTCAGCTCACCAAGGAAGTAGAGAGCCACGGCGACAGTGCCGCCTGCCCTGTACGCCCGAGCCGGGCACACTCCCTCACCGCCTCGACCAGGGCCCTTCCCTCTGGATCCCGAGAGGGCAGAAACACACGTCCAGGGATCCTCTGCTAGGAACCTGCCTCGCCCCAGCCGTGTTAGGGAGTCTTATTCTGCTTCCATTCTCTCTTCTTCCCTCTCGGATTCTTCAGACAGATGCTCCGAGAGAGATGATGAGCCTCGCTCTCCGTCCAAGCCCCGGCCGAGGACTCCTCCAAAGTCTCCTCTGGAGGATCCTTCCTTTACGGAGTTGCTCAGAAAAATCCAGGAAGTGCATCAGTGGCGCTCCTTGGAACTAGATCCTCAGCGGGTTAAACTCGCCGAACATCTGGACCTGCCCCTCACAGCTCCAACTTTAGTGCCACCTGGATTTGAGCCTCACGCCCACCTTGTTTCCACTATTTGAAAACAACGTCGGCGTTGTTCCACTTCCTAGGAAGTCTAACAGGCTATACCAGGCTCCAGAAGGGTGTAGACTATTTGACTCCCACCGTGCAGATTCGTCGATTAGCGCCGCCACGGTCGGTCAGCGCATCCCAAACATCTAAGCTTGTCCTCCGGATAAGGAATCTCGCCTCCTGGACCAGTATGGAAGAAAAATCTACACCTCTTCCACACTGGAATTCGGGCCGTGAATTATGTTGCTCATAGGGGATTACCAGAAGGCCATCTCACCTGTATGGAATCTAAGATTGACCTCACCTGACTCTCAAGTCACAGGAGTTACCGATTTAGTCCCGTTTCACTGCTTGGCCAGTCGCCACGCTCTGCAGACGACATACGATGCAGTGGACACTGCCGGGCGGAGCTCCGCTTCGCTGTGAGTCTTCGCCGCCATGCTTGGCTCCACGTGTCAGGTTTGGTCCCGGAGGTGCAGTCCATGATCCAGGAAGCACCTTCAGTGGTTCAGGCTTTTGGTGGTGATGTCAAGGACATCATCACCGACTTTAGGAGAAGGGGACGGCCTGAAACTGTGATTCCATGTACCATCCCCATCACTCCGCAGCTGTCCTTTTCGCAGACTCAGTGGCCACAAGCGAAACTCTCAAGGAAGGTGGGCTACTAAACATCGGGCCCCTGCAGCTGCCAGGCCCCCCGCCTAAAAGCAGCGGTGCCCCAGCTGTGGCGCTGCCCCACACCACCTGACCTTCCCTCCCACCACCTCCCGGACACACCGAGGAACCGGTAGGAGGGAGGTTCTCCTCCACCTTCCGGGTTGGGAGAGGGTAACAACGATTCATGGGTGCTCCAGATCATAGCGAAGGGCACTCGTGGAGTTTCTACTGAAACCACCGCCACCCACCTCTGAAGTCATCCTACGCAAGGGACCATCTTCCTTTGGTCCAGGAAGAAATCTCTGCCCTCCTCGTGAAGCAGGCCATAGAACCCGTTCCACTTCACCTTCAAGGGACGGGTAACTATTCACATTTCTTCCTGGTCCCAAAGAAGACGGGAAATCTCAGACCCATTCTTGATCTCAGCTCCTTGAACCTTTACGTGGAGTACAAAAGGTTCAGGATGTTCTCCCTACAGACCCTTCTGCCCTCCTCTCGGTCGGTCAATGGCTTTGTGCACTGGATATGCAGGATGCATATCTGCACATCCCCATCTCGCCTCTTCTCACCACAAGTATCTTCGGTTTGCTTTTCAGGGGACCATTACCAATTCCCGGCCCTGCTTGGTCTTTCCTCTGCACCCTAGTATTTACCAGATTCCTGGCTGTGGTAGCGCCCACCCGCGCATTTATGGAGTTCAGGTAGCCTTACCTGGACGACTGGCCCTGGCAGCCTCGTCCAGGAGGAGCTCCTGCATTTCTCTCCCTCACCCAGCAGGTTTTTACTTGCCTGGGTATTACCATCAACCATTCCAAGTCTCATCTGGATCCCTCCCAGAGACTACAGTTCATCGGGCTATCCTCGAACGACGGTGAGCAAGGCCTCCTGCCTCCGGACAGGGCGGCCTCTTCAGTCAGATTTCCGCTATCAGAACGCAGGAGGGTTCCCGAGGTCGGTTCTCCGTCTCCTGGGGCTCATGGCGGCCGCTATTCCGACAGTTCCCCGGCTCGCCCACATGAGGATCTCTCAGTGGACTCTTCGCCCCAGTTAGATCAACTTGTAGACGACCTAGATCATCTAGTTCTGATCTCGAGCCGATGGCTCGAGACTTGCAGTGGTGGATGGTTCAAGAGAACCTGTTTCGGGGTCCCTTCTGTCATCCTCCCCTCCCAGACTCTGACCACAGACACATCAGGCGTAAGGTTGGAAGCCCATCTGGGTCCTCACCGAACCCAGAGATTATGGTCCAGATCGAACTAGCTCTCCACATCAGTGTGTGCTCGAGCCGAGCAGTACCATATGCCTCCAAGCCCTTCACCAATACATTCTTCCCGGGTCACCCAGCCGTCCAGATGGACAACATGTGCGTGTGGTACATCAACAAGCAGGAGGACTCAATCCTACCCTATGCAGGAAGCAATGAGGGTTTGGGACTGGGCACTCAACACAACCTTCACCTCACTGCTATCTATGTTCCAGGAGTCGACACACCCCTGGCAGACAAGCTAGCCGCCCTCTGCCCCGCCACACGAGTGGGAATTGGACCAAAAGGTGCTGGACGATGTCTTCAGCTTTGGGGAATTCCGCAGGTAGACCTGTTTGCTTCTTCCCAAAACGCAAAGTTCCCACCTTTGCTCGCCTGCCCAGAGCGAGGCGCTTTCTGGAGCAACGCTTGTCTCTAGACTGGAAGGGCAGATGTCTATGCTTTTCCCGCACTTCCTCTGGTCCCTCGGTATTGCAGAAACTAACCACAGAAGGAGCGAGACTGATTCTGATCGCCCTTTCTGGCCCAGGCAAATCTGGTTCTGTCTTCTACAACAATACTCAGAGGTTCCTCCTCTTCCTCTTCCTTTATCTTGAGGTTTGCTGACCCAGGATCAGGGACCCTGGTCCATCCAGGCCTCAAGTCCCTGCAACTTCATGCATGGCTCCTGCAGACCTAGCTGTCTCTGCTTTGGTGTCTCTCCAAAAGTGGCGGAGATTCTGGTGGAGGCTAGAAAACCTCCACTAGGTCCACTTATGCCATGAAATGGAAGAGATTTTCATTTGGGCCGCCTCTCGAACATGGAGCCTTCACATGTTCAGTGGCTGTTCTGCTGGAATATTTACGTCATCTCTTCGACCTGGGTCTCAGTCATTTCTCCTTGAAAGTGCACATGGCTGCTATTTCAGCCTACCATGCTTCTTTCACAGATAAAGCATTTGCCCAATTAGTGGTCTCTAAGACCTTTCTAGAGGGGTCCTTCATCTGAGGCCCCCATCCGAACTCCTTCTCCCTTGGGACTTGAACTTTGTTCTAGAAACTTACCCTTCCTCCCTCCAAACCGGCAGCAACCGCAGATCTGTAGTGTCTTTCATGGAAGACGCTGTTCTTGGTGGCCATTACTTCCGCTTAAAGATTTTCCGAGCTCCAGGCCCTTATGTGTAAAATCCCATATTTGGTTTTTCACAAAGAACGAGTGGCTCTTCGCGCGAATCCCAAGTTTCTACCTAAAGTGGTAGCAGAGTCTACCTTAAATCAGTCCATAGAGTTACCTGCCTTTTTCACGCAGTATTCCAACAAAGGGGAATATTTACTCCATACCATGGATGTTCACCGGATTCTGAGATACTACACCAACAGGACAAAGGATCTCAGAAAGACTGATCAGTTGTTCGTCTCTTTTGCTCCCAAAAGGGAAGGCAATGCTGTTTCCAAGCAATGCCTGTCAAAGTGGTTGGCTCATTGCATCACATTCTGTTACTGTGCAAACAAGACCTCTTCCGGGTCAAGTCAGAGGTCACTCCCTACCGTGGAGTAGCGGCCTCTATGCTTGTTTCAAGAATGTGTCTGTGGCAGACATCTGTGCTGCCGCCACCTGACTTCCGTCCATACCTTTACAAAACACTACAGTTTGGATATTGCTCTCGCGTACAGCAGGCTTCGGTTAGCTGTTTTGCAAGGCCTCCTGTCTTGAGGATTGCAAGGCTTGCTACTTTCTGAGTAGTTTCCTCCTCCTGGTGCCTTTTATTTGTTCCAGACTGCTTGGGATTCAGTCCTATATGTAATTACCTACTGCAAGAGCCCTCTCAAAGTAAGATAGTACAGTAACGAAACTTACCGTAACAGTAGATCTTCGAGAGAGGCTCTTGCAGTAGGTAATACCTTCCGCCATCCATCCCCTAGGCTTTTTCAGCTCTTTTTCCAGGAATGGAAACATCTGCTTTCTCTCTCTTCCGGCCTGTGGCGGAAAGAACTGGAAGAGGGCGTCGGGGACCGCCCTTTATACCGATGTCGTTTGGCCGGTCACCTGACGGAGGCGGTCCTCGCCAGGGACTGCTAGCTAGAAATTTTTCGTGGGGTCCTGCGCCACCACGGTGTCAGTCCTATATAATACTCACTGCAAAGCCTCTCGAAGATCTACTGTTACGGTAAGTTCTTACGTAACTGTACTGTCTTCGAGAACAGCTGTTGCAGCAGGTACCTTCCCTCCCACCATCCCCGCTGGAGGTAGACTTGTTCCGATATCCTTTTCCTAGGATTAGGTGTTTCTAACACCACTCTGATTGCCATTTGATGGCGGATCCTCAGTTTCCTTTTCTGATGTCATCCAGTGGCCGGGAGTCTCCGGCAGAAGAACTGGGGATTCTGGGGGACCGTCCCCTTTTATACGATGCTTGATGTCGGGGGTGGCACCATTGTCGGGGGCAGTCCCCGCTGAATACTGCTAGCTAGAAAATTTCCGTGGGGTCCTGGAGCCTGCCGGCTGTAGTCCTAATGGTATAACCTGCTGCAAGAGCTGTTCTCTAACTTCTACTATTACGGTAAGTCCTTACGTAACAATACTTTCTAGGAGTGGTATATGTTCATCCACACTGAGCGACGCACAACCTGGCTTCCTGTATGCTAAGATCTGGCATCATGGGGCGGAGCCGAGGATTATACCACCCGGTTGGGTGGGAGGAGCCAGCTTGAAGACCTTCCGGCAAGATTTAAAGGGGAAAGGGACATGCCAGCAAGTGGGGATGAACAACATATACCACTCCTAGAACTACTGTTACAGGTGAGTAACCTGTTTTTTTTAGTTGCCATCACTTCAGCTCGGAGGGTTTCAAGCTCCAAACTGCAAGCTTTGATGTGTAAAGAAGCTTATTTAATTTTTACAGTGACAGGGGTGTCTCTAGGTACTAATCTACGTTTCTTCGAAGGTGGTGTCTGAATTAACCTTGAATCAAAACATCTCCTTTCAGTTTACTATCCGAGTATTTGAATAAAGGGAGAGGCCGTCCTTCACACTCTAGACGACACGGGTCCTTCGTATTATTTGAACTGCATAAACTGACCCGCAATCGGATCAATTGTTTTTATCATTTGCTTCCAGGGTTCTGAAACCTGTTGAAAGGCAAACCGTGTCCAAATGGTTAACCAGTTGCATTACTTTCATCTACAAAGTACAAAACACCCTTACGGGACGGTTAAGGGCATTCCCGAGGGGATGGCTGTATCCTTTGCAGCCATGAAAATGTTTCAGCATCAGACATGCTGCCGCAACATGGAATTTTATGCATACTTTTGTTAAGCACTACACCCTGTTTATTGCTTCCAGAAAGAGAGCAGGATTCAGCCTCACTGTGCTCCAAGGCATAATATCCAGTATTTCAGGAGTTTATATTCCTGCCTCCTTTATCTTCCCTTTGAAGACACTGCTTGGGACTTGGTCCTTATGGTGTAGCCTGCTGCAGGAGCTCTTAACTCAAAGTAAGATAGTACAGTTATGTAGGAACTTACTGTAACAGTAGATCTTCGAGAAGAGCTCCTGCAGCAGGTGCCATTTTCCTCCCTCCATCCCCTATTATGTTTCTCCCTTTGGGATTTTCTTTGGCACCAGCTTTAGATCTCTCCTGCTAAGTAGCCTTCGGGACTTGACGGGTGAACTGAAGTGGGGCTAGGACCGCCCTCTTTATACAGCTGGTGGCGTCGGTGGGCGGACCACCATGAGGGGCCAGCTGGGTACTGCTGGCTAGAAGTTTCAGTGAGTTCTAGTGCCTGCTGCATAGTCCTTATGGTGTAGCCTGCTGCAGGAGCTCTTCCTCGAAGATCCACTGTTATGGTAAGTTCCTGTGTAACTGTACTTTTCCGCTTTAGGGTCTCAGCTAGGAAACTCTCCACCAGGGCCACATACACCTTGAAGTGGAAACGCTTCTGCCTTTGGGCCTCTCCGTCGAGATAAACCCATTTGCTTACCCAGTGATATCTTCGAGTACCTCCTTTCCTTTTCCGACTCTGGCCTTAGCTACTCATCCATAAAGGTGCACCTCTCTGCAGTGTCAGCTTATCATGCACCTATTCAGGGAGAAACTCTGGCACAGTCTGACCTAGCATGTGCATTCCTTTGTGGCATCCTGCACATGAAGTCAGCGATCAGGGATCCCATCCCTCCATGGAACTTTCTTTGTTCTGGAAAAATTTGCGTTTCCTCCATTTGAGCCAGCCGCAGATTGCGAGCTATGTTTTCTCTTTTGGAAAGCATTATTTTTGGTTGCAGTCACTTCTGCTTGGAGGCTGTCCGAGCTTCAGGCTCTGATGTGTAAAGAGCCATATTTAAATTTTCACAGGGACAGGGTGGGTCTGTGAACAAATCCTGTGTTTCTACCAAAGGTGGTGTCTGAATTTACCCTTAATCAAGACATCAACCTACCTGTTTATTATCCAGAGCACTCTATTCGAGGAGAATTTCTGTTACATAGAAAGATAGAAGTTGATGGCAGATAAGAACCGCAAGGCCCATCCAGTCTGCCCATTTCTTTTTCTACCTTATAAATGTGCCATCTACATACTTTGGATGTTCACTGGATTCTCCGTTATCTAACCCAAACCCAGGGAACCAGACAATCTGACCAGTTGTTTGTCTCCTTTGCCCTGAATTTTAGGGGCACCTGTTAGAAAACAAACCCTTTCTAAATGGTTGGTTAATTGTATTGTGTTCCATTATCAGAAGTAAGGCAAACCTCACTGGACTGGTAAAGGGTCACTCCACCAGAGGAGTTGCAGCCTCCTTGTTTCATTAAGGAATATGTCTGCAGAGACATATGCCAGCAGCTATCTGAGTTCAGTCCACACGTTCATTAAGCATTTCAGTCTGGACATTGCTGCTAGGCGCAGGACCAGCTTCAGCCTTGTGGTCCTGCAGGGCCTTCTCTCATGAGAGGCTCCATCTTTATCTCTCTGTTCCTCCACCCTGTGTGTAAGGGACTGTATACTGCTTGGGACTCTGTTCTACTTGTGTTACCTGCTGCAAGAGCTCCATCTCGAAGAAAGATAGTACAGTTACATAAGAACTTACCATAACAGTAGACCTTTGAGAGGAGCTCTTGCAGCAGGTACTGTTTCCCACCTGCCATCCCTTCAAGGGATTTCTTCTGCATTCGCAGCAAGAACATCTGACCTCCTGGATTGCAGGAGGAGCCTCCAGTTTTTCCATCCAGTTTTCATCAGTGCTGGAGTCTCCAGGGGAAGAACTGGGGGACCACCCCTTTTATACCACTTGGGACGTCGGGCAGGCCGACATTGGGGGCGGTCCTCCGCTGTATACTGCTAGCTAGAAATTTTCTGTGGGGTCCTGCCGGCTTCAGTCCTACATGTGCTACCTGTTGCAAGAGCTCCCCTTGAAGATCTACTGTTACAGTAAGTTCTTGCATATCTGTACGTTCTAGGAGTGTTATGGTTCACATCCACACGGCTTCTCCTGGCAAGTGGCACCTAATCTGCTTCCTATGTGTGAAATCTGATGTCACAGGACAAAGTTGAAGGATATGTCCACCTGGGTGATGGGAAGCTTAACTTGGATGTTACAGCCAATCATCGCATTCCAGTGAAACTGCCAAGAGGGTGGATGTGAACTATATACCACTCCTAGAACTACGGATACAGGTGATTAACCTATTCTTCTGTTAGCACCAGACTGGGCCACACAGTCGTGGTACTCTCTGATGTTGATGATCTCACAAAGAATCCCAGTACATCTGCCACTGAGACTGGGCTTGTTTGCTCTGTCCCAAGGCAGGTACCTCACTTGAACCTCTGTGTCTCAGAGCATGGGTCCTGTGGAGAATACTCCAACTTAAACCTCACGAGTTCTGGAAGTTTTGAAGTGGGTAGTAAACTTATTGGTGGAGGATTGCAGCAGGGGTAGATTGAGTGCCCTAGAGGATGCTCTCTCTCCAGGTAGGGTTGAAGCCAGTCTTCCTCGTACTCCAGCAGCTGGGAGTCAGGACATTGGCTCTGTACAGCTCCACACAACTGTGTGCTTGCCCCTGTAAAACAAAATGAAAGATTTAATGCTGTGGGGTAAGGAAAGATGGCTGAAGATCGGGGTGATTTGGCTGTCATTATCTGGGTCCATTGGGCAGCATGGCCAGGATGGAACAAATACAGATTTAAGCAAGTGAGGTACTGGTCCCAAGGGGTGGGGGTGCAGCAGAGGATTCTTCTTCCCTTTAGGATTCTTGTACCCCTTACAGATTGACCAGTATGTGGCATTACTGTTAACTCCAAAGATGGCCATTCTGGCCAAAGGTCAAGGTGAGACCTGGGGTGGGAGGAAGGAATTAAAATCTAGGGCCTCTTTTCCAAGTTTCTAAAATGTTTTGTTAACCTTACTGCTTTTAGCCATCAGCACAGAATGGGGAAACCCTTACTGCAAATAAACATTTATTCAGCATGTTGTAAATTGGATTACTAAGCATCAACATCACTTTATTGTAGGCGTGAGTTGCCATTCACCAAATCAGCTCATCTCTCAAACTCATGGAATGAACACAAGCCAGTCAAGATTGGACGTGATGGACAGGTTTGTAACTGTTAAGTAGTAAGTGGAGTGAAGCAATTATTATTAACTCTTCTGTTTCCCTCTAAGATAAAACCGATTCCTTCACTGGCTTATAAGTGTGTCAGAATGTTCCATTGTGCATCCTTAATTTGAAATTGGGTTCACCACAACATAACCTAGATAGACCATTTTAGGGTAGCTGGTTCACTCCACTGGGGTGTCCAAGCAGGCGAGGCATACTGATGAGTCCTGGTAGGATGAACACATGTCTGTGTCTTCTGTTGGCACCTTGCAACTGTGTGACGCTTTCGCACCATGCTTTTCTGCTTAAAGTTGAACCAGCATAATATTCTGTGGTGATTTGCATATGTAGCCCATGATGCTTTGCATTGTGGGGGGGGGGCTTGTGTGATTTTGTATTTCTTTGAAACTTGGCTTCCCGGCCAAATGCCCTTTTGGGGGTAACCCTTGCCTCAGTGCTTGCACACAGAGGTTCTTTGTCTCTTAATTTGAAATGTCTGCCTCCAAGGGAATGAGTTGGAAAGATTCACCAGGATCTTTCAGTAGTAGCTATATCTTGTATGACCTATCGAATTGGTATTACATGTTTATAATTTGTCTGCTCATTCTTTAAGGACAATAAGTACTTTATCATTGATCGATCATCTCAAATGTCTCGCATTATTATATGTTATGGTATGTTGTTCACAATTTCTGAGTTCACCTTATTTTAGATTTATTATTTCGCCGTTTAAAACGCTGGCTGAAATGTAAACAAAACTCTGCTGGCGTTGTTATCGCTCGCCAAAATTGGCGTGATGTGTCTACGCTGATGATATCAG
The DNA here is from genome assembly GCA_016271365.2 of Neoceratodus forsteri. Taxonomy (NCBI): domain Eukaryota; kingdom Metazoa; phylum Chordata; order Ceratodontiformes; family Ceratodontidae; genus Neoceratodus; species Neoceratodus forsteri. The sequence goes on from CM057453.1 coordinate 1,280,024,532, forward strand.
TATGAAGTCGATTCACTTCTTTTATTATATGGCTGTCACTGAGAAGATTAGCCCATGTATCGATACCAGCTTCATGCATGCTTCAAGTATGATACACAGGCTGACAACCAAATATAGTGCCAATATCCTCATTTTACAACAGTGCCCACTGGGTTGTAATAGAAGAAGTGGGTTGATTCGCCATTACGATGTCTTATATCGCTATCGCCATTTTGTGAGCCGAGTAGCGGCTCAGTAGCGGGGCTAAACGGAGCTTTTGTTTGCATTTCAGCCAAAGTTTTAAATTTGACAAAAACGATGTAAATCTACAAAATAAAGGTGAATGCTAGAATATTGTAAATCAGCATGCTACAAATACACGGGAGCATTTGAGATTTGATCGATATGTTAAATTGTTTATTTGTTTGTCCTTCAAAATGGCAGTAGCAGTCTGGAGAAGAAAACAAATTCTGGCCAGAGGCGATAGGGCTGCAGCTGAGGAATTGGGGGTACAAATATTGAAACAGGTTTTTTTTTTTGCCTCCCCCACACCCTGACCGGCTACTCTTTTTGGGGCGCCAGCGCAATCTGCTACCCTCCCAACCTCCTGCTGCCAGCTCCCTGTTGCAGCCTACCTTGAGTAGCCTGGCATATCCCTCTGCCGGGAGGGTCCCCCTCTTCTGGGAGGAAATGGCCTCAACGGCTGACATCACATCTCATGTGCTGCGGGGCTGGATCTGGGCTGGCTCTGGGACTTTGGGGGGCAGTGACCAGGGCGCTCATCATCCAGTCTGTCGGGGGCGTTATTTCCTATTTTCTGTGCCCCGCCTACTGCAGTTCTCAGCCTTGCGTGAGCGCGGGGGAGTACAGGGTGTGTGTCGAGGCAACACGTCCCCAAGCATGCCACCAGTCCGCCTGCAGGTCCCCAGGCAGAACCCCCACTACCACCCCCCTGGAGTGAAGCGTCCAGTGGATGCTTATGGAGCCCCTCCCTGCTGGTCTCCGCTCCTGGCACCCGGGCTCGGGGCACGAACCCGGGTCGCCAGCATGCCAAGCAAACCCCTTAGCTCGGCGCCATGGCGCCAGCTACACCAAATTTTCAGCACAGCCTTGGTAAGACCCTGCCTCATGAGGAAGGGCAGAAAAAATGTTCATCTCCTGGCCTAAAGGTGATTTTATGCAGGGACTGCGAAATCAACTTTCAGGACTCAAAAAACACATTTTGGGCTGGAGTTGAAAAATGACTGCTGTCTCATTTGTGAAGTGCTGTAAAGAAATGGCTGTGTTGTAAATTTGGGGTAAAAATATTAGAAATTACCGACATTACAAGCCTACTTCCGTAAAATACGTCGGCTCATAGCTTTGTTTTTTAATGTTTGTACACCAAATTTTCAACATAGCCTTTTTATTACCCCCACCCCATGAACCAGGCAGAGAAAATGTTCAACTCCTACCTGAAATGTAATTTCTTTTTTCTTTTTTCTTTTATATAGATTTTTAGGTATTTTTTTCTCCTGTTTTGCTCATGTTTATTCTCTGTCGAGTAACGCATGTGAGGCGTGCACATGTGCCTTGACACCCTCCACCTACTGCCCTCCCACCTACGCTAGCCACTGGAACTCCACCCAGTGGCAGTGGAACTACAGGGGGGACGACGACCACCCCGAGAGGAGAGCTGCCCTACGGCTGCTCAGTCCTGCTCTCACCCAGGGCCCCCCCATCCCTCGTGCTGGCTCCCTGTCGACCCGAATCCTTTCCCGATCCCAGGTCACTGGCACGATGAGGTAAGGCATCCAGCACCTCAACCCTCTGTGTCACCGGGCTGGCCCGAAAGGCAGTTTCTAGGGATGTGGATATGATCTATCCACACTAACTGGCAGTGTCCTTTCCCTTTAAGATGTACTGGAAAGTCTTCAAGCTGGCTCCTCCCACCCACCCAAGTGGTAAATCCCTCAGCTCCGTCCCATGACGCCAGATCTTCCTTTCCGCTGGAAGAAGCAGGTTCCCTCCTTACGGCTCCCGCGTTGAGTAGGCCCTCACACTTAAATTCTTTGGAATTACTTCCAAACCAACTCTTACAAGTGTTGTCTTCAGCTCGATCTTTGATCGTGACTGCAAGGAATGATAAGTCCGCTCCTGAGTTCTGCCAGTGCCTTTGCAGGCAGAATATGCCCAGGACCAACTCACATGCCACGTGCGGCTTCTGCCTGGGGCATGACCACGATCCCTAGGCCTGTGACTTTTGCTGCCTGTTTCACCCAACCATCCTGGAGAACCATCTTGCCCGCCTGAAACTGGGCCGCCCAGTGCAATGGAACCCACTGGTCAAATCCAAAGATGGCCATTGGTGGTCTCCATGGTTACTGGGGTCCGCCGAGCAGCTTGCGGCCTTGAAAGAGGAGGCGGCCCATGCTGGGGCCCCATTTCTCCTTGGCTTCTGCCTTCGTGCTGCTTCAGCTGGGCTCAAGTTTTACAAGCTCCTTCAAGGAATTGTGCCAGTCTCTGCCGACCTTCGGTCATGGACTAGCCGGCAAATCTAATTCCAAAAAAGTATCTCAAGAAAGAGAAGACTAGTCATCTATCGTGGGACCGGGAGCGCTCTGTCAAGGGCTTCCTAATCCTGCGCTTCTCCGGATTTGACTTGGATCTAAGCCTTGGCTGCTGGCTCCACGGTAACCCCATCAGGCCTGTTGACTGAGACGCTGGTAAGTCCCAGCCAAGATTTTCATGAGGCGATTGACTAGTTGTTGACCAGAGAGGCTGATACTTTGTCTGGGACCCTGGTCCTGACACAGGCTCTGGGAGGACAGATCAGTTTGCTGACCCGCTGCCTCTGGTCCCTGACCCTGACCAGGAGGAGCCTTGGCAATTGCTGACTCTCCAAGCCCCACCACCCGTCCCCTGGCGGCTGAGGTCCAGGTCTTGGGTCTTCTTCCGTGGATCGAGCTGGTCCCACTGTCATCTGCGCTCCCGGCACCATGGGAGCGGCACGCTGCTATTATTCTTCATCCTCATCGGGTGAGGAGAGGCTTGGCGCCAAGTTGCGTCGATAGCGACTTGATGTGGCAACAGTTGGTGCTTCACTGCGCCATACTGACCCTGGTTTCTATGGTGGTCTTCACCTGGCTGACACCAACTCCGCCGGCAGAACCGATTAAGATGATCCCAATTTGGCAGACTCTGGCTTCTCCGCTGATCATGGGGGAACCGCTGCCTAAACAGCCGAGGGGTGGCGCTCCGACTAAAGAGTCTCAGACGGCCAGAGAGCTTCACCATCAGCTGTTGGTCACAGTCACCCCTGACCGTCTGCGGAGGGTCAGCGGGGGCTCCCGATGGTCAACCGCTCTGACGACTCTTCGGAGTCTGAGCGTTCCTCCCTGCACTCCTGTCCAGCCGACATGGAGTCCGTGGGGGATCTCCAGACGTACGAAGGTCCATCCTCTTTCATGGACCTCCTCTGTTTGTTCTCTGAGTCTGCTATGAAGATAGAGCACGTCCAGAAACAGGCTCGTTATCCATTGACTGAGATCCTCGACTGGGGAGACTCTCCGACAGAGGCTTTCCTGGTGGCAGAAGTCATTCTTGGCCCTGTCCTGGAGTTCTGGCAGCACTCCACTTCCTGCCCTGCGCCTTCTGCCCGGATGTCTCGCAAGTATGTGGTGCCCACTGGATCCCTTTCGGGATTTACAGAGCACCCCTTGGCCGAGTGATTGGTGGCCAACTCTGTAATCTTCCCTTGTCAGTCTTCACCATTCATTACTGCTTGGGGTTAAGTCGGAGGCGCGGCACTGCTACGGGAGGTTTTCTTTTTTTTTTTTGAGCGGCTCCAACGGCGCCTGCCCCAGCACGACGCACTCGCGCCAGCGCGAAGCGGCGGCCGTTAGGTGCCGCAGGACTCCTCCTCTGTCTCAGTTCTGTTTCTCCCGCCATCGAGGCTGCACCTGCTGCTGGATAGCAAATAGTTTAACGTTCCTCGTAATCCTTCAAGACTCTCATTTTTTCCTCAGTGTCTCGCTCGACGCCGTATACCGGTAAGACCGTTCTTATTTTTCTATCAACGGTGCCGAGTGCTTTATTGCTGTTTTTTTGCCTTGTTTAGTTCGCATCATGTCAGGTTCGGGAGCAAAGCGTAAGTCGAAGGCGGGCCATGCCCCTATGCGTCGGTGCTCTTGTGGCCGGCATTTCTCCGTCTCGGACTGGCATGATGTCTGTCTCCGTTGCCTGAGACCCAACCACGACATGGACGCATGCGACACCTGTTTCTCCATGGACCGTCGTGTCCTAGAAGTCCGCGCGTTCAAGCTCGGCAAGGCCCCGCCGACCTTCGGGGGATGGCGTCGCTCCAGGGATTCCCAGGTAAGGTCTCTAGGCCCTTCCTCCGGGTCCCCTCCCGGGCCTATACGGTCCGTGGAGGAGGCTTCCTCCTCTTCTCTTGCCGAAGAGGAAGCTTCTCTCGCGGTGTTGGAGGAACGTCGTGGTCCCTTCCGGGGCTGCGGCGGGGACACCGCCTCGGCAGTCACCTCCTCGAGGTGCAGGCTCCCAGTGTCGAGGCCCGCGCCTGCTGGGCCTGGCCCGGTGGACCCTCCGGCGCGGTGATCGACACTGTGCGGCGCGGCGCCCGCTCTGGCCCTATGGCGCCGCAGGCCCGGTTTTGCTCTCGGTGGCGCGGGTTGGGTTCGGCGCCATGGGCCTAACTCTGACACCGGGGAGCGGGGCCGGGCTTGAGCGGTTGCGGGTGGGGCTAGGGCATCTGGCACTGGCGCTGTCATGGTGCCGCTTTCTCTGGGACCCCGGGTTGCCACATCGAGGTTCAGCTGGTCTCTTCCTTTTCGGAGGTCGATGACTCTGATGTGGACCCATCCTGGCACCCTGACTCTTCGAGTCGGGGTCCCCGGTGGCACGTGGTGCTAGGTGGCGCAGCGGGCCCTCTCGCTGTCCCCGCCTCCTGTCCTCCCTGAGGGCCCCTCGGGTTAGGGTGGCCCCGGGTCCCGGGGAGATGGGTGGGAACGAGGGGGCTCTCCCTCCTGGGGCTCTGACAGCTACCCTTCCGGGTGCTGTTACCGCCTTGGGGTGGGAGAACGCTGGAGTCGAGGGGCGGGGGACGGTCGTCGCAGTCTCTGCCGGCCACGCCTCGTGGGGTGGCTAGGAGCCGTAGCGCTGAGCCCCGCCTTCCCCTCTTGGGCCCCGGGGTCCCCTCCGGTGGCGTTGCTGCGGACTGCCCTTCTGGATCCATGCAGTCCCAGGTTTGTCACAGGGGAGGATCCCCTCCTGGGCTCTTCAAGGTTTCGCATCCCCAGGGTTCCGTTTTGCGACCTGTCCGGAATCCCGCCAGCTCGGGCTCCGTTCTCTGGATTTCAGAGGTCAGTTGCCTCTTTGTAGGTGCCCATCTCCAGTACCTCTGCAGCCCCCGGCTCTTCCAGGCCATAGTCGGTCCTATGGGTCCGTTATCCTGGGAGTAGTTCAGAGGTTCTCATGCGGCCTTCCCTCATATGTTAGGTACATGCATGAGCGGGTCTTTTACCTCTCCCACCGCGAGGAATCTTCTGGACACTCGAGCTCTCCATCATCCTCGTCTCCCTCCTCTGAGGGAGAGGAACCCTGCTCATATCTTCTTCCGATGCTGATTTCACTGAATATCAGCGATTCCTTTCGAGGATGGTGAGGGATCTTCGAATCTCCTATGTTAGGCGAGACAATACCGAACGGGAGACATGGGAATTCCTTGGAGAATTCAGTGCTCAGCACCTGGTGGTACCTTCCTGGCCTATCCCCTTCCAGGAGGTGTCTATCCGTTCCTGGCAGTGCCAGCTGCCCCTTCTCCAGCCCGGCAGACTGTCGACGGATGGTATTGCTGGTATCCTTCCGTCCCTCGGGTTTGGTATACCTAGAGACTCCTTCCGGGCGCCGCTGCCTGGCGCTGACCGCCCACAGATTCGATTCCTACAACTGACCGTGGGGCAAGAATGTTCTCTTCTCGTGGCGATGGCTTGCATTGCTTCACATCAGGCTTCCACGCTGCCTACAGTAGGCATCTGTGGTCGATGCTGTCTCAGCTCTTAGCATCAATGCCTGATACGGAGCAAACCAGACAAGCTATTACCCTCTCCGCTATAGGCCTGGAGCTGGCAAGACACCAAGCAAGGGCATCTTATGGCGCCAATGAGGGTGGCTTCCAGGCTTCTTGAGGAACAGCGATCTGCATTAGGCGGACGGCGAGGCTTTGTCTATCAAGGTTGTCACCCTGGCCCAGCTTAGGGTGATTCGCTCCACCTTCCGGGTGACCAGTCTCTTTTCCTCCAGAGCTAGGAGACTTCTGCAGGGGCTTCCTCTGTCTCCCCGTCCTCGGGAGGCACCTCCTAGCTCTTCTCCCACATAGGCTTCTGTCTGCATTAGCCAGGTCTTCCCTTCTGTTTCTCACCAGCAGGAGGCTGGGGGTCTTGTTCCTCAGGGTTCTAGCGGGAGGGGACTTGGTACTCACTCAAGCAGTAATGAATGGTGAGGATTGACAAGGAAGATATGAAAATTACGACCCACCGTAATTCTTGATCTTCTCTTGTATCTTCACCATTCATTACTGATACCTCCCACCTTCCCTCAGTGGCCTCCTTCTGTGGTCGCCCTCTCCCGTCTCGTTCCTTTTCCTTCCCTTGGCTTTTATGCCCAAAAAACAACTTAGTTTTCCATTCTTAGTGAATGGATCCCCTTTTTTTCCTCAAAGTAAAGAGGAACGCGCACGGTTGTACTTTCTCTAATTCTGAGGGAACTCTTTCTGACTGCCCTCAAGGTGCGATTCCTAAATACCTTCTTAGGTTATGCGGTTTTCCAGCTTAAGAGGCCTTGTTCTGACGCGGCCTCGGCAAAATTTAGAATCCCCATGGCAGGTATTATTTTGAGCTCTTCCAGCTGCTGATTGAACTTGTCAGCTCTGAGCGTCTGCTTACCTTGCCTTAGAGAGTCTGATTCAGTTCCACTGTATCTTTCATACAAACTGCCTTCGTGAAGGCATAGTCTTTCCCATACACTGCTGTGTTAGCACTTAACAAGGTGCTAAGGGACTTAGTCCCTCCTGGTGGGCGCTTCCGAATAGGTTCTGCCCGGGCAGTCTAAGAGCCCTCAGCTAGGATGTAGGGACTTGCATGTTGAGAGTTCAGAGAGGTTGCCATCATTTGAATCTGTTCAGGTGGTTCGGTTGAACCTCCTCTCAGTCCTAGCAACTGGGATTCTTGCTCCTTGTTAGTCTCGGAGCCTGTAAGCCTCTCAACCAATGCTCGATGGGCACTGTTCTCCCTCTCAACATGCCCTCTTCTCTTCTTTCTTTTCTTTCCTTTCCTTCTCTTTGTTCCTCCCCTAGGGCCGCCTGAAGGAGGCCTCTGCGGTCCCTTAGGGTAGGAATTCTCTCTCCTCTGTCTATTCTCTACTGGCTTATTCCTTTTTCAGTTTATATCCTTTCCTTTTTCTATCCCTCGGCTCTCTTGCCTCGCTTTCCTTTTTTCTTACCCTTTATTTTCGCCTCTCCAGCTACCAGAACTGAGATAGAGGAGGAGTCTGCGGCACCTAACGGCCGCCCCTCGTGCATGACGCAGTACGTCACGCTCGAGGGCAGCACCGTTGGAGCAGACTCCAAAAAAAAAAACCCCCCAGTAGGGTGCGCGCCTCCGGCTTAACCCCAAGCAGTAATGAATGGTGAAGATACAAGAGAAGATCAAGAATTACGGTAGGTACGTAATTTTCATTTCTGGTGCTCCAACAACACGGAATGTTGTCAAGCCACCTGCTAAGGAGTCCAAGAAGTTGGACCATTTGGCTAAGATGGTCTGTGCTGCCTCCTCACTTGGCCTCCACGAGGAGAGCTCGATCCTCCTCATGGCCCATTTCTCCAATGCCCTGCTGGGCACCTTAGATGGGGTGCTTCTTCTGCCTGCGGACCTACTGACCATGGTCATACAGGTCCGAGACCAGGGCCGGGCTGTGTCCAAGCAACAGCTTCAGGCTGCCATGGACATTGGGGACCTATGCCCGCTCCGTGGCAGCCTTGGTGGCCATGCGCCGCAGGGCTTGGCTTAGGATCTCGACCTTCACGGTGGACACTCCACACAAGCTGGCAATGTCCCTTTCCTGGACACCAACCTGTTGGGGCCCAGAGTCGAGGGTCACCTCACACACATCAAGAAGTCCAGTGCCACTTTTGACTCCATGACATCGTCCTAGAAGGGCTCCAAGCAGTATCAAAAACGGAAGCCCCTTCGGTCCACATCCACTCCTTCTGCCAAGCCAACCCAGCAACAGACTGGCCAGCAGGCTCAGGATTGGCGAGCTCGGCCCAGGTCAGTGACCCCAGTTGTCCATAAGCCTGGAGGGAGAGGCAATCCCCTCAGCAGGGCCCTTCCTCATGCCGTCACGCCTCCCATGGGGGGCTGGGTCCGCTGCTCCCTTTCTGTCTGGTCCGCTGTCACCACAGACAGGTGGGTTCTAGAAGTGGTGGGTCAGGGTCTGCCTCTAGAGTTAGAGCAGTACCCTCCTTGCCAAGCCTGTGTCCTATGGGAGGACTTGGTTTCCGCAGACATGCTGTCAACTCTCAGAGACGACATAGCCCAGCTCCTCTGCAAGGAGGTTGTGCTTCCTGTCGCGGATCCTCTGGAACACCAGTGGTTTGTCTCCAGATATTTCCTGGTGCCAAAGTGAACAGGGCTGGTGCCCCATTCTGGATCTGCATGACCTGAACATGTTCCTCAGGTCGCGCACCTTCAGGATGGTAACTGTGTGTCTGATATCATACCATCTGTAGAGCAAAACGTGGTTTTACTCCCTGGATCTTCAGGCCGCATTCTTTCACGTCCCTATCCATTCTTCTCACCGAAGGTTCCTCCACTTTCAAGCCAAGGGAACCTTCTATGAGTTTTAGGCCATGCCCTTCGGCCTCTCCTCGGCCTCCAGGGTCTTCACCAAGTGCATTGCAGTGGTGACAGCTTACCTGAGGCACCAAGGGGTCCAGTTTTATCCCTGCCTGGATGACTGGCTGATAGCAGGTCCCTCCAGGCAGAAGGTTGAGCAGTCCAGGAAGCCTGGCCCTCCAGACCTGCATAAAATTTGTCCTGGTCAATGAGGCAAAGTCGGAACTCGTACCCTCGCACATGATTAGCTTCATCAGGGCAGAGCTCTCTACTCCTGTGCCCAATCATTTCAGGTTGGGCAACGTGCCCTGCCTGGGAATTCCTGGCGCTTGCTGGCCACGCGTATGCCTGCACCAGCGTGGTTTGGTGGGTCGCTGGAGAATGTACTCCCTTTAGTGGAAGCTGGCCAAAGGTCACTTCAACCAGCTAGTCACTGTGACCCAGCGGATATGGGACACCCATCCAGTGGTGGTTACTCCCAGCACATCTGCAAGAAGGGATCCCATTTGTCTGCCCAGAGCCGATGGTCATGCTGACGACTGATGCCTCTCATGGGCTGGTGTGCCCACCTGGGTGAACACAGAGTCCACGGGCTCTGGTCCCCCAGTGAGTGCCGATGCCACATCAACCTGTTGGAGCTCTGGGCAGTTCGGCTAGTGCTGACTACATTCGCTCCGCACATTCGGGGTCAGGTTGTCCAAGTCCAGATGGACAACACCACCACCCCCCCATGTACTGCCTCAACAGACAGGGCGGAATGCACTCCCTGCCTTTGTGTAAGGAAGCTGTCCATGTCTGGACCTTCGTGCGTGGCCTGGAGGCCGATCTCCTAGCCATCCATGTGGCAGGAGCCTCTAATCAGCTGGCGGATGCCCTCAGCTGGGTGGGTGAGGCATCTCACGAGTGGTCTCTCCACCCAGAGGTGGTTCACAGCTTGTTCTGCCGGTGGGGCACCCCTCATGTAGACCTGTTTGACTCCAAGGAGAACACAAAGCTGGGACTATTTTGTGCCTGCCTCCCTCAGCAGAGAGCACTGCAGGGGGATGCCTTCTCAAGGCCCTGGACCCCAGGCCTCTCCAATGCCTTCCCTCCATTTCCCTTGATCCACAAGGTGCTGCTCAAGGCCAGGATGGACAAGACACAGGTGAACCTGGTGGATCCAGACTAGTCACGCCACTTCTGGTACCCTGATCTTCTCAGTCTCAGCAGCAGGCTCCTGAGGCATCATTTCTCATGCCCAGACCTGCTTTCCATCAATCAGGGAAGGTATTCCATCCGGACCTTTAATCCCTGCACCTGACAGCCTGGTTCCTTAGTGGCTAGAGTTCCAGGATTTGGGTCTCTGAAGATCCTCACTATAGTCGAGGCATCTCTCAAGAAGTCGACCAGGAAGTGCTACACCTTCAAACGGAAGAGATTCCCAATTGGTGTCAGGGCAAGGCGTGGACCCTTTGTCTTGTCAGTGGTTTAGCATCCTTGACTACCTTTGGTCCCCTCTCTGTTGGGCCTTTGGTCGATTACCCTTAAGGTGCACCTGGCAGCCATCTCTGCTTACGGTGCGGGCCAGTCAGCAGTCGGTGGCGCGGGGTAGGTGGTCTGGCTGCTTTCGCAGGGCCTTGATCACATTTCCCCTCTGGTGCATGGACCACCACCAGAAGGAAAAACCATGAGGCAGTATAGTGCAGTGGTTTAAGGCTGTGAGCTGCAAATCTGGTGACATCCAGCAGACCAGACCTGGGTTTGAATCCCGCAGCTTCTACTTGCATACTGTGTGACCCTGAGCAAGTCACTTAACTTCCCTGTGCTCCTAGGTTGCTCCTGTAAAAAAAGCTTTCAGCTTAGTGTGCTACTTCTGGTTAAACAACTAAAATAAAAATAAAAAATAAAACCATCACCATGGGACTTGTTGCTAGTTTTGGCAACACTTTTGGGCAAGCCATTCGAACCAGTGCTCAGGTGTGAGATGTCACACCTGTCGTGGAAGACTGCCTTCCTGGTGGCTATTGCGTCAGCCAGAAGGATTAGTGAGCTCCAGGCGCTTTCAGTGGAGTCTCCTTGCCTGGTTTTCCACAGGGCAAGGTTGTCATGCACCTCAACCCGAGGTTCCGCCCGAAGGTTGTCAGAGTTTCACCTTAGTCAGGTGAGTAATCTCCTGGTATATTTCACCAATCGCACCTTGGAGGCCGAACACAGGCTCCGTACTTTGGACCTGTGCCGAGCGCTTGCCTATTACAAGGAGTGCACAGCTGGAGTTCGGGGAGAGATTCACCAGTTGTTTGTCACCTATACTGAAGCCAGACCTGCAGCCAAGCAGATGATTGGCAGGTGGATCACATCCTGCGTTGATCTCTGCTATAGGTTGGCAGATAGGGAGACTCTCTGAGGGTTAAGGGCTCATTCCACCTGTCATACCACTGCCTCAGTGCTGCCTCCAGGGATGTTCCTATCCAGGAAATGTGCGGGGCTTCTACATGGAGGTCAGCAAACGCCTTCATTTCCCATTAGCACATTGACCTTGAGTCGCACCGGGATGCTGGTTTTTTGGGGCCTCAGTTCTCGATCTCCGTTTCCTAAATAGGGTGTGTGCACCTTGCCTCCCTTCTCCCGGAGAACTGTTAGGAGTCTGCCAGTTAGTGCGGGTAGAACATAATTTTTATGTCCCCTAGAAAAACAGGTTACTCACCTGTAACAGTAGTTCTAGGAGTGGTATATGATCATTCACACGGACCCACCCAACTTCCCCTGACTTTGGCACACAACGCTGTTTCTAACGGGCAAGATCTGGCATCATGGGGTGGAGCTGAGGGAGTTACCACCCGGGTGGGAGGGAGGAGCCAACTTGAAGACTTTCCAGCACATCTTAAAGGGAAAGGACACTACCAGACAGTGTGAATGAACATTATATACCACTCCTAGAACTACTGATCTTATTTCAAGTGGGAGCTCTTGTAGCAGGCTGTAACCATTAGGACCAACGCTGCAGGCCTTAGGACTCACCAGAAAAATTCTCAGCTAGCAGTACCCAGCAGTGTCTGCACCTGACGTCGGCTCCGCCTCGACGTCGGTCACAGTATAAAAGGGGGCGGACCCAGCTCCACCCCAGTTCTTTTCCCGCCGTGACCCACTCATGTTGGGCAAGTTCTTGGCTACTCAGCAAAAAAAAATATAAAGAAGAAATTGTTCCTCCTTCAACGGGTTTTCATCGTCTTTTTCATCTTTCCCCTCCTCCGACTTCAGTCCGGTGCATGTCGTCGCCGGCGTCTCTCTTCTTTCAGCCCCAAGAGGAATAAGTGCGACTGTGGCCTCCAAATACTATCAAAAGACGGCCACACCAAGTGTGTGTTTTGTCTGGGCCCAGGCCATGACACCACGATCTGCAAGGGCTTCACGAGCAGGACAAGGATCAGGCGCCTGAAGGCCCTAAAGCACATCTCATGGAGCAAAAGATGGATGTTTGCACACCTCGGGTGGGGGGCAAGCACAGGGACCAAGACAAACACTCCACGACAAGCACCATAGCCAGTCCATTACCAGTCCTGCTCCCTCCTCCTTCAGGAAGGCTTCTTCGTCTTTGTACTGGTGGACCATCATAAGCGCCTAAAAGGCCTAGAAGTGCTGGGCCCTCCCCGCCAAGAAACGACGCTGGCCAAGGCGGTAACATCGGGAGAAACCGCCAAACCAAAGGTGACTCCGCTTATGGGTTACAGCCCAGACCTCTTTGGCACAAGCTGCAGCCCTGCCTAAGGTCTCTGCCTTGCCTGACACAGGCAAGCCTTGAATAAAGAGAACAGTTACCCGGCTCTTCCTTCTCTCTTGAAACCGACTTCTGACACAGTACCGGCGCTGGTTGAGGCTTCTTTACTGGATGACACCACCGCAGCAGGGCGACCTCAGCGACTCCCAGGTCTTACACTCGCAGGGCTCTGCGAGGGTTGCACTCACTGATCCTCCGCTTCCTCAGCTCCTTTCCCAGTTCTGCAGCTGCAGTTTTAACAAAGAGGAACTGAAGGAGCTGTTCACCTTCTGGTGGAGTTGGGTTAAAAAGAGCAGTCTCCACCAAAGCCGGACCTGATGCCGGATACTGGCGGCCGGACAACATTGAACCTGAGGGTCTTCCTGCCCTTCTCCACAGAAGACCCCCGAGCGGCCGCTGCCTCACCCGCTCAAAAGGTTCGCTTTGGTCCCGATCTGAGGACTACTGCCAGTGCCCTTCCCGATCGGGCAGTGGTCGCCGGTCCTGGTCTCTGCCCAGGAGCTGTTCCCGCTTTCTAGGCGGGCCTGCTCACATTCCCGCTCGCCGGTCCCGGCGCTGGTCCTCGGACCAACGCCGGTCCGGTAGCTACTGGATGCTCGGGGGTCTGAGGCGAGCTCAGGCCATTCCAGGCCCAGTAGCAGATCTACCCTTCTGCTTCCTCATCCTTCTTGGGGTTGGGATTCCCCGGGAAGGACGACCAACCCCGCCTCACCTCCTGACGATCCGACCTTCATGGATGTCATGAGGCCACATCCAGGCCTACAGTGCATGGGAGCATCGAGGACCTGATCCGAACGCCATCGACTGCCTGCTACCTGAGGCAAAAGGAGCCCAAGCCTCTAGTGGTGCCACCTTAGTGCACACCTTCCAAGATCTTACCAGGATAACTTGGAAGCATCCCGTCTCAGTCCCGGCGGTTCCGAAAAAGTCAGATAGGCTGTATAGAGCTCTGAGGAATGAATCTTTCCTAGCAGAACCCCCTCGGGCAGACTCATCGGTCATTATGGCTGCTCACGACAAGTCCAAGCAGCCTAAGCACCTCAGCTCCCAGCCTCCAGACCCAGAATCCTGCTACTTGGACTAGGTGGGCAAGAAGGTCTACTCTGACTCTACCTGCTTCATTAGATCCCTTAACTTCCTCACACATATGGTCCAGTGCCAGAATGCATTATAGGAGAGAGGGCAAGAGCTAGCCAGTGCCTTGCCAGACTCCACACAAAGAGCGGAGGTTCTGGACATCTTAAAATCAGGCTTGGGCGAGAGCACGCATGTTCTCCGTGCCTCGTGATGACATTGCAGATCAGGGCGGCTGGAGCGCAGTGTCAGGTGCCTCCGTGCCATGCCTGGTTGAGAGTCTCAGGTTTTCACTAGGATTTGCAGTCTGCAATCTGGGACCTCCTGCTCCAGGGTTACGCTCTTTTGGGCAGGAGATTGAGTCTCTCATCTCTGCCTCCAGGAGTCTGGCACCTATCTGGTCTGTCCAGCAAATGTACAGAGGGGACCAGAAACAGAGAGACGACTGCCATTTAGGAAGCCATCAGGTGCCCAAGCCCATGGAAACCAACAGGGCCAGAGGGTGGCTTCAAAAGGAAAGCCGCAACCAGCAACCTGAGACACTCTTTCGAGGCCCCAAGTCCTCCCAGGCCTCTCTGCCCACTCCCGGCTCAGCCCAGTGACCCCCGAGGAGGTACCAGGGAGAGTAGTGGGTCGCTCTCCTTCACCTGAAGGGTTGGCGCTATTTCAGCGGACCATTGGGTCCTGGACATTATAAGGATGGGACATATGTTGAGTTCACGAAATCCCAGATACTCCACCAAGGTCTCAAGATATCCTCCTTCTCACATGGATGGAGGAGGAACATCTGGATATCGTGGCAGTCACAGAAACATGGTACACAAAAACCATGACTGGGACGTAAACATACCAGGATACACTATCTACAGGAGGGACAGGGAGGGTAAAAGAGGAGGAGGAGTAGCTCTTTACATAAGGGAAGGAATCAAAGCAACAGAACAAAAGGGAAAACAGGGAGGAGAAGAAGCACTGTGGATAAATTCGGAGACCGACAATGGCACCACAATCCGCACAGGGGTTGTATACAGACCCCCTTCTCAGGGGGAGGAAATGGACAAGGAAATGATGGAAAGTATACTTAGAATGGCAGAAAAGGGGGAGATATTGCTGATGGGTGATCTGAATATGCCAGATGTTAACTGGAGTGCAGTTGCAGCAGCCACTCCGAAGAGTGGGGTTATTCTAGATGCCCTACAGGGGGCATGCCTTAGACTACTGGTAATGGAGCCCACTGGAGAGGGAGCAACTAGACCTGGTTCTCTCAAATGGAGATGAAGAGAGATCACAGATGTAGAAGTGGGTAGCCATCTGGGAACTAGCGACCATCGAACAGTATGGTTCACAATAAACATAGCAATAGAGTCAAGCTATACAAAGGCAAAAGTACTGGACTTTAGGAGGGCTGACTTTGCCAAAATGGGTGAGTGCCTAAGGAATGCACTTGCAAATGGGCAGGAAGGAGGAGTAGAAGAACAATGGGGAATAATAAAAACTGCCATCACAGAAGTAACAAGCCTTTGTGTGAAGCAAATAAACAAACGAAACGATGTAAGAAACCACTATGGTTCTCAAAGGGAGTGGCAGTGAAGGTTCAAGAGAAAAAGAAAGCATTCAGGAAGTACAAGGAATCACAGAAGGAGCAGGACAGAGAACTGTATCAGTTAAAGCAAAAGGAAGCTGGGAAGGCAGTCAGAACAGCAAAGGCCCAAACCGAGAAAGATAGCCACACAGTTAAGAAGGGGATAAAACCTTTTATAGGTACATTAGGGAGTATAGAAAGGTTAAGGGAGGATAGTGAAGATTAATAAAGGGAGAGGGTGGGCAGAGGGTGACTGTGAAAAGGCAGAGATACTAAACAAATATTTTTGCTCAGTATTTACAGAGGAAGAGGGAGGTACCTAAAACAAACAGTAGAAACACTCTGGTACAGAAGTTGATACCAGCCCATTTACAGAAGAAAGGGTTCTGAAAGAACTCTTAAAACTGAAGGTGGACAAAGCAATGGGGCCTGATCGGATTCATCCCAGAATTCTAAAAGAACTAAGGGTAGAACTAGTGACACCACTGACTACCCTCTTTAACAAATCGTGGGAGGATGGGGTGGTACCTGAGGACTGGAGGAGGCAGATGATTCCCTTCACAAAAGTGGAAGCAAGGCAGAAGCAGGAAACTACAGACCTGTTAGTTTAACCTCAGTGGTAGGGAAAATGATGGAATCACTTGAAGGAAAGAATTGTTGCGTATTTAGAGGCCAGGGGCACAGGACCCAAGGCAGCATGGATTCACAGCTGGAAGGTCATGCCAGACAAATCTGATAGATTTCTTGATGGGTGACCAAAGTAGTAGATCAGGGAGGGGCTGTGGACATGGCCTACCTAGACTTTAGCAAGGCATTTGACACAGTCCCACACAAAGATTAATATACAAGTTAGCCAGCCTGGGAGTGGGTCCCAAGATGACAGCCTGGGTAAAGAATTGGCTGGAGAATAGAACACAGAGAGTAATAGTAAATGGAGTCCACTCTGAAGAAAGGGGGGTTACTAGTGGGGTACCGCAGGGTTCAGTATTAGGACCGGTCCTCTTCAATGTCTTTATAAGCGACATTGCAGAGGGACTGGAAAGAAAAGTATGTCTCTTTGCAGATGACTCAAAGATCTGCAGCAGAGTTGATGCACAAGGTGGGGTGGAAAGGATGAGAAGGGACTTGGCAAGGTTAGAGGAATGGTCAAATGTATGGCAGCTTAGATTCAATGCTAAGAAGTGCAAGGTAATGCACCTGGGAAACAAAAACCCAGGGGAAGAGTACACAATGGGGGGTGAGATACTAACAACAACAAAAATGGAAAGGGACCTGGGGGTGGCATCAGATGACTTTAAGGTGGGCAAGCAATGTGGAGAGGGCAGCAAGGAAGGCTGGGGGGATACTGGGATGCATAGGGAGAGGTATCACCAGTAGAAAACAGGAAGTTATTATCCCCCTGTACAGACAGCTGGAGAGACCTCATCTGGAGTACTGCGTGCAGTTCTGGAGACCCAATCTCCAAGGGATGTTATTCCCACTTCTTCTAACTCCAAAAAAGACACAAGATCTTCGGCCCATCCTGGACCTCAGCTCTTTAAACAGCTACATAGAGTACCAAAGGTTCAGGACGGTGACCTTTCCAGGTCTTATTCCTCTGCTGCGCCAGGGAGACTGGCTCTGCTCCTTAGACGTGCAAGATGCGTACATGCACCCCACCACCACAGGAAGCACCTGAGGTTCCACTTCCAGGGGGAGAATTATCAGTTTCGGGTTCTTCTGTTCGGCCTCTCCTCCGCTCCTCGAGTCTTCAAGTGCTTGGCTGTGGTAGTTGCACCTGTAAGGCGCCAGGGACATTATGTCTTCCCTTACCTCGATGATTGGCTGCTTGTGGCCCCGTCAAGGACGCGCCTCCTTCAGGCTCTCGTAGACACCTATACTCTGTTCCGAGAGGTGGCGATCACCCTGAATCTTTCAAAGTCTTCCCCGGAGCCCAGCCAAAGACGCGTCTTCATAGGGACGGTCCTGGACTCAATCCAGGGCATGGCTTTTCTACCTCCAGAGAGGGGCGACCGCCTTCGGGAGCTAGCCGGATTGGTCCTAGTAACCTCTCTGGTCTAGGTCAGGACCTTCCTCAGACTTCGGGGCCACATGGCGGCAGCCATCCCTGTCACTCCTTTGGCCTGCCTCCACATGAGAGTCCCACAGTGGATGCTCAGGGTGCAGTGGGACCAGTGCTGAGATGACTTCGATCACATGGTCAAAGTCACAGAGCCAGTCAAGAGGACCCTACTTTGGTGGCTGGATCCTCTGTCTAGAGAAAGGGGTCCCTTTTCATCAGGAGCCCCAAATTAGACCCTAGTGACAAATGCATCAGATTTGGGATGGGCGCACCTGGGTGCCTGCCAAACAACAAGGGTCTGGACCCCAGTGGAGCCTCGTCCTCCACATCAATGTCCTGGAGATGCACGGTCCTCAATCGCGCTGCATGCCTTCCAAGAGGACCTTGTCCCAGGCTTTCTCCTAGTTCAGACGGACATGGCGGTCGCCTTTACATCAACAAGCAAGGAGGAACGCACTCCTTCCCACTTTGAAGGGATGCGATGAGTCTGGTACTGGGCACTAGAGCGTCACATCTCTCGGTCCGTCGTGCATGTTCCAGGCGCCCTAAACTACTTGGCAGACAGCCTAAGCAGGTCTCGGTCCAAGGCACACGAGTGGGAGTTACTGCAGTCTGTAGCGTACCAACTCTTCGACACATAGGGTCGTCCAGAGCTGGACCTCTTTGCGACCCCATACAACGCCAGACTGCCAACTTTCTGCTGACAAGAGCCCACGCCTGGTGTTTTCTGGCCAGACATGTCCCTTTGTTGGTCAGGGAGGTTTCTTTACGCCTTCCCTCCCTCCCTTCCTTCTCATTCAGAGAGTACTGTTGAAGATACAGGCCGAAGGGGCTCGGATGATTCTGATCGCCCCGATGTGGCCTCGGCAGATTTTGTTCCCACTACTTCACCGGTTGTCCTCGGAACCTCCATTTCCGCTGCCAACATGCTCGCAGTTGCTGTTCTAGGATCGGGATTTGCTGGTCCATCCGGATCTCACATCTTTGCACCTTCATGCTGATCTCCTGCAGATGTAGCAAAATCAAGGTATGGGGTCTCCCAGGAGGTGGCGGATGTCCTCTTCTCGGTGAGGAAGCCCTCCATTTACGTTATGAAGTGGAAACGTTTCTGCTTATGGGCATCGTCTCACCGTCTGGGCCCACTTACCTGCCCATTGAACTCAGCATTGCAGTATCTCCTCTCCTTATATCAACAAGGCTTGAGCTACTCTTCAGTAAAGGTGCACATGTGGGCCATTTCTGCATATCATGTCCTCTTGGGGATAGATCCTTAGCCCAACTAGACATGGCCCGCACCTTTTACAGGGTATTCTGCATATGAGACCTCCCATTAGGATCCTCCTGTTTGTGTTAGAAGCTCACTCCCCACCCCACCCCCAACCTTTTGAGCCAGCAGCTGATTGTGAACTGTGTTACCTTTCCTGGAAGATTTTTTTTTTAGTTGCTGTTACCTCAGCTTGAAGAGTTTTTGAGATCCAGGCTCTGATGTGTACAGATCCTTATTTGGTTTTTCACAGGGAAAGGGTTTCCCTTAGAACAAATCCTAAGTTCCTTCCTAAAGTGGTCTCGGAGTTGACCCTCAACCAGTCGGTTGACCTTCCAGTTTATTTTTCTTCTCCTTCCAGTGGGAGAGAAGCTCTCCTTCACACACACACTGGATGTTCACAGGGCGCTGAGGTACTACCTCAAGCGCACAGCTGCACACCGTGAATTGGAGCAACTGTTTGTGGCCTTCGCACCACAACACTTGGGCAATCCGGTGTCTAAGCAGACTATTTCTAGGTGGCTTGTCCACTGTGTTGTGTTTTGTTATGAGAAGCACAACATACCCCCTTCCGGGCCCGGTTAGGGGTCACTCCACTAGGGAGTCTCCATTTTTGTCGCTTTGAAGAATGTCTCATAAGAGACATCTGTGCGTCACACCTGGCATTCTGTGCATACATTTGTGAAGCTCTATAGCCTGGACATTGCATCCAGGCGCTGTGCTGGTTTTGGCTTGGCAGTCCTTCAGGGACTACATTCCTGAGTTGCTGTGTTACCAGCGCTTTTCCATCCTTCCTCATCGGGGTTAGGCACCTCCTTGGTGTGGGACTGCTTGGGATTCAGTCCTAATGGTTGTAGCCTGCATAAGAGCTCCCTTTCGGTAAGATAGTACAGTTATGTAAGAACTTACCGTAACAGTAGATCTTTGAGAGGAGCTCTTACGGCAGAATCTTCCTCCGCCCTCCACCCCGGGTGAGGTGTTCAGCACATCTACAGGTTTCGCTTCTTTCTCTCGTTAGGGCCTGTTCGCGGGTCTTGGCAAGGGAACTGGGGTGGAGCTGGGTCCACCCCCTTTTATACAGTGAGTGACGACGTCGGGGTGGAGCCGATGTCAGGGGGCGATCCCTGCTGGGTATTGCTAGCTGAGAATTTTTCCAGTGGGTCCTGAGGCCCACGGCATTAGTCCTAATGGTTATACCCTGCTGCAAGAGCTCCTCACGAAGATCTGGGGTTACGGTAAGTTCTTACGTAACTACGTAACTGTACTTTACAGATGAGGACCTGTTTTTTGTGCACGGTCCGCGAAATCACCTTTCGGGATGTTAAAAAAAAAAAAAAAATTTCTAGGATTTGAAAAATGACAGTTGTCATATTCATGAGGTGGTGTAAAGATGTGGCTATGTTGTGAATTTGGGAGAAAAATATTGAAAATTACCAACGTTAGCCTCCGTTAGCAAAATTCAGTGTAGGCTCATAGCCTTATCTATATATATATATATATATATATATATATATATTTTACACCAGATTTTCAACATAGCCGCCTTTTGGCCCCACCTCATGAACAAGGGCAGAGAAAACTTTGTACTCCTGCCGGAAAGGTAAATTCGGCGCAGGGATTGCAAAATCACCTTTTGGGACAGATCTGCCTAATAACAGTTAGATTGCTAATGAGGTACGGTCCCAAAAATGGCATGTTGAAAATGTGGGCCAAAAATGCTGAAGTTATGCCACCAAGTTCAAAACCCCATTGAAATACATTGAACAGCATACCTGTTTCTTCAGTTCGCGATCTGGCTTTGAAGAGTGAAGACGTGTCTGCAGTCCAGAGAGGATTATGACATTGGACCCTTGATAGGTAAGTGCTTTTGGGGTGCTGAATGGAAGGGTCTGGTGGGGGATGGTAATGGTGCAAAAGACATTTATGAACTTTTGTTTTCAAGTTCAAAGAAAAAAAAAAAGGCAAGGACTCCCAATCATGACAATGGGGATTAGACACTCCCCATGTCACTCTTATGTTTCTTTGGAGGGTGGATGCTGAGAGGGAGGGTTGAGTGGGGGTAAAATAAAATAAAAGCGTAGCGTCCTGAGTGTGACACGGGGATTGGGCACCTCAATGTCAATCAAAAGGAACGAGGGCTCCTGATCCTGACACTGGAGGTTGGCACCCCCACTGTCAGTCTTATGTTTTGGGGAGGTAATTACTAAAAAAAAAAAAAAGGCGAAACCATAGGAGGTCCAGTGCTGCGACATTAGGGGTTTGGGCACCGAAGTGTCATTTTTTTATGTCGGGGTGGGGGAGTGGGTGCTGCTGAGAGGAGGATCAGGTTGGGGTGTTATGATAATTTAAAGAAGAAAAAATCACAGGACATCGATGGAAAACAGCACAATATGCGTGTCCAAGATAGGCACTCACTGCACTGTCTTACGTGCTACATGTGCGCATGTGTAATAGTTAGTGGCCATCTTGGACATGGCGGAGTAGTGTGTCTTCGCCGTGACCACCGTTACTAAAAATAGTGCAGTGCTACTTCCAAGCCAGATAACGCCAGACTGCTTCACAGTTGTGGAAACGACTGTGGTGCAAATCCAACAGGGTGTTCGGTCAGAAGGAATGTGGAGTCCTTTTCTCATAGCTGGAGGGTCTGCAGGGCTCTGTCCACTGTAGCCCTAAAAAGGGGGTGATATTTGCTTATAAAATGGCTTGAATCAAACAAACTGTCTGATCAGTTAATATTTTGTAACGTAGATACCTTTTTACTGTCCACATTCTGGCAGTTCTGTTGAAGACCGCTGAGTCATTGGAAGTCTGCATGCTAAGCTTATCCCACCACCCTGGTGGTATATCCTCCAGCTGTGCCCCATGATCTCAGATCTTTCTTTCCGCTGGAAGGGACATGTCTTCCCATTCACAGCTCAGCAGCATTGAAGGATTTTGAGTTGTTCAGGTGCTTTCTTGTCAAATCTTTGACATTTCAAGTCTGCATTCCAGTTAATGTTACTTCACAGGTCTTCCAGCTCCTCTTCATGACTGATGTAGAGCAAGAAATGGGGGTTCAAGTTTTGCACCGGGTGCAGGCAGAAGAGGTCAGCCACAGATCTGCACAACACTTGCACTGCCTCAGTGATCAACACAACATCGAAGTATGTAGTTTGTACCAGGCCATGCTGTCAAGAGTCCCATAGATGACTGGAAGGCTCTCCAGTTGGTCGAGAGATCATAAAGGGGGCCTTGGTGGCTGCCAGGTTGGTTATTCAGCGTACAGACATGGAAGAAGGAGCTGCTGTGAGTTTGGTTGCCAGCTTCAGAGGGTTGTTCCCTGAATTCAGAGAAATGCCTGGCTCACTAGCCCTTTGGGGAGAGCCCTTCTCACCACAGCAGAAAATGCAAGAAACTCCATCATTGGTTGTGAAAATCACACTCCTGCTCTTTGACTCCTCGACGCTTTGCCTTCATCAAAGTCGATGGCTGCATGGTAACCCACCTTGTCTGGCTTTGTTGATCTTGACTTAGGTCAAGATTTTCTTCACCTGTGAATTGGCTGTTGGAAGAGATGTATGTGTCCATTTTTCCTTACTTACTTTTTCTGCTGCGACCTGGTCAGCTCCTTCTCCTCGCCTCCTTTCTCCAGCTGCTGTCCGCCCACTCCGATCTCCACTTAGGCCACTACCTTGTATTCCCCCAAAGCTTACCCCTCGTTTTGGGCAGGCAAGGGAGCCCCCAACTCCCCCACCAGGCACGGATCCGGATCAGGTGGTGCCTGTGGAGATGGCACGCGCTGGCAGATGGCCATCAAGCTGCACAACCTGGCTGCCACTATTTCCATTTTTCCTCCCGTGCCCAAGTCCAGCATCTGCTGTGCTCCCACCCACGTTTGCAGCTCCATGCCTTTGAGCCCCAGCCTCTGCTAGGGTCAGGCATGCACCGCTGCTGGTCACCCCCTCCCGGAGATGGAGAGCAGTTCGTTGGACGCCGATCCTTCTCCTCTCTCAACCCATGGCGCCCTGCTTATTCCTGAACACAGGTCGCCGGGCGCAGCATGAGGTGTGGCATCCAGTGCCTCAACCCTCAGCACCGCTGGGCCGGCTGTCTGTGTCTATTTTTCATTTGGGAGGGCGTGGCCCAGTTGGCGACCCTGGCTGAGTTGCCTCGGTGGAGGCCACCACCACTAGTCATTCCTGTGAAGTCTTTTGTGTTTAACCTGCTGAGGCAGTTGGTTTATATCAACCCTCAGAGATCATCAGTTGACTGAGTAATTGGTTACACTTTCAATCCCACAGGACCAGAAAGCGTCGCCACTGATACTCTACCGTCTCGTCCTTGGGCAGGGAGAAGCGTTGACAAAAATGTATCACTGCTATGAGACGCTCCTCTGGCAACAGTGGATCACAACAGAGGGGGCTCTGCCCCTGTACCTTCGGTCCCTTGGCCTACACTGATCATTCCCACACCAGGACGCGCTTCTCACCAGTTTGCCTATCTTTCTTTTCTGCCTCTTCAGCGGTAGCCACCTCCATCACAGCCCCTGTTTGGGGCACGGTCCAAGGATTCCTGCTCTGTGGCCAACTTGCAAGGCCAGCTCTCGTTGGAAATAACCCAAGCAGAGAATACCAGTGTGGTCCATGGTGGGAGTCAGCGAAGAGCCATTTTCAAGGAAGAAGTTGAGTAGTTGGCCACTGACAATGGTCTGGTGTCTTTTGGAGCACTGATCTGACATTTTGAAGTCCGTGAATATGCCCCTGGATCCCATATAGAAGTGGGCCAAATACCTGTTTTCTGACATACAGGACAAGGATGATTCCCTGTGGATTGCTTTTCCTGTGGGTGGGACCATAGCTGGAGCTTTTGCAGCACCCTGCATCTTGCGTGGTACCCTTCAGTCATATGGTATGCAATTAAGCGGTCACAATGGCCTCGCTTCCTTGGTTCTGTGCTGAGGGCTTGGTTTCAGAGTCTGCCTTCCATAAATTGGGGGATGGGGGGGGGCAGTGGGACGTGGACAGGCCTCAGGATATAGTCTAAATGACCACACAGCTAAAAAGGTGTACACTGCTGTGTCAGGCCATCTATGCTGCCATGATGGCAGACTGACCATTCCTTGCTGGGAGTGTTAGGGAACTCCTTCCACATCTTCTTGCCAACAAACAGTTGTCAGTAAAGATGGAGACCAGGGCCATTCATTGGCTAAACATCAGCTCTAGTTCAGTGTGGGTGGCTCCTGTACCTTTGCCATGGCAGTGGTTGTTGCCATGCATCGTAGGGTCTTTTTGCAGCTTTCCACCTTCATGGTGGATACTCTGTCTAAGCTGGTTGATGTCCCTTCTTTGGCCCTGTGCTGGAAAGACATCTCACATAGATTAAGAAGTCCATCGCCGCCCTTGATTCTTTAGTTTAGTTCTAGAAGGCCCAGAAATCTATAAAGGTCTTCCAGTATTGGCCCATTCAGACACCACAACCTCAGCAGCAGCCCCAGCAGAACAGTTTAAGTGCTGGCATCCGCCAATGTTCATCGTCCGGGCAGAATGGGGGAAGGAGGCAGAAGTAGTTTTGCCTCCAAGGCCCTTGTGGCCAAGCCCCTTTCAAGGCTATGCAGCGATGGGCTGGAGATGTCATCTCCCTTCTCCAATCCAGTCCCTGTCTAGTCTTCTGGTTGGAGGTTGGTTGTGCCACTTCTTGCCACAGTGGTTGCCATTACCTCAGACACATGGATCTTAGAAGTTATGGGCAGAGTGTTACTTCAGGATTTTGAGGCTCTCCTGCTGTACCATCTCCAGGAGTCAAGTGTGGAAGGACATGTCCATGCTATATGCCGACATCACCCAGCTCCTACAGCGCAGGCAGATGGCCTGTGTTCCAGATATCCTGGCCACTCAGGGATATGTGTCCAGCTGCTTCGTGGTTTTGAAACGGCTTTTGGGGGGGGGGGGAGAGTGCTGTCGCCCCGTACTGGAACTGCACAGTCTGAACCAGTATATGCAAAGCTGCGTGCTCAAGATGGTCTTAGATCATTCTGTCTCTGGAGCAGAGCATATGGTTCTGCTCCCTGGTCCTCCAGGATGCATTCTTCCACATCCCATTCTGTCCTGTTGCTGGTGCCTTTGGTTCCGTGCAGAGAGGATCTTGTACCAGTTACAGATTATGCCCTTTGGCCTCCTGTTTGTGCCAGGGTCTTCACCAAGTGTATGGCAGTGGTGTCAGTCTTCTTGCAGTGCAAGGACATCAGGGTGTATCCTACCTGGATGACTGACTGAAGTGCAAAATAATGCACCTCGAAACAACAACACGGGAAGATTACACAGTGGGGGAGGGGGTAGTAACAACAACAACAATGGAATGGGACCTGAAGGGTAATCATATCAGATGACCTTAAGGTCAGCAAACAATGAGAGAAGGCAATAGGGAGGGCTAGGGGGATACTGGGATGTATAGGGAGAGGCATCACCAGCAGAAAATGGGAAGTTGTTATCCCTCTGTACAGACGGTTGGTGAGACCCCATCTGGAGTACTGCGTCCAATTCTGGAGACCCCATCTCTGCAAGGACATAGGGTGGAGGCAGTCCAGAGGAGGGCAACTAAAATGGTGCAGGGTCTGCAAGAGAAGCCTTTCGAGGAGAGACTAAAGGAGCTTAATATGTATACCCTGGAGGAAAGAAGGGGGGGACATGATAGAAACTTTTAAGTACCTCAGTGGAATCAGCAAAGTCCAAGAGGGTAGCATCTTTCAGAAAAAGAGATGTGCAAGAACAAGGGGACACAATTTGAAGATAGAGGGGGCACGGCTCATGTGAGGAAATTATTTTTTCACAGAGCGGGTGGTGGACACATGGAACAGCTTTCCTGAGGAGGTTGTGGGGTCTAAAACTGGGGGAGAATTCAAGAATGCATATGACAGACATAAGGCAATTCTTGTGGGGGGTAGGAAGAAATAGGCTGTTGGTTAACTAGGATCTGCAGCTTATCCTGTAGGTGGAAATGGACAGACTAGGTGGGCCAAGCGGTCCTTATCTGCTGTCAGTCTTTTTCCAGTGTTTCTAGCTGGGCCATACATTGAGGCTTTCAAGAGGTCCAGAGATCCAGCCAACCGGCAAAGTCCAGGCAAGTACCCTCACAGATGTGGTTCTTCAGGGCAGAACTAGATTCTATGCTGGCCAAGGCCAGCCTCACATACGGGCATTGGCTCTTACCTCCGTTGCCCAGACATTACAGGAGTGAGCACTCGTGTCCTGCCGGGACTTCCTGCAACTGCTGTGGTACATGGCATCCTCCAGCAGCATGCTCTGTTGGGTTCACTGACGGATGCCTCACTTGCAGTGGGAGTTGGGCTGACAGTGGTCCCAGTGCCTGGGTCATTTAGACCAGCCAGTCATAAAGACCCAACCGATGTGGGATGCCATCCATTAACAGCTAGACCCACAACATCTGGAGGGAATCCCATTTGTCCTCCCAGAACCGTCCATAACACTCACGACTGGTGTGTCTCTGGTGAAGTGGATGGGGAGCACAGCTGGGAGATCACAAGGCCCAGAGCATCTGGTATCCCAGGAAGTCTCATCATCACATCAGCCTGCTGAAGCTCAGTGCAGTATGTCTGGATCTAACAGTTTGCTTCATTGATCTGGGTTCAGGTTGTGCAGGCCTAGACGGCAACACAACAACTGTGTTCTTCCTGAACAGTCAGGGCGGGATGCACTCCTTTCCATTGTGTCGGGATGCTCTCCACACCAGGCCACTCATGCACAGCCTGGGTGCAGATTTGGTGATCCATGTCGCAGGAGAGAGCAAGCAACTGGCAGATTCTCTCACTTGGGTCGGAGAGATGTTGCACATGTGGTCCTTGCATCAGGAGGTGGTAGACCACCTGTTTTGCCATTTGGGCACCCCTCTAGTGGACATGTTTGCCTCGTAGGAGAATAGAAAACTGGGGCTGTTTTGTGGGCCCCAAAAAAAAAAACAGTTCTGGACTTTGTTGGGGGATGCCTTCACGAGGCCCTGAACCTGAGGCCTCCTTTACCTTTTCCATCCCTTCCCCTTGGTTAACAAGATTGTGTTCAAGGCCCAGAAGGACAAGGCATGGATGATCCTGCTAGTCCTGGACTGGCGCAGGCAGTTTTGGTATTTGGATCTCTTCAGCCTCAGGTCTCCATGGAAGTTGCGCCTGTGCTCAGATCTGCTGACCAGACAACAGGGGGAAGGTCCTGCATCCAGACCTTTAATCCCTGCACCTCTCATTGTGGTTCATGAGTGGGTAGACTTCCAGGTTTCGGCTTTCAAATGACGTCCTCAGCATTGAGACATGCCTTAAGGAATAGACTGATAAATCGTATCCATTTAAATGGAAGAGGTTCTCGATCTGATGCCAGGGTGAAGAAGATTGATCCTCTAATCTGCCTCATGGCGAGCATCCTTGACTAATAATTGTCCCTTTCTGTCTAGATTGCAAGCAACAACCCTTGATGTGCACCTAGCAGCCATTTGTGCATATCGGGTGTGGGCCGGTATGCTGTCACTGGTCCAGAAGAGTGGTTGGGTGCTTTTTCAGAGGCCTTGATCACTTTTGCTTTCTGGTGCGGGAACCTCTGCCTCCATTGGACCTACCACTGATGTTGGCAGTGCTCGTGATCAAGTCATTTGAGCCAGTACACAAGTGTGAGATGTCATATCTTTCATGTAGGAGCACCTTCCCAGTGGCCACATCAGCTAGGATTAGTGAGCTCCAGGCACTCTCGGTGGTCTCTTTACCTGATCTTCTACAAGAACAAGATAGTTTTTCACCCTCACCAGAAATTCCTCCCAAAGGTAGTACCTGAATTTCACCTAAATCGGATAATTACCACTTCTTGTTCTCCCAAGTTTTCAAGGTTATTTTTTTCTTCACTTCTATATCTGTTGTTAGCCTGATTATCTGACATGAGGATCATATTTGTGATATTAAATCATACAGTGTTGTAGTATGTCTTATACAGTAAGCCTGTGGCAGTTAGGTCTTACTTGAGGAAGGCTCTTGCAGTAGGCCAGCACCGTGGACTTAGCCACCAGGCAGCAGGACCACATAGAAACTTTCTAGCTAGCAGTCTACCACGGGGACCTCCCACCTCCGACATCAGAGGGTATCCAGTAAAGCGGGCAGTTCCCCACCATCCCCAGTTCTTTCCGCCATCGACCCACACTTGTCAGACCTTAGCGGATGCCGCGCTGCTACAGTTGACCGCCATTACTCGTACTTGCTGCACTTTTAATTTTCCTTTAGTATAAACATCAATTTTTTGGGGTGTTTCCGCCGTCGAGTTTGTCTTCTCCACCTGCCTCATCTCCTGACCACTCCACAAAGTGTGCCTGCGGTAAACAAATTCCTGAGAAAGATTGCCACTCTACTTGCATCCTTTGCCTAGGCCCCAGCCATGACACCGAAGCCTGCCAGATTTGGCAAAAGTTCAACCAGGCCACTCGGAGATGTCCTTGTAAGATACTGGAATGCCATCTCATCAAGTAGAAGTTGGTCGCTGTGGAAAAGGAGCTAGAGACCAGGAGCTCTTCGGCTTTCAGCACAGTCTTCCAGGGCCCCCTCTTCATCTCAGTCCCAGGAGAGATCTGGCGGGAAGCATAAGCACTGGGACTGGGACCATTCTGCTTCCTGCTCGCAGTCACCACATAAGTCCTTGACAGTGCTGGGGTTATCCTCCTGCAGGAGTCTGCTTCCACTGCCCTGCCAGCCCTTACCTCCACCATGCTGTTGGTGGCACTGCCGCCTGCCTTCATTTCTATCGTGAGTGGCGGCTCTTCGGGACAGGGGACACTTGTCTCTTGTTCCTCAGCCCCTGATGCTCAGTCCCATTTTTTTTTATGGACTCTCAGCCAGGTGGCTTGGCTGGTGTTGGTGCTGCTGGCATCAGCTCTTCAACAGTCATCCCCGCCCACCCCAGGCCAAGGCATTGCCTACGTCAGTCCTCTCTTCGAGACCCAGCACCTGCAGCTGGTTACTGCTGCCTCCTCCAGTCTGGTGTTACCTCTGCGTTCTCCTGCAAACCTGGCACCATTGGACTCTTCTCCTGAGTGTTCCTGCCCGATGCCTGTGGGGCTTTGCAGTTCTGCTGCTGCCTAGCCTTTGGGCCCAGCGCCTGCATCACCTCTCGTGCATCCTGCGTCCTTGCCGAGTCCTGCAGGCCCGGTGCTGTGCCAGCAGCAGACACCAACTGGTCCCCTGCCTGGGTACCCAATGCCCCGGCTCTGGTGGACTAGTTAACGCCCTGTTTTCCATGCCAATGAGTGTGGATGAACAACATATAGAAAAGCAGGTTACTTACCTGTAACAGTAGTTGTAAGAGTGGTATATGTTGTTCATCCACACGGACCCACCTGACCACTCCGGCTGCGGACGCACAACACCTGGCTTCCAGCGGACTAAGATCTGGCATCATGGGATGGAGCAGAGGTATATACCAACCGGGTGGGAGGCAGGAGCCAGCTTGAAGACTTCTGGTCCATCTTAAAGTGGAAGGACATGCCAGTGAGTGTGGATGAACAACATATACTACTCTAGAACTACTGATCTTACCTCGAGAGAAAGCTCATATGTAGAACTGTTGCCACCTGGCAGCAGATCTTGGCATTTCATTTTCTCTAGCATACCGGCGTGGGACAGTGCCCGGCGGCCCGCCCCGGCGTCCACGTGGTATAAAGGCGTAGGCAGTCCCCACTGCTCCAGTTCTTCAGCGCCCGGCACCTCGCTAATACAGCTCTCGGCTGCGCCTGTGGGTTCCTCAGCTCTACAACAGTTATTTAGTAATTTACTCTGGTTTTTCGATGACGTATGTCCTCCATTTCGATCAGGCACCGTAACAAGTGCTCTTGCGGACGGCAGATCCCTACCAAGGACGGTCACTCTGCCTACCTCTTCTGTCTGGGCCCAGACCACGACACCGACGCTTGTACCCACAGCCAGGTCTTCAACAGTCTGCCAACTATCAGAAGGTAAAAGTCGCTACAGGCCCATCTAGCGCGGCAACAACTGGCCCAGATGCAGCAGGACACGTCCTCTGAGAGGTGTCTGCTCCCCTACTCCCCAGAAAGGAAGGAGAAGCACCACCGCCGGGATTGAGTCCTTCGCCTTCCAGGCCCAGGTCTTCCAGCTCTGGTGGTCGTTCCGGCTCCTCCAGACATGTCGCCTGGCTTATATCCCTCAAGCCTCCCGCATCTCTTTCCAAAGTGCCTGCCTTGCAGCCATCAGGATCTGGACGGATTCTGGTTCCTCGGCGGCGTCTAGGCCCGCGGACATTGGGGCATCTGCCAAGAAGCTGTCCGGTTCTGGCTCCTCTGGCCTCAAGAGGCACTCAGACTCCCGCTTGGCCTCGGCCGACCCCCGGGAGGCCAAGCAGCCCTCGGGCCATTCTGCTTCTCGGGCCTCTTCTTTGCCGCCAAAACACGAGCATGACCGGCGTCCGTCCGTTGAGTTGGACTGACACCACTCTGAGAAGCACAAAGCTGATCGGCCTTCTAAGCCCTCTTCTTTCCACCGCCCCGTCCTCCTCTGGCTAAGGGGCATCTGTCGGACGTGGCTTCAGTACCGACACCAGTCGCTCCACCGCCTCCACCGGTGCCAGATAAAGCTGCTCCGCAGCCGTCTTCAGTCCCTCGACGTCGCCTTGTGACTGTTTGCCGGTCCCCCTGACGCTGGAGCTGCCCGATGTCACTGAGTTTTCACCAGCGTCACCGGCCCCTGAGACACCGGTACTCCTACTGGCCGACCAACGTCTCCTCAGAGACCAGATTCTTCAAAACTGGAGACGGGTTTCGTCTTCCTCCGCCTATGGCGACTCGGACTCCTATCCAAATTCGGACCCGGGTTTGCTTCCTGGGGACACTGAGGACCAACCTAAGATCTTCCCTTGTCAGTCTTCACCATTCATTACTGCTTGGGTAGTGCCGGAGGCGCGCACCCGCTACGGGAGTTTTCTTTTCTTTTGGAGTCGACTCCCAATGCGGCGCCCAGCGTGACTAACTCGTCATGCGAGGCGGCCGTTAGATACCGCAAACTCCTCCTCTATCTCCGTTCTGTTTCTTCCGCCGTCGAGGCTGCACCTTCTGCGCGGTAGTTGAAGCTTTTCTGTGTCACAAGACTCCTCGTTTTCTCCAGTGGTACTCGCTCGACGCCGTCTCCCGGTAAGACCGTTCCTTTATTTCTGTCGACAGCGCCGAGTGCTTTGTTGCTGTTTTTTGTGTTATTTAGTTCGCATCATGTCAGGTTCAGGGGCAAAACGTAAATCGAAGGCGGGCCATGCCCCTATGCGTCGGTGCTCCTGTGGCCGGCATTTCTCTGTCACGGATCGGCATGATGTCTGTCTCCGTTGCCTGGGACCCAGCCACGATATGGACGCGTACGACGCCTGTTTCTCCATGGACCGTCGTGTCCTCGAGGTCCGCGCATTCAAGATCGGCAAGGCCCCACCGACTTTCGGGGACGGTGTCGCTCAGGGGTTCCCAGGTAAGGTCTCTAGGCCCTTCCTCCAGGTCACTCTTGGGCCTACTACGGTCCGTGAGGAGGAGGCTTCCTCCTCTTCTCTTGCCGAAGAAGCTTCTTTTGTGGTGTCGGAGGAGCGTCGTGGTCCTTCGGGGCTGTGGTGGGGCACCGCCTCGGCAGTCACCTCCTTGGAGGTGCAGGCTCCCCAGTGTCGAGGCTCACGCCTGCTGGGCCCTGCACCGGTGGACCCTCGACGCCGCCCTCTGGCGCCGTTTTGGATCGAGGCGGCGCCGCAGGCCCGGTTCGCTCTCCTGGCAGCACCGCGTTGGGTTCTGGCGCCGAGGGCAGCACCATGGGCCTAGCCAGCGCCGGTGGGGAGCCGGGCCCGGGCCTAGCGGGTGTGGGTGGGCCGAGGTCGTCCAGTGCCGTTTCACCGGTGACCCCTGGGGTTGCTAGTATTGTGGTCCAGCTGGTCTCTTCCTCTTCAGAGGTCGATGACTCAGACGTGGACCCGTCCTGGCAACCTAACTCTTCAGAGTCGGGGTCCCGGTGGTGCTAGGCGGCCCAGCGGGCTCTTCCACTGTCCCGCTGCTGTCCTCCCTGAGGGCCCTCGGGCTAGAGATGGTCCTGGGTCCCTGGGGGCGATGGAGTGGGGGCGGAGGGAGGCTCTCCCTCCTGGGGGCTCGTGACAGCTACCCTCCTTGGTGCTGTTGCAGCCACTCGGGTGGGAGGCAGCTGGGGTCGGGGAGGGCGTCTCGAGTCCGAGGGGGGGAGGCGGGGTGCAGTCGTCGTGGTCTCTGCGGCCACCCCTCGGGGTGACTTGGAGCCGTGGCGCTGGGCCCGCTTGGACCCCGGGTCCCCTCGGTGGCGTTGCTGCAGGCTGCCCTTCTGGATCCATGCAGTCCCAACTCGTCACAGGGAGGATCCTTCTGGGCTCTTCCAGGTTCGCTTCCCCAGGGTTCCGTTTGCGACCTGGTCTGTTGTCCGAATACCGCCAGCTCGGGCTCCGTTCTCCGGTTGAGCCCTAGCAGAGGACAGTTGCCTCTTCGTAGGTGCCCATCTCCCGTTCCTCTGCAGCCACCCCCCGCTCTTCCTGGCCATGTCGGTCCTACGGGCCCGTTATCCTG
Organism: Neoceratodus forsteri; assembly: GCA_016271365.2. NCBI lineage: Eukaryota > Metazoa > Chordata > Ceratodontiformes > Ceratodontidae > Neoceratodus > Neoceratodus forsteri. Next base: position 1,280,056,716 of record CM057453.1, read on the forward strand.
TGAGCAGTTCAGAGGTTCTGCAGCGGCCTTCCCCTCATATGTCAGGTGTATGAATGAGCGGGTCTTCGCCCTATCCCCACCCCAAGAATCTTCTGGACACTCGAGCTCTCCATCATCCTCGTCTCCTCCTCTGAGGAGAGGAACCTTCTGCTCATATCTCCGATGCTGATTTCACTGAATATCAGCGATTCCTTCGAGGATGGTGGGGATCTTGAATCTCCACGTTAGGCGAGACAATACCGAACTGGAGATCGTGAATTCCTTGGAGAATTCAGTGCCCAGCACCTGGTGGTACCTTCCTGGCCTATCCCCTTCCAGGAGGCGTCTGTCCGTTCCTGGCAGTCGCCAGCCACCCCTTCTGCAGCCCCGGCAGACTGTCGACGAAGGTATTGTGCCCCTTCGGAATCCCTGGGTACTCTCCCCAACCCGCCCTCGGGTTTGGTATACCCGGAGACTCCCTCCGTGCGCCGCTGCCTGGTGCATGACCGTCTACCGGATTCGGTTTCCCTACAATTCGACCGGTGGGGGCGAAGAGTGTTCTCTTCCTCTCGTGCGATGGCTTGCATTGCATCTCATCAGGCTCATCACGCTGCCTACAGTAGGCATTTGTGGTCGATGCTCTCTCAGATCTTAGCATCAATGCCTGATACGGAGCAAACCAGACAAGCTATTGCCCTCTCTGCTATAGGCCTGGAGCTGGCAAGACACCAAGCAAGGGCATCTTATGACGCCAGTGAGGTGGCTTCCAGGCTTGCGGAGACAGCGATCTGCATTAGGCGGACGGCATGGCTTCGTCTATCAAGGTTGTCACCCCTGGCCCAGCGTAGGGTGATTCGCTCCGCTTTCCGGGGGACCCGTCTCTTTTCCTCCAGAGCTAGGAGATTACTGCAGGGGCTTCCTCCGTCTCCCCGTCCTTGGGGGGCACCTCCTAGCTCTTCTCCCCCATAGGCTTCTCTCTCGATTAGCCCAGGGTCTTTCCCTTCTGTTTCTCACCAGCAGGAGGCTGGGGGTCTTGTTCCCTCAGGGTTCTACCCCACCTTTTCTAAGGGGGGCTTGGTACTCACCCAAGCAGTAATGAATGGTGAAGATTGACAAGGGAAGATATGAAAATTACGTACCTACCGTAATTCTTGATCTTCTCTTGTATCTTCACCATTCATTACTGATACCCACCCACCTTCCCCTCAGTGGCCTCCTTCTGTGGCGCCTCCCTCCGCTCGCTCTTCCTTCCTTTGGTCTTTATGAAAAAGGAAAAAAAAAATGCTTTCTGTTCCCATTCTTTATGAATGGTTCATTTTTTCCTCAAGGTAAAGAGGAACGAGCACGGTTGTACGTTTCTCTTATTCTGAGGGAACTCTTTCTGACCGCCCTTAGGGTGCGATTCCTAAATACCTTTTTCAGGTTATGCAGTTTCTCAGCTTAAGAGGCCATGCTCTGGCTCGGCCTCGGCAAAATTTAGAATCCCCCTGGCAGGTATTATTTTTGAGCTCTTCTAGCTGCTGATTGAACTTGTCAGCTCTGAGCGTCTGCTTGTCTTGCCTGAGGGAGTCTGATTGAGTTCCACTCTATCTTTCATACAAAGCTGCCTTTGAGAAGGCATAGTCTTTCCCATACACTGCTGTGTTAGCACTTAACAAGGTGCTAAGGGACTTAGTCCCCTTCCTGGGTCGACGCTCTTCCCGGTACAGGTTTTGCCCGGGCAGTCTAGGAGCCCTCAGCTAGGATGTAGGGACTTGGCATGTTGAGAGTTCAGAGATGTTGCCCTCATTCGAATCTGTTCAGGTGGTTCGGTCGAACCTCCCCTCAGTCCTAGCAGCTGGGATTCTTGCTCCCTTGTTAGTCTCGAGCCTATAAGCCTCTCAGCCAATGCTCGATGGACACTGTTCTCCCTCTCAACATGCCTCTTCTTCTTCTTCTTTCTCTTTCCCTCTCTGTTCCTCCCTTAGAGCCGCCCCGGAAAGGAGGCCCTCCGGTCCCCTAGGGTAGGAATTCTCTCTCCTCTGTCTATTCTCTACCGACTTATAACTTTTCAGTTTATATCCTTTCCTTTTCTATCCTCGGCTTTCTTGCCTCGCTTTCCTTTTTCTTACCCTTTATTTTCGCCTCTTGGCTACCAGAACTGAGATAGAAAGGAGTCTGCGGCACCTAACGGCCGCCCTCGCATATGAGCAGTGCATCGCTTAGAGGTGCGCTATTCCAAACGACCAAAAAACCTCCCGTGAGCGGTGCGCCGCCTCTGGCACTACTCAAGCAGTAATGTGAATGGTGAAGGTACAAGAGAAGATCAAAATTACGGTAGGCACGATTTTCATTTTCTCCCAACGACCCCAGTTTCCTTGAGGTCGTGCAGCACATTCAGGAGAACATGGGGTGGGATACAGGCCCTGGACCCTAAATGCTTGCACCTGGCGAAATACCTGCGCAGAAGGATCCCATGCTGGCGGTCATCCCTCCCTTAGTGGACACCTTCTGGGGCGTTACCCTAGCTACTTGGAGCCATCACTGTGGTGCCAAGAAGGCTAACCGCTTATGCCGGGCCCCCAAGGACCATGCTTACTTGGCCAAGCATCCCAGACCAATTCCATGGTCATCTCGACGAGCACAATCATTGGCAGAGGCGAAACACCTAAGTACCACGGCCGCCAGACAGGAGTCTAAGCAGCTGGACCGTTAGGTCGTAGGGTGTACTCATCTGCTACCTGCAGTATCCGTAGTCTAAATTTTTTTGACTCATATGGTCCAATTCCAGAACGCCCTCTGGGACCAAGGACTGGACATTCTGCAAGAGTTGCCTTACTGTCCTCAGCGGCCAGAGCTTGCTAAACTTTTACAGACTGGCTCGGATATGGGTACCCACGTTCTTCGAGCAGCGTACCACTCTGCAGTCACTTCGTCAAGGGCGGTTGCTACTGAAATTTGCCTTTGGCACCACTCCTGGCTGTGGGTCTCATGGTTCGAGCCAGAGGTGCAGACCACGCCTCTGGATGCCCCTTTCAAGGGCTCTGTGCAGTCTATTGTACTGCCCAAAGCGGGAGTATTTTAAGTTGGCCCGTTTTCGTGGCAGAGGGGACACCATCCTCAGCAATCGCGTGCTCAGCCTTCACCAGCGGGCTGACTTTGTGGTACAAAGGGGTCACCGAGGCGCTGCCTCCGCCCCTTCTAGACAGGCTAGACCTCCAACAGCCATCCTCCCGGCCCCTCCCTTCCACCTGACTATGCAAACAACCCCCCCCCCCGACCTGACGTTGGGAGAGCGGGTAGGAGGTAGTTTCTCTCTCCACCATCTTGCATGGAGAGAAGTGATCTCTGACAGATGGGTCCTCGACCTCATGGAGTTCAGGCACTCCATAGAGTTCGAGTCCCTTCCCCCGGACAGACCACCGCCCCCTGTCTTACTACCCGAGAGACCACAGACCTCACATCAGGCATGAGATCCAGTCTCTCCTAGACAAGGGTGCCATAGAGTGCGTCCAAGAGGCAGAAAAAAACTCTGAACTTTACTCCCACATCTTCTTGGTTCCCAAGAAGTTGGGGGATCCTCGGCAGATCTTGGATCTCAGCAGCCTCAACCAATGGGTCGTGTACCGCAGATTCCGTATTGTCGCTTCCGAATCTCCTCCCCTTCCTCACGGTCGGGGACTGGCTGGCGTCTCTGAACATGCAGGATGCCTACCTTCACATTCCTATTTGCCACAGTCATTTGAGATTCCTGAGGTTCAAGTTCGAGCGCCGGGCCTGTCAATTCCGGAGCCTCCCTTTCGGCCTCTCCTTCGCTCCGAGTCTTCGCCAAGGGCCTCACCGTCATTGCAGCGGCCCTACGTCGAGACGGCCACTTTTTGTTCCCTTATCTCGATGATTGGCTTCTCCTGGCTCCGTCCAGGTCTCGTCTTTGGTACACCATCCTGGCTACGCTCTCCCTTTGTCAGCGCCTGGGGATCACGGTTAATCCTAAAGAATCTCAGCTTTGTCCCTCCCAGCGTCTAGAATTTATAGGCACTCTGTTAGATACCACCTTGGGGAAAGCCTTTCTCCCTTCAAACAGGGCAGAGCGCATCCAGGCTCTGGCATCCCAAAGCTTTTCAGCATCTGTGGATCTTCCCTTGTCAATCTTCACCATTCATTACTTCCTGGGTGTAAGCGGGAGGCGCGCCCGTCGGAGCTTTTTTTTTTTTTTTCTTAACGGCCCGGCCGAGAGCTTACTCATCATGCAAGGGGCGGCCAAGAGAAGTAATTTAATTCCTCCTCCAACTCAGTTCTGTTTCTCCCGCCTGGCCGAGGTAGCACCTGTTCCGCGGTAGCTAACCCAAAAGTGCGCGATCCGACTCCTTTTTTCTACACTCCGATGCCTCACGTAAGACTGTTCCTTTTCTTCCTGTACCGCCGGGTATTTCGACTGTGTTTAATCTTGTTTATTTGCGTTATGTCCGGTTCTGGAGCGAACGTTTTTCTAAGATGGGCGTGCCCCTGCGCCGGTGCCCTGCGGCGGCATTTCCTCCGTCTCGGATCGGCATGACGTCTGTCTTTGTTGCCTGGGACCCAACCATAATATGGATTCGCGGCGACGCTTGTTTCTCGATGGACCGCCGTCCTCGAAGTCCGCATACAGACAGCCTCGCAAGGCCTCACGACTTTCGGACGGCCAAGGAACTCGGGCGAGATCCTAGGCTCTTCCCTGGTCCCTCCCGGCCTATACGGTCCGAGGAGGAGGGTCTCCTCTTCCTTCTGCCGAGGGGAGGCCCTTCCGCTGTGTTGGGGGAGCGCTGTGAGTTTCTCCGGGGCCGCAGTGCTGACACCGCCGCAGTCACCTCTTCGAGTGCAGGCTCCTCGTCGAGGCCCTGGCTGGGCCCGCCTGGTGGACCGCCGCGTCGCCGGGCGCCAGCTTTGGATCCCGCGCCGCTCATGTGCCGGTGATCGAGCGGCGCCGCGACTCGGCTGCTCGCGGCGCCGGTGATCAGGGTTGCGCGACATGCTGTCGCTTTGGCCTCGGCGCCGCTGACGGTGCCGCTGCTTCCTCGCGGCCGCGGCGGCGTCGGCGCCTTCCTCCTCCGGCGGTGCCGGTCTGCCGGAGCCGCTGGGTGTGGGGTTGGGCCTCATGCTGCCGGGCGTGCGGGGCGAGCGGTCGCAACGATTCCGGGGGGTTCGCATGCCCCGTGGTCTCGGACCCTGGGGTAGCCAGCACGAGGTCCTGCTGGTCTCGCCTCCTCGGAGGACGATGACTCAGATGTGGACCCATCCTGGCATCCCCATTCTTCGAATCTGGGTCCTCGGTGTTAGGGGTACCAGGCGGCGCAGCGGGCCCCTCCCTCTGTCCCCTCTTGCCGCTCCTCGAGGGTTCCTCGGCTGGGGTGGCCGAGAGTCCCGGGGCAGACGTGGGGACGGAGGGGAGGCTCCTCTCTGGAGGTCGGTGACAGCTACCCCCTGGGTGCTGTGCCTCCTCTGGGGTTAGAGGGCGTTGCAGTCGGGAGGAGGGCCTCTCGGACTCCAGGGGTTGAGGGGCAGGCGTCCTGCTGCTCGGTCTTCTTTGGCCACCTCAGGGGGTGGCCAGGAGCCTGGCGCGCAGGCCCCCCCTCCCCCCAGGGTTCTAGGGTGTCCTCTGGCGGCGTTTGTGTGGACTGCCCTTCTGGATCCATGCAGTCCCGGCGTCGTCACAGGGGAGTTTCTCCCCCAGGGCTCTTCCAGGTTCCGCTTCCCCAGAGTTCCGTTCTGCGGCCTGGTTTGATATCCGGGATCCCTCCTACTAGAGCTCCTTCCCGATTCAGAGCCCTACGTGAGAGCAGTTGCCTCCTCGGGTGCCCCTCTCCTATCTCTCTGCCTTTCACCACCCCGCTCCCAGGCCATGTCGGTCCCTCAGGTCCGTTATCCTGGAGCAGTTCAGAGGGTTCTCTGGTGCCTTCCCTCATATGTTAGTTACATGCATGAGCGGGTCTTCGATCTCCCCACCGCCACAGGAATCCTCTGGACATTCCAGTTCCCCATCATCTCGTCTCCCTCCTCTGAGGGAGAGGAACCCCTACTCATCTGTCCTCCGATGCTGATTTCACAGAATATCAGCGTTTCTCTCGAGGATGGTGGGGATCTTCGGTTTCCTACGTTCGAGAGACAATGCGAGCGGGTGACGCATGAATTCTTTGGTGAATTCGGTGCCCAGCATCTGGTGGTACCTTCCTGGCTATCCCCTTCCAGGAGGCGTCTATCCGGTCCTGGCAGTTCCTAGCGTTTCTTCCCAGCCCCGTCGGACTGCCAGCATAGGTATTGTGCCCCTCTGGTCTCTAGGTTCCCTTCCAACCCGTCCCTCAGGTTTGGTATACCTGGATACTCCTTCTGGCGCCGTTGCCTGGCGCGCGACCGCCCAACGGTTCGGACTCTCTCCAGTTCGACCGTTGGGGCGTAGAGTGTTCTCTTCTTCGGCGAGAGTGCATGTATTGCATCACATCAGGCTCACCACGCTGCCTACAACCGCATCTGTGGTCGATGATGTCCCAGCTGCTGGCATCTATGCCTGACACGGAGCAAACCAGACAAGCCGTTGCCCTCTCCGCGGTAGGCCTGGAGCTGGCAAGACACCAAGCAAGGGCATCTTATGACGCCAATGAGGTGGCTTCCAGGCTTGCGGGGACAGCGATCTGCATCAGGCGGACGGCATGGCTTCGTCTCTCCAGGTTGTCACCCCTGGCCCGGCGTAGGGTGATGCGCTCCGCCTTCCGGGGGACCCGTCTTTTCTCATCCAGAGCTAGGAGACTTTTACAGGGGCTCCCTCCGTCTCCTCGTCCTCGGGAGGCACCTCCTAGCTCTTCTCCCACTTAGGCTTTCTGAATAAGCCAGGGTCTTCTCCTTCTGTTTCTCACCAGCAGAAGGCTGGGGGTCTTGTTCCCTCAGGGTATGGCCTCTTCCCCCTCCTGGGGAAGAGGAGCTTGGTACTCACCCAGGAAGTAATGAATGGTGAAGATTGACAAGGGAAGATAGGAAAATTACGTACCCTACCCGTAATTCTTGATCTTCTCTTGTATCTTCACCATTCATTATTCTACCCGCCTACCATCCCCTCAGTGGCCTCTTCCTGTGGCTTTCCACCTCCCGTCTCCTTCCTCTCTCTGCATTATATAAAAATATAGGAGAAAATTGCTTCATTTTCCAAAAAAAAAAAAAAATCTTCTTGAGGGTTTAAAATCAGAAAAATTATTTACTCTAAGATCTCATGGGCCATCTCATGGATTGCATTGGCGATCAGACTGCACAACTATCTCTTGCTATTCTTATGGCAAGATACCTCGGGGTTGTTTGGCCTGGCTCAGGCTATTCAGTTTTGATCCTGCAATCCCGTGTTCAGGTAGTTGCCCTGAAATCTAATCCCCCCTCTATTCTTGCCTTGCAGAGCAGAGGAGCAGAAATCGTCTGTTCCTTTCTCTTCTAAAAAAAAAAAAAAATGCTGAGAACTCTCTCCGACTACTAGGCATCTTGGTATCTGGGTCATGCATCTAGTTAAAAAAAAAAATTTTTTTCTATCTGTAAAAAAAAAAGAGGAATAGGAGGAAATCAAACAAGAAGGCAAATGAGAAGGTAGGCTATCCTTCTGCGCTGTTTTGCTAAGTGCTTTCTCCCTTTAAGTGTCCTCCTGGACAATTTTTACAGTAAGAGCTCTGCTGACCATATCAATCTTAGCCAGCCTAAGCCTTGGCCGGCCTTAGCCAGTCAGTCTGAGTCCCGTTTCTATCTTCAGAGCACCTGAAAGCACATTTTCCATTTCTAAGCCCCTGAGCAGCGCTCTCATGCTGCTGGGTTTATTCTTCCCTCCTCGGCCGCCCTCCAGTTAAAGGCCTTCCCGCGGCCAGGAGCCGAGTGGGTGTCAAGAACAATGGCATGTTGAAGATGAGGACTATGCCCTCCTGAGTCTGTCTAGCGGGTTCGGTGAACCTTCTCTTCAGCTCTATCTCCGAGGATTCTTGCTTCCCCTTTAGTCGAGCCTTCAGCTACAAGCTAACTATGCTCATTAGGGCTTTCTGGTCCCTTCAACATCCCATCTCTCTTCTCTTTCTTCTTCTTCTTCTATTTTCTCATTTCCTTACTCATCTCTCCTCCTAGAGTCGCCGGGTAAGGAGGCCTGCACTCCTAGGCTAGGATGTTCTTATCTCCTCTGTCCTTCCTCCATCGGCTTATTCCTTTTCAGTTCATTCTTCCTTGCTTTTCTATCCTCGGCTATCTTGCCTCGCTATCTATATTTTCTGCTTTCATTTTTGCCTCTCCGGCTCACAGAACTGAGTTGGAGGAGGTCGATCGCTTACTACGGCGCCCCTGCGCATGGCGTATGGCGTCGCTCTCGAGCGGGCCGTTAGGCAACTTTAAAAAAAAAAAAAAAAAAGCTCCCGTGGCGGGTGCGCGCCTCCGGCTTACACCCAGGAAGTAATGAATGGTGAAGATACAAGAGAAGATCAAGAATTACGGTAGGTATGTAATTTTCCTTTCCTGCCAGATCCATCCTCAGGCTTCTGGGGCACATGGCGGTCGCCATAGTCTCGGCCCCCTTTGCCAGACTGAGCATGCGCACCATTCAGTGGGCTCTTCGAGTCCAGTGGGACCAGACCAGGGATGACTTGGACTTGCCAGTCAGGATCTCGGAGCCTGTTCATCTCAAACTCCACTGGTGGTCATCTCCCCAGCATCTCTGCCGAGGACTCCCCTTCTGGCCAGAAATTCCTGTCCAGACGCTCACCACAGACGCGTCCGGGTTGGGGGGCTCATCTGAGGATCCACAGGACTCAAGGGCTGTGGTCGCCACTAGAGGAGAACCTGCATATCAATGTGCTCGATCTCAGAGCAGTCCTGTACTCCCTGCAGACTCTGGCTCCTTTTCTATTGCCCGGCCACCTCATTGTTCAGACGGACAACACTTCAGCAGTGTTTTACATCAACAGGCAGGGAGGTACTCGCTCTTATCCCCTTTGTTGGGAGGCTGTGAGGGTGTGGGACTGAGCGGTGGAGCACCATCTCCATCTTTCTGCAGTCCACATTCCGGGGTCCATAAATGTGGTCGCAGATGCCCTCAGCAGGGCAAGACCGCTCTCTCTCAAGTGGTCCCTCAGACAGTCTGTTGCAGACGAGCTATTCGCAAGATGGGGGTGCCGGGTTTGGACCTTTTTGTGTCTCGCTGCAACGCAAAACTGCCCAGTTTTTGCTCACTCATTCCAGAGCCTGGAGCTTTCTGATAAGATGCATTGTCCCTATCTTGGATCGGGAGATTTCTTTATGCCTTCCTTCCCTTTCCCCTCTTGCAATGGGTCCTCCTCAAAGTCCAATCAGAGAGGTTCACCATGATCCTGATAGCCCCTCTGTGGCCCAGACAGATTTGGTTCTCGCTTCTCCGGTATCTGTCGATGCAAGCTCCGTGGCCTCTTCCCATTTCGGGTCATTTATTCTCGGCAACAACAGGGGACCTTGGTTCATCCCAATCTACGCTCCCTTCACCTGCATGCTTGGCTCCTGCAGACCTAGCAAATCTTTGTTTGGGAGTTTGCGATGATATTGCCCAGATTTTGGTAGAGGCTTGGAAGCCCTACCAGGGCCACTTATGCCATGAAGTGGAAACACTTCTACCTATGGGCCGCATCCAGGAGGCTTGACCCTCTGGTGTGTCCGGTTAACTCGGTCTTACAGTACCTGCTATCCCTGTCGGAGTCAGGTCTCAGCTACTCCTCCATTAAAGTACACTTGGCCACTATTTCTGCCTATCACTGTTCTGTTCAGAACAGGACAGTGGCCCAGTTGGAGGTGGTCAAGACTTTTCTGAAAGGAATTTTACATCTCTGTCCTCCAGTCCGGGACCCAGTTCCTCCTTGGGACTTATTTGTTCTGAAGAGGCTTACACTTCCTCCCTTCGAACCGGCTGTCTTGTGAGCTCCACTGTCTTTCCTGGAAGACCTTGCTTCTGGTGGTGGTCACCTCTGCTCGATGCATCTCTGAGCTTCATGCTCTTATGTTTCGAGAGCCCTACCTTATTTTCCACAAGGACAAGGTAGAACTCCGAACTAATCCAAAATTATTTCCTAAGGTAGTGTCGGAGCTTATGCTTAATCAGTCGGTTCAGCTTCCAGTTTATTTTTCAGAGCATTCTAATAAGGGGGAAGCACTTTTGCACACCCTTGATGTGCACCGTGCTCTGCTGTGTTTTTTGTCCAGAACAAAGGGTGCGAGTCGGATCAACTGTTTGTATCCTTACGAGATAGGACCTTGGGGTGCCTGGTTACAAAACAAACGCCACGCTTAGCTGGTAAATTGTATATCCTTCTGTTATCAGCAGGCTAACAAAACCCTGCCGGCTCTGTTAGGGCTCATTCCACCAGAGCGGTGGCTACCTCCTCTTGCAGCCCTTAGAGAGTTTCACGTAGCTGACATTTGTCCAGCCGCCACCTGCACTCTGTTCACACCTTAATCAGACATTATAATATGGACATTGTTTCAAGCGTCACGAGGTTTTGGCCTGGCAGTCCTCCAGGGCCTTATTTCCTGAGAAGTCTTGTCTCCCGAGGGTTTCCTGCCTCCTTTCCTTCCCATTCAGGGTTGTCTTACGTTTAGACCTTGAATGTGGTATGTGTTTATTAACCCTTTTCCCAGGGGTTGTCTTCAGTTATACCTTTGGGAGATGTTTCTGATCTTTCCATCCTCTGCCCTGTCCTAGCGGTTGTCTTTAGTTTTATACTGCTAGGAATCAGTCCTACATATGTTTACCTGCTGCAAGAGCTTCCTCTCAAGTAAGATAGTACAGTTACGTAAGAACTTACCGTAGACAGTAGATCTTGAGAGAAGCTCATGCAGCAGGTATGATTTCCTCCTCCTTCCGGATTGGACCTTTCTGCTCTGGATCAATGTTCTGCTTCCTTTGTGGGTCTAGCCCTGTTTTGTGGGTTTTTTCTGGAATGTTTTTCCTTCACACAGTTTTTGGCTTGTCTTTGGCGGCAGAACTGGAGCATATGGGGACCGCTCACGCCTTTATACTACGTGACGGGGGCGGGGCCGACGTCAGGTAGGGAGTCCCATGTTGGTACTGCTAGAGAAAAAGAAATGCCGAGATCTGCCGCCAGGTGGTGACAGTCCTACATATGTGTTCTAACCCCAGGAATCACTCATTATGATAAAACTAAATGCAGTCAGCCTCCTATGTTGAACTGCCCGGAGAGATGGAATTATGTGCAAATTATGGAACTCTCATGTGGCTCATGCCACTTTCAAACTGCAGCCTTAGCAACTGCTGCACTTTGAGTGCTTCAGATTCTTTACTCTGCCTGCCTAGTGAGGACGTCCCGGAGAGCTCTCCTTGAACTGTCTTCAGAAGTCATTATCTGCGTGGATAAGTACTCAGTTTTATTTTAGATTGCTGCCTTAGAAGTTTAGTTTTTAATAATTGTAGTGTAGTTTTTGGTTTTTTAGCGGTTCCCTGGAACCAAGGGTTCCGCTCCTCTGTCTAGATTTCATTCGTTTTTATTTAGCTTCCTGTCTACGGTTGGTTACTTTGACCGCTTTATTTCAATTAACTTTTAAGTATTTTTCGGTTCCATTTTTTCAGGGAACCGAATAGCTATGTTCCAGCAACTATTACGCTTTGTTTATATTTAAAATTCTCGGTTCATATATGTGTGTGTGTATAGATATAGAGATATCTATATATATATATATATATATAGATATGTATATATATATATATATATATCTTTATAGGTATATATATATATACACACACACACACACACACACACACAGTGACTTGCAAAAGTATTCAACCCACCTTGAAAGTTATCAGATTTGTCTGGTTACAAATGAGACTTACATATATTATTCCAGTCAATATTTGTACTGCAAACTCATATGCTCTAACAGTATATTGTCAAAGCCAAAATTAATTATCCGCCAGCAGATCTTTTTAAGAAAATTAAAAGTGGAAAATGCTGCTTGCAAAAGTATTCAACTCCTACACATTAGTATTTGTAGAGCCACCTTTTGCTGCAATAATAGCTTTAAGTCTTTTTGGGTAAGTATCTACCAGCCTTGCACACTGTTGGGAGTGATTCTTGCCCATTCTTCTTGCAGATCTGTTCCAGGTTGTTCAGGTTGGTTGGGTGGCGCTTGCACTGCAAGTTTCAAACAGTGCCACAGATTATCGATGGGATTGAGATCTGGACTTTGACTTGGCCACTGTAGGACATTCACCTTTTTGTTGTTTAACCACTCCTGTGTTACTTTGGCCTTGTGCTTGGGATCATTGTCCTGCTGAAAGGTGAAGTTTCTCCCAAGCTTTAGTTTTTTAGCAGACTGAAGCAGGTTCTCTTGCAGTATCTCCCTGTATTTTGCTCCATCCATTCTTCCTTCAATTTTAACAAGATGCCCAGTCCCTGCTGATGAAAAGCATCCCCACAGCATGATGCTGCCACCACCATACTTCACTGTAGGGATGGTGTTTCTCGAGGCATGGGCAGTGTTAGGTTTGCGCCACACATAGCGCTTTGAATTGTGGCCACAAATCTCTATCTTGGTCTCATCAGACCACAAAACCTTGTGCCACATCTTAGCTGGGTCCTCTCATGCTTTCTGGCAAACTCAGATTGTGCTTTGATATGGTTCTTTTGAGTAATGGCTTCTTTCTAGCCACCCTCCCATACAGGCCAGTATTATGCAGAGCTCTTGATATGGTTGACTGGTGCACCTTCACTCCACCCTCAGCCACTGAACTCTGTAGCTCCTTCAAAGTGATTGTTGGCCTCTGTGGCTTCCTTACTAGTCTCCTTCTTGTTCGGATGCTGAGTTTTGAGGATGGCCTTGTCTAGGTAGTGCCTGGGTGGTGTGATGCAGCTTCCACTTCCTCACTATTGATACAACAGTGCACACTGGGATATCAAACACTTGGGTATTATTCCGTACCCTTTTCCTAATTTATGCATGTCTATTACTTTATCTCTAACTTCCTCAGCACGCTCTTTAGTCTTCATTTTCACACCTTCCTTCAGATTCACAGTCTGACCAATGGTCATTAAACTGAGGGGTTTTATCCAGAAAATGTGAGCTACTTTACTGTTTCAGAGGAGGTGAGGCCAATTGAAGCCAATTGTGTCCTCAAGTAGGCAATATTTTCATCTGTGTAAACTTGGAGCTTCCAGAGCACAGGGGTTGAATACTTATGCAAACAGTATATTTCAGTTATTTCTTTTCTTAAAAAATATATTCTAACATGAAACCAATGTCACTTTACAATAATTATTTTGAGGGTCAGTCTTTTAAATTAAATATTACACAAAACAAAATCTCAATGTATCATTTGTCATTCAGACAAATCTGACAACTTTCAAGGGGGTTGAATACTTTTGCAAACCACTGTATGTATATATTCTGAGATTAGTAATTTGTTCGCTTACTCAGTGTCAGAAATCCACTTAGATAAGCCTAAGAAATGTACAGGATCCACTGGGTTTAAATATTGAGAGTCTTGTGGTCTGATTATAGCAAAGGCAGATAGACATTCTCTTTGTATTTCCTGTTTGGGCATCAATCATATTTATGCCAGTTGTGAGATTTGCAAATCTTTCTGTCCAAAAACATTAAGAAAGAGGGCAAAAAACCTAGAGCAAATGGCTTCTGCTTCTGCTGCTGATACTAGTGCATCTACCTCAATCCCTAAAAGGGATGGAGGCAAGGCTAAGGACACAGACAAAAGTTCTAAGAAACCTGACCAAGGTAAGACAAAGAGGACTGTGGAGACAGTGGCTGTCCCTCTTAAGAAAAAGTGCAAAGAGAAACATGTCGCTGTGCCTCCAGCCGAGAAGACTAAGGAGCTCCCAGCAGTCAAACCTAATATGTCCTCGGCTGAGGACATTGCTAAAGCATTACAGGTCCTACAAGCCCTCGGTTCCTACACCGGCTACATTGGTTCCTCCTTCAGTTCCTGTTTCACAGGAGCCTCAAATCACTTATGGTGAGGAGGATTTTAAAGGGGAACCGATATGCCCTGAGCTGGAGTTCGAGTCCCCTCCTAGGGGCCCAGAAGAGTGTTCCTCCAATTATGCTTTTGTAAAAAGCATGGTGGAGACCCTTAATCTTCCTCTTCAGGAGACTGAAGGGGAGGTGGAGGAAGCAGAATTCCTCAATATGATGGGTTTAACTCCAACAAAACGACTTCTTTTGCCAGTGCATAAGTCCTTAAAAAAGGCTGCATCGCAGATACTGCAGAACCCAACTTCAATCCCTGGGGTAGATAAACAAGCTGACAAGAAGTATCAGCTAGACAGATCGACTGCTGAATTTTTGTTTCGCCATCCCGACCCAGAAGGGGTGGTTCAGGCTGCTGCCTGTGGCAAAGCCAGAATACCACTGGCTACCCACCCTCCAGATAAGGACTCACGAAAAATGGATGCCATGGGAAAAAGGGCTACACGGCTGCTTCCTTGATCAATCAGGCAAGCCAACTACATGGCATATGGGGTACAGTACCAAAAGGCACTCTGGAACGCAGTTTTAGCCCTTGCCAACAAGGTTCCAGGTGAAGTGGCAGTGGATCTGCAAGAAACAGCAAGGGCTGCACTTGATGCCACTAAATATCTATTCCACATGGCAGTGGATGCCAATGACGCAGCTACCAGGCTAATGGCATTAGCTGTCTCCTTTAGGAGATTTGCATGGCTACGGGCCACCAACCTTACCACAGATGCACAGGCCAAGGCAATGTATTTCCCTGTGGAGGATAAATCATTGTTTGATAAAACTGAAGCATATATGAAAAAGGTAGAGGAATACAAGTCGACTTTTCATAGCAGGTCGAAGGACAGACCTTCTACTTTCGGTAGATCCCAGAATATGGGAGGCAAGGGTATTTTTTTATTTTTTTATCCCAAACCATCTTTTCAGACACGGGCCTCTCGGACACAACAGGACGTGAGAGGCTATTTCAGAGGAAGGGGCAGCAGAGCGATGAGAAGAGCGTCTACTTCTCTTCAGCCTCAGACACAACCCTCACAGAATACCTGATGGGTTGCTTCAGGTCGCATCTCCCTTTTGTGGAACTACCAGTGGGTGGCAGTTTGGCTCACTGCCTCCAAGGGTAGCATATTATCATCTCTTCACTCAACTTCATCTCATTTCATTGCCTAAGCTGGGAACAAGAGCTTTCACACCAGTCACCCCTGCAGACAGGATTTTACTGGACACAGAGGTCAAACACCTTTGTTCAATCAAAACAGTGGAACAGTGCCCTAATTCAAAGGGGCAGAGGGTTATATTCCACATATTTCTTTATAGGAACCTATTTTGGATCTCAGAATGTTAAAAGAAACATTTTTGAAAAAAAACTTCAGAATGCCACTCTGGCATTAATCATTCCACAGGCTGGCCTTCAGGCTAGTATCAGTTGGCAACATTTTTCGGTCTAGTCTCTGTTTCAGGCCTTCAAAACAAAAAATAAAAACATTTTTCTTTCCCTACCTTGACAATTGCTTGATAGTGGCTTAGTCCCTGCAACATGCAGAGCACTTCCTGGCTCTAATAAAATCCCTGTTTTCTCATAAACGACCAGAGGTCCCAGCAAAAACAACTGTACAAGTACTGGAGTTTATTGGAGCAGAAGTGAATAACACCCTAGGCAAACTTGTTGTACCAGAGGAACCCAAATCAGCCAGAGAATTCCTCACACTACTGTGCACAAGGTAGCTGCCCCCCCCACCACCACCACCACCGTGACTCTGGTTGCCAGATTTCATAGAGAAACATCCAGGTTTGCCTAGGACAGTGCTAGTCACAAAGAACAGATCCTGTCCAGGATGACTCCAGCCACCCACATCCTCAGCTAGTACTGTAGCGGTGTGGCTGGACAAACAAAACCTTAGAATAGGTGTGTTTTGTTCACAAGGAACATTCAGACAACATGAAGTCTTGCTATATTATGACATATGCAGTGAGTCCCAACCTTCGAACTGCTCCGGAGGTGAAAGATTAACTTTCCATGCCAGGCATGGAACTTTGAGCGTAACTCGTTGAAACTCTGTCTGTTGTTAATCAAACTCGAACTGTCAGATTCTTTACTCTTCACTGAACAGTCGCTCCGAGATTTCTCCTTCTACTCGGTTCATTTGTCGGTTAAAAGTATTATTTATCGGTTTTTGACCGAAATTAAACCGCAACCGGTCGGTTCAAGCTCTGTCTGTGGTATATAGTCACAGATAGGCTACTTTATTTTATTCTGTGTGAGCTTGTAAACGCTGTTCGGTTTGAACCGATCAGGTTATTCTCAAACTTTACTAGTCCTTATTTAGAGTGGGTTCCCGTTTTATCGGTTCTAAAAAAAAAACAGATTTCATTACGGTTTTTTCCATGACCCGTGACACGGTTGGGAACCGATAAGAGTCTTGCTTGTGATTGCCATAAATCGGCAAGTTTGGTTAGGCTGGCACTATGTCCGAGAAACTCAAAGGAAAAACCGGGCCCACTGGGTTTCAGCACTGTAGTGTTTGCGGGGAAGCCTTTGCTAAGGCTGACCCACACACCACCTGTGTGTATTGTCTGGGGTTTGACCACTTCAATGCAGACTGCCAGATTTGTAAGAATTTTCCTGCTGCCACCATAGAAAAGAGAGTTGGTAGGCTCAGGAAAGGAGGCCAAAAGTCCGCTGACCTGGATGGCCGGCCCGGTTCGGGTTCCAACCGGACTGGAGGGAGCCCTCTGACTAGGGGCGAGCATTTCGGGCAACGAAGAGCCAGCTCTGAGGAGCCGTCCCAACTAAAGGACTAGAAAGTCAGCTAGTGTGGAGCCAAAGTTCTTTCTCCAACTGCTGAGGAAATAGCTAAGCAATTCAAATTATCCAGTCACTTTCCCCGGTTCCGACCGAAACCGACACCATCAGGGAAGCGCTCGGTTCGGCCGGTTCAAGATTATGATTTTGAGGATTTTTATGAACCGGAGGAGGGGGAAGAGGAGTATGAGGAGAGTGTATGTGGTTTTGAAGGTCTGGATGTGCCCATTGAACCGGACATCTCTCCAGACAGACCGTCAGGGGTTTCTCCCCCCAGGCTATCTGAGTCCCCTTCTCATTTTATGTTCTATAAGAAAGTTGCTGAAACTCTCCAGCACCCTGTTGAGGAAGCTGTTGATGACCAAGAGGAGCCTGATTATGTAGAAATGATGGATATTCCAGAGTTTAGGAGACTGTCTATTCCTTTGCATAAATCTTTTCGGAAACGCAGTAAAAATTCTAAAAACTCCTCACACTATATCTCCTGTTGATAATGTATATCTCTTGTTCATCCTTTTATCAGGCTCTGATATGGAGTTCCTCACACAGCAATGCAGCCATGTGGGGGTAGTGCAGGCTGCAGCCTGTGACAAGGCAAATATTCCTCTAGCTTCGCACCCCCCTGAAAAGGACTCCAGGAGGATTGATGCCATGGCAAAGAAACAGTACATGGCAGCATCTTTGGGACTCAGACAGGCAAATTGTATGGCTTATGCTGCTAGGTACCAGAAATCCAGATGGGATACTGTGCTGGCCCTGGCAAAACAGGTCCCTGACCAGCTGCAGATGGTATTGAGGCATCCAAGGTGCAATTTCATGCTGCAGTAGACTCCAGTGATGTGTCATCAAGGGTCATGGCTACATCTGTGGCACTTCGCAGAATGGCTTGGCTCAGATGTACTACCATGTCACAGGATACCCAGACTAAGGCCATGGATTTTCCTGTTGTGGGAAATTCTCTGTTTGGGGAGCAGACAGAGAATTACATGAAGAAAATGGATGAATATAGGACCACCTATAGGAGTGCACAGGCCAAGGAAAGGCAGGCCACCCTCAAAGGCAGCATCCCAGGGGCAGGGCAGGCCTTTCATAGGCCTTTACCAAGTCCAGGCCTCCTCTTCTGCTTATGCCCAGAGGGGTTCTTTAGAGGAGAGGCAGACGTGGCAAGCCTGCTTCTACCCTCAGCCCAAAGCCCTGCCAAGCAGGCACCCTGATGGGTGGCCAGGGCCGATTCTCCACTACCTGTAGGGGCAGGCTGGTTACTTTGTCCAGGACTGGAAGTCTTTAACATCAGGACAAGTGGGTCCTGGAAGTAGTAGGTCAGGACTGGTCTCAGCTTCAAAAATTTCCAAAGATGAGAACAGGTCCTTGTCAAACTCAGATATAACCTGAAGCAGCACACTCAGTTGGGAACGAAACCCGCTGACACCATATTTTGTAAACTATGCATCCACGCCCACATGCGCACTAACAACCAATTACAACCATCAGTGTCATTGACTGACATGCTTCTCTTACCAGCATCACTGCAATTCCTAGTAACCACTTAGCACAAGGATACAGTAGCACAAAATAATCCCCCACCCACACACAAAAATTAAAAAACATTATTTCTACAGAATGTGGCCCTATTGTATAAATCGGACACATGATGGGCAGGAGTGTGGTATAGACAATATTTTCACTTGTGAACAGTGACCTCGGGAACCATCACTCATTGCCCTGCTGCGCTGTGCCACTTGTGAGGTATCCTGTGGTCACTGTTCACTCATCCAGATATTTTCCATAGCACACTCCTGTCCATAATGTATCCCCATATACAAGACATTAATGAGGCCACACCTCGAGTACAATGTCCAGTTCTGGAGACCTTACCTATGAAAGAACACAGACAGGGGAGGCAGTTCAAAGGAGGGCAACCAAGATGGTGCAAGGATTATTTCACAAACCCTAAGAGGGCAGGCTGAAAGACTTAAATATATACTCCCTTGATGACATAAGGGAGAAGGGGGGATATGATTGAAACATATAAATACCTCACAGGATGAAACAAGGTGCCGGAAAACACTATTTTTCAAAGAAAAAGATGCTTCAGGACTAGGGGACCTGGGAAGAAACTGGAGGGGGAGGTTTAGAGGAACATGAGGATGTACTTTTTCACAGAGAGGGTGGTGGTGGACAAATGGAACAACCTACCGGAAGAGGTGGTGGTGTGGTGGGGGGCAGAAACGATTACAGGATTTCACAATGCATGGGATAGGCATAGGGGATCCTGGTAGTCGGGGATAACCTAGTTCCAGGGAAGCTTGAACAAGCACAGTAATGGTAGTAATGGGCAGACTAGGTGGTCCATAGGCCCTTATCTGCCAACAACATCTATGTAGCTATGTACTGCCATGGATTCAAAAGCTAATTCTGCACTTCAGCATGTACATTCATAAATGAGATGTTTTAGCTGTTATAGTTTACTAAAGAATCCATTTTGTTTTCATTTTAAAGTTCCTTTCCAAGATTTACAGCACATCTAGGTAGTCCATATATAAAGTATGTACAGAAAACACTTGCCTCTATCCAGTTTACTCACAGTGACTTTGTTCATGACATCATAGTGCTCAGCATGAGAACAGACTGTGATGTCACAAACTGCAATTGTGTGGTTAGGGGAGAGACAGATATTTGAAAGACTCTGCAAAATAATTGCATTATTTATAATATTTAATAGACTAACACCAGGGTTAAGTAAAACATAATTGGTGTAAATCTAGTGTTTGTAAGTTTTTTATTGTGAGAGTTGCTGTTCGAAACACGTTCAAAACATTTGCACATTAAGTCTTTCCCCTGTAAACCCACAGTAAAATCCTAGATCTGCTGCTGTCAAAGGCTGTAAATAAATAGTGGAAGATATGGAAATTATTGTTCTCAGAGGGTGAGAGCCTCCATAAGGAAGAAAAGATGTGACTGTGTGTACTCTTAATCATTTTTAGCTAAGTTTATAATTAATTCATTTATTTATTAGATTTTGTTAACCAGGTAGGCCCTCTGGAACACAAACTCCCTTGTTCAGGGGCAACCTGGAGTTAATTACAGAGAATACAAAACAGTATAGATTTTATAGAGTCAGACAGTGCATAGGGTAATGAACTAGGTGTGGTAAGTTAGATACATGCCGGTACATGGATTGATATACACAAGAATACAGGAAATTTGTTACACAGGCAGGAACATATTATATTTCAAGACGTTAACATAGAGGATAATGGCTGGGGATCGGGTGATAACCATGCTGTAATCACCTCAAGTGGTTGCTAGGGCAACATTGTAAACCCCAAGAGCACAGCTTGAGAGGTTTACTGTAGCCCTAGCAACCACGAGAGGTGATTTCAGCATGGTTGTCACCCGATCCCCAGCTATCATCTTTTATAGTGTATGGTCAAAAAAACACTTTGCACTCTATGTGTGAGAATTATGGAACTCTGGTGCATTCCTTTTTGTTATGCCACTGTTTGGAAGTTCCGAAGTGTGGTTAACAACTTTTAAAATTCTAAACAGTGCATAACAAAGCCGTGTGACTGCTGATTATGGTGGTTAATAGGCACTTTCCATACATTATATACTATTAAACAATCAAGATGGATATCTATTCAGTAGGCTGCGCAAGATACAGAGTGTAGTGGGGAGGCCTAGTGCCACAAAGTGCAAAACCAGAGGTAAGGAGGGATGTCGGTAACTCTCGGTCAAGGGTTGCAGAAAACAAGCTACACTCGAGCAGATATGCATTGAGGCCTTTTTAAAACCTCCAAATGAGAAGCAGGTTAGGAGGAGGCAGGAATCATGTTTCACTGAGATGGGGCTGAGCTGGCAAATGATTTCTCCCCGCATTCGACCTAACTCTTGGTATTTTAGTGAAGTACCTCTGGTGGACCTGAGCACTCTCCATTACAGGGTTAGGAGACTGGATATCTCGGAAGCATGGTGGAGTAGGACCCTTTAAGATTTTATAAATGAGACAGAGGAGGGGGTACTCTAGCCTGCCCTCTAAAGAAGGCCCATTAAGAGAGAGGAAGGCATTGCTGTGATACATTCTAGGAGGGGCACCAAGGGCAAATCAGCCAGTTTTGTTATAAAGTACTCTGAAATTATTAAGTTCATTGTTTCTCAGAGTGAAGAGCCAGGGGCCTTCAAAAAGAAGGACCGTGTCTTGTGAAAACATATGCACTCTAGGCAGGGTAGAAAAAGTTACGTATCTGAACATACAATATTTCTTTGTACACTGTTGAAATTTGTCTACACCTTCTTACCTCCTAAATTCAGTACTGGCAGCTGCCCTGTCTGCTGAGTGAAAGTGACACTGTGCTTTGACATCCAGTCTTATCGAAAGTGTGTGTACAAAGTTGTTCACACATTTTAGACAACAGTTTAAAAGGCACGTCTCAGAATAACCAAACATTACTTTATTTCATGTTTGTAGGAAGTAGAAACCAGTATAAAAGATCTTCTTTGAGGATATCTCTCATCAGGCCACACCTATGGAACTATAGCCACCAGGCACTAGGACCACATGGAAACTTTAGAGCAGTCCACTAGGAGCTGCCCATGACAGTGTCCTACATCAGCATTCGGCACTTCCCAATATAAATGTTAGCTACCTCTTCCCTCCACAGTTCTTTTCCTGCGATCGACCATACTCGTCGGACCCTGGAAATGCCACTATTATAGTCGACCATTTTCTCATATTTTTCACCTTAGTTAACTATCACTTTTTGTAAAGTAATTTTCGACATTGTGTTTGTCGACTAAAGAGCCATTGAAGCTATTTCAATACTGCAAGTGCGGTGAAATTATATACTCTGGTGACTCCCTTGATGTCTGCGCGTGCTGCCTTGGCTCGGTCCGTAATGTGAAGGCCTACCAGATTTGCCAAAAATTCAACACTACTACTTGGTGACACAGAGAGAAGGCTAGCTTTACAGACACTTCCTGAAGCAGCAGGCAGCCAAAATGGGGAAAGAGTTCCAAGAGAAGAGCTCCATCGTGTCACTAGCCCACCTCAGGCTGTCATTCATCCAAGTCCTGGGAAAAGACCTTGGGGCAGCACAAACATAAGCATTAGGAGAGGAATGCAGTAAGGACAAAGGCCTCCCTGGTTTGCCCACTGTTGCCCCTGCATTCCAGCGCGACCACTTCAGCTCTGTCAGCCGCTCTGGTGGCAGTGTCACCAGCCACCCAGACCATCAACCCTCCTAGATATGGGCAGGCTATGAGCACCACCAGGCCTGTTATGGCTGAGGAGTCACCATCAACGTCTGGGTCTGCCTTCCCCATTGACACCATCCAGCATTCCTGTCAACTACACAGGCACCGAGGTGTAGGCCGTACTCTCATCTTTACAAACATACTTAACTCCTGCTACCTCCTCCTTCTGTATCAGGAGATACATTGACTGGGCCTTACGTGACTAACCCCTAGCACTGATGACTGCTAAGTTGATGCGCCAGCTCCCATCTTGGGCATCAACAGATTCACCTGCTTCTTGTCTGTGTTCCATCAAACACATCGATGAGGACCAGGAGTACAATCCTGATCTCATTATGCAAGAGGAAGAGGATCATGTGGACTCCCATGAGAGGACCAGTTCCACTGTCTCCACAGGGAGTGAGGACTGTACAGTATACGCACCCAGATCCTCCCCTGAAGATCCCTCTTTTATCACCATGATGCAGGATCTGCCATGGGATTTGATTTGGAGGAACAGGACATTACAAAAAAGAACCTGATGGAATTCTTAGAATTGCCAGATTCCCCACTCATCATCATCTCTCCCCTCCTACCTGTGTTGGAGGATTCCACCCTTGCTGCCTAGCATAGGCCCAACATGACACCTGCTATATCTAGGAAGGCAGACAAGATGTATCAAGCTCCATCATGCAAGCCTTGTTTTGCCGGCCAACCTGAGGCTGATTCTGTGTTCATAATTGCTGCCCACGACAGAGCTTAGGCACCAAAACACCTTAGTTATCTCCCTCCTGGGAAGGAGTCATGGATGCTTGATGTCCTAGGCAGAAGAACCTTTTCTGGCCCTCTGGGCCTGATAATTGCAAATTATCAGGCCCATATGGTTTAATACCAAAATACCCTGTGTGGGAAGGCCAAGGCAGCTGCCTAGCCCTCCCAGAAGGTGCAGCTAGTAGGAGCTGCAGAGGGCTCTGTCAGCAGGGGCAGATGTAGGCAAACATCTCCACCATTCCACAAATGATGTCTCAGGAGGCTTCTGCAAGGGCAGCGGCCTCTGGAGTATGCCAGATATTCCTGGCTCAGGGTGGTTGGTTTTGTGAATGATTTTCAACAATCCATTCTCAGTGCTTCATTTAGAGGGTATAATTTTTGGATACAGCTGTACAAGATAGTCTCACTAATTTACAGGCCTTTGGCTGAATCCTGAAATCGGTGCATTTTCTCTGCCATACCCAGCCAAAGAGTAGACAGAGGGTGCCTTTTTTCTGGCCAGTAACAGACACCACTCCACTGTCAAATGACAGGGTAAGTAAAGGGTAGAGGAGCAAGAGCCCTGCCTACCCAAGGAATCACCCCAGGTGCCTACTCAGAAGCCTGTAGAGGTGGCACTGCAGCAACAGCCACAACAGCTGGCTCTGCCGGACTCCTCCTTCAACCCCAGCCACCAATGCCTCCAGGGTTGTTGAGGTCACCTCTCCCACCTGGACCAGTGGAGGATGGTAACAGCAGATGCTTGGGTCCTGCAGATAATACCACGAGGTCACACTCTGGAACTTCTGGAATGGCCTCTGACCATCCACTACTGTCTTCTCATTACCCTCCAGAGCATATTCCATTGCTTCTGGAGGAAATTTAAACTTTGCTTCAGAAAAGGGCCATAGAATCTGGTCCCGGGGAACAAAGGGTTCTGTTCTTAGTACTTCCTAGTCCCAAAGTGGTCAGGAGAGCTGAGGCCCATTCTAGATCTCAGAGACCTGAACTTTTTCATTGAAAACAAAAAGTTCATCCTGCAAAGCCTACTCCCACTACTGTAAGTATGGGATTGGATTTGTTCACTGGATATGTAGAATGCCTACCTGCATAGCAAGATTTGTCTCCCCCCAACCCCCGCCACCAACAGAAAATATCTGATGATCTTACTTCGAGAGGGCTCTTGCAGTAGGTAATTACATATAGGACTGACGTCGGCAGGTGGCAGGACCCCACGGAAAAACTTCTAGCTAGCAGTCCCTGGCGGGGACCGCCCCCACGTCAGGTGACCGGCGTCTGATGACGTCGGTATAAAGGGGCAGTCCCAGACGCCCGCCTTCCAGTTCTTTCCCGCCGTCAGCTCGTGCAGTGCCTCGCGGTGAAGTTCATTAAGCTCAGTCCTGTTGCTTTGTCGGTTTTTCCGAAAAGTATCAGTATTTTGGTTTTTCTTCGTCAGGTGAACGTCGGTATATGTCGTCCCCTTCAAAAAATAAGTGTGACTCGTGCAGCGCCCAACTGCCTCACAAGGACGGTCACTCCCTCTGCCTTTTCTGTTTAGGCCCCGACCACGCGGTCGACAAGTGCCCGCACTGCCTTCATTTCAATGTCCACCCGCAAACGACGCCAGCAGTTCTAGAAGCCCATCTCCTCAAAAGAAGATGTCCGCAATGGAGAAGGAGTTGAAGAAGCTTTGGTGATGCCAACCTCCCTGAAGGACATAAGAAGCAGGACAAAGAAAGGCACGGGAGAAGGACTCCTCCTCCGACTCCGGCGGAGCCAGCGGCTACAATGCGTCCCGTCCTCGAGGATACGTCCGTGACAGCCTCAAGGCTTTGGAGGAGGGCGCCACCCGTCGGGTTCGTGCTCGAGCCCGCCGGGTGCCTCCGGGCAAAAGGAGGCTTCTGCCCCCAGTACCGCCCCAGGCTTGCGGCCTACTGGAGCGGGCACCTTCCATGAGCCGGACGTCGGCTCCTCCGACGTCTGCCGGGAGAAGGCCGCTGAGACGCCCGAGCCTCCGGGGCAGTACACGGCAGTGTCCTCCTCGGACGGGCCTCTTCTCATCCTCAGTCCGCCTCGAAGAGGGACCTCAGTCAGACGCCCAGCCCCTGTGGCGCGCCGCGGTCGCCCCTAAGTCGCCCGTCGGCCCCTCAGGCGTCGCCCGGACCTCGGAGCTTATGGCAGACCCTGCTCCGTCCTGTCGTCCCAGGTTCCTCGCAGCTTTCGCCACCATCCGTGGAGCCCGATTCCCCCCTGCCTGACCCCGGGGACTTTTCCTCTCTGTCCCCGTGTGAGGCTCAGGATGCTGCTCCGCCGTCGGATCCCCTTCCTACAGAGCTGGACCTGATGCCGGCTCCCCGGATGCCGGCGGGGAATCTTCCTCTCCCATCGGGCGCTCCACCCCACAGGCCTATCACGTTTGATCCACCCATGGAGTTTCCTGCTGGGCCATGTGCTCCGGCAGCTCCTCTGGTACCTGGGTATCCGCCGTCCTATCCGACGCTGGTTTACCCAGGTCCACAGTATCCTGCACCGCAGTACCCGGCGCCGACTCCACCGATGCCGCAGTACCCGACGCCCCAATACCCAGCTCCGGTATTCCCGCATCCGGGTTACGGATACTCTCCTTACGGATTTCATCCGTACAACTATCCCCCTCCTCCTTCTCCACTGCCCCCTAGGCCGCTGGTGGATCTCCAGGAGACTCTAGCCTCCTGGTGGGCTGAGGCCAAGGCTCAGCTCACCAAGCAGGTCGAGAGCCGTCTTACGGCGATGGTGCCACCTCCGGCTCCCGTACACCTCAGATGGCACACTCCCTCTCCGCCTCCAGATTCCCGGGCTCTGCCCTCGGGATCCAGAGAGAGGCAGGACACACGTCCAGGGATCCTCCCCCTAGACGAGCTAGGGAGTCTTACTCTGCTTCAAATTCCTCTTCTTCTTCTCTTTCGAATTCCTCAGACTCCTCCGAGGGTTGTTCAGAGAAAGACGACGAGCCTCACTCTCCATCTAAGCCCCGGCCGAGGACTCCTCCGAAGTCTCCTCTGGAGGATCCTTCCTTCACGGAGTTGCTCAGGAAGATCCAGGAAGTCCATCAGTGGCGTTCCTTAGAGCCAGATCCTCAGCGGGTTAAACTCGCCGAACATCTGGACTTGCCCATTGCGGCCCATACTCTAGTGCCACCCTGGGTCGAGGCTCATGCCCACCTTGTTTCCACCATTTGGAAACAATCGTCGACTTTAGCCCCACTTCCTCGGAAGTCCAACAGGCTATACCAGGCTCCGGAGGGTGTAGACTTTTTAGACTCTCACCCCTGTGCAGACTCTGTTGTGATTAGCGCCGCTCACGGCCGGTCAGCACATCCGAAACATTTGAGCTTGTCTCCCCCGGATAAGGAGTCTCGCCTTCTGGATCAGTATGGAAGGAAGATCTGTGCTTCTTCCACACTGGGGATTAGGGCCCTTAATTATGTAGCTCATATGGGGATTACCAGAAGGCTGTCCTTACCCAGGCGGAATCCAAGATTGACTTCTTGCCTGACTCCCAAGTCAAGCAGGAGTTAGCCGACCTGGTCCGTTCTGCTCATTCGGCCAGTCGTCACATTCTGAGGATGACCTACGACGCAGTGGACACCGCAGGATGGAGCTCTGCATTCGCCGTTAGTCTTCAGCGTCACGCATGGCTCCGTTTGTCAGGTCTGGTCCCGGAGGTGCAGTCAGCAATCCAAGAGGCACCTTTGAGGTTCTGTGCTTTTCAGTGGTAATGTCAAGGACATCATCACTGACTTGCAGGAGAAGGGGACCTTAAATCTGTTTATTCAATGTACCGTCCCCATCCCCTGCAGCGCGTCCTTTCGCAGGCAGCAGCGGCCTCAGCGAAACCTCAGGAAGGCGGGCCTGCAAGTCCGGGGCCCCCACGCTGCAGGCCCCGCCACCCAAAAAGCAGCGGGTGCCCCAGCTCGGCGCTGCCTCACACCACCTGACTCCTTCCTCTCCCTGCCTCCGGGCACCCAGAGGAACCGGTAGGAGGGAGATTCTCCCGCCACCTTCCGGGTTGGGAGAGGATAACATCGGATTCATGGGTTCTTCAGATCATAGCAGAGGGGCACTCCATAGAGTTTCTGCAGAAACCTCCACGTCATCCCTCTGAACTCCTCTTACTCAAGGGACCATCTTCCTTTGGTCAAGGAAGAAATTTCTGCTCTCCTCGAAACAGGCCATAGAGCCTGTCCCCCCTCACCTTCACGGGACGGGTTATTATTCCCATTTCTTCCTTGTACCAAAGAAGACGGGAGATCTCAAACCCATTCTCGATCTCAGCTCCCTGAACCTATATGTGGAATACAAGAGGTTCAGGATGCTCTCCCTTCAAACCCTCTTGCCTTTGCTTCGGCCGGGCCAGTGGCTTTGTGCCCTGGATATGCAGGATGCATACCTGCACATCCCCATTCGCCCTTCGCAGCGAAAGTACCTCAGGTTTGCGTTCCAGGGGGACCACTACCAATTCTGGGCACTCCCTTTTGGTCTTTCCTCGGCTCCCCGAGTCTTTAGCAAATGCCTGGCGGTGGTAGCAGCCCACCTGCGTACTTTGGGAGTTCAGGTTTTTCCCTACCTGGACGACTGGCTCCTGGCGGCTCCGTCCAGGGAGGAACTCCTGTATTTTCTCTCCCTCACCCAGCAGGTTTTCACTGGCCTGGGTATCACCATCAACTATTCCAAGTCTCACCTGGATCCTTCCCAGAGACTCCAGTTCATCGGGGCAATCCTTGATACGACAATGTGCAGGGCCTTCCTGCCTCCGGACAGGGGGGCCTCCCTCCAGTCCCAGATTTCCTTACTCTCGGAATGCAGGAGGGTTCCGGCGAGGTCGGTGCTCTGTCTTCTGGGGCTTATGGTGGCTGCCATCCCGACAGTTCCACGCACACGCCTCCACATGAGGATCTCTCAGTGGACTCTCCGCTCTCAGTGGGATCAACTGGTAGACGACCTAGATCATCTGGTTCTGATCTCCTCGCCAATGATAAGAGACTTGCAATGGTGGATGGTTTGAGAGAACCTTTTCTGGGGGGTTCCCTTCTTTCATCCTCCCCCCGCTCAGACTCTCACCACGGGCCTTCAGGCGAAGGTTGGGAGCCCATCTGGGTCCTCACCGAACCCAGGGCCTATGGTCAAAACTGGAGTTAGTTCTCCACATCAGTGTGCTTGAGCTTCGAGCAGTCCTGTATGCTCTCCAGGCCCTTCACCAATACATCCTTCCCGGTCACCTAGCCGTCCAAACAGACAACATGTGCATGGTATGGTACATCAACAGTCAGGGAGGGACTCTGTCCTACCCGCTATGCAGGGAAGCGATGAGGGTTTGGGAATGGGCGACTCTCCACAACCTTCACCTCACGGCAATCCACGTTCTGGGAGTCAACAATGTCCTGGCAGACAAACTAAGTCGTTCTTGGCTCTGCCACACGTGTGGGAACTGGACCAAAAGTTCTTCAAAGAATCTTCCACAGATTTGGGGACTCCACAGATGAGACCTGTTAGCCTCCTCCCAAAGCATGAAGCTTCAATCTTTGCTCGCTCGCTCCAGGCGAGACGCTTTCTGGAGCGACGCTCTGTCTCTAAACTGGAAGGGCAGATTTGTCTATGCTTTCCCCCCAATTTCTCTGGTACCTCGTGTGCTGCAGAAGCTGGCATTGGAAGGAGCAAGAATGATTCTGATCGCTCCTTTCTGGCCCAGGCAAATTTGGTTCTCTCTTCTACAACAATACTCAGAGGCGCCTCCTCTTCCTCTTCCCTTATCTCGAGGATTGCTGACCCAGGATCAGGGGACCCTGGTCCATGCGGGACTCAAGTCTCTTCAACTTCATGCATGGCTCCTGCAGACCTAGCCCAGTCTCGCTTTGGCGTCTCTCCTAAGGTGGCCGAGATTCTGGTGGAGGCTAGGAAACCCTCCACTAGGTCCACCTATGCCATGAAGTGGAAAAGATTTTCCATTTGGGCTGCTTCCAGGAACGTGGAGCCCTTCTCCTGTCCTGCAGCCGTTCTGCTTGATTACCTGCGTCATCTTTTCAACCTGGGTCTCAGTCACTCCTCTTTGAAAATCCATATGGCGGCTATTTCAGCCTACCATGTCCCTTTCGCCGATAAGGCATTTGCCCAACTGGAGGTATCCAAGACTTTTCTTAGAGGGGTTCTTCATCTCAGACTCCCTGTCCGGACTCCGGCTCCCCCTGGGACTTGAACTTTGTTCTCGAGAAACTTACCCTTCCCCTTTTTGAGCCTGCGGCCTCCGCAGACTTGAAGTTCTTATCGTGGAAGATGCTCTTCTTGGTGGCCATTACTTCTGCTCGCAGAATTTCCGAGCTCCAGGCCCTCATGTGCAAAATCCCTTATCTGATCTTTCACAAGGAAAGAGTAGCTCTTCGCTCGAATCTTAAGTTTCTCCCAAAAGTGGTAGCGGAGTCTACCTTAAATCAGTCTATTGAATTACCTGCCTTTTTCACGCAGTACTCCAACCAAGGAGAATATTTACTCCATACCATGGATGTCCACAGGATTCTGAGATACTACACCGATAGGACGAAGGATCTCAGAAAGACTGATCAGTTGTTCGTCTCTTTTGCTCACAAAAGGGAAGGCAATGCTGTCTCCAAGCAATGCCTAAGTGGTTAGTTCATTGCATCACTTTCTGTTATGACAAGTACAACAAGACCCTACCGGGTCAAGTCAGAGGTCACTTCACTCGAGGAGTAGCAGCCTCTGCGGCTTGTTTCAAGAATGTGTCTGTGGCAGACATCTGTGCTGCCGCCACTTGGACTTCCGTCCATACATTTACTAAACAGTACAGTTTGGACATCGCCTCTCGCCGTAGAGCAGGCTTCGGGCTAGCGGTCTTGCAAGGCCTCCTATAGAGCAGACTTCAGGCTAGCGGTCTTGCAAGGCCTCCTATCTTGAGGTTCGCAAGATTATTTTCTACTTCTTGGTGTAGTTCCTCCTCCCGGTGCCTTTTCATTTGTTCCAGACTGCTTGGGATTCTGTCTTATATGTAATTACCTACTGCAAGAGCCCTCTCGAAGTAAGATAGTACAGTTACGTAAAAACTTACCATAACAGTAGATCTTCGAGAGAGGCTCTTACGATAAATAATACTATCCACGCCTCCATCCTGGGGTTTTCAGCTCCTTTTCCATTGGCGGAAATATCTGCTTCTCTCTCGTCCGGGCCTTCGGGCCTGTGGCGGGAAAGAACTGGAAGGCGGGCGTCTGGGACAGCCCCTTTATACCAGCGTCGTCTGGCGCGGTCACCCTGGCGTGGGGCGGTCCCGCCGGGACTGCTAGCTAGAGTTTTCCGTGGGGTCCTGTCGGCGTCAGTCCTATAGTGTATATTTCCTGCAAGAGCCTCTCTCGAGCTCTACTGTTATGGTAAGTTCTTACGTAACTGTACTTTTCTGTTTCAAAGGGAACACTACCAGTTCAGGGTATTGCCCTTTGGCTTATCTGTGCCATGGGTCTTTAGAAAATGTTTAGCAGGTGTGGCAGCAGCCCTCCGCAGGGAAGGACTATATGTCTTCCCCTACCTGGATGACTGGCTTCTCAAAGCTCACTCCAAAGAGTGGCATTTTCACACCCTAGCAGACACCAGCCACCTGTTTGGTGCTCTAAGGAATTACTGTTTCATACCCCCTGTGCAGGGAGGCAATAAGAATTTGATTTTGGGCTGTGGAACACGATCTAGATCTAGATGTCAGCAGTACATGTTCCAGGAGCCCAAATCATCCTGGCAAACAGCCTGAGCAGGTCACATTCCAGGGTGCACGAGTGGGAACTGCTGACCTTAGTCGTAGAGGACTTGTTCAACAGGTGGGGTCATCCAGAGTTGGACCTTTTTCCATTCCCACACAATGCAAAACCACCGCTTTTCTGCTTGCTTGTTCTAGGCAGGGCCTGGAGTTTTCTGGTGAGATGTCTTGTCTCTCTCCTGGAAGGGGAGATTCCTGTATGCTTTTCCTCCTTTCCCTCTAATTCAGAGAGTGCTACTCAAGCTCCAAATGGAGGTTATAGCTCTCATATGCATTGCCCCCCTGTGACCTCATCAGATTTTGGTTTCTGTTATTGTGGCAATTGGCAGTGGAACCACTGTCACCTCTGCCATTATGCTGGGGTATACTGTCACAGGAACAGGGAATCCTGGTCCATCCAGACCTCAAGACACTCCACCTTCATGCATGTCTCCTGAAGACATAGCCATTGCTTGGTTTGGAGTGTCACAAAAGATGGTTGATGTCCTGGTGGCTGCCAGAAAGCCTTCCACCAGGGCCACTTATTCCATGAAGTGGAAGTGGTTTACTTTGTGGGCTGTTTCTCACCAACTGGATCCTTTTACCTGTCTGGTAAATCAGGTTCTGGAGTGTTTTGCTGTCCTTGTCAGATGCGGGCCTGCAGTATTGTTCTATCAAAGTGCACGTGGCTGCCATTTCAGCTTTCCATGTGCCTATTGATGGTTGTGTGGTTGCTAAGCTGGAGGTGGACTGCATGTTTTTGAGAGGCATTCTACACTTGAAGCCTCCTAGCCACAATCCAGTCCCAGCCTGGGACCTGAATTTTGTGTTGGAAAAGCTTACTTTGGTTCCTTTTGAGCCAGTTGTGACTTGTGGCCTATGCTTCCTCTCTTTGAAAACATTAGTTTTAGTTGCTATTACTTCTGCTCGAAGAATTTCAGAGCTTCAGGCTCTAATATGTGAGCTTCCTTATTTGATTTTTCACAAAGACAGGGTGTCTGTGGACCAATCCTAAGTTTCTACCAAAGATGGTGTCTGGGTTTACTTCGAATCAAACCATCCACCTTCCAGTTTATTTTCCCAAGCATGCCAATTCAGGGGAAGCATTGCTCCATACTCCATACATACTTTAGATGTTCATAGAATACTCAGATAGCGTATACACCGTACAAAGGACTGCAGGAAGTCCTTGCCGCTTTTTGTTGCATTTGCCCGTGGGAAAGAGGGTGTGCCTGTCTCTAAACAGTGCCTGTCCAAACGGTTGGCTTAACTGTGTTAATTTCTGTTACAGGAAGTACAATAATGAACTTTCTGGGGTTGTCTGCAGCCATTCAACTACTAGAGGCATGGCCACTTTTGTTGCCTGTTTCAAGAATGTCTGCTGCTGAGATTTGTGCAGCTGCTACCTGTAGTACTGTCCACACCTTCACAAAACACTACAGTCTGGACATTGCCTCAAGGAAAAGGGCAGGTTTTGGCCTAGCTGTACTTCACGGCCTCTTTTCTTAGGCCTGTAGGCCCCAGCTACCCAGACTGACTGTTCATACTACTTGGTTCTCGTTCCATAGATGTAGCCTGAGGAGAGAGAGCCTCGAAGAAGATAAAATAGTTACTTACTGTAACAATAGATATTCAAAAGAATCTCTTATCAGGCCATGCCGTCTCACCCTCCATTCCCCTAAGGATTTAGAGCTCTGTAAATCCTGTGTCTTTCTCCAGAAAGGTTTACCTGCTGCTTCCTGCCTTGCCTGGTAGGCAGAACCACAGGTTTTCTCCTGGTTCCCTATAAGTATGTCCTCCAAGCATGATCTTCGGTGGGGAACTGAGGAGGGAATGGGCTGCCCACATTTATTTGGGAAGTGCTGATGTAGGACGTCATTGTGGGTGGCCCCTAGTGGACTGCTTGCAAAAAGTTCCTGTGTGGTCCTAGTGCCTGACTTCTGTGGGTTCATAGGTGTGGCCCGATGAATTAGATTCTTTCAAAGATCTGCTGTTACGGGAAGTACATAACTGTTCTATGTTAAAGCATTGACAGGTGTCCACAGATCATCTGCAACCTGCAGGAAGCTATGCAAGGGAGACACCAGAAAATGGTAGGAGAAAAGGGGGTACAGGTTTACTGAAATAGTGTAAGATTAGTAACAACAGGTAGTGGGGTAACTCCTAAGTGGGTAAGAGGCGGCAGACATCAGGAAAAGGTAGCTACAGGTAGAAGGGAAAGGAGGAGATGCTGCATCAAGGGTATGGTAATGAATACATTATGGGAACGGAAAGAAAGAGGGGAAGTAAACAGGGATATAAAGGATGCAGGAGGGTACAGGGAAGGTTCGACAGATAAAAAAAAAGCTGAGGAAGGAATGAGCATGTGAGCGGTGTGGTGTAACAGGTATGGAGCCACAGAATTTCAGGATGCATTCTAGAAACTGAGGTGCTGCCCCATTTGCCCTCACCTCTCTGGACTGAGAGCAGAGGTCGTTGGACTCCAAGCCAAATTGGAAGTGTACAGAGAACCTTTTGCCCATCCAATAGGACACCAGGTCTGCTGCCACTTCCCCAGAGGATTCCTAGGCAGAGGCAAAGCGGTTGGACCTTGGTGGGTTCTGGAAGGGGAAGGGGTGGAGGGAGGGGTATATGCCCCTCAGCCTAAATCACTGCACAATACCTTTGCTGCACTGGTGGGATGGGGCAGCTGAAAGGAAACACCCACAGCAGTGAGAGGGGAGACCCCAAGGAGGGAGATAGAGGCCCCAACCAAGGAGGAAGTAGCTGCTGGTGGATGACTCTCTTGTTAGGGGAATAGGCATAGGAGCAAAAAGTGGAAGGGGAGGGAGAGGGAGGTAAAATGCCTTCCTGGTGCTTCGTCTTGGAGGGATGAGGAGCAGATCCAGAGGATGGCAAGGGCGGCAGGAGATGGGAGGAAGCTAGATGTCATTGTCCACCTGGGGACAAATGACTTTGCAAGGGATGGGGTGGGGTAGGGGTAGTGCAGAGTAATTTCAGGGAGCTGGGGAGGAGCCATAAGCAGGTAGCACACACAGTGGCATTTGCCGAGGTGTTACTTGTGTACCAGACAGGAAAGGGCACTCTGCACTAGGGCTGTTAATGTTTGGTTGAAGATATAGTGCACATAGGAGGGCTTCAGTTACCTTGGGGACTGAGGCCAGCCTGGGAAGATGTGGGACTCTGCAGGGGAGACGGCCTGCATCCTTTGAGGAGGGGACCATAGTCCTTGGGGGGAAGTTTAAATGTTATTTGCATGAGCATTTAAGCTAGCTGGGGGGAGTAGGGCTATAATACCAAGGGAGACATATGTTGCCCCCTTCCCGCCAGTAATGAAGCAACAAGGAGGGAGATTCCAAGGGGAGGAAGCTCCCTGGAAGGGGCACAAGAAGGGAGGGAGGGAGAGGTGGGAATAAGGCAAAGGACAAGGGGGAATAAATCATGAAAGCAACAAGAAAGGATTAAAGGAGACAGTTAATGGAGAAGGTAATAAAGGTGTGAGGGGTCAGGAGGAGCCTCAGGGAAAAGTACAAGGTGGGGGAATCAGGGAAGCAGAAACATATGGAGAGCCATGTGTGCTAATTGAAGAAGTCTGACATAAAATTATGGACCTGGAGGCCATCATAGTGGAAGCTAGCCTGGATTTGGTGACCATAATGGAGTTATGGTGCAGTGACATCCACAACTGGGACATGACCATACTGGGCTACTCTCTGTTCAAGAGGGACAGGGAAGGAAGGAAAAGAGGAGGGGTTGTACTGTATGTAAGGTAGGGAATCAAGATCATGGAAGTACAGGTGCACCCAGGGGAAGGAGAAGGGCTTGAGGTGATGTGGTTCACCCCAGAGGCAGATACTGGGGGCACTGTCCCTACAGGGGTGTTATATAGACCTCTGGCACAGGCAGAGGAGTTGGATGAGGTACTTGGAAAAGCCATCACTAGGATGACAAGTATGGGGGAGGTAATGCTAGTTGGTGACTTCAGTCTGCCAGATGTGGATTGGAGCCTTCCAGCTGCAGCTTTGGCAAGGAGCAGGGCCATCCTTCACTCTCTACAAGGGGCTTTTCTCAGGCAGCTAGTAAGTGAACCCACTAGGGATGCAGCAGTGCTCGACCTGGTGCTTACAAACCCAGATGGCATTGCAGACTTCACAGTAGGCAGTTCCCTAGATACCAGTGATCACCGTACAGTGAGGTTTAACATTTAGATAGAAACTGAGGCAAGCCACCGTAGGACAAGGGTTCTGGACTTTAGGTAGGCAGGTTTTAAAAGAAATGGAAGTCTTGTCTCAGAAACTGCCTTTTGGGGAGTGGGGGGGGGGGTTTGCCAGCGAGTGGTAGAGGCACAGTGAGGAAAGATAAGGGAGGGCATAATTAAGACCACCAGCCTTCAGATGAAGAAAATGAGTATAAGTAGAAGGAAAAAGTGACCTTTATGGTCTTCTAGGAAGTGACCAAGGTGGTGAAGGGGAAAATGGGTTGCATTCAGGAGGTGTAAGGAGACATATAGGTAGGAAGGAGGAGATATACCACGTAAGACAAAGGTAAAAAGGAAAGAAAGTGAGGAAAGCAAAGATGTAGACAAAGAAAAGGCTAGCCAAGGAGGTATCTAGAGGGGATGAGACTTTCTTCTAGGGGCATGTATATGGTTCACTTATCCACACTCTGGAAGTTCCACTGGAATGCTGTCATTGGCCAGAACATCTTTAAGCTAAGTTCCTCCCACCACCTGGGCAGTATATCTCCTGACTGTGCACCTGACATCAGATCTTTCTTTCTGTTGGAAGAACAGGTAACCTCCTTCGTGCTCCGCTTAGGATTTTTTTTTCTTTCTGCACCATTGGTGAACCTTTCCTTTTGAAGTTTTCAAAGTTATTTGATTGCAGTTTTGCGGTTCTCTTGACTACGTCTTCAGGCCTGTGATGGAACACAAGAAACTAGGATTCAAGTTCTGTGTTCGGTGTCACCAGAAGATGTCAGTTACTGACATACATGATGTGTGTGTATTGCCTTAGCGGGCAGCACAACGTGGCTGGGTGTGGCCTATGCTTATCCATGCTTCTTGAGTCCCTCGAGGACAGGAAGCTTTGGCTCTCGCTGAGTCGGCCTTTGGAATGGGTATGAAGGATTGCCCTAAGGACCCCAATAAGACCTCGGCTGTGGCCGGGTCTGCAGCACAGCTTGCAGCCCTTGAGGCAGGAGTGGCAGCTGCCGAGGCAGGCACTTCCTCAGTCTTGGCACTGTTCCCACCCAGGGCCAGTGTCAGAAGGACTTTCGTGGAACAGTTCTATGATATGTGCCCGGTCCTTCCTGACCTCAGGGGAGAGCCCTGCCCTCTTTGGTTGCAAATATGAAACCAAATCTAAACACCGCTATCGTTGGTTGTGAGATGGAGAGAGATCACGGTAATCCTAGTCCCTCAACGCACCCGACCTCTTGATGGCTGTCAAGACCCCCTCGGCAAAGGGGCTGATCAGGCACATAAAAAGACTCTTTGGCTCTGCCATCAAGCCAGTCGACCTCAGCTCCAGCCGACCAAACCATCGAGATTTTCCTTGACCCGGTCAACTGGTTGTTGGATGATGCTGAGGAGTTGGCCTCGTAAACCTCGGTGCTCCCTGTCCTAACAAAGGAGTTTGTAGACTGACTGATGACTCGTCATCCATTCCAGGGACCAGCCTCCACCCACGATCTGATTTTCGATGTCCTTGTTGCTGAATGTCAGTAGGCATGTGATCTACGGCCAACCACAAGAAGACCCCTGGTCAACAAACTAGTTCATAGTCCTAGTCGCAGTCGAGGTGTTCACGCTTTCGATGCTGCTTGACTGGGAGGCAACGTTATCAACGCTCCTCATCCTGAGGTGTGGAGAGGCAACGGCGGAAGATGCGTCAGTGTCACAAGGAACGGTGCACGATATGGTCCCCTGGCAGCCACCAGTGGTTGCTCTGCTCGTCCCAGTTCCACAGGTGCTCCCCACACCTGCTTCTCCACCAGTTAGGTTGGAGCCACCACCTCGACAGCTGCCAGTCGGTGCTCTGACAGAGGAGGACAGCCATTTGGCTCCTGGCTTACCAGGTCGATTGTAGGTTCAGATTACTCCGGTGAGGACTCCCAGGAGGTCCATAACAAACAGTTGCCGAGGACAGTCTTTGAGGAGTCATCTGATGACTCAGACCAAGAGTCTATGGCCTCCTCTGGTACTCAGCTCTTCAGTTGTGGCTCGGTGGAGGAGCATTCCACTGATTATTGGTCAGTGTCCTTCGGTGGGCTGCTCTGGCTTATTTTGGAGTCCATGTCAAACCCATTGGAGCCAGTCCAGAAGAGGGTTAAGCACCCTCTCACAGACATTTTGCACTGAGATGAATCCCAGGGGGTTGCCTTTCCAGTGGCTGAAGCCATCTTGGGACTGGTCCTCAAGCTTTGGCAGCATCCTGCCTGGCTCCCTCTGCCCATATGGTCTGCAAGTACATGGTCCCTATGGGCTCCCTTTCAGAGTTTTTAGACCATCTTCATGGATTTGGTGTTCCGTACTTATGGACCTAGGATAATGTGGACAGGCCTCCGGACAAGGAGTCCTTGAAAATTGACCATGCAGCAAAAAAAGTGTATGCTGCGGTTACTCTGGGTCTCCGTCAAGCTAATTATGCTGTCAAGATGGCTAATTATAGATGTTCCCTGATAGAAATCTTTGATGCAGTCCTCCTCCACCTCCATCCAAAACAGTGGATGGCAGTGGAGCTCAGCAGAGACCACAGTTGGTCACTAACTCAGCACCAGCTTCAGACAGCCTTGGACATGGGCAACTTGCGCCTATGTGGTGGCAGCGGCTGGCTCCATCCTTCACAGTGGATGCCCAACAGAAGTTGGCTGTCCTTTTCCTGCGGTCCGACCTCTTTGGCCCTGAGGTGGAAGGATATCTCATTTGGATTGAGAAGTCCAGTGCCACCCTTGACTCTGTGACTTCGTCCCGGAAGGACCAGTAGAGAAAAAAGCCTAAGAAGCTGGCTTTTCAATACCGGTTCTTTCAGTCACAGCCTCCCTGGCAGCAGCCCCAGCAGGGGCAATGTCAGGTCTGGTATTCCAAGACGAAGTCTGGGGCCTAACGTCCAAAAGAGGGGTGTGGAGATAGTGGTGCCCCCCCGGCATTAGCCAGTGGTGGTCCCGCAAAAGCTGCCTAGTGGTGGTTTGGGGGGGTTTCATCCCTCCACCTGTCCTGTCCCTGAATGCTCCATATCGGAGGCTGGCTACATCATTTCTTGCCACGTTGGTCCACTATTACAATAGACAAGTGGGTGTTGGACGTAGTGGGCGGAGGACTGTCTTTAGACTTCAAGGCTCTCCCACTCTACTGCCTCCATGTTCCTTGAGAGTTCGGGTGTCTCAGGACACACACACACACTGTCCACCCTCAGGGAGGACATTGCATGGCTGATTGTGAAAGGGGCAGTAGCCCGTGTGTCAGATGCCCTGGCCAGTCAGGGTTACATGTCCAGGCACTTTAAAGTCCCAAAACGGACGAGGGGCTAGCACCCCATACTGGATCTACAACCAGTACGTGCAGATGTACAAGTTCCAGGTAGTCACTCTGAGCCAGAGTATATCCTTCCTGGAGCTGAACATGTGGTTTTGCCCTCTGGATTTCAGGATGCCTTCTTCCAAATTCCTGTCTTCAGGTCCCACCAGCAGTACTTTCATTTACGAACGGATGGGGTCCTGTACCAATTCCAAGTCATGCCCTTCTGCCTCTCCTCTGCACCAAGGGTCTACACCAAATGCTTGGTGATGGTGACAGCCCACCTGTGGTGCCTAGGGGTCATAGTGAACCCCTACCTAGATAACTGACTGGTAACTGGTCCATCCAGAGAGGCCATGGAGAGATCTACAGACCTTGGCTCTTCAGATCTGCTGAGACTTGGGCCTGTTAGTCAACCTGGACAAGTCCGAACTGGTTCGGAGGCAGGTGATTAAGTTCATTGGGGCATACCTAGACTCCCTGTGGGCCAAGGCCCACCTCCTGGCAAATCGGGCAGAGGAATTACCTCCTTTGCCCGATCATTTCAGGTTGAGCTGTTGTGCCTTGCCCAGGATTTCCAACAGCTGCTTGCACACATGGCATCCTGCACCAGCGTGGTCCACT
Organism: Neoceratodus forsteri; assembly: GCA_016271365.2. Classification (NCBI taxonomy): domain Eukaryota; kingdom Metazoa; phylum Chordata; order Ceratodontiformes; family Ceratodontidae; genus Neoceratodus; species Neoceratodus forsteri. The sequence continues at coordinate 1,280,095,361 of CM057453.1, forward strand.
GGGCCCACTGGCAGATGTGCCACCTTCAGTGGGAGCTGGGCCGTCAGTAGTCCTAGTGCCCAGGCCACTTAGACTAGCTGGTCACAGTGACCCAGTCAATGTAGGATGCCATCCAGTAATGGCTTGTCTCAGAACATCTGGAGGAAGGAATCCCATTTGTCCACTTAGAGCCAACTGTCTTGCTGATGACAGACATGTCTCTGGTAGGGTGGACAGCACAACTGGGAGATCACACAGCCCCCGGGTTTTGGTCCCCCAGAAAGTCCCATCACCACATAAACCTGCTTGATCTCCATGCAGTGAGCTTGGCTCTGATGGAATTTGCTCTGCTTTTCAGGGGTTAGGTCGTTCAAGTCCAAACAGACAACACCACAACCATGGTTTACCTGAACAGACAGGGCGGCACACACTCCCTTCTTTTGTGTCGGGAGGCACTCCACACCTGGACCCTCATGTGTAGCCTGGGCACTGATCTCCAGTGTTTAATGTTGCAGGGGAGAACAGTCAGCTGGCAGATGCTCTCCACTTTGTGGGAGAGATTTCATACTAGGAAAGAACAGGCATACTGTGACCCATATGTGTATGTCTTCAGCCATGCTAGTATAACATCCTTGAATTTACAACAGAAATTTATCAAGATTTTGTTTAAATGTAACATGATTATTACTTTCTAATAATGAACTAGGAATGGTATTCCATAATGGAATTATTCTCTGGGTATAATATGATCTCCTTTTATTAGATCTTCCCTTGTCAATCTTCACCATTCATTACTGCTTGGGTTAAGCCGGAGGCGCGCACCCGCTACGGAGTTTTTTTTAGAGTCGGCTCCAACTCGCCGCCCTCGAGAACGACGTACCGTGTCATCTTGCGGTGACGTTAGGTGCCCGTAGACTCCTCCTCCATCTCAGTTCTGTTTCTCCCGCCGTCGAGGCTGCACCTGCTGCGCGGTAGCATATAGTTTCTCGAGTTTTTCCCACAGCTGAAGACTCCTCATGTTTTTCTCAGACATCCACTCGATGCCGTATACCGGTAAGACTGTTCCTTTTATTTCTATACTGCGGCGCCGAGTGCTTTATTACTTTTTTCCCTTGTTTAGTTCGCATCATGTCTGGTTCGGGAGCAAGGCATAAGTCGAAGCCGGGCCGCACCCTATGCGTCGTCGGTGCTCCTGTGGCGGCATTTCTCCGTCTCGGACCGGCATGATGTCTGTCTCCGTTGCCTGGGACCCAACCGCGGCATGGGCCGCGTGTGGCGCTTGTTTCTCCATGGACTGCCGTGTCCTCGAAGTCGGCAGCGTTCAAACTCGGCAAGACCCGCACCTTCGGGGGACGGCGTCACTCCAGGGATTCCCAGGTAAGGTCTCTAGGCCCTTCCCCCGGGTCCCCTCCCGGGCCTATACGGTCCGCGGAGGAGGGAGCTTCCACCTCTTCTCTTGCCGAAGAGGAAGCTTCTCTCGCGGTGTCGGGGGAATGTCCTGGTCCCCGCCTCGGCAGTCACCTCCTCGGAGGTGCAGGCTCCCCCAGTGTCGAGGCCCACGATTTCTGGGCCTGGCACCGGTGGACCCTCGATGCCGCCCTCCGGCGCCGTTTTGGATCCGGCGCCGGTGATCAAGACGGCGCCATGGGCCTGGTCTGTGCTCCCGGCAGCGCCGGGTTGGGTTCCGACGCCGGGAGCGGCGCCGTGAGCCTAACTGGTGCGACATGGGAGCCAGGACCGGGCCTGGCTGTCGCGAGTGGGCGGGGGTCGTCTGGCACCGTCCCTGGCACCGGCGATCCCTGGGGTTGCCAGCATTGAGGTTCTGCTGGTCTCGTCCTCTTCGGAGGCCGATGACACAGATGTTGACCCATCCTGGCACCCTGACTCTTCGGGGTCAGGGTCCCCGGTGGCACAGGGTGCTAGGCGGCGCAGCAGGCCCCTTCCACTGTCCCCACTCCCGTCCTCCCCTGAGGGTCCTCGGGCTAGGGGTGGCCCTGGGTCCCAGGGGGGTGATGTGGTGGAGACTGAGGAGGAGGCTCCCCCTCCTTGGGGGCCTGTGACAGCTGCCCTCCCGGGTGCTGTTGCCTCCTCTCGGGATGGGGGAACGCTGCAGTCGAGGAGGAGGGCTCTCTCAGAGTCCGAGGGGTCGAGGGGCAGGGGACGGGTGCCCCGGTCTCCCCCGACCACCCCTCGTGGGGTGGCTAGGAGCCGTAGCGCCGAACCCCGCCCTTCCCTCTTGGGCCCCGGGGTTCCCTCCGGTGGTGTTGCTGTGGACTGCCCTTCTGGACCCATGCAGTCCCGGGTTCGTCACAGGGGAAGTTCCCCCTGGCTCTTCCTGGCATCGCATCCTCAGGGTCTCGTCTTGCGGCCTGGTTTGTTGTCCAGGATCCCACCAGCTCGGGCTCCGTTCCCGAGTTTCAGAGCCCTGGCAGAGGTCAGTTGCCTCTTCGTAGGTGCCCTTCTCCAGTACCTCTGCATCCACCCCCGCTCTTCCAGGCCATGGCGGTCCTACGGGGCCGTTATCCTGGGAGCAGTTCAGAGGTTCTGCGGCGGCCTTCCCCTCATACATTAGATACATGCATGAGCGGGTTTTTCGACCCTCCCCACCACCGCAGGAATCTTCTGGACATTTGAGCTCGCCATCATCCTCGTCTTCCTCCTCTGAGGAAGAGGAACCCCTTGCTCATCTTTCTTCCGACGCTGATTTCACTGAATATCAGCGATTCCTCTCGAGGATGGTGGGAGATCTTCGAATCTCTTACATTCGATGAGAGAATACCGAACGGGAGACGCGTGAATTCCTTGAAGAATTCAGTGCCCAGCACCTGGTGGTACCTTCCTGGCCTATCCCCTTCCAGGAGGCGTCTATCCGTTCCTGGCAGTCGCCAGCCGCCCTTTCTCCAGCCCTGGCAGACTGTTGTCGAAGGTATTGTGCCCACTCGGAATCCCTGGGTACCCTTCCCAACCCGTTCTTGGGTTTGGTATACCTAGAAACTCCTTCCGGGCGCAGCCGCCTGGCGCACGACCGCCCACCAGATTCGGATTCACTACAATTCGACCGGTGGGGGCGAAGAGTGTTCTCTTCTTCTCGTGCGGTGGCTTGCATTGCATAGAAACATAGAATTTGACGGCAGATAAGGACCGCTTGGCCCACCCAGTCTGCCCATTTCCCTACCTGATGGATAAGTTGCAGATCCTAGTTAACCAGCAGCCTACTTCTTCCTACCCCACCCCTAGAATTGCCTTATGACTGTCCCATGCATGGAATTCCACCACTGTTTTTGACTCCACAACCTCCTCTGGAAGGCCGTCCATACATCCACAACCCTCTCTGTGAAAAAATACTTCCTTTAAATTACCTCTGAGCCGCCCCTTCTATCTTCAAATTGTGCCCCTTTGTTCTTGCACACCTCTTTTTGAAAGATGCTACCCTCTTGGACTTAGTTGATTCCTTGAGGTACTTGAAAGTTTCTATCATGTCCCCTCTCCCTTCTTTCCTCGGGGCTATACATATTAAGCTCCTTAAGTCTCTCTTCATATGTCTTCCGGTGCAGACCCTGCACCATTTTAGTTGCCCTCCTCTGGACAGCTTCCATCCTGTCTATGTTCTTATGAGATTGGGTCTCCAGAACTGCACGCAGTACTCCAGGTGTGGTCTCACCAGCTGTCTGTACAGAGGATAATAACTTCTTGTTTTCTACTGGTGATGCCTCTCCTATGCATCCCAGTATTCCCACAGCCCTCCTTGCTGCCCTCTCACATTGCTTGCCCACCTTTAGGTCATCTGATATGACCACCCCCAGGTCCCTTTCCATTTTTGTTGTTGTTAGTATCTCACCCACCATTGTGTGCTCTTCCCCTGGGTTTTTGTTTCCCAGGTGCATTACCTTGCACTTCTTAGCATTGAATCTAAGCTGCCATACATTTAACCATTCCTCTAACCTTGCCAAGTCCCTTCTCATCCTTTCCACCACACCTTGTGCATCAACTCTGTTGCAGATCTTTGTGTCATCTGCAAAGAGACATACTTTTCCTTCCAGTCCCTCTGCAATGTCGCTTATAAAGACATTGAAGAGGACTGGTCCTAATACTGAACCCTGCGGTACCCACTACTAACCCCCTTTTTCAGAGTGGACTCCATTTACTATTACTCTCTGTGTCCTATTCTCCAGCCAATTTTTTTCCCAGGCTGTCATCTTGGGACCCACTCCCAGGCTGGCTAACTTGATATTAATCTTTTGTGTGGACTGTGTCAAATGCCTTGCAAGTCTAGGTAGGCCATGTCCACAGCCCCTCCTGATCAACTACTTTGGTCACCCAGTCAAAGAAATCTATCAGATTTGTCTGGCATGACCTTCCCGCTGTGAATCCATGCTGCCTTGGGTCCTGTGCCCCTCTGGCCTCTAGATACTCAACAGTTCTTTCCTTCAGAAGTGATTCCATCATTTTCCCTACCACTGAGGTTAAACTAACAGGTCTGTGGTTTCCTGCTTCTGCCTTGCTCCCACTTTTGTGAAGGGGAATCACATCTGCCCTCCTCCAGTCCTTGGGTACCACCCCATCCTCCCATGATTTGTTAAAGAGGGTAGTCAGTGGTGTCACTAGTTCTACCTTAGTTCTTTTAATTCTGAGATGAATCCCATCAGGCCCCATTGCTTTGTCCACCTTCAGTTTTAAGAGCTCTTTCAGAACCCTTTCTTCTGTAAATGGGCTGGTATCAACTTCTGTATCCAGAGTGTTTCTACTGTTTGTTTTAGGTACCTCCCTCTTCCTTTGTAAATACTGAGCAAAATATTTGTTTAGTATCTCTGCCTTTTCACAGTCACCCTCTGCCCACCCTCCCTCCACTTTATTAAGCCTCACTATCCCTCTCTTGGTCTTCCTTCGCTCCCTGATGTACCTATAAAAGGTTTTATCCCCCTTCTTAACTGATTTGGCTATCTTTTCCTCGGTTTGGGCCTTTGCTGTTCTGACTGCCTTTCCAGCTACCTTTTGCTTTAACTGATACAGTTCTCTGTCCTGTTCCTTCTGTGATTCCTTGTACTTCCTGAATGCTTTCTTTTTCTCTTGAACCTTCACTGCCACTTCCTTTGAGAACCATAGTGGTTTCTTACCTTGTTTCATTTTGTTCGCTTTACACAAAGGCTTGTTACCTCTGTGATGGCAGTTTTTATTATTCCCCATTGTTCTTCCACCCCTCCTTCCTGCCCATTTACTAGTGCATTCATTAGGCACTCACCCATTTTGGCAAAGTCAGCCCTCCTAAAATCCAGTACCTTTGTCTTTGTATGGCTTGACTCTATTGCTGTGTTTATTGTGAACCATACTGTTCAATGGTCGCTAGTTCCCAGATGGCTACCCACTTCTACATCTGTGATCCTCTTTTCATCTCCATTTGAGAGAACCAGATCTAAGATTGCTCCCTCTCGAGTGGGCTCCAATACTAGTTGTCTAAGGCATGCCCCTGTAGGCATCCAGAATAACCCCACCTAGAAGTGGGCTGCTGCAACTGCACTCCAGTTAACATCTGGCATATTCAGATCACCCATCAGCAATATCTCCCTTTATCTGCCATTCTAAGTATACTTTCTATCATTTCCTTGTCCATTTCCTCCCCTGAGAGGGGGGGTCTGATACAACCCCTGTGCGGATTGTGGTGCCATTGCTTGCCTCCAAATTGACCCACAGTGCTTCTTCTCCTCCCTGTTTACCCTTTTGTTCTGTTGCTTTGATTTCTTCTCTTATGTGAGAGCTACTCCTCCTCCTTTTACCCTCCTGTCCCTCCTATAGATAGTGTATCCTGGTATGTTTACGTCCCAATCATGGTTCTGTGTGTACCATGTTTCTGTGACTCACGATATCCAGATCTTCCTCCTCCATCAAGGCCACTAATTCAGGAGCTTGTTACCCAGACTACGGGCATTGGTACTCATTGTTTCATTTTTTGATGGCTTTACCTTCTGTAGCTGCATCCCCCACTGACCTTTCTACCTTGACCTTTTCTCATTTAGTACCCTGTTTTGTAGGGGAGGCTGGGATTTTCCTGCTGCTTATCAGTGCCTCCCCTTGACTAGTTTAAAGGCTTGCCAATGAAGCATTTAAACCGATTGCTAAAAGACTTGTTCCTTCCTGGACAGATGCAGACCATCCTGCCAGTATAGGCTGGTGTCCTCAGGTAGAACCCCAGTCCCCAATGAAGCCAAACCCTGTGCTCCACACCATTTTTCAACCATTTGTTAAACTGCATGGTGCAAAGTACCCGCCTCACCCATGCCACTGACAGGCAGTACCTCTGAGAAGGATACTGTGTGTGCTACTTGTCTTAAGCCCTCCCAACTCTACAAGTCCTTCTGCACTGCTCTAATCTCATGATGAGCTAAGTCATTTGTCCCTAGGTGGACAATGACATCCAGCTCAGACTCCCGTGCAACTGTTCTCGTGATCCTAAGGATGCGCTTCCTGTCCCTCCAAGCCATGGCACCAGGCAGGCACCTTACTTCAGTTTTCCCTGCTTCCCCCAGTTCTATCCCCCTAATAACTGAGTCCCCCACCAGGAGCTGCTTTCTTTCCCTGTGGTGCCCTCTGCCTCCTTCCTGAGGGCCTCCCTTGTGACAGTTGTCACATCAGGCTCACCACGCTGCCTACAATCGGCATCTGTGGTCGATGCTTTCCCAGCTCCTAGCATCAATGCCGGATACCGAGCAAACCAGACAGGCTATTGCCCTCTCCGCTATAGGCCTGGAGCTGGCAAGACACCAAGCAAGGGCATCTTATGACGCCAGTGAGGTGGCTTCCAGGCTTGCAGGGACAGCGATCTGCATTAGGTGGACGGCATGGCTCCGTCTATCAAGGTTGTCACCCCTGGCCCGGCATAGGGTGATGCACTCCACTTTCCGGGGGACCCATCTTTTTTCCTCCAGAGCTAGGAGACTTTTGCAGGGGCTTTCTCCGTCTCCCCGTCCTCGGGGGACACCTCCTAGCTCTTCTCCCATTTAGGCTTCCCTTGTGTTAGCCAGGGTCTTCCCCTTCTGTTTCTCACCAACAGGAGGCTGGGGGTCTTGTTCCCTCAGGGTTCTACCCCCTTTTTGTCAAGGGGGGAAGGGGCTTGGTACTCACCCAAGCAGTAATGAATGGTGAAGATTGACAAGGGAAGATATGAAAATTACGTACCTACCGTAATTCTTGATCTTCTCTTGTATCTTCACCATTCATTACTGATACCCACCCACCTTCCCCTCAGTGGCCTCCTTCTGTGGCGTCTCCCCCTCCCGTCTCATTCCTCTCTCTCCCCCCTTGGCCTTTATGCCCCAAAAAAAAAATCTATTTTTTTCTCCCATTCTTGTGAATGGATTCTCTTTTTTCCTCAAGGTAGAGAGGAACGGGTACGGTTGCTAAATTCTTTAATTCTGAGGGAACTCTTTCTGACTGCCTTATGGTGCGATTCCTTACCTTCTTCAGGTCATGTAGTTTCACAGCCTGGTGGCCATGCCCTGTCTTGGCCTCCTCAAAGTTTGGAATCCCCCTGGCAGGCATTATTTTCAAAAGCTTTTCCAGCTGCTGACTGAACTTGTCAGCTTCAAGCCTCTGTCTGCCTTGTCTTAGCAAGTCGGATTGAGTTCCTCTCTATTTTTCTTACCAACTGCCTCTGAGAAGGCATGTTTTTTCCCATATTCTTCTATGGTAGCACTTAACAAGGTGCTAAGGAACTTAGTCCTCTTCCTGGATGGGCACTCTTGCGGAACAGGTTCTGCTCGGACAGTCTAGGAGCCCTCAACTAGGACGAAGGGACTTGGCATGTTGAGAGTTCAGAGAGTCTGCCCTCTCTTGGGTCTGTTCAGAAGGTTCGGTTGAACCTCTCCTCAGTCCTAACAACTGGGATTCTTGCTTCCTTATTAGTTTTCGAGCCTATAAGCCTTTCGAACAATGCTCGATGGGCCTGTTCTCCTCTCAACATGCCTCTTTCTTTCTTCTTCTTCTTCTACTTCCTCTCCTCTCTCTGTTCCTCCCCTAGAGCTGCCCGGAAGGAGGCCCTGGTGTTCCTTAGGTAGGAATTCTCTCCTCTGTCTATTCTCCATCGGCTTATTCCTTTTCAGTTTATTTCCTTCCTTTTTCTATCCTCGGCTCTCTTGCCTCACTTTCTTTTTCTTACACTTTATTTTAGCCTCTCGGCTGACAGAACTGAGATGGAGGAGGTTCGTCACCTATCGGCCGCCCCTCGCATGGCGGTATGTCATCTCGAGGGCGCCGTTGGAAGCCGACTCAAAAAAAAAAAACACTCCCGTAGCAGGTGCGCCTCCGGCTTAACCCAAGCAGTAATGAATGGTGAAGATACAAGAGAGACAATTACGGTAGATACGTAATTTTCATTTCTGGGATATGTTGGTGTCAGTTGATGGTTGTGACTTCTTAAATTACATTCTCGTCTATTATAGGTCATGTCCAATGTTCCCTCTAATTTTCAGTCTCTGTGGGTGGGCGACTGATATGTGTGTGCGGCACTTTGTGCAAAAAAATTGATTCATGTGCACAAATTGGGTGGCCCAAACAAGTGATACATTTTATTGCCAGTAAACAGTAGAAAACATAACCAAACAGTCAAATACTCAAAGCAAAGTGTAAATATACATTCTGACACAGTCCGAATCTTGGTTGTGCACTGTGCACCATAACAGTATGAACTGGAAACATGTGTAAACTATGTACATTTTAAAGAGTCTTGCTTGCATCTAAAATGGGTGCTGCTGATGATGCATTGCTAAGAAATCAACATTTACTGTTTTTCTCTCCTGTCTTTCCCATTCTTCCAGTAGACTTACATTTTATTAAGATCCATTTTTCCACCAAATGTTAAAAACAATTCTGTACGCATCAGCATATCTAAATGGCTTTCTTCTTTGTTTGCTCTTAATGCAGTTCATGAGGCTGAAGCCTTTTTCACAGTCAGCACTAGAAGATTGGAATGTAGTAGTAGTAGTTGAATTTATTGTTCGGCATAAAGCAGTTACAATATACTAAAATCAGGACAAAATACATAGTAAATATAAATAGACAATAAATAAATCAACAAGGAACTTAAATATCTTTACCATGCAGTTCAATTTAACAGAGTACCTTTTCACATAAAAAACCTCCACAGGACTTCAAGTCCCTCTAATAAACTTTACAAATGAGTTGAGATTAAAAATCTTGCAAAGCTCTCTACCATGTTCTTCTCTTTCATAGTCAACAAATACTCCAAAAGATCCTCCAGGGAGAGGCTGAGATCCCCTAACAATCCACCCAGCATTTTTTTCCTAGTTGATTCGTACCTACTGTAGACACAAGAGTACCACATGTTTGAGATCATCTATAGTCCCCACTCCACATTTACAATATGGAGAAAGTAACCCCTCTATTTTGTCTGAAATGGATGCATTGAGTGTTACAGTTTTCAGTTTCGAATCTTGTATAGATTCTTCTTTGTTTAGGACAGGTTAAAAAAGAGAGATATGGCTCATATTCCCATGAAATCTTTACTTTTTTTAATAAAATCCATATAGCTTAAGCTTGGAGAGTTGAACATAGAAGGAATTTATGTCTTAAGTCAATAAACCTCAATTTGACATCCTGCCTAATCTCCTCAAATGGTCTTGTGTAAATTTTATATAAGAAGTGGCCCAATCTGGCTGGCATTATTGTTTCCTTAATAAGTTGAATAAAGGGATGTACATATCCCATGCTGGCCAATTTGATGGCTTCCACTACACACATTCTGGGATATCTTTATTGGGGCAAAAGAAAAAGTTTCAACAGAGAGAGAATCTGTTGTTCACAGATGAGAGAAGTCAAGGAACGTCGTCCTACCTCCAAGGCAAGAATACAGCTTGGAGTTCCATTTTAAAATATTAAGATGTATCTATAGAGTTTATTCAGAATTATTTCTAATTCTCTAACCTTAGTATAACCCCAGATTTCATAGGCATATAACATGCTTGTTCTTATTTTGGCATTAACAACTCTTTATACCCCGCTCGCCAATGACTTCCCCATCTTGCTGTTAAATCTTTCTAGGGCATTTACAGAAGATCCTATTTTAAATTGAATAGCCTCCAAATGTTTGGTCCAAGATAGGCTATAGGCAAAACGGGCACCTAAATAGTCATAACACTAAACAGTGTCTATATGGTTACAGTTTAGCCTAAAGCTTACCATATTCTTAGTTTGAGAGTCAAAAACTACAGTGTTGGTCTTGCCAAGATTAACTTTTAGTTTCATTTGAGAACAGAGTGATTCAAAGTGAGCCAATTTTCTTTTAAGACCTAGGACTGAAGTAGATAGCAAGACTAAATTGTCTGCATATGCTAAACATTCAATCCTTTGATCATTAATTTTTGGAGTATGAAAATCTGGGTTATCTGGGTTACCTAGCTGATCCAAGACTGTATGAATGTAGATGTTAGATACAGTGGGGCCAAAATCCACCCCTATCTGCCCCCCACATTTGTCTGAAATCTATCCGTTAGATGACCATATTGATTATACTGGACCCTTGCCCACATATTTTCATAGAGTATATTAATAACATCAAGAAGTGAGGCCTCCAACTTCAGATCCCTTAATGTAGCCCAAAGGATTTTTCTGCTAATGCTGTCAAAGGCCGAGGAGAAGTCTACAGAACAGCAATATAATCTGTTTTTTCTCACTTTAGTATACTTCCAGATCAGGTGCTGAAGCACATAATAGTGTTGTACTGTAAAACAGTCCTTCGGGAAACCATTCTGTGCCTCATTCAATACTGAGTTCTCCTTGACCCACGACAGCAATCTGCCCAAAATTATCCTAGAGAAAATCTTCTGTGAAACATCTATCAAACTAATAGGCCTATACATCCTTGGGTCATTCAGATCCTCTTTTTCAAAAATTGGGAAGATAACACTAGCTGCCCAGCTGGCTGGGTAAGAGTACCCCTGAACCAGGCCATTAAACAGCAAAAGAAGAAAAGGAATCCATCAGCTGGTAAAAACCTTATAGAGATCACCTAGGATCCCATCCTGCCCTGGTGCTTTATTTGCCTTAAGGTCAATCAGTGCCATCTGGATTTCATCCTCTGTGATCAAGATAGGTCTTGGAAAAATTTCATCCTCCTGTATTTTGAAAGCATCAGGTGTCTTCTGCTCTTCATGAGAATAATAGAGCTTGGAGAAATGAGATGCCCAAACTTCAGGTGTAATATAGGCTTCAATCCTATTGGCATATCTATTATATCCCTGGGCAACAAAATTCCAAAATCGCCTTCCATCCCTATCCAAAACAGCCTGCCTCAGTTTTTCCCAAAGTCCCTGAGTATGTTTATGTCTCTCCCATTCGAGAATTTTCCTATATTTTTCTCTTTCAGTCTTTAGCAATTTAAAATCTACTGCAGACTTATTTTTCTTCTTATGCTGTCTTAGTTTTCCTCCAAACTCTCTCTTTGCCTGTAGGCATACCAAAGTAAACTAAGACTTTTTTATAAAGGGACATAGGATGGTATATTGTTTTACATCTAGGTCCAACTAAAGAATGAATAGTTTCCCAATTCACCAAAATATTAAAGGCCTTATTTTTGTCCTGGACCAACTTGTGAATATCACCTAAGACTCCTGTACTAAGAATTTCTTTGAAATTAGCTTGCTGAATCAGCTCCCATCCAATCCTTCTTTTGTTTATGACTTCCAGACTCTCTTCCTGTTGTGCCTCACTCCCTATAGTTCCAAAAGGGCATTTGATGTTAATTACAATAGCAGAGTATGCTGATTCCAGTCTAGCCATGACCTCTAACTTTTAGATCAGCTTTACTGCTTCCAAATTGGTCCAAGCCTGATCAGGGGTTGAAGAGCCAGTAGGTTCTCTATACGTTAAGGATCCAACTAGATCTCCCTGAGTTCTCCCATTTAAAATACAGAAATTTCTACTGGCCAAGCCTGCTAGCAATTCCCTACCTCTGAGGTTAGATTTTAGATCCTGAGCAGTCCTAGTATATGGGATATTTGGATTAATTATAGATATTGTATGGATCATATCTCAATATACATCCTCCAAGAAATGAGAAGGAATTCTGGCATTAAAGTCTCCCAAAATAATTATAGGACAAGGTATACTCTCATCTGACAATTCATCAAGTGCCATTTTCAGATCCTGTATGAAAAGGTCAGCGGGATCAGTAGCTCTATTGTGAGGGGGAATGTATATATTGCAGAGAATGATCTTCACTTGTCCCTTGCTAATCATTAGAGCCAAAATACCCTCTGACTTAGTAGAAATGTTAGTGATCTGAAAATGTAGCAAAGTTCTGATAAAAAAAGGAAATACCCCCTTTAAACCTTCCAAACTTTTTATCTTTAGTTGTTGGCAGAGTAAAGACAGACTATCCAGCCAATTTGGGAATTACATTTTCTGTACACCATGTTGCTTGCAGTCCAATAATATCAGAATTATCCAGAAATCTCATTACTTCATGGTCAATTATTTTAAGATGGATGTCCTCAATATTTCGTGAAAAGTATAGATAGGGCATCCACATCTTGATCCCCAGCTCCCTTATCCAAATCCAGCTGGCATTCAGAGTTCATTTGTTTGACCCTAATATCTACTCACCGCTGACAGTTATCGATTAAGCCTGTAGATAATATCAATTAGGTTTCCAAAGTCAATCGGGGGTTATCTGCCTCTAAGATTGATTCTGGACTATCCTTAGTCTGTTTTAAACCATGAAGATACTTCACCCAAGTCTAACATGTTAACTAAATGTATTCCCAAACAATCCTGCTTGCTGGCCAGAGAAAGCAAGCTGCTAGCTGTATGAGAATTTTTAAATGCAATATCAATCTGTGTTGTGGGCGCAGGATCTCCATATAACTTCATGGACTCCACCACGTTTCTGGAGATATAAAATCCTAATGCTCTTTCCAAGAGCAGCAACAAATCTTCCCTAACTTTCTTATGAGAATCCTTGAGTGAAACCTTCCACCCAAAGATAATTATGGTCCTACTCAGCCATACTTCTCTCTGCTTCAGTACATGATCCTCTATCACTCCCAAGATTTTTCTCTGTGCTATTGTAGCCTTCTCACTCTGCACCTCCCTATGGAGAATCTCTTCTGGGGAAGGATAAGACTGTGTAGGAACCTCTATACATGATAGCTTCATGTTTAGCTTGGAATGTAGCACATACATCAATAAGTTTAGCCACCATGCTGTACTGCACGTTAGTCAAAGCAAAGTGGATCATGTCAGTAAAGGATTTTAATGATCCTCCCTTTATTTTTTCAGCAACTATAAATCTGAAGTCATTGTACTGGCTAACAATTTCTGCCTGGTCCACTGATGAAAATAAATAGTCCTGATATTTGCTGTACAATCTCTCAATATTTGATAAGCCAAACTCAAAGCTGCAATGTGGCATTGGTGCAAAATCAAAGGCAGATCAGTCAGAAAGTTCACCTGCAGGAAATCAGCTGTCCAGATGGTCACACAACAGGCCAATGAATTACAAAATTGCTGTTGTGCTTACTTCAGCTGCGCAATTAGCCAAAAGCAGTTTTACTGGTTGGCTCCAGTAGACAGTTTCACCCAGGTACTGGCTTCTGATCTTTTTTATTTTTACCCTAGCAATCTGTACAGCTTCAACTGTTGTTAGACCACTTTCTGAAACATCTTAAATAACTCTGCCAACTCCAAAAGTACATCATTTAATACTGTTATGGCAATGTGGTATTCAGGGTTGGACAGCTTCTTAAAGCAGTACTTAGCAATGGGATCTTTGATGGATGCATGCATAATTGTATGTGATGTCATTTACCCTAGGTATGGTTTACAATGAATACGTTGGGTATTGTCAAGCTCAGTGGGGGTTTTAAAATGTATTTTTGCAATGTAGTGAGTGAGTCAGTGTGATATGAGAGAGGAGATGCATTTAGGAGACTGTATTTCTCTTCCATTCTGGATTCATACTAAGCGTAGTTTGAATTTATGAAATTAAATGAAAAGGACATGTTTTGCACTGCTATTTCTTGTTGTCCATTTTAGAATTACTATCCCCATGTAGCCAACATGAGTAACCTTTTACAAGCACTGATTCATTGAATCTCAAATGTATATATAATGTGAGACCCTGTTTTAAAAAGAAGCGAAATCTCATCTCCCTAGATACATGTACAGTCAGTGTCTCAGCCTGCTAATTGAGAAAGTTATTCCCATCCCAGCTCCCAACAAATACATAAAAAAATTACACAGGCAGTAGGTTGCTTTGATGCTTTTATTGTAAACACAAACTATAGTTTTCCCATTTTCTTGAGCTGAAAAAAGAAATGAACACGCTTTCAATGGTGAGGCTTTAAATCCATTATAAACACATTTTGTATGTGAGACGCTGCTTGGGGAAGAGGCAAATTACATTGAAATTGTGCAACTTTAAAAGTGAAATAATATAACATACACCCTATGTCAGAGAATCTCTCACATTACTTTGTTTGGGGGAATCTACCAAACAAATAAAACATGCCATTTCTGTGAACAGCAGGGGAATACTGTTCATTATCAAGTACCGTATTACTGAAAAGAGATGTCAAGCCGAAAACATTGCTGTAACTGCAATGCCGATTGGTTGGAATTTTGCAGATCGGTTCCATTGTTCAGTAAGGGGAGCAAGAGCAAAGTGTCTGGCTTGTTAACTGCTGACTTGTTAGAGTTAATGGGTTGTGGCCTCAGGGGTGGGCATACAATGTTTCTTTCCCATTCACTTTCATGTCCTGCTGTCTGAGTCTTAAATCTGAGTGATGACTGTAGTCACTACTTCATGAACATGAGGATCCCTGTCAGCTGCTTTGTGCGCTACTACTGAAGCCGTGTGCGGGTTATTTCTGACTGTTGTGCGGGCACACGTGCGCACACCTTAGAGGGATCATAGGTCATGTCTAACTAATTCATTAGCTCAGTATCTGTATATATTTTGTGCATAAGTAAGAGAATCTGTATATATCTTGTGCATGAGTAAGAGATCTCATGTCTTTCTTCTCAACTCTAAAGAATACATGTCCAGTTCCTGCAACCTCATCTCATACCTCTTTTCATGCATGTTGGTAACCAGCTTAGTTACTCTCCTTTGTACTCCCTCTAATCTACCAATATCTGTCTTTAGGTATGGGCTCCAAAGAGGAGAGCAGTAGTCAAGGTGTGGTCTCACATATGCCCTGTATAATGGCAGGACACATTCCCTATCACAGGAGGTGAAACTCCTTTTATTGCAACCTATATGTCTATTGGCTCTGTTGATAATAAAATTGCAATGACTACCAGAGGTTAACTCAGAGTTAATAATTGTTCCTAAGTCGTTATGTTGGACTGTAGGGGTTATTATTTGACCATTTAATGTGTACTGGTTTAGCATGTTTGCAGTACCCAAGTGCATGACTACGCATTTATTTATATTAAAGGACATCCGATTAATATCTGCCCATTCCTCAATTTTATTTAAATCATTAGCAATGCTTGATACGTCTTCTGACGTTTTAACCGATGCTGCTATTTTGGTATCATCAGCAAATTTAATGGAAAAACTATTGTTATTGATGGCTAGATCAGATATAAAGATATCAAATAGTATTGGGCCCAATACCAACCCCTGAGGTACTCCACTTATAACTGGATGTAGTTCAGATATATGGCCCTAATACATACTTACACACTGAGTACACTCATTTAACCATTCTTCTACCCAATTGATAATTTTTGTTGTTTATACCTAATAGTCTCATTTTGTTAATTACAAGATCATGGGGAACCTTGTCAAATGCCCTACATGTACGAGTGGTCACTAAATCAGGAGGTGGTGAACCACCTGTTTTTCCTGTGGGGCTCATCCTCGGTGGACCTATTAGCTTCCTGGGAGACTACCAAACTGAGGCTGTTTTGTGTCTGTCCCCCACAGTCTGGGATGCTGGGGGATGCCTTTGTGAGGTCCTGGACACCATGCCTTTCCTTCCTTCCCTTTGATACAGAGTATTGGTCAAGGTCAGGAAGGACAATGTGCAGGTGACCCAGATAGCTCAGATTGGCCCAGGCTGTTCTGGTACCTGGATCTCCTCAGCCTTAGCAGCAGGTCTTTGCAGTGACTGTCTCTCCACCCAGACTTCTGGGGGTGGGTGGGGTCTTGCACCTGGACCTTCAGTCCATGCACCTCACAGCCTGATTCCTAAGTGGTTAAAATTCCAGGTCTTGGGTCATTCAGAGGATGTCCTCCACACCATTGACTCATAGATGCTGTGTCTTTAAATGGAAGAGATTTTCCATTTGGTGCCAGGGCAAGGAGCTTAATTTCCCTGCCTGCCCAGTGGCTATCATCCTGGCCCATCTCTGGTACCTTTCTCAACTGGGACTGCAAGCAACAACCTTTAAGGTGCACCTGGAGGCCATCTCAGCTTACCAGGTGTGGGCTGGTGGGCCAACAGTGTCCCAGGAGAAGGTGGCCAGGTGCTTTTTTGAGGGCCTTGACCTCTTGTCCACTCTGGTGCGTGAACCACCTTGTCCGTGGGACTTACTGCTGATCCTGGCTATGTTCATGGGCAAGCCTTTTGAGCCAATGCACAGGTGTGGAATGTCACACCTATCATGGAAGACAGCCTTCCTGGTAGAACTTATGTCTGCCAGAAGAATTGGAGAGCTCCAGGCACTCTTAAGTGGAGTCTCCCTACCTCATCTTCCACAGGGACAAAGTTGTCTTTTGCCTCAACCTGAAGTTCCCTCCGAAGGTGATATTGGAGTTTCACCTTAACCAGGTGATTAACTTTCCAGTATACTTTACCAGCTCATCCTTGGAGGCTGGCCACAGCCTCGATGCCCTGGACCTGTGGAGAGTGCTTTCATATTATGTGGAACGTATAGCTAGAGTTCGAAGACAGACTCACAAGCTGTTTATCACCTGTACTGAAGCTGCACCTGACAGACTGGCAGCAAAGTGGATGATTGCAAGGTGGATCACATCTTGCATTGCCCTCTGCGATAGGTTGGCTGGTCAGGAGCCTTCCTTAGGGATTAGGGTTCATTCCACCAAACATACCACAGCCACAGTGGCTGCTTCCAGGGATGTCTCCATACAGGAGATCTGTAGTGCTGCTACCTGAAAGTCAGCATACGCCATCATTTCCCATTACCTTATTAACCTTGAGTCATGCCGAGATGCACATTTTAATACCTCTGTTGTTAAGTCTTGGTTTGCCAAGTACGGGTGCATGCATTGCCGCACCCCCCCCCCCGGTGGAGAACTGCCAGGAGTCTGGCAGAGTGTGGATAAATGAACCATATCCATGCCCCTAGAAAAACAGGTTGCCATACTGTAACCATAGTTCTAGGAGTGGTATGTTTCACATCCCATGGTGCCACCCTTGGCAAGTGGCATCTGATCCTGAGCCACAGTGTAAGATCTGATGTCATGGGGCAGAGTTGGAGGGGGATATACCAGTGAGGAGCTTAGCTTAAAAGTGTTCTAGCCAATAACAGTATTATAATGGAACTGCCAGAGTGTTAATGTGAACCATATACCACTCCTAGAACTATCAAGAGGCAGACAGCTCGGCTACTCGATCACCACAGACAATGACAGGACAATCCACATGAAAAAGTTCATTTCTTCCATTATTTGAAGACCATATAAAATACGAACAACAACGGTGTTCCACAGTGCAACAGTGCAGATAAGGCTCCACCCCTCCCCCCGAGAACCAAATGTTTTTGCGCCTTTCGCCCTTTTTCAAGGTTAAGGGGGCAGAAAATGTGTGCTGATTGGCAGCTGTTTATAAAGTTCTTATTCTCAGAAACGATATGCATTCTCCTAAAGTATCCATATTCAACTGTACTTGAATAAAAAGTGATAGGCAAAACTGTAGTTTGCATTGTTGTGTTTTTATGGGCAGAATTCTGTTACACTTCACCTCGTGGAATCACTTATGTGGAGTTTTTACTATGTCATGATTTGTGTACAGAATGCTAATTATGAGCTGCTGACCCGTCAGAACCCTGTTTAGAGTTCTGTGCACAAACCATGACATAGTTAAAACTCCAAATTATTGATTCCATGAAGAGAACTGCAACAGAATGCTGCCCATAAAACCAAGACAATGGAAAATACAGCTTTTTATATTACTTTTTAGTCAGGTACAGTTCAATATGGATAATGTAGGTGAATGCATAGCATTTCTGAGAATAAGAACTTTATAAACAGCTGCCAATTAGAAATGATTTCCTGTCCTGGGGAGTTAGTAAAGGTGTACTTTTAAAGTGCAGCCCTTAAAATGACAGTGCATGTGGAAACCACAGAAGTGATAAACAGATGTGTTGTGGTATGCATAACAGTTGTGCACTGTAGCTAATATAAAATACTTAACCCCCTATGTGCAGGCTAAAATATAAATTAAAATGGATCACGAATGTACTAATTTAGCATGTGCTATATAAACTGTATGTGCATATAATGTATTTTAATCTTCGTTAGTTCCCTATGTAAAAGGGGGATGCTAATATGCAACTATTATTATTAAACTTATTTGTTCAAGCGGGAAATACTAATAATAAAAAGAGAGCGCAAACACTAGGACCTCCGAGAAAACAAGATGCAATACCAAATCCCACAATAAACTGGGGGATATGAAACATCTGAATATCCAAAACATCAAAAGGGCATAAGATGTTATTAGCATTTATAACATGGGCAGGTAGGTGTCTGATGTGATTGGCAGACAGGCACCACCTGACCATTGATTAATCTTTGTTACACTCACATTGTGTGGTGAACAGACCCCTAACAAAGAGATCAAGCAGCATTCCCGAACTTATTCCAAACGGGGACTCTGCGTGGAAGGCAGCCATTGTCTCTGCCAGCAAGTGAGACACAGTATGTGCAGTTCTGAGAGCATACCGGGCACTGTGTCTCTATGTCTTGTACCCGATGCTGTTGTTGGCTGATGGCATAGTTTAATAGCAAGACCCCCCACTACCCTCCATTGCTGCACTCATCCTCTATTATTGTGGCAAAAACATTGCATAAGTCACTCTGTTGCTTTCAGAGTGCAACTTCATAGATGTCATTCCCTGAATTCTCTGTCTTGCCACACACCCACCTTGCACATCTCAGTAGTGTGATCTGCCAGAGAGCGAGTGACACGCACACACACAAGAGACAGAACAGCAAAGGATTGGGACGGTAACCGTGTCGGCCACTCTCGGTGGTCCCATTGAATTCAGTATAGCTGCAGAGTTGTGCCTCTCTCTCTCTGTATCCCGAGTCCCCAGCAGCAGAGAGTGAGGGCCGGCATTGTTGGACGCAGCTGGACTTCCATACTACTGCAGTACTTCTGGGATAATAATTCAGCCCATTTCCTGCCTTGCTTCCCACCCACGGGTACATCACCAGCACCAGGCCCCCGGCTGCTTGTTCCCCAACTTCAAGAACGGGAGAGAGAGAGATACTCTGACATGAGCAACACAGTGAGGCATTTGGGTGACAGACAGCACAACAATGTTCTCCAGAATGGCGATTAGTGCAGGTCGGTGTTGGGTGTTTTCAGTCAGACAGAAACAGTATTTGACAGCGAGACTTGTGAGAGACAGAGAGCGAGAGAGATAGTTACATGGAGATCGGGAGTTCTGCTGCACTCTTCTCTCTGTCGTGGGAACTCTCTGTGCGCAATCTATGTTTCAAACAACATGAAATCTTGCTATATTATGACTGTTGCAGTTTGTCCCACCATTAGAACTGCTCCGGAGGTGAAAGAGTTAACTTCCATGCAGGGCATGGAACTTAGAGCGCGAGCTCGGTTAGAGAAGCTCTGTCGGGGATATTTCAAACCGAAACTGTCAGATTCTTTACTCTGCCTCACTGAACAGTCGCTCCGGAGATTCCTCCTACTGCTCGGTTCATTTTCTTGGTTTAAAGAGTTTTTGCTCGGTTAAATTCAACTGCGATTATCATTATTTTAACCGCAAACTGATCGGTTCAAGCTCTGTCTATGGTATTGTAAGTAATAGATAGGTTTATTCTGTGTGGAACTTGTAAATGTTTATCGGTTCGGTTTGAATCGATCAGGTTGTGTGGAAACTTTATTCTGAAGCATTTAGAGTGCAGTTCCCGGTTCTTATCGGTTCTAAAAATAAAACCGGATTTCATTACGGTTTTTTCCATGACCCGTAACACGGTTGGGAACCGATAAGGGTGTCTTGCCTGGCACTGCCGTAAAAAGGGCAAGTTTTTGGTTAGGCTGGCATTATGTCTGAGAAACCCAAAAGAAAAACCGGGCCCACTGTGTTTCAACACTGTAGTGTCTGTGGGGAAGCCTTTGCCAAGGCTGACCCACACACCACATGTGTTTATTGTCTGGGGTTTGACCACCTCAATGCAGACTGCCAGATTTGCAAGAATTTCTCTGCAGCTACCCTAGATAAGAGAGTTGGTAGGCTCAGCGAACGAGAGGCCAATAAGTCCGCTGACCCAGATGGCCAGCCCGGTTCGGTGCCAGCCGAACTGGAGGGAGTGTCCTCTGACTAGGGCCCAACTTCCTCGGGCCAACGTAAAGCTGACTCTGAGGAGCCAGTTCCAGCAAAGAGAACTAGAAAATCAGCAGGTGTGGAGTCAAAAATCCCTTCTCCAACTGCTGCAGAGATAGCCAGGGCAATCCAAATTGTCCAGTCACTTTCCCCGGTTCCGTCCAAACCGCCACTATTTGGCAAGAGGTCGGTTCCACCGGTTCAAGAATATGATATAGAGGAGTTTTATGAACCAGAGGAGGGGGAGGATGATTATGAACAGTGTGAATGTGACTTTGAAAGTCTGGATGTGCCCATTGAACCGGACATCTCCCCAGACAGACCTTTAGGAGAATCTCCCTAGGCTTGCTGAGTCCCCTTCTCATTTTCTGTTTTATAAAAAGTTGTTGAAACCCTCCAGCTCCTTTGGAGGAAGCTGTGGATGAGCAAGAGGAGCCTGACTTTGTAGAGATGATGGATATCCCAGAGTCCAGGAGCTTGTCTATTCCTTTACATAAACTTTAGGAAACAAACAATAACAATTTTAAAGCTCCTAATTTTGTGCCTCCTGTAGATAAAAAGATGGACAGGAGGTACACTTTGTCAGGTCCTGATACAGAATTTCTTTCACAGCAATGCAGCCATGTTGAGTAGTTCAGGCTGCAGCCTGTGATAAGGCTAATATTCCCTGGCTTCACATCCTCCTGACAAGGACTCCAGGAAGATTGATGCCATGGCTAAAACAATACATGGCAGCGTCTTTGGGACTCAGACAAGCAAATTATATGGCTTATGTTGCAAGATACCAAAATCTAGATGGGATACTGTCATGGCTTTAGCCAAACAGGCCCTGGCCAGCTTGCCAAGGAGCTGGAGCAGGTGGCTGCTGATGGTACTGAGGCATCTAAGGTGCAATTCCATGCTGCAGTGGATTCTAATGATGTATCCTCTAGAGTCATGGCTACTTCTGTGGCTTTTGGTAGATTGGCTTGGCTCACGATACTAGTTTGTCACAGGATACCCAGGCTAAGGCTATGGATTTTCCTGTGGTGGGAAATTCTCTGTTTGGGGAGCAGACAGAGAATTATATGAAGAAAATGGATGAATATAGAACCACTTATAGGAGTGCACAAGCCAAGGAATGGCAAGCCACTCCTCAGAGGCAGCCCCAGGGGTAGAGGCAGGCTTTTCACCAAACCCAGGCCTCTCTCAGCTTGTGTTCAGAGGGGTTCTTCAGAGGGAGAGGCAGACGGGTACAAGCAGGCCTGCTCCTACCCCTCAGCCCAAAGACCCTGCCAAACAGGCACCCTGATGGGATGCCCAGGGCCGGTTCTCCATTACCTGTAGGGGGCAGGCTGGCTTAATTCGTCCAGGACTGGGAGTCTTTAACATCAGACAAGTGGGTCCTGGAAGTAGTAAGCCAGGGTCTGGTTCTCAGTTTCAAAAAATTTCCAAAGATGAGAATCAGATCTTTTCCACCTGCAAACCCTCTAGAGACTCTTACTTTGGAAACAGAAGTCTCAACCCTCCTGGCTCTCAGAGCTGTAGAAAGGGTTTCTCCCCTACACCAGGGCAAGGGTCTGTACTCCAGGTACTTCCTTACCCCAAAAAAGACAGGAGAGTGGCTGCCCATCCTGGACTTAAGATATCTGAAGAAGCACCTTTTAAAACCAAAATTCAAAATGGTGACTCTGGGAATGATTTTACCCTCCCTAAGGCCAGGGGACTGGCTAGCTTCCCTGGACCTCAAGGATGCCTACTTCCATGTTCTTATCAGAAGCTCCCACCGAAAGTACCTCAGATTTGAACTGCCCTCAGGCCATTATCAGTTCAGAGCAATGCCCTTCGGTCTTACCTCTGCCCCAAGGGTATTCACAAAATGCCTGGCAGTAGCAGTTGCTCATTTAAGAAGGCAAAAGATTGCCATCTTTCCCTACCTAGACGACTGGCTCATTGTGGGTCAGTCTCCAAACCAGGTCAAATCACACCTGCAAGTTACCCAGCAGCTGCTTACCTCTCTGGGCTTTCTTCTCAGTCTTCCAAAGTCAGTTCTGGAACCTGTCCAGGTACTCACCTTTATAGGTGCAGAACTGGACACAAAGCAGGCCAGAGCCTTCCTTCCCTAGAAAGGGTAAGGACCCTGTGGCCCTGGCCTCGTCCTTCACTCTGCAGGTCTCTCGACCAGCAAGGCATTTCCTACAGCTCCTAGGACACATGGCTGCTTCCACAGCTGTAGTGCAAGGAGCAAGATTTCAGATGAGGGACATTCAGTTCCATTTGAGAGCCTTTTGGTCTCAAAGAAGAGATTCCCTATCAGTTGATCCCAGTGACTCGAACCCTGATCCAGGCCCTTCAGTGGTGGCAGGATCAGAGCAATCTGAGACAAGGGTGCCCTTCATCCCTCTATCTCACTCCTTGACCCTTACCACAGATGCATCCCTCTTGGGATGGGAGCTCACATGGCGACCTCTCCACCCAGGGATTGTGGTCCCCTCAGGAATCTCTGCTCCACATCAATCTGTTGGAACTCAGAGCTGTTTTTCTAGCACTTCAGGTTTTTTCTGCATCTGTTCAGAACAAAGTGGTACAGGTCAGAACAGACAACACCACTACAATGTGGTACATCAACAAACAAGGGGGCACTCGGTCTTCGGCCTTGGGCACCGAGGCGATGAAGTTGTGGTCTCTGGCTTATTCCCTGAACACTTCCCTCACAGCAGTTCACCTCCCAGGCAAGGACAATGTCCTGGCAGATGCTCTCAGCAGGATTTCCCAGGGCCATCACGAATGGTCACTGGATCCCAGTACTGGGGATAGTTTTTGCCAGATGGGGCACCCTCAGATAGATCTTTTGCAGCCCCAGACAATCATCAACTTCCACTTTTGTTGCAGTCCCCTGGATGCCTTTCTCCTCGATTGGGAAGGGAAGTTTCATGCCTCCCCCACCCCTTCCTCTCCTGTTCAAGGTGCTAGTCAAAATCAGATCTCAGCCCTGCAAGATGATCCTGATTGCTCCAGACTGGGCCAGGCAGCCCTGGTACCCACTCCTTCTGTCCTTAGCAGTCCATCTTCCCTGTGTCTCCCCAGGAACCACAATTTGTTAACCTGTGCCCAGGGAGAGTCTGGTATCGAATCTCAAATCCCTCAACCTCAAGGCCTGGCTCTTGAGGAGTTAGGTTGTTGATCTACAACTTTCTCAGGTGTTCTTGAAATCTTGAAAGCTTCTAGAAAGCCGTCCACTAGGCTACTTATAATTCCAAATGGAAAGGTTTTCCATATGGTGTTCTGGAAGCATATTTCCCGAATCTGCTGATTTGCCCACTGTTTTGGACTATATGGTCCATCTTAATTCTTTGGGACTGAGACCAGCTACCCTGAAAGTGCATTTGGCAGCTGTCTCTGCTTTTATTTCAGCAGGGAAGCCCTTCTCTTTCTGCTCACCCTGTATTTTCCAAGTTTTTTAGGGATTGCTTCATGCCAATCCACCATTCAGGGACCCTGCCCCTGCCTGGGATCTTAATGTTTGCATTGCTCAGCTGATGCAACCCCCTTTGAACCTCTGTCTTGGCAGAGCTTAAGTACTTGACTTGGAAAACTGTTTTCTAGTAGCCATCACTTCTGCCAGGTGCATAAGTGAGTTACAAGCTTTGTCAGTGGAGACTGACTTTATTTCCTTCACAGGGATAAGGTAGTCCTCAGGACTAACAGGAAGTTTTTTGCCTAAGGTGGTTTCAGATTTCCACCTTAATCAATCTATTTCACTTCCAGTGTTCTTCATTGACCATTCTCCTCTGGTGAGAGGAGGTTGCACAGCTTAGATGTTAAGAGGGCCCTAAGTTACTACATAGAGCGTACCAAGGGTCACAGGTTTGACTCCCTCCAACTATTTCTCACTTATGGTGAGGTTGGGAAAGGGAAACCTGCCACTAAGAGATCCATTGCCAGGTGGATTGTCTCTTGTATCCAATTTTGCTATCAAAAACTGGGTAAGGTTCCCCCTTCAGGCCTGAGGGCTCACTCTACCAGAGGTACAGCTGCTCTCTAGCTGCTGCCAGAGACATCCCTATCTTAGAGATATGTCAAGCAGCTACTTGGAAACAGTACACACTTTCACCAAGCATTACTCCTGGATATCCAGGCCAGGAGGGATGCTCGGTTTGGCACAGCCATGCTTCAGAGCCTATTCCCTAAGTAGGTTCTGTCCCTTCTCCATGGAGGTACTGCTGTGTAGTCTGCAATAGTCATAATATAGCAAGACTTCATGTTGTTTGAAGAAAAAATTACTCACCTTAGTAATGTTGTTTCTTCTAATGGAGTCTTGCTATATTATGACCTCCTCCCCAGCCTGCCCCTCTCAGAACTTCTTCTTGGGGTATGGGGTGGGCAGTTCACTGTTGGCACTTACTGATGCCCCTTTTTATGTTTTCCACCCCTTCTTTTTGGGGTGTCTGGGTGTTGTGTTTTTATTTTATTTCATCTTATCTTTTTCTGGTCCCCTGACTTGAGTCTTGGTGTTGGGACCAGGAAAATGTGTTGATATTTTAGTAGCCAGTTGGCTAGTGTAGGTTACAGCTTCCACACAGAACCTTAGTAAGTTTTGCTCGTAAAGATCTGACAGTTTCGGTTTGAAATATCCCAGACAGAGCTTCTCTAACCCGAACTCGCGCTCTAAGTTCCATGCCCTGCATGGAAGTTAACTCTTTCACTCCGAGCAGTTCTAGTGGTGGGACAAACTGCAATAGTCATAATATAGCAAGATTCCATTAGAAGAAACAACATTACTAAGATGAGTAATTTTTTCTTCCCTACCCTGAAGTGATGAATGAGTGGTACTCCCCGCACAGTATGTGGTGGAAAGGGACCCAGGCGCAAATCAAGCAGCGTGCTGAACTTGTAGAACGGTATTGGTAATAGAACTGTATGTCGTATTAGGAACTGTATATTGTAGTGCCAGGACACAGAATACAGTGTGGTACTCCAACTTTATGTTGTAATGGAAGGACAAACAATATAGTCCACATGTTTTCCCAATGTTGTACCACTGTCCTTTGTTACTGTGACTCCATGTTTTGCCCATGTTATAAGTGCAGTAACCCACTCTAGGGTGTGTGGTTAGAATAACAACACCTCGGCACTGCAAGGAGACTTTGAGCCATGGCCTCGGTGCCTCAGAACGCACTCGGGGTGTTGATTAATCCCCAATAACTGCACACCCTGTCGTGGGTTATTGCTTACTAATGGCATATCTGTATATTGCTCATAATCGATCTGACATCTTGTCCATAATATTTTGTCCATAACATTTTAGAGATATGGTGCTAACTAAAATGTTTCATTAAGGCCTGGACGATGTTACATCGTGTTACGAATAGTTACATATTAGTATCCTCCTTTTTACATAGGGAACTAATGAAGAATAAAATACATGATATGCACATATATTGTAATTTATATCACATACTAAATTAGTGCATTAGTGATCTATTTCAATTCATATTTTTAGCCTGCACATAGGGGGTTAGTATTTATATTAGCTGGAGTGCACAATTGTTACGCATATGATAACACATCTATTTATCACTTCTGTGGTTTCCACATGCACTGTCACTTTAAGGGCTGCACTTTAAAAGCACACCTTTACTAACACTCCCTTAACCTTGAAAAAGTGTGAGAGGTGCGAAAACATTTGGTTCTCGGGGTGGATCCTTATCTGCACATTGGAATGTTGTTGTTCATATTTTATACTGTTTTCAAATAAAGGGAGAAATTAGCTTTTTATATGGATTGTCCTGCCATTGTGTGTGGTGATCGGTAGCTAAGCTGCTTGCCTCTTGTAAGTACTGCTAATTTTGCTTGGCTCTGATCTGCACTTGTTTAGCTACCTTGTTTGCTCAGTTGGTTTACTGTGTATGGTGTGCTTTACAAACCACTGACTACTTTCCCGACTTGATACTATATTGACTTCGAACATGGCAAGTGCCAGCAGCAGCAGGGACCTCCCTCCCGGACACAGTTATGCAATTTTATGGACTCACTGTCTTTTCATGAGGGAGATGTTAATCCCTTTTAAGTGCACCTCGAGGCGGCTGAGGTGTGTTGCCGCCGGTATAGTGAGGCGTTGGACCAGTGGGGGGGCAGGAGAGCGGTGGGGGAGTGGGGCAGGGTGGACAAATTGGGGTCATGGGGTCAAGAAAACTCCCTGGAGTGAAATGGGCCCAGGAAAGGGGCCCACCCCGCCTGGTGCCCATACCCAAGGGCTCCACTTTGTGTGGGCAGATAGCATGGTCAACCTCAACTGCTCGTCCAACCCGAATGGTGTTATGCAATGCCAGGTCAATTAGGAACAAGACAGCAGTAGTGGCTGATCTTGTTGGTTCATCTGACCTGGCATGCATCATGGAGACCTGGCTGGACGAGAATGCTGGTCCTATTTTGGAGTCAGCGGTTCTGGACGGGTACTCAGTGATACACTGTCCGAGGTTGGATCGTAAGGGGGCATTTGTTTTAGGATGGAACTGGGCCTTGCAGATGTGCCAGTTGGGATCACTAGCTCCTTCGAATGTATCATGGGCGCAGGTGTGGGCTGTAGGATTTCCTACGTGAAGTTGCAGACTTCACCGTCGAGATGGTGTTGTAGTCCCCCAGGTGATTGGTGCTGGGGGACCTCAATGCCTAGGGCAATGATGAACTTTCACATTTTGGTCAAGACTTTCTCCAACTGATGGTTTCATTGGACTTTACACATGGTGATTACCTCTACGACCCATATACAAGATCATTCGTTGGATCAAGTGTTTCTGCTGGGGATGGAGATCTCCGACGTGGTGGTGGAACCTGTCAGGTGGTTCGATCGCCACACTATAGGGTTCAGTTTCATGCCCCCCCAGTAGACCTGCCCCTGCAGAGATGGTCCGGTACCGCCCTTTGTGGGGTTTGACCCCTGATGGTCTCATGGCAGTTCTGGGTCTATCGGGGAGTTCAAGTGTTAGCATGAATCCAGAGAATCTTCTGGTGGCCTATAATAAGGCAGTAGGGACTGCTCTGGACTCCATGGCTCCTGTCTGGGTTCACACCCTCACCCTTCACCCTTGGTTCTTTGGTTTGATGGGACCTTGAGGGAGTTGAGGAGAAGGTTGGAGCATTGCTGGTGGAAATCGGGCCTGAGTGATGACAAACTTAGATCGATGTCCCATTATAAGCACTATTAGTCTGCGGTCTCCCATAAGAAGGCAGAGTTCCTGTTCAGGGGGTTTGCTGCTGTGCACAGTCGACCAGCTCAGCTCTTCTGGACTGTGTACAGGTTGTGCAATCCAACCTGTCTTCAGAATCGGGGTGTCTTTTCACAGAATAAGTGTGATGAGTTATTTCAGTTTTTCATGGATAAGGTGGGCATCATCAGGTCTGAGATCTGCACAACTCGCTCAAATGAGCAGAGTGGCGATCAGTGTGAGATTACAAGCACCCGGTTTGTTTGGTCAATGTTTAGCCAGTTGGCGATCCACAACGTTAGGAAGATGGTCCGGGGTTTGTGACTGAGTTACTGTAGTTTGGACCCCGGTCCAACACATCTCCTGGTGGGGTGCGTGGAGGTAATCGGACTGGTCCTTGCTGAGATAGTTAGGTGCTCGTTAGAGACTGGGGTGTTTCCGGATACCCTGAAGTAGGCATTGGTCCCCCCCTTGGAAAAAAAAACCTTCTCTCGACCCTGACTGTCTCACAAACTACAGGCTTTTCTCTAACCTGCCCTTTGTGGGCAGGGTTATTGAGAAGGCAGTCGCGACACAGTTCGAGAAGCATCTGACCACCCACAATATCTATGATCCCCTCCAGTCCAGTTTCAGGAAGAGGCATAGCACTGAGACTGTGTTGGTTCGGGTACTTAATGATCTCCTGACAGCGAGAGATCGGAGGAGCCATTCCATCTTGGTCCTCGATCTCCCTGCAGCTTTTCACACTGTGGACCATGGAGTGTTGCTAGAGCATTTGCGGCTACTCTGTGGGATATCTGGTACAGTCCTCAGATGTTTTCATTTCTTCCTCATGGGCAGGATGCAGAGAGTGGAATCAGGGGTGTTTTCCTTGGCCCCTCTCCCCTTGCAATGGGGGGTGCCACAGGGCTCTGTGCTTTCCCCCATGTTGTTCGCTGTGTATATGCTGCTGTTAGGAGACATTAGGGAGTACAGGTTGAGTTTTCACTGTTATGCAGATGATACTCAACTGTACATGTCCTTTGCGCCCGAACAAAATGACACTGTTTCTGTCTTTAACAACTGCCTCTCTGAGATTCAGGACTGGATGAGTGCCAACTGGCTTAGGCTGAATCCGGGTAAGACTGAGGTGTTGGTTATGGACCCCGGGCATCGGGTAGAAGAGTTATCGGCTGGGCAGCTGTCCGGGCTTTGGCTGGGAGGCAACCAGCTAGTGATCTCTGACCAGGTGCGGAATATGGGCGTTATGCTTGATAGCAAGCTGACACTTAAGTCTCAGGTGTCGGCTGTTATCAAGACCTCATTTTATAATCTGAGGAATATCGCCCAGATAAAACACCTGGTCCCACTTGATGATCTTCTGACACTGGTCCATGCCTTTGTGACCTCGCGCCTTGATTACTGCAATGCTCTTTACCTAGGGGGTGGACCTTCACCGCCTGCAGCTGGTGCAGAATGCGGCTGCCAGGTTGTTGACTGGCTTACCAAGATCTTGCTATGTCACACCTGTGCTCTGAGGCCTGCACTAGCTGCTGGTGCTGTGGAGGAGCACCTTCACGGTCAGATTACTGACCTATAAGGCCCTACACAGACGGGCTGCGGTATCTGCAAGATCTCCTTCATTCCTACTGCCCCCTTCGTCCTCTCCGCTCCGCTGATGAGGGATTGCTAGAGATTCCCAGGATCCATTTGACAACCTCAGGAGCCAGATAATTTGCTTTTGTAACCCCGACCCTGTGGAATTCTCTACCTCATCAGGTTAGAGAGTGCCCATCTGTTGAGGCCTTCGTCTGTCTTAAAAACTTATTTATTTGACTCAGCATTTCTTGATATTTAAAGTTTTAAAATATTTGAAGTCTGATATTTAAAGTCCTGCTGTTTTATTGTTTGTTTTATGAATATGTTTTTGTTGATTGTTTCTTGATTTTATGTACAATGCTGTGGTCTTTTGGAATAGTGTTTCACAAATAAGGGATTGATTGATGGTGGCGCTTCTTGACCCACTAGTAATTGATCAGCATGCTATACCGATTGATGTTAAAGGGACATATTCATGTACAGTGGCAGACATAGTTTGAAAGCCCATGGAAAGTTCTTTTAATTAAGATATTGGGCATACCTGTAGCTGGAAGCAGTCCAGAGATATAGGTGAGTGAGTCTTTGCAATATAAATACAACATTAGAGCCATTCTTAGAACCTTGTGATGTCAGTGATGATCAAGCAGTGCTTAACTACATTGAGTTAAAATTGGAGGAATGGTCTCACACTTGGCAGCTTGGTTTCAGTGCAAGAAGTGCAAAGTGACGTATTTAGGAGGCAAAAACCCAGGACACAATTACTGGCTGGAGGTGTCCCGTTAACAAAATCCAAGGAGGAGAAGGATCTGGGAGTGCTGGTAACCCAGGGAGATGAACTACTCTGCTGAGTGCAGGAAGGCAGCAGCAAAGGCACACCAGATGCTAGGTTGCATAGCAAGGGGGATTACTTCCAGGAGTAGGGAGGTCATCTTGCCCCTGTACAGGTCCCTGGTGAGACTGCACCTAGAGTACTGCGTGCAATTCTGGTGCCACTACTTGAAAAGAGACCTCAGTCTACTGGAGGGGGTACAGCGTAGGGCAACAAAAATTATCCTGGGGTTGGGGGACCGACTATATGAGGAGAGACGGAGAGCTCATATGTATACCCTGGAGGAAAGAAGGGAGAGAGGGGATATGATTGAGACCTTCATGTACCTGAAGGGTTTTAACAAAGTAGACACCACGTGTATATTCAGTCTGAAGGGCGGATGGGAAACTAGGGGACTCTCTATGAAGTTGGAAGGGGGCAGGTTCAAGAGGGAATGGAGGAGGCATTATTTCACAGAAAGGGTGGTGGCAGGGTGGGCAGCTCTGCCAGAGGAAATCATATCGCTGCAGAGTGTTGGGGGCTTCAAGAGCAGGTGGGACAGATTCAAGGGGAGGGTACAAATTGGGAGGGGTCGCGAGATGGGGGGGAGGGCATGTGAGGGAGGAGGGGCAGCTGCAGTCTAATGGACTGAAGTGCTGCACACTCAAGCAGACTAGATAGACCAAATGACCTGTATCTGCTGGCAATTTCGTATGAATCAGATACTGCCTCCACTAGTCCTTTTTTAGAGGGCAGTCAGGAAGACTTGATTCCTCCAAATCAGGAAGCCTACTTAGCACAGAGATGGCAGTCACACCACAATACTATCTCTGCCCCCTTCCCCAGACTTAAACCATAGAACAACCTCCCCCACAACTATCTGAATTGCAATTGAGGCGCAGTCCAAGAATAGCCAGATTCAGAGAAGAACCACTCGAAGAAGGATTCGGGGTAAGGACAGGAAGGAGAATAAACATTTCATGGCGAGGGGCCAGTTATTACAGACGTCTCAAGAGGAGTCGAGCACAGAGGGGGCACAGATATTAACAACAAAAAATGATCTAGTTATTAACATCTCTGACTACCAATTGTCTGAGTGAATTCAATATTTTGCAGCGTGGACATTCGTTTTTACCCACAGAGAACTTAAATCATTTTGACACTATTGTGGCTTTCCAATAGGGCCACTCTCCAAGACAAATTGACAGAGAATTTGAATGGGCCGTACAAATACCACGAGACAATCTGCTGGAATGCAGGCAAAGACCAAACTGATCGCACACCCCTAGTGGTCACTTACAGCCCCAAGCTAAAACCCCTTCAGGAAATTGTCAAAGAGCTACAACCCATGCTGAGAGAAGATGAAACACTGAAAGGCATCTTTCCTGAACCACTTGTCATTTCCTATAAGCAGCCCCCCAGCCTCTCGAACATAATAATTCAGGACAAACTCCTAGCAGATCAAAATAACCAGAAAATAAGAGGGACAACACCATGCAACATGAGAATATGTAAGACCTGCACCCACATATGCACACAGGCCACCATTAAGACAAGCCAGAACAACATAATACAAATTAATGGATCCTACACATGTCAATCCAGCAATGTGGTTTACCTAATTCAAAGCAAGAAGTGCACAAATGGTTGCTATATTGGGCAAACTAGCCAACCACTGAAAACCAGGATGAATCACCACCGTCACACAATATTAAACTAGATTCTAGGGACATGGATATGTTGTTCAATCCACACTTACTGGCAGGTTCCTTGCCGCTTTAAATCTTGTCGGAAGGTCTTCAGGCTGGCTCCTCCCACCCACCTGGGTGGTAAAACTCTCGGCTACGCTCCATGACTCCAGATCTTCCTTACCGCTTGGAAGCTCAGGTTCCCTTCTTAGCGCTGTGAGTTTTAGGCCTGGGTCCAAACTCGTTGGTCAATCCGAAACTCATACTTAAATTTTCTAGACTTCAGTCTTTTTCTTCCTTCACTGCTGCGATGGACAAATCGACTCCCAGATTTCGGTTGTGCTCTTGTGGGCAGAAGATGTTTCGGACTGATCCACACTCCACGTGCGTTTACTGCCTTGGGCTCGATCACGATCCGCAGACCTGCGAATTGTGCAAGTCCTTCTCGCTCAACGTTCTCGAAGACTGTGCTGCCAGACTTCAACTTGGGCGCCCCGAGAGATGTATTCCTCCGGTAAAGTCGAAGGAGGCCCATTGGGCAGTGTCCACGGTGGCGGGCTCGGCTGAGCAACTTCAGCAAATGTTCGCCCTCGAGGAGGAGGCTGCCCAGTCCGCATCTTCTTCCTCGGTCGCGGCATTTATCCCGCTCTCCTTGGGCTCCTCCTCCTACTCGGTTTCTTTTAAGGAGCTTTGTCAATCCCTCTCTACTAAAGGAGAGGGGCCATCGGGACACTACTCTCGGTCCAAGAAAAAGGACTCAAAAGGTAAGTCTCATCGTCGACGTTCGTGGGAGCGGGAAAGGTCTCCTTCCTTGGATAGTCGACACTCTACTTTGGTCGAGGTTGCGGCTAAGGCCGCTGGCTTTACGGTGTCCCCGTCAGGTCAGCCGTCCGAGACACCCATCGATGCAGTCGAGATCTTTCTCGACCCGTCGGATGGGCTGTCGACTGGAGAAGCCGACAGTCCTTCTTCATTAGTTCCCCCAGTGGAAACCGAGGACTTGCCTGTGCCGGAGTCCCCGGTTAAGGTCCCTGAACCGAGGGAGGAGCGGGTTTCCCCCGCCCTATCTCAGACCCACCCTCGGAAACACCGAGGGTCTCGGTGTCAGGCCTCCTCTCGGTCCAGGCGATCCCACCGACATCGGCGTGTCTGGTTGCGGCGCCAACATCCCCATCATCGCCCCTCCTGAGGATAGGCTTCGTGCAAGTCGCATCGGTGCTACGAGAATCTGATGTGGCAGCAGCCTTGACTGGGAGCAAGCCGACTCACGCCTTCCCCAGCCATTAAGTGGCTGTCACCTGAGCGGCCAAAACAACCCCTCGCGGTTGTCGAGGAGCCCAAACCGCGCCAGTTGTTCGGCCAAAACCAGCTGTACTGCCCATTGTGGTGGAACCCCTGCCTCCACAACCAAAAACTGGGGCTCTGACCAAGGATTCTCGGTCGGGTCATGAGTTGTCCCATCGGTTGTCGGTCACCCTCACTCCCGATCGTCCTCGGCAGGTGGAGGGTGGCTCAGGCCCTCGGCAGCTGTTTGCAGACTCCTCGGAGTCTGATGATGACTCTTCCCTGTTCTCTAGGCCCCTTGACATGGAGTCCTCTTGGGGACAGTCGATGGACGAGAACCCATCCTCGTTCATGGGTCTGCTTTGGCTCATCTCAGAGTCTACTGGGATGCAGCTCGAGCCCGTATCCAGGCGGGCCAAGTATCCACTCACGGAGATACTGGACCGAGGGGATTCTACCACGGAGGCCTAACTGGAGGCTGAAGCCATTGTCGGCCCAGCCTTGAAGTTATGGCAGTGGCCGGCCTCTTGTCCTGCTCCTTCAGCCAGGATGGCCAGGAAATATGTGGTCCCCACCGGGTCACTGTCCGTTTTTTCGGAGCATCCCTCTGTGGAGGGGCTGGTTAACGATAGTGTTTTCCGGCGTTCCGGGAACACCAGGGATGTGGACAAGCCTCCCGACAAAGAGTCCAAAAAGTTGGACTACGCCGGGCGTAAAGTGAACGCTGCGTCCTCCCTAGGCCTCCGTCTGGTCAGTTCGGCCGTACAGATGGCACACTTCTCCCATGCTCTTATGGGCTCCCTTGATGAGGTGATCCCTCATCTTCCGGCTGACCTCCAGACTACAGTCAAGCAGGTGCGGGATCAAGGAAGGGCGGTGGCAAAGCAGCAGCTGCAAACTGCTCTTGATATTGGAGACTCCTGTGCCTGGTCAGTAGCGGCCGCAGTGGCCATGTGCCGCAGAGCTTGGCTGCGTATCTCCACCTTCACGGGGGATACCCAGCACAAGCTGGCAGACGTCGGGCCCGGGGTGGAAGGCCATCTCCAGAAGATCGAGAAGTCCAATGCCACCTTGGACTCTGTCACATCTGCCCAGAAGGACAAAGGCCGCCAGCAGCAGCGTAAGCCCTTTCGGCCTTCTGCCCCTGCGGCATGTCCGGCCCAGCAACACCAGCATCAGGGCCAGCAGGCTCGCACTTGGCACCCCAAAGCCAAGCCTGCAGCTTCCTCCAGCAGGAAGTCGGGAGGAAAAGGCCCAGGAGATCCCTCGGCCGGTCCTTCCTCCAAGCCTGCCCAGTGACGGGTTGAGGGGTGTCGCCCTCAGCTGCGTCGCTCCCCCCATGGGGGGACGGGTCCGCCACTTTCTTTCTGCCTGGTCCGCTATCACCACGGACCACTGGGTGTTGGAAGTGGTAGGAAAGGGTCTGCCTCTGGAGTTCGAGCAGGCCACGCCCTTCCGAGCCGTCACCCCACGGGGGGCTACAGGGTCCGCAGCCTCTCTGTCGACCCGACATTGCCCTGCTTCTCCAGAAGGAGGTGATCAGGAAGGTGGCGGATCCTTCACCAGACCCAGGGTTTGTGTCCAGGTATTTCCTGGTTCTGAAACGGACGGGGGGGGCGGGGCTGGTGCCCCATTCTAGACCTGCACGACCTGAACAGGTTCCTATGGTCTCGAACCTTCAGGATGGCCACTCTGGCTCAGATCATTCCATCCTTGGAATGAGGCATGTGGTTCTGTTCTCTGGATCTCCAGGATGCATTCTTTCACGTCCCAATCCATCCCTCCCACCAGCGATTCCTCCGCTTCAGAGCAGAGGGGTCCCTCTGTGAGTTCCGGGCCATGCCCTTTGGCCTTTCTCTAGCTCCTAGGGTCTTCACCAAATGCATGGCAGTGGTGACAGCATTCCTGCAGCGCAGAAGGGTCCGGGTGTACCCTTACCTTGACGACTGGCTGATTGCAGCCTCTTCCAGACTGGAGGTGGAGCGGTCCAGGGATCTGGCCCTCCAGGTTTGCCCTCAGGTTGGCCTCCTCATCAACGAGGCCAAGTCAGAACTTGTGCCAAAGCAGGTGATCTAGTTCATTGGGGCAGAGCTCGACTGTCTGCTAGCCAGAGCACGGCTCCCGGCGGACAGGGCCGAGGTTCTTTCCTCCTTTGCCCAATCATTTCAGGTTGGGCAATTGTGCCCTGCCCGGGACTTCCTGGGCCTCATGGCGGCCTGCACCTCGTTGGCACATGCATCCCCTTCAGTCGGGACTGGCCAGCCAATGGTCACTGCGCTCTGGTCCTTTGGACCCGCCAGTGGCAGTGACCCAGGAGATATGGAACACTCTCCAGTGGTGGATCATTCCAGCTCATCTGCAGGAGGGCATCCCGTTTGTCCGCCCCAAGTCGACGGTCTCTCTATCGACCAATGCCTCTCTGATGGGTTGGGGTGCCCATCGGGGGAGCACAGAGCGCACGGCCTCTGGTCCCCTCGGGAGTCCCGATGCCACATCAACCTGCTGGAGCTTCGAGCGGTTCATCTAGCCCTCACTGCCTTCACTCCATTTGTACGGGGTCAAGTGGTCCAGGTCCAGATGGACAATTCCACGACTATGTACTACCTAAACTACCAGGACGGGACGTGCTTCATGCCTCTGTGTAGGGAAGCTCTCCGCACTTGGTCCCTCGTGCGCAGCCTGGAGGCGGATCTCCTTGCCATCCATGTGGCAGGAGCCTCCAACTTTCTGGCCGATGCCCTAAGCCGGATAGGAGCTGCGTCTCACAAGTGGTCTCTACTGCCGGAGGTAGTACAAGATATGTTCTCCCACTGGGGCACGCCTTAGGTGGACCTGTTTGCCTCCAGGGAGAATGCGAAGCTGAGGCTGTTTCGTGCCCGCTTCCCTCAGCAGGGCTCGCTGCAGGGGGATGCCTTCTCGAGGCCGGGGACCCCAGGCCTCTTCTACACCTTTCCTCCATTTCCCTTGATCCACAAGGTGCTTCTCAAGACGAGGAGGGACAAGGTGCAGGTGATTCTGGTAGCCCCGGACTGGCCCCACCAGATCTCCTCAGCCTCAGCTCCAGGCTTCCAAGGCGGCTTCTAGCCCACCCAGACCTGATCTCAGTCAACCAGGGGAAGGTATTCCATCCGGACCTTCAATCCCTGCACCTGACTGCCTGGTTCTTGAGCGGCTAGAGTTCCAGGCTTTGGGTCTTTCCGATGAGGTCCTCAACGTTGTTGAGGCATCCCGTAAGAAGTCGGACAGAAAATGCTATGCCTTTAAATGGAAGAGATTCTCCATTTGGTGTCAGGGCAAGGCGCTGGACCCTTCCTCCTGTTCCTTGGCAAGCATTCTGGACTACCTGTGGTCTCTTTCTCAACTGGGGCTTCGGTCGACGACCCTTAAGGTGCACCTGGCAGCCATCTCTGCTTACCAGACGCAGGCCGGGAAGCAGTCGGTTGCACAGGAGAAAGTGGTCGGGTGCTTTTTCAAAGGCCTTAATCACATATCCCTTCCGGTGCGAGAACCTCCACCTCCATGGGATCTACTGCTGGTACTAGCTAAGCTCATGGGCAAGCCATTCGAACCGATGCACAGGTGTGACATCTCTCACCTGTCGTGGAAGACCGCCTTCTTGGTCGCTGTCACATCAGTCAGAAGGATAGGAGAGCTCCAGGCGCTTTCCATTGAGTCTCCTTATCTGGTCTTCCACAGGGACAAGGTTGCCCTGTGCCCCCACCCGAAATTCCTTCCGAAGGTGGTGTCGGAGTTTCACCTTAACCAGGTGTTGACTCTGCCGGTGTTCTACACCCAATCGCACCTTGGAGGCCGAATATTGGCTCCATACTCTGGACCCTAGAAGAGCGCTCTCTTATTATAAGGAGCGGACAGCTGAAGTTCAGGGAGAGGTTCGCCAGCTGTTTGTCACCTATGCTGAAGCCGCACCTGGCAGACCTGCAGCCAAGCAGACGATAGGCAGGTGGGTCACCTCCTGCATAGATCTCTGCTACAGGTTGGCGGTCATGGAGCCTCCCAGAGGGATAAGAGCTCATTCTACCCACCATACCGCTGTTTCGGTGGCTGCTTCCTGGGACGTCCCTATCCAGGATATCTGCAGGGCTGCTACCTGGAAGTCGGCACACACCTTTATTACCCATTACCACATCAACCTTGAGTCACGCCAGGATGCTGGTTTTGGGACCTCGGTTCTCCAGTCCTTATTCTGTAAGTAGGGTGTGTGCACCTTGCCTCCCTCCTCCCAGAGAACTGCTAGGATTCTGCCAGACAGTGTGGATTGAACAACATATCCATGTCCCTAGAAATACAGGTTACTCGCCTGTAACAGGAGTTCTAGGAATGGTATATGATGTTCATCCACACAACCCACCTGGCCTCCCCGGCTTCGACGCACAACCTGGCTTCCAGCGGTCAAGATCTGGTGTCATGGGGTGGAGCCGAGAGTTTTACCACCCGGATGGGTGGGAGGAGCCAGCTTGAAGACCTTCCGGCAAGATTTAAAGCGGCAAGGAACTGCCAGACAATGTGGATGAACATGTACACCATTTCCTAGAACTCCTGTTACAGATGAGTAACCTATATTTATTGTGTACTAAATCATGTCATTATTTATCACACCTTGGTTCTGTATTTCTCTTATTATAATTGTTTTCTCTGAGTTCTACCTGATTTGTTTTTTTACCTGCAGTATATCTCACATCCTCCCTGCCTCTTCCACTAACTCCTTAGCTCAGTCCTACCCACTCTCTCTTGTTTTCACACTTCTGCACATTTGCTGGAGCTGGAAGGATACTGCTTTCTTCAACTGAGAGCTGTGTGAGAAACTTTATATTGCACTTGATATCTGCAACAAACGTGCACTTTTGCTTAATTCTGTGGGAGGTGAACCTAACTACCCTTGGTAATTGCTTTTTATTCACATATTTATTTAGTGTTTAACCAAGAAGGGGCTTGTAAACTCTGTGTATCTTGTTAGTAACTTCAGAAGGATTTAAATACTGCATTTGGGTAGGTCCTTGAGGTAGCTAGATTGTCTACTAGATTTGCTGATAGTTAAACTATTTTAAATTTCAGGTGGCTGAGGAGTTGAAAAGAAACTTGCAAACTCTGCTTATCTTGGAAGTAACCTCATAAGTGTTTGAATACTGCATTTTGTTGTCCCTTGGGGTAGCTGGATTGACTACTAGGCTTTGGGACTGAAACTATTTTAAATAATTTACTGGTGCGTAAGAGTTTGTGATAGTTAAACTCTTTTTAAACAGAGTTACTGGGTTTAAGGAGTGGTCACAGAAAAACCTGCAGTGTGAAACAGGAAAAGACAGTCTTTCAAGCAACAGAGGGTGGTGGATTAAGGTTTACGTTTGTTTGTTACACTTCTTAAGATTTTCAGTGCAGGAAGAGTTTAAAGCACAGCTGACTTATTTTTGGGCAGACAGCTCTCAGAGCACAAACCACCAGGCCTGTTTTGGGGCTGGAAGGTTTACCTGTGTCTGACTTGGATGTGTGGATTTTCTCTGATTGATTAGCAGGGTATTTCTCTCAAATTGTTGTGTAGGCATCTTGCTGACAGGAAGGCACTCATTGCAGCAGTGGGTCAGAGCTTCTGCTGATTGTTTGCGAGGGCACAGTTTAGGCCCAACCCTTCCCACCTTCACCCCACCCACCCTGGAAATAGTTCCTTATACCTGGGGTTCTGACATCATTTCTCAAGAGTGCAAGGTGCATGTCACTGTCATATCCTCTAGCACACTGCACTGACAATATAAGCATAAACATTGTATAATATAAATATATATTTCTACATTACATACCAATCACACGCAAAAAAAAAAATGTGGGAGAAGAAATGTAATGGCTGTGGGCAGCAGTCTTCCGGGAGTCTTTCTGGAGGCTGAGATGCTGTCTATTTGCAGACAACTGTCTGCCCTGAGGGAGGAAGTTGCCCGCCTTCAGGCCACACTGGACAGTAGTACGGGACCTTCCCCAGGCCACAGTGGACAGTAGAAGGAACCTCCCCATCCAGGGAGCACCAGAACCACCACCACTACCTCAGAGGTTGCAAAGAAAGCACAGCAGTTGGACCACAGTGGGCTCAGGGAGGATGAAGATGGTGAACAGAGGCACCCAGTCAGATGTTACATACCACAATCCATACACCATTCTGGGGAGCATAGCTCCCATGGATACACCCGCAGAGGAGACTAAGGAGGCTGAAGACAACTGTCACAAGGGAGGCCCACAGGAAGGAGGCAGAGGACACCACAAGGAAAGAAGCAGCTCTTGGTGGGGACTCAATTATTAGGGATAGAACTGGGAGGAGCTGGGAAATCTGAAGTAACGCGGCCTGCCTGGTGCCATGGCTTGAGGGACAGGAAGCGATCATCAGGATCACGACAACAGCTGCAAGGGATTCTGAGCTTGGACATAATTGCCCACCTAGGGACAAATGACTTGGCTCATCATGAGGTTAGAGCAGTGCAGGAGGACATTGCAGAGTTGGGGAGGGCCCAAGACAAGTAGCACACACAGTATCCTTCTCAGAGGTGCTGCCTGTCAAAGGCATGGGGAGGCGAGGTAATTGGCACCATGCAGTTTGATGAATGGTTGAAAAATGGTGCGGAGCACAGGGTTTGGCTTCATTGGGACTGGGGTTCCACCTGGAGGGACACCAGCCTATACTGGCAGGATGGTCTGCATCTGTCCAGGAAGGGAACAAGTCTTTTGAGTAATCGGTTTAAATGCTTCATTGGCAAGCTTTTAAACTAGTCAGTGGGGGAGGCACTGACAAGCAGCAGAAAATCCCAGCCTCTCCCTACAAAACAGGGTACTAAATGAGAAAAAGACCAAGGTAGAACAGTCAGTGGGGGATGCTGCAATAGAAGGTAAGGCCATCAAAAAATGGAGAGCAATGAGTACCAATGCCCGTAGTCTAGGTAACAAGCTTCCTGAATTAGTGGCCTTGATGGAGGAGGAACATCTGGATATTGTGGCAGTCACAGAAACATGGTACACACAAAACCATGACTGGGACGTAAACATACCAGGATACACTATCTACAGGAGGGACAGGGAGGGTAAAAGAGGAGGAGGAGTAGTTCTTTACATAAGGGAAGGAATAAAAGCAACAGAACAAAAGGGTAAACAGGGAGGAGAAGAAGCACTGTGGGTAAATTTGGAGACAGGCAATGGCACCACAATCCGCACAGGTTAGAGACAGACTCTTCTCAGGGGAGGAAATGGACAAGGAAATGATAGAAAGTATACTTAGAATGGCAGAAAAAGGGAGATATTGCTGATGGGTGATCTGAATGTGCCAGATGTTAACTGGAGTGCAGTTGCAGCTGCCACTCAAGAGTGCAGTTATTCTAGATGCCCTACAGGGCGTGCCTTAGACAACTAGTACTGGAGCCCACTCGAGAGGAGCAATATTAGACTTGATACTCTCAAATGGAGATGGAGAGAGATCACAGATGTAGAAGTGGGTAGCCATCTGGGAACTAGCGACCATCGAACAGTATGGTTCTACAATAAACACAGCAATAGAGTCAAGCTATACAAAGACAAAAGTACTGGACTTTAGGAGGGCTGACTTTGCCAAAATGGGTGAGTGCCTAAGGAATGCACTGGCAAATGGGCAGGAAGGAGGGGTGGAAGAACAATGGGGAATAATAAAAACTGCCATCACAGAGGTAACGAGCCTTTGTGTGAAACAAATAAACAAAACAAGACAATGTAAGAAACCACTATGGTTCTCAAAGGAAGTGGCAGTGAAGGTTCAACAGAAAAGAAAGCATTCAGGAAGTACAAGGAATCCAGCAGGAGCAGGACAGAGAACTGTATCAGTTAAAGCAAAGGAGGCTGGGAAGGCAGTCAGAACAGCAAAGGCCTAAACCGAGAAAAGATAGCCAACTCAGTTAAGAAGGGGGATAAAACCTTTATAGGTACATCAGGAGCAAAGGAAGGCAAGGGAGGGATAGTGAGGCTTAATAAAGGGAGGAAGGAGGGTGGGCAGAGGGAGACTGTGAAAGGCAGAGATACTAAACAAATATTTTTGCTCAGTATTTACAAAGGAAGAGGGGAGGTACATAAAACAAACAGTAACACTCTGGATACAGAAGTTGATACCCCCCATTTACAGAAGAAAGGGTTCTGAAAGAACTTTAAAACTGAAGGTGGACAAAGCAATGGGGCCTGATGGGATTCATCCCAGAATTCTAAAAGAACTAAGGGTAGAACTAGTGACACCACTGACTACCCTCTTTAACAAATCGTGGAGGATGGGGTGGTACCGTGGACTGGAGGAGGCAGATGTGATTCCCTCACAAAAGTGGGAGCAAGGCAGAAGCAGGAAACTATAGACCTGTTAGTTTAACCTCAGTGATAGGGAAAATGATGGAATCACTTCTAAAGGAAAGAATTGTTTAGTATCTAGGAGGTCAGAGGGCACAGGACCCTAGGCAGCATGGATTCACAGCGGAAGGTCATGCCAGACTAATCTGATAGATTTCTTTGACTGGGTGACCAAAGTAGTAGATCAGGAGGGCTGTGGACATGGCCTACCTAGACTTTAGCAAGGCATTTGACACAGTCCCACACAAAAGATTAATATACAAGTTAGCCAGCCTGGGAGTGGGTCCCAAGATGACAGCCTGGGTAAAGAATTGGCTGGAGAATAGGACACAGAGAGTAATAGTAAATGGAGTCCACTCAGAAGAAAGGAGGGTTACTAGCGGGGTACTGCAGGATTCAGTATTAGGACTAGTCCTCTTCAATGTTTTTATAAGTGACATTGCAGAAGGACTGGAAGGAAAAGTATGTCTCTTTGCAGATGACACTAAGATCTGCAACAGAGTTGATGCACAGGGTGGGGTGGAAAGGATGAGAAGGGACTTGGCAAGGTTAGAGGAATGGTCAAATGTATGGCAGCTTAGATTCAATGCTAAGAAGTGCAAGGTAATGCACCTGGGAAACAAAAACCCAGGGGAAGAGTACACAATGGGTGAGATACTAACAACAACAAAAATGGAAAGGACCTTGGGGTAGTCATATCAGATGACCTAAAGGTGGGAAGCAATGTGAGAAGGCAGCAAGGAGGGCTTGGGGAATACTGGGATGCATAGGGAGAGCATCACCAGTAGAAAACAGGAAGTTATTATCCCTCTGTACAGACAGCTGGTGAGACCCCATCTGAGTACTGTGTGCTTCTGGAGACCCAATCTCCGTAAAGACATAGACAGGATGGAAGCTGTCCAGAGGAGGGCAACTAAAATGGTGCAGGGTCTGCACCGGAAGACATATGAAGAGAGACTTAAGGAGCTTAATATGTATAGCCTCGAGGAAAGGAGGGAGAGGGGGGACATGATAGAAACTTTCAAGTACCTCAAGGGAATCAACAAAGTCCAAGAGGGTAGCATCTTTCAAAAAAAGAGGTGTGCAAGAACAAGAGGGCACAATTTGTAGATAGAGGGGCGGCTCAGAGGTAATTTAGGAAGTATTTTTCACAGAGAGGGTTGTGGATGCATGGAATGGCCTTCCGGAGGAGGTTTGTGGAGTCAAAATCAGTGGTGGAATTCAAGCATGCATGGGATAGTCATAAAGGCAATTCTGGGGGGGTGGGGGTTGGAAGAAGTAGGCTGCTGGTTAACTAGGATCTGCAGCTTATCCAGTAGGTAGGGAAATGGGCAGAGTGGGTGGGCCAAGTGGTCCTTATCTGCCGTCAAATTCTATGTTTCTGTGTTTCTGTTTATACTACCTCACACTCTGTTTATCTAGGCCTTTGATCTTTTGTTTCTCCTAATTTCTTAATTTCCTTACATCTTTTAGGCATCTCCTGTTTATTCTGCCCTAAAAGTAGCCTCTGAACTCAGATCCTGTCTGCATGCTTTTGTCTTCTCTTTAACTCCCTTTCATCTCCTTCTGACCTGTTCCTACTTAGCCCCCTCCTCCCCATTTCTTCTCATGTTTTTATTTTGCATCTTAGACTTTCTTCTCTAGTTCCCTTTGTCACCTTCCTACTTCACTTCCTGGTTTTTAATTGCTCCACAGTGGATATAAATACTGCTTATGTTGCTCAGTTTTGCTATTCACCTGAAGAAGGGACCTGTGTGGCCCCGAAATCTTGTGTAGAATTATGTCTTTGTACATGACATTTGTTGGTCCAATAAAAGGTATCAAGTCAAGTTTATTGTTCTTCCAGTAAATTAAAAACATTTCTGGACATTACAATTTTTAAATTTAAAAATACAAAATGTGAAATAAATTTAAAATATGATTAAACAGACTCCTTATCTCATTAGAATAACTCTCATAAGAAAGTATGCTGGTTAAAATTCTTCAGATTGTATAAAAAACAATTCATTTATCTCTGAGCCACTTTCAGTATGCTTTTTTTAACACTTATTACAGACATTATAAAATTCCTACCAGTATTGCATCTTGAACAGTCAGTTGGGTGCATCAATATAAATATCACATCATATGTTAAATTTGCATATTTACTAAGAATTTTTCCCAAATATTTAAAACGAATATAATTAAATAAAGGGCATTGAATTAATACATGCTTTAACGATTCAGTGAATCCTTTATTGCAAGGACATTTATCCTGAGTTGATTCATTTAATTTTAATTTATTAAAGTAAATGTATTTTGCTGTAATAAGTTCAAATCTCGCCCAGGTTATTGCTTTACGTATGTATGGTGACAAAGGAAGTCGCAAGTATTCTTCCATGTTGGAATCAATTTTGTTTTGAGCAAACCACAGGGCTTGTCTTTGGTTCCTTACTTGAGTCATCTGAATTTGTTTGGCTTTTGTAAAAAGTTGTTTTTTTAAATTAACTTTCGTGTATTTTTATTTCTGCTTGCCAATCATTCCATAGGTGAGTTAACTCTATACTGTGTAATATTTGAAGAAGGGATTTTAACCATAGAGAGGTAAAACCTTCTTTATGCCAGGATTCCTTTTCCATTATACAGTTCAATGGCATAAAATTATTTATATTATTTTTTGATCTCAACCAATATGTGACTATCCTTAGGTTAATAAGGGAAATCAAGGGTAATCTACCTAATTCTGTTCTAACTATTGATCCAGCCATTGAAGTGGGAACTTGTAAAATATATTTATAATAATATAAAAGAGGGATTTCCAGTTGTGGATAATGATTATATCCCCAGATTTCCGCCTCCACATAATAGTAGTGGGTAATTTTGCCTCCCTGCTTTAATAGCAGGTATACGTAAAACCTCCATATTTAAGGTTAAATCTTTGCAGTGCT
Source organism: Neoceratodus forsteri (assembly GCA_016271365.2). Taxonomy (NCBI): domain Eukaryota; kingdom Metazoa; phylum Chordata; order Ceratodontiformes; family Ceratodontidae; genus Neoceratodus; species Neoceratodus forsteri. The sequence continues at coordinate 1,280,139,711 of CM057453.1, forward strand.
TTTGCTGCATACTTTGACTAATTAATCTGTTCCTTAATATGATGTGCCCAGAAGTTTCTAGAGGTAATGTTATACCAAGGTATTTATAAGATGTCACTATTTCAATAGGGGATCATTGTAGAAAATCCTTGGTTTTGATGACCGATTTCAAAGATCATTATTTTTGTTTTGTCTAGGTTTATTCTCAATTCCAATTCTTTACATTTATTCACAAGAGATTTAAATTTTAATTCTAGTCCTTCAGGGGTCAGTGATAGTAGAATTAGATCATCTGCATGTGCTAGGTTGTGTATGTATTGATCTTTTATTTTGGAGAGTCCCACTGATCATTTAAGTCATAATCTAATAAGGTATCTATATAGATATTGAATAATAGGGGAGCTAGTAAACATCCCTGTTTGATACCTTTAGAGGTTGAAATATTCTGTGATATTTCCTCTTTGATCAAATCTCACTGCCGTATAAGTATTAGTATAAAGTAAAACCATAGGGAGGAGTGAAGATGAAGGAGGCCTCGAATCCTAAGAATTTCCCATAAAATCTGTCTTATTAATGAATCGAACGATGAGTGGAGAAATCAACAAATAAAACATAAAGTCTCATTTTCCTAAATAATATGTATTTCTCTAGGAAATGGAATAATAAAACATTATCTGTTGTGGAAAATCCATGACTAAATCCAGCTTGAAATTTTGAAAGAGGGCTATTAGTATCTATCCAGATTTGTAGTTTGTTTAACAATATACTGAGAGAATATTTTCCTGCAATGTCTAGTAAACTTATTACGGTAATTACTTGGTTTGTATAACGAACCTTTTTATGAATAGGTATTATTATGTTTTTTGCCATGACGATGGTATTGTACATTCTTTTAAACAAATATTGAATAAGTTGAGTAAAAGGAATCCAAAATTGAGATTTTCTTTATAAATCTCGGCTGGGATTTTATCTGGGCCTGGAGCTTTATTGTTTGTTAATTTTAACATTGCCATTTGAACATCATCAGAAGTGAAAATTACGGGCGAGTAAGGAAGCAGAGATTTCCATTGTAAGGAATTTATTTGATCTCTTTGTAAAATGTTTTTGTTTAATAAAGCTGTATAATAGGTAACCCATGCTTCTTTGGGGATATAAGATGGTAGTGTAGATTGATATAATTTAACCCCTCTTGCAACCATACTCCAAAAGGCCCTATTACTAGTATTGTTCAATATTGTTTGATGGATAAATTCCCATCTTTTTTGGGTAAATTCATTTTTTTTATCTTTAAGAATTTTTTGTATGCTTTCCGGGCATCATTTAATTTTACTTTAGTATAGTTTGATGGATTCTTAAGATGTTCCCTAATTATTTTACCTAAATTCTTCTTTTGATACTGGCACTGGGAATCAAACCATGTTGTAGGGGATGATGTTTGATCCTTGTATACATGTATTTCGCTAGTAATTCTAGATAAAAGATTCTCAAAGTTTCTGATAGTAACTTGGGTTAAATTTTCATTTTTTTAAAACATCTTCAGAATAGATTGGTGTAGAAAAAATGATATGTTCAATATTCTTCATTTTGTTATTTTTTAAGGATAGTTTAACTTTCCCCATGGAGACCAATGAAACAGGATAAATATCTTTCAAAGGAGGCCTTTTTTTATCATTAAAAGTGATCATGCGGCAAGTGAGTGCAGCATGATCACTTTCTGCTCTAAGATTTATTTGAAAATTCTGTACAAAATCAGAAGATTCAGGGGAGATTAATACATAATCTATTAGACTGTTTCCAACTGAATAAAAGTATGTGTATGCTCCCTCTAGATCTCCTGGTCCCCTACCATTAAGGATTAGTAAATTATTCTCAGATATGAATTCTTTAAATTTAATGCCTGCTGAATTAACAATGGCATCCAATGATTTCCTCTGTTCTAAAGCACCTATATGTATACGGGAGTGCAACATTGGGAGATTATCAAAGGAGGCTATCCGAGCATTGAAATCACCTACTATTAATATTATATCTATGTGATGTTTAATATACAAAGTATCCATGATCAAGGAGAGCTCTGAACAAAGATCGCCATATGTTGTATTTGGAGTGTTGGGGAGAACATACACATTCACAATCATATAAGTAAACAAGTCCCATTTGACAATATTTATCAATGTGACATTTTTAACCTCAAGATAATCAATTGCATTGATACCAGCTCTAATTTTTATAAAGGTGGTTAACCCACCACTCAGCCGTCCAAACTTTTTCTCCCTCTGTGCTAACAAACTAAATGCTTCGTAACCATTTAAATGAATTTCTGTGGATGCCCATGTCTCCTGAAACAGCAGTAGTTCATATTGGGAAACCATTTTTTTCCAATCGGGGTCAACCAATTTGTCCCTATGCCTGCTATGTTCCAAGACAAAAATTATCTAATTTAGAAAATGTTAAGTCTTTATTTGTTAAAGACTCATCCATATTTGATAAAATGGGGTAGTTATTAGTAGTCATGATTTGATATTAGTTTCCGAGTGATTCTTTTGAAATTTCTTTCGACTGTAAATCAGTTAAGAGTACTTGGATTCTATCCAACTTATATGCATTATGTAATAAGTTCCTGTATAGAGTTTCTGATTTTATTGCCAAGTCAATTTGAGAATCTGTTTCATCCTTATGGACTCTCCTGACCTCTCCCAAGTCAGCTTTTGCTATTTCTATATCCAGACATGACTCAAGAAGAGTTCTACAAGGAGGGTAATCTATGGCTGTTGTTTCCTTCAAACCTTGCTATTCCAAATAGGGAGAGACGATAAACATCTGGTATTTTATCGAAATTCCAATTAAGCAGTGTTAATGTTATATAGATTCAATGGGAATCATAGGACCTATTGGAAGATTCCTATTCCCATGAGCAAACATCCATATAGTAGACCAATTAACTGGAGAAGAGATTAAAATATCAAGTTTATTTAGATGTATTTGTTTAGCCCAAATTTTCTTAGCTGTATCCATATCAGATAATAATATGTAAACTGGCTGATTATCTATCGATTGATCTCTATAGACCAAAAGGTATTAAGCCTTCCATCCTGTCTTGTGGCTTTCCATAAATTCACGAGAAAATTGCACCTTAAGGCATTCTTTTTCAGAGAGGATATGATAGATCAAGATGAAACTGAAATTAATGAACAAGGTGATTCATTTTCAGATATGGAGACTAGTTGCAACAGTATGTATCATTTCAAACCACCTCCTACCTTCATTCCACCACCAAATTCGACTGTGTCAGTGTTTGAATGTGCATACCAGCAAGAGTTGGAAAATTTAGGCCCTGTCCACACTATGCCTCTGTAACGTTGCAGAGGGCTCAAGCCGTTACCTTAGCGGTTTAAAGTTTACACCCGTAACATTACAGAAGGTGTTTTCGTAACCATTGTTGAAACCACTTATGAGGTGATTTGAACAACGGTTACGAAAACGATTCTGCCCCTGTAACGTTACCTGCCATAGTGCGGACACGTGAGCATGTAGCTCCAGCATTCCCCCAGTGCAGCACGAACTGCATTGTGGGATAGAGTGCAGCCGTAACGGTTACACGGCACCCACAATGTGGACAGGCTGTAAAGGTTACAAACTGTTATCGAGACTGTTTGCCGGCAGTAAGGACACACTGTAATGGTTCCAGTGTGTAAAGGTTTTGAATCGTTACAGACTGTAAGTGGTGTAGTGTGGACAGGGCCTTAGAGATCCCACAAGCTTGTTTTTACAACTGTAGCAAAGAAGACAAGTTCTGGTCAGAGCCGAAATGGCTGTGGAGAGCTTTTGTGATGCTTTTACCCATTATTTCTAATGAATTTGCACAATGCAGATCTGTGGCGTGGCAATTTCACTGTGGTCTTCCTTTTACACATTTTTGCAATGTGTTTTCCTAGAATATGCCTGCTGAGTGCTATATATTTAGCCTGGATAGGTCACAGAAGAAATGGCATCTTATTTTCAGTGGGGTTCTACATCTGCATGATATTGTGCTGCATTGTGTAAAATCAGAACGCACTGAAAACAGTATTTTACATCTGGGGGACATATTAAGTGCCGGACCAATGCACAAGCAGAAAGATGCGTTGCGCAAAGACGGTGCACCGGTCATCGCTGATACAGTATTCAAAGAAAATGCGCCACCGGTACAGAGTGCGGATACAGTGAAGCTCACCAGGATGAAGTGCAGCACTGCAGAATTCTGCAGTAGAGTTACTGCAGCAAACATTGCAATTTCAATGGGAGTTGATCCCTTTTGTCATGCAGTAAACCTGTGACACTGTGCTTCATAGTGGCAGGCTTCATTGTACCTGTTAAAAATGTGACCCTGAACGGGAGTTGCAGTGCAGGTGGCCGTCATGTCAGGTGTATCTAGGGCGACCCCAACTAAATACCTCCCAGGGAGAAGTTTGTGGCATTTACCAATATGTGCTGCAGCCCCCGTGGACAATAGTCAGCCCAGGAATGCAAATGAAGTAGCGAGCATGCATGGTACAAAGGGACCTTATGCATGCTCATTACTGGCCTGTTTGCATGTTGGCACGGGGATGAATGCGCCAGAGCAGCTCTCGCCCCAAAGCCCCAACCCCGATCGCTCCCATGTGGCCCCGAAGTCTCTGGTGGTAAAGTGGCACCCTCTGCCCGTTCCACCAGCCCCAGTCGTACCGGAGTCCAGGCTGTATCGGTTCCATACTGTAGCGACCCCGATGCCATCCTTAATTGTACCGGAATACGCCTATAGTCCATTTCCATAGTGTAGTGGCCTCCGCCTCCCTCAACGGTGCACAGACACCCCTCCCTGCTCCCCCAGCCCATCCCATTGCAACGACTGACTGTCTGATGGGATTGTACCACTGTATTGGCAGGTGATGGAACACTCGAGTAGAACGCTGGAATGTGCTATACGAGGCATGAGCTCTGTGTGGTTGATAATGCCTAGTGACCATACACCTCAGGTACTCTCATGCGATCCATCATCCCGGTGCCATTGCACTGCTCAGTGCAGGTGACAGCCTTGCTATACCCACTTGCACAGGTCCCAAAACCGGCACGTCACAGCTGACCTCCCATTCGTTTGTACAATTGGGGAACTGCAGACAAACTATCCATAGCCTGAAGTGTACACTGCAAATGGCATTGCAGGATACCGCACCCCATGGCATCCGGGATACCTCAGCAGTCCGGAGGGTGGCATGTTACATGGGAACGAGGGAGAGCGTGGACGTGCTGCAGTGTATGACAGCAGGAAGATATAGCATTGGTAAGGCATGCATTGGAGCTATGTAAATTCCCTCTTACGGTTTCCCAGAGACGTACATATGGCTGCATACACTGGTGGGTCCACAGCTTGCGTGGTGCCCCAATGCATGGTACAACCAGTTGGGTCATTCCATAGTGCAGGTCCCCAGCCTGGGTTCAGTGCAGTCAGCGGCTGGCCATGGCAGGGTGTGGAGGGCAGTGCCAGTCTTTGCAACAAGTCAGGTACGGGGGGAGTGAGGGTGTCTGCGTACAGGGGCAGTGGGTGGGGGTCCACTATGCTGTGGATATGGACCATGGTTTCCTCTGGTGTGATCAGGTCGAGGAGGAGGGGGCCCTACACTATGGAGCTCTTCAGGGATGGAGTTGGATAGGTTGGGGATGGAAAGTGGGTGCCTCTAGTCTACCAGGGCTGCCAGACTGCTGTGCACTTGGGTGCACATCCGCAGCCCACCTGTGGGTGGCCGGCCGGGTTAGGCCAGCTATTCGTGGCCTAACTGTGGGCCGCAGTGCTGTGGTCTGTGAGAGGTGCATTCCCACTGAATATCCACAGCATGGCATATGCATGGTAATGCCTCCTCAACTTGCATGGCATACCATATGTGTGTGCCCTGGCCAGTTCCCTTGCAGCCGGCGCATCCCACACATTTGAATATTGCACTGCTGCACATTGTTGGAGTTGCATGGCACATCTCCCTTTTCCGCTGGGATGCGCGGCGCATCTACTTTGAATACGGAGGCCCTGGGCCAGGTACCCTGAATAAATACATTATAAAAATGGTAAAATCATGACCCCACTGAAAACAAGATATTGCATCTAATCTGGGACAGCCTGAGTAAGTACAGTGCAAAAATGTGTAAATGAAGATCCCTATGACAATGTGATGTAGCATCTCCCCTGTGCTATCCAGGATGCAAAATAAAGGATAAGAAATATTCAGTGCTCCCAGATCCAAATAACAATTTCCTGTAAGAAGCCCTCATTTTTCCTGGGTTTTCCCCGCAGTGGCAAAATCAAATCCCTGTAGATTTTTCCACAAGCCACTTGTTCCTTATTTATGACTTTGTTCTTTATTTATTATATCAGCATCCTTTTTTCAGGAAAATGCTCTGATTTGCTGTTTGGTATTAATATTATATGTCAAGATGAGTTTGGAATGATTTGGATTTACATGGTATGCATAAGGCACAATGGGGGACCATATGAAATAACAAATATCACACTCATTATTTCATGAACTATACTCAAAATTAGTAATCACAAATTGGACAGTCTGTCAAAAGATACTAATTTATTTATTTATTGAATTGTTTAACCAGGAAAGATACACTGAGCAGCTTAATGCTCGTCTCACGGTACATCCTGGGGGAAAGGGATATACGGAGTACGAGTTCAGATAAATACATACAGAAGTGTAATTATACATACAGTTATAAAACAGGAATGTGGCACATGAGACATGGTGTAGAGTTACTGTGCAGGCAGTTCTTAGGGGCAGCATACAAAATAAAATCCGTACAGGTAACGAGCAATGGGATACAAGGTTGACAATGCTTAAATTACAGGCAGTACACAGTGATGCATTACGTAGCAGGGTTAACACATAGGAACCAGTCACCCCTATTTAAGAGTTAGTCTGTAGGAGGAAGTACAAGTAGGGTGGGGGGTGAGAAAGAGGGGGTAAGATAGCTGTGCAACACAACGGTAAGGGAGTAAAGGGAGGAGGAGTGACGAATTTGTGGAGGGAGAGCATTCCACATTTTAGGCAGGTGGTAGGAGAAGGCTTTTTGGCCAGAGGAAGTGGTTCTGCAGGGGAGTGAGAGGGTGCAAGTGTCTGCTTGGGATCTCTGGGAATAGAGGGAGAGGGTAGGGGTGCCAAGAGCGGAGGAGGTGATATATGAGGGGAGAGATCCAACCCAGAATTTAGAGATGAATTTAGCACCATCAAGCATGCGCCAGGAGAGTTGGGGAAGTAGGTTGAGAGAGCGGTATAGGTCACAGTGAAGGGTGCGCTGAGGGGCATCAAGAGCAAAACGACAGGAGGAGTTAGAGAGTCCAGTCTGGATCTGTGGGGCAGCATCGTAGACTATGTCGCAGTAGTCGAAAATGGGCATGATCATCTTCTGTACCAGCTCACACCTGGCAGCGAGCTTGATACACCTGCGGTTTCTGTAAAGTGCCCCAGGCTTAGGCCTAATAATACCTGTAAACGTGTGTGTGTGTCTATATATATGTATATATACTATTTTTGCATCTTATAGTTGTTAGTTTTCAGACAAATTCTCATAGACTTTTTTCTGTCCATATGATGGAATCTTGAATGAGTTAAGTAAAAACAGGTTACTCACCCGTAACAGTAGTTGTAGGAGTGGTATATGTTGTTCATCCACACTGTTTGGCATGTCCCTTTCTCCTTTAAATCTTGCTGGAAGTCTTCAAGCTGGCTCCTTCCACCAACCCGGGTGGTATATACCTCGGTTCCGCCCCATGACGCCAGATCTTAGCCCGCTGGAAGCCAGGTAGTGTACATCCGCAGCCGGGGCGGTCAGGTGGGTCCGTATGGATGAACAACATATACCACTCATAGAAATACTGTTACAGGTGAGTAACCTGTTTTTCTAGGATCATGGATATGTTGTTCATCCACACTGTTTGGCAGACTCCTAGCAGTTCTCCAGGAGGAGGGAGGCAAGGCGCACATTCCCTACTTAGGGAACAGAGATTGGAGAACCGAGGACCCAAAACCAGCATCCCGGAGTGACTCAAGGTCGATGTGGTAGTGGGTAATGAAGGTGTTTGCTAACTTCCAGGTAGCAGCTCGAAAGATTTCCTGGATAGGGGATGTCCCTGGAAATGGACACCGATGCAGCAATATGGCGGGTAGAATGAGCTCTTATCCCTCTGGGAGGCTCCTTGCCCACCAACTCATAGCACAGACCTATGCATGATGTAATCCATCTTGCTATGGTGCGTTTGGCTGCAGGTCTGCCAGAAGTGGCTTCAGCATAGGTGACAAACAGCTGGTGAACCTCTCCACGAATTTCTGCCGTCCTCTCCTTGTTATAGGAGAGAACACATCTCAGATCCAAGGTATGGAGCCTGTACTTAGCCTCCGAGGTGTAATTAGGGTAGTTTACCAGCAGAGTTAGCACCTGGTTAAGGTGAAACTCTGACACAACCTTTGGAAGGAATTTCAGGTGGGGTCGCAGGACAACTTTGTCCCTGTGGAAGACCAGATAAGGGGAATCCACCGAAAGCGCCTGTAGTTCCCCTGTCCTTCTGGCAGACGTGATAGCCACCAGGAAGGCCGTCTTCCATGACAAGTGTGACAGCTCACACTTGTGTATTGGTTCAGATCAGGGGTCCAAACCCTTACCCTGACACCAAATGGAAAACCTTTTCCATTTGAAGGCATAACATTTCCTGGTCGATTCCTTTCGAGATGCCTCCACCACAGTGTAGACATCCTCGGAAAGACCCAAAGCCTGGAACTCTACCCGCTTAGGTACCAGGCTGTGTGGTGCAGGGATTGAAGGTCCAGATGGAAGACCTTCCCCTGGTTCAGAGATATCAGGTCCATGCGTGTACAAAGCCACTCTAGGGGCCAGCAGCTGAGGCTGAGGAGATCTGGATACCAGAACTGGCGTGGCCAGTCTGGGGCTACCAAAATCACCTTCGCCTTGTTCCTCCTCACCTTGAGTAACACCTTGTGGATCAAGGGAAGTGGAGAAAAGGTGTAGAGGAGGCTTGGGGGTCCACAGCCTCGAGAAGGCATCCCCCTGCAGCGATCCCTGCTGAGAGGGGCGGGCATGATACAGCCTCAGCTTGGTGATTTCCCTGGAGGCAAACAGGTCCACCATCGGTTTGCCGCAACGGAAGAACAGGCTGTAAGCTACCTCTGGATGGAGAGACCACTCGTGGGATGTCTGGCTTATACAGCTGAGAGCATCCGCCAGGTGGTTTGAGGCTCCTGCCACATGGATGGCTAGGAGTTCTGCCTCCAGCCGGTTTACGAGGGTCCAGATGCAGAGCGCCTCCTTGCACAGCAGACGGGAGTGCGTGCCGCCCTGTTTGTTGAGGTAGTACATGGTTGTGGTATTGTCCATCTGGACTTGAACCACTTGACCCCCGGAGCTGAGGAGCGAAATCTGACCGTGCCCCCATATGGGCTCCCCAACCCATGAGAGAAGCATCGGTCGTAGGTATGACCATTGGTTCAGGGCGAACAAACGGGATCCCTTCCTGCAACTGGTCTGGGGTGGTCCACCATTGGAGGGCATCCCACATCTTCTGGGTTACAGTGATCAGCTGGTCGAAATGACCGTGGCGCTGAGTCCACTGGGCGGCCAGCTCCCATTGGAGGGGGCGCATGTGCAACCGGGCCCAATGGACCACTGACATGCATGCTGCCATATAACCCAGAAGGCGCAGAAAGTCCTGAGCAGGGCACAAGTGCCTAACTAGAAATGATTGGGCAAAGGAGGAGAGAACGTCTGTCCTGTCTGCTGGGAGCCAGGCTCTGACTTGACAAGAGTTGAACTCTGCCCCGATGAAGCCTATCATCTGGGATAAGGAGGCTGAGTTGGGAGCAGGTCTGGAGGGCCAGATTCTGGACCTCTCCACTTCCTGTTTGGTGGAACCCAGCAGGGCCAGTCGTCGGAGGGGTAAACTCTTGACTCCGGCCGGAGACGGACCGCCACCACTGCAGTGCATTTGGTGGAGACCCAAGGGGCTGATGACAGGCCGAACGGCGTGGCTCAGAACTTGTACAGGGTCCCTTTGACCCTGAAGTGGAAGAACCGCTGATGGGACAGATGGTTTGGGACGTGAAAGAATGTGTCCTGCAGATCCAGTGAACAGAACCACATGTTTCGCTCCAAGGATGGTATGATCTGGAACAGAGTGACCATCCGAAAGGTGCATGACCTGAGAAACTGATTCAGGTCATGGAGATCTATAATGGGGCGTCAGCCCCCACCCCACGTCCGCTTGTGCACGAAGAAGTACCTGGAAACAAAGCCTGAGTCTGCAGACTGATCCGCCATGATAGCTGCTGCCTCCTTGAGGAGGAGCTTAAGCAATGTTGTCTCAAGAGCCAACTGGGTGCATGTGGAACCGCTCTTCCCGAGGGGTTTGGCTTGGCTTGGTTGCGAGGTTACTGCTCAAATTCCAGAGGCAGTCCCTGACCGACCACTTCTAGAACCCACCTGTCTGTAGAGATAGCGGACCACGCGGAAAGGAAGTGGTGGAACCGGCCCCTCACGGGAGGACCCAGACTTGTCGTGACGGAGATAGGGGTGGCAACCCCCACCCTGTCACTGGGCAGGCTTAGAGGAGGAGGTTCCAGGACCTGAGCCTCAACCTCCTTTGCGGGCCTGTTGGGGTCCAGGCTTAGTCCGAGGGGGCCAAGCTTGAGTTTGATGCTGATGCTGCTGTCCTCCTTGGTAGGAGGACTGCTGAACCGCCAGGGAAGAGTGCCAAAAGGGCTTCTTTTTCGTCTGCTGGTTCTTCCCCAAAAAACTCCTGGTAGAAGTGGTGTCCAAGGTGGCATTAGACTGCTCAGTGAGCTGTAGGTGACCAGACACCCCTGGGCCGAACAAGTCCATCCCGAGGAAAGGCAAATCAGCTAACTTATGCTGAGTATCCTTCGGGAAGGAGGATAACCTCAGCCAAACACTGTGGCAGAGGCCACTGTGGCGGCCGCTGATGGCACAAGAATCCCAATGTCCAGGGTCGTCTGGAGCTGCTGTTTGGCAACAGCACGGCCTGGTCCTGGACATGCTTAACCATGTTGTATGTCCGTGGAAGATGTGGGAGAACCTCATCTAATGACCCGAGAAGAGGAAGAGAGAAGTGTGCCATGATGACGGCCGAACTAGCCTGGACGAAGGCCCAAGGAGGAAACCGATAGACTTTCTCCGCTCCGAATGGTCCAAAGCTTGACCCTTATCGGGGATGGTCAGTGGGCAGAACTGCCAGTACGCCTGAACACAGAGGCGGTCACCAGGCTCTCAGACGAAGGTGCTCTGTAACCCCGCAAGGGACCCCATGGGCACCGTGTACTTGCGGGCCATGTGGGCAGACGGTGCTGGACATGAGGCAGGGCGCTGCCATAGTTCGAAAAGTCGGATCAACAATGGCCTCAGCCACAGGAAAGGTCTCATTCAGGGTGTCCCCTCTCTTCAGGATGTCCGTGAGAGGGTACTCCTCCTTTTTCTGTATGGGTTCCAGGGGCATCCCTGTAGAATCGGAGATGAGACTGAGGATCCCCTGGAAGGAGGAAGGACCTTCCTCCATCCCCTTGGCAGCTGACAACTCATCATCCCCTGGATGTGAGTGGAGCCCAGTAACGTCAGAGTCTGAGGAGCCTGGATACAGTGGTCTGACGCCCAAATCACCCTCGACCCGTCAAGGACGGTCCGGGTGACCATGACCGACAGACGTCAGGGAAGTCTGGTATCTGGTCGGTCCTCTTTTGAAGGAGCCCCTCCCACAGGCTACTTAGGTGGCGGCTCCACCACTATTGGAGGGGAGACTGGCAAAGGCGAACGGAGGCCAGGCCAATCCAGCAGACAGGAGAACCAAGGACTTCGGTTCCGAGGGGGTCGGCTTCGGCCTAGGAGGCGAAAGCCAAGCAATGATCGAGGTAGGCGGTGCAGGCTTCTGCCCGGTCAAAATCAGCTGTTGCCACATAAGGTCCTCGTAGCGACAACAGAGTTTCCATCACAGCCTCTCGTTATCAGAGGAGGACGAGGATGACCTGTGGCATCGTCTTTTCTTGGAGTGCTTATGACTCCTCCTTGGCCTTTCGACTGAGGGGAGTCTAGACCTCGACAGAGATCGGGCAGGCCGTCTCGGTCACTCGGGAGACACCGGAGGTATTGGTGAAACCCGGGGGTCAGGAACCGGGACCTCAGTGGGGACACCAGTGGGCTGGGTCTCCTCATAGGGGAACATGAGGACCGGAGTCCTCTCCAAGGAGTCGTCAGCCACGGCCAGTGACGGAGGACTGATTGGGTCAAGAATAATTTTGGCCTCATTAGCTACTTCCTCAGTCTTCTGGCCAGACGAAAGGTCCATGAAGCCTGCGGCCGAGAAAGCAATCTCGACCGAGGTTGAGACCACATGCTCCTGGGACTGAGACCTCTTCCTGTCCCAAGAGCACCTTCATCGAGATGAAGACAAGCTTGATTCTTTATCCCTCTTTCGAGAGCGGGAGGAGTGCGAGCCCACAGGCGCCTCACCCCGGGTGGGGAAGAGACTGGCACAACTCCTTAAAAGAACCTGTAAAAGTGGAGCCCAGGTTGAGTGGAACAAAAAAAGCTTGAACTCGCTGAAGCGTGGGCGGCTTCTTCTTCGAACACCTTCATGCGTTCCAGCTGCTCGACGGAACCCGCGGCTGCGGAAACTACCCACCTAGGCTCCTTGGACTTTACTGGAGGATTCCTTTTCTCCAGTCTCCCCAATTTCAAACGTGCCAGGCGGTCTTCCAGGATGTTGGGATGAAAGGCCAGGCAAAAACTGCAAGACGAGGTATCATGGCCGACACCTAGGCAGTAGATGCACGTGAGATGGGGATCGGTACGTGACATCTTCTGGCCGCAAGGACACAGGGGAAATCCTGGAGAAGATTTCTCTTCCACGATAGAGGATGCAAAAGCGCTATCGCTAACTCGAATGAGTTTTAGTTTCGGTAAAACCGAAGTTTTGAAAACCAGGGCCTACGAAATGCGTGAGCACGAGGGACGCAGCCTGTATCTTCCAGCACAAAGGAAGATCTGGCGTCATGAGGTGGAGCCGAGGTATATACCACCCGGGTGGGTGGGAGGAGCCAGCTTGAAGACTTCCGGCAAGATTTAAAGGGGAAAGGGACATGCCAAACATTGTGGATGAACAACATATCCATGATCCAAGAAATTTTATTATTTTCTTCAAGACCCTGATCAGCAACTCAGTAAATACAAACTCAATACATCATATTATAAAATGACCAAAAATAGTCTTCTGTTTCCAGTTGTTTGATCAGGAATTTTTTATAAATGGTATAGTTATATATCAGTATCTTGCAAGTTCCTCAGGAAGATCTGTGACTCTTCAGGAATAATATCAAGCCTACACGAAACCTCCAAAAAATATAAAAATAGTAATATAGAAAAACACAAAAGGATTTACACGCTCATATGGGCAAACTGGGTGGGCTGTAAGCCCTTATCTGCTGACAATGTCTATGTATCTATGTATCTAAACAATAATTTTCCTCCTATTAAATGGCATGATCTCTTTCATTCTCAAAAATAGCACATTATATAGCAAGTCAGTATCTCCTCCATCTAGGCATCAGATAAGATCTTGGCTTGTAAAAAAGTGCTGAAATGCCTAATGTTTGTTGTAATTAATTGAAAAACATCTACATGCCTGTCATGTATAGTATTATGTCTTTTGATACCGGTTGTGCATTGCATTTGCTGTGCTTGTGTTTATGTACATATTCTGTGTAACTGTTTGTTTATTTCATACATTGGGACCCCATTGAAAATGAACCTCAGCTCAATTGGGCTATCCTTTTCTGAATTTTCAGAATGAAATATTTACTACTACATGTGAGAGATCAAAGCAAGTTTACACATACCCTGGCTACATTATTATCAGATCTCAAACTTATTTATAGAATATGCACGATTACATTACTAATACTGTAAATTAAAATATTACTGTTCAAACCTTCTTACTGTTTAGATTGCTCATTCCAACCACAAACAATACATTTATGTTCCATAGCCTAGAGTTGGAGGTCCAAAACACACACACAAAAAAATCAACTGTTGCCCCCTACAAATTTCTTTCTCAGTTGTTTTGACTAACTTTTTATAACTCTATATGAGAACATAAGGAATTGGATAATTATGCAGATGAATTTCTCACTCATGGTTTTTCAGCAGTTAATTCATTAGATGACTGTTTTTCCACCCCTTCCCCAAACACACACACTATAAGAGATCTCAGTAGCTCGTATCTGTTATATTGGGAAGCAGGCACACAGCCCTTGCTGTCAAAAAGAAATTTAAATATTTAGGCTGGGTAGTTCACTGAAGACCTGGCATTTTATCAGATAGGTCTTGAGAGGTTAAAAAACAGTATAAATCTTTATAAATTTGCTGAGAATGGGTAACATTTCTGAGGTATGAATCTGTCTTGAAAGATATTCATGCCCAGCTGAAGTTAGTAGCAAAAAAGGTTTAAATGCTAGGCATTTAAATGTGCAAGTTGTTGCATTTCGAAGGGGGTTAACAAATCTCCAGTTCAATAGGCAACCAATATTTAACAAGCTGTTTCAGTTTGCTAATGGACATCTGATAAGCACCCTGTAGTTATGTCTCCAACATTCTAAACAGAAATAAGGGATTATTTTATTTTAGTTGTTGTAGTGATTTGTAGATGTGGAAGGATACATTGAAAAATCAAAAAAATGCGTTCATGATACTCCATTTTCAAACTACAGATGGCTCTAGGCTCTGCCCATAGCCATCAAAATTGTGCTATTGAGAGCCTTAAAAATAATAAAAGTGTTATAATCAAGCCAGCGGATAAAGGTGGCTCAATAGTAATCATAAATAAAACCGATTATGAAAATGAGGTGTTACGACAGTTTTCAGATCTGGATTTTTATGAGCCCCTTGGCCATGATTCTATGAATAATCAGAAAAGACAAATTGAATAACTGTTGCAGGAAGCATACTTGGATAGTATCATTGATAAAAATACCCTGGACTTTCTTACTGTAAAACATCCTGTCCGTGCAACAATTTATGGTCTTCCAAGGTCCATAAAACCTTAGACAAACTACCAGTAAGACCAATCGTGGCGAGTATTGGGTCAGTCACTGAACCCCTGGCACAATATGTGGATACACATATTAAACTAAAAGCCACTAACACAAGGTCTTATTTACGGGACACTATGCACTTATTAAACATTTTGGATGATATAGAAATGTAGCTCAACTAGTTATTAGCAACTATGGATGTGAGATCATTATATACCAATATCCCTCATAACAAAGGCATGAACACCCTGATGGAGGTGTTATACCAGGGGACGACAGGAAACGTCAAGGGTGAAATTAATTTTATCCTTCATAGAGAAAGCTCTGCAGTGCAATTCATTTTTATTCAAGGACAGATTCTGTTTTCAGAAACGGGACGGCAATGGCCTCCAGCTATGCTATAATATATATGGCAGCATGGGAAAATCAGTATATCTATAGCTACCATAATCCATATTTACATCTTGTGGATTTGTATAAACACTACATAGACTACCTCTTCTTCATTTGGAAAAGTTCTGTATCTGAATGTGAGAGTTTCATGGAGTACTTGGAGAGTACTAACCAGAGTCTGAAGTTTGAAGTGTCATACAGTAAGGAACAAATACATTTTTTGAATTTGTTGATCAAAAAAGGACCAGATAAAAATGTCATTACACAGTTGTATCATAAACCGACAGACAGCATTTTTTTTTTGCACTTTAAAAGCTGCCACCCATAACATGTCAGATACAGTATTCCCCTGGGTCAGTATTTATGAATTAAGCAATAAGGCACGACGGGGTGTGTGTTATCGTGTAATAACGTCACTCCTGGGGTGGGTTGAAGCCGCAGTAGACAGAGTGTTTCAACCACCCCAGGAGTGACGTTAATACATGATAACACATACCCTGGAGTGCCTCATTGCTGTTATACAATGGCTCATTTATTAATAAAAGAAGAAAAATGAAAAATATATATATTTTAAGCATTTTACACTTGACTTTTGTGTGTGGAAGTATATCATTTAAAAAAAAAAAAGTCCAGAATATTATCCATCAGTAGGTGGCGCTGCAGACTGAATGATCTAACTGTCCAGTTGTACGTGTGCTGTTCCCTGCCTTGTGTGATTTTTGTTGTGCTCTACCCCCACCCCCCATGACGGAGTGTTGGCAGTGAAAGTCGGAATGAAAAGCTGATTTATTTTAGCACTGTTGGTTTGTTTTGTAGTTTATGTGTTTTTTTCGTTTAAGTAGGAATGGTGCTTTGCGAGTGGGAGGGTGGTTGACCACGAGCATCCGTCTACTGCCATATGGAACCATGGAGCTGGAGGTAAAAGTCGTTAGAGGTACGATTTATTGTTTAAAAGGTTGAGCCAGGGGGAAATACATTTGCAGTTTGGTGGCAGTTTCTTTCTGGTTACGGACGAACAGGCATGTGCGCACAGTGAACGACGGCTTTAGCTGCAGTGGGAGCCATAGACTGTGGCGCTCGGGAAAACCTTTTTTTCTCAAAAATTAAAAGAAGTGTGGGCTCTTTATTTAGTTGTAGAGCGATGGCTTAGCATGAGGAAGACGAACTGAATGGATGACGGATGGAGTAAGTGTGTCTGTGTGAGTTTGGGGAGAGACACATTACGATGAATTGGTGTGTGTGGGGTGGTAAAGCCGTGAAGGGTCATGTTTGGTCATGTGGGCATTAAGCGGGCAGTGATTCTGGTTTGGCTAAGCGGTTGTTTTGCTGCCCGTCCTCGATACAGTGATGTTATTGTGTAATAACATCACTGTGTCTAGGACTCGATAGCCAGTCAGCATCTTTGATTTTTTTCTTGCCATTGTATAATTTAACTTAACTGTACAAGCAACACTGATTACAAGGAAAATGCAGACAAATTGACTGATACATTTCTACAAAGAGGGTATGCCCAAGAGATTTTGACTACTGCCAGAAGGAAAGTTGACAATATGGACAGGCACCAACTATTGACCCTTTGGTGTAAACAAAAGACATGTATGGAAAAAATAATCACTGCCTACTTTCATCACAGGTTCTTCCCTCAGGCATATCTAATTTGGGATATAATTGATCAACACTGGAATATATTGGCAACTGAAGACAAATTACAACATGTAGTCACAAACAGACCTAAGATTGCATAGAGAAGAGGTGCCAGTTTACTGAATAAACCTGTACACAGTGCATACTGGGAATAACAATGGACCATAAGACCACTGCCAAATGGGACTTTTAAATGTGGTAATTGTCAATTTTGTCAATTTATCATGACTGGAAATGTTTTTAGAATCTGGTCACAAATGTAAATACAGTAGAAGCCACTTAATTGGGATGCGGATAATGTGGACGTCTGCTTTATTGGGACGTCTCACTGGGAACCGATTAAGTGGCTATGTATTCCTATGGACTTAATGCTGCTTAATGGGGACGGGGAAGCCATTTAATTGGGATGATTCTGTCCCATTAATCCCCACTAATCCTGTGAATGCAACTGCTGCCACTAATCCCTTTTAGCACGTGCTTATCACCTTCTGCTTTCTTCCTGCGCTTGCATCAGACACACAGGAGCAGGCAACACTTTGCTCAGTATTTGCTCCCAGTGTTCCCCCTCTAAAGAAATGGAAGCGAGTGCGCCTACCTGTGCTCTGTGAGACTGGTGTCTGAAGTCAGACTCTGCGATGCTAGACAAGTGATTTTAGCCCCTCTAAAGAAATGGAGAGTGCGCATAACTGTTCTCCACATCCAGTCTATTTGGGGACAGCAAAGACGAAAACGCTAAAGACGCTGAAGTTGGACTCTGCGATGCTGCGAGTAATTCTGATGCCGAAGATAAGTGATTTTAGCCCTTTTAAATTTCTTTCTCTGATTACACACTCTACTGAATGAAGATACTGTTTACCAGAACAAACACAAATACAGTAATTCAAAAAAGAGCTGTAATCAGCACTTCTCTTTGTGTTTTGTTTGTTTGAGCGTTTTGGTATGTTAGTTAGCGGTCGCAATGGACTGGTCCTAAAAAAATGAAACTTCTCTTAATAGGGACGATCGGTTAAAGGGGACGAAAGGGTGTCCACGGAGGTGTCCCTTTAAGCGGCTTCATCTGTATGACATCACAAACTTTGGCAATTGCAGTACATCTAATGTGGTTTATTTGGCATCTTGCACTGAGTGTGATTGCTTCTATGTGAGAAAGACAACTCAAAAACTTAAAGAACGTATAGGGCAACCCACTACAAGTATTCAGAAAGTGGATGACACCAGTGCATTATTGCAGCATGTGTTAGGAAAAAGAAGGATCTTTTATTTCTATTTCAAATAATAGAAAATGTTTCCCTACAAATAAGAGGTGAAGGCTTGGATAAGAAATTGTTACAAATAGAAACTTTCTGGCAGCATAAGTTGCAGTCATACTATCGTCCAGGCCTTAATGAAACATTTCAGTTACCACCATATCTTTAAAATGTTATGGCCAAGATGTCAGCTTGATTATGAGCAATATACAGATATGCCATTAATGTTAATAACACCTTATGTCCTTTTGATGTTTTGGATATTCAGATGTTTCATATGCCCCCGTTTATTGTGGGATTTGGTATTGCATCTTGTTTTCTCGAGGTATTATTATTATTATTATCAGCTGCTTTAACAAATGAGTTTAATAATTATGATAGTTACATATTAGTACCCCCCATTCTTACATAGGGAACTAATGAAGAATAAAATACATTATATGCACATATATTATAATTTATATCACATACTAAATTAGTACATTAGTTATCTATTTTAATTCATATTTTAGCCTGCACATAGGGGTTAGTATTTATATTAGCTAGAGTGCACAATTGTTATGCATATGATAGCACATCTATTTATCACTTCTGTGGTTTCCACATGCACTGTCACTTTAAGGGCTGCACTTTAAAAGCACACCTTTACTAACACTCCCTTAACCTTTAAAAAGCGTGAGAGGTGCGAAAGCGTTTGGTTTTCGAGGGCGGGATGGATCCTTATCTGCACTGATGCACTTTGGAACGCTGTTGGTCTTTGCATTTTATACTGCTTTCAAATAAAGGAAGACATTAGCTTATTATATAGATTGTCCTGCTGTTGTCTGTGGTGATCGGGTAGCTAAGCTACCTGCCTCTTGTAAGTACTGTTAATTTTGCTTGGCTCCGATCTGCATTTGTCTAGCCACCTTGTTTGCATCAGGTACATAAGTGAGAAGAGGAAGCAAGGGAGGATAGTAAGTATATGGAGGATGGCAGGAGACCACAGAAGAGGATCAAGAAAAGCAGACGTCCTGGACAGGTATTTCTGCTCATTCTTCACAGTGTGTGTATGTATGCATGCATGTGTGTGTGCTGCATGTCGTCGTGTGTTTATACTAAGGTGATAAAGGAGCCAGAGGCTTACAGGCACATGATTGTGCCTATTGAATTAATAATAGCTGATTTATGACCAGAAAGAATGAATTTATCTAGGTGTCTTAAATTCAAGTTTGGCTTAGCGAATAATAATTTCAAGGGAGTTTATTTATTCAAGGTTCATAAATTCGTAGTGTGAAGAAATATTTCACTCGCAAGTTGATTACATTTTGATTGTATAACTGCAGTGGGTGACCTCTCATGTTACATGTATTGTTTTAAATTCAAAGCCCAAAACAGAAATCAAATATGGGTCCTGAAAGGTTTCCCATGTGTGTGTGGGGGGACCACCAGTGAGCAGCAGGAACAAAGGGGTGGGGCAGGTGAACACAAGTCCATTTTCAGAGAAAAATATGGAAGGAACATGCAGCTACGAAAGTGGACAAGGCTATGGGACCAGACAGGATATACCCAAGAGTACTAAAGGAACTCAGAGAGGTGCTAGCTGTCCCACTGACAGCTTTATTCAACAGCTCATTGGAAATGGGCATGGAGTTACAGGGACTGGAGGAGAGCAGATGTGGTCCCGCTCAGTAAGAGAAGAAGCAGAGAGTCTAGCAACTATAGGCCAGTCAGTCTTATGTAAGTGGAGGAAATTAATGGAAACCCTGCTAAATGTAGAGTATCTTGAATCTAGTGGGTTACAAGACCAAAGGCAGCACAAACTAGGAGATTTCATGGTGACCTACTGTTTGGGATCTTCTCAAAGATTAACGTTACAAGTATCAGTTGAAACCCAAGGGCATCCATTACAGCGTGCTAAGCAGAGGTTCAGCACTGTAAGGCATGGTAATTTTTCTCTATCAGAGTTGTTAGACTTTGAAACTCTCTTCCACTGAGATGATTAGTGAGCCAAAGCCTACTTTTAAAAATCAATTAGACAAAAAGTTACTTTCAGGACAAACAAATTCATATTGCATTTAAAATGACAGGAGCTTACGTGGGCTTTGCCATTTGCTCCTCATTTCTACCTTAGTGAGCATGGATTCACATGGGGGGGGTTTCATGTCAGACTAATCTGATTAATTTCTTTGATGGGATGACCAGGGAAATAGATGAGGGAAGGGCAGTGAATGTGGCCTGTCTGGACTTTAGCAAGGCCTTTGACAATGTACTAGCAGTATCATTGCTGGTATGTTTACATGTATTGGGCTGTTCTAGGGACATGGATATGTTGTTCATCCACACTCATTGGCAGTATCCTTGCCGCTTTAAATCTTGCCGGAAGGTCTTCAAGCTTGCTCCTCCCACCCACCCGGGTGGTATAACTCTCGGCTCCGCCCCATGACGCCAGATCTTCCTTACCGCTTGGAAGCTCAGGTTCCCTCCTTAACGCTCTGCGTTTGTGACTGGTTCCTATTTCTCCGTTTGCGGATTTAAAAATAATACTTTGCAAAAGACTTCAGTCTTGATCCTCGCTGCTGCGATGGATAACTCGACTCCGGATTTCGAGATGCCCATGCGGCAGAAGATGTCTCGGACGGATCCACCTCCACGATGTGTCTACTGCTTAGGCCTTGAGCGACCCGCGGCTGGCGACCTGTGCTCATCTTTCTCGGCCCTCGTCCTCGAAGACCGTGCTGCCGAGTGCAACTGGGCCGTCCGAGAGCGTTCCCTCGGTGAAGTCCAAGGAGGCCCGTTATGGCTCATGGCGGCGGGATCAGTGGATCAGCTCGAAGCGGATGGTCGCCTCGAAGAGGAGGCGCGCGGGTCAGATCTTTCCTCGTCATGCATTTATCCCGCTTTCTCTGGGTTCTTCCTACACGGCTTCCTTTTGGAGCTTTGTCTGTCCCTCTCCACTAAAGGAGAAGGGCCTGCGTCTGCTGGACCTTTCTCGGTCCAAAAGAAGGACAAGGGTAAGTCCCTCCGTCGGCGCTCTTGGGAGCGGGAAAGGTCCTCTCTCGGGCCGTCGACGTCGGCTTCGTGTCGACCGCTCGCTTCGCCACTGGCCTCACGGTGTCCCCTGCCAGGTCAGTTGACCGAGACTCACTGATGAAGTCGAGATTTTTCTCGACCCATTAGACGGGTTGTCGCTTTAGCAGCCGAGATTCCTCTCCCGGTTCCCCGGAGGAGTTGAGATCCCGTGGGCTCGCCTGTGCCTCCGGTTCCGGAGCCCTCGGATGGACCTTCCGAGCCGAAGGAGTGTCGGTTCCGCCGACACCTCCCTGCACCGACCCGGAAATTCCGGGACTCGGTCTCGGTCTCGGACCTTCGGGTCCAGCCCGTTCCCACCGTCTACAGGCGGTCTCGGTCTCGGCATCATGGTAAGCGGCGTCGCCGTCTCCTCGCCTCCTCCTCGGATGAGGGAGGCTCCGGCGTAAGTACGTCGGACGATGCGAGGACCTTATGTTCACTAACAGCTCCTCTGGCGGGAATAAGCCGACTCCGCGCCTTCCCCGCCATTAAGGCTGTCACCGAGCGGCCGACACAACCCCGACTTGCCCGAGAGCCATACCCAGGCCGGTTTTCGGCCAAAACCAGCTGCTCCACCGATTGCGGTGGAACCTCCGCCTCCACAGCCACCAATTGGGGCTCCGACCAAGGATTCTCGGTCGGCTAAGGGTTTACCCCATCGGCTGTCAGTTACCTCACTCCCGACCGACCTCGGCAGGTGAAGGGTGGCTCAGGCCAGAGGCAGCTCTTCGAGGACTCTTCCGAGTCCGAAGATGATTCCTCCTTCTTCTCCAAGCGACTGGACTTGGAGTCTTCAGGAGGTCAGCCAATGGACGATAGCCCGTCGTCCTTCCTAGGACTGCTTCGGCTCATCTCGGAGTCTACCGGGATGGAGCTCGAACCCGTTTCCAAACCGGCCAGGTATCCCCTCACGGAGATTCTGGACCGAGGGGATTCTCCGACGGAGGCCTTTCCGTGGCGAGGCCATAGTGGGTCCAGCACTGGAACTTTGGCAGCGCCTGCTTCCTGCCCTGCGCCCGGCCAGGATGGCCAGGAAGTATGCGGTCCCTACGGTTCCTTGTCGGTTTGCTGAACACCCTCTGCTGAGGGTTGGTTACCGACAGCGTTTTCGGCCACGGCAACGCCAGGGATGTGGACAAACCTCCTGACAAGGAGTCCAAGAAATTGGACTATGTCGGCGAAAAGTCTCACGCTGCGTCCCTCTCTCGGCCTTCGTCAGGCCAGTTCGACGCTCCTCATGGCACATTTTTCTCATGCCCTGTTGGGCTCCTGGATGAGGTCATCCTCATCTTCCGCCGATCTGCAGACTACGGTTAAGCAGGTGCGGGACCAGGGCAGGGCAGTGGCCAAACAGCAGCTCCAGACTGCTTTGGATGAGGGGACTCATGTGCCAGATCGGTGGCGTGCCGCAGTGGCTATCGGTCATGGCTTGGCTGAGGATATCCACCTTTACTCGATACCCAGCACAAGTTGGCGGATGTTCCCTTTTGGGACTGACCTCTGCCCTGGGGTGGAAGGTCACCTGCAGAGGATCGAGAAGTCCAATGCCACCTTGGACTCGGTCTCTTCCGCTCAGAAGGACAAGGCCGCAAGCCACAGCCTAAGCCCTTTAGGTCCTTCTGCAGCCTTTGCGCCTTGACCCAGCAACGTCAGGGCCAGCAGGCTCGGCCTTGGCATCCCAAACCCAACGCCCGGCTTCCTCTAACAGGAGGCAGGGGAAAGGGCCCAGGAGGTCCCTCGGCGGTCCCTCCTCCAGCCTGCCCAGTGACGGGCTGAGGGGTGTCGCCCCCATCCCCTGCCATTACTCATTCCTGGGTCCCCTGGGGACGGCCCTGCACTTCCGCTCCGCCTGGTCCTGTTACCACGGACAGGTGGGTCTTGGAGGTGGTGGGAAGAGGCCTGCCTCTGGAATTCGAGCAGGCACCACCCTTCAGAGCCGTCGCCCCTCGGGGGGCTTCGGGATCCCCAGCCTCACTGGCTGCTCGTCGAGCCGACATCACTCTCCTCCTCCAGAAGGAGGTGGTAAGAGAGGTGGTGGACCCTCCTTCAGACCCAGGGTTTGTGTCCAGGTACTTCCTGGTTCCGAAACGGACGGGGGGCTGGCGCCCCATTCTCGACCTACACGACCTAAACAAGTTCCTAAGGTCTCGAACCTTCAGGATGGTCACTCTGGCTCAGATAATACCATCCTTGGAACGCGGCGTGTGGTTCTGCTCTCTGGACTTGCAGGACGCGTTTTTTCACGTCCCTATCCGTCCGTCTCACCAGAGATTCCTTCGCTTCCGAGCGGAAGGATCTCTCTTCGAGTTCCAAGCCATGCCCTTCGGCTTGTCTCCAGCTCCCAGGGTCTTCACCAAATGCATGGCAGTGGTGACAGCATTCCTGCGGCGCCGAGGGGTCCGGGTGTACCCTTACCTGGACGACTGGCTGATAGCAGCTCCCTCCAGGAAGGAGGCGGAGTGGTCCAGAGATCTGGCCCTCCAGGTCTGCTCTCAACTGGGCCTCCTTATCAACGAGGCCAAGTCGGAACTCGAGCCGAAGCAGGTGATTTTATTCATCGGGGCGCAGCTCGACTCTCTTCGAGCCAGAGCGCGGCTCCCGGCGGACAGGGCCGAGGTTCTTTCCTCCTTTGCCCGATCATTTCTGGTTGGGCAATTGCGCCCCGCCCGGGACTTCCTGCGCCTCCTGGGTCTCATGGCGGCCTGTACCAGCGTGGTCCGTTGGGCCCGCTGGAACATGCGTCCCCTTCAGTGGGGACTGGCCAGCCAGTGGTCACAACGCTGCGATCCTTGGACCAGCTTGTGTCGGTGACACAGGGGATGTGGAATGCTCTCCAGTGGTGGACCGTTCCAGATCATTTGCAGGAGGGCATCCCGTTCGTCCGCCCCGAGCCGACGGTCTCTCTGTCGACCGATGCCTCTCTGATGGGTTGGGGTGCCCATCTGGGGGAACACCGGGCTCATGGCCTCTGGTCCCCACGGGAGTCCCGATGCCACATCAACCTGCTGGAGCTCCGAGCGGTCCGCCTAGCTCTCACCGCCTTTGCTCCGTTCTCCGGGTCAAGTGGTCCGAGTCCAGACGGACAATACCACGACCATGTACTATCTAAACCGCCAGGGCGGGACGCGCTCCATGCTTCTATGCAAGGAAGCTCTCCGCATTTGGTCACTCGTGCGCAGCCTGGAGGCGGATCTCCTAGCCATTCACGTGGCAGGAGCCTCCAACACCCTGGCCGATGCCCTGAGCCGGATAGGGGCTGCATCCCACGAGTGGTCTCTCCTGCCGGAGGTAGTACAGCATCTGTTCTCCCTTTGGGGCACACCTCAGGTGGACCTGTTTGCCTCCATGGAGACGCAGCTGAGTCTGTTCCATGCGCCCCCTCAGCAGGGCTCGCTGCAGGGGATGCCTTCTCGAGGCAATGGACCCCGGCCTCTTTCGCCTTTCCCCATTTCCCTTGATCCACAAGGTGCTTCTCAAGGCGAGGAGGACAAGGCGCAGGTGATTCTGATAGCCCCAGACTGGCCTCGCCAGTTCTGGTACCAGATCTCCTCAGTCTCAGCTCCAGGACTCAGCGGCAGCTTCCAGCTCGCCCGGACCTGCTCTCAGTCAATCAGGGAAGGTGTTCCATCGGACCTTCAATCCCTGCACCTGACGGCCTGGTTCCTGAGCGGCTAGAGTTCCAGGCTTTGGGTCTTTCCGACGAGGTCCTCAATGTAGTTGAGGCGTCCAAGTGAGTCGACCAGAAAATGCTATGCCTTCAAATGGAAAAGGTTTTCCATTTGGTGTCAGGAGCAAGGGCTTGGACCCTTCCTCCTGTTCCTTGGCAAGCATCTTGGACTATTTATGGTCCCTTTCTAGTCAAGGGCTTAGGTGGCGACCCTAGGGTGCACCTGGCAGCCATCTCTGCTTACCGGGCGGGCCGGGAAGCAGTCGATGCAGAGGAGAAGGTGGTCTGGCGCTTTTTCAAGGCCTTGATCACATTTCCCTCCAGTGCGGGAACCCCACCTCCGTGATCTACTGCTGGTACTGGCAAAGCTCATGGGCAAGCCATTGCAACCTATGCACAGGTGTGCTTCTCTCACCTGTCGTGGAAGACCGCCTTCTTGGTGGCTATCACGTCCAGCCAGAAGGATGGGAGAGCTCCAGGCTTTCCATCGAGTCTCCTTACCTGGTCTTCCACAGGGACAAGGTTGTCCTTGCCCCCACCAAATTCCTTCCAAGGTGGTGTCGGAGTTTCACCTTAACCAGGTGTTGACTCTGCGGTGTTCTACCCCAATCACACCTGGGAGGCCGAATAGGCTCCATACTCTGGATCCCTAGAGGGCTCGCTTATTATAAGGACTGACGGCTGAAATTCGGGAGAGGTTCGCGCTGTTTGTCACCTACGCTGAGCGTCGCATCTGGCAGACCTGCAGCTAAGCGGACGATAAGCAGGTGGGTAACCTCCTGCATAGATCTCTGTTATAAGTTAGCGGGCATGGAGCCTCCCAGAGGGATAAGAGCTCATTCTACCCGCCATACTGCTGCAACGGTGGCTGCTTCCAGGGACATCCCTATCCAGGAAATCTGCAGGGCTGCTACCTGGAAGTCAGCAAACACCTTCATTACCCACTACCATCGACCTTGAGTCACGCGGGATGCTGGTCTTGGGGCCTCGGTTCTCCAGTCTCTCTTTCCCAAGTAAGTATATGGGGGTGTCGTCTTGCCTCCTCCTCCCGGAGAACTGCTAGGAGTCTGCCAATGAGTGTGGATGAACAACATATCCATGTCCCTAGAAATACAGGTTACTCACCTGTAACAGGAGTTCTAGAATGGTATATGTTGTTCCATCCTACACTCCCTCGTACTCCCCGGCTTCGACGCTACAACCTGAGCTTCCAGCGGGCCAGATCTGGCGTCATGGGGCGGAGCCGAGAGTTATACCACCCGGGTGGGTGGGAGGAGCAAGCTTGAAGACCTTCCGGCAAGATTTAAAGCGGCAAGGATACTGCCAATGAGTGTGGATGAACAACATATACCATTCCTAGAACTCCTGTTACAGGTGAGTAACCTGTATATATGTATTAGCCCAATACGTGTAAACATGCTAGCATTGATACTGTTAGTACATTTAGGCAGCCCCATTCCCCGATTACATTAAATTCTCTATAGCTCACCTGCAGCCCCATCCCAGACCTTGCACCATAATAATGCTACTTTTTGAGGAGGGACTGCAGTGCTCTGCGGCCGCTCAGCTCGTACCAGGAAGGTACAAGCCGGGCTTTATGAGTTAAATATTTTGACATTCAGGTCACAAAAAATAATATTTTCAGGCTGAAAATGCTCCATGGGCAGGCAGATACGTTTATGAGTTGCATACCCAATCGTGTTAGGGGCTCATTAAGGAATCTGTATCCTACATAGAAATAGCGGAGAAATCTGTTACAAATTTCTACTAGATAAAATCAAAATGTAATCCTAAGGAAGTACTTTATCCTGGCTCTTCTTTTGTTGAAAAGGTTCAAGATGTCCCCTGCTGGCAAGGTTTTGCTCATCATATTATCTGACATTCACAGACAAGTAAGTAAACTTTATTTCTATAGCACTCTTCAATGAAGTGTCAGAGTGCTTCACAGTGAAATAACCATTACAACAATAAAATCCTCCAGGTGGTCTTCTGGGGTCAGGCCCCATGTTCCACCACGGCACCTCTTTACCGATGCCGGAGCCTTATTGCCTCCGGCGGGGATACCCTGGAGTACCCCCATGGCTACAACCGGGCTTGCTGGGTTTCAGTATCCTCTTGGCAATACCCGCAGTACCCAGGCTACCAGCCTCCTCCTCCTCATTTGCCAGATCGAGAGACGATCCCTGCGTGGTGACAGGATGCCAGAACCCAGCTCATCACATAGTTACGGCAATCAGTGGGTGATATCCCCCTACCTAGGGCCCCTTCCCCACCGATACCTTCCAGATGAGCAGTGGGTGCTCTGCCAGTGGGTTCCTCTGGGGTGGACCCCTCCATCCCCAGTGGTTCAGAACCTTTTCGACTCAGACACCAATTCTTACTCTTCAGACCCTCGGGACCTAGTCAAGGTTCCACCCAAGGAATCTCCAAAATCCCTTCCAGAAGATCCCTCCTTCGGGGACCTTCTGCAGACTATTCAGTCAGTAGGAGGCTGGCCTTCCAAAGAGGTGGGTTCCCAGCATAAGAGGCTGGTGGAGCACCTAGATCTGGCCACTACAGATCCTCTACCCATTCCCCCCTGGATGGGTCCTCATGAGGATCTGGTCACTACTATCTGGCAGCAGCCGTCATCTATCCCTGCTGTCTCCAGAAAGGCCGATCGCACCTGTTATCCTCCGGAAAGGATTCAACACCTGACTACTCATCCAAAGGTCGACTCAGTGGTCATCACGGCTGCTCACAACCGGTCGGCACAACCAAAACATTTGAGCTCCTCGTCCCCTGACAAGGACTCGACAATTGGATCAGTTTGGCCGGAAGGTTTATTCTTCTTCCTCTTGTGCCATCAGGTCCCTGAACTATGTTTCACACATGGTGGCCTTCCAGAAGGCTTCCCTCTTGGAGCTGGAGAGGGACCTCCAGGAGATCCAGGATGAGACCCTCCACAACAAGTTGCTGGACAAAGTCCGAATGGGCAAGTCTTCCTGTCGTCATGCGTTACAAGCAGTGTATGATTCGGTAGACTCAGTGGCTAGGGCGGCAGCCACGGGGATCTGCATCCGTCGCCTTTCTTGGCTCAGGATTGCAGGTTTAGCACAAGAAGTCCAGTCGTCCCTTCTGGACGCCCCTTTTAGGAGTTCCATCCTGTTTGGCGGTGACGCCAAGGATATAATTACTGGGCTGCAGAAGAGCAGATGTTCTAGGGACATGGATATGTTGTTCATCCACACTGTCTGGCAGGTTCCTTGCCGCTTTAAATCTTGCCGGAAGGTCTTCAAGCTGGCTCCTCCCAGCCAACTGCGTGGTAAAACTCTTGGCTCCGACCCATGACGCCAGATCTTCCTTACCGCTTGGAAGCTCAGGTTCCCTCCTTAACGCTCTGCGTATAGACTGGATCCTAATTCTTCGATTCGCCTGAAACTGATTCTAAAGTTTTCAAGACTTTGGTCTAATTACTCCCTCGCGGCTGCGATGGACAAATCGACTCCTGGATTTCGGCGGTGCCCATGCGGGCAGAAAATGTCCAGGACGGATCCGCACTCCACGTGCGTCTACTGCCTCGGCCTAGATCATGACCTGCAGGCCTGCATCCTGGAAGACCACGCTGCCCGGTTACAGCTTGGGCGCCACGAGAAGCGCTACCCGCCAGTGAAGTCCAAGGAGGCCTGTTGGGCGGTGTCCACGGCGGCTGGCTCGGCTGAGCAACTCGAGCAGATGATCGCCCTCGAGGAGGAGGTGGCCCAGGCCGCATCTTCATCTTCGTCTGTCATGGCATTTATCCCGCTCTCTCTCTCTCTGGGATTCTCCTACACAGCTTCTTTTAAGGAGCTTTGCCAGTCCCTTTCCATGAAGGGAGGGGGCCATCGGGACACTGTTCTCTGTCCAAAAAGAAGGACTCGAACGGTAAGTCCCACCATCGGCGTTCGTGGGAGCGTGAGAGGTCCCTTTCCCCAGACAGTTGACACTTGACTTCGGTCGAGGTTGCGGCTTAGGCCGCTGGCTTCATGGTGTCCTCGCCAGGTCAGCTGGCCGAGACACCCGTCGACACTGTCGAGATTTTTCTGACCCGTCGGCGGGCTGTCGAGTGGTGAAGCCGACAACCTTCTTCACCGTTCCCTGGTGGAGACCGAGGACTGCCTGTGCCTCCTGTGCTGGAGTCCCTGGTCAAGGCTCCTGAGCCGAGGGAAGAGTGGATCTCCCAACCCTTCCCAGACCCGCCTCAGAAATAGAGGTCCGGTCTGGACCTCGTCTCAGTCCAGCCGATCCCGTGACATCGGGCGGTCTCAGTCTCAGCACCGAGGAAGCGGCGCCCGCCGTGTCCTCGCCTTCCTTCTCGGAAGAGGAGAGGCTTCACGCAAATTGCATCGACGCCCCAGGACTTTATGGCAGTTGCCGCCTCCCCGGCCATAAAGTGTCTGTCACCCGAATGGCCGAAACAACCCCTCGCTGTAGTCAAGGTGCCCAAGACTGGGCTGGTTGTTCAACCGAAACCAGCTGCCCCACCGATTGTGGTGGAACTTCCACCTCCACAACTGAAATCTGGGGCACCGACCAAGGACTCTCGGTCAGTTCAGGGTCTGCCCCACAGGTTGTCGGTCACCCTCACTCCCGACCGTCCTCAGCAGGTGGAAGGTGGCTCAGGCCCCAGGCAGCTCTTCGCAGACTCCTCGGAGTCCGGCGGCGACTCCTCCTGTTTCCAGGCCCCTTGACCTGGATACCTCCGGTGGGCAGTCGATGGCCGAGGCCCATCGTCGTTTATGGGTCTGCTTCGGCTCATCTCAGAGTCCACTGGGATGCAGCTCGAGCCCGTATCCAAGCGGGCCAAGTATCCCCTCACGGAGATTCTGGACCAAGGGGATTCACCCACGGAGGCCTTTCCGGTGGCTGAAGCCATTGTTGGCCCAGCCTTGGAGCTCTGGCAGCAGATGGCTTCCTGCCCTGCGCCTTCGGCCAGGATGGCCAGGAAGTATGCGGTCCCTACTGGCTCTTTGTCAGGTTTTTCGGAGCACCCCTCTGCGGAGGGGTTGGTCACCGATAGCATTTTCCGGCGTTCCGGGAATGCTAGGGATGTGGATAAGCCCCCCGACAAGGAGTCCAAAAAGCTGGATTATGCCGGGTGCAAGGTGTACGCTGTGTCCTCCCTAGGCCTCCGCCAGGCCAGCTCGGCCGCAGCATGGCACACCTCTCCCACACCTCATGGGCTCCCTGGATGAGGTGATTCTCATCTCCCGGCCGACCTGCAGACCACGGTCAAGCAGGTGCGGGACCAGGGAAAGCGGTGGCAAAACAGCAGCTTCAAACGGCTCTGGACATTGGAGACTCCTGTGCCAGATCAGTTGCGGCTGCAGTGGCCATGCGCCGTAGAGCATGGCTGAGGATATCCACCTTCTCGGCGGATACCCAGCATAAACTGGTGGAAGTCCCCTTCTTGGGGACTGACCTGTTGGGCCCTGGAGTGGAAGGCCACCTCCAGCGGATCGAAAAGTCCAGTGCTACCCTGGACTCAGTCACCTCCACCCAGAAAGACAAGGGCCGTTGTCAACAACATAAGTCCTTTCGCCTTCTGCACCCAGTGCACGTCCAGCCCACCACCACCAGCATCAGGGCCACCAGGCTCACGCTTGGCATCCCAAAGCCAAGCCTGAGGCTTCCTCAACGAAGCAGGGAGAAAGACCCAGGAGGTCCCTCGGCGGTCCCTCCTCCAAGGCTGCCCAGTGACTGGTTGAGGGTGTCACCCCAACCTCGCACTCCCCTGGTTCCCTCCTGGGGGACGGCTCTGCCACTTCCTTTCCGCCTGGTCCGCTATCACCACGGACCGCTGGGTGTTGGAGGTGGTAGGAAAGGGCCTGCCCCTGGAGTTCGAGCAGGCCCCGCCCTTCCGAGCCGTCGCCCCTCGGGAGGGGGGGGGCTACAGGGGTCCGCAGCCCTGCTCCTTGAAAAAGAGGTGATCAGGAAGGTGGCGGACCTTCCACCAGACCCGGGGTTTGTGTCCAGGTACTTCCTGGTCCCGAAATGGATGGGGGTCTGGCGCCCCAATCTAGACCTGCAGGACCTGAACAGGTTCCTAAGATCTCGAACCTTCAGGATGGTCACTCTGGCTCAGATCATTCCATCCTTGGAACGAGGCATGTGGTTCTGTTCTCTGGACCTCCTGGACGCATTCTTTCACGTCCCAATCCGTCCGTCCCACCAGAGATTCCTCCGCTTCAGGGCAGTGGGATCCTCTACTGAGTTCCGGGCCATGCCTTCCGGCCTTTCCCTAGCTCCCAGGGTCTTCACCTAATGCATGACAGTGGTGACAGCATTCCTGCTGCGCCGAAGGGTCCAGATGTACCCCTACCTAGACGACTGACTGATTGCAGCCTCCTCCAGAATGGAGGTGGAGCGGTCCAGAGATCTGGCCTTCCAGGTTTGCTCTCAGGTTGGCCTCTCATCAACGAGGCCAAGTCGTAACTCATGCCAAAGCAGGTGATACCATTCATCGGGACAGAGTTCGACTTCTACAAGCCAGAGCATGGCTCCCGCGGACAGGGCTGAGGTTCTTTCCTCCTTTGCCCAATCATTTCAGATTAGGCACTGCGCCTGCCCAGGACTTCCTGCACCTCCTGGGCCTCATGGCAGCCTGCACTTCCCTTGGATCAGCTAGTGACAGTGACCCAGGGGATGTGGAATGCCCTCCAGTGGTGGACCGTTCCAGCACATCTGCAGGAGGGCATCCTGTTCGTCCACCCCAAGCCGACGGTCTCTCTATCAACGGATGCCTCTCTGATGGGTTGGGGTGCCCATCTGGGGGAGCACAGAGTGCACGGCCTCTGGTCCCCTCAGGAGTCCCGATGCCACATCAACCTGCTGGAGCTTCGAGCGGTTCATCTAGCCCTCGCCGCCTTCGCTCCGTTTCTACAGGGTCAAGTGGTCCAGGTCCAGACGGGCAATACCATGACCATGTGCTACCTAAACTGCCAGGGCGGGATGCGCTCCATGCCTCTGTGCAGGGAAACTCTCACATTTGGTCACTCAGTGCGCAGCCTGGAGGCGGATCTCCTTGCCTATCCATGTGGCAGGGAGCCTCCAACATTCTGGCGATGCCCTAAGCCGGATAGGAGCAAGGCCCCACTTAATGGTCTCTCCTGCCGGAGGTAGTATAAGATCTGTTCTCCCACTGGGGCATGCTTCAGGTGGACCTGTTTGCCTCCAGGAGAATGTGAAGCTAAGACTGTTGCATGCCCGCCCAGCAAGGCTCGCTGCAGGGATGCCTTCTTGAGGCCATGGACCCGAGTTCTTCTACGCTTTCCATTTCCCTTGATCCACAAGTGCTTCTCAAGGCAAGGAGGGACAAGGCACAGGTGATTCAAACAACATGAAGTCTTGCTATGTTATGACAATTGCAGTTTGTCCCACCATTAGAACTGCTCCAGAGGTGAAAGAGTTAACTACCATGCCAGGCATGGAGTTTAGTGCACGAGCTCGGTTAGAGAAGCTCTGTCTGGCTAATTTCAAACCGAAACTGTTAGATTCTCTACTCCGCCTCACTGAACAGTCACTCTGGAGATTTCTCCTACTGCTCGGTTCATTTCTCGGTTTAAACAGTATTTTCTCGGTTAAATTCAACCGCGAGTATTATTATTTTAACCGCAAACCGATCGGTTCAAGCTCTGTCTGTGGTATTGTAAGTAATAGATAGGTTTATTTCTGTGTGGAACTTGTAAATTTTATCGGTTCGGTTCGAACCGATCAGGCTGTTTAAAACTTTTTAAAAGTAAGCATTTTAAAGCTTTTAGAGTGCGATCTCGGTTCTTATCGGTTCTAAAAAAAAAAACGGATTTCATTATGGTTTTCCACGACCCGTGACACGGTTGGGAACCGATAAGGGTGTCTTGCCTGGCACTGCCGTTAAAAGGGCAAGTTTGTTGGTTAGGCTGGCATCATGTCTGAGAAACCCAAAAGAAAACCGGCCCACTGGGTTTCAACACTATAGTGTCTGTGGGAAGCCTTTGCCAAGGCTGACCCACACACCACATGTGTCTATTGTCTGGGGTTTGACCACCTCAATTCAGACTGCCAGATTTGTAAAAATTTCCTGCAGCCACCCTGGACAAGAGAGTGAGAAGTCAGGAACGGGAGGCCAAAAGTCCGCTTTAACCTGATGACAGCCCGGTTCGGTGCCAACCGAACCGGAGGGAGTTCCTCTGACCAGGGCGAGACTTCCTGGCAACGAAAGCTGGCCTCTAAGGAGCCAGTTCCAGTAAAGAAAACTAAAAATCAGCAGGTTTGGAGTCCAAAATTCTTCTCCAACTGCTGCAGAAATAGCAAAGCTATACAGATTGTCCAGTCACTTTCTCCGTTCCGTCCGAACTGCCACTGTTCTGGTAAAGAAGTCGGTTCGGCTGTTCCACCGTTCAAGAATATGATATTGAAGAGTTTTATGAACCAGAGGAGGGGAGGGATTATGATCAGTGTGAATGTGACTTTGAAAGTCTGATGTGCCCATTGAACCGACATCTCCCCAGACAGACCTTGGAATCTCCCCTATGCTTTCTGAGTCCCTTCTCACTTTTTGTTTTATAAAAGGTTGTTGTTCCCTCCAGCTCCCATTAGAGGAAGCTGTGGATGAGCAAGAGGAACCTGATTTTGTGGAAATGATGGATATCCAGAGTCTAGGAGATTATCTATCCCCTACATAAATCATTTAGGAAACAAACAATAAAAATACTAAAAGCTCTAATTCTGTGCCTCCTGTTGACAAGAAGATGGACAGGAGGTACACTTTATCAGGTCCTGATACAGACTTTCTTTCACAGCAATGCAGTCATGTTGGGTAGTTCAGGCTGCAGCCTGTGATAAGGCTAACATTCCCTGGCTTCACATCCTCCTGACAAGGACTCCAGGAAGATTGATGCCATGGCTAAAAAATACATGGCAGCGTCCTTGGGACTCAGACAAGCAAATTACATGGCTTATGTGGCAAGATACCAAAAATCTAGATGGGACACTGTCATGGCTTTGGCTAAACAGGCCCCTGGCCAGCTTGCCAAGGAGCTGGAGCAGGTGGCTGCTGATGGTATTGAGGCATCCAAGGTGCAATTCCATGCTGTTGTGGATTCTAATGATGTATCCTCTAGAGTCATGGCTACATCTGTGGCCTTTCGTAGGTTGGCTTGGCTCAGGTGTACTAGTTTGTCACAGGATACCCAGACTAAGGCCATGGATTTTCCTGTGGTAGGGAATTCTCTGTTTGGGGAGCAGACAGAGAATTACATGAAGAAAATGGATGAATATAGAACAACTTATAGGAGTGCACAAGCCAAGGAGCGGCAAGCCATTCCTCAGAAGCAGACCCCCAAGGGTAGAGGTAGGCCTTTTCACAGGCCTTTTTAGCAAACCCAGGCTTCTTCTGCTTATGCTCAGAGGGGGTTCTCCAGAGGCAGAGGCAGAGGGGGTGCAAGCAGGCCTGCTTCCACCCCTCAGCCTAAAGCCTCTGCCAAACAGGCACCCTGATGGGGTGCCCAGGGCCGGTTCTCCATTACCTGTAGGGGGCAGGCTGGCTTACTTCGTTCAGGACTGGGAGTCTCTAACATCAGCAAGTGGGTCCTGGAAGTAGTAAGCCAGGGTCCGGTTCTCAGCTTCAAAAAATTTCCAAAGATGAGAGCCAGATCTTTTCCACCTGCAAACCCTCTAGAGACCTTTGCCTTAGAAACAGAAGTCTCAACCCTTCTGGCTCTCAGAGCTGTAGAAAGGGTTTCCCCCTACTCCAGGGCAAGGGTCTGTACTCCAGGTACTTTCCCCCAAAAAGACAGGAGAATGCGCCCATTTTGGACCTAAGATATCTGAACAAGCACCTTTTGAAACCAAAATTCAAAATGGTGACTCTGGCAATAATTACTTTCTCTAAGGCCAGGGACTGGCTAGCTTCCCTGGACCTCAAGGATGCCTATTTCCATGTTCTAATCAGAAGCTCCCACCGAAAGTACCTCAGATTCGAACTGCCCTCAGGCCATTACCAGTTCAGAGCAATGCCCTTCGGCCTCAGCTCTGCCCCAAGGGTATTCACAAAATGTCTAGCAGTAGCAGTTGCTCATTTAAGAAGGCAAAAGATTGCTATCTTTCCCTACCTAGACAACTGGCTTATTGTAGGCCAGTCTCCAGAACAGGTCAAATCACACCTGCAAGTTACCCAGCAGCTGCTCACCTCTCTGGGTTTCCTGCTCAATCTCCCAAAGTCAGTACTGGAACCTGTTCAGGTACTCACCTTCATAGGTGCAAAACTGGATACAAAGCAGGCCAGAGCCTTCCTGCCCTTAGAGAGGGTAAGGAACCTGGTGGCCCTGGCCTCCTCCTTCACTCTGCAGGTCTCTCAACCAGCAAGGCACATCTTACAGCTCCTAGGACACATGGCTGCTTCCACAGCTGTAGTGCAAGGAGCAAGATTTCAGATGAGGGACATTCATTTTCACTTGAGAGCCTTTTGGTCTCAAAGAAAAGATCCTCTTTCCAAGTTGATCCCAGTGACTCGAACCCTGATCCAGGCCCTTCAGTGGTGGCAGGATCAGAGCAATTTAAGACTAGGGGTCCCCTTCATTCCTCTATCTCACTCCTTGACCCTTACTACAGATGCGTCCCTTCTGGGATGGGGAGCTCACATGGGTGACCTCTCCACCCAGGGAGTGTGGTCCCCTCAAGAATCTGTGCTCCACATCAATTTGCTGGAACTCAGAGCTGTCTTTCTAGCACTTCAAGTGTTTTCTGCATCTGTTCAGAACAAAGTGGTACAAGTCAGAACAGACAACACCACCACAATGTGGTACATCAACAAACAAGGGCACTCGGTCTTGGCCTTGTACTCAAGCAATGAAGTTGTGTTCTCTGGCTTATTCCTGAACACTTCCCTCATAGCAGTTCACCTCCCAGGAAAGGACAATGTCCTGGCAGATGCTTCAGCAGGATTTCCCAGGGCCATCACGAATGGTCACTGGATCCCCAAGTACTGGGGATAGTTTTTGCCAGATGGGGCACCCCTCAGATAGATCTTTTCGCAGCCCCAGACAATCACCAACTTCCACTGTTTCGTTGCAGGCCCCCAGTGATGGGCTCAGTCCACCTGGATGCCTTTCTCCTAGATTGGGACGGGAAGTTTCTATATGCCTTTCCCCCCTTCCCTCTCCTTTTCAAGGTGCTAGTCAAAATCAGATCCCAGCCTTGCAGGATGATTCTG
Source organism: Neoceratodus forsteri (assembly GCA_016271365.2). Taxonomy (NCBI): domain Eukaryota; kingdom Metazoa; phylum Chordata; order Ceratodontiformes; family Ceratodontidae; genus Neoceratodus; species Neoceratodus forsteri. The sequence continues at coordinate 1,280,176,020 of CM057453.1, forward strand.
ATTGTTCCAGATTGGGCCAGGCAGCCCTGGTACCCCTCCTTCTGTCCATAGCAGTCCATCTTCCTCTGTGCCTCCCAGGAAACACAACCTGTTATCTTGTGCCCAGGGGAGAGTTTGTATCCCAGTCTCACATCCCTCAACCTCAAGGCCTGGCTCTTGAGGAGTTAGTTTGCTGACCTACACCTTTCTCAAGGTGTTCTTGACATTCTGAAGGCTTCTAGGAAGCCTTCCACTAGGGCTACTTATAATTCTAAATGGAAAAGATTTTCCATCTGGTGCTCTGGGAAGCATATTCCCCCGGAATCTGCTGATTTGCCCATTGTTTTGGACTATATGGTCTAAATCTTAACTCTTTGGGCCTGAGACCAGCTACCCTGAAAGTACATTTGGCAGCTGTGTCTGCTTTTATTTCAGCAGGAAAGCCCTCTTCTCTTTCCACTCACCCTGTATTTTCCAAGTTTTTTAAGGGATTACTTCATACTAATCCACCTTTCAGGGACCCGGCCCCTGCCTGGGATCTTAATGTTTGCATTGCTCAGTTGATGCAACCCCCCTTTGAACCTCTGTCTTCTGCAGAGCTTAAGTATTTGACTTGGAAAACTGTTTTTCTAGTAGCCATCACTTCTGCCAGGCGCATAAGTGAGTTACAAGCATTGTCAGTGGAGATTGACTTTATTTCCTTCCACAGGGATAAGGTAGTCCTTAGGACTAACAGGAAGTTTTTGCCTAAGGTGGTTTCAGATTTCCATCTTAACCAATCTATCTCCCTTCCAGTGTTCTTCACTGACCATTCCTCCTCTGGTGAGAGGAGGCTGCATATTAGATGTTAAGAGGGCCCTTACTTACTATATAGAGCGTACCAAGGGTCATAAGTTCGAATCCTCCAACTTTTCTCACTTGTGGTGAGGTTGGGAGGTGAAACCTGCCACTAAGAGACCCATTGCCAGGTGGATTGTCTCGTGTATCCAATTTTGTTATCAAAAACTGGGAAAGGTTCCCCCTTTAGGCCTGAGGGCTCACTCTACCAGAGGTACAGCTGCGTCTCTAGCTGCTGCCAGAGACATCCCTATCTTGGAGATATGTCAAGCAGCTACCTGGAAAATGGTACACAGTTTCACCAAGCATTACTCCTTGGATATCCAGGCCAGGAGGGATGCTAGATTTGGCACAGCCGTGCTTCAGAGCCTATTCCCTAAGTAGGTTCTGTCCCTCCACCATGGAGGTACTTCTGTGTATTCTACAATTGTCATAATATAGCAAGACTTCATGTTGTTTGAAGAAAAAATTACTCACCTTAGTAATGTTGTTTTTTCTAATGGAGTCTTCATATTGAGACTCCCAGCCTGCCCCTCTCAGAACTTCTTACTTGTATGGGGTGGGCAGTCCAGTGTTAGCACTTGTTATGCCCATTATATGTTTTTTCCACCCCTTTTGGGGTTTTGGGATGTTGTGTTTTATTTTATCTTATGTTATTTTTTCTGGTCTCCTGACTTGAGTCTTGGTGTTGGGACCAGGAATAGGTGTTAATATTTAGGTAGCCAGTTGGCTAGTGTAGGTTACAGCTTCCACACAGAACCTTAGTGAGTTTTTGCTCGTAAAGATCTGACAGTTTCGGTTTGAAATTAGCCAGACAGAGCTGCTCTAACCGAGCTCGCACTCTAAACTCCATGCCTAGCATGGTAGTTAACTCTTTCACCTCCGGAGCAGTTCTAATGGTGGGACAAACTGCAATTGTCATAATATAGCAAGACTCCATTAGAAGAAACAACATTACTAAGGTGAGTAATTTTTTTTTCTGGTAGCCCCAGACTGGCCCCACTAGTTCTGGTATCCAGATCTCCTCAGTCTCAGCTCCAGGCTCCCGAGGCAGCTTCCAGCCCGCCCGGACCTGATCTCAGTCAATCAGGGGAAGGTATTCCATCCAGACCTTCAATCCCTGCACCTGACGGCCTGGTTCCTGAGTGGCTAGAGTTCCAGGCCTTGGGTCTTTCTGACGAGGTCCTCAACGTTGTTGAGGCGTCCTGTAAGGAGTCGACCAGAAAATGCTATGCCTTCAAATGGAAGAGATTCTCCATTTGGTGTCAGCAGAGCAAGAGCCTGAACCCTTCCTCTTGTTCCTTGGCAAGCATTCTGGACTACCTGTGGTCCCTTTCTCAGCAAGGGTTTCGGTCGACGACCCTTAAGGTGCACCTGGCAGCCATCTCTGCTTACCGGGTGCAGGCCGGAAAGCAGCCGATGGCCCAGGAGAAGGTGGTTGGGCGCTTTTTCCAAGGCCTTGATCACATATCCCCTCTGGTGCGAGAACCTCCATCTCCATGGGATCTACTGCTGGTATTGGCCAAGCTCATGGGCAAGCCATTCGAACCGATGCACAGGTGTGACATCTCTCACCTGTCGTGGAAGACCGCCTTCTTGGTGGCTGTCACGTCAGCCAGAAGGATGGGAGAGCTCCAGGTGCTTTCCATCGAGTCTCCTTATCTGGTCTTCCACAGGGATAAGGTTGTCCTGCGTCCACCGAGAATTCCTTCCGAAGGTGGTGTTGGAGTTTCACCTTAACCAGGTGTTGACTCTGCGGTGTTCTACCCCAATCACACCTGAGGTCGAATATAGGCTCCATACTTTGGACCCTAGAAGAGCGCTTGCTTATTACAAGGAGCAGGCGGCTGAAGTTCGGGGAGAGGTTCGCCAGCTGTTTGTCACCTACGCTGAAGCCGCATCTGGCAGACCTGTAGCCAAACATAGAAACATAGAATTTGACGGCAGATAAGGACCGCTTGGCCCACCCAGTCTGCCCATTTCCCTACCTAATGGATAAGCTGCAGATCCTAGTTAACCAGCAGCCTACTTCTTCCTACCCCAATCCCCTAGAATTGCCATATGACTGTCCTATGCAAGCTTGAATTCCTCCACTATTTTTGACTCTACAACTTTCTCCGGAAGGCCGCTCCATGCATCCACAACCTCTGTGAAAAATACTTCTCAAATTACCTCCGAGTCGCCCCATCTTCAAATTGTGCCCTTTGTTCTTGCACACCTCTTTTTTGAAAGATGCTTCTCTTGGACTTTATTGATTCCCTTGAGGTACTTGAAAGTTTCTATCATGTCCCTCCTTTCTCGAGGCTATACATATTAAGCTCCTTAAGTCTCTCTTCATATGTCTTCCAGTGCAGACCCTGCACCATTTTAGTTGCCCTCCTCTGGACAGCTTCCATCCTGTCTATGTCTTTGCGGAGAATGGATCTCCAGAACTGCACGCAGTACTCCAGATGAGGTCTCACCAGCTGTCTGTACAGAGGGCTAATAACTTCCTGTTTTCTACTGGTGATGCCTCTCCCTATGCATCCCAGTATCCCCCCAGCCCTCCTTGCTGCCCTCTCACATTGCTTGCCCACCTTTAGGTCATCTGATATGACTACCCCCAGGTCCCTTTCATTTTTGTTGTTGTTAGTATCTCACCTCCCATTGTGTACTCTTCCCTGGTTTTGTTTCCCAGGTGCATTACCTTGCACTTTTAGTATTGAATCTAAGCTGCCACACATTTGACCATTCCTCTAACTCTGCCAGTCCTTCTCATCATTTCCACCCCACCTTGTGCATCAGCTGTGTTGCAGATCTTTGTGTCATCTGCAAAGAGACATACTTTTCCTTCCAATCCTCTGCAATGTCGCTTATAAAGACATTGAAGAGGACCGGTCCTAATACTGAACCCTGCTGTACCTCACTAGTAACCCCCATTTCTTCAGAGTGGACTCCATTTACTATTACTCTCCGTGTCCTATTCTCCAGCCAATTCTTTACCCAGGCTGTCATCTTGGGACCCACTCCAGGCTGGCTAACTTGTATATTAATCTTTGTGTGGGACTGTGTCAAATGCCTTGCTAAAGTCTAGGTAGGCCATGTCCACAGCCCCTCCCTGATCTACTACATTTGGTCACCCAGTCAAAGAAATCTATCAGATTTGTCTGGCATGACCTTCCCGCTGTGAATCCATGTTGCCTTGGGTCCTGTGCCCCTCTAGCCTCTAGATACTCGACAGTTCTTTCCTTCAAAAGTGATTCCATCATTTTCCTTACCACTGAGGTTAAACTAACAGGACTAAGCGGATGATAGGCAGGTGGGTCACCTCCTGCATAGATCTCTGCTATAGGTTGGCGGGCATGGAGCCTCCCAGAGGGATAAGAGCTCATTCTACCCGCCGTACTGCTGCATCGGTGGCTGCTTCCAGGGATGTCCCTATCCAGGAAATCTGCAGGGCTGCTACCTGGAAGTCAGCACACACCTTCATCACCCACTACCACATCGACCTTGAGTCACGCCGGGATGCTGGTTTTGGGGCCTCGGTTCTCCAGTCTTTATTTCCCAAGTAGGGGCTGTGCGCCTTGCCACCCTCCTCTCGGAGAACTGCTAGGAGTCTGCCAGACAGTGTGGATGAACATATCCATGTCCCTAGAAATTCAGGTTACTCACATGTAACAGGAGTTCTAGGAAAGGTATATGTTGTTCATCCACATGACCCACACGACCTCCCCGGCTTCGAAGCACAACCTGGCTTCCAGCGGGCTAGTTCTGGCGTCATGGGGCGCAGTCGAGAGTTGTACCACCAAGGTGGTTGGGAGGAGCCAGCTTGAAGACCTTCCGGCAAGATTTAAAGTGGCAAGGAACCTACAAGACAGTGTGGATGAACAACATATACCATTCCTAGAACTCCTGTTACAGGTGAGTAACCTGTATTTTTTGGTGATGTAATTCTAGAAGGCATGCTACTATTAGTGATTCTAGAAGGCACAGTCTACTCATTTGCATATCTCTGTAGTCACCAACAGCAAGGCAGCTTTAAAAAAATCATGATGACTTCACAGCCCAGCTCTACTGTACCCAAAAGGAAACAAACTCAAAGTGACATACTTGAACAAGCAGTACAAACTATGTTTAAATTGTTATTAATTGATTAATGTTCTGTTTTATTAGTTTATTACAAAAGATACTCACTTCATAATTGGGACACTTCAGGATTAGGCAGTCCTTAATATATATGCATTTGTGTGACTCTGATTGAACTCGATCTTTGGCCTAATGCCAGTGCACCCAAGGCATTCATGCATCTCAGGACAACCACCCACCCTGTTTTGTATTGTCCCGTACATGGATGTGCTTTGCTACTAACTCTGAGTCAGAACTTTACTGTCTTGGTACCAACATGGGGGGGGGGGATTATTTAACCAAGAGAGGCACACTAAGCTGGCGCTGTTTCCAGGTGCGACCTGGGAGCATACAGCTAATGACTTGCTCAGGGTCACACAGTATGCAGGTGGGGGCTGGGATTCAAACCCGTCCTCCAGGTTTGCAACTCAGAGCCTTAAACCACTACGCTTATACTGCCTCCTAAATATCCTAAACATAAGAAATATGATGGGGATGATTCAAACAGCTCATGTTTTAAATGGATAAGAGTCTATCAAATGACATTGCAGTGCATCTTTGTAAAGTTGGAGGATATTTTAAATTTGGGCCCAGTGATGGAACCACCAAACTGGTACTATTTGGGATGCCATCTGCTTCCAGTTTCCTGAAGGTTTATGTCTCATTTCTGTAGACAAACTTCTCTGCAATTCATTGCTTGATTACCTGGTGCTGACTAGCCTTCTTTTGCATTCTGCAGCTCCAAGATCTGATGGGGAGCATGGCCCGTATTCTCAAATTCCAAGTCAATTGACATCATGGAACAACTGCAAAGAAGTTCTGCTTCCCACCTGTGAAGGAAAACATCTCCCAGGACATTGATCATATCCTCGAAATGCAGAGCGTGTAGCTGTGGATCTGGGTGGAACAAACCTCAGAGTGGCCATCGTCAGCATGAAGGTAATCTGCTCATATCCCAGAGCTGGCCTGCACAGGCTCATTTGGGGGCATGCTATTGATATCATTTGTAGTCTGTTGTGCAGGAGATTAATTTACATTGTGTCTGAACTGAAAGACGGTGTTTGGTCAAGAGAAGGAATTTGGTTTTGCATAGCATTTCTCATTAGGGTTGCTCAAATTCCAAGGCACACACTGTTGGATTCTGACCATTTTTCAGAATTAGATTTTTGGAATTGCAGTCAGAAAAATCCTGATTCCGAAGTTTCGTCCAGTCAGATCAAGAATCGATCAGTTCCAAGCATTTATGCTTCAGAAGCATCTATACTCTTCATGCACATCCGCATGCATGGACAGTTGGAAGCAGCACTCACATGCATACAGTTAGATAAAGTGAGACTGAGGGAGGTTAAAGAAAGCTCAGGAAGGTTTTAAACATAGAGAGAGGAGGAAGATTAATCACTGGAAGGAGCAGTGACTTGCTCAAGGTCACATAGTGGGTAGGTGACACTGATGGGTGGATTCCAACCTGGGTCTTGAGGATCTTACTTCGAGATACAGCTCTTGCAGCAGGTACACCATTAGGACTGAAGCCGGCAGGCGTCAGGACCCCACGGAAAAATTCTAGCTAGCCATCTTCAGCAGGGACCGCCCCCGACGTCGGACCCGCCTCCGACGTCAGGCGTGGTACATAAGGGGGCGGTCCCGTCAGATTCCCCAGTTCTTTCCCGCCGTCGACTTGCATGTCTCGACCCTTCGGTTACAGTCTAGCGCGTGATGCGTGGTTCAGAGCTTTCCTTCGGGAAATTTACTTTTCTTCAAGCAAGATTCTTGCCGATGTCCTCTCCGACCTCCGGTCGCTTCTCCAAGTGTGCTTGCGGGAAGCAGATCCCCTTCAAGGACCCCCACACGGCCTGCGTTCGGTGCCTGGGCCCAGACCACGATACCCGGGCCTGTTCATTCTGCCAAGGGTTCAACAGTCGAACTAGGATCCGATGTCAGAAGGCCCTTCAGGCTTTTTTGTTGGAGGAAAAACTGAAGACCATGTCCTCCAAGGGGGAATCCTCTTCCAAATCCCACAAGCATGCGGAGAAAAGAAGGGAGAAGGCCCCTTCCAGGGTTTCGGAGCCCCACAGCTCTGGTTCTCGGTCCGACCGCTCTCCTTCCAGGTCCAGCTCTCAGCCTCCCCCGGCTGCGGTAAGGAAGCCTTCTTCTCAGGCCAAGTCCGCCCGGGCGTCGTCTTCTTCATCCAAGGCCTTGGCGAAGTCCGGGGAGCGCCATCACCACCATCACAAGTCGGGTTCCGCCCTTGGTTCCCGATGTCCGGTCTTCGTCTGTGCCTCCTCGGAAAACCTTGGAGCTCACACCCTTGAAGAGACCTGTAGACCTGACGCCGGCACGACCGTCGTCGGCCGCGTGCCATTCCTCCCTGGAGCCGCTGTCGCCGGCAAAACCATCCCAGCGGACGCCGGTAGGGGGACTGACGTCTGCTCCTCCTGAGAAGAGGGTCCTGACGCCTCCGACCGACGTCGGTCAGGAGTCTTTAACGGAGGAGGACTTAACGCAGCCCGAAGACCAGACGGGCGACCCCGGCTTCACCGAAACTCCCAGGGCACCCTCGCCCTTACCCGAGGCCCCTGTGGAACCGACGCCTGGACCCGACGACCGCCCACCGGCGCCCGGGCCGTCGTCGGGTCTTTCTTTAGCGGAAGTGAAGGATCTCTTCACTTACTGGTGGGACACCATTAAGAGGGACATGGTCCCCACCTCTCCTCCTCCTCTTCCTCCGGTTCCTGCACCCCCTTCACCATCGGGGTTGGCAGGCCGTTCGCCCCCTCCCCGGGAGCCTAGATCCTCTCCCAGGGGAAGATCAGAAAAGCGGAGACCTCCATCGAAATCCTCTTCTGGGTCACTCAGCCCCAAGAGATCCAGGAGACACCGACGTTCGCCGTCGACGGAGGACACGGGATCAGTCTACTCTTCCTCTAGATCCCCATCTCCTCTCTCCATCCCTTCTCCGGACCCACGTGAGACGCCAAGATCTCCTCCGGATGACCCTTCGTTCATGGATATTATGAGACATATCCAAGAGAACATGGGATGGGATGCAGAAGAGCTAGACCCCGAAAGGCTACGCCTCGCCAGATATCTTCGGCAGAAGGACCCCAAGCCTGTGGTGGTACCACCCTTGGTGGACACTTTCGTGGACGTCACCAAGGCAGCGTGGAAGCGTCCACATTTGCTCCCGGCGATGCCGAAAAAAGCTGATCGCACGTACAAGGCTCCTAAGGATGACCAGTACTTGACGCAGCAGCCTCAGGCCGATTCTCCAGTCATCACAGCCTCACATGACCGGTCACAGAGGCCGCAACATGTGAGCACCCTGCCACCGGACCCAGAGTCCCACGGCTGGGACGCACTGGGCAGGCGCACGACGCTTCCGCTACATGGCCATCAGATCCTTAAATTATCTGACCCACATGGTTCAATTCCAGAACGCTTTGTGGGAACAGGGTCTGGACGCGGCTCAAAAGCTGCCGGAAGGTGAGCAGAAGGAGGAGATGCTTCAGCTCCTCCGTACTGGTTGAGACATGGGGACCCAAGTGCTTCGAGCTGCGTACGACTCCGCGGACTCATCGGCCCGAGCAGCAGCTTCTGGCGTATGCCTCCGGAGACACTCCTGGTTACGCGTCTCTGGTTTTACCCCGGACGTCCAGAAGAACATTATGGATGCTCTGTTCAAGGGAGAAGTCTTGTTTGGTAATCCTTCCAAGAAGATCGTTACCAGACTTCAAGAGTTGAGGCGGCAAGGTCGGTTCAAGCCTTCATGTAACCGACCCGCTTGGTCTATTTTGTGGAACCAGCCGCTTTTGGCGGACACAGAGGCAGCAGCCCTCAAAGGCCTGCACACATCAGAGGGGCCTGCCCGCAGAGCCCAGGGAAAACAGCCCGCCAGCCGAGGTCAGAGTTCTCTAGACCGCCCAGCCAGCGGCCCATCTGCCGCCACAGCCTGACTCCTTTCGGCCCCCGCCTCAGGATCAACGGGAAATCATGGTCGGGTCGATTATAACTTCCTGCGGGATGGCAGGTTATAACCACCGACAGGTGGGTTCTTCAGTTGGTCAGTCTAGGCCACTTTATAGAATTCGCGAGAAAGCCGCCCTCGAGGCCTCCTTTGCTCTCCCGGTATCCGGGTCAGCACAAAGATTTGATCTGGCAAGAAGTACTCGCGCTCCTGCGAAAGGGAGCGATAGAGTACGTCCCGGAGAACTAGAGAGGACAAGGATATTATTCTCACTTCTTCCTGGTTCCCAAGAAAACAAGGGACCTCAGTCCGATTCTGGACCTCAGCGACCTCAACGCCTACAAGAGATTCTGCATGGTGACTCTTCCGGGTCTTATTCCCATGCTGAAACAGGACGCCTTTTTAGCGTCTCTAGACATGCAGGATGCATACCTGCATATCCCTATAGCTCAGGCGCACCAGAGGTTCCTGCGCTTTGAGTTTCTCGACCACCACTTTTAGTTCCGAGCTCTTCCGTTCAGACTGTCATCCGCACCAAGGGTCTTTACCAAGTGCATGGCAGTTGTGGCAGCATCTCTGAGGAGACAGGGCCACTATGTGTTCCCGTACCTGGACGACTGGCTTCTCATGGCAGCCTCCAAAGAGGTGTTGTCTCTCGCGGTACAGAGCACCCAGGATCTGTTCCAATCTCTGGGCATTCTCATAAATTACGAGAAGTCTCTCCTGGTACCGTCACAGAAACTGCAGTTTATAGGCGCAGTACTGGACACTGTTCAGGGAAGAGCTTTTCTTCCGGACGACAGAGCGAGCACATCAGATCCCTCATAAGGGATTTGTCGTCGAACAAGATCGTACCTGCCAGGTCGGTCCTTCGCTTGCTCGGACACATGGCTGCGGCCATTCCTACCGTCCCTTTCGCAAGGTTCCACATGCGGGTAACCCAGTGGATGCTCAAAGTGCAATGGGACCAAAGGCAAGACCACTTGCAGCATCCAGTCAGGATCACGAACTCAGTGATCCGAGACTGGCAGTGGTGGCTAGTCCCAGGGTCGTTCTCCACGGGCATCCCGTTTGTAGCGCCGTCCCCGGAGGTAACCCTCACCACAGACGCCTCGGGTCTTGGGTGGGGGGCGCACCTGGACGGGGTAAAGTCCCAGGATACATGGACCCCGTTGGAAGCTCATCTCCATATCAGTGTCCTAGAGATGAGGGCGGTTCTCTATGCCCTGCAGGCCTTTCAGTCAGTAATCCCACCGTGTACTCTTCTGCTTCAGACAGACAACACGGCGGTGATGTATTACCTCAACAAACAAGGAGGCGCACACTCTTACCCCCTTTGCAGGGAGGCCATGAGGGTGTGGGATTGGGTAATCGGACACGGCACAAATCTGAACACTGTGCACGTCCCCCGGGTGGACAACACGATTGCAGATGGCCTGAGTCGATCCCAGGCCAGAGTCCACGAGTGGGAACTTCTTCAAGAGGTAGCAGAGGATCTGTTTCTTCGATGGGGAATTCCAGAGCTAGACTTGTTCGCATCCCCATCCAACGCAAAACTGCCCAATTTTTGCTCGCTAGATCCAGGGCCTGGTGTTTTCTGGCGAGACGCATTATCCCTCTCCTGGGCGAACAGATTCCTCTACGCTTTCCCTCCCTTCCCGTTGATCCAGAGAGTTCTTCTCAAACTGCGCAGGGAGCACGCACTCATGATCCTGGTGGCCCTGTTCTGGCCCAGACAGATCTGGTTCCCTTTGTTGGTGCAACTATCTCGGGAACCCCCGCTCCTGTTGCCACTCAGCTTCCACCTCCTGTCTCAGGAGAAAGGTTCAAATCCGGACCTACGCTCTCTGAACCTGCATGCTTGGCTCCTAGAGACATAGCCATCTTGCGTCACGGGGTCTCGCAAGAGGTTGCAGAGGTTCTTTCTGCAGCCAGAAAGCCGGTAACGCATGCGACGTACGCCATGAAATGGCGCCGTTTTTGTTTATGGTCACGAGCTCGTGATCTTTCCCCTTTAGGTTGTCCTGTGGGAGTAGTGTTGGATTACCTCCTCTCCCTTTTTCATTCAGGCCTAGCCTACTCCTCTATTAAGGTGCACCTCTGTGCCATTTCTGCCTATCACCTCCCGGTGGACAGCGTACTATAGCTCAATTGGATGCCTCTCGGGAATTTCTTAGGGGAGTGTTACACCTTAGGCCTCCCATTAGGGACCCTGTGCCTCCATGGGATCTGCTCTTTGTCCTGGAACAGCTCACGCTCCCTCCTTTGAACCTGCCGCGGATTGCGAGCTACGTTTTCTGTCATGGAAAACGTTATTTTTAGTTGCTGTTACTTCAGCGGAAGAATTTCTGAACTTCGCGCTCTCATGAGCAAGAGCCTTATTTAGTTTTCCACGGGACAGAGTATCCCTGAGGACGAATCCTAAGTTTTTGCCTAAGGTGGTCTCTTCACTCTCTCTAAACCAAGATATTGACCTTCCGGTCTACTTCGAGTTATTCAAATAGGAGGAGGCTTTGCTCCACACCCTGGATGTTCACCGAGCCTGAGGGATTACCTCAACAGAACTAAACCCTCTCGTAGTTCTGAACAGCTTTTCATTTCTTTCTCTGAGAGAATGATGGACCAATCAGTATCCAAACAGTCTCTGTCTCGCTGGCTTGTCCAGTGTATTTCCTACTGTTATGATATAAAACAAAAGCCCCTCCCGGGCTCGGTCCGGGGTCATTCTGCTAGGGGTGTGGCCACATCCTTTGCAGCACTCAGAAACGTCTCCACCTCTGCTATTTGTGCTGCAGCCACTTGGAGCTCTGTGCATACCTTTATCAGGCATTATAGCCTGGACATCGCCTCTCGGTGAAGGGCTGGTTTCGGCCTTGCGGTGCTACGGGGTCTCCTGTTCTAGGTTCAGGACCTGGAATGTACTTTCTATTTTCCTCCTCCCAGAATTTCTGGCAGCGTTACTGCTTGGGAATCAGTCCTAATGGTGTAACTTGCTGCAAGAGCTGTATCTCGAAGTAAGATAGTACAGTTACGTAAGAACTTACCGTAACAGTAGATCTTCGAGATCAGCTCTTGCAGCAGGTACCTTCCCGCCTACCTTCCTCCTTGGAGGAGGCATGGCTTTGCCTTTTCATGTTGGGATTTTTCTCCTTATTATCTTCTGACGGTGGATCCTCGGTCTCCCACTCTGATGTCATCCTGCGGGGAGTCTCCGGCGGGAAACTGGGGAATCTGTTGGACCGCCTGCCTATGTACCACGCCTGGCGTCTGAGGCGGGACCTGACGTGAGGCGGTCCCGCTGAAGATAGCTAGCTAGAATTTTTTCTCCGTGGGGTCCTGATGCCTGCCGGCTTCAGTCCTAATGGTGTAACCTGCTGCAAGAGCTGATCTCGAAGATTTACTGTTACGGTAAGTTCTTACGTAACTGTACTTTCCATGCTCTAAATACTAGGCTATACTGCCTGTTTGTTTTTAATGCAGCCTTAATTTGTTCCTGTTCTGTTTTACCTATAAATGGCTAGCTCATCAGTCAACCAAAGTATAATGTTTTTTTCCAGGTAATGGCTCAAACTATACATTTATAAAATGGGCCATGAAAATCCTATAACCTCATTGGTCAAAACATGTCACGTGACTGATTATTGAATCATTATTTTTCTGACAACCACATACCTCACCTGAACCACATATTTTTTTAACAAGTAAAAGCCAATTTTAAGGGGGACTAACACACTCCAGGGTTTTTGGTCACAAGGGAATAAATAATAATGCACTTCTGGGAAGGTTGTGTCACTCGGCTACCTTGTGCCTAACAGCCACCTGAGGTGTGCATCATTACCTTATAACTGCTCATCCAGTCATGTGTTATCCCTTAAACAAAACATGTTTTTTATTTCCCTCTAAATCACAATGTACAGCATTACTGGAAATATGTCTAAAAAGATGTCCACACATATAACACCCATCCACTCTTAAGAATACTCTAGGTAATGTTATCAAATTTGTTTCCTGTGAACTGCATTTAGTGTGCTTTGTAGAGCCTGTCTCTAGTAAGTAGCTAACAAGAGATGGAGAGAGTCTGGGTGTTGGAAGGCTGACAGTAACACAGGTACGGCAGGCAGCATTGCCCAAAGCAGCTGCTTTATATTAAGCTATACCAAAGAGAGGGAAAGAACCTCACTCCGTAGCTGTGAGGTTCTTTTCCCTCTCTGTTTTTTGATGGATGGTCCCAGGTTTGAATATCACTGAAACCACTGGTTCACTTTTTGTGGAATTGAATGACTCTCATCGTATATCCCACTGAAAGTGAGATGTTAATTTTAGCTGGTCTAGTCTGAGTCAAATGTGAACAAAAACAACAAAAGTTGTTAACAATATGGAATCATCAGTAGCCACACACCTGCAGATTCCTGGCTTGAGCTGCTGCCTAGGACCATCCAGTAGATTTGAACTTCCTTTTTTTTTTTTACATAAACTGCCCCAGTGTCCCCATGACTTACTCACTGCAGATACCAGATCTTTAATTTCTTTTGAGATCGGTCACCTTTGTTCTGGGTCTTTGCGTTTTTGGCTCTAGTTTCTTTTATCTGATTTTCTTAGTGGTTTGGTTTGGCACCTGTGCTGTCCCGTTCATTCTGGCACCAGTCCCATTCCCTTTATACTGTAAAAGTATTTTCTAGTGGCTGATGCCAAGGGCATTGCCTACTGTCAGATCTTACTTCGAGATACAGCTCTTGCAGCAGGTTACACCATTAGGACTGATGCCGTCAGGCGTCAGGACCCCATGGAAATTTTCTAGCTACAGTCTTCAGCGGGGACCACCTCCGACGTTGGTCCCACCCCCGACGTCAGGCGTAGTACATAAGGAGGCGGTCCCCCTACAATCCTCAGTTCTTTTCCTGCCGTCGACGTCGCAAGCATCGGCCTCTCGGTCCTTTTCTAGCGTGCAACGAACTTAGAGCTACGACGTTCTTGTCTTTCTTCACAGATTCGGATTCATCTGATGTCCTCTCCAAACACTTCTCTGGAAGGTCACCAATCGAAGTGTGCCTGCGGCAAACGGATCCCCTTCAAGGATCCTCACTCGGCCTATGTGCGCTGCCTAGGCCCAGAACACGACATCAAGGCCTGCTCCTTCTGCCGGGGCTTCAATAGTCGCACCAGGATCCGCCGCCAGAAGGCCCTTCAAGCGTTTCTCTTAGAGGAGAAACTGAAGACCATGGATAAGGAACCTTCCTCCAGGGGGGAGTTGGGGAAAAACCCACAAACACCATGAGAAACACCGGGAGAAGGAAAGGCCCAGGTCCCCGGTGAGGGCCTCGGACTCCCGGAGCTCCGGCCCGCGGTCAGACCGCTCTCCCTCCAGGGCTCAATCGCAGCCTCCCCGGTTCAGCTCAGATACTCCAGCGGCTCTCCTCTCTGCAGCCCCTCAAGACTTCCAGGCCGTCGGCATCATCCACTCCATCCAATCACTCCATCTAAGGCCTCGTCTAAGTCTGGGGGCGCCAAATCTTCCTCCCGCCCGTCAGGACTCCGGCGCCAGGTCGGTTTCCCAACTCCAGCGGTCGAACTCGGTTCCTCGTAGACCAAGGACCTGGCGTCCCTCAAGCGGACGCCAGACCCGACGTCGACCAGGCATCACTGGCGCTCCCAGGAGCCGCAAGCGACAAACAACTGTCCGCCGCCAGGCGTCACTACAAGGACGCCAGCCACGGGACCGACATCTGCTCACCCCCAGAGGAGGATCGCACCACCGTCCGCCAGCTGACGTCGGTCGGAAGGACTCGCCGGAGGAGGATACCCACTCAGCCCGAGGACCAGGCGGGCGACACTGGAAACGTTGGGCTCCCATAGAACCTTCCCGGAGTGGAGACCCGGGGACCGACCCCAGCGACAGGCCACCGCGCCCGAATGTCGTCGGGCTTGAATTTGACAGAGGTGGGGAGCTCTTTACCTTCTGGTGGGACACCATCAGGAAAGATGTGGTCGCCACACACCTCCTCCTACTCCGGCTCTGCCTCCACCCACTCCTTCACCACCTCCGCCCCCTCCTCCGCTCAAGGGGCCCGTAGGAAGGCCACCAACCCACAAGGAGTAGACACCACCTCCTCTGGGCAGATCTTCAGACAAGAGAAAACCTCCCTCTAGATCCACTTCAGGGTCACCCAGTCCTGAGAGACCCAGACGACGCCGGTACACCCCGGCCTGGGAGGATTCTAGATCTGACACCTCAGGGTGCTCCAGATCTCCTTCTCCCATCAGCATTCCCTCTCCGGACCCACACGACCTACCTAGATCTCTTCCGGATGATCCCTCTTTCGCGGAGATCATGAGGCACATCCAGGAGAATATGGGGTGGGGTGCTGAAGAGCTCGACCCCGAGAGACAACGCCTTGCCCGCTACCTTCGGCAGAAAGACCCAAAGCCTGTGGTAGTGCCACCATTGCTGGACACCTTTGTGGACGTCACCAGGGCTGCCTGGAAGCGTCCGCATTCTACTCCGGCAGTGCCGAAGAAGACTGACCACCTATACAAGGCCCCTAGGGAGGACCAGTATCTGGCGAACCATCCTCTGGCTGACTCACTGGTCATCACTGCCTCGCACGACCGGTCTCAGAGACCTCAGCACTTGAGCACACAGCCACCGGACCCAGAATCCAAGCAATTGGATGTCCTGTGTAGGCGCACGTACGCAGCTGCGACTTGCACCATCAGGTCACTGAATTACCTCACCCACATAGTTCAATTCCAGAACGCGTTGTGGGAACAGGGACAGGACCTGGTCGAGAAATCGCCTCGATGGCAACCAAAAGGAGGAGCTCTTGAACCTCTCCCACGGGTTTGGATGTGGGACCCAGGTGCTCAGAGCTGCGTATGATTCTGTGGACTCTTCTGCCAGAGCTGCAGCCTCAGGCATGTGTCTCTGGAGGCACTCTTGGCTCCGTGTCTCGGTTTTACCCGGACGTCCAGAAGAACATCTTGACGCCCCTTACAACGGCGATGTCCTATTTGGTGAAGCCTCCGAGAAGGTGATCACCAGACTGCAGGACACAGAGAAGGCAGTCAGATCTGTACAGGCGCGTGACAGGTCTCGGCCTAGTTCCTTTCGTGGGAACCAGAGCCGCTTTCGCGGCCGGATACAGAGGCAACAGCCACGTTCCGGCCAGCAGCAGAGGGGCACTTTCACCTGAAAAGCCCAGGCCAAGTCATCCCCAGGCAGAGGCCAACAAATTGCAAGATCAGCCCAGCCTGCTGGATTGAATGCTGCCACAGCATGACTCCTTCCTGGTCCCCGCCCCATCTCAGGATCAACAGGAAATGAAGGTCGGGGGTCACATCGCACGCCACCTACTAGGGTTGGCTGTCGATCACCACCGACAGGTGGGTGCTACAACTGGTCAAAAATGGCCACTATATAGAATTTGTAGGCAGCCCACCTACAAGACCTCCCTTGCTTTCCTGCTACTCGGGTCAGCACGCCCTGCTCATACAGCAAGAAGTGCTCACGCTTCTGGAGAAAGAAGCCTTAGAACACGTTCCAGAGAACCAGAAAGGACTAGGATATTATTCTCACTTCTTCCTGGTTCCAAAGAAAACGGGGGACCTCCGTCCAATACTGGACCTCAGCGATCTCAACCTGTCGGTCACTTACAAACGCTTCCGCATGGTGACCCTTCTGAGCCTAATTCCCATGTTGAAGCGAGGCGTCTCTGGCGTCTTTGGACATGCAGGATGCCTACCTGCACATTCCAATTGCTCAAGCGCACAGGAGGTTCCTGCGCTTCGAGTTTCAGAGCTGCCATTATCAGTTCCGAGCTCTTCCCTTCGGGCTGTCATCGGCACCTCACGTTTTTACGAAGTGCATGGCGGTCGTAGCAGCATCTCTGAGGAGACAGGGCCACTACGTGTTCCCATACCTGGACGACTGGCTTCTCATGGCACCCTCCAGAGAGGCACTGATGACGGCTATTCATGACACCCAGTCCCTTTTTCAGTCACTGGGTATCCTCATCAACTACGAGAAGTCACTCCTGGTGCCGTCCCAGAAGCTACAGTTTATAGGAGCAGTTCCTGGACACCGCCAGAGGAAAGCTTTTCTTCCCTCGGACAGAGCGGAACACATCAGATCCCTCATCAAGGGACCTGTCAGCGAAGAAGACCGTCCCGGCCAGACTGGTCCTTCGCCTGGTCGGACACATGGCTGCGGCCATTGCAACAGTCCCGATGGTACGGCTCCACGTGTAGGTAACCCAGTGGATACTAAGGGTACAATGGGACCAAAGGCAAGACCATCTGCAGCAGCCAGTTCGAATCATGAAGGCCGCGATTCGGGATTGGCAATGGTGGCTAGATCCAGGGAACCTCTCCGCGGGGGTTCCCTTCACAGCGCCGTCTCCTACTCTGACACTCTCTCCACAGACACCTCAGGGCTCGGGTGGGGAGCACACCTGGACGGTGTTCGGAGATTCCACCGGGTACACTCCTGTTGCAAACAGACAATACCGCGGTGATGTATTACCTCAACAAACAAGGAGGCACTCACTCCTACCCGCTTTGCAGGGAGGCCATGAGAGTGTGGGAGTGGGTATTGCAACACCGCCAAACCTAATTGCAGTACGTCCGGGGAGTGGACAACACCGTTGCAGACAGTCTGAGTCGCTCTCAGGCCAGAGTCCACGAGTGGGAACTTCTACAAGAGGTGGCAGAGGATCTGTTTCACAGATGGGGCACTCCAGAATTAGACCTTTTCACGTCCCCATCCAACGCAAAACTGGTCAATTTTTGCTCGCTAGATCCAGGGCCTGGTGTTTTCTTGCGAGACGTTGTCCCTCTCCTGGGTGGGCAGATTCCTCATGCCTTCCCTCCTTTCCCGTTGATCAGAGAGTTCTCTTAAAACTTACTTGAGAGTAGCGATGCTCATTTGATCGCGCCTTTCTGACCCCAGACAAATTTGGTTCCTCTTCTGCATCAGCTATCCCGGGAACCTCCAGTTCCTTTGCCAGTTAGCTCCCATCTATTGTCTCAGTTGGAGGGTTCATTGGTTTATCCAGAATTACGTTCATTGAACCTGCATGCTTGGCTCCTAGAGACATAGCCATGATGCGATACGGGTCTACATAAGAAGTGGCAGATGTACTCTCTGCCGCCATAAAACTGGCAACCCACGCAACGTATGCCATGAAATGGCATAGATTCTGTTTATGGGCTCAAGCGCGCGGGTTTTCACCCTTACTGTCCCGAAAAGCTGGTTCTGGACTACCTGCTTTCCCTTTTTCATTCCGGATTGGCTTACTCCTCGATTAAAGTGCACCTTTGTGCAATTTCTGCATACCATGCCCCCCGTAGGCCATCGGACGGGGCCAGTTGGACACTACTGTGCTTTTAGGGGAGTCCTCCACCTTAGGCCGCCCATCAGGATCCGATTCCTCCTTGGGATTTACCCTTCGTCCTGGAACAGCTTACGCTGCCATTGTTTCAACCAGCCGCTGATTGTGAGCTACGCTTTCTCTTGGAAAACGTTATTTTTATGTTGTTATCTGCCAGAAGGATCTCGGAATACGCCTAATGTGCAAAGAGCCCTATTTAGTTTTTCACCAGGACAGGGTATCCCTGAGGACAAACCCAAAGTTTTTGCCTAAGGTGGTTTCAGCCTCACACTTAACCAGGACATCGATCTACCAGTATATTTCCCAAGATACACTAATCGAGGAGAAGCCCTTTTGCACACCCTTGATGTGCATCGGTGCCTCCCCTCAGATATTATCTGACCAGACCCAAACAGTTTTGAAAGGCAGACCAACTTTTTGTCTCCTTTGCTCTCAGAATGAAAGGAGCTCCTGTCTCCAAACAGCATACCTCTCAACCTCCTGCCTCATAAATCAGGGACAATGCTTACAAAAATCAGGGACAGAGGACTAAAATCTGGGACACTCCTTTAAAATGGGAGATATCCACTCAGGAAGCTGGTAGAATAAAGGACTTAGTGTAAAATGCATTTTATAAGGAAGAACAAGCCAGTAACTTTAATGTTTTACATTATTTTGTGCTTGTAACCCACACAGTTTGGTCATGGAAACACAATTTTTAGGAGGGACAAAGTAAAATTTTGAGGCAAAATCAGGGAGAGTTGAGAGATATGCCAAACAGTCTTTCTGAGATGGCTCATCCAGTGCATCACTTGTTATGATGCAGAATAAACCCTTACCGGCGCGGTCAAGGGTCATTCCACTAGAGGGTGGCTTACTTCTTTATGTAAGCAAGTAAAGAACGCCTCCACCTCAGCTATTTGGCGCTGCAGCTACTTGAGCTCTGTGCATACCTTTATCAGGCATTACAGTCTGGACCTTGCATCGAGGCGAAGAGCAGGGTTCGGCCTAGGCGTTCTTCAGGGACTTCTGTACTAGGCTTGAGAAGTATGGAGATCTCTGCCTTTCCTCCTCCCAGTGGCGCAGGATTGCCACTATTGCTTGGAAATCAGTCCTAATGGTGTAACCTGCTGCAAGAGCTGTATCTCGAAGTAATATAGTACAGTTACGTAAGAACTTACCGTAACAGCAGATCTTCGAGAACAGCTCTTGCAGCAGGTATCCGCCACCATCCCCCTTCTTGTGGAGGTAGGTCGAGCCAAACACCCATCTTATGGGATGGGCGTTCGATTTTACAGTCTTGGCCATCTGGTGGCGGATCCTTGGTCTCTCTTCTGATGTCATCCAGCGGTCGGGAGTCTCGGCGGAGAACTGAGGATTGTGGGACGCCTCATATGTACTACGCCTGGCGTCGGGGCGGTCCCTTCTGAGACTGCTAGCTAGCAAATTTCCGTGGGGTCCTGACGCCTGACTGCTTTCAGTCCTGATGGTGTAACCTACTGCAAGTGTTGTTGTTGAAGATCCACTGTTACGGTAAGTTCTTACGAACTGTTCTTTACAGAACATTTGTTGGGTAAACACTGGGAGGCCTGCAAGGGATGTATTAAAACTCCTAGCAGTGCGTGCTACTACATGGTGACCATTCTGGAAGCCATAGCGGCACAGACTTTATTGTGGGCAGTGAGATCTTGCCAGGTCACCATAGGGGCTGCTCCTGTTACTTGTTTGTACTTGGTCACTAAACTGCAAATGCATTTTCTGAAATGTTGGGACTCCAACTCACATGTGGGAAAACCCCACAATGTTCTCGACTTAGGCTGCTGCACTGACAGACCCAGACATTTTGGCTACCCAACAGTGGGATATTTACCAAGGAGTATGCTTTTCTCTTTGGTCCTTTACCCTTATGGTTTCTTTTTGTGCCGCCACTGGGTAATAACTCACCTGTCTTTAGGCTGCCCAATGTGGTCTCTCAGATTGTGTCCAGAAAATGTACTGGTATCGTACAGGCAGTCATATTTTCAGTGGCATTTGCCATTGCATTCTAGATGAATGCCACTGCACACACACAGGATATTATTGCTTATAAAATGGATAGGGAAACTCCAGCATCTTTATTGGTTGTTACCTATGTCTTAGATCTGTCTGTAGCACAGATTTAAAACAAAAGTGCTGGTGGTCAGGACATGGTACACTGACAATGTTGATGCTTTAAAAAAAAAAAAAAAAAAATTCCTGATTGCCATTACAAATGTGGCTGCCACCTTTACTCACTAAATAAATCATCTGGGCTCTAAAAACAACATTTTCCAGCTAGAACCAGGTTTCCCATTGCATTGAAAGGGTTTTTCAACAACTAATTTGGAGGACACGTTCAGAAGTGGAAACATGATCCAAAAACTAACAAATAGAAGACTTGACTCCTAATTGTCATCAAAAACTCTTGTTTAGTGTGGCTGGCCCGGTGGCACTGAGGGTTGAGGCGCTGGACACCACACCTTGTGCTTTCTTTGGCGACCCAGGTTCGGGAGTGAGCTCGGGCGCTAGTGGGTCGGCAGGGGCGGGTTGAGGATGGAGTGCCCTTGTGGTGCTTTCCTCCTTGGGAGAACGGGTTGGGATGGCTCGGCGTGCTGGCTACCCCCGGTGGAGACCAGGGAACACTGCAGCAAGCTGGGCAGCACGAGAACAATGTGGCCGACGCCAGCAGGGTTGCCGTGCGCCAGAGCGTGCTCACGCAGGGTGAGGGATCCAGCGCAGAACAAGGAAAAATACTGGCTTTGTGACAAGCGACGGCACCCTTCCACCATGCCCTCCGCTGGGTTCTCCTTGTCTGGCCTTCCAGTTCCTCCCTCCGGGTCCCACCTGCAGCCGGAGTGTGACTTACAAGTGAGCCAAAGGCGAGGGCGACCCTCCCGGTGTGTGTGAAACCAGGGGTGCTGGTTGCGGGGGCACAGAACCGAGGGATCCACAGGCGGGCAGAATAAAGGACGGGATGCCTAACAGAAGGTTCCACGAGCCATGACTGGAGCGAAATACAGTTGAAAAAAAAAAAAACTCTTGTCTATTATCTCTTCCACTATACCATATCAGTGTTTTGTGGCCTAGTGCCTCTTCATCATAAGTGCTGGTTCTAGGGACATGGATATGTTGTTCAATCCACACTTCATGGCAGGTTCCTTGCTGCTTTAAATCTTGCCAGAAGGTCTTCAAGCTGGTTTCTCCCACCCACCCTGGTGATGAAACTCTCTGCTCTGCCCCATGACGCCAGATCTTCCTTACTGCTTGGAAGCTCAGGTTTCCTCCTTAGCGCTCTGCATTTTAGGCCTGGATCCAAACTCGTCTGTTAAACTGAAACTTATTTTTATGTTTTCTAGACTTCGGTCTGTTTCTTCCTTCAGGGCTGTGATGGACAAATCGACTCGATTTTCGCCAGCTCTTTAAGGGCAGAAGATGTCTCAGACCGATCCGCACTCCCTGCATTTACTGCCTTGGGCTCGATCACGATCTGCAGGCCTGCAAATTGTGTAAGTCCTTTTCAGTCAACGCCCTCGAAGACCATGGTGCCAGACTTCAACTTGGGCGCCCAAGAGACTTATTCCTCCGGTGAAGTCGAAGGAGGCCTGTTACGTGTCCACAGCCGGGCTTGGCTGAGCAAGTTGAGCAGATGATTGCCTCGAGAGGAGGCGGCCCAGACCGCATCATCTTCTTCCCGGTCGCATTTATCCCGCCTCCTTGGGCTCCTCCTACATGGCTTCTTTCAAGGAGCTTTGTCAGTTCCTGTCTATAAAGGTGAGGGTCCATCAGGACATTCCTCTTGGTCTGGGAAGAAGGACTCAAAGTGTAAGTCCCACCGTCGACGTTCGTGGGAGCGGGAGAGGTCCCTTTCCCCGGAAAGTCGACACCCGACTTCGGTCAGGGTTGTGGCTAAGCCCGCTGGCTTCACAGTGTCCCCGTCAGGTCAGCCGGCCGACTCACCCATCGACATAGTCGAGATTTTTCTCAACCCGTCAGACGGCTGTCGGCTGGAGAAGCCGACAACCCTTCTTCACCGGTTCCCCCGGTGGAAACCGAGGATTTGCCTGTGCCTCCTGTGCTGGAGTCCCCGGTTAAGGTTCCTGAGCCGGGGGAGGAATGGGTTTCCCCTGCTCCCCGTCAGACCTCTTCTCGGTCTAGCTGATCCCGCCAACATCAGTGGTCTCAGTCTCAGCACCGAGGGAAGCGGCGGCGCCACTCATCCTCGTCCTCCTTGGAGGATAGGGTCTGGCGCAAATTGCGTTGGTGCTACGAGGACTTGATGTGGCAGCAGTTCCTTCTGACCGGGAATAAGCCGACCCCGTCGCCTTCCCCGGCCATTAAGTGGCTGTCACCTGAGCGGCCGAAACAACCCCTCGTGGTCATCGAGAGCTGAACCCAGCGCGGTTGTTCGGCGAAACCAGCTGCACCACCCATTGTGGTGGAACCCTGCCTCCACAACATAAAACTGGGGCTCCAACCAAGGATTCTCGGTCGGGTCAGGGGTTGCCCCATCAGTTGTCGGTCACCCTCACTCCCGATTGGCCTTGGCAGGTGGAGGGTGGCTCAGGCCCTAAGCAGTTGTTTGCAGACTCCTCGGAGTCTGGTGATGACTTCTTCCCTGTTCTCAGGCCCCTTGACCTGGACTCCACTGGGGACAGTCAGTGGATGAAGAGCCCATCCTTGTTCACAGGAATGCTTCGGCTCATCTCAGAATCTACCGGGATGAAGCTTGAACCCCTGTCAAAGCAAGCCAAGTATCCCCTCATGGAGATTCTGGACCAAGGGGATTCTCCCATGGAGGTCTTTCCGGTGGCTGAAGCCATTGTTGGCCCATCTCTGGAGTTATGGCAGCGGCCAGCTTCTTGTCCTGCTCTTATGGCCAGGAAGTATGCAGTCCCCACCGGCTCACTCTCTGGTTTTTCGGAGCACCACTCTGCGGAGGGGCTTGTGACCAACAGTGTTTTCTGGTGTTCCGGAAACACTAGGGATGTGGACAAGCCTCCCGATAAAGAGTCCAAGAAACTGGACTATGCCGGGCGTAAAGTCTACGCTGCGTCCTCCTTAGGCCTTTGTCAGGCCAGTTCGGCCGTACTGATGGCACACTTTTCCCACACCCTTATGGGCTCCCTGGATGAGGTGATTCCTCATTTCCCGGCTGACCTCCAGACTACGGTCAAGCAGGTGCGGGATCAGGGAAGGGTGGTGGCAAAGCAGCAGCTCCAAACTGCTCTTGACATTGGAAACTCTTGTGCCCGGTCAGTAGGCCACAGTGGCCATGCACCACAGAGCTTGGCTGCGGATCTCCACCTTCACGGCGGATACCCAGCCAGTACAAGCTGGCAGATGTCCCCTTCCTGGGTACCGACTTGTTCGGTCCCGAGGTGGAGGGTCATTTGCAGAGGATTGAGAAGTCCAATGCCACCTTGGACCCGGTCACATCTGCCCAGAAGGACAAAGGCTGCCAGCAGCAGCATAAGCCCTTTTGGCCTTCTGCCCCTGTGGCACGTCCGGCCCAGCAACACCAGCATCAGGGCCAGCAGGCTCGTACTTGGCACCCCAAAGCCAAGCCTGCAGCTTCCTCCAGCAGGAAGCCAGGAGGGAAAGGCCCAGGAGGTCCCTCGGCCAGTCCTTCCTCCAAGCCTGCCCAGTGATGGGTTGAGGGGTGTCGTTCCCAGCCTCGTCACTCCCCCCTGGGTTCCCCCCGTGTGGGGGCGGCTCCGCCACTTCCTTTCTGCCTGGTCCGTTATCACCACGGACTGCTGGGTTTTGGAGTGGTAGGAAAGTCTGCCTCTGGAATTTGAGCAGGCCCCACCCTTGGAGCCGTGCCCACGGGGTGACTACAGGGCCGCAGCCTCTGTTGGCGTGTCGAGCCAACATTGCCCTGCTTCTCCAGAAGGAGGTGATCAGGGAGGTGGCGGATCCCCCACCAGACCCAGGGTTTGTGTCTAGGTATTTCCTGGTCCCAAAACGGACGGGGGGCTGGCACCCCATTCTAGACCGACATGACCCGAACAAGTTCCTAAGGTCTCGAACCTTCAGGTTGGTCACTCTGGCACAGATCATTCTATCCTTGGAATGAGGCATGTGGTTCTGTTCTCTGGACCTCCAGGACGCATTCTTTCATGTCCCAATCCATCCGTCCCACCAGCAATTCCTCCGCTTCAGGCGGAGGGGTCCCTACAGTTCTGGGCCATGCCCTTGACCTCTTTCCAGCTCTCAGGGTCTTCACCAGATGCATGGCAGTGGTGACAGCATTTCTGCGGTGCCGAAGGGTCCGGGTGTATCCTTACCTGGATGACTGGCTGATTGCAGCCCCCTCCAGACCGGAAGTGGAGCGGTCCAGGGATCTGGTCCTCCAGGTCTGCTCTCAGATTGGCCTACTCTTCAACGAGGCCAGATCGGAACTCGTGCCAACACAGGTGATTCATTTAATCGGGGGCAGAGCTCGACTCACTTCGAGCACCGGCAGACAGGGCCGAGGTTCTTTCCTCCTTTGCCCAGTCATTTCTGGTTGGGCAATTGCGCCCTGCCCTGGGCTTCCTGGGCCTCATAGCAGCCTGCACCAGCATGGTCCGTTGGGCCCATTGGCACATGCGTCCCCTAGAATGGGGACTGGCCGGCCAATGGTCACAGCGCTCTGGTCCTCTGGACCAGCCAGTGACAGTGACCCAGGAGATGTGGAATGCTCTCCAGTGGTGGATCGTTCCAGCTTATCTGCAGGAGGGCATCCCGTTTGTCCGCCCCGAGCTGATGGTCACTCTTAACGACCGACGCCTCTCTGATGGGTGGGGTGCCCATCTAGGGGAGCACTGAGCGCAAGGCCTCGGGTCCCTTCAGGAGTCTCAATGACACATCAGTCTGCTGGAGCCTGGTACAGGGTCAAGTGGTCCAGGTCCAGACGGACAATACCACAACCATGTACTACCTAAACCGCCAGGATGGGACACGCTCCTTGCCCCTGTGCAAGGAGTTGTGAAGGATTGGGACATGAAAGAATGCGTCCTGGAGGTCCAGAGAACAGAACCACACACCTCATTCCAAGGATAGAATGATCTGTGCCAGAGTGACCAACCTGAAGGTTCGAGACCTTAGGAAGCTGTCCGCACTTGGTCCCTCGTGAGCAGTCTGGAGGCGGATCTTCTAGCCATCCATGTGGCAGGAGCCTTCAACACTCTGGCCGATGCCCTAAGCCAGATAGGGGCTGCATCTCACGAGTGGTCACTCCTGCCGGAGGTAGTACACGATCTCTTCTCCCACTGGGGCACATCTCAGGTGGACCTGTTTGCCTCCAGGGAGAATGCAAAGCTGAGGCTGTTTCATGCCTGCCCACCTCAGCAGGGCTCGCTGCAGGGGGATGCCTTCTCGAGGCCGTGGACCCCAGGCCTCTTCTACGCCTTTCCCCCATTTCCCTTGATCCACAAGGCGCTTCTCAAGGTGACGAGGGACAAGGCGCAGGTGATTCTGGTAGCCCCAGACTGGCCCCGTCAATTCTGGTATCCAGATCTCCTCAGTCTCAGCTCCAGGCTCCCGAGGTGACTTCCAGCCCGCCCGGACCTGATTTCAGTCAACCAGGGGAAGGTACTCCACCCAGACCTTCAATCCCTGCACCTGACGGCCTGGTTCCTGAGCTGCTAGAGTTCCAGGCCTTGGGTCTTTCTGACGAAGTCCTCAGTGTTGTTGAGGCATCCTGCAAGGAGTCGACCAGAAAATGCTATGCCTTCAAATGGAAGAGATTCTCCATTTGGTGTCAGGATAAGGGGTTGGACCCTTCCTCCCATGTCTTGGCCAGCATTCTGGACTACCTGTTGTCCCATTCTCAGCTAGGGCTTTGGTCGATGCCCCTTAAGGTGCACCTGGCAGCCATCTCTGCTTACCAGGCGCGGGCCGAGAAGCAATCGTGTACAGGGAGAAGGTGGTCGGGCGCTTTTTCAAAGGCCTTGATCACATATCCCCTCTGGTACGAGAACCTCCACCTCCATGGGATCTACTGCTGGTATTGGCTAAGCTCATGGGCATGCCATTCGAACCGATGCACAGGTGTGACATCTCTCACCTGTCGTGGAAGACCGCCTTCTTGGTGGCTATCACATCAGCCAGAAGGATGGGAGAGCTCCAGGCGCTTTCCATCGAGTCTCCCTACCTGGTCTTCCACAGGGACAAGTTGTCCCTGCGCCTCCACCGAAATTCCTTCCAAAGGTGGTGTCGGAGTTTCACCTTAACCAGGTGTTGACTCTGCCGTGTTCTACCCCAGTCACACCTGGAGGTCGAATATAGGCTCCATACTTTGACCTTTAGAAGCGCCCCTTATTATAAGGAGCGGACGGCTGAAGTTCGGGGAGAGGTTCGCCAGCTGTTTGTCACCTACGCTGAAGCCGCACCTGGCAGACCTGCAGCCAAGCGGACGATAGGCAGGTGGGTCACCTCCAGCATAGATCTCTGCTATAGGTTGGCGGGCATGGAGCCTCCCAAAGGGATAAGAGCTCATTCTACCCGTCATACCGCTGCTTCGGTGGCTGCTTCCAGGGATGTCCCTATCCAGGAAATCTGCAGGGCTGCTACCTGGAAGTCAGCACACACCTTCATTACCCACTACCACATCGACCTTGAGTCACGCCGGGATGCTGGTTTTGGGACCTCAGTTCTCCAGTCCTTGTTTCCTAACAGGGGTTGTGCGCCTTGCCTCCCTCCTCCCGGAGAACTGCTAGAATCTGCCATGAAGTGTGGATTGAACAACATATCCATGTCCCTAGAAATTCAGGTTACTCACCTGTAACAGGAGATCTTACTTGAGAGGGCTCTTGCAGTAGGTAATTACATATAGGACTGACGTCGCAGGACCCCACGGAACATTTCTAGCTAGCGTCCCTGGCGGGACTGCCCCCACGCCATGTGACTGGCGGCCGACGATGTCGGTATAATGGGGCGGTCCCAGATGCCCGCCTTCCAGTTCTTTCCCGCCGTCAGCTCGTGCAGCGCCTCGCGGTGAAGTTCACAACGCTCAGTCCTGTTGCTTCGTCGGTTTTCCGAAAAGTATCAGTATTTTGTATTTTCTTCGTCAAGTGAACGCCTGTATATGTTGTCTCCCTTCAAAAAATAAGTGCGACTGGTGCGGCGCCCAACTGCCTCACAAAGATGGTCACTCCCTCTGCCTTTTCTGTTTAGGCCCCGACCACGCGGTCGACAAGTGTCTGCACTGCCTTCATTTCAACGCGGCCATCCGCAGACGACGCCAGCAGTCTCTAGAAGCCCATCTCCTCAAAAAGAAGATGTCCGCAATGGAGAAGGAGTTGAAGAAGCTTCGGCAGGCGTCGACCTCCCCTGAAGGGCACAAGAAGCGGGACAAAGAAAGGCACCGGGAGAAGGCCTCCTCTTCGTGACTCCGGCTGGAGCCGACATAAGGTAACGCCCTCCGGGATCGCCTCGACGGCAGCCTCCAAGGCTTTGAGGAGGCGCGCCCACAGCCGGGTTACGGATACTCTCCTTACGGATTTCATCCGTACAACTATCCCCTCCTCTCCTCCTCCACCGCCCCCTAGGCCACGGTGGATCTCCAGGAGACTCTGGCCTCCTGGTGGGTTGAGGCCAAGGCTCAGCTCACCAAGGAAGTAGAGAGCCGTCTTACGGCGACGGTGCCACCCCCGGCTCCCATACGCCCCAGATGGCACAGTCCCTCTCCATCTCCGGATTCCTGAGCTTTGCCCTCGGGATCCAGAGAGGGGCAGGACACGCGTCCAGGGATCCCCCCTAAGAAACCCGAGCTAGGGAGTCTTACTCTGCTTCCAATTCTTCTTCTTCTTCTTTTCTCTCGGACTCCTCGGATTCCTCCAATGGTTGCTCCGAGACAGACGAGCCTCGCTGTCCGTCCAAGCCCCGGCCAAGGACTCCTCTGAAGTCTCCTCCGGAGGATCCTTCCTTCACAGAGTTGCTCAGGAAGATCCAGGAAGTCTATCAGTGGCGCTCCTTAGCGGGTTAAATTCGCCGAACATCTGGACTTGCCCCTTACGGCCCCTACTCTAGTGCCACCCTGGATCGAGCCTCATGCCCACCTTGTTTCCACCATTTGGAAACAACCGTCGGCTTTAGCCCCACTTCCTCGGAAGTCAAACAGGCTATACCAGACTCTGAGGGTGTAGACTTTTTAGACTCTCACCCCCATGCAGACTGGGTTGTGATTAGCGCCGCTCACGGCCGGTCCGCACACCCGAAACATTTGAGCTCATCTCCCCCGGATAAGGAATCTCGCCTTCTGGATCAGTATGGAAGGAAGATCTACGCTTCTTCCACACTGGGGATCAGGGCCCTAAATTATGTAGCACATATGGGGGATTACCAGAAGGCTGTACTTACCCAGGCGGAATCCAAGATTGACTCCTTGCCTGACTCCCAAGTCAAGCAGGAGTTAGCCGACCTGGTCCGTTCTGCTCGTTCGGCCAGTCGTCACATTCTGAGGATGACCTACGACACAGTGGACACCGCAGGGTGAGCTCTGCATTTGCCGTAAGTCTTCGGCATCACGCATGGCTCCGTGTGTCAGGTCTGGTCCTGGAGGTGCAGTCAGCAATCCAAGAAGCACCTTTCAGGGGTTCTGTGCTTTTCCGTGGTGATGTCAAGGACATCATCAATGACCTGCAGGAGAAGGGGACGGCCCTTAAATCTGTTGATTCAGTGTACCGTCCCCATCCCCCAGAGCGCCATCCCTTCGTAGATGCAGCCGGCCTCCACGTGAAACCTCAGGGAAGGCGGGCCACCAAACGTTGGGCCCCCACAGCTGCCAGGCCCCGCCACCTCAAAAGCAGCGGGTGCCCCAGCTGCGCGCTGCCTCACACCACCTGACTCCTTCCCTCTCCCACCACCTACAGACGCCCCAGAGGAACCGGTAGGAGGGAGATTCTCCCTCCACCTTCCGGGTTGGGAGAGGATAACATAGGATTCATGTGTGCTTCAGATCATAGCAGAGGGGCACTCCATAGAGTTTCTGCAGAAACCTCCACGTCATCCCCCTCTGAACTCCTCTTACTCAAGGAACCATCTTCCTTGGTCAAGGAAGAAATTTCTGCTCTCCTGGGTAGCAGGCCCTAGAACCCGTCCCTCCTCACCTTCATGGAACGGTTACTGTTCCCTATTTCTTCCTTGTACCAAAGAAGACAGGAGATCTCAGACCTGTTCTCGATCTCAGCCCCTGAACCTATATGTGGAATACAAGAGGCTCAGGATGCTCTCCCTTCAAACCCTCTTGCCCCTGCTTCGGCCGGGCCAATGGCTTTGTGCACTGGATATGCAGGATGCGTACCTGCACATCCCCATTCGCCTTTCGCACCGAAGTACCTCAGGTTTGTGTTCCAGGGGACCACTACCACCCGGCACTCTTTGGTCTTTCCTTGGCTCCCGAGTTCTTACCAAATGCCTGGGTGGTAGTGGCCCACCGCATACTTTGGGAGTTCAGGTTTTTCCTACCTGGACGACTGGCTCCTGGCGGCCCGTCCAGGAGGAACTCCTGCATTGTCTCTCCCTCAGCCAGCTGGTTTTCACTGGCCTGCATTACCATCAGCCATTCCAAGTCTCACCTGGATCCTTCCCAGAAACTCCAGTTCATCGGGCAATCTGACACGACAACGTGCAGGGCCTTCCTGCCTCCGGACAGGGGCTTCCTTCAGTCCCAGATTTTTTCTATCAGAACGCAGGAGAGTTCCGCGAGGTCGGTGCTTCGCTCATGGAGCTTTGGGCGGCTGCCATCCTGATGGTTCCCACGCTGCCTCCACATGAGGATCTTTGGTGGACTCTCCGCCTCCCAATGGGATCAACTTAGTAGATTACCTAGATCATCTGGTACTGATCTCCTCACCGATGATAAGAGACTTGAAATGGTGGATGGTTCGAGAGAACCTATAACCATTCCGGGGGGTTCCCTTTTTTCATCCTCCCCCCGCTCACACTCTGACCACAGACGCATCAGGCGAAGGTTGGGAGCCCATCTGGGTCCTCACCGAACCCAGGGCTTATGGTCAAATTTGGAGTTAGCTCTCCACATCAATGTGCTGAGCCGAGCAGTGCTGTATGTTTCTCAGGCCTTCACCAATACATCCTTCCCGGGTCACCTAGTCAGTCTAAACAGACAAACATGTGCGTGTGGTACATCAACAAGCAGGAGGGACTCGGTCCTACCCGCTTTCCAGGGAAGCGATGAGGGTTTGGGAATGGGCAACTCTTCACAACCTTCACCTCACGGCGATCCATGTTCCGGGAGTCGACAATGTCCTGGCAGACAAGCTAAGTCGTTCTTCGGCTCTGCCACACGAGTGGGAACTGGACCAAAAAGTTCTAAAAAGCATCTTCCAGACTTGGGGGACTCCACAGATAGACCTGTTTGCCTCCTCCCAAAACGCAAAGCTTCCAATTTTTTGCTCACTCGCACCAGAGCGAGGCGCTTTCTGGAGCGACGCTCTGTCTCTAAACTGGAAGGACAGATTCGTCTATGGTTTTCCCCCGATCCCTCTGGTCCCTCGTGTGTTGCAGAAACTGGCATTGGAAGGAGCGAGAATGATTCTGATCGCTCCTTTCTGGCCCAGGCAAATTTGGTCCTCTCTTCTACAACACCACTCAGAAGTTCCTCCTCTTCCTGCCTTTATCTTGAGGATTGCTGACCCAGGATCAGGGGACCCTTGTCCATCCAGGACTCAAGTCTCTTCATCTTCATGCATGGCTCCTGCAGACCTAGCCCAATCTCGCTTTGGCTGCCCCGAGGTGGCTTGAGATTCTGGTGGAGGCTAGAAACCCTCCACTAGGTCCACCTATGCTATGAAATGGAAAAGATTTTCCATTTGGGCTGCCTCCAGGAACATGGAGCCTTTCTCCTGTCCTGTGGCCATTCTGCTTGATTATCTGCATCATCTTTCTAACCTGGGTCTCAGTCACTCCTCTTTGAAAGTCCACATGGCAGCTGTTTCAGCCTACCATGTCCCTTTCGCTGATAAGGCTTTTGCCCAATTGGAAGTATCCAAAACTTTTCTCAGAGGGGTCCTTCGTCTCAGACCCCCTGTTCGGACTCCGGCTCCCTGGGATTTGAACTTTGTTCTCGAGAAACTTACCCTTCCTCCTTTGAGCCTGCGGCTTCCGCAGACTTGAAGTTCTTATCGTGGAAGACGCTCTTCTTGGTGGCCATTACTTCTGCTCGCAGAATTTCCGAGCTCCAGGCCCTTACGTGAAAAATCCCTTATCTGATCTTTCACAAAGAAAGAGTAGCTCTTCGCATGAACCCCAAGTTTCTCCCAAAAGTGGTAGCAGAGTCTACCTTAAATCAGTCTATTGAGTTACCTGCCTTTTACACAGTATTCCAACCAAGGAGAATACTTGCTCCATACCATGGACGTCCACAGGATTCTGAGATACTACACTGATAGGACGGAAGGATCTCAGAAAGACTGATCAGTTGTTCGTCCTTTGCTACAAAGGGAAGGCAATGCTGTCTCCAAGCAATGCCTATCAAAGTGGTTGGCTCATTGCATCACTTTCTGTTATGACAAGTATAACAAGACCCTACCGGGTCAAGTCAGAGGTCACTATACTCGAGGAGTAGCAGCCTCTGCGGCTTGTGTCAAGAATGTGTCTGCGGCAGACGTCTGTGCTGCCGCCACTTGGACCTCTGTCCACACATTTACTAAACATTACAGTTTGGACATTGCCTCTCGCCGTAGAGCAGGCTTCGGGTTAGCTGTCTTGCAGGGCCTCCTTTCTTGAGGTTTGCAAGCTTTTTTGCTACTTCTTGGAGTAGTTCCACCTCCCGGTGCCTTTTCATTTGTTCCAGATTGCTTGGGATTCTGTCCTATATGTAATTACCTACAGCAAGAGCCCTCTCGAAGTAAGATAGTACAGTTACGTAAGAACTTACCGTAACAGTAGATCTTCGAGAGAGGCTCTTGCAGTAGGTAATACCTTCCCGCCCTCCATCCCCCTAGGCTTTTTCAGCTCCTTTTCCATTGAGGGAAATATCTGCTTCTCTCTCATCCAGGTCTTCCGGGCCTGTGGCGGGAAAGAACTGGAAGGCGGGTGTCTGGGACCGCCTCTTATACCGGCGTCGTCCGACACGGTCACCTGACGTGAGGTCCGCCAGGGACCAAGTAGCTAGAAATCTTTCCGTGGGGTCCTGCCACCTGCCGACGTCAGTCCTATATGTAATTACCTACTGCAAGAGCCTCTCTCGAAGATCTACTGTTACGGTAAGTTCTTACGTAACTGTACTTTCTAGGAGTGGTATATGTTGTTCATCCACACAACCCACCCGACCTCCCCGGCTTTGACGCACAACCTGGCTTCCAGCGGGCTAGATCTGGCGTCATGGAGCGGAGCCGAGAGTTGTATCACCTGGGTGGGTGGGAGGAGCCAGCTTGAAGACCTTCTGGCAAGATTTAAAGCGGCAAGGAACCTGCCATGAAGTGTGGATGAACAACATATACCATTCCTAGAACTCCCGTTACAGGTGAGTAACCTGTATTTACTGATCGGCGTTGAAGAACAGAAAACATTTAAGTGTAATAAGCATATGTTTTACATAAATTTATGGAACTTCAAAGTGTGTAGCAAACGATACCATCACCAGCAACTTCACTAATTCGCACAACGTGCAGTCATACATGTTAAGAGGGGTAGTACATGTAATACTACCGTGTTAACATGTACAAGTGCCTTTTATAAATTGCAGTAGTATGCAAAGGCCACTGCTGCCCACGATAGCACTGTGATGCTAGCTATAGCCCTGCAGCCCCTTTCCAAATTCACATCATCAGAACGCGTTTTCTGGGTGGCAGGCAGTCAGCAGCTTTGGCATAACAAGGAAGTAGTATTACGCTGTTAGTAAGTTTAATTACTAATTCTTCCTGAACAAAAAAAATGTATATGGCTAGTCTAGGGCCTGGGCAGGCAGTTACTGGACATGAGTTGCTTGCCACAACCAAAAGAAGGTGTCGGCAGCTCTTTAAGGAAACTCCTACAGGTACAAGTGCAGCAGCTACTGCACAAAACCCGATTAGAGTTTTTTAGTGTTAAAACAATGTTTTATTTACCTGCTGGGCTGTGATGTTTAGTTTTAAAGATCCATACCATCTATAATTGCGGCAGAACTGCCTGTGGCCATCAGATGCAGATGGGCAACTTTCACCACGCGGGTTATGCTAATGAGGACTACCAACCAATGGCAGAGTTGGTATCCCTCATTAATATAACCTGCGCGGTGGAAGCTGCTTGGCTGCACGAGGTGGCTGCAGGCAGCTCTGGCAAGATTATGGATGGCATGGATCTTTAATACTAAACATCCCAGCCCAGCAGGTGGATAAACCACTGTTTTAAAACTCAAAGTCATAATTGGGCTCTTGTGGAGCAGCTGCTACACTCTGTGGGTTTGTAGGAGTTTCCCTTTAAGCGTAAGATGCCTAAGAGAATTGTAACTGCTAGTGTACAATTTGTATTAGTTATGTATTACATATTCCCCTTGAGCATGCTAGTGTCTTAATGTTGCAGTCAGTGGTACTGCCACCCATATGAGATGGTTTCTTTTTATTGCATTCACTTTTTACATATAGTTTTATTTACTACGGAACTAAAATTGTTATAATAAGTCGCCATGACGTAGAGGATTTGAACCATAAAGCCTGATCTAGAAAATTGCACTTCTAGGGACATGGATATTTCATCGACACTGTCTGGCAGGTTCCTTGCCGCTTAAATCTTGCCGGAAGGTCTTCAAGCTGGCTCCTCCCACTCACCCGGGTGGTAAAACTCTCGGCTCCGACCCATGACGCCAGATCTTCCTTACAGCTTGGAAGCTCAGGTTCCCTCCTTAATGCTCTACGTATAGACTGGATCCTAATTCTTTGGTTCGCCTGAAAATAGTTTTAAAATTCTCAAGACTTCGGTCAAATTCTTCCCTCGCGGCTGCGATGGATAAATCAACTCCTGGATTTTGGCGGTGCCCATGCGGGCAGAAGATGTCCAGGATGGACCCGCCTCACGTCACGTCTACTGCTCGGCCTTGATCACGACCTGCAGGCCCTGCGAGTTGTATGTAGATCGTTCTCGGCCAACATCCCTTGAAGACCAGCGCTGCCGGTTACAACTTGGGCACCTAAGAAGCGCTACCCGTCTGGTAGTCAAGGAGGCTCATGGGCGGTGTCCGCGGCGGCTGGCTCAGCTGAGCAACTCGAGTAGATGATCGCCCTCAAGGAGGAAGCCGCCCAGGTCGCATCCTCGTCTTCCTTGGTCACAGCATTTATCCCGCTCTCTCTGGGATCCTCCTACATAGCTTCTTTTAAGGAGCTTTGCCAATCCCTTTCCACGAAGGGAGAGGGGCCATCGGGACACATTTCTTGGTCGAAAAAGAAGGACTCGAAGGGTAAGTCCCACCGTCGACGTTCGTGGGAGCGGGAAGGTCCCCTTCCCAGGACAGTCGACACACTACTTCGGTCGAGGTTGCGGCTAAGGTCGCTGGCTTCACGGTGTCCCGGTCAGGTCAGCCGGCCGAGACACCTGTCGATGAGGTCGAGATTTTTCTCGACCCGTCGGATGGGCTGTCGACTGATGAAGCCGACAACCCTTCTTCACCGGTTCCCCCGGTGGAAACCGAGGACATGCCTGCGCCTCCTGTGCTGATGTCCCCAGTTAAGGCTCCTGAGCCAAAGGAGGAGTGGGTGTCCCCCGCTCCCTCCCAGACCCACTTCGGAAACACCGAGGGTCTCGGTCTCGGACCTCGTCTCGGTCCAGCCGATCCCGCTGACATCGGCGGTCTCAGTCTCGGCACCGAGGAAAGCGGCGGCGCCACTGGTCCTCGTCTTCCTCCCAGGAAGAGGAGAGGCTTTGGCTAAATTGCGCCGACGCCATGAGGACTTAATGTGGCAGTAGCTTTTGTCTGGGGAAATGCTCGACGCCCATCGCCTTCCCCAGCTATTATGGCTATCACCCGGAAGACCAAACAACCCCTCGCTGTAGTCGAGGTGCCCAAGCCTGGGCCGTTTTTTTTGGCCGACACAAGCTGCCCCACCAATTGTGGTGGAACCTCTGCCTCCACAACCGAAATCGGCAGCGCCGACCAAGGACTCTCGGTTAGGTCAGGGTTTGCCCCACCGTTTGTCTGTCATCCTCACTCCTGACCGTCCTCGGCCGGTGGAGGGTGGCTCAGGCCCCAGGCAGCTCTTCGCAGACTCTTCAGAGTCTGGCGACGACTCCTCCCTGTTTTCCAGGGCCCCTTGACCTGGAGTCGTTCATGAGTGTGCTTCGGCTCATCTCAGAGTCCACCGGATGCAACTCGAGCCCATATCCAAGCGGGCTAAGTATCCCCTGACGGAGATACTGGACCGAGGGGATTCGCCCACGGAGGCCTTTCCGGTGGCTGAAGCCATTGTTGGCCCAGTCTTGGAGCCTTGGCAGCGTCCGGCTTCCTGCCCTGCGCCTTAGGCCAGGATGGCCAGGAAGTATGCCGTCCCTACCGGCTCTTTGTCCGGTTTTTCGGAGCACCCCTCTGTGGAGGAGTTTGTCACCAATAGCGTTTTCCGGCTTTCTGGGAACGCTAGGGATGTGGATAAGCCCCCTGACAAGGAGTCCAAAAAGCTGGACTATGCCGGGCGCAGGGGTGTACATCATGCCTCCGCCCTCCTCCGTCAGGCCAGCTCGGCCATGCTAATGGCACACTTCTCCCACGCCCTCATGGGCTCCTTGATGAGGTGATCCCTCATCTCGGCCGACCTGCAGACCACGGTCAAGCAGGTGCGTGATCAGGAAGGGCAGTGGCGAAACAGCAGCTCCGAACGGCTCTAGACATTGGAGACTCCTGTGCCCGATCAGTAGCGGTTGTGGTGGCTATGCGCCGCAGAGCATGGCTGAGGATATCCACCTTCACGGCAGATACCCAGCACAAATTGCCGGACGCCGCCTTTCTTGGGGACTGACCTGTTCGCCCTGGAGTGGAATGCCACCTCCAACGGATTGAAAGTCCAACGCTACCCTGACTCGGTCACCTCCGCCCAGAAGGACAAGGGCTGTCGCTAGCAACATAAGTCCTTTCTCGCTCTTCTGCGCCTGCGCATGTCCGCCCAGCAACACCAGCATCAGGGCTGGCAGGCTCGGCTGGACCACAGAGCCAAGCCTGCGGGCTTCTTCTAAGAGGAAGCAGGGAGGAAAGGCCCTGGAGGTCCCTCGGCCAGTCCCTCCTCCAAGCCTGCCCAGTGACGGGTTGAGGGTGTCATCCCAGCCTCGTCGCTCTCCCTGGGTCCCCGTGGGGGCGGCCCGCCACTTCCTTTCTGCCTGGTCCGCTATCACCACGGACTGCTGGGTGTTGGAGGTGGTAGGAAAGGGCCTGCCTCTGGAGTTCGAGCAGGCCCCACCCTTCCGAGCCGTCGCCCTGCGGGGGGCTATGGGGTCCGCAGCCTCCCTGTCAGCTCGTTGAGCCGACATTGCCCTGCTCCTCGAAAAAGAGGTGATTAGGAAGGTGGTGGATCCTTCTCCGGACCCGGGGTTTCTGTCCAAGTACTTCCTAGCATCCCATTCTAGACCTGCACGACCTGAACAGGTTCCTAAGGTCTCAAACCTTCAGGATGGTCACTCTGGCTCAGATCATTCCATCCTTGGAACGAGGCGTGTGGTTCTGTTCTCTGGACCTTCAGGACGCATTCTTTCACGTCCCAATCCGTCCGTCCCACCAGAGATTCCTCCGCTTCAGGGCAGAGGGATTCCTGTATGAGTTCCAGGCTATGCCCTTTGGCCTTTCTCTAGCTCCCAGGGTCTTCACCAAATGCATGGCAGTGGTGACAGCATTCCTGCGGCGCTGAAGGGTCCGGGTGTACCCCTACCTGGACGACTGGCTGATTTCGGCCTCCTCCAGAATGGAGGTGGAGCGGTCCAGGGATCTGGCCCTCCAGGTTTGCTCTCAAGTTGGCCTCCATATCAACGAGGCTAAGTCGGAACTCGTGCCAACGCAGGTGATATAATTCATCGGGGCAGAGCTCGACTCTCTGCGAGCCAGAGCACGGCTCCCGGCGGACAGGACTGAGGTTCTTTCTTTCTTTGCCCAGTCATTTCAGGTAGGGCAATTGCGCCCTGCCTGGGACTTCCTGCGCCTCATGGCGGCCTGCACTAGCATGGTCCATTGGGGCCATTGGTACATGCGTCCCCTGCAATTGGGACTGGCCAGCCAATGGTCACAGCACTCTGAACCTTTGGATCAGCTAGTGACATTGACCCAGGGGATGTGGAACGCTCTCCAGCGGTGGACCGTTTCAGCTCATCTGCAGGAGGGCATCCAGTTTGTCCGCCCCGAGCCTACAGTCTCTCTATCGACCGATGCCTCTCTGATGGGTTGGGGTGCCCATCGGGGGGAGCACATAGCACACGGCCTCTGGTCCCCTCAGGAGTCCCGATGCCACATCAACCTGCTGGAGCTTCAAGTGGATCATCTAGCCCTCACCACCTTCGCTCCGTTTGTACGGGGCCAAGTGGTCCAGGTCTAGACGGACAATACCACAACCATGTACTACCTAAACTGCTAGGGCGGGACGCGCTCCATGCCTTTGTGCAGGAAGCTCTCGCATTTGGCCTCGTGCGCGGCCTGGAGGTGGATCTCCCTTGCCATCCATGTACCAGGAGCTCTTATATTCTGGGATGCCCCAAGTCGGCATAGGGGCTACGTCCCACGAAGTGGTCTCTCCTGCCGGAGGTAGTACAAGATCTGTTCTCCACTGGGGCATGCTTCAGGTGGACCTGTTTGCCTCCAGGGAGAATGCCATGAGACTGTTTCATGGCCGCCCCCTCAGCAGGCTTGCTTCAGGGGATGCTGCCTTCTCAAGGTCCGTGACCCGTGCTTCTTTTCTACGCCCTTCCCTATTTCTTTTGATGCACAAGGTGCTTCTCAAGGCGAGGAGGGACAAGGCGCAGGTGATTCTGGTAGCCTCAGACTGGCCCCGCCAGTTCTGGTATCCAGATCTCCTCAGTCTCAGCTCCAGGCTCCTGAGGCGGCTCCCAGCCCGCCCGGGCCTGATCTCAGTCAACCAGGGGAAGGTACTCCACCCAGACCTTCAATCCCTGCACCTGACGGCCTGGTTCCTGAGCAGCTAGAGTTCCAGGCATTGGGTCTTTCTGACGAGGTCGTTGAGGCGTCCCTTTAGGAGTCGTCCAGAAAATTCTACGCCTTTAAATGGAAGAGATTCTCCATTTAGTGTCAGGGCAAGGGCCTGGACCCTTCCTCCTGTTCCTTGGCAAGCATTCTGGACTACCTGTGGTCCCTTTCTTAGCTAGGGCTTCGGTCAACGACCCTTAAGGCGCATCTGACAGCCATCTCTGCTTACGGGCATGGGCCAGGAAGCAGTCGGTGCGTAGGAGAAGGTGGTCGGGCGCTTTTCAAAGGCCTTGATCACATATCCCCTCTGGTGCGAGAACCTCCACCTCCGTGGTATCTACTGCTGGTATTGGCTAAGCTCATGGGCAAGCCATTCGAACCAATGCACAGGTGTGACATCTCACCTGTCGTGGAAGACCGCCTTCTTTCCTCCAGGGAGAATGCGAAGCTGAGACTGTTTCACGTCAGCCAGAAGGATGGGAGAGCTCCAGGCGCTTTCCATCGAGTCTCCTTATCTGGTCTTCCACAGGGACAAGGTTACTTGGTTAGAGGGACAGGAGAAAGCCAAAGCCCATAAAGATTGTCCTCCACATATGTGGATCATTAACTGTGAATCCTATCTAGTTAACCATTCATCTAGTTTGAGTTTAAAAGTCATAATGGAGGTGCGTCTACAATATCTTGGGGAGTGTATTCCATAGTCTTGGGGTTCTTATGGAGAAAGTTTTGTCTTTTGTTGGTATTACATTTGGCTGTATCCAGTTGTTTGTTATTTAGCCTGGGTCCGATTTTTCTGGTTGCAAACGAAATGCCACATTGCCTCATCAAAATAGGGTTATTAGTCATCTTAAAAATTTGGAGTAAGTCCCCGCTTGTTCTTCTCATTTTAAGTGAGTGTAACCCTGTCATATGTAGTCTGGATTCATAATCCACATGTGCCAAATGGGGAATAATTTTAGTGACTCTTCTCTGAATCCTCTCAATTCTATCCATGTCCCTGCAGAGGTATGGACTCCAAAACGGGGAACCATAGTCAAGATATGGTCTAATGTGCGATCTGTATAGTGCAATGATACACTGCTCGGTTTTAGAAACAAAAGTACAGTTGATCCTTCGAAGAAGTTCGTTTGTTTGGTTAGCAGTTTTATTACAATGTGAAACAGGGGTCAGTTTATTATTAACTAGAATCCCTAGATCTTTTTCCAAACAAGAAACCTTAATGATGGTGTTATTCAGTGTGTATACTTGTTCGGGATGTTTTTTTTCCCCATGTGCAGAACAGCACATTTAGATATGTTGAACTCCATTTTATTAACGAGGGCCCAGTGTTCAATTGATGAAAGATCTTTAAGTAGAGTTTGTCTGTTGGCAGCATTGTTAACTGCACCACCCAGCTTGGTGTCATCGGCAAACTTCGTGAGAATATTTGATGAGTGAATTTTCATGTCACTAAAAAAGGTATTGAAAAGAGTGTGTCCAAGGACGGAGCCCTGGGGAACACCGCTTGACACTCTGCCTGTGTCTGACAGAGTGCCATTAACCCGTACCTTCTGGGATCTAGCCATCAACCAACTTTTAATCCATAACACAAGTGAAGCTGAAAAACCTAGGTGAATAAGTCTGGTGATGAGAATACTGTGGGACACTTTGTCAAAAGCCTTACTGTAGTCCAACAAAATAACACCAGAGGGAATATTTAGGTCTAAGTTTAAACTAATAGAATTGTAGAAAGCCAACAAGTTTGTAGTGCAGAATAGGCCAGATCTGAATCCATGTTGAGAGATATCTGTAAGATTTAAGGATACTATTTCCTTTTCCAGGAGTGGTTTAATAACTTTTTCAAGTAATTTGCAGGGGGAATAGAAGTTAAACTAATGGGACGATAGTTGTTAACTAATGAATGGGAGCCTTGCTTGAAAATAGGAGTAACTATTGCTGTTAGCCAATCTGGTGGGACCATAGATTCTTGAAGTGATTTGTTAAAGATAATTGTGAGTGGTAGAGTGATTCTTTCTTTAGCGCCCAGGAGGAATTTTGAACATATACCATCTGGACCAGGACTAGTGGATTTTTTTTAAGGCTAATAGTAGATTGTAGGTGTCTTTCTGCTGGACCATTTGTTCAGTGGTGCTGATAGGTGTTATGGCTATTGTGGGTTGTAATGGATCTTGGGTAAATACTGATGAGAAATAGTTATTTAGTGTGGAGGCAACAACAAGGTCAGAGGATATTATTTTATTGTTTATCATAAGGGGACCGATTGATTTATTATTTCCTTTTTTACTATTCAGGTAAGCATAAAGTGATTTGTGTGTGTCCTTAGTATACGCAATACGAAATTCAAGATTTCTTTTTGCTACTAATATTGATTTTTTGAGTAATCTTACTGATTCTCTATATTGAATAATTAAATCGTCTTTGGTACTTGTGGGGAATTTTTAGATATATAATAACTTATGCTTATCGTAAATTTGCTTTTTAATGGATGAATTAAACCATGGTGGAATTTTACCTTTGCTGTTGTATGTACATTTATCAGGAACGTATTGATGTTCAACTAGGGATATTTAAGATTTTAAAAAGTCCCATGCCTTGATGGTATTAAGGGAAGATAAGGTGTTTGTCCAATCAATATTACTTAAGTGTTCATTAATTTTTTGGAAATCTGCCCTTTCATAGTGTTTGATTGTTTTCTTATTTAGTACAGGACGGCGAGGTACGGTAATAGTAAAGAATATTGACTTGTGGTCGCTATTGCCAAGTGGTTCGGATATATGCAGATTGTTCACAGGAACATCTAAACTGGTTATAACAAGGTCTAGGATATTATTACCCCGTGTGGGTTCCTTGACTAGTTGGTACAAACCCAGATCAATGATGGTAGTAAGAAAGTTATCATAGTTATTTGAGCCCATTAAAGTGTCCCAATTAATAGTTGGGAGATTAAAATCTCCTAAAATTAGGATGGCACCCTTACTAGCAAGCTGGGAAATATCTTCTGTCAATTTTAAACTTTGAGTACTGTCTAATGAAGGGGAGCGGTAACAAGTTCCAACCAAGATTTGGGGGAGGCCATCGGGTTGGATATACACCCATACACTCTCAGAATTTTGTTCGATTGGAGACTGGTTTGAGGGGATGCTATCCTTAACGTAAAGACTAACTCCGCCTCCCGATTTAGTGTCTGGCCTATTTTTGAAATAGTGTTTGTAACCCGAAATTTCTGATGACCAATTTCTATACGAATTACCCCAAGTTTCTGTAACAGCAATCAAGGAGAGGTTTATGAAGTGGGCTTTGAGTTCCAGTTTGGCTTGTTTAGCAAGGTTTAGGGATCGAGCATTAAGAGATAGTATATTTAAATGGAGATTTGAGGGCTGTGTCCCATTGTCAAGAGTTTTGGTAGATGTTCCAAACTCCCCCTTAGTAGTTAGTTTAAATGAGAATTGATAAAGGCGACATTCTTTTTCCCAAGTATAGCACTGCTCTTCTGCTAAGGTGTAAACCGTCCCAACAAAAGAGGGAAGGGTTAAGATGGAAATCCTCCCAGTGGGTTAGACAAGGATACCTTGTTTAAAGCACCATTTCTCAACCATTCGTTTATGGGTTTTACCTTAGAGTTAATAGCATCACTTGCTGTTGGGATGGGTAATATTTCCGAGAGGCAATGTCACAGCCCTGTCAACCAAAAAGTTGCAGAGAGAAACAAAATCCTGCTTAATACCTTGCAGGGTTGCTTAACAAAGTAATTGCTCCGCATGGACAACAACTAGAGGGTTTTCCCCACAGACTTCAAGATAGATTTAAGCATTGCTGTGATGTCGAGATCCTGGCCCCGGTAGCTAGAGCTAGTACTGATGTTCCTTGTCCGGTTCAGACTGTGCAATCAATGTATTTCGTAATGGAGTCTCTCAAGTATGTAAACTTCCTTATGATTGGCTAATGTATTTGTGGTACATGGAATATGTAAAGGGGCTGCATCAGGTGAATTACTGGGGGGTTTGTAATGAGTTGAGGTGTTACCAGTAATTTTACTGAGTTTGGGACTGATTGATACAGATTCATCAATAAAGTTTGACAGGTGCTCAAATGAATTATGCGTAGAAATTACTTATGGAGCAGGGGGGATAGGTTATTGGTAGCTGACTTAAATTTGGGATTAGGTTTTTAGACCAAATGTTGCTTTTATCAGCTTTAAGCTATTGGCAGGTTATAGTCAAAGGAGTTGAGGTATTAGTAGGTTGGTCTAATATTGGGACGTGGTAATATTTTGTTGGGACTTCTGAGTGATGTCCTCGTTCACTGTTGCTGTGGTTGAGGTATTAGCCTCAACCAGAATGGACTTCGATCAATGTAGTCCTCTAAGGCTTTAATCTCAGGGTTTACAGACATCTTGGGCTGAAGTCTGTCAATTTCATTTTGTAAATCGCCAACTAAAATACACTTACCACACATGTAGTTGGCTATATGTTTACCTAGGGCATACATTTTACAGGTAGTGCAGTATTTATTTGCCTTTTTCATTGTCGGGTATAGATGGTAGCACAATTGGTTAAGTAATCAAATATAGAGTCCTATGATTCTTAACAAAGCTTGACTAATATTACCTTATTGTCCCCTTGTCCACGATAGACACATGGCGGCGTCCATGCCAGCTTCTTCCTTACGACTTGCCTAGAGCGGTGTTTATAAAAGCTGAAACTGAGTGCAAGTTCGCACTTATTCCGGTTTCACGTTTGTACAAAAGGTGTATTAAATGACTGCAAAGCCTTTAAAAAGGCTGTCCCAGATGTTATATAGGTATTTCTTGTAAAGAAGAGCTCAAACACTGAAGAAAACACTGTGTTAGATTGTTACTGGGGGGGAGGACTGATGGTAGACAGCACACTCCACCAGTGCCCCACAATCCCTTGCAGAACAACCACAGACAAGCTGCTGCAGAGAGAGAGTACCCCTGTTCACAAGATTAAAATAAACAGCAAGTTATATTGCATACAGCAGGAAAATTTCGTACAATAGTCAAGAACCTCTCTCCAGAGGTGGGCTATGTGATCCTACAAGTTTATACTCACCACTCAGGTTGTCCCGCACCCCAGCCAAAATTTCTTCGAAGGTAGTGTCGAGTTTCACCTTAACCAGGTGTTGACTCTGCCGGTGTTCTACCCCAATCACACCTCGGGAGGTCGAATATAGGCTCCATACTTGGACCCTAGAAGAGCGCTCATTTATTACAAGGAGCGACTGGCCAGGTTCGGAGAGGTTCGCCAGCTGTTTGTCACCACGCTGAAGCTGCACCTGGCAGACCTGCAGCCAAGCGGATGATAGGCAGGTGGGTCACCTCCTGCATAGATCTCTGCTATAGGTTGGCAAGCATGG
Source organism: Neoceratodus forsteri (assembly GCA_016271365.2). Classification (NCBI taxonomy): domain Eukaryota; kingdom Metazoa; phylum Chordata; order Ceratodontiformes; family Ceratodontidae; genus Neoceratodus; species Neoceratodus forsteri. Next base: position 1,280,219,749 of record CM057453.1, read on the forward strand.
AGCCTCCCAGAGGGATAAGAGCTCATTCTACCTGCCATGCCGCTGCATTGGTGGCTGCTTCCAGGGACGTCCCTATCCAGGAAATCTGCAGGGCTGCTACCTGGAAGTCAGCACACACACCTTCATTACCCACTAGCACATCGACTTTGAGTCACGCTGGGTTGCTGATTTTGGGGCCTCGGTTCTCCAGTCTTTATTCCCTAAGTAGAGGGTGTGCGCCTTGCCTCCCTCCCTCCTCCCGGAGAACTGCTAGGAGTCTGCCAGACAGTGTGGATGAACAACATATTCATGTCCCTTGAAATACAGGTTATTTACCTGTAACAGGAGTTCTAGGAATGGTATATGTTCTTCATCCACACTACCCACCCTATCTCCCCGGCTTCGACGCACAACCTGGCTTCCAGCAGGCTAGATCTGGCGTCATGGGGCGGAGCCGAGAGTTTTACCACCTGGGTGGGTGGGAGGAGCCAGCTTGAAGACCTTCCGACAAGATTTAGAGCGGCAAGGAACCTGCCTGACAGTGTGGTTGAACAACATATACCATTCCTAGAACACCTGTTACAGGTGAGTGGTGAGTAACCTGTATTTATTTCAGCATCCCAGAGGAGCAGTTATGTAACTGACTAAAATTCTCTTTACCACTGACTAACACATTAAGATGTTAGCATGCATGCTCATTCGATATATAAAAATATGAAATGGTTCTAACGTTTTAAAAGCCCTATTATTTTTGGCAACCAACAATACATTTACATGTATCGTCACATGAGAACTGTATCATAATGATCTATTCATGTGGATTAAATGCCATACTTCAGTTACAAAAACTTAAGTTTCTAAGCCTAACAGTTCAAAGTTTACAGCTTTTGGAATGCAATTTCAAACATATGGTTGGAAGATACTAGTGGTTGTTCTGTTTAAGAATGAACACATCCTTTTCTACTTGTACTTATTGCACATGAGGGTTTTCGGTCATTAACCTAACCCTATTTGGATACTGTCACCCGAGTAGAATGTTCTATCTTACTTCGAGAAACAGCTCTTGCCAACAGGTTACATCATTAGGACTGAAGCTGGCAGGCGCCAGGACCTCACGGAAATGTTCTAGCTAGCAGTATTCAGCGGGGGACCGCCTCCGACGTCGGTCACGCCCGACGTCAGGCATAGTACATAAGTAGTCGATCCCAGAACCCCAGTTCTTTCCCTGCCGCTACTCACCAGCATCGGCCTCTGGTCCTCTACCCAGCTACACCACTTAGAACTCAAGAGTTTCTTCAAACTGATGTCTCTCCAACTCCTTCACTTGAGGGACACCTTTCCAAGTGTGCCATGGAAAACAGATCCCTTAAGGATCCTCATTTCTCCTGTGTGCGGTGCTTATGCCCAGACCACGATACCAAGCCGCACCTTTGCCAAGGGTTCAACTGCCAGACCAGGATCTGCGTCAGAAGGCCCTTCAGGCTTATCTGCTGGAAGAAAACTGAAAAGGATGGACCAAGAACATTCCTCCAGTGGCGATTCTTCTTCCAAGGCCCATAAACACTGGGAGAAAGTAAGGTCCAGATCCCCAAACCGACCTTGACTCCGTAGCTCAGGCTCCACTAGATCGGACCGCTCTCCCTCCAGGGGTCGGTCCTCAGCCCCTCGGTCAAAGTCCGGGCTTCAGGTGGTTCTTCAACTACCAGCCCATCAAGACTTCAAGGGCCCTCGGCTTCTCCACCCCTCTCGGTCCTCTTCCAAGTCTTCCGAATGCCATAAGTCTTCCTCATCGACCCGACGTCAGGACCCCGACTCCAGATCGGTCTCCCAGCGGTCCGGATCCACCACCAAGGAAGACCAAAGACCTGATGTCCCTAAAATGGACGTCGGACCCGACGACAGCTAAGCACCCGACGTTGGTCAAGCATACGAAGTTGGCCAGGTGATCGCCAGAACCGAGGACACCAGCCAGGCACCAGATGCCAGCCGGGCGTTCGCCGGACCCAAATGCGTCGGAGAAGCGATAGACGGCCTTGCATTCACCGGAGCCGAAGACCGCCCCCCAGTCACAGGTGGATACCGGTCACAGGGATTCCACGGAGGAGGACACTACACTGCCCGAAGACCAGGTAGGCGACACTGAGGATGCCAGGCTTCTGAGGGAACCTTTGCCCACCCCGGAGACACCCATGGACCCGACGCCCAACCCCGGCGACAGACCACCGGTGCCAGGCCCGTCGTCTGGCACGAATCTACAAGAAGTAAAGGATCTCTTAACTTTCTGGTGGGACACCATCCAAAAGGATGTGGTCCCTGTAAAACCTCCTCCTCCTCCTTCACCCCCTCCTCCCCCTAAGGGGCCAGCAAGACGACTCACCAACCCCTAAGGAGCAGACTCCACTTCCTAGGGTAGATTCAAGGACAGAGAAGGCCTCCCTCAAGATCTCCATCAGGGTTCCCCAGCCTCAAGTGACCCAGATGTTGTTGGTACACGCCATCGGGAGGACTCCAGATCGGATACCTCAGATTATTCCAGATCTACTTCTCCACTCAGCATTCCCTCACCTGACCCATATGACCTTCCCAGGTCTCCTCCGGATGATCTCTCTTTTGCTGAGATCATGAGGCACATCCAGGACAACATGGGGTGTGATGCTGAAGGCCTCAACCCCAAACAACAGTGCCTTGCCCGTTATCTTCGGCAGAAAGATCCAAAGCCTGTGGTAGTGCCACCCTTGGTGGACACCTTCGAGGACGTCACCAAGGCTGCATGGAAGCGTCCGCACTCCACTCCCACTGTGCCAAAGAAGGCTGACTGCCTGTACAAGGCCCCAAGAGAGGACCAGTACTTGGCTCAACAACCTCTGGTAGACTCCCTGGTCATTACGACCTCGCATGACCGGTCCCAAAGACCACAACATATGAGCACACAGCCACCGGACCAGGAATCCAAACAATTGGATGCCCTGGGGAGGCGCACGTATGCGGCTGCTACATGCGCCATCAGGTCCCTGAACTACCTAACCCACATGGTACAGTTTCAGAATGCCCTGTGGGAACAAGGCCAGGACCTGGTCGATAAACTTCCAGATGGCATCAGAAGGCAGAGCTCCTAAACCTTCTCCTCACAGGGTCTGATGTGGATACCTAGTAATACAAGCTTGATAATGATTCTGCGGACTGCCTGCCAGAGCTTTAGCTTCAGGCGCTTGTCTTTGGAGAGACACTTGGCACCATGTCTCCGGCTTCACCCCAGACATACAGAAGAACATTCTTGATGTCCCCTACAAGCGGCGAATACTCTTTGGTGAGCCCTCAGAGCAGGTTATCACCAAACCCAGGACACTGGGGAAGGCAGTCAGGTCTGTACAGGCCATGTACAGATCCAGGCCTGGTTCCTTTTGTAGGAATCAGAGCTATTTGCAGCCAGCAACAAAGGCAGCAGCCAAGTTCCGGCCAGCAACAAAGGGCACTTTTCAGCATAAAGCCCAGGCTAAGTCGTCTCCGGCAGAGGCCAACGCTACAATAAACCAGCCCCTCCTGCAGGGACCAGTGCTGCCACAGCATGACTCCCTCCCAGCCCCTGCCCCTCCTCTGGATCAACGGGCACACAAGGTCGGGGGTCGCATCGCTCTCCACTTTTTAGGGTGGCAGTCGATTACCGCTGACCAGTGGGTTCTCCAACTGGTCAAGAAAGGCCATTTCATAGAATTTCTCCACCACCTACCAGCAAGACCTCGCCTGCTTTCCCGTTACACGGGTCAGCATGCCCTGCTCATACAGCAGGAGGTGCTCACGCTTCTCGGAAAAGAAGCTATAGAGCACGTCCCAAGGAACCAGAGCGGTGCAGGATATTATTCTCACTTCTTTCTGGTTCCAAAGAAAACAGGGGACCTCCATCCGATACTGGACCTCAGCGATCTCACTGAGTCGGTGCTGTACAAACGCTTTCGCATGGTGACCTCCCAGGTCTGATTCCGTGCTCAAGCAGGACGCCTTTCTAGAGTCCTGGACATGCAGGACGCCACCTGCATATTCCCATTGCTCGCGCACAGGAAGTTTCTGCACTTCAAGTTTCAGGCCGCCATTATCAGTTCCGAGGCCCTCCTTCGGACTGTCATCAACACCTCAGGTATTTACAAAGTGCATGGCAGTCGTAGTGGCAACCCTGAGGAGACAAGGCCACTACTTGTTTCCCTACCTGACGATTGGCTTCTCATGGCGCCCTCCTCGGGAGGCCCTGATGTCCGCCATTCATTATACTCAGTCTCTGTTCGGACGTTGGGCATCATTATCAATCAAGAGAAGTACGCCTGGTTCCGTCACAGACTCTGCAGTTCATAGGCGCAGTTCTGACACCGCCCAGCTGGAAAGCTTTCCAGGACAAAGCGGAACACATCAGATCCCTCATCAGGGACATTTGACCGTTCCTGCCAGACTGGTCCTTTGCCTGCTCAGACACATGGCTGCTGCTATTGCAACAGTCCCCAGCCCTGCCTCACATGCAGGTTACCCAGTGGATGTTACGGGTCCAATGGGATCAAAAGCAAGACCATTTGCAGCTCCCAATCCGATCACGAGGCGTAATCTGGGATTTGCAATGGTGGCTAGATCCGAAGAATTTATTGGCGGGAGTCCCCTTCGTTGCGCCGTCTCCGATTGCGACGCTTCCCCACGGACGCCTCAGGGCTCGGATGGGAGCACACCTCGACAGTGTCCAGTCTCAGGGCCTGTGGACAGCCCAAGAGACTCATCTCCACATATATATCCTGGAAATGAGAGCGTTCTTACGCCCTGCAGGCCTTCCAGTCAGAGATTCCACCAGGTACCCCTTCTGTTACAAACAGACAATTCCATGGTGATCTATTACCTCAACAAACATGGAGGCATCTGTTCCTACCCGCTTTGCAGGAGGCCATGAGGTGTGGGATTGGGTTTTGCAACGCGCGAAACCTCATTGCTGTTCATGTCCCGGGCAGACAACATCATCGAGACATCCTGAGCCACTCTCAGGCCAGAGTCCACGATGGGAACTACTTCAGGAGGTAGCAGAGGATCTGTTTCGCAGATGGGGTGCTACCAGAGTTAGACCTTTCATGACCCCATCCAACGCAAAACTGCCCAACTTTTGCTCGCTAGATCCAGGGCCTGGTGTTTTCTGGCCAGGCGTTGTCCCTCTCCTGGGCGGGCAGATTCTCTATGCCTCCCCCCCCCCTTTTCCGTTGATCCAGAGGGTTCTTCTGAAACTTTGCAAGGAGCAAGCGACGCTGGTACTTATCGCGCCGTTTTGGTCCAGGCAGATCTGGTTCCCTCTACTACATCAGCAGTCCCGGGATCCTCCAGTGCCTCTGCCAGTCAGCTCCCACTTGCTGTCTCAGGAGGCGGGTTCATCCGGACCTTCGTTCGCTGAACCTGCACGCTTGGCTCCTGGAGACATAGCCATGATGCGATACGGGGTCTCTGAAGAGGTAGCAGACGTTCTTGCTGCTGCTAGGAAACCGGCTACCCATGCTACTTACACCATGAAGTGGTGTAGATTTTGTATATGAGTTCAAGCACGCGGTTTTTCGCCTATGGATTGTCCAGAAAGGTTGGTCTTGGACTACCTCCTGTCCCTCTTTCAGACAGGCATGGCCTACTCCTCGATTAAGGTACACCTCTGTGCCATCTCAGCCTATCATATTCCTATAGGCCAACGCACCATATCTCAGTTGAACACAGCACAAGCCTGCCTGAGAGGTGTTCTCCACCTTAGGCCTCCGATTAAGGATACGATTCCGCCATGGGATCTACCCTTTGTCCTGGAGCAGCTTACGTTGCCACCCTTTGAACCAGCCGCGGATTGTGAGCTACGTCTTGTCACTTGGAAGACGTTGTTTTTAGTTGCCGTCACCTCGGCCAGAAGAATTTCTGAACTTCATGCATTTATGTGCAAAGAACCTTATTTGGTTTTTCACCAAGACAGGGTATCCCTATGGACTAATCCTAAGTTTCTGCCTAAGGTGGTCTCAGCTCTCACCCTTAATCAGGACACCGATCTACCAGTGTATTTCCCCAAGTATTCTATTCGAGGAGAGGCCCTGTTGCACACTTTAGATGTGCATAGGTGTCTCCGATACTACCTGACCAGAACCAAACACCACCGAAAATCGGACCAGCTTTTTGTCTCCTTTGCCCGCAGGATGATGGGAGCTCCTGTTTCCAAACAGTCGCTGTCCAGGTGGCTCATTCAGTGTATCACGTTCTGTTACCAGAGCGTAACAAACCTTACCGGCGCGTGTTGCGTCATTCCATTAAGCAAGTTACATTTTGCGGCCCTAAAGAATGTGTCCACCTCGCTATTTGTGCTGCAGCTACTTGGAGCTCCGTGCATTACTTTCATCAGGCATTATAGCCTGGATATTGCATTGAGACAAGAGCAGGTTTTGGTCTAGCAGTCTTTCAAGGACTTCTGTCCTAGGTTTACGCTCTGTTAAGGATCTCTATCAGTCCTAATGGTGTAACCTGCTGCAAGAGCTGTTTCTAAATAAGATAGTACAGTTATGTAAGAATTTACCGTCATAGTAGATCTCTGAGAACAGCTGTTGCAGCAGGTACTTTCCCTCCCAACATCCCCGCTGGAGGTAGATTCTAATTCCAATATACTTCTCCTAGGATCAGGTGTTCTCAGCATCTCTGATTGCCATTTGATGGCGGATCCTCAGTCTCCTCTTCTGATGTCATCCAGCGGCCGGGAGTCTCCGGCGGGACAACTTGGGATTCTGGGGGACCGCCTCCTTATGTACTATGCCTGACGGGCGGACCAACGCCTGAGGTAGTCCTCGCTGAATACTGCTAGCTGGAACATTTCCGTGGGGTCCTGGTGCCTGCCGGCTTCACTCCTAATGGTGTAACCTGCTGCAAGAGCTGTTCTCGAAGATCTACTGTTACGGTAAGTTCTTACATAACTGTACTTTTTCAGCCATTATTTTATAATGCAGGTAAAGACAGTAAAAGCAGAAGCTTCTTTTTAACCTGGATAGTTACAAGTATGGAGCGTATTTTATATTTAGATTCTTGTTTATCTTAAATTATCGTAAATGTTTTTTCAGGGTGACATAGTTAGGAAATTCACACAGACGAATCCTAAAACATATGAGGAGAGGATTAAGTTGATCTTGAAGATGTGTGTGGATGCAACAGTTCAAGCTCTGCAACTCAACTGCAGAATTCTTGGAGTCGGTATGTTTTTTAGCTTGTAGTCAAGTGGCACAAAAGGGGGGTTTGGGTGAAGATTGAGTGAGTGTTCGCTTAGATGCACACATGCTTCCAGGAGGGAATGCTCCACTTTCTGCCACCTGAACTTTCCTGTTAGTGTAGGGGGATTGAGAGCCCATATGAAGCAGGATTTTTGGGGAGGGGAGAAAAAAATTATAGATTACCATCTCTCATTGTATGTAGTTCTAGTTGTGACACTTTTTTCAATTAAGTTTTCATAATATCTTCATTTTTTATTTTAGAAAAAGGGCTCTTCTAGGTGCATGGATATGGCGTACTAGCCACACTTCCGGCAAAATTCCTTTCCCATTTAAGACTTACCGGAAGGTCTTAAAGCTGGTTCCTCCCACTCATCCCAGTGGTATCCTCCTTGGCACTGCCTTGTAACGTCAGATCTTCCTTTCCACTGGAAGAGATGGGTTCCATCCATCATACGCTGCATTGCATGTAGGCCATGTCTATCTTTCAAACTTTGGTCTTGAGTATTTGCTTCATGATTTTTCCCCTGTCGTTGCATTGTGGAATTGGCATATTCCAAGTCAGCTCCTGAGTTAAAACGCTGCCCATGTGGCCAGAAAATGTCACGCATGGATCCACATGCCACGTGCGTGTACTACCTGGGCCAGCAGTACAACCCCCAGTCTACAGGCTGCACCTTGCATCCTTTAACCCTGGAAGATAATTTTGTGGGACTTCTTTTGGCTCGTCCAGAGGAGTGGGATCCCCCCATCAAGTCCAAGGATGCCCATCGGGTGGTTTCTGTGGCTGCAATCTCCGCCAAACAAATGGCTACTTTCAAAGAAGCAGTGTCCAGTACATGGCCTGGGCTTGGGTGCTTTGTTCACTGGGACGTTCCAGGACTTGTGTACATCCCTTCCAACCATCATGGAGTGCCCTTCCCATGTGGTTGAATTCTTCAGTGTCTTCAAAGCAGGACTCTAAGGAAAATCCTAGAAAGTCCCACCACAGGTTGTGGTACCGCGAGCACTTTCCAGCCTTGGGTTCCCACAATTCTGTTACTTCGACTGTCATTGAACTGTCAGATTCAGCCGACGTTTCCATCCAAGCCACTGGCTTTACAATGTCCCCATTGGGTCTGTTAGTAGAGACGCGGGCTGATCAGCTGGTTGAGATTTTCCTCGACCTAGTCAGTCCGTCCTCACAGGACGAGGGGGATATTTCCCTCACCAGGACTCTGGTCCTGCCTCTGCTCTCTCAGGGTGGGCCGGATCAGCAAGCTGCTCTCTGAGAAGGACTGGCTCTGCTGCAAACTGGTGGTGCTACAAGAAGCTTATGTAGCAGTTACTTCTGGGTGCTGGGCTAGCCCAGCTCCTGCTCCGGTGCTTTCATGGCTGCCGCCCCATGGTCCCGAGCCTACTTTCTGGTTCCAGCCAATTCCGGCCATTGTGTGGAAATCCCCTCAGTCCAGCCTAAGGAGGGTCCACCTCCTAGGGACTTTCGTGCCGCGCCTGGGCTTCCTCATTGGCTGTCAGTCAAGGTAACTCATACTGATGAGCCCTGCTGGGTATGTGGGCTGGGGGTCAGCTGGCATGCATTCTCTCTACTCCTGGCTTTGACCAACAGCCTGGGAGGATCTGTCGGCAGACCATGGTCCCTACCTCCTTTGAGGCCATGCTCTGTCTGATCTTGGAGGCATTGGGGATCCACTTGGAGCCTGTTCAGAAGCGGCTAAGTATCCTCTTACTGAGATCCTCGACTAGGATGACTCCTGGGATTGCCTTCCAAGTTGCTGAGACCATTCAAGGGCCCATGCTGGAGCTCTGGCAGCATCCAGCCTCCTGCCCCATGCAATCGTCCTGTATGGTCCACAAATACACGGACCCCGTGGGCTCTCTCTACGGTTTCACAGAATACCCTTTGGCTGAAAGGATGGTTGCAGACTCCATTTTTCGGTGGGCTGGCACTGTTGGGGAAATTGATAAGCCTCCCGACAAGGAGTCCAAAAAATTGGATCATGCGGCCAAGAAGGTTTATGCGCCCTCATGTCTCGGCCTGAGACAGGCTAGTTCGGCCTTCATGATGACCCACTTTTCCCATGCCTTACTGGGTACCCTTGACCAGGTGCTCCTTCGGCTCCTGGCTGACCTGCAGATGCAGGTCAAGCTGGTACAGGATAAAGGCCATGCTGTTGCGAAACAGCAGCTCCAGACAGCCATGAACATAGATCATTATGCCCAGTCCATGGTCAGAGTAGTGGCCGTGCACCGCAGGGCTTGGCTGCAGATCTCAACCTTCATGGCAGATACCCAGCACAAATTAGGGAATGTTCCTCTTGGGTACCAGCTTGTTCAGGCTGGGGGTGGATGGCCATCTCACCCACATCGAGAAGTCCAGTGCCACCCTAGACTCTGTTACTTTCTCACAGAAGGACTTTAAAGGCTCAAAACCCAAGAAAAGTTCTTTAAGTTTCAGCCCTACTGCCCCTGCGGCTAAGCTATCCCAGCCCTCATTGGCAATGGCATTCCCCTCTGCCATAGTCTGGTGTCTCCTGTTGTCAGGAAGTTTGACGTGACTGAGGCCAGTGGTGGTCTCATCTAGCTCTGCCTGTGCCTCCAAGCCTGTCCCAGACTGCTTGGGGTGCCCCTCCTGCCCATCCCATCTCCCCAGGGTCTTCCCATGGGGGCCAGCTCCGCTACTTCAGTTCCACCTGGTCCAGTATTATCACGGACAAGTGGGTGCTTGAAGTGGTTGACCAGAACCTCTAAAGTTGAGGCTCCCACCCAGCTGAGCCCGCCTTTTCGGGAGATGTGGTGTCTGCAGACATGTTGTCTCTTGTCTAAGTGGACATGACCCAGCTCCTCCTGAAGGAGGTAGTGGTTCATATCCTGAACCCACCAGCCAATCCAGGGTTTGTCTCCAGATATTGTCTGGCTCCAAAATGGACGGAGGGCTGGCTTCCCCATATTAGATCTGCATGACCTAAACAAGTTCCTGTGGTTGTGCACTTTCAGAATGGTCACTCTGAACCAGATCTTTCTGTCCCTGGAGCAAGACATGTGGTTCTGTTCCCTGGACCTCCAGGATGCCTTCTTTCACATCCCCACAGGTGGTTCCTCCAGTTCCGAGCGGAGGGGACCCTCTGCTGGTTCCTGGCCATGCCATTCAGTCTCTCCTTGACCCCCTGGCTCTGCACCAAATGCGTAACAGTGGTGGCATTTTTCCTGGGACACCGAGGGGTCCGGGTGTACCTATACTTGGATGACTGGGTGATTACAGGCCCCACCAGAGCAGAGGTTAAGCCGTCCAGGGCTTGACCCTCCAGACCTGCTTGAACCTAGGCATCCTGGTCAATGAGGCCAAGTTGGAACGCATTCCCTTGCAGGTGATTCACTTCATCAGGGCGGAGCTCGACTCTCATCGAGCCTGAGCCCAGTTCCCAGCGGACAGGGTGGAGGATCTTTCATTCTTTTGCCTGATCATTTCAGGTTGGGCAATTACGCCCTGCCCTGGTCTTTCTGCATCTCCTAGGGCATATGGCGGCCTGCACCACCGTGGTCCATTGGGCCCACTGGAGAATGCGCTTTCTGCAGGGGGGCTGGACTGTCAGTGGTCTCAGTGCTGCAGTCACATCGACCAGCTGGTTGCAGTGGCTCAGCCGATATGGGATGCCATCCAGTGTTGGCTGGTTCCAGACCATCTCCAGGAAGGAGTCCTGTTTGCCAGCCCAGAGCCAATGGTCACTCTAACGATCGACTCCTCTCTGATGGACTGGGGTGCCCACTTGGGGGATCAGAGTCCACGGACTCTAGACCCCTGAGGAGTCCCAATGTCACATCAATCTGCTGGAGCTTTGGGCAGTGCATCTGACGCTGACTGCCTTCGTTCCACACCTTTGGGGTCAGATCATCCCGGTCCAGATGGACAACACAACAACCATGTACTTACCCCAACAAGCAGGACGGGACGCATTCTCTCTTGTTGTGCCGGGAAGCTCTCCGCATCTGGATCCTCATTCACAGCCCAGGCGCTGACTGTCTGGATATTCATGTGGTCAGCATGATCAGCCAGCTGGCGGACACCTTCTGCCAAGTGGTCGAGGTGTCCCACGAGTGGTCCCTTCACCAGGAGGTAGTGGCTCACCTGTTCTCCCCGTGTAGCACCCCCCAGGTGGATCTGTTTGCCTCCTGGGAGAGAATGCGGTTGAGACTGTTTTGTGCCCACCCCTCAGCGGAACCCTGCTGGGATGCCTTCATGAGGTCCTGTATCCTGGCCTCATGTGCCTCTCCTCTGATCCCTAGCTGTTGCTAAAAGCTTGGGAGGACAAGACACAGATGATCCTGGTGGCTGTGGATTTGGCCATGTCAGATCTTGCCGAGATGGCTCTTGCAGTAGGTAGTTATAGATAGACTGACGCTGATACGCCAGTACCCCACAGAAAGATTTCTAGCTAGCAGTCCTAGCTGGGGACCACCACATCCAGCGACCGGGCGTCGAGCTTTGCGTCAGTATAAAGGAGCGCCTCATGCCTGCCTTCCAGTTCTTTCCGCCATTAGGTCGGTCAGCGCCTCATGGTAAAGTTCTAACGCTCATAAGCTTCTAGTCAGTCGCTTTTACCATTGTTTTTCAAATTTATTTGACCAAATTGTCAGGTTTTCGTTGGTGTATGTCATCCCTACACCTCTGAGCACAAAAATAAGTGCGACTGCAGTGCGTGCCCAACTCCCGCACAAGGACGCCCATTCCCAGTGTCTCTTTTATCTGGGCCTGGACCATCAGGTGGAGAAGTGTCAGCACTGCCTTAAATTCAGTGCCGCCACCCCACAGGGAGGCAGCAGTACCTGAGGCCCACATCCTCAAGAAGAAAATGTCCTCCATGGAGAAGGAGTTGAAAAAGCTCCATCAGACGTCCACTTCCCCCGAAGGCCATCATAAGAAGAAGGACAAGGAGAAGCACCGGGACCAGGGCCTCTCTTCCACCACGACTTCGGCTGGAGTCACCGTGCTTCAGGTAACGTCCCCTCAGGGACCGCGACGGCCACATTGGAGGCTTCCAAGGCGGCGGCGGCCCGCCCCTCTGGCTCACGCTCGGGCCCCTCAAGCACCTCTGGGCTATTGGAGGCCTTCGCTCCCAGTAAGGCCATCTCCGTGTGGCCTACTGGTTCGAGTGGCTCCGGTAAGCCAGACGTCAGCTCCTCCTGACACCCGCACGGAGACGGGTCGATAAGTCGCCGACCTTCGGGCGGCGCACGTCACTCTTCCGTCCAACCAGGCTGCTCCCTCTATCTGCCTTGGGCAATGGTTCAGCAAGTCGGACGCCGGCCTCCGACGCCCACCCGGACTCCATTGATAAGTCAGACATTGGCTTGCCCAGCACTGGCGTGGCGGCTGAGCGACGCCGACCTCTTATATCTGCTGTTCCCTGCCCCCACAGCCTTTGCTGCTCCTCCGGGACCCTGGATCTCCTTGGCCTGACCCCAAGGGATTTTTCCTCAGTCCCCGGGTGATGTTGAGGTTCCTGCTGCGCCCCTTCCTCCTGCTGGGCTGGTCGACCTGACGCCGGTTCCTTGGATGCCGGCCCGACTCCAGTTTTGCCGACGCTGGGCGACATCCCTCTCCCAGATGCCGCTCCAACACTGGGCCCTCCGCCCACTGGGCCTTCTGCTCCAGGCCCGCCCGTTGGGCTTCTGGCCAGGCCGTCTGCTCCGTCAGACCCCCCGGTTCCCGGGTATCCGACCCCGTCATATCCGATGCCGTCTTACCTGGGTCCGCAGTATCTGACGCCCCAGTACCCGACGCCGGCCTATCCGACGCCACAGTACACGGTGCCTCACTACCCGACGCCAGGTTACCCACCGTCAGGTTACAGATACGCGCCTTACGGGTACACGCAGTATCCGTATCCCTCTCCTCCTCCTCCTCCACTGCCTCCTCAGCCGCCAGTGGATTTGAAGGAGACTCTGGCCTCCTGGTGGGCTGAGGCCAGAGCTCAGCTCACCAGAGAGGTGGAGAGTCGCCTTCCCACGACGGTGCAGGTTCTCATCCCATTCTTCCGAGGACGACAAACTCCCTCTCCACTTCTGGATACCAGGGCGAGCCTTCTGGTTCCAGGATGAGGCAGGACACGCTTCCCCAAGGGCTTCCCAAGGGGTCCGTTCCTCCCCCACCTCCCCCACACTGGGAGAGGGAGTCGTCTTCTTCTTCCTCCTCGGGCACCTTGGACAGCTCTGAGGGTTGTTTCGATCCGGATGACGAGCCACGCTTTCCGACTAAACCCAGGCCCAGGACTCCTCCGAAATCTCCTCCGGAGGATCCTTCCTTCACGGAGTTGCTGCACAAAATCCAGGAGGTTCATAAGTGGTGTTCCTTGGAGCCGGATCCATAGCGTAAAAAGCTCACTGAGCACCTGGATCTGCCCGAGACTGCTCTAACCTTGGTGCCACCCTGGACTGAGCCTCATGCCGATCTTGTTTCCACTATTTGGAAGCAGATGTCAGCTTTAGTCCCTCTTCCTCGGAAGTCGAACAGGCAGTATCGGGCTCCCGAGGGTGTTGACTTTCTAGATTCTCATCTTCGAGCCGACTCGGTCGTGATTAGCGCCGCTCACGGCCGGTCAGCTAACCCGAAACATTTGAGCTTGTCTCCACCTGACAAAGAATCCCATCTTCTGGACCAGTATGTTAAGAAGATCTTTGCTTCTTCCACTCTGGGTATTAGGGCCCTGAACTATGTCGGTCACATGGGGATTACCAGTTTCGATTCCAGTGAGTTGGAATCCAACTCGACTCCCCTTCCGAACTCTTCAGGTTAAACAGGAAGTGGCTGACCTTGTCCGCTTGGCATCGTTCGGCCATTCAGCACATGCTTCATGCCACATATGATAAAGTGGACACTGCTGGTAGGAGCTCGGCTTTCGCGTAGCTTTACAGCATCATGCCTGGCTCAGCGTGTCAGGTTGATCCCGAAGGTGCAGTCCGCTATTCAGGAAGCGCCCTTCCGGGGTTCGGTGGTGATATCAAGGACATTATTACTGATCTGCAGGAGAAGGGGACTGCACTGAAGTCTGTGGACTCCATGTACAATCCCCCTCAAACACAGCGTCGTCCCTTTCGCAGGCGGAATTGGCAAAAAGCGAAACCCCAGGGAAAGTGAGCCAATAAACGCCGGGCCCCTCTGGCTGCCAAGCCTCCACCTCCCAAAAAAGCAGGGGGAACTTCAGTCACGGCGCTGCCCCACACCACCTGACTCCTTTGCTCTCTCAGAGCCTCTGGGATCTCCAGAGGAACTGGTAGGAGGGAGTTTTCCCTCCACCTCCTGGGTTGGGAGAGGATAACTTCAGATTCCTTGGTGCTTTAGCTGGTTGCAGAAGGACACTCAATAGAGTTTCTTCAGCCACTTCCTGTTTAACTTGAGAGTCCAGTTTGGATTCCACCTTCTAAGGTCGTCGTACTCTCAGGAGCATCTTCTTCTGGTTCAGGGAAAAATTTCAGCACTTCTGCTGAAGGAGGTGATAGAGCCCGTTCCCCTTCCTCTTCAGGGAACGGGTTACTATTCTCACTTTTTCCTGGTCCTGAAGAAGTCGGAGGATGTAAGGCTGATTCTCGAACTCAACTCCCTGAACTTGTTTGTGGAGTACAAGAGGTTCAGGATACTCTCCCTTCAGGGCCTCCTGCCCCTCCTTCGGCGGGACAGTGGCTGTGTGCCCTGGATATTCAGGATGCTTACCTGCACATCCCTATCCACCCTTCCTACCGCAAATACCTGCATTTTGTGTTCCAGGGGGACCACTACCAGTTCAAGGCCCTCCCATTTGGTCTTTCCTCGGCGCCCCGAGTATTCACCAAATGCCTTTCAGTGATAGCGGCCTACCTGTGTACCCAGGGGGTGCAGGTTTTCCCGTACCTGAACCATTGTCTCCTGGTGGCCCCGTCCAGGGAGGAACTCCTGCACTTCCTTTCCCTTACCCAGGGGTTTTTACCCGCCTGGGTATTACCATCAACCACTTCAAGTCCCACTTGATCCCATCCCAGAGGCTCCAGTTCATCGGGCGATCCTGGACACAACCTCTGGCAGGGCCTTCCTGCACACGGACAGGGCCCACACTCCAGGCTAGGGTCAGCCTGTTGTCCCAGCGCGGCGGACCATCAGGTTGGTCGCCGCCTCCTCGGGCTCATGGTGGCTGCGATCCCGACAGTCCTCGTGCTCGCTCCACATGAGGATCTCTCAGTGGACGCTTGGTCTCAGTGGGATCAGTTGTGGACAACCTAGATCAGCCTGCTCAGGTCTCCTCCTATGGCTCAGGACTTACAGTGGTGGATGGTTCAGGAGAACCTTGCCGGGAGTTCCTTCATCTTTCTCCCCTCCCAGACACTGACTACGGACGCCTGGCGAGTTGATGAGCCCATCTAGGGCCTCACAGGACCCAGGGCTCCTAGTCCAGGCTCGAGAAATCTCTTCACATCAATGTGCTCGAGTTTCGAGCAGTGCTGTATGCTCTTCAGGCTCTGCATCTGCTTCCCGGTCAATTGGCTGTACAGATGGACAATAGGTGTGTAGTGTGGTACATCAACAAGCAGGGAAGAACTCGTTCCTGCCCTCCTTGCAGGGAGGCGATGCGAGTTTGGGATTGGGCAGTGCAGCACAACCTTCACCTCATTGCAGTTCATGTCCCAGAGGTCAAGAACACCTTGGCAGACAGACTCAGTCGGTCGTCTGCTCAAGCTCACAAGTGGGAACTGGATTAGGGGGTCGCAGATGATATCTTCCTGTGTTGGGGAACACCACAGGTAGACCTGTTAGCATCCCCTCAAAACGCAAAACTTCCTGACTTCTGCTTGCTCGTTCTAGGGCACGGCATTTTTGGAGACACTCTGTCTCTCAATTGGAAGGCAGATTCGTCTGTGCTTTCCCCCCGATCCCATTGATTCCGAGGGTCTTACAGAAACTCAGTTCAGAAGGAGCTTGAATGATTCTGATCGCTCCTTTCTGGCCCAAGCAAGTTTGGTTCTCTATTCTGCAACAGTTCTCAGAGGAACCTCTTCCTCTGTCACAACTTTGCTGACCCAGGATCAGGGGACTCTGGTCCATCCAGGCCTCAGTCCCATCAGTTGCAGCGTGGCTCCTGCAGGCGTAGCTCCGGCCCGATTCAGGGTTTCCCCAAGTAGCTGAGATCCTGGTGGAGGTCAGAACCCTCCACCAGATCGACTGCGCTATGAAATGGAAGCGGTTCACTATTTGGGCCGCCTAAAGATTTCGAGCCTTCTCGTGCTCTGTTGGGTGGCTTCTGGATTACCATGACACCTTTTGATCTGGGTCTGAGTCATTCATCCTTAAAGCTGAACATGGTGCCATTTCAGCCTACCATGTCCCTTTTGCAGACAGAGCGTTCGCTCAACTGGAGGTCTCCAAGACCTTTCTGAGGGTTCCTCCACTTGCGACCCCCATTCCAGGTTCCTGCCCCTCCTTGGGATCTGAATTTTGTTCTGGAGAAGCTTACTCTGCCTCCTTTCGAGCTGGCAGTCTCAGCTGACCTAAAGTTCCTCTCTTGGAAGACTCTCTTCCTAGTGGGCATTACTTCTGCTCGAAGGATTTCCGAGCTCCAGGCTCTGATGGTTAAAATTCCATATCTGATTTTTCACTAGTAACGTGTGGCTCTGCGTACCAACCCTAAGTTTCTCCCTAAGGTGGTAGCAGGATCTACGCTGAATCAATCCATAGAGTTGCCTGCCTTCTTTACGCAGCACTCTAATCTTGGAGAGTACCTCCTACATACCTTGGATTTCCACTGAGTTCTGAGATACTACACCAACAGGACGAAGGATCTCAGAAAGACTGATCAACTGTTTGTCTCTTTTGCTCCTAAAAGAGAAGGCAATGCTGTTTCCAAGCAATGCCTATCTAAATGATTGGCTCTCTGTATCACTTTCTGCTATGACAAGTACAACAAGACCTTGCCGGGTCAGGTCAGAGGCCACTCCACTAGAGGGGTCGCTGCCTCTGCAGCTTGTTTTAAGAATGTATCTGTGGCTGACATCTGTGCAGCCACCACCTGGACTTCTGTCCATACCTTTACAAAGCATTACAGTTTGGACATTGCCTCTCGCCGTAGAGCAGGCTTCAGGTTGGCTGTTCTGCAAGGTCTCCTTTCCTAAGACCTTCACAGCCAGAGGGTCTACTCCTGAGTAGCTTTCCTCCTACCGTTTGCTTTTTCTTATTCCAGACTGTTTGGGACTCTGTCCTATATGTAATTACCTACTGCAAGAGCCCTCTCGAAGTAAGATAGTACAGTTACGTAAGAACTTACCGTAACAGTAGATCTTCAAGAGAGGCTCTTGCAGTAGGTTATGCCTTCCCGCCCTCCATCCCCCTAAGCTTTTTCAGCTCCTTTTCCAGGATGGACATATCCGCTTCTCTCTTGTCTCGCCTTTTGGTGGGAAAGAACTGGAAGATGGATGTGGGGGAACGCCCCTTTATACTGACGTTGCTCGACGTCGGTCACCTGACGTGGGGGTGGTCCCCCTCCAGAGACTGCTAGCTAGAAATTTTTCCGTGGGGTCCTGACGTCCACCGGCATCAGTCCTAAATGTAATTACGTACTGCAAGAGCCTCTCTCGAAGATCTACTGTTACAGTAAGTTCTTACGTAACTGTACTTTCTGATACCCTGATTTCTTCAACCTCAGCAGCAGGCCTCCATGGTGTTGGCCTCTTTGCCTGAACCTACCCTCGTGTTCTCAGGGAAAGGTCCTCCACCTGGACCTTCAGTCCCTGCACCTGACAGCCTGGTTCCTGAGTGGCTAGAGTTCCAGGCTTTAGGTCACTCCAACGAGGTCCTCCATGTAGTCAAGGCTTCTAGAATGTAGTCAACTCATTGGTGCTATGCCTTTAAGTGGAAGAGGTTTTCAGTTTGGTGCCAGGGCAAGGAGCTGAACCCCTTGTCCTGTCCCGTGGCTAGCATCCTTGATTACCTGTGGTCCCTCTCTCTCAGTTGGGCCTTCAGTCAGTGACCCTCGGGGTGCACCTGGCAGCCATCTCTGCATACCAGGTGTGGGTTGGTATGTTGATTGTGGCGCAGGTGAAGGTGGTTGGGCATTTCTTCAAAGGCCTTGACCACATTTCCCCTCTGTCGTGAACCACCACCACCTTGGGACTTGTTGATGCTGTTGGCAGTGCTCATGGGCAAGTCATTCAGACTGATGCACAGGTGTGAGATGTCACACCTGTCATGAGAGACTGCCTTCTTGGTGGCAATCCCATCCTCCGGAAGGATCAGTGAGCTCCAGGTGCTCTCGGTGGAGTCTTCACACTTGGTCTTCCAGAAAGAAGATTGTCCTCTGCCCCAACCTGAAGTTCCTTCTAAAGGTTGTTTCAGAGTTTCACCTTAAGCAGGTGATGCATCTCTCAGTGATCATACTTCGAGAAACAGCTCTTGCAGCAGGTTACACCATTTGGGCTGAAGCCAGCAGGTGTCCAGACCCCATGGAAATTTTCTGGCTAGCAGTATCCAGCCGGGACCGCCTCCGGCCAGGCATCATATAAGGGGGCGGGTCCCCAGAATCCCCAGTTCTTTTCCCGCCGACAACTCGCCAGCATCGGCCTCACAATCCCACTCTAGCGAACGATGCATAGAACTTTCAAAGTTTTACTCTAAATGTCAGCATCATCAACTCCTTCCTCAGGAGGATGTCCCTCCAAGTGTGCCTGCGGCAAACAGATCCCTTTCAAGGATCTACATTCATCCTGTCTGCGGTGCTTAGGCCTGGAACATGACACCAAGGCCTGCTCCTTTTGCCAGCGGTTCAATAATCGCACCGGATCCGCCGACGGAAGGCACTTCTGGGGTTCCTCTCGGAAGAAAAGTTGAAAAGCATGGACAGAGACCCTGCCTCCAGAGATGAGTCTACCTCTAAGTCCCATAAGCACGGGACAAGCATCAGGAAGGCCAGGTCAGATCCCTAACCGGGCCTCGGACTCGCGCACAGCTCAGCTTCACGTGCTCAGACCACTCTCCTCCAGAGCTCACTTCAGCCCCTCAGTAAAGGTTAAGTCTTCAAGCAGTACTTCGGCTTCTCTGCATCCCATCAAGACTTCCAGGCCTTCGGCTTCCTCAACATCCTCCCGGGCCCTCTCGAAGTCTTCAGTCCATCACCAGTCCAAGTGCTCTTCAAAACCTCAGTCTTCCTCAGAGAGACGCTGGGACTCCGACGCCAGATCGGCCTCCCAGGGGTCCGGATCCCCCTCCCAGGAAGACTAAGGACCTGACGTCCCTAAAACGGATGATGGACCCGGAGCGGAGCCAAAGACTGCCTCCCCTTCACCGGTGGACACCAGTCGCCAGTCTCAGCGACCACAGCATCTGAGTGCACAGCCACCAGACCAGGAATCCAAGCAGTTGGATGCCCTGGGGAGGAGCATGTATGCGGCTGCTACATGCTTCATCAGGTCACTGAATTATCTGACTGATATGGTTCAGTTTCAGAATGCCCTGTGGGAACAGGGTCAGGATCTGGTTAACAAACTACCGGATGGCGAGCAGAAGGCAGAGCTCTTGAACCTCCTCTGCACAGGGTCAAATGTGGGGACCCAAGTGTTAAGAGCAGCATATGATTCTGCGGACTCGTCTGCCAGGGGCGCAACTTCAGGCATCTGTCTCTGGAGACACTCCTGGCTCCGTGTCTCCGGTTTTACCCCGGACGTACAGGAGAGTATCCTGGACGTCCCTTATAACAGAGAGGTCCTGTTTGGTGAACCCTCTGAAAAGGTCATCGCTAAGAATCAGGACGCCAGGAAGGCAGTAAGGACTGTACAGGCCATGTACAGACCCAAATCTGGTTCCCCTTGGCAAGAACCAGAACTGTTTCTTGACTGACAACAGCGACAGCTGGCCATTCGTCCAGCAGCAAAGGCACCTTCACCGTAAGGCCCAACCCAAGTCTTCCCAAGCTGAGGTCAGCGGTATATCAAACTGGCCCAGCCTAAGGGGGGTGATGCCACCACAGCATCACTCCTTCCCGTCCTCCGCCCCTCCTCTGGATCTACGGGCAGAAAGGGTAGGGGGTCGCATCGTTCACCACTTTTCAGGGTGGCAATTGATTACTGCCGACTGGTGGGTCCTTCAACTGGCCAAGAGAGGTCACTTTATAGAATTCCTCGACCACCCACCATCAAGACCTCTCCACTTTCCCGTTATTCGGGTCAGCATGCACTGCTTATACAGCAGGAGGTGCTCGTGCTTCTGGGAAAGGAAGCTATAGAGCACGTACTGAGGAACCAGACTGGTGCAGGTTACTATTCCCACTTGTTTCTGGTTCCCAAAAAGAAGGGGGACCTCCGTCCGATACTGGATCTCAATGATCTCAACGCTTCGGTCCTTTACAAGCGCTTCTGCATGGTGACCCTTCCCGGTTTAATACCCATGCTCAAGCAGGGTGCCTTCCTAGCGTCCTTGGACATGCAGGATGCCTACCTGCACATACCCATTGCTTGAGCGCACAGGAAGTTCTTGAGCTTCGAATTTCTAGGTCGCCATTATCAGTTCCGAGCCCTCCCTTTTGGACTGTCATCGGCACCTCTGGTATTTACGAAGTGCATGGCAGTCATAGCGGTGGCTCTAAGGAGACAAGGCCACTACATGTTCCCCTACCTGGACGACTGGCTCCTCATGGCACCCTCTCAGAAGGCTCTGATGTCCGCAATTCACTGTACTCAGTTCCTGTTCGGGACATTGGGCATCATTATCAATCAGGAGAAGTCACACCTGGTTCCGTCACAGAATCTGCAGTTCATAGGCGCAGTTCTGGACACCGACAGGGGAGAGCTTTTCTGCCCCAGGACCGAGCGGAACACATCGGATCCCTCATCAGGGACATCTTGCAAAGAAGACAGTCCCAGCCAGACTGGTCCTTTGCCTGCTCAGACACATGGCTGTGGCCATTGCAACAGTCCCGCTAGCCCGTCTCCACATGCGGGTGACCCAGTGGATGTTACGGGTTCAGTGGGATCGGAAGTAAGACCATTTGCAGCTTCCAATCCGGATCACGAATGACGTAATCGGGGATTGGCAATGGTGGCTAGATTCAAAGAACCTGTTGGTGGGGGTTCCCTTCATTGCACCGTCTCCGATTGTGACACTCTCCACGGATGCCTCAGGTTTCAGGTGGGGAGCACACCTGACAGGGTCAGGTCTCAGGGCTCATGGACACCCCAGGAAGCTCATCTCCACATAAATATTTTGGAAATGAGAGCAGTTCTTTATGCCCTGCAGGCCTTCCAGTCGGAGATCCCACCAGGTACTCTCCTGTTACAAACAGATAATACCCTGGTGATGTATTACATCAACAAACAAGGAGGCACCCATTCCTACCCGCTTTGCAGGGAGGCCATGAGGGTGTGGGATTGGGTTCTACAACACGGCGCAAACCTCATCAGGGTTTTAAATAATTGATTAGCAGTTTTTTTCTTGGGATGATACTAACTGTACAGAAAGTATTTATATAGATTTTCTAGAAGTGCTGTGTTTGTTAAACACAGTGAGACGAGCTATTCATTTTCACAAAATATTAGCATTTTTATGAGCAAAACGCTAATCAGTTTTTAGAGTTAAATAAAACCCTGCTCATTGCTGTTCATGTCCTAGGAGTGGACAACGTCATCGCAGACAGCCTGAGCCACTCTCAGGCCAGAGTCCACGAGTGGGAACTACTCCAGGAGGTAGTAGAGGATCTGTTTCACAGATGGGGCACACCAGAGTTAGACTTTTTCGTGTCTTCATCCAATGCAAAACTGCCCAATTTCTCCTCGCTAGATCCAGGGCCTGGTGTTTTCTGGCGAGATGCGTTGTCCCTCTCCAGTACGGGCAAATTCCTCTATGCGTTTCCTCTCTTCCCATTGATCCAGAGGGTCCTATTGAAACTCCGCAGAGAGCAGGCAACGCTGATATTTATCACGCCTTTTTGGCCCAGACAGATTTTGTTCCCTCTGCTGCACCAGCTGTCCCAGGAACCTCTGGTGCCTCTGCCAATCAGCTCTCACTTATTGTCCCAGGAGGCAGGTTCTTTGGTCCATCCGGACCTTTGCTGTCTGAACCTGCACGCCTGGCTCCTAGAGACATAGCTATCATGTGGTACGGGGTCTCGCAAGAGGTAGCAGATGTTCTAGCTGCCAGAAAACCGCCACTATGCCACATACACCATGAAATGGCGCAGATTTTGCCTCTGGGCTCAAGCACCAGGACTTTCCCGATGGATTGTCCGAAAGGTCGGGTCCTGACTACCTCCTGTCTCTTTCAGGCAGGCTTGGCCTACTCCTCTATTAAAGTACACCTTGTGCCATCTCTGCCTATCATACACCTATAGGCCAATGTCCCATAACTCAGTTGGACACAGCACGAGCCTTCCTGAGAGGTGTTCTCCACCTTAGACCTCCGATTAAGGATCCTATTCCTCCATGGGATTTACCCTTTGTCCTGGAGCAGCTCACGCTGCCACCTTTGAACCAGCCGCGGATTGTGAGCTACATCTCCTAACATGGAAGACGTTACTGTTAGTTGCCATTACTTCTGCCAGAAGGATTTCTGAACTTCACGCACTGATGTGCAAAGAACCTTATTTGTTTTTTCACCAGGACAGGCTGTCCCTAAGGACAAATCCAAAGTATCTACCTAAGGTGGTCTCAGCTCTCACCCTCAGTCAAGACATTGACTTACCAGTGCATTTTCCTAAATACTCTAATAGAGGAGAGGCCCTGTTGCACACTCTAGATGTGCATAGGTGTCTAAGATACTACCTGACCAGAACCAGGCACCACCGTAAATCTGATCAGCTTTTCGTCTCCTTTGCCCATAGGATGATGGGAGCTCCAGTTTCTAAACAATCACTGTCCAGGTGGCTCATCCATTGTATCACGTTCTGTTACTAGAAACGTAACAAACCTTTACCGGGCGCGGTTAAGGGTCATTCCACAAAGTTGGTGGCTACCTCCTTTGCGGCCATGAAGAACGTATCCACGTCAGCCATCTGCACAGCAGCCACTTGGAGCACCGTGCACACCTTTATCAGGCATTATAGCCTGGACGTTGCATCACGGTGAAGAGCTGGTTTTGGTCTAGCAGTCCTTCAGGGACTCCTATCCTAGGCTTCGGTCCAACTCGCGATCTCTACCTAGCTTCCTCCCACCTGCGAGGGATTTCCAGTATTGCTTGGGAATCGGTCCTAATGGTGTAACCTGCTGCAAGAGCTGTTTCTCGAAGTAAGATGGTACAGTTACGTAAGAACTTACCGTAACAGTAGATCTTCGAGAACAGCTCTTGCAGCAGGTAGTTTCCCTCCCACCATCCCCTCTGGAGGTAGAGTTGTTCCGATATCTCTTTTCTAGGATTAGGTGTTTCTAACACCGCTCCAAATACCTTTTGATGGCGGATCCTCAGTCTCCACTTCTGATGTCATCTAGCGGCCGGGAGTCTCCGGCGGGAGAACTGGGGGTTCTGGGGGACCGCCCCTTTTATATGATGCCTGACTGTGGGGGCAGGGGCGGTCCCTGCTGGATACTGCTAGCTAGAAAATTTCCATGGGGTCCTGGCGCCTGCCGGCTTCAGTCCAAGTGGTGTAACCTGCTGCAAGAGCTGTTCTCAAAGATCTACTGTTACGGTAAGTTCTTACGTAAGTGTACTTTCTTCATACATCCAACCTCTGAGGCAGAGCACTGGCTCCACACATTGGACCTGAGGTGAGCGCTTGCCTGTTATAAGGAGCACATGGCTGGAGTTCAAGGAGAGGTTCACCAGCTGTTTGTCATCTACACTGTCATCTGCACCTGGCAGACTGGCAGCAAAACAGACGAATGGCAGGTGGCAGACTGGCAGCAAAACAGACGAATGGTAGATGGATAGTCTTCGACATCGACCTCTGCTATAGGTTGGCAGATGGGGAGCCTCCCGTAGGGCTTAGGGCTCATTCCACCAGACATACCACTGCCTTGGTGGCTGCTTCCAGGGACGTCCCTATCCAGGAGATCTGCAGGGCTGCTACCTGGAAGTCAGCACACACCTTCATTTCTCATTACCACATCGACCTTGAGTCACCCTGGGATGCTGGTTTTGGGACATTTGTTCTCCAATCTCTGTTCCCTAAATAGGGGATGTGTGCCTTGCCCCCTCTAACCAGAGAACTGCTAGAAGTCTGCCAGAAGTGTGGATTGTACACCATATCCATGCCCCTAGAAAAACAAGTTGCCCACCTGTAACTGGAGTTTGAGGAGTGGTATATGCCGTGCACATTCACACAACCCACCCAACCTCCCCTGGCAAGTGGCACACTGATATTGCTTGCAGCGGGTCGGATCTGACATCATAGTACGATGCCGAGGAGGATACCACCTGGGTGAGTGGGAGGAACCAGCTTGAAGACCTGCCGGCAAGTCTTAAAGGGGAAAGGAATTCTGCTAGAAGTGTGGATGTACACCATATACCACTCCTAGAACTAGTTACAGGTGAGTAACTTGTTTTTAGGGGACAATCAAACTTCTGTGTTTAGAGTGTCCTGGTATGACAGCAGAGAAAACACAATTCAGTCATCCTTATATCAAAATAAGGATATACAGACATTTTCCAGTGACATACACAGAAAATGCTCCTACTGTGCAGGACAATCAAAGGGCACTGGTCAGCTGTTAAAAACACATGGTAATGGATTCCAGATATTCAGTCCAAAGTGACTAAAAGCTCTTACACTTCATTCCTAGAGTCTACACAAAAAAAGTATAAGTTGAGACTGCCAAGATGTAAGAGGATATTTATATTCGGTCAGACCACACCAGTGTTCTAGATCATTCTAAGTATGAGTGCGCTGCAATGGCTGCTACATAAACTTTAATTTATTTATTGAAGAAATGCAGAAAAAGCTTTTCCAAGCAAAGATCACTACTACCATATGCAACCCAGCCATCTTGAGAGTACTGTGGTGGTGAAATAAATCTTGCATCCATCGTGTCCACAATTCCTAAAACGCTGCAGTGCCAGTGTAGCAGTTTGAATGCTGACACGCATCCACGCTGAACTGCTGGAACGTTACCTCTAACCATGCTGTGTATAGGTCAAGGCCATTCTCCATAAGGAATTTTACTTATGCATTAAAAGTCTGTAAAGTGTTTTCTTACACCAGCTCACCAGGTAGCTTATTCCACATATTAATCATTGTGTGTGTGAAGTAATGTTTTCCAAAGTTTCCTCTTACCCCTCCCCCCATTTGACTGCTCTCTTGTTGAGTTGTGACTCACCAGCTCACAAAACTGAGTATGCTCCACCTTGTCTATCCGGTTTAGTATTAGGAATATTATGACCATGTCCTCCTCCCTTGGTCATCTCTTTTCTAGAGTCTGCCTAATCTTTCTTTGTAGTTCTTGCCTCATAAGCCATTGGTCAGCTTGGTGGTCCTGCTCAGGACCCTCTCAACCTCTGCAGTGTCTTCTCTGTACGGGGGGGAAGGGAGTTGACCAAAACTGCAGACAGTACTTTCAAACAACATGAAGTCTTGCTATATTATGACATATGCAGTGAGTCCCAACCTTCGAACTGCTCCGGAGGTGAAAGAGTTAACTTTCCATGCCAGGCATCGGTTGAAACTCTGTCTGTTGTTCTTCAAACTCAAACCGTCAGATTCTTTTCTCCTCCTCACTGAACAGTCGCTCCGGAGATTTCTCCTTCTGCTCGGTTCATTTTGTCGGTTAAAGTATTGTTTTTCTCTTTTTTCGACCGAATTTAAACCGCAACCAGTCGGTTCAGACTCTGTCTGTGGTATTGTGAGTATTAGATAGGTTTCACATTAATTTCTATTCTGTGTGGAACTTGTAAACGGTTTATCAGTTCGGTTTGAACCGATCAGGTTGTTTGAAATATCTTAATCTGTCATTTAGAGTGTGGTTACCGGTTCTTATCAGTTCTTAAAAAAAAAAATTTTATTACGTCTTTTCCAAGACCCGTGACATGGTTGGGAACCGATAAGAGGGTCTTACCTGGCAGATTGCCATAAACAGGTAAGTTTGGTTAGGACTGGCACTATGTCTGAGAAACCCAAAAGAAAAACCAGGCCCACTGGGTTTCAACACTGCAGTGTCTGTGGGGAAGTCTTTGCCAAGGCTGACCCCCACACCACCTGTGTTTATTGTCTGGGGTTTGACCACCTCAATGCAGACTGCCAGATTTGTAAAAGTTTTCCTGCAGCTACCCTGGAAAGAGAGTTGGTAGACTCAGAGAAACGGAAGGCCAAAAGTCCACTGAACGGATGGCCAGCCCGGTTCAGTTCCAACGAACCAGAGGGAGTGCCCTCTGACCAGGCGAGACTTCCTGGGCAAGGAGATCCGACTCTGAGGAGTCGGTTCCAGCAAAAGGACTAGGAAATCAGCTGGTGTGGAGCCAAAACTTTCCTCTCCAACCGCTGAAGAAATAGCCAAAGCGATTAAAATTGTCCAGTCGCTTTCCCCGGTTCCGACCGAACCGGCACCATCAGGTAAGTGTACGGTTCGGCCGGTTCCACCAGTTCAAGAGTATGATTTAGAGGAATATTATGCACCGGAGGAGGGGGAAGAGGAGTATGAGGAGAGTGAATGTGGATTTTAAAGTCTAGATGTGCCCATTGACCCGGACATCTCCCCAGACAGACCTTCAGGAGTGTTCCCTCCTAGGCTTTCTGAGTCCCCTTCTTATTTTATGTTTTATAAAAAAGTGGCTAAAACCCTCCAGCTCCCTATGGAGGAAGCTGTGGATGATCAAGGGGAGCCTGACTATGTGGAAATGATGGATATCCCAGAGTCTAGGAGACTGTCTATTCCTTTGCATAAATCTTTTGGGAAACAGACAGTTAAAATTCTAAAAACTCCTCACACTATACCTCCTGTGGATAAGAGAATGGACAAGAGGTACACATTGTCAGGCTCTGATACGGAGTTCCTTACACAACAATGCAGCCATGTTAGTAAGTGCAGGCTGCAGCCTGTGATAAGGCAAATATTCCCTTGGCTTCACACCCCCCTGACAAGGACTCCAGGAGGATTGATGCCACGGCAAAGAAACAGTACATGGCAGCATCCTTGGGACTCAGACAGGCGAATTATATGGCTTATGTTGCTAGATATCAGAAATCCAGATGGGATACTGTTATGGCTCTAGCAAAACAGGTCCCTGGCCAGCTTGCCCAGGAGCTGGAACAGGTGGCTGCTGATGGTATTGAGGCATCCAATGTGCAATTCCACGCTGCAGTGGACTCTAATGATGTGTCATCAAGAGTCATGGCTACATCTGTGGCACTTCTTAGAATGGCTTGGCTCAGATGTACTAGCCTGTCACAGGATACCCGGACTAAGGCCATGGATTTTCCTGTTGTGGGTAATTCTGTTTGGGATGCAGACAGAGAATTACATGAAGAAAATGGATGAGTATAGGACCACCTATAGGAGTGCACAGGCCAAGGAAAGGCAGGCCACTCCTCAAAGGCAGCTTCCCAGGGGCAGGGGCAGGCCTTTTCATAGGCCTTTTTACCAAGCCCAGGCCTCCTCTTCTGCTTATGCCCAGAGGGGGTTCTTTAGAGGGAGAGGCAGACGGGGTACAAGCAGGCCTGCTTCCACCCCTCAGCCCAAAGCCCCTGCCAAGCAGGCACCCTGATGGGGTTGCTAGGGCCGATTCTCAACTACCTGTAGGGGCAGGCTGGCTTACTTTGTCCAGGACTGGAAGTCTCTGACGTCAGACAAGTGGGTCCTGGAAGTAGTAAGCCAGGGACTGGTTCTCAGCTTCAAAAAATTTCCAAAGATGAGAACTAGATCCTTTCCACCTGCAAATATACCAGAGGCACTTGCCCTAGAGGTAGAGGTCTCTTCCCTCCTGGCTCCCTTACCCCAAAAAAGACAGGAGAATGGCGGCCCATCCTGGATCTCAGATATTTGAACAAGCACCTTTTAAAACCAAAATTAAAAATGGTGACTCTGGGAATTATTCTACCCTCTCTAAGGCCAGGGGACTGGCTAGCATCCCTGGACCTCAAGGATGCCTACTTCATATTCTCATCAGAAGCTCCCATCAGAAAGTACCTCAGGTTGGAGCTGCCCCTCAGGCCATTACCAGTTCAGAGCAATGCCCTTTGGCTTCACCTCTGCTCAAGGGTATTAACAAAATGCCTGGCAGTAGCAGTTGCTGCCCTAAGAAGGCAAAAAATTGCCATCTTCCCTTACCTGGACGACTGGCTCATAGTAGGTCAGTCCCCAGACCAAGTCAAGTTACACCTACAGATAACTCAGCAACTGCTCGCCTCTCTAGGTTTCCTTCTGAATCTCTCAAAGTCAGTTCTAGAGCCTGTCCAGTTCCTCACCTTCATAGGCGCAGAGCTGAACACAGAGGAAGCCAGAGCCTTCCTTCCTTTGGACAGGGCAAGGACCCTGGTCTCTCTGGCCTCCTCATTCACCCTACAGGTCTCTCGACCAGCAAGGCACTTTCTGCAGCTCTTGGGGCACATGGCTGCTTCTACAGCAGTAGTGCAGGGAGCAAGATTTCAGATGAGGGACATCCAGTTCCATTTGAGAGCCTTTTGGTCTCAAAGGAAAGACCTTCTAACCAAATTGATCCCAGTAACTCGAACCCTGATCCAGGCCCTACAGTGGTGGTGGGATCAGAGCAATCTGAGACAAGGGGTTCCTTTTGTCACTCAGTCTCACTCCTTAATCCTTGCTACAGATGCATCCCTTTTGGGGTGGGGAGCTCACATGGGCGACGTCTCTACCCAGGGATTGTGGTCCCCTCAGGAATCTCTGCTCCACATCAATCTGTTGGAACTCAGAGCAGTTTTTCTAGCACTTCAAGTTTTTCCAGGTCTGTTCAGAACAAAGTGGTACAGGTTAGAACAGACAACACCACCACAATGTGGTACATCAACAGGCAAGGAGGCACTTGGTCTACGGCCTTGTGCACCGAAGCAATGAAGTTGTGGTCTCTGGCTTACTCCCTGAACACCTCCCTCACGGCAGTTCACCTCCCAGGCAAGGACAATGTCCTGGCAGATGCTCTCAGCAGGATTTCCCAGGGCCATCACGAATGGTCACTGGACCCCCTGGTCTTGGAGGTGATATTTTCCAGATGGGGCACCCCGCAGATGGATCTTTTTGCAGCCCCAGACAATCACCAATTTCCCCTTTTTTACTGCAGGCCCCAAGTGTTGGGCTCCGTCCCTCTGGATGCCTTAGTTCTCAATTGGGAAGGGAAGTTTCTCTATGCTTTTCCCCCTTCCCTCTCCTTTTCAAAGTGCTAGTCAAAATCAGATCTCAGCCCTGCAAGATGATCCTGATTGCTCCAGATTGGGCCAGACAACACTGGTATCCACTCCTACTGTCCTTAGCAGTCCATCTTCCCCTGTATCTTCCCAGGAATCACAACCTGTTAACCTGTGCTCAGGGAAGGGTTTGGTACCCGAACCTCAAATCTCTCAATCTCAAGGCCTGGCTCTTGAAGAGTTAGAGTTTGCTGATCTGCACCTTTCCCAAGGTGTAATGGATATACTGAAGGCTTCTAGGAAGCCTTCCACCAGGGCTACCTATAATTCCAAATGGAAGAGGTTTTCCATATGGTGCTCTGGCAAGCATATTTTCCCAGAATCTGCTGATTTACCCACAGTCTTGGATTATATGGTCCATTTAAATACCTTGGGGCTGAGACCAGCTACCCTAAAAGTGCATTTGGCAGCTGTGTCTGCTTTTATTTCAGCAGGTAACCCTTTTCTCTTTCAGCTCATCCTGTATTCTCCAAGTTTTTAGGGATTGCTTCACACCAACCCACCATTCAGGGACCCTGCCCTGCCTGGGATCTTAATGTTTGCATTGCTCACCTTATGCAACCCCTTTGAGCTTTTGTCTTCAGCAGAGCTTAAGTACTTGACTAAAGCTGTGTTTCTGAGTGAGTCATCACTTCTGCCAGGCACTAAGTGAATTACAAGCTTTGTCAGTGGAGCCTGATTTTATCTCCTTTCATAGAGATAAGGTGGTCCTCAGGACTAACTGGAAGTTCTTGCCTAAGGTGGTTTCAGATTTCCACCTTAATCAATCTATATCTCTTCCAGTGTACTTCACTGACCATTCCTCCTCTGGCGAGAGGAGGCTGCACAGCTAGATGTGAAGAGCCCTTAGCTACTATATAGGCGTACCAAGGGTCACAGGTTTGACTCCCTCCAACTGTTCCTCACTTATGGTGAGGTTGGTAAAGGGAAACCTGCCACTAAAAGATCCATTGCCAGGTGGATTGTCTCTTGTATCCAATTCTGTTATGAAAAGCTGGGTAAGATTCCTCCCTCAGGCCTGAGGGCTCACTCTAGCAGAGGTACAGCTGCTTCCCTGGCTGCTGCTAGGGACATCCCTATTCTAGAGATATGTCAAGCAGCTACCTGGAAAACAGTTCACACTTTTACCAAGCATTACTCCCTGGACATCCAGGCTAGGAGTGATGCTCGGTTTTAACACAGCTGTGCTTCAGAGCCTATTTCCTAAGTAGGTTCTGTCCCTCCTCCATGGAGGTACTGCTATGTAGTCTGCATATGTCATAATGTAGCAAGACTTCATGTTGTTTGAAGAAAAAATTACTCACCTTAGTAATGTTGTTTCTTCTAATGGAGTCTTGCTACATTATGACCTCCCCCCCCCCTCAGAACCTCTGTTTTTGGGATGTGGGTGGGCAGTGCAGTGTTGGCACTTAGTAGATGCCCACCTTGTTGTTTTTTCACCCCTCCTTTTTGGGGTGACTTGGTGTTGTGTTTTTCATTTTTTGGGTCTCCTGATGTGAGTCTTTGTTTTGGGACCGAAAAATGTGTTCTTATGTCTAGTAGCCAGTTGGCTAGTGTAGGTTTACAGCTTCCACACAGGACCTCAGTGAGTTTAGCTCGTAAAGATCTGACGGTTTGAGTTTGAAGAACAACAGACAGAGTTTCAACCGAGCTCGAGCTCAGCGTTCCATACCTGGCATGGAAAGTTAACTCTTTCACCTCCGGAGCAGTTCCGAAGGTTGACACTCAACTGCATATGTCATAATATAGCAAGACTCCATTAGAAGAAACAACATTACTAAGGTGAGTATTTTTTTCTTAGGTGTGATCTAACCAATGCCTTGTGCACAGGGATCAGCTCCTGTGATCTGCTGCTTACCCCCACCTGCTACATCCCAGCTTTGCATTTGGGCTCTTGATGGTGACAACACATTGCTTTCCTTCCTTCGCTTATTGTCCACAAGTGCGGCCAAATTCTTTACCACAGTTGTGCCGTCCATTGTTGCACTACACTGGGTTGTACATGCAACCCAGATTCCGTGCCCCTAGGTAAAGTACCTTATATTTTCCAACATTTAACCAAAGCCTCCAGTTCTCTGCCTACTTCCCCTGCAATAAATAGGTAGATAGTTGATTTGCTAAGCACCTTTCCTGGGCTCAGAGTGCTGAGAATGTTTGTTTGACAGAGACAGTGAACTGAGAGGACCCATAAATACAAGTATTTCTAAATACATCAAATATGTCACTATGAGGAAATATGAACTGCAGAAATCCTAAAAATATCCAGAATTTTACCAAGTGAAATTGCATTATGTTGGGAAAGCTTGGGGGAGGTTTTGCCATAGCTTTGATTGTAAATATTTAGAGGGAGTGTGCCAGGCATATTTCTCTTGGCAAGGCAGTCCATAATGCCAGGACTACAACCACAAAAGCATGGTCCTCAGCAGGTTTTAACTGAGAAGATGGAGTGCACAGTAGCTATTGGCTCATATAACAGGTGGTTCTCCCTGGGACACAGGACTCAGGAGTTCGCTGGGGCAGTGAGACTCCAGTTCAAATACCCTGTAGTCCATTTTCTTGCAAGCAGCTAGTGCAAGGTGTGTTGTGAAGGTGTACAGGGATAGCCAAAGGCATGGTCAGATATTTCCTGAAATTTCTGTGGTGTCTCTAGAGACATTTTCCTGCCTTCCAGCAGTTCCACAGTAGGGCTACCAAAGAGAATCTCTTTAGAAATATTGTGAAATATCTGACCATGTCTATTTCTGCAACTGTAGTATGGATAGCATGCTTATTCATCTCTGTTTGTGAAGCGGGAAAGGCAGGCATGGACATGAGGGACCTAGTCTATTCTGACCTTAGATTACTGCTACCATATATTCTGAGCAGATGTCAGAAGCCTTACAGCCACATTTTGCGTACACTGCAGATACCAGATCTGGCTACAGGGCAAGCCCTTCTGGAGCCCATTACAGTAGTCCAGACTGGATGAAATAAAAGCATGTTTCGGAGCTCTTGTATTAGCAGAATCAATGAAGGGGAAGAGCCTGGCACTGTTTTATAAGAGAAATTATAAAATGTATAGAAAAATGCTGAAAACTGATTTGGGATTAGCCAATTTTACCCAAGAAGTTATCCCTGCACAGTCTCACAGGTGAAACTAGAGCCCACAACCATAAACACATGAAAGGATCTGTTTTATAATCATAATAAGGCACTTCAGGACATGCATCACTGGGAATAATGTCACTTACCAGATGGTTGAAGGCACTCAACCTGTTGCCTTGTGCCTCACAGTGAACTTGAGGCTTGATATTATCCCGGTGCTACGCACGCCCTGGTGTGCCTTATTGTATAACAAACATCCTATGACAAATACTGACGCCGGAGACTCAAGTGTCTGCCTCTCATTAGGAGCAGCTCCCAGACTTGAAACAACCCTAGCCACCTCAAGTTGAACTCCATCAAGGATGGGTAGCTTGAGGCTGCACCTCAGCACTGAATCCTACCAGTCCTAGCCTACCAATAACAACTCTGTTTTTAGCAGTATTCATACCAGCCTGTTGCATGTTCTGTGACGAGCATTGTTTTAGTAATAGAACAGGGAGATCTTGGTCATGTGCAGAGGATCCGTACAGCTGAGTATCATCTGCATGGCATTGAAACCTAACATTGTACTCCATAATTATTTCTCCGAGTATTTGCATATAAACAGAGAACAGCACTTTGGAGAGGACTGACCCTTGGGGTATGCCCCATTCCATAGTAAATGATCATGACTGGAAAATCTTCATTGCAACTTACTGTTCTCAGTCTGTGTTGATCAAATGGAACCATGCCAGCCCAGTCGCCTCCCCAATACTTCTAGAGTCTATCAACCATTATGATGGGAGACTAAGGAGGCTCAAAACAGACACCTTCCCATGACTTCTCGTTAAGAGAAGATCGTTGTAGACCGTTAGCAGAGTTGCCTCTGTGCTGTGACATTGTCAGAAACAAGACTGGTGTGGCTCAAAAATGTTAACATTTTCTAGGTGCCAAACAAGCTGCACCGCCACCTCCTTCTCAACAACTTTGACTAGAAATGTCAGGTTGGAGATGGGTCTGCTGTTCAGCAGATCATTGGGGTCTGACAAATACTTTTTGAGTATTTGCTTCATACAGCCTTCTGCAGTGGTGTGAGGAGGAGCCCCTCTCCATAAGTAGCATTAACAATACCTGTGAAAAGCAGAGCCAGTGCCTTGCCAAAAGCTGTGCTCGTCTGGGTTGTGGCCTGATCTAGCTTGGACATGGTGAGTACATACTAGCAAGCATCCTAACAGCCTCTTGCTCTTTCAGCTGGGTGGGCTCAGCCCAAAGTACCTAAGTTACCTTTTTCACTCCTTTTCTCCTGCTACGCAGAATAGGATCAGAGGAAGAAAAGCAGTCCCGGATACTGATAGCCTTGGCCTTGAAAAACAAATTGAACCATTCATACTTATCTAAACCACCAGTCTCCCCTCTCTGTAGAGAGACCTGGTGAAGAAGACGGTCCATGGTGAGGAAAAGCATAGATGGCCTGATCCTCTTAGTGACAATTATCCGAGAGAGATATTTGAATACCTTTCAGCTATCCCTGATTATGAGGGATGTCTCTCATTTCACCCCCTCAAAATTGCTGTATCCCTTATCTGTCCCTTATGGATGAGGTGTTGCTCACACAGAGAATGTGCTGTAAATTTAGACTTCAAAGCAGAAATTCATAATATTTTAAGATGCAAAATCAAAAAATAAACTTTCTAAACACAAACCAAGTGGTTTCCATAGTATTCTGAGCTAGTATCTACATGTTTAAGGTTGAGCCCTTCATGGGCCACTGTCCTTTATTGTCCCTCATTTTGAGTGTCTGTGTCCCTCATTTCATGACAAAAGGTTGAAAGTTATCGATATTTGCTTTCTTTGTTCTTAATGCTTCATGAAGCTCACCCCTCAGTTCATTTGTTTTGTTAAATGCATCGTCTCACTCGCTGTCATGCAGCAAAGGATTGTAGGTTCTCCTTTCCCTGCTGTGGGTCTCACTCAGTTGACCTTTTTACCCTTGTTCCTGCCTAGGATATGGGTGGTGTTCTACCCCATCTACTGTAACACTGTACACCTAAGCTTGGACTCTCAGCTATCATTTCAGCTGCAGCCCACAGGAACTCCTGCAACCCCTGGCCCCCACTTACCTGCCTACCTTCTGTCTGCCCCCTCAGAGCCTCTGTTTATCCCCCTGGACAGGGCCGGGTGATGTACCCCGTAGCATGCCAGTCACTGGGCAATGAAGACACCATTGGGGACTAGCCCAGATATACTGGGGTCCCTAGAAACCGGCAGTAGGGCCTCAGTTTTTCTAGGTTTTCTGTCCCCAGCCCCCTGGAAGTTGTCAGCATGCAGGGGGACCAGTGTAAATGCAAACACACTGCATACATGGTGTGGGTCCCAGGTAAATGTCTTCCCTCTCCCACTTGGCTCCCTCAGATGCACTGCAATTTGTGGTCACCCAGTAGACAGTATTGCATTGAAGGCAGCAGCCCTCTCTCCTCTGAGAAGGAGAGCATTCTCCAGGTTGCACAGTCCTCTTTCCTCTGGCTACCCCAGGCTCATTACTGAACCTGGGTAGCAGGCGTCGTCCATGGTAGCACTACTGATGCACGGATGGGGCAGCCATTTTCCTTATTTTTAATACAGTGATGTCATGTGGCCCTCCACCCATCAATGTAACAGTATTCAGGAAAAATGAATGCAAGCCAATTTTATTCTTACTTAGCCATCATATACTTCCCAGACAACACAGTTATTAATAGAGTCAGACATCTGGATTTCTGGCCACGCCTGCAGGTGATTCTACATATTTAAAAAAAGAGCCCAGATGAGAGTTTAGAACAACATATACCATGGCTTATATTTGATATTCTGATTTTATTTAGCTTCCCTTAACATGAAAACAGGATCACTGTCATTTAGGCAATAAGGCATGATCATGGCTTAGGTCATCACCCCCAAGGGGCATAATGTGGCACGAGGTGCACCGAGGTGCCATAAGGGCCCTAGGAGGTGATTAACTGTTAATATAACCCAAAGAAGTGTTAGAGGTGTACCTTCTTGAATGTTTTCCTCATTGGAAGATCGATTTCTAATAAAATGTTTCTGGTTCAGAATCAGAATGTATCGTTCTAGTCATTCAGCAGTGCTAGAGGATGGAACGCTGACAGGGAAAATTAATGCACCATGGTAAGGCTGCACATGACCAGTGTAAGAGATTACTGAGATTGCAGCATTTCCAGAGACCTTTTATAAAATACACATCATTTTTCTCTAGTTGCTTTTCTACACCTGACAGCTGATTCCTCTTTTTTTAACTACAAGAATTAGAACAGCCCAGTAAAAACATATGCAGCATCTCTGTGTGGAATATGGTACCCCAGAACTTAGAATCTTTTTCAAAGATGTTTTCTCTCACTCTCTCTCCCCCCACCCCGTGATGATCTCAAGCCTCACAACATTCCGACAATATATCTTTAGCTTTTAATGAAAGAAGCTAGCACCCCAGACTGTGCTCCCAGCTACATTAGATGGAGAAGTTGTAAAGATGTGTTGTTTTGCAACATTTAAAGTTATTTGATTTGTACTGTTTTCCCTCTCTTCCAATGTGTGTTAGTGCAAATCAGTTCATTTTTCTGTTTTTTCACACAGTTCTGGGAACTGTGGCCTGGGACACAAAAGATGCCCTTCTCACAGTAATTGTGGTGGAGTATGTGGTTCAGTGCTACAAACTCGCATTTCCATTGTAACTGTTCCGCTTTGTATAAAAAAAATATTTTAAGGTGATTTTGCTTACTTTTTTCAGGCACTTTAGGCTGATTTCTCAGCTCACAATGACTGTGGATGGGTTTTATTTGTTGGTTGCTGCACAGTGATTGTGGCCATTGTAAGAACTGCTTCTGCCCAGTTTTTACAGATCTTTGTCTGTTTTTTTTTTGCCTCACAATGACTGAGGTCAAACAAATTTATTGAGATCTTGGATAAACACCTTTGAGCAGAAAGCTCTTTCATAGGTTCCGCGTCAAGTATGACACAAACAAGAATGCAGATATGTTCCACAGATACAGCAAGAAACTATTGAAAACTGTCTCCAGGCATAAATTCTAACAGTAGTTACACAATCTAAGCATGTACAGGGTTCAGAGTCAAAACAACGGTCAACATTTCACTAGGTAACAGTAACATAACATGAGGATGCTTGTTTAAAAAGGAGAATTGTACAACTAACAACATAGGCAGATAATTTAATTGTGCCTGAGTCAAAGAAGGAAGGATGGTCTTGTACCAGTAGAGAGGGACAGGGAGGAGAAGGCAAGCAGAGAGGTAGGTGGGTAGGATTGGGGATAGATAAGAGGGAAATGGAAACATAGCTGTGTAATCAGAGTGGAATAAAGGGGGAGGAGGGTGGGGGAAGGAGGGGTGGAGGAGAGTAGGGAGGAAGAGGTGGTATAGGTAGTGGGGTGATGATGAAGATGTAATTAAGGTGGTAGGGAGGAAAGGGGTATGGAATGATGGAGGGGCAAAAAAGGGAAGAGAAGGTGGAGGGAGGTAGGAGGAAAAATAAATAATTTAGGCAGGGGTAGAAAGTCCATGAAAGTGTTAACTCAAATGAAATTGGGTGGCTCACACCTGTGGTCGATGTAATTTTACTGACTCGACAGCTGAGGTTGGAAACTTTCACACACTCCTGTCTCGCCTCTAGTTTAACACCAATAATTTCTGCCGATGTATTCTCCGACCCTGTCACCCCTTAATATCCTTTAGACTGTCTCTTAGTATACCTATCATTCTGCTGCATTCCACAGACCTAAAGTCATGGGACCATGATACTTGATTTCATTTTCTGAACTTGTGGAATATAATGCAGAATTTCACAGTGCCGTGGTGGCTCCGTCCCAGTGGATCTTCTACCCTCATGTCACCTATTATGTCCTGATTAGTCAGTATAAGGTCCAGCCTTAGTAGACTTCCTCACTCAATGACTCAGCAGGCAGTCCTGCAGTGTCTCTTCAACCTTCTGACTTATCTGGCTCTTGGCAACTGGAGTGTCCCAATCTTCATCTACGAGATGGAAATCCTCTGTGAGCACAATTCTGCTCAGATTCACCGCATTCCTGGTTTCTCCCTCTGGCAGCTGATCTACCTCCAAGGACTGGTAAGGTCATGTATAGACTACTCCCTTCCTTAGACTTTTTTCCCCTACTTCTCTTGCTTGAAGCCATACAGATTCTGCTTCCCTTCCTTCTGTGGACTTGTCCTCCTCCGCCCTAATAGAAATCCTGACATACACAGCTACCTTACCTCTTTAACATTTTCCTGTCCCTTATGCTCAGGACACATCCTGGGACTACGCTGTTGCTCTGCATTACCCATGTTTCTGTGATGGCTACTACATCTGAATCCTCTGCTGCTATAAGCATCTACAGTTCTAACACTATGTTGCCCAAGCTTCTAGCATTTGTACATATAACCTTCCACATCTCCTTTGTTCCCCTTCCTTGTCCCCTAGGTTTGGAACTGCCCTTCCATTCTCCACCAGGATTCCTGTCATTCTTTGCTGCTGTGCTCCCTCCCTAAATTTGCCATACCCCTCCCCAGTACCAAGTCTAGTGAAATGTGGGGGAGAGCCACCCTGGCTCTCCTGTGTCTCAGTATACTGTATGTTCCTACACCATCTTTGCCCCCCACCAAAAAAAAAAAATAGTTTAAAAACGTACTTATCGCTTTGTACAGCTTCTGCCCCAGGGCACTGG
The DNA here is from genome assembly GCA_016271365.2 of Neoceratodus forsteri. Lineage (NCBI taxonomy): Eukaryota > Metazoa > Chordata > Ceratodontiformes > Ceratodontidae > Neoceratodus > Neoceratodus forsteri. The sequence goes on from CM057453.1 coordinate 1,280,258,038, forward strand.
TCCCTCCCCTACTGAGTTACAGCCCTTGCAAACAGGTTGTGGTCATCCCAGAAAGCAGAAGGACCCTGTTCCTGAAATAACCAAATCCCTCCTCATCACACTACCTCCATAGCCACATGTTAAATTCTATTATTTTTATCCTGACTGTACCTTTTCTTACATGGCACTGGTAGCACTTCCAAGAAGGTAACCACTTCTGCAGCTGCCTTCAACTGACTACCATGCCTGTTTTCTGCAAGAAGCCAGGTCATTGGTACCTAGATGTACCGCTACAACCAGCTTACCTGTTCAGCACTGATCAACCTCTCTAACTTGGGATTCTAGGGACATGGATGTGTTGTTCATCCACACTATCTGGCAGGTTCCTTGCCGCTTTAAATCTTGCCGGAAGGTCTTCAAGCTGGCTCCTCCCACCTACCCAGGTGGTAAAACTCTCGGCTCTGCCCCATGACGCCAGATCTTCCTTACCGCTTGGAAGCTTAGGTTCCCTTCTTAACGCTCTACGTATAGACTGGATCCTAATTCTTCGGTTTGCCCGAAAATAATTTTAAAGTTTTCAAGACTTCAGTCTAATTACTCACTGCGGCTGCGATGGACAAATCAACTCCCAGATTTGACGGTGCCCTTGCGAAGAAAATGTCCAGGACAGATCCGCACACATGTGAGTCTACTGCCTCGGCCTTAGATCACGACCCGCAGGCCTGCAAGTTGTGTTGCTGCTTTTTGACGCCCTGGAAGACCGCTGTCTGCCACAGCTTGGGCTCCCCTGAGAAGCACTACCCGGCCAGTGAAGTCCAAGGAGGCCCTTTGGGCGGTGTCCGCGGCGGGTGGCTCGGCTGAGCAACTCGAGCAGATGATCTCCCTTGAGGAGGAGGCGGCCCAGGCCACATCCTCATCTTCCTCGGTCACGGCATTTATCCCGCTCTCTCTGGGATCCTCCTACACAGCTTCTTTTAAGGAGCTTTGCCAGTCCCTTTCCACGAAGGGAGGGGGCCATCGGGACACTCTCCTCTGTCCAAAAAGAAGGACTCGAAAAGTAAGTCCCACTGTCGGCATTTGTGGGAGCGGGAGAGGTCCCCTTCCCCGGACAGTCGACACTTGACTTCAGTCGAGGTTGCGGCTAAGGCCGCTGGCTTCTGATGTCCCTGTCAGGTCAGCTGGCGAGACACCCGTCGGCGTGTCGAGATTTTCTCGACCCATCGGACGGAGCTGTCGGCTGGTGAAGCTGACAACCCTTCTTCACTGGTTCCCCCGGTGGAGACCGAGGACTTGCCTGCGCCTCCTGTGCCGGAGTCCCCGGTCAAGGCTCCCGAGCCGAGGGAAGAGCGGGTGTACCCTGCCCCTTCCCAGACCTGCCCTCGGAAACACCGAGGGTCTCGGTCTCGGACCTCGTCTCGGTCTCGGCACCGAGGTAAGTGGCAGCGCCGCTCATCCTCGTCTTCCTCCTCTGAAGAGGAGAGGCTTCGGCGCAAATTGCGTCAACGCTACGAGGACTTAATGTGGCAGCAGTTACTTTTGTCCGGGAACAAGCCGATGCCGTCGCCTTCCCCGACTATCAAGTGGCTTTCACCCGAACGGCCGAAACAACCCCTCGCCGTAGTCGAGGTGCCCAAGCCTGGGCCGGTTGTTCTGCCGGAACCAGCTGCCCCACCGATTGTGGTGGAACCTCCGCCTCCACAACCGAAATCAGGGGCGCCGACCAAGGACTCTCGGTCGGGTCAGGGTCTGCCCCACAGGTTGTCGGTCACCCTCACTCCCGACCGTCCTCGGCAGGTGGAGGGTGGCTCAGGCCCCAGGCAGCTCTTCGCGGACTCCTCGGAGTCCGATGACTCCTCCCTGTTTTCCAGGCCCCTTGACCTGGAGTCCTCCGGGGGGCAGTCGATGGACGAGAGCCCATTATCGTTTATGGGTCTGCTTCGGCTCATCTCGGAATCCACCGGGATGCAGCTCAAGCCCGTATCCAAGCAGGCCAAGTATCCCCTGACGGAGATACTGGACTGAGGGGATTCGCCCACGGAGGCCTTTCCGGTGGCTGAAGCCATTGTTGGCCCAGCCTTGGAGCTTTGGCAGCGGCCGGCTTCCTGCTCTGTGCCTTTGGCCAGGAAGTATGCGGTCCCTACCAGCTCTTTGTCCGGTTTTTCGGAGCACCCCTCTGCGGAGGGGTTAGTCACCGATAGCGTTTTCCGGCGTTCTGGGAACGCTACAGATGTGGATAAGCCCCCCGACAAGGAGTCCAAAAAGCTGGACTATGCCGGGCGCAAGGTGTACGCTGCGTCCTCCTAGAGGCCTCCGCCAGGCCAGCTCGGCCCGTGCTGATGGCACACTTCTCCCACCCACTGGGCTCCCTGGATGGGTGATCCCTCATCTCCGGCCGACCTGCAGACCACGGTCAAGCAGGTGCGGGACCAGGGAAGGGCGGTGGCAAAACAGCGGCTCCAAACGGCTCTGGACATTGGAGACTCCTGTGCCAGATCAGTTGTGGCCGCAGTGGCCATGCTCCGCAGAGCATGGCTGAGGATAGCCACCTTCACGGCGGATACCCAGCATAAACTGGCAGACGTCCCCTTCTTGGGGACTAACCTGTTCAGCCCTGGAGTGGAAGGCCACCTCCAGCGGATCGAAAAGTCTGGTGCTACCCTGGACTCGGTCACCTCCGCCCAGAAGGACAAGGGCTGTCGTCAACAACATAAGTCCTTTCACCCTTCTACGCCTGCGGCACGTCCGACCCAACAACACCAGCATCAGGGCCTGCAGACTCGCGCTTGGCATCCCAAAGCCAAGCCTGCGGCTTCCTCTAACAGGAAGCAGGGAGGAAAAGGCCCAGGATGTCCCTCGGCCGGTTCCTCCTCCAAGCCTGCCCAGTGACGGGTTGAGGGATGTCGCCCCCAGCCTCGTCACTCCCCGCTGGGTTCCCCATGGGGGGACGGCTCCGCCACTTCCTTTCTGCCTGGTCCGCTATCACCACGGACCGCTGGGTGTTGGAGGTGGTAGGAAAGGGCCTGCCCCTGGAGTTCGAGTAGGCCCCGTCCTTCCGAGCCATCGCCCCTCGGGGGGGGCTGCTGGGTCCGCAGCATCTCGGTCAGCTCATCGAGCCGACATTGCCCTGCTCCTCGAAAAAGAGGTGATCAGGAAGGTGGCGGATCCTCCACCAGACCCGGGGTTTGTGTCCAGGTATTTCCTGGTTCCGAAACGGACGGGGGGCTGGTGCCCCATTCTAGACCTGCACGACCTGAACAGGTTCCTAAGGTCTCGAACCTTCAGGATGGTCACTCTGGCTCAGATCATTCCATCCTTGGAAAGAGGCATGTGGTTCTGTTCTCTAAACCTCCAGGACGTGTTCCTCCGCTTCAGAGCAGAAGGATCCCTCTACGAGTTCCAGGCCATGCCCTTCGGCCTTTCCCTAGCTCACAGAGTCTTCACCAAATGCATGGCAGTGGTGACAGCATTCCTGCGGCGCCGAAGGGTCCGGGTGTACCCCTACCTGGACGACTGGCTGATTGCAGCCTCCTACAGAATGGAGGTGGAGCGGTCCAGAGATCTGGCCCTCCAGGTTTGCTCTCAGGTTGGCCTCCTCATCAACGAGGCCAAGTCAGAACTCGTGCCAAAGCAGGTGATACAATTCATCGGGGCAGAGCTCGACTCTCTACAAGCCAGAGCACAGCTTCCGGCGGACAGGGCCGAGGTTCTTTCCACATTTGCCCAATCATTTCAGGTTGGGCAATTGCGCCCTGCCCGGGACTTCCTGCGCCTTCTGGTGGCCTGCAGCAGCGTGATCCGTTGGTACATGCGTCCCCTTCAATAGGGGCTGGCCAGCCAATGGTCACAGCACTCCGATCCCTTGGATCAGCTAGTGACAGTGACCCAGGGGTTGTGGAACACACTCCAGTGGTGGACCGTTCCAGCACATCTGCAGGAGGGTATCCCGTTTGTCCGCCCCGAGCCGACGGTCTCTCTATCGACCGATGCCTTTCTGATGGGTTGGGGTGCCCACCTGGGGGAGCACAGAGCACACGGCCTCTGGTCCCTTCGGGATTCCCGATGCCACATCAGCCTGCTGGAGCTTCGGGCGGTTCGTCTAGCCCTCACCACCTTCGCTCCGTTTCTACGGGGTCAAGTGGTCCAGGTCCAGACAGACAATACCACGACCGTGTACTACCTAAACCGCCAGGGCGGCACGCACTCCATGCCTCTATGAAGGGAAGCTCTCCGCATTTGGTCACTCGTGCGCAGCCTGGAGGCGGATCTCCTCGCCATCCATGTGGCAGGAGCCTCCAACATTCTGGCCGATGTCCTAAGCCAGATAGGGGCTGCATCCCACGAGTGGTCTCTCCTGCCAGAGGTAGTACAAGATCTGTTCTCCCACTGGGGCATGCCTCAGGTGGACCTGTTTGCCTCCAGAGAGAATGCGAAGCTGAGACTGTTTCATGCCCACCCCCCTCAGCAGGGCTCGCTGCAGAGGGATGCCTTCTTAAGGCCGTGGACCCCGGGCCTCTTCTATGCCTTTCCCCCATTTCCCTTGATCCACAAGGTGCTTCTCAAGGCGAGGAGGGACAAGGCGCAGGCGATTCTGGTAGCCCCAGACTGGCCCCGCTAGTTCTGGTATCCAGATCTCCTCAGTCTCAACTCCAGGCTCCCGGGGCGGCTTCCAGCCTGCCCGGACCTGATCTCAGTCAGTCAGGGGAAGGTATTCCATCTGGACCTTCAATCCCTGCACCTGTCGGCCTGGTTCCTGAGCGGCTAGAGTTTCAGGCCTAGGGTCTTTCCGACGAGGTCCTCAACATTGTTGAGACGTTCCCGTAAGGAGTCGACCAGGAAATGCTACGCCTTTAAATGGAAGAGATTCTCCATTTGGTGTCAGGGCAAGGGCCTGGACCCTTCCTCCTGTTCCTTGGCAAGCATTCTGGACTACCTGTGGTCCCTTTCTCAGCAATGGCTTCGGTCGACAACCCTCAAGGTGCAACTGTCAGCCATCTCTGCTTACCGGGCGCGGGCCGGGAATCAGTCAGTGGCGCAGGAGAAGGTGGTCTGGCACTTTTTCAAAGGCCTTGATCACATATCCCCTCCGGTGCGAGAACCTCCACCTCTGTGGGATCTACTGCTGGTATTGGCTAAGCTCATGGGCAAGCCATTCGAACCGATGCACAGGTGTGACATCTCTCACCTGTCGTGGAAGACCGCCTTCTTGGTGGCTATCACGTCAGCCAGAAGGATGGAGAGCTCCAGGCACTTTCCATCGAGTCTCCTTATCTGGTCTTCCACAGGGACAGGTTGTCCTGCGCCCACCAAATTCCTTCTGAAGGTGGTGTCGAGTTTCACTAACCAAGTGTTGACTCTGCTGGTGTTCTCCCTAATCACACCTTGGAGGCCGAATATAGGCTCCATACTTTGGACCCTAGAAGGCTAACGCTTATTACAAAGGAGCAGACGACTGAAGTTCGGGAGAGGTTAAGCCAGCTGTTTGTCACCACGCTGAAGCCGCACCTGGCAGACCTGCAGCTGAGCGCGACGATAGGCAGGTGGGTCACCTCTGCATAGATCTCAGCTAGGTTAGCGGGCATGAGCCTCCCAGAGGGATAAGAGCTCATTCTACCCGCCATACCGCTGCATCGCTGGCTGCTTCCAGGGACGTCCCTATCCAGGAAATCTGCAGGGCTGCTACCTGGAAGTCAGCACACACCTTCATTACCCACTACCACATCGACCTTGAGTCACGCCGGGATGCTGGTTTTGGGGCCTCGTTTCCAGTCATTATTCCCTAAGTAGGGGTGTGCCTTGCCTCCCTCCTCCCAGAGAACTGCTAGGAGTCTGCCATACAGTGTGGATGAACAACATATCCATGTCCTAGAAATACAGGTTACTCACCTGTAACAGGAGTTCTAGGAATGTATGTTGTTCATCCACGACCCTCGACCTCCCTGGCCCGCGCACAACCTGGCTTCCAGCGAGCTAGATCTGTGTCATGGGGTGGAGCTGAGTTTTACCACCCGGTGGGTGGGAGGCCAACTTGAAGACCTTCCGGCAAGATTTAAAGCAGCAAGGAACCTGCCAGACAGTGTGGATGAACAACATATACCATTCCTAGAACTCCTGTTACAGGTGAGTAACCTATATTTATCTTGTGTATTAGAAAAAGAAGGCAAAGTTGAGCAGAAGACGGATGTACTGAACAGATCGTTTTGCTCAGTATTTATGGTAGAGGAGAGGCAGCACTCCTGGAAAGCGGCACAAAAGCGTCTGAGAGTGGCATGAGGGGAATGGAGCTGGTACAGATCACCGAGGACAGGGTATGAAAGGTGCTAACAGCTGTCAAGGTAGACAGTGCACCAAGACCGGGCCAACTACACCTGGGAGCCCAGAGGGTGCGGGGTACAGAGCGAGCAGTCCCTCTAACATATCTGTTCAGGTGCTCCATAGACTAGAAACAGGGGTGCAAATGCAACTGGAGGGTGAGGACAGTAGTGCCACTGCACAAGAGGGGGACAGGGAGGACCAGCATAACTACACATCAGTCAGTCTGACCTCGATTGTGCAAAGACTCATGGAGACCATAATAAAAGAGCAAATGGTGGGACATTTTGAAGGCAGTGGTCTGCAGGACATCAGCCAGCACAGGTTTGTAGCAGGAAGATCGTTTCAGACCCATCTGACCATCTTCTTCAGCTGGGTCACCAAGGCGGAGGATAAGGGGCAGGTCATCAGTGTACTATACCTCGACTTCAGTAAGGCCTTTGACTTGGTACCACATAGAAGGCCCCAAAAAGATGGAGGAGTAGGGGTTGGGGAGGGGCTGACTAGTAGATAGGAAACTGGTTGGGGAGGGACAACAAAGAGTGGTGCTAAATGGCAAGGAATCGGAGGTGAGGGTGGTTGCCAGTAAGGTTCTGCAGCGGTAACCTGGGAACTGCCCTGTTCAATGTGTTTATAAGTCACTTAGGTGAGAGTATTAAAGAAGATGTGTCTCTTTGTGGATGACACAAAGCTGTGTTGCAGGGTAGACAGTGAAAAAGGGGTCAGAGATTTTTACCACGAAATGGAAAAGCTGGAGAAATGGTCAAAGATCTGGCAGCTGTGTTTCAACACTAAGAAATGTAAGGTGATGCACATTGAAAGGATGTCAGTGTTAGAAAAGTGAAGGCCTCATACTATAGAGAACAGCTGGGAAAAAGCTGAAGGAGCGGGAGGGAGTTCTGGAATAACATTAAAACCTTAACAGAGAAGGAATCCAGAGCCCCTTCAGATCTTACTGTCACTCCTTCAGGCCCACTACAAAAACCAAAAGACCTAGCAGATGGATTTAATCAGGCCTTCAGAAACCTAAGCTCCATCTTACCCCCCTGATTTCCTTGACCCAAACTGTAGCAGAAAACCCTTGACTCCAGACCCTTCCCCACCCCTAAGCCCCAAGCAACCTCCCTTTTGTTTCAAATTGATCACCCAGTCCGAAACGTATCAAGTATGTCGAGGGTCTTGGGTAAAACTAGAGTGGGCAGCAATGCAGTGGATATAAAACTCATGGCACTCACATTGAATGAACTAGTGTATCCCCTCACTAAATTATTTAACATTTCTCTCATGTCTGGTATCTTTCCAAATAAATGGAAACCGCCCTTGTCACCTCAATCTACAAAAATGGTGACGGAACCCATCTGAACAACTATCAGACAATTTCCATTTTACCACCCCCTCTAAAGTCCTAGAAAAATAGAATTTGACAGCAGATAAGGACTGCATGGCCCACCTAGTCTGTCCATTTCCCTACCTGACGGATAAGCTGCAGATCATAGTTAACCAACAGCCTACTTCCTCCTACCCCCCCCACTTATAACTGCCTTATGTCTGTCCCGTGCATTCTTGAATTCCCCCTCTGTTTTTGACTCTACGACCTCCTCAGGAAGGCTGTTCCATGCATCTACAACCCTCTCTGTGAAGAAATACTTTCTCACATTCCCTCTGAGCAGTCCCACCTCTATCTTCAAATTGTGCTCCCTTGTTCTTGCGAATCTCTTTTTCTGCAAGATGCTACCCTCTTGGACTTTGTTGATTCCCTTGAGGTATTTAAAAGTTTTTATCATGTCCCCATCTCCCTTCTTTCCTCGAGGCTATTTTAAGCTCCTTTCGTCTTTCTTCTTATGTCTTCTGGTGCAGACCCTGCACCATTTTGATTGCCCTCCTCTGGACAGCCTCCACCCTGTCTTATGTCTTTGCGGAGATCGTATCTCCAGAACTGTACACAGTACTCCAGATGTGGTCTTACCAACTGTCTGTACAGAGGACCAACAACTTCCTGTTTTCTACTGGTGATGCCTCTCCCTATGCATCCCAGTATCCCCCCAGCCCTCCTTACTGCCTTCTCACATTGCTGGCCCACCTTTATGTCATCTGAGAGAGAGTAGTGTCAGATCAACTCACAGACTACCTGAACAAACAACCGTCTCTGCCCCCAGCAGCACGGAGTTCATAAATCTCACAGCACCATTACCACTCTCACTGACTTTACTTCCCCCCTCTATGATGCCCTAGACTCTGGTAAAAAGGTGAGCTCTATCTTTATAGACCTTACCAAAGCGTTCAACACCATCAATCATCAGATCTTACTCGACAACCTCCCAACCCTTGGACTGTCCAACAACACAGTCTCCTGGTTCTCATGTTATCTCTCACATAGGTCTCAATGTCTTGTGATAAAAGGAGTCTCCTCAGAACCCAGGAAGGTCAACCTAGGGGGTTCCCCAAGGCTCTATATTAGGGCCCTTACTCTTTAGCCTTTTTATCAACTCACTTCCTAGCGCCTGCCCTGCAAAGATGCTGCTCCATGCAGACAATGCAGTTATCTCCGTCCCTGTGAGCCATCTACCAGAGATGACTGAAACTCTACAGGCTAGCTTCACAAGGTTCGAAACTTGGCTCACGCAAAACAGACTCCTCTTAAATTATACAAAAGACCAAATCTATACATTTCGTCCTAAAACACTCAAAAAGGAATGTGGAACCCCTAGCCATATTAAGTCACGAGGGAGATGCAATTGAGCAAGTCTCCACGTTAAAATACCTTGACGTATACCTAGATGATACCCTCTCTTTCTCGGCCCATATTGACCACGTGAGATCTGCCAGTATCAGACTGGGTATCCTATACCCAGGGGTGTGCAAATCCCATTGCCCCCTGTCTGGGGCAAGTTAATTTCCTTGAAGGGCAAGTATAAAAAAAGAGCTAATTTCATTGTAATGAATAGGGGGGCAAGTGAAAATTCAGCGACAGTCATGGTTGGGCAAGTCCTAAAAGTTTTGATTTGAACACCACTGCCTGTACCACCACAGAAATGCCATGCCCCCGGAGGCGCACAGCCTCGCCACTAGGAGTTCCATTCTAAACATAATTGACTATGGTCTACTAATATATAGCACTGCTCTGAACCGTGTAACACTACGTCTAAATAAGAGCTGTCACCTAGTACTAGGAGCCTACCACCTAACTCACTCCTGCAGCCTATACTCCTCTGCTGGGTGGCTACCCGTACTCTTGAGGGCCAGGTACCAAGCTTGTCTATATGGTAGAAAGCCCTCCTTGTACTGACACCTGAATCATCTGTTACCTTATTCCAGGAACATTACAACTGAAGTCACTAGAAGTGCAGCGAAGGGCTCGATACTCATCCCATTTAAACAAACATCCTTTACCCAGTGGTCCCTGTCCTATCAAGGCCCCTTATGGCATTCAGTCCTAATGTTTCAAAAACATATCAAATGGCAATTTTCATTAGGCTGTTCAATACTTCAAACCATTTATACCAAATGTAATTGAAACTGTAAACTCTCTATTTTCTTGCAGCAGTTAGAAGCGTGTACTTCCAATGGCATGTAGGGCAGAGAAAGCCAAGTCTTCCCAGTTTTCTTGACCCGCTGACCTTCCACAAGGATATTATATCACCTCCATGTTCTTGCACTCCTTCTTAGATGCAAGTACAGTTGCCTAGCAACTGTCAACAATTGCCACCTGAAAGACCATAACCTGGAGGTGTGCCAGTGGCTCAAATTCTCTGACTGGTGCTGGAGTGGCCCATACACAATCAGAGCCGTAATGTGATTATACTAATAATATTTTGTTCTTGCTGTTCAAATGCTTTCCTTACCCTTTGTAAGAAGAATCTTATAGATCTCCAGCAAGTGTAAAGGCAAAAAGGGGTGAGCGGTGGGCAAAGAACAGAGGGATAGAAGAACAGTGTACAGATACTGTGATACTGAATTCAGTTATAACATAGATTTAACATCATTTTATATTGATGTTGCCCACTCCACCATTACAAGATTAGGGGCCCAATATTCAAAATTTTGCCTGGGGGCAAAATTTGGACTGCCCAGCCAATTGTATGCAATATTTAAAGCAATAGCCCAGGGGCAAACACTGCTGAATATAGCAGGCAAACAAAGGTGAGCAAACATGGCTATGATTGCAGTACAAGACATCCCAGCAAAGAAGACAGCTCTGAATATAGCAACTGGGCAGTACAAACAGCAACAGCAGCTCAGTGCACACAGAGGTAGAGTCAGGCAAAGGTGAACTACATGGCCACTGTGGACACTATCGAAGAAGTGATGCATAACACCTGCAACCAACAGTGCAGGCAAAATACAGTAGAGCTATACTTGGGTCAGACACATTTGCCCAGGGCAAACACATTTGCCCAGGGCACACAATTTGCCTGGGGCAAAACTTCTGCCATATAAAAACGGATATGCAACAAGCCTACTTAGGCTTTCTGAGGCAAACAGCCACATTAGCATGTCATTATGGCCTGATTTGGATGCATTTCTATGTGTATATTGCTTGGCTATTTCAGGGGCACACAGCACCATCTATATGTCAGACTGAAACCACAAGTCTATAGCTGCAGGCTGGGTTTGTGCATAGCAGTACAGACTATTGTGCCCCAGGGGACAAGCACCACAGGCACGGGTGGATGTGCTGCATGCCATAGACATATTGTTCTTTCTGCTAACATTTGTATTGTACTGTAAGTACCATGAGTAGCTGGTATTTTGAAGGACACAACAATTCACACTGTGTGTCAGGTAACATTGAAAGCTGCTATCCGTACATTGACAGACCCGACAGGTAGGTGTGTACTAACAGTGGACAACACTGTCATACTGTCCTATGTCCCACATAGGCTATGCCAGTGTCATGGGACTCTCATAGCTACACACACATGGCTGACCATGTGTGATGGAGTGCATGTACAGGTGTGTGTTATGTGCCCGGGGTGGGGCAGAGACATAACTTCATGCAAGTCCAATGATGTCAGGGGCATTCCTGTCATTGGAACATGTGCACTGTGTGGATGACTCAGCTATGTTGCACCACCTACTATGTGGTGCATCTCAGGCACCTGTACACCCTCCCTCACCACCCTTCCTCCCTCAATGCAGCTATGTTGTGTTGGTGTAGCCCTATGGAGAGATTGTGTGTGCACTGCAAGTACTCCAATAGGATGCCCACTGGGTACTAGGCCACCCTCAACTGTCGGGCAGAGTTGGAACTGGTGCCAGATGAAGGTGTCATGGGCATTGCCTGAGTACTGTGCTAGGACTCATGGCCGGTACCATCAGTTTGTAGCATATCTCTTCCTTGGCATTTGAGTGACACAGGGTGGCCTTCTGCCCTCTTTTCCTGCCCGAGGACTGGAAGTATCAGGTACACCATGATGCTGTTGTTGCATGCAGCCCTGTTGCCTGTTGCTGCTGTGTCCACAACCCATCTTTATTTTGCCCACAGTTAAGACTACCATTTTCTGGGCAGTAACTTGTGCCGTGCTATATGTCACGCACACTCCCTTTGCATGGTGCAAACATGCTGAATATAGCAAAGCACCTAGCACCTGTACTCATGTACGTGCACCCCTCTTTGCCCAGTGCATATATTACCATTTTGCGTGCCGTTATTCCACTTTGCCAGCACTAATCGGGCTTTTGAATGTAGCACATGCACACAAATGGCATGCAAAGCGTGCAGCCTATTTGGTCACAGGGCAAAGTTTTGAATACTGGGCCCCAAATGTTTTATGATGTTGAAGATGGTATTGTAAATGATTAAATAAATAAATAAACTTTATTGCTAATTTCAAGGTACAATGTTGTATACATAGGTATTTATTTTCCACTCCAGATAGTTTTCCACTGTTCCAAATTGTGGAGATAGCACCGTGATCACTTGTTGAATTCTTATAATGATCTTAAGGTCCCTGTCTCCCACTACCCTCACTACCCAACCCTCGCCACCTACCAACATGCCCAACTACTATTTTTATAATCATCCCAATTAAGGAATTCAGAACCTGCAAACCACATATTAACTTCATTTCAGCAAGTTTCAAGGTAGAGTGTGTGTGTGTTTGTGTGGTGGTGGGGGGTACAGTGACACAGGAAAACAATCAACAAACATCAAAATCATTAAGACCATAGATTTAGCATCATTTTTTTATTATACAAAGTTTTCTACTGATGTGCAACACTCAACAGGATTCGATGTTGTATGATGTTAAAAAGGAAATTGTTCTTATAATACGTGAACATTATTATCAATTTAAAATAGAAGTATTTTTGTTACTTCTGATAAGTGCCTAATATGCATTTATAATCCTTTTATGTATCCCATGATCCTGAATTGTGGAGGCAGAGTCACCCTCACATATTTGATGTTTATAGTCATATTAAAGTCCCCTGTTTCTTGCTCTCCACACTAGCCAACCCCCACCTACCAACATGCCTGGTAGTTGGTCTCTGTAGTCATCCAATTTGGGGGTTCAAAACCTGCATGTTAAATATTCACTTCATTTTCACATAAGTCAGCTTTTTGGTATAATCCACCCCTCTATAATCCACCCCTCTGTCAGGTGGGGGCACCACTTCCAGATCCCAAAAGTAAAGTGAGGCCCCCATGTGTCCTGCTCTAGAAAAATGTTGTGCTACAGGTGAACACTAATCAGCCATTCTATTCTCACTGTTGTGTTATTGAATCTGTGCTTTTAGCGCACAGCTGATCTTGCTGATACACAGCATATCACAAGGGCATTGCAAAACATATACTATTTATAAACATATGCAAACGTCCTTGTGTGCAGTCTATATGCAGTTTAATGTTGAAGTGTTGTCCCATGTATGGATGTGCAAAATGTTTCTTTTTACTAATATGCCCACATACAGACAATCTACCACACTGGACCATGCCTGGCTGTAGGGGGGCCAAGATGCAGCTGCTCCTCCTGGTCATGGAGGGGTTAAAATTGTGACTTAACTGTTTTGTTCCTAATGTTCTGAACCCCATTTTGCTGTTATAATAGGTTTATTCACTAAAGCTGAAACAACTGGATTGTCAATCCCAAACAAGTACCAACATTTGTTAACCATTTTTCTTATACCAGAAAATTTGTGATTATATTTAGTTTCTAAGACCACATGACATGGTGACGTGGTTGGTCCTTCGGGAGTCAGAAGCTGTGATCTACAAAACATTTTGAATTCTCTGGTCCACTAATCTTATGGTATCTGTATTATAGCCCCATTGTTTGAATCTGTTTAGCATGCCTTGTTTTTGTGTTACAAAATCTTCTTGATTGTTGCAAAGTCTCTTAACTCCAGTAAGTTGTGAATAAAGAATATTTTTTTTCTGAGCTGTGGCTCATGGTAACTTGTGCCATGCAAAAGTGTATTTCTAAGCAGTGTAATTTCTAATGCATTATTTCTTTTAATGATCTTCAATTCTAAGTTTGATAAATCATTGTTACTGTACGGCATGCCAAATTTTAAATTAGTGTTTCTGCTGTTAAGAAATTGGTGAAATTGTATTAATTCCTGATAATTTCCCTTCCATTTAAAGAATATATCATCTATGTCCCTCAGAAATGATCTATTATTTTTGTGGTATGGGTTCATGGTCTGGTCCATTACATGCTGAGCCTCAAAATTGTAATCATAGAAAGTGGCATATGTTGGTACTTCCTATGGCTATACATAGCTTCCCATGGCTTAACATGGCCTTACTTCTGTGACTGTTATAAAATATGAAGATAAAAATTAATATGCAGTAATACACATGCTAAGAAAATTGTTTTTGGTGATAATTCATAATAATATACAAGGTGAGCCTATTACCTTATAACTGTGTAGTAGCTTCACCAATTTTTGCTTGCTGATGTATCAGTTATATCCAATATCTATAATTGAAAATATACAGGTATGAACCCTCTTCAGTTAAGGTGTTTAAGGCTTCTGTGAACTTGCAATATGACATGCACTGAGTGGTGGTGGTGGTAGCACAAAGTTTTTTGTTACTTATTCATTACTGATTGGCCATTGGAATAGCAAGCATAAGCAGATTTGTTTTTTCCAAGCGAGATATGAACTATGCAGTCAGCCTCAGGATCCCAGAGAGATGGACAAGGAAATGGAGGGGGGACAGGGAGTGGGGACAGGAACAGTAGGTGTGTCATTGAGGCACAGGTCAGGAAGTATAAGAAAACTGGGAGCAAGTATAACATTTGCAAGTAGGGTTTTAGTTTTTTCCAATAACAGTAAAATAAAAAATAAAAATTGTTCAGTATAACTATTTACAAAGATAGTACAAACAAAGAAACCAAAGTCCTTCTTCTCAGTGTTTCTTTTTAATTTCAAATCTCAGTTTCTCCAGCAAAAATATTGCTTCTCTTTTTATAACAAGCCTTTGCCAGGGAACTTGTTAAGGAGAACATCCTGTTTTTCTGAAGGTGTTCTTGTCAGTTTCCTTGCAGGTGCAACAAACAGAACATGGCGACCCAGAACTGACCTCTTTTTGACAGCTCTGCACAGAGTTTTCAAACTACAGCTCAGGTTATTCCCCTAAATTCTAAATAGCTTTTTGCAATCATTCCAACAGTAAAACTAAATACAGTTTCAATCAAAAGGATCCTAGTATCACTTACAGTTTCACACACAGTTTCACCTATATGTTATAACTTCAGATATGTAAGGGGAAAGAGAAGACAGAAACAGCAAGTGAAGGTAGAGAGATAGCGAGAGGCAGAGAATCGGAGTGATCAGTTCCTAGGTCTCACAAGAAAATTTGGTTGCGCAACGAGACAGACAAGAGACAGAAAATGAGGCAATAGAGCAGATCCTTGCATTTAATTATTTCTACATAACAAATGGGAAAGGGCCTTATTCAACCCTATCACATAATAATAGTGATAATAATAATAAACTTTATTTATACCGCGCCTTTCTTAGACTCAAGGCACCTTACAATATTAACAAATATAATAAATAAAACATAAAATAACAATAATCTGAGCTCCAAAAACAATAATAAGTTAAAATAAATCCTTGACCATAATTAGGAGGGTACTGGTTTTAAAAAAATCATGTTTCCAAAATGTTGTATTAATTTCTTCTTTTTTGCTCAACAAATGTTTATTAGATTTTAATTAACACACAACATCCATTACAACAGAAAAAAAAAAAAAACACCTGGAAACCAGGGTATACAGCCCAAAACTGGCTATATGAACTATATACAATCCCATATATACATACCCAGCAGGAATCCATCCCTGTGCAACATATATATCGATAAAGACCCTTGTATAAACATCTACAATCCACATTGCCTAAAGTAACATATTATCAATAGATGTAGACTAAAGAAATAAACCAAAAGCATTTCCCCCATTAGCATGTAGAAGAAAAGGAATAAAAGAAAAAGAGAAAGAAAAGGGGAAAGAAAAAAGGAATCGAAACAGGAGTCAACACCACCGTGCTACACAGTGTACTATCTCAGGGTGCCAAACCAAAGGTGCAAATCCAAAAAAGCACCTAAGGTTAAATCAGAGTGGATTCCTGCTATATCCCTACAGAGAAAGAGAGAGAGAGAGAGAGAGAGAGAGACCCATCCCATTTATTCTCTGGAAGGCTTACAGTCTGGTTCCCCCAACCCCTTACTTGGATCCCAGATAATCTGTATAATGACCACTTTACTCCATCCCATGAACCAAATGCTAGTCAACCAGATCTCTTTACTAAAGAGAAGATAAAAAAACAAGCCCTTACTACTCAGAGCATGACAGACAGACCTGAAGTAATCTCTGGGATGAATAGATCGCTTCTAAAGATGCCCACCTCTTAGCATATAACTGTTTATTCCCCTCACTCCAGAGCTGTCTTTTATCCTACCCAATATGACCAACAAGTCCCGCACCCACTGGCCATAAGAATACTCCTGGTCGTCTTTCCAATACTGAACTAGAAAAGACTTGACTAATGCCGTCATCAGAGCCAGATGAAATTTGGCCAGGACACCAGGGACTTTTGAAAAATCACCCAGAACACACACCTCTGGGGTGATGAACTCTGAGTAATTCATCAGCGAATCCATACGCTGTCTGATTTTCAGCCACAAGGGGGAAATTTTACAACACTCCCACATCACATGAAGCAAATCCCCGATTCCCATCCCACATCTGAAACAATGGTCCGTCTGCCTACGCTTCCTATCACAAAGTTTCGCCGGGGTAAAATAGAGGTCAGACACAATAAAATACTGCATGGTCCTGAACTTGGGAATTGGTATGTACCTATGGCCTTTCCAAATTGAGTCCCAGACAAGAATCTTGGGAGCCATTACCTTGTCCCAATACGCCACCTGTATGGGCGAGACTGGACTAACAGACTCCAACAACATCCTATAGATCTGAGAAAGGGCGTTTGCCTTCGGCTCCACTGCCTCCAGGAGATCCCATGTAAATGACCCATCTGAAAACCCTCCAATCTTTCTCACCACTGACTCCAACAACCGAATCAGTTGTAGTTTTTGGAAAAAGGGCATCCCCTCCATAGTGGCAGGAATAACAACCCTTACACCCTGGATAAGATCCTCACCTTTAGACCCCTCACCTGGTGGGCCCATCGATCGCTTATCGCCCGCCCCCCAATTTCAAATGTGGGGTTGCCAACCAGCGGTTGGTCCCAGGATTTCAACTGCAATTTTCTTTGTGCCGGGGAGAGAAAGGACCACCACGCCCTCAGTGACTTCTCGATTGGGTTCCCACCCTCTTTGCTGAAAGCCTTTACCGGGTTAACATATATCAACTCCTCGGGTGAGAAGCCACGCTCTCTCAGGATCTGTCTCTCGATTTGTAACCATGTTGGGATATAGGCTTCCCCTGCAGTCTCCCTAGCCCAGCGAAGCATACAGATCAATTGCCCTGCCACATAATATAATAGAAGATCAGGCAATTTGATCCCATCCCTCAACTGGGGCAAGCAAAGTAATTCATATTTCTTCCTAGGTGGCTTAAAATTCCATAGGAAGTCCGAAAGAAGCTTCCTAATAACCTTGAACCAAGTAGGTGAATATCATATGGGGCGATATATAGTGGGTATAAAAGCCTGGGCAGCATATTCATTTTAATAAGGCCAAGTCTAGCTGTAAAATTCAAGGGAGCGTGTTCCATCTCAATATATCTCTCCTTATTGCCGATATCACCCCTCCATGTTTGTATCCCCTCTTTCACTATTTGCCGTAACCCGGATACCAGGTACTTTATCTCATCTGCCTCCACTGGAGGCAAAATGAGCAAATCTGCCCTGAATACATTTGGGGTCAAGGAGAGAACTTGAGTTTTGTTAAGTTCATCTTATAATTTGACACCACCGAAAAATGCCTAATCAAACCCCATGCTCTCTCAAAACTACTAGCTGGGTCCTCTAAGTGCAGCAAGATATCATCTGCGAAAACTGTAAACTTAAGTTCCTCCCCTACCCTTACCCTTTTATAAGTTTGTCCTCCTTAAGAGCTCTCAACAGGGCTCTAGATAAATATTGAATAGTATTGGCGACAGGGACATCCCTGTCTAGTCCCATTCTTCAACAACACTTCTTGTGAACTGTACCCATTGCATAAGACCCTAGCTGTGGGGCGGCATAGAGGTGTTCAATACCCTGAGCAAACCCTCCGGAAAACCCATCTTCCACATTGTGGCGAACAGAAACCATGGAAACCCTATCAAATGCCTTTTCGCGTACAAATGATATTAAAGCTAGAGGTAATTGGGAACTGCATGGGCAATTATATGATGCAGCTTCCTATGGGCGTCCTGAGCCCTCCCAGCATAAATCCCACCTGCTCCTCACTAATCAGAAGTGGAGCAATACTCAGTATTCTATTAGACAAAATTCTTGTTAAAATCTTGATATCCTGGTTCATTAAAGCTATAGGTCTATAGCTATCAACCCTATCCCTAGGTTTATCTGGCTTGGGAATGAGGGAAATAAATGCTTGGTATAACGGCGGATGGGGCAACCCCTCTTGCATAATGGTATTATAGAAGTCTAGTAAAAGAGGGAGTATCGTCTTAATATGAGCTTGGTAGAACTTCGCTGTAAGACCATCCGGCCCTGGGGTCTTGCCCATCGGCAAAGACTGCACCACCCCCAGTATCTCAGCCTCCGTAATGGGAGCCGCAATCCTGCTAGCCTGTACTTCATCCAAAACCGGGACGGGTATTCCCTCAAGGAAAGCATTCACTTCCTCTTCTCCTACTATATTTCCCAATCCATATATGCCAGTAAAGTAGGACGCAAATGCCTCTGCTATTCTTTGAGGGTCCACTATCAAATGCCCCTCGTAGCAAATCGAAGTGATAGTTCTACTAGCTTCCCATTCCCTGATCCTGGCCGCTAGCAAATGACCCCGGACATCCCCCTGGAGGAGATATTTAGCCTGCATCCTATCCAGCCAATATTCTACCTTACCATATCTAATATCCGACCACTTCCCTTAGGATTTAAGTTCTCTATCAATTTCCTGAGGACCCCTCCAGGGGAGATAACGAAGCTATCACCCCCAGAATGAATTCCTCCTTTGCCTTCCTCAGTCTATTCCTTCTAGCTGCCAAAGTCTGAACCGCCCCTACATATAATACCTTACATGTCAGCCACGCCAGCTTTTGGTCTTGTAAGGATGGTAGTTGAGACTGTATGAATTCCTTCAGATACTCATCAACCTCCTCCTGGACCTTAGGTTCTGCTAGCAACAAATCATTCAGCCTCCACCTAACTGGCTTGGGAGGAGCAAGACTTGGTTCCCACAGCAGTGAGATGGGGGAATGATCCGAGAGAACCCTAGTCTCAGTCGTCAAACCCTTCACTTCCCTAAGAACCGCGCTACTGACCAAAAGAAGTCAATGCCAACTGGGACTGTGAGCCCCAGAATAAAAGGTCATGGTGTTGCCCTTATGGAGTGAGTCCTACACGGATCGACCAAAGCTGTCGCCTCCACCATCTTATTCAAGGCGACCTGCGCTTTGGTTAAAGGCTTACCAGATGGAGGTATCCTATCCTCCCAATTGCTGGCTCACACGTTCCAGTCCCCAGCCAAAATAAGTAGATCTGTAGACAAAGCTGCAATGTCGCTTTCAATGGAGGCAAAAAAATCTGCGGAAGAAGGAGTGGGACCATAAATGGAGGCCAAAGAAATTGCCTTGCCAGCTAGCACCCCAGACAAGTAGAGCCCCCTACCATCCTCTCTTAACAACCCCTGTTCCATCCTAAAGGGGCAATTGTTTCTTATTAGAATTGCCACCCCCAAAGCTTTTTCCTTACCCTGCCCATACACCTGACCCACCCATAGTTTTTTGAGGCAGCTTAATTCCTCCGTCAGTAAATGTGTCTCTTGCAAAGCAGCTATATGCGCCCCCAAGTAGTTGATATGCATCAGAATGACCATTCTTTTGCATCTACCTCTAAGCCCTTTAACATTCAAGAAAGTATATTAATATGGACCATTATCCATCCACGAATCATAACATGGGATCCAATCCACCCTAACCTTGCCTTTCCGCCTTCTCTCCTGCAAACTTAGATGCTCTCTCTCTCTCTTTCCCAAGCCCCCAATCCCACCTCCCACCCTCCCCTGCCCCCTATCCTTCGATCGCCCTCCTAACGTTTCATCGGTCATGGATGAGCTTTCCTGTGGTTTCCTCCCACCTGCCCTCCCTAGCCCTATCTCAACAGAAGACCACCCATCTCCTGGTCCTGCCATAACCCCCTCGTCTCCACCAGCGCCCTCCCAGTTCAAATATATTCCCCTAACAATTCAAAAAGGAACAACACAGAGCAGAGCAGTGCCCTGTTGTGAGTCCCAAGCCAGTCTCTTCACACTGGCAACTGGTCCTAACCAGGGCTGATTCCACCACATAGGGAGGAGTCTACCAGTACCCTCCTAACATGTTCCCTTAAATAAAAGTGGAGCGTTACCGACCCTGGCTATACCCCCAGGACCACTACCCCCGACCAAAAACCCCCAACCCCCTCCAGATCTCCTGAGCAAACCCACACAGTTCAAATGACCAAAGTGTAATCCCAGAAGATACCACCCAAAAAGGAAAAAAGGAAGAAGGAAGAGGAAGGCAGTATAGCCATAACTAGCTTAAGAGTAACGACTCAGCTCAGCTGTATAGAGTCCTTGTCAAACTGAAGAAAAGTCCACATAGCCCAACTTCGTCCAGACAGTCCACCTCAGGTCGGAGGTTTAAATAGATTAGGGAGTTCCTTACGCAGACTTTCCAGCGCATCTCTCGCGGTCAGATACCGCTTTTCCCCGGATTGCAGTCTCACCACTAGCGTTGCTGGATACTGCACGCGAAATTTAATTCTGGCTAAATACAGCTTTTTCTTAATCTCCACATATTCCTTCTGCTTCTCTCTGATTAAAGGGGTTTGATCCTGGAACATCCAGAGGGTCGCGCCATTCCATTGAAGAGATTTAAGCTGTCTGGCCTTCCATAAAACGTGCATCTTCTCTTTAAAATTAAGGAATCTCATGATGATCACTCTGGGCCTCGCTCCCGGCGGGGGAACTTCCCTTAAGGCACGGTGGGCCCTTTCCAAGTTATATGCTTCTCCATATGGTGTCTGGCCCAAGAGCTTTAATAGCAAATCCTGAATAAATGAGACACAGTCCGCCCCCTCAGTTCTTTCGGGAAACCCAGCTAGTACCAAATTATTTCTTCGGCTTCTTGCCTCCTGATCATCAATCCGAGCTTCCAATTTTTTAATTTGTTTTTTGGCCACAATCAGCTCCTGCTCCATAGACATCACTTTCTTCTCCTGCAATGCAATATTGGCCTCTGCATCCCCCCGTACGTTGAGCCAGGGATTGCAGTGCCGGTTTTACTGTAGCAAAGTCCACTACCAGACCCTGTAGCAATTTTTTGATTTCTTGCAGGTCCTCGTTTGACTGACCCGTTGCCCCTCCCCTATCTATATCTCCCTCTGGTTCCACAAGGGTGGGGGACTGAGACTTGGGTCTCTTAATCGCGGGGGATCTTGCCGCTAGGGGCTCGATTACTTCGGGCTCCATCCCTACTACCAGCCACGGCCTGCGGCTTCCAACTGCAGCACGCCCTGACAGAACCTTGCGCCGGTATCCCAGGGCAATTAATGCTCAGCTGCCACTCCAACTCACGATCGCTATAGTTTGCAGCCCCTCCTGGACCAAAAACGACCGAAACAGGTGCACCCCTGAGGAAATAAATCCGAAATTTCGTAGCTTGGGCCTAGGAGTGGCGAGGAGGACGTCCGACTCATCTCAGCACATCACGTGACCCCGTATTAATTCTCTTCTAACGATAGCTTATAACCTTTGCATTTCAGTGCACATGAAGTATAGCAAACAGAGAAATTGAAACTCAAACATTTTGTTTTTTCAACCTTCAGAATTCTCAATTTCTGATCTATATTTAGACAGAAAATCAACATTGACATTCTCTTTTCCAGATTTGTGCATTACCTTCAGTTTAAATGGCTGTAGTGGCAGGTACCACTGTGTGATTTTGGAATTTTTGTCTTTCATTTGGTTAAGCCAACGAGAGGATTATGATCTGTTATACGTACAAAATCAGCTCCTAGCAAATAAAACATAAGGACTCCATAGCCAACTTTGCTACAAGACATTCCTTTTCAATGGTAGAGTACCTTTTCTCTCTTTCAGCATCTTCCTACTGATATATAGAATGTGTTCCTTCCCATCTATATTCTGACTTAAGAATGCACCTACTGTAGGCCTACTTCTGATGCATCTGTCTGTAACAAAAATGGTTTCTCAAAGTCTACACTTCTTAAAATAGGGGCTTAACATAATGAAACCTTTATGGCCCTAAAAGCTTTATCACACTTTGATGTCCATTTCACATTATTTGGGAGCCGTTTCTTCATAAGTTCAGTGAGGGGAGTAGTTAGCTGGGCAAAGTTGGGATCAAGTATTTGATAATAACCACCCAGCCCTAAAAATTACATGACATGTTTCTTTGTTTTAGGGATAGGACTGTTAACTACAGCTTCTATCTTAGATATATCTGGATTGACTTCTCCATTTCTCAGAACATAGCCCAAATACCTGGTTTCCTGCATGTCCAATGCAAATTTGGTAGAATTAATTGTTAGGCCTGCCTTTTTGATAGACTGGATAAGTGGTTGTAGGTGTTCCAGGTGGCTTTTCCAGTCTGGACTGTATACCACAACATCATCCAGGTACGCAGCACAATAACCAGTGTGAGGGGATAAAAAATACATCCATGTGCCACTAGAATGTAGGGGCACACCATGTAAATCAAACAGCATGGTGGTGAACTGATAGAATACAACAGGGGTGGCAAATGCAGTTTTGTCCCTGAATTCTTTAGCTAGGTGGATTTGCCAGTAACCCTTGGTGAGATCAAGGGTATTGATGTTGGCATTCCCAATCTGTCAACCAAATCATGTATGCTGGGTATAGGATAACTGTCAAATTCTGACACTTGATTGAGTTTCCTAAAATCAAGGCAGATTCTTACACCCCTTCTTTTTTATTTACAGTCACCATTGGTGGTGGCCAAGTGTTTCTTAACTCTTCTATGATACCCAGTTATTTCATTTTTTGTATTTCCCTAACTATATCTGCTCTCAACGGCTCAGGTAATCTATATGTCTTTTGTCTATTCGGGTGAGCATTCCCTGTCACTATTACATGTGCAACACATTTAGCTCAGCATGGCACTGTAGTAAAAGTACTGTTAAATGTCTTTAGCAAGTTACGAATTTCTGCTGTCCATTCGGAGGTTAAGGAAATATTCACCTTTACAGCATCAGCAGTAACAGTTTGCTCCAGTCTGTCATAAGCTAAATCAATATTATCTTTATTATTTTCTGGTGAAACTAGCAAAGTAGACTTTGGTGATTTTTCAGCCTATTTCTTCAGGAGATTAGCGTGATATATGTTTGTAGGATTTTTCCTATCAGGGATCTTAATTTCATAGTTAACTGTACTTGTATGTCTATGCACCTTGCCATGTCATTAACAGTTTATTTTCTGTAGAGGGTAACAGTAG
Organism: Neoceratodus forsteri; assembly: GCA_016271365.2. Taxonomy (NCBI): domain Eukaryota; kingdom Metazoa; phylum Chordata; order Ceratodontiformes; family Ceratodontidae; genus Neoceratodus; species Neoceratodus forsteri. Next base: position 1,280,281,431 of record CM057453.1, read on the forward strand.
CAAGACCTTTTCACCTGCTGCAAAGACTCTTTCTTTTACCCCATGGTCATAATATGCCTTCTGCTGGTTTTGAACATCTTCCTGATTATTATGGGCAATTTCAACAGATTTTGACAGCTTCTTTCTCAGGCACACATATAAAATGTAATAAATTGTTTCTGAGTGGGGCTATCTTCCCATGTTTCTTTTATTACATCTAGTGTCCCTGTAGGTTGTCTACCATACAACATTGCAAATGGTGAAAAACCTGTTGAGGCTTGTGGCACGTCTCTGTAAGCAAAAAGCAGGTAAGTATTGGTCCCAATCTTTCTCTTCCCTTTTTACAAACCTTTTTAACATGCATTTTAGGGTTTGATTAAAAAATTAAAGAAGACGATCTATCTGAGAGTGATAAGGGGAGGTTCTTATGGCAGTGATACCTAGTAGTTGGTACAGCTTCTTCAGTAATGCAGCACCAAAATTACCACCCTAATCAGTAATAATCTCTTTAGGTATGCCCACTCTGCTTAAAAGTTTTGCAAGCTCTGCTGCAAACTTTTGGGGCTGTGACAGTATGCATAGAAACAGCCTTTAGGTATTGATTAGCATAGTCACATACTATCAAAATGAATTGATTACACTTTTTACTTTTGTCTAAGGAGCCAACCACATCTATTGCTATTCTCTCAAAAGGCACATCTGTCAAGGATAGGGGCACCAGGGGCACCTTGTCTTTTTTAGTCACTGGGGTTGCTTTCTGACACTCAGCACAGGAACTACAAAAGGTAACAACATTGTCATGAATTCCAGTCCAGAAAAATCTGTATAGCAGTCTGGCAAGAGTGCAATCCTTCCCTGGGTGACCAGCCATAGGACAATCATGTGCTGTCTGTAACAACTCAGATCTATAATTTAGTGGTATAACCAATTGTTCTATCTGTTACTGCATCTGAGGATTAACCCAACTGTACAGTAATTAGGGGCACTGGTTTTCTGCATGTGCAGAAAAATGGAGTTTAAAATGGACTCCTGATTGGCCTGTGGTATTTCGCATCAGAACAGAAGTAGCATTTGTTCATGGAGTGTCTTTGAACTGCAGCCTTTAAACCAGACCACAGCATGGCTTTCTTTCTTGTTGCTGCTTGGTCTTCTTCCTTCTTGCTGCCATCCTAATTTATGCTGATTTGCCCCTAAACAATAGTTGCTGCCACAAACGTTAGAAATCCAACACTGAGTCACATTCTAATAAATTTCAAAGTACTGTATTTGTTAATTGTTTGCTATTTGAAGGCATGTTTAATTTGGCGATTTTGACTAATTCTGCAGCTCTTCTGAAGATTTTGCCATGAAGCAGCTGAGGAAGAAGTCTCTCGACCCGATCTCTCCACAGCTAGCAGTGCTTCTGCTGCATTTAGAATTCATTGAAACCATAATAATGTTTAAAAGTTTCATTCCCGTTAGTATCCCCTGAGTGCTTAGCTAGTGAATGTGGTGCAATGCTGGTCTGAGGCTGTGTTTGCAGGCGGGCAGCCGACTGGGGTCATGCCGAGGCACACCTTCTCCATCCTTGTCTACCTATGTCCAGAAACTGTAATTTTAATTTTAAAATAATTCATTAAATACTGTCCCTCCTATTCTTCTTATGATTTACATGATGCTGAGATTCATCCGTGATTGTCTCAGCCAACAGATCTCTGTGTGACCTGGTCTCCCCATTGATATTATTGAAAAAAATACTGTCAGTAAGTTATGATAACTTACGTTATGTTCCCTCTCATCAGCTGGGTCTCTGAATGTGATGCCATTTATTTATTTATTTTTTGATGGGGGTGGGGTTGCACCACTACCAGACTGATGCCATTTACAGCACTGCTTACACTGGTTCGGCAAGATCTGGTGATAGTTGAACTACAGTAATAACAATTTTCATATGTGAAATACAGAGTACTATTCACTTTCCTTTGCTGTTACACCTTTTTTTATTTTTATTGAATGATGTGAACATTTTGATTATAATTTTTTATTTTTATTTTTGTAAAAAATGTTAAAATTAAAATAAAAATAAATAAAAAAAATAAATATTTTGATTATAATGAAGTGCCACCTCATTTTGGACCCAAATACACTACATTACTGGCCATGTGTCCTGGGGGGGCTGCTGGCCATGTGTCCTGGGGGTGCTGCAAATTACTGTGTCCTGGGTGGGGGTTCTGGTCATGTGTTTTGGGGGGTGTGCTGGCCATGTCTGTGTTTTGGGGAGGGTGGCTGCTGGCCATGTGTCCATGGGGGCTGCTGCCCATGTCTATGTCCTGGGTGGGGGTTCTGGCCATGTGTCTTGAGGGGTTGCTTTTCCTTCTGGCTGTGTGTGTCTTGGAGAGGGTTAGGTGATTTGCTGGCTGTTTGTTTTTGGGGGGATTTGCTGGCTGGGTATATGGGTGTGTCTGGGGATTTGCTTGGGATGGGGGCTGTTCTTTGTTTATGGCTAGTGGGGGCAGTCTGTGTTTGTGGTGGGGGGGTCTGTGTTTGGTGATCTACTGGTGATTTGTTGGCAGTGTGCCCGGTGGAGGTTGTCCATGTTGATAGGGCTCATCTATGTTTGCTGCTGGGGTCCTTCAGGGTGGGGAGACTGTCCATGCTGGTTCTTTGGGTTGGGGAGAGTGGCCATGCTGGTCCCTTGGGGTGGGGACAGTGGCCATGCTGGTCCCTTGGGGTGGGGTTTTTTGAATTGGGTATCAGAAGGATTTGCCTGCTGTGTGTCTGGGGGGACTGGGGTGCCTGGGGGGACAGTCTGTGTTTCAGGCTGGGGGATGGTCTGTGCTGTTTGGTGCTGGGGCATGGTCTGTGTTTCAGAGGTCAAAATTAAGTTTTGTAGCTGCTAGCCAGCAGGGTCACTGACTAGAGAATATTGCCCCACAGACTTGTCGAGCTGGTGTAATTACTGAAATGTTAACTTCTCCGGTGCAAGCCAACAGAGCTAGTTAAACGAAAAATCTTACTAGTCTGATACAAAATCTACCAGCATTTGACTAGTGGACTGGGACAGAGGCCTTGCTGGTCCATTAAGGTAGGGAGACTGACTGTGCTGGTGTGGTGGGGATGGGAGAGTGGCCATGCTGGTGTGGTGGGGTGGGAGAGTGGTCATGCTGCTGTGGTGGGGTGGGGACAGTGACTGAGCTGGTGGGGTGGAGAGTGGCTATGCTGGTGTGGTGGAGTGGGGTAAGTGACTGTGTGCTGTGGTGGAGTGGGAAAGTGACTGTGCTGGTGTGTCAGGGTGGGGAGAGTGGCCTAGCTGGTGGTGAGGTGGAGTGGCTGTGCTGGTGTGGTGGGGTGGAGAGTGACCAAGTTGGTGGGTCGGGAGAATGGCGCAGCTGATGGGGTTCAGTCAAGGAACTATAATTCATTCATCAACCTGCTGACCATCCTGCAAACCTGTTGTTCTGCACTTTAGCCTGGTTCTAGTGTGCTGCTATCCTAACCTGCCCTGCCAACTTTGTGCTGCTAACCTGCCCTTTCTGCTTCTTTGTGCTGCTGCTGACAGCACATGCCATGCCATTGTCTGGTAAGTTCTTTTTTTTGGATAGCCATGCTACTATTTGAATGGGAAAGCAAAGGAGGGAAGATGGGGTGGTGGTATGAGCTGGCATGCTTAACTATAAAAAAATGTATAATGTTTTTGAAATCTGACCTCTGGTGATGCTGGATGAAGGGGCAGACAGGCAAAGTGGCACAGAACCATTTTTACAATATGTATGCCAGTCTGCTGGGTCCATGCCATGCTCCTATGACTTGTTGTTGATGGTCAGTGAAGGGAAAGGCTGGGTGGACTGGTACACATGCTTGGTAAAAATGGACCGGAGAGTGGGGACCAGAGGGGCTCCGAGCGGCCAGCGGGCAGGCGGCGACCGACAAGCCAACCAGAAAACCAGGAGGCCGGGAGAAGCAGGCAGAAAGGTATGGGCAAAGCCGCAAACCAATCGGAAAGTGACCGCTAACTCTGCCTTGCTTCCGATTGCTGCGCCTTTCCCATAGACTTTAGCTGGACTTTGCAACACCATTTCTGGCGGGATTTCTGTTATTATGCTTTATTGTTAAAATTACCTAAAAGAGCTGTTTTACTTTTTAAATGTGCCCTATTTGAGGGTTGTGTAGATATCTAGTTTAGCCTGTGATTACAGCCTTTTGTGTTTCTGTGGGCTAGACGCCAGGCGCCTAACCCCCATACCCTCCCAGTCTTTGTTGTGCAGATTCAGGCTTTTAGCACCTTTTGCAGATTGCTGCAATAAAGTGCCTTTGCTCACTGCCTTCTCCTCTGTCCCCTACCTTCCAGCCGGCACAGCCCTTGAGCACCCAGGGACGGAGGGGTTCGAGCCGCCAGCGGGCGCGGCTGACTGCACCAAGCGCCGACCAGGGAACCAGGAGGCCGGGAGAAGCAGGCAGAAAGGTACGGCAAAGCCGCAACATTTTTGCCGCCCCCTCCCCTCTCGGTTGATTCTTTTATACACCTTTTCCCGTCATTTTTCTAATCCACGCCCATAGCTATTTCTCTTCCTCTACTTTAACCTACCTTCCCTCCACAATGCTACTTTGCATCCTTTTGCTTCTGAGCCTCTCATCTTCCCTCAATCCCAAATGACAATTATGATATACCCCATGCTATGGTGATTAAGGCAGTGAATATGGCCTGCCCACCCCTGCCATTCCCAGTGGACACCCACCAATTCCTTATTTATATTCTGCCATTTTGCACTGCAATCCCTGGGGTATCCACAGAAAGGCTCTCTATCCTTACAACACTCTTCAAGTGCCTTGCATCCATTTTGGCATTATATTAACCACTATGCCTGTCCATCAGATTATTACTCTGTGATAAATTCCACACCCATATAACAGGACCTCACCCATTACACAGTGGTTCCCCAAGAAGAGGAGGAAATGCTCTGATCACTCCCTATCCCTATCATTTGGTGCCCTCCTCAAACTAATCTTCTTCCTTCTGATCAGTATTGGTACTATTGAAATCAATCCTGGCCCCACTGAAAGTTTTTTATCCCCATCTGATCTTACCTCCATAAATGGCCTAAGTTTCCTTCACTTCAATGCCTGCAGCCTCCTAAAAAAGTTCTCCTTAATTCAGGCATGGGTTGCACATACCCTACCTGATTTCCTGGTTATCTCTGAAACTTGGCTCAGATCTACAACAAAAGACAGTGATATAAACCTTCCCAATTATCAGCTGTTCAGATCAGATCATCCTTCCAGAGGTGGTGGGGTGGCCATCTACATCAAGGAAACCATCTCTGCATCCTGCCTCATCAATACATCCGAACCAAAGGAATTTGAATGCTGTCAATTAAAATATCCCTTCCTAACATGTCTTCCTTTAAATTGATTGGCTGCTATAGGCCCCCCTCTGCAGGCCTCAAACTCCTATCCCACCTAGGATCAATACTCAGTCTAGGCCCTGAAGATACCATCATCCTTGGTGATTTGAATTTAAATTGGTTATCGAATGCATCTGCACCCCTAGTAACCTTCTGTGACATTTAATCAAAGATCCAACAAGGATTAACCTAAAAAATACTACCAACAGCTCACTCCTGGATATTATGATGGTAAACAAGCCTCACTTATATTCTCATGCTGGAGTGCTACCCAGTGATGTAAGTGATCATTGTCCTATAGCTGGCATAAGATCTACACTCAAGCCATCCAATCCTGCAAAATTTCTCCATAAAGGTCAAAAAGAATTTCAACATCTCAGGATATCTCCATGATTTGTGCAATACAACATATTGGCAAGATTTTTACCTTACAACCTCAGTTGAGACAGCTCTTCAGATCTTAAAGGACATTATCACTAATGCCCTCAATATACATGCACCAATCACCAGTGTCAGAACTAAATTAAGATCTTGTCGTTGGTTCACTGCTGACCTTAAATCAGTTTTGTTAGCCAGAGACAAACTCTGGAAAAAGGCAAGAAAACAAAGGATACTAGAGACTGGCTTCAATTCAGAAAAGCAAGAAACTCATGTACAAAACAAATAAGAAATGCCAAAGCTGCCTACTATAGAGCTGAATTGGATGCATCCTATACTAACCCATCCAGATTCTGGGGTACTATAAAAGGAATTCTAGGCCAAAAATTCTACCCCTGCCTTACCCTCCAAATTGCTACTAAATGACATAGAAATCACTGACAAGCAAGAAATCTTAAATACCTTCAATGACCATTTCACCACAGTTGGCCTAGCATTTGACTCTTCACCTGCAAATCTCTTGAGATCATCATTAAACCTTCATTCTACTGTGGGACAAAAGGCTGCTTCAACATTCTCCTTCGAACCAATATCCTTAAAAGAAGTAGAAGACCTCCTATCCAATTTAGATACTTCCAAGAGTGCAGGTGCAGACTCCCTGGACCCTACTTTCTTAAAGTAGCATTACACTCCTTATCTGCCCCCCTCACTCACCTCTTCAATCTTTCCCTAACTACTGGTTCCATCCCCTCCATATGGAAAACAGCTCAAGTAGTTCCACTACTTAAATCAGGTGATCCCATGGACCTTAACAATTACAGGCCCATTTCCATCCTACCGGTACTATCCAAGATGCTTGAAAAATTAGTAAATTCACAGTTAAGGCCTATCTGGACACCAACAACCTCCTAAATCCAGCACAATCTGGATTTAGATCAATGCATAGCACCATCTCTGCCCTAGCCAAAGTCACTAACGATTGGCAGACTGCCTTGGATAAAAAGAATAGTACCTGTGCTGTGTTCCTGGATTTGAGTAAAGCATTTGATACAGTGGATCATGAATCATTAATCTCTCTCTTAGCTCTGTAGGCCTTGATTCACTCTCACCAATTGGTTTAGGTGCTATCTCTGGAAGGTTACAATTGGTAAAAATGAAAATTACCTATCTACCTCTAAACCACTGCTAAGAGGTATACCGCAAGGCTCTATCCTAGGCCCCATCCTCTTTGCCATTTATATTAATAACATTGATGCCAACCTCTCTCAATCTAACATTCATCTGTTTGCTGATGATACTGTATTATATGTCAGCAATCCTCACCATCAAAAGCCTGTGAACTGTTACAGTCAGAATTCTCCATCCTACAACACAACCTATTGGAAAAAATTACTTCTAAATGCCAAAAACAAAAGCTATGTTCTTTGCAACAAAGAATTGCTCTGCCACTACCCCATCATTCATCACCCCACAATTATCCACCTTATTTGGAGATAAGCTGGAATTTGTGGATAAATTCAAATATCTTGGGTCTGGATTGACAATAAGCTTGACTACTCTGTCCACATTGAAGAGCTATTAAAAAGTTGAGACAAAGGCTTGGCCTATTCTACAGAATAAAACACTACCTTACCAGAGACTCCAAACAAAGATTAATCCAGGCATCATTCCTATCCCTTATTGACTATGCTGACTTTCTACGGCCATTGCTCACTCTCCTCTTAAATAAGCTGGACACCCTGTATCATAGAGCCACCAGATTTATTACAGACCTTCCCTCCAGCACCCATCATTGCTCTCTTTACATGGCAGTCAATTGGACATCCCTACAGCACAGAAGAAAAGGAATGCTGCAATCTGGATCTTTTAAAGCTCTATCAGGCAAACTCCCTCCTATATCTCAGACTGTTTCACCGAATCACATCTAGGCCATACACCTTAAGGATCAATAAGCTCTTTATGCTAAAGATTCCCAATACCTGCACCCGGTTTGGGAGGGCTGCTATCAGCTATTCCCTAGCATTTGTCTGAACTCACCCCAAAATCTATGAATCTGAATACCCTCTTACCCTTATCTTCCTTCAAAAGATTATACACCGCCTATTTCCAGAGTTGTGCAACTGCTTCCATAAGGCCTAGTCTCCCATCCAACCTACACCCTCCCTTCTGTAATCCACTATGTTTAGTTTCCCTTCTTCTACCCAGTCAGTTATCACATTTCATATAAAAGCCTACAAAAGCCCTATTATTTGATTATTATCCCTGCTACATCTATTATCCTCTTCATTTTTACAGGTTAGTTATTTTACTGTGCCTTGTATATCTGTAAATTTTGTATATATCTCTTATTTATTTGATTGTACTAATGTTATGCTATTGTCATGTCTTTGTAAAAAAACTTGTACCCTTATTTGTATGACCACTCAGGTTCATCTTGTAAATGAGCTACGCTCAAAGATGTTCGCCTGAATAAATAAAGATTTTGATTGATTGATTGATTGATTGGTTCTGGTCTCTGGTGATGTTATAGGGAGGGTAGATGGAAGACTGGCGATAACCATTTTTCCAACATGTATGCCAATCTGCTGGGTGCATGCTATGCTCCTATGACTTGTTGTTGATGGTTGGTGAAGGGAAAGGCTGGGTGGACTGGTACACATGCTTGGTAAAAATGGTTCTGGTCTCTGGTAATGTTGGAGGAAGGGGTAGATGGGAAGACTGGCGCATAACCATTTTTCCAACATGTATGCCAATCTGCTGGGGGCATGCTATGCTACTGTGGCTTATTGTTGATGGTTGGTGGAGGAACAGGCTGGGCAGACTAGTACACATGCCTCTGGTGATTTTGGAGGGATGGAGGGGAGGATGGGCAGACTGGCAAAGAACCATTTAATTAAACATGTATACCAGTCTGCTGTTTCTGTGCTGTGCTCTGATGGTTTGTCATTGATGGTTGGCAGAGGGACAGACTTGGTGGACTGGTACACATGCTGGGGAAAAATGGTTCTGGCCTCTGGTGATGTTGGAGGAAAAGTAGATGGGCAGACTAGCATAGAACCATTTATTTCAATATGTATACCAGTCTGCTGGGTCTGTGCCATTCTCCGGTGGTTTGTTGTTGATGGTTGGCGGATGGATGGGCTGGGTGGACTGGTACATGTGCCAAAAAAATGGTTCTGGCCTCTGGTGATGTGGGAGGGAGGGATGAATGGGCAGATTGGCACAAAATCAGGGATGGGCTGGGCAGATAGGTACACATGCTGAACAAAATGGTTCTGGCATATAGTGATGTTAGAGGGAGGGCAGATGGGAAGACTGGCACAGAACCATTTCTTTCAACATGTATGTCAGTCTACTGGGTCAGTGCCATGCTCATGTGGCTTGCTGTTGATGGTTGGCAGAGGGATGGGCTTGGCAGATGGGTACATGTGCTGAAAAAAATGGTTCTGGCCTCTGATAACATTGGAGGGAGGGGCGAATGTACAAACAGGCACAGAACCATTTCTTTCAAGATGTATACCAGAACGCTGGGTCTGTGCCATGCTCCTGTGGTTTGTGTGACTGTGCTGGTTGGTGGTGGGAAGAGTGTCCATACTGTCTGCAATGTACTTCATTCCACTCTCCTGCCTCTTGCCGCATACTCCAGTGATACAATGGCTGTGATTAGAGCTGCATAAGTACATTTAACAAGTAAAGTCAGGTACATCCCTATTGAGCAGTGTGGTTGTTTTTTTCTTTTGAGCAGGGTCCCTGTAACTAAGTCCTGCAGCTTGCAGTAACTGGTGCCAGGTGGCAAGCAGATGGAGCAGCGGCAGTGTGTGTCACATGTGTGTCACAAGTCATGAGGTGACTGTGCACTGCTCTAGTCCCTGTTGGGCTAGCAGCCCCCCTCCTTGATGTGCCCCATCAAAACACAGAGAAGACCAACATGTTGGTGGCATAGCACCCCCAATCCCTGATTGTGTCATTGTGTCAATTTGTGCCATTATCATTATTTCATACTGATATTCATCGCCCAATCCCCATTGCCACAAAAGACCCCCTTATCCTGATGATCTAGTGTCTCCCTCTGACCCCCCCACTCCAGCTGGTAGTGCCCTACACCCAGTTCCCCCATCCTGTAATAGAGGCAGCACCAGCAGAACCCTCCTCTCACCTCCATGGCCTGCACCAAATGATCATCATTGTGCTTGCTGTACTTTATAGTGTACCCAATGCACATACACTATACAGTACATCTATCAAAATGACAGTTCATTTGGTGCAGGGCACAGAGGTGAGAGGAGGACTGTGTCAGTGCTGGCTCTTATTAAGGGATGGGGGCACTGACTGCTGGGGAGGTTGGAGAGCACTAGATCAGCAGCATAAGGGGTTCTTTGTGCAACGGCCTGAGATACAATGACACAAATGGGTGATTCTCCCAGAGGGGGATTTCAAATACCTTTAGACCAGCCCTAGCCAGTCTAAGCCTACTTAGAATTTCTACTTCTGAGTGAATTCTGAGAATCCAGATATCGGATGTGGCAGCTTACATCTACTACCTGCCCCCTTGTGCTGTGTTGCAGCCCATTTGTGGGTGCACAGTCAGAACAAGCCCTGTTTGGGGCAGGTAGTCTGCAGTTGATGCAGGCTGCCTTTGAGAATAGCTCCAGGGATGATATTTGACAGTTGAGGGGTACTTGTGGGCTTGTGGGCCAAACAAATCCTATCTTGGGTTCTTGAAAATAAAACTTGAAGGCAGGCTGCCTTCAGACAGAAGATGATTCTATCAAGTTGATGTGAGTGTGTGCGTGTGGTTAGGGTGAGGGTGAGGGTGAGGGTGAGGGTCAGGGTGTGGGTTAAGATCAGGGCGTGGGTAAGGGTGTGGGTAAGAGTGTGTCTGGGTGGGAGCGCATGTGTGCACAAAAATAAAAGACACAAATTCAGACAAAAAAATGTTTATTGAACCCATTAAACTGAATGAACCATTTTACATGTGCCCCATTAATTGTTCTTTCATGATTATTTTATTTTTAACATGCAGAATGCAGAAATGGGATTCATGAAATGTAGTTTTCATATTAGTATGATTGATGGGTGACTACTCAGGAGGAAGAACCAATAATTTTAAAGTAGTTGGTGGGGGTGAGGGAGTGTTCACAACAACCTTGGTCACCATGACCAGGCCCACCACTCTTGGACACAGGTTATATAAAAAGAAAGTACTTACCTTTCAGGGTGGGTCCTGCGTGGATGTGTGTGGGTATCTTGAGGTGTCTGCCACACAGCCTGGGGTGTAATATTATATTTTGGTTCCTGTGGTGTCTGTTCTCTTGGTTGGTGTGGTGGGGCTGATGTGTTATTGACAAAGCAATCTGTGTTTGCTTTGTTGGGCTGTTGAAACTTTCAGACATGAGTTTTTAATGTGTTTGGGTTCTGACATGAAAACTAAGAGGATCCCTTTTCATGGCAACCCAGTAAGAAATGACTCATTTACTGTGACTGCTATTCTGGATTGTTTTAATTCTTGGGGAGATATTTGTGTCTCTCCATTAGCATCCTCGCTAATCATCACTTGCTGATTTTTTTTTAGTGGGATGCACTTTGTTTTACAAAGAAAACAGTTCAGGCATTGAAATGTTAGGACTGAACAGAGGGAGTCCATCTTGGCATCTGGTAGTTAAGCTCAATTCACATCTGAGCTCTGTCAGTCAAGCTACCATCACCCAAAGGGGTGGGGGCTGCAGTGCTGCACCTGCTGTTGTCACACCTGAGGGGTGGGGGCTGCAGTGATGCACCTGCTGCTGTCACACCTGCGAGGTGGGGCCTGCAGTGATGCACCTGTTGCCGTCACTCTAGATGGGTGGAGGCTGTGCTGCTGCCACTGCTGCTATCACACCTGAAGGGTGGGGTTCACAGTGCTTTTGCTGCTGCCGACGCACCTGAGGGATGGTTGCCATGTGTTGTTGTTGCTGCTGTCGTCACACCTAAGGGATGGGGACTGTAGTTCTGCTGCTGTTCTCACATCTTGTTTTTATTAAAATAACTAAATTGGTGCAAGGATGGATGAATGTACAACAGTTTAGGTCAAAATTGCTAAAATGCATGTTAGCAGAATAAAAAATGTGTTAAATAAAGTACATGAAACCAAACACTGGTAAAAATGGAGTTTGGCTTTCCTGGACTTCTGGATCATGGAGCTATGCTCAAACAAGTCTGAATCAAAATTAGCTAAAGGAAAAAAGGGGTCCCCACCATCTGAGATAATTTTTGCCTGAGCTCTTGTCATCTTGTCAAGTGTGACAGCTGCTGAAACACCAGGATTTACTCCATCTTTGATTAGCTCAGTAAATCCTGGAAAGTCATTTCCAATAATCACTGGTACAGGTAACTTAGGTACTATTCTCACTTTCATTTGGTGTGACATCCTATTAATGGAGTCACTTGTGTAGTGGGATAGTATTGAGTGTCTCCATGGATGCAAATGACACCAACACCTGTTCCTTTTGCACAGTGGTTACCCAGCACTTGAATATGCACTAGGGTCTGTCTACCCATCTGATTGCTGCTTTGGCCACTAGCAGGCTGTGGCAACCCTTTCAAAAGTTGCCAGATATGCTTCAATATCATCAGAGGAACACAGAACTTTGTAAGTTTATCTCCTTTAAGTTGTTTGCATCTTGTTACTCTGCAGGACCAGTGCCAGATCTTCCAGCTTTGATAACTTGCAAGTCATCCATCCATTGCTGCATCTCTTCTCTTTGCTTCTTAAGTTGCTGCATTTCTTCTCTTCTTTGTTCCTCCATCTCTTTTGTAGTATAGCCCACTATTTGAAAAAGGCAGTCAGGCTTTCAGGTTCTGTCACTGCCTGTTCTTTTTTTTCTGTGACTAATGCTGGCTGTATAGTCTCAGTTTGGACTTTTGTTTCTGCTTTTAGTTTGGCTGCCATTCTTCTAGTAATCACTCCTGGAATTGCTGCTGCAGAATCCATACCTTTCTTCTATGCTTCCCTTGTACCAAATCTAGTACCCATTCACAAAACTCCTGGCTTAGAGTAAGCACAGTGTAAATCCCACTTCTAAAACCATCTATAATCAAGGCATAGGCCAGGAAGCATAGGAAAACCAGGAGAAGGCATAAAATTCATAGAGCATTTAATTTTTTCCAAAACAGTAAAAAATTGTTTAGTATAGCTATTTACAAAGGCAGTACAAACAGAAAAGCAAAGTCCTTCTTCTGAGTGTTTTCTCAATTTCATATCTCAATCTCTCCAGGAAAAATATTGATTCTCTTTTTATAACAAGCCTTTGCAAAGGAACTCATTAAGGAGAACATCCTGTTTTTCTCAAGGTTCTTGTCAGTTTCTTGCAGGTGCAACAAACAAAACATGGTGACCCAGAACTGACCTCTTTGCTGACAGCTCTGCAAAGAGTTTGCAAACTGCATCTCAGGTTAACCCCCTAAATTCCAAATAGATATTTGCAATCATATCAACAGTATAACTATATATAGTTCCAAAGAAAGGGATCCTAGTATCACTTACAGTTTCAGACACAGATTCAGATATATTTTATAACTTCAGATATGTAAGGGGGAAGAAACAACAGACACAGCAAGTGAAGGTAGAGAGATAGCGAGAGACAGAGAATTGCGAGACTGTCGGAGTTGTCAGTTCCTGGGTCTCACAAGAAAATTTGGTTGCACAACCTGACAGACAAGAGACAGTAAAGGAGACAATAGAACATATGCTTGCATTTAACTCCTGCATAACAAATGATACAGGGCCTTATTCAACCCTGCCAAAAGGTGCACTAGCTGGAAAGCAGCAAAGACAGCAAGGAGGCAGGGGGAGAACAATACAACCCCTGAGATGACACCTATTTTTAACTTAAGTAAAATAATTTTATCTGACACTGAAGTTAGTGTTTTATGTTTAGGTCTGTCATTTGCACCTACACAGCCAAATAACCACTTTAAGTTAAAAGTAGATTTACAAAGGTTCTTTCATACATTAAGGTAAAAAAGTATTTTGCGGGATACCGATGGTGAATTGTAATATAACAATTTGGTTAAACAGTCTATGGCTACTATGTCTCAGTACAACCCACCAGTTGGTAAGAGCAATGCACAGAGACATATTGTACTACTGTAGAAAAATAAATCATACAGTTATTTAGGAAATGAACAGCAAATTACCAAAACACAACCTCACTAAACAACGAGGAGCTGCTCTTGAAGGACTTAATAGGGACCAGTGCATTGTGATCAAACCAGCTGATAATGGGGAGGGATTATTGTGCAGGACAGGGACCAATATAGGTCCATGTTTTTGAATCTATTACAAGATCAGGCTAATCATCAGCTATAGGAAGCAAATCCCACAATGGATATACAACAACATATCAGAGAAAACTTAGAGGAACATATGGACATGGGTTGGCTCTTATCCTGGGAAGTGGATTTATTAAACAAACACCCCAAAATACCAACATTTTACAGTATTCCTAAAATATACAAACTTTTGGAACATCCCCTTGGGGAGCCTATAGTTTCAGGCATTGGATCAGTTTTTGAACGTATTTTATAGTTTATTAATTATCACTTACAACCTATAATAGACTATATGACAACTTTTGCAAGGGAGTCAACACATATGATACATAAACTAAAGACTATATCAGATCAAGGTAACATGCCTGATACCTTGCTTGTAACTATGGACATTTCAGATTTATACACATCTATAGGTCATCAAGCAGGAATCATTTGTATGGGTAAAATGCTGGACACTAGAGGGAATGAGGCAAGACCAATGACACAGGCACTGCAACAATTGGCTGAGATCATTTAAAATAGAAACTATTTTAAATTTGATGGCAAATGTTATCAACAGACCAGGGTACAGCAATGGAAGTACCATGGCCTTGCCATGTGCCATTTTCCACGCTTACAATTTTGAGACTCACTGACCAGACCTCAAACCCATACCACAAAAATATTAGATCATGGCTGAGGTACATAGATGATATATTCTTTATATGACAGGGTACTGAGCAGGAATTAATATAGTTTCACCAATTTCTTAACAGCATGGACACTAATTTAAAATTTGTCATGCAGTACAGTAACAGTGAGATATCATACTTGGATCTGAAGATCATTAAAGGTGAAATGCTAATACATTTTTTTATTGAAATTGATCTCTGGCTGGTGTCATTATTTTTACTTAGTTTAGCTTTGTTTTCATCACAGCATGTTGTCTTGGTATGCAGTTAATGTTATTTAACTATAAATTATGTGTTGTGGCCCCTGTTGTCTCATTGAAAACCATCAATTCAGACAACGGCTTTTTCATTGGCTCTCCAGCTTCACTGTCAAACTGTGAGGCAGCATGACATAATAGCCATCCAGCATTGATGTCAATTTTAGTCAGCCATCTGACCAGATTGCTCTGAGATGGGAGTCACTGTCGCTAGCTCTCCTTTGTTGTCAAATCCTTAGAAAGTAATTATTGAGTAATGTTTGCTGTCAGCTCTTTCTGAAATGTTTAAAATAGATATGTGTGTGTGTGTGTGTGTGTGTGTGTGTGTGTGTGTGTGTGTGTGTGTGTGTAAGCTGCTGTTATGAGTGCCTCCAATGTTATTTATTTATTTTTTTCATCAGCTATGATTCAGTCAGTGCTGACAGGGCACAGTGATTTTATTTCAGATGCTCCTTTCCCTGTGACAGTTCACTGTCTACCTTTGATGAATGCCAGACTTATCCAATGCTGGCTATTCACCAGCACCCTAATAGTCACACACACCATCATGTAGTGACCTTTTTTTGGATGCTGTTTATCGAATTCTCCTGCAGTTTCATGTAATTACCTCTTATGCATGTAAACATAAATCTTAGTAGGCATTCATCCACTTTGTTTACTTTGTTTTTTGACTGATCTGTTCAGTTTTTAATAAAAACGTAGAGTAATCCTCCTTTGTAGTTTATGGTATCAGTCCCAGAGCTGGCCTTGTTCAGAAGTCACCCAGTTTAGAGTGTCTGGTGTTGTGGCTGGTCCTCATCATTTGGGACTCCAGGGTGCAATCTGTGTTTCAAATCCCTCCCTCTCCTAGTTCTGCACAGATTACCGACAAGAATGGTGCAATCTTGTAACAACATGCTGTTTCATTACAATATGTTTAATGCTAAATGCAGAAAAAAGCATGAAAGAGATTACAATAATAAGTGCTAAGTGCGCTCATGACTGACAGACCTAGCTGCTATGCCTATAAATCACCATTGGTACATGAATGCCCAAGTTGGCATTATTAAATTTTTTGAAAACAAATATTTATTTATGATGTTTTGTTTAACTCTTACTTCTGTAATTCAATTTATAGGTCCATAATCCTTGTTGTTCTATGCTCATTTGGCTTTCATGGTCTGTATAAAACATGTTCTGTGTCTGCAGTTGACAGTGATTGTCATTTTATACTAGTTTATATGTCACATGTGACTGACCATCAATGATCAATTTTGTTTTCACTATGAACAAACAAATCTTTTAGGCTGGTCTGATTTTAATTTATTTAATGTAATATTGTTTGTCGGTACCTGATAAAAGTCCTATGCCTGCATCTTAGATTTATTATTGCATTTAGTAAATTAGTACTGTGCAGACTAATTAAGAATCATACAAGGTTTATCATGAAAAGTTCATTTATTTGACGGTATTCAGTAATTCAATTTCATGTTCTCCACAGATTACTAATATTTGCAGATTGTAGGACTCACCACTTGGCATATTGGTGCCAAGTAAATAAATAAATATTGATATAGAGCGTGCCATCACTTGATCCCTGATGTTTTAGGACCAGAGCTTTCATGAATACTCTCACCATCCCCATGACTTTTTAATTGAAATCTGCCACATGACTATATTTTTCTGCATTTTCTGATGTGTCTTTGGAATGGCTGGCAAGAAGCTGCAATACTCCAATTTATATTAGCAGTGTTTTCATGTGAGACATACTGTATGTTTGTCGCTTCTGTATTTTCTTATGTTTGTGATTTGTTTTATTTAATAGATGTGTTGCTCTTTCATAACCTGATGTTCACATAAATGTAGTAGTTTGCTGTCCTGTGTGTATTCCTATGTACTATGTTTTTTATTTATTCATTTTTTTTGTTTGTTTACAAGTTCTTTGAGGTGATCAATGTGAAAATTAATCGGTCTTGGGTGTTTGACTCTTTTTAGTAATGGTGTTATTGGGCATGTTAATTTAATATTTACCCTCCTTTGTACATTATTTTGTTCACAGCAGGTACGGAGGACTTTGAACTCAATTATTTTTATATACAGCTTGAAGATAGTAGTGGGTAGGACCTGGTATTTACCATACAGTAGGCTACATACATAGATCAGGCGATGTTGCATTCTGCCAGGGGAAGGGGTGCTGGTGCTGGAGGTAGGAGGGTATAGGAGTATCGAGGTATGACAGACTAATGGGCTGCAGTGAATGTGGGGTGGCCATGTATATCATTTTATAAAATGGGGAGCAATGAGCCTCATGCTGGACTTGTGGCCCATCAGGGAATCTGAAGCTGCCTGGTGTTAACTTATTCTAATTATGTTGTATTCCTTAACTTTTCAAAAAGAGTCACGTCACAAAATGTAGTCAGTCACCAGCACACTTAGAGGAGCTTCTCTTGCTGCTTGCTGTCTTTCTCCCTGCGCTTGTCAGGTAGTGACTTTTTTGTCTCCCACCTGCCCACTCCATGTGTCACTGTGCCCTTCCCCAAGGCGATATGAATTATTTCTCTCTTGTTGTGCTGCTGTCCATGGCTTTTCTTGCTAACCCACAGTCAACATAAATTCCACACTTCTGTTGCTTTTGAACAGATGTTCAGTAATGACACAGTCCTGTACAAATACATAAATCACACACATGAACTCCCTATTGATCTTGAAAATTGTTGATCAGTGCAAGGCTACTCAGGCTCTCCCACAGTAAAACACTAATTCTACTCTGCTATGATTTTTGAACTAAAAATATTCAGAAATGCCACGGCTTTGTAAGAATGCAGAATCACACAGCTCAATTCCCTCTTTCTCTTGATGAGGGGGTGGGGGTGAGTTGAATTATGGATTCCACAATAGGACAAATGTTTTATGACAAAAAAAAACCATATCATCAGGTAGCAGGTGGAAGGTCTATTTTACCAAAAATTCACATGAAGATTTTTGTTTTTACACGTATAACTATACTTTTTTAGGAGGAAAAAATATTTTTAAATAAATAACCCATTTTATAAGTGCAATTAGACACTGCAGGGGTGTGGATGGAACAGATTTCACTGCACTTCCACTGGGCCCTTGTTGTGCGATAAAATCTGTCCTATGTACAACCATTGTGTCTCATTGCTTACAAATCATGTAGGCTGCAGGAATGTCCCATGTGCCACAGGATGAGAGCACTGGAAGCAGAGGTCAGTTGGCTGGCAGGGAAATAACATGGTTGAGCAAGAAGAAGGACTGAGTGAGTGTAGGTTGGGCACCCCCTCATGTATACATTGAATCTGAGTTTGCAGTAACTGGGGTGGTTGGGGGAAAGAAGTGTAACACAGGCCACATTGTGGGTCTATATTGGGGCAACAATAAGGCCAATGCCATTACTAGAGGATATGAATAATGACTAGGTATGAGGTCCTGGTGTTGGTGGCAGAGGAGAAGGATGGTATCCTCAGGTGTGAGGTAAATGAAAATTGGATTGCAGAGAATGATGGAGACAGTAGCCCAGATGGAGAGGGGAGGGTTCAACAGGTAATGGAGGGGAAGATGGTTAGGAAAGGGAAGCTGTGGAGGGATGCAGCCAAGGGAAAATTGGTTTATCACTTGGTGAGGTGAGAGAGAACAAATTTGGTACATTGGCTATTGTGATTAGGGCTGCAGGTATGGGGAGAAGAGGTCTGGAAGGAAATGGAGGAGGGAAGTGCATGGTTGGAGGGTCCAGGTGCTGGTTGGTAGAGAAGTGCAAATGCTCAGGAGGGGTGGGTTTGCAGGCAGTTTCAGGCTGAAGGTGGGGAGGGGGCAGACTAGTAGTGTTAGGGGACTCTATACTTAAAGGGATCAGATTGGGAGTGAGGGGTGAACAACACAGTCGGATATGGGTGGAATCCATATAGGGTATAACAGCGGGTATGGCTGGGGCAGGCTATGCTTAGGTTTGTGAATGGTAGAAGATGAAAACCTCTCATGGTAGTGTCTGTTGGCACCAATGACCTGGAAGAGATACCAATTGAGATCGGTAAGGAGAGATTTGAATACCTAGGGAAGTTGTGCATGGAAGTTGGGTGCTTTGTGGCCTTTTCAGAAGTGTTTCCAATATCCAGAGTTAGCAGGGCTAGAAATGTCAGGATTGTGGAGTTTAACTATTGGCTAGTGGGGTTGTGTTGCTCTCATGGATATGGACTGGTGGGTGATTGGGGATCGCATGTGTCAACAATGACCTACTGTATATGCAGTGGACAAATTTCACTTGATTTGGGTTGTGGGTGGGTCTTGAAGTGGAAACTGGAGGACTACATAGCTTCCATGGGGTTCTTAAAGTAGGATGGGTGAGGGTGGCAAGGTGCAGCTATTTTGCAAGGTCACCAGGTAGGTGAGCTGAATGAGCTGACCCCCAATTACAGCAGTGTTTACAATGGGAGTGAACTGCAAGGGAAGGGTCAGGTAGAGAGGTTGCAGGGCTTGCAGAAGGTGGGTATTAGGTGGAGGGTAGTATCCCTGAATGCTAGGAGACTGGATAATAAAGTAGTTGAGATACATAGGGATGGTAGACATTGCGGCCATCATGGAGGCATGGGACATCCAACAGAATTGAGATCTGGCGATTCTTGGATACACGGTTTATAGGAATGACAGATTGTTGGGGAAAGGGGGATGGTGTCAATTTATGTAAAAATTGGGAATTCACAATGGATGAGGTGGATAAGGGGAGGACGTTGGGACTGTGGATGCAGATCATGTATCCAAGGCGGGGAACTGAGGCTAGGGTTGGTGTATTGTTCACTAACACATTCTGAGGAGTTGGATAGGGACTTGGCAGATCAGATTAGATGGTTATATAGTAGGGGATGTGTGATGATTGTGGTGGACCTCCATCTACATGGGGTGGATTTGGGAACCCAAAACCACCTCTAGTGCCATGGAACAGGTACTTCTGGATGAGCTCCATGCTAGCCATCTGGTGCAGACGGTTGGTGAACCAACTTGCCGGGGTAATACACTGGACCTGGTATTATCAAATGGGGAGATGGTGAGGGAGCTATGGGTGGAGGACCCGTTAGCTGAGAGTGACCACCTTTGAGTGTGGTTCACTCTCAGCATGAGCATGGAGGGGTTGGGTCATCAACAAGGACAGTGGACTTCAGCTGGGCAGACTTTGGGTGGATGAGGTAGATACTGAGAGGGCGACTTGAGGGCATTAGGTCAAAGTTGGATGCACAACATATGTTTGTTTGTCATTTGAATTTTGAAGAATAATGAATTAAGGTATTCCTTGATACAATTCTTTGTGTGTGGTGGTAGTGTGTGCAGGAAGCATTCTATTATTGGAATAATGCAGTACTTTGAATTATTTTATTCCAATTTAGAAAATGTGCTAAGAGATATATGGGTACTGGTTGTCTGATAGCTCTGCCAAGGTGGGCATCTATCAGGCAACAGAGCCCGATTATTAAAAGTGCCAGTATCAACAAACCTGATGACCAATATCAGTGCGCCTATGGAATTTTCAGTTTTAAATAGCTGCTATTTTTTATCTCATTTATTGTATGTTGATTTCTTTTTTCTATTATAGATACCGTCAAAAATATGGTTCATTGCTCATATCCACACTGTACCAGTGATGATAAAAGTGGAAAGTCATTGTTTACATTCCCAAAAAGTAAAAAAACTACATCAAGAGTGGATTAAGTCATGTAGATGCTAATTAGGATGGCATCCCTGCAACAAGACTGTTCTTTGTGATGACCATTTTGAGGATGATGACTTCTCGATGAGTACCTCGATAGCAAGGCAGTGTGGATACTTGCATCCTGACTTAAAGAAAGGAGAAATGCCTTGACTTTTCTCAGTCAAGACACCGACTGAGACCAGAAGATCAAGTCTTTATGTGAAAAGATGTGCAATTGATGAGGTAATTGCTAATTTATGTATTCAGGAAAAGACATAAGTGAAATGTCAATGGTGGTCTTAAAGTATAGGATTTGATATATGTAATAGAATATCAGATGTTTTGTTTGATGTGATTAGGTGAGGCATGACATATAAACAGCATCAGTGCAATATGCATATTCTACAAAATAAAAGTTTGCAGTTGTTATTCACATTTATTCTATTTCCCAGTTTCCATCATGTGTTTATGTGCATTTAAATTTAAAGAACTGTTTCTGACCAATAATAATGCAAAACAGAGGTGCTGTTTTGGATAACGGTCTACACAAACTTCATTAATGCATGCTGTATGGGCCTAATTGTTTGGTGGAATATCTTGATGCTGACACAAAATCAAATTCTAGAGAGGAAACTGTATTTATTTTTTCTTGTTTTAATTTTACATTTGTATTTGATTGGTGGAGTACAGACCAAATGTGATGTTATCCATACTCAATGTTGTTTATTCATTTTAATAAAACTAAGAGTAAACTTTTCATATTGTGCTTGCAAATTGATTTGTGGATCTGCAGTTGCTTTGTGTTATAACTTTTCCTTTATTCTATTACAGTCTATTGATGTTGCAGAAACCACTGTCTTGTCATCAGTTCCTTCACTGAATGTTCCATCGACATCATCAGATACAGAATATGAGAATATCGTTGATGTGTCTCCAAATATAATGCTTTCCACATAATGTGAAGTCAGTATTCAGACTGAGCCACAGGTTAGAAACTCTATCTTGCATATGGAATATGATACGTGTTTTGTCAAAATGTGCAATACATTACTTGCTGTTTTGCAGGAACATAACCTGCAAGTGGAGGAGTTATGAAAGTCTTGCCATCTCAAAAGTGTTGTCATATTGCTTATTTTGGCATGGGAGTCCATAATTATGTGGGTTTTTTTTTTTTTTACCAGGAGAGACAGACTTAGCTGAAGATTTTTACAGTTGCACCTGGGAGCACCGGAAGTTAAGTGACTTGCTCAGGGTCACACATTATGCAAGTGGGGGCTGTGGTATTCAAACCCAGGTCTCCAGGTTTGCAGCTCAAAGCTTTAAACTACTGCGCTATACTGCCTCCTTATTTAATGTCTGATTGGGGTATTGAGCTAGGAGGGGGTTATATAGTCTCCATAAACTTCTCAACTACTGTGGTCAGGCTTATGGCTTATGTTTCCCTGCCTCCTCCCTATGTTGGTCAGCATCATGTTGATAATCAAATTTTCCCTGGTGGGCAAAAGCACAAGCTGCCTTAAACATGTCCCCTATATGCATTTCAGGATGCTTCAGCTTCAACTTTTAGCAGATGCCTGTGTCAACCAATCAATGTCTGACATTTTGAAATCCCACAGTACCAGAACTTTATATTTCAAATTTCATATCATGTATGTTGACCATAAGCTACTATGGGTCTCTCTGCCCCCTTCACAATTAAACCATACACTGCATATGTAGCTGTCAATAGTCTTAATACATAAAAAACATTATAATTTTAATTTGGCAGGACTATTGCAAGAAGTCCAAGAAAACACAAAAAGTGAGACATAGTACTAGTCATGGAACTCAGGCAAAAATCACTGTATGCACTGATGACAAGGCCATACAGTGTGATCTGTTAACAGTTTCTGTATCCAGCACTCAGGGTACACAGTGTAGCATTGAAGACTTTGAGGATATAACATTTCTTGCAGTTCCTGAAGTTTATGAGTGACAATATAAAGGGTGATCCAGATTGGGACCCACAGTCCAGTTCTGCTCAATCTCAAAAACAGAGTTTCTCGTATGTGTGATATGATTTATTGTATTTGTATATATGTTGTTCTTCAGTGTTAGAAACATATTTTTCAGTATTTCATTTTCAAACATGCAGTTAATTATTGTATACCGTGTTGCATTTCATAATGAGACCATGATAAAATGTGGACAGGTAGTCTAAGCAATAACGCATGACAGGGCACTGGTTGTACAATGTTTACCACACTGTCAGGGTCTTTGTAAGGCATGTCACAATGCTGAGAGAAGTCAGTGTATTGTATGGCAGTAAACCTAATACAACCACCTTTCATAGAGAGCATTTTTGCTTTTGTAAAGTTTGCAGAGTCAGCTTATAGAAAATTAACAAACAACACCCCCACATGCACACACACACACACACACACACACACTCACACTAACACCACTACTATAGAACGGAAACCTGTAATATAGGAATACAAAATTCTTCATAGTTCTATGGGCATTCATACACACATAGACAGTCACACAGATCTCAGGTGGTACCATAATCTTAATTTAATTTGTTGCCAAGTATGGATCATGGATTGCTCTGACATTCTGGAATGGCTAAGAGGGCATCTTACGTGATCATAAAAGAAACACCTGAAACTGAATTTCTGAATATTATTTCATTTTTTATAACATTTGTGTATGTGAGTGAGGAGGGGCACTTGAGTTAATAAAAAATTACATTAGCTAACAACTTTTTTGATTAGAATGTTTTTTTTTAGGGTCTAGTTGAAGGTTCCCTTTTCATATTTTACATACTCACTGATATTGAAAGGAATAAAAAGTTTGAGGTTCTGATGAGGGGAATGCCAACACTATGGTGACTATAGTAAACTGACCTCTCTTGTCCATTAGTCATTACAGATTTGTAATGTTAAATTGGTTTCAGATGTGAAAAATTAAGTGACCAGAAACCACCAGATAAGCAGAAGAAGTTTACAGTCTATGAATCTGCATTGTTTGGCATACTGTCTATCTGTCAAATTTGTGCCGGACTATGCAAAGTCTTGTTTAAATGTGTGGTGGCCACAGCCATAGAAATTGGAATAGAGTGCATCAATGGACACAAAAGAAATTGGTGTAGCCAACCATCATCTGGGACAATGCACTATGGGAACCTTGAATTGGCAACTTCAATATTTCTGAGTGGAATTATGCCAAAGAAGGTAGTAATATTCCTCAAATCCATGAATGTGCTTGGTATTTCATATAGAGCATGTTGCCTATACCAACGGTCTTATATAATTCTGGCTACTGAATGTGAATGGAGCAGACATCAGCAGGAGACATTGGCAGATGTGACTGAACTCTACATTTGGGAGGTGATGCACAATGCTGCTCACCGGGTCACAATGCCAAATATGCTAGCTACAGTTTAATGGATCTTAGACTCCAGAAGATTGTGCATACATATCTCATCCAACTACCATTTGTTCAGCAACCCAAATTCATTCCATTCAGATAAATGTTGTAGACAATAGTTTTATATAGTTACTGAATGATTGGCACCCATAATGCCTACAATTATTGCTCTGATTGATATAATCCATGTATGACCCTATAGTCTCTAAAAGTTGATTTCATAGAATTTGAAATGATAGTTGTGTACCTGAATACTGATATGTTGCAGGATCCAGGACATAGTGTGATCACACATTGAATAGCATGCCAATCACATTTACTTGAGTGCTTTGACTTGGTTACTTTGGTTGTTTTGGTTGAAGGGGACTGTGGATGTATCATCTGCATGGTTCGTTTCCCATGGAAATCATTTTATTTTTATAAAACTTGTGTTTTTACTTTTATTTTTATACGTACAAAGTGCAACAAAGTATCCAGCTCGAATGCAATGGAGCTTGAGGATCTATAGAGAAGTATAGTGTTTTTGGAAGATAAAAATATCAAGATTCAAAGTTTAACAACAGATCATCACTCGCAAGTATGAAAATTGTTGCGTGAGCAAAGATGTCAATATAGCCACTGGTATAACATGTGGCATGTTGTAAACGGTCATATATTACTTTTTTTATTCTAACATTTACTAGCAAGATTTTCATCTGTCTTTACAGATACTATCTTAAATCCAATTTCATGTAGGTCATGTTGGTAAGTTAGATAGCAGTTAATTATGTTTAAGTTTTCTAAACTTTGCTTCTCAAAGTATGAGCAAATGTACATTACTTTAGACAATAGTAATTCATTAGTGACACAAATGTAGCTGATTTGAGCATTCATTATTTTAAAGAAAGCAAGATTCTAAACATTGATAATTGCCTATATATATATATATATATATATACTGTATATATATATATATATGTATATATGTACTGTATATATATATAATTTTTAATGTTCAGACAACTTGTCATGATCATCTTTAAAATATATGGGCACAGATATTCAAAAGGGTTGCACCATGCACAACAGGGATGTGCCAGCACAAGTCCGAAAATGCGCCATTGTGCGATATTTAGCAGGAGGCAGATGCGCCTCCCAAATCACAATGCACGAGAGTGCAATGGTAATGATTGCATGTGCAACTGAAGGGGGAGGAACCATGAATAAATGGCACAGTGCGATATTCAACAACATGCGCCATGCACAATAGGGGAGCAAGCGGAAGTTGTGCGATAGCAGAAATGATCCAAAATAAAAAGGAACAAGAGAGAGGTGCAAGCATGCCACAGGGCAGCCACATGTGGGTGAACTGCAAGCAAGCACACAACAACAGTGAGCAGGACAGGGCAGGAGCAGGACAGAGCACCTGGAGCCACCAGAAACAGGAAAGGTATGGGGAGCCTGTGCCACTGCGCAGGACAAAAGTGGGAAATGCCACACAGCACTGAGGGTACAGACAGTGGGCAGTACGGCCACTACTGGGAAGTGTTCCAAGTGCAGGGGAAGTAGCAGTAAGGACAGAGGGGGGGAACGGTAAAACAGCTGCCGGGGGGGAACACAAGCCAGGGACATGGCCAGTGCCACCATCCAGATGGAGGCAGTAATGAGGGGGGTGAGAAGGCAGGCAGCAGGGAGGTGCATCCATGGAAGGGCCCATTGGCAGTATGACTCCAACAGGCAGTACCGAGCCCACACCAGCTTTGAGCTGTACACTGATACTGAGATCGTGGGCCAGTACCGCCTGATCCGGGTGATCCTGAGGTGGCTCTGTGAGCTGTGCAGTGATGTGATGCAGGCACCCACACGATGGAGCCATGCTCTGTCAGTAGAGACCAAAGTGACAGTTGTCACATATCTGCTCACCACGGGTACCTTCCAGAGACCAACAGGGGACATGACAGGCATAACCCAGTCAGCTGCATCATGACTTCTCACCCAATTCCTCAGTGCACTGCTGCCACGTGCTGTGGAGTACATCGGTTTCCCCAGCACACCAGTGGAGCACACAGCAAACATACAGGAGTTCCACAGGGTAGCACATATGCCTGGCATGCTTGGGGCAATAGACTGCACCCATGTGGCCATCCGCACACTACCTGGCCCCGAAGGGGCCACATACATAAATTGAAGGGGTGTGCAAGCATCAACTGCCAGGTGGTGTTCAATGCCAGGAGGCACATAATCAATGTCTGTGCCATGAGCCCTGGGGGAGCACATGATGCCTTCATCTGGCATCAGTCTGCACTGTGCCACAGGTTTGAGAGTGGGGACATCCCCACTGGCCACCTAGTGAGTGAGTGTGCAAATCATGCAGAAAGACATGGAGCTTGGGAGGGGCATAGTCAGAGGTGACATGGTTACTGGCCTAGATGGCCCATGGTAGGGCAATGATGATCACCAAACTAATGTCCACCCTATACACACAGGTGACAGTGGATACTCACTCTGTCCCTGGCTGCTCACACCATACCAGCGGCCCGCAACCCTATCACAGCAATGCTACAGTGAGGCACATGCCACCACACGCAATGTCATCGAGCATGTGTTTGGGATGCTGAAGGCATGTTTCCATTGCCTGGACACATCTGGCGGTGCCCTACAGTACAGCCCCTCAAAGGTCTGTGGGTTATTCCTGGCCTGTTGCATCCTGCACAACATGGCTCCTCTATGTCCATGGTATCGCCCTCAGTGGATAAGCCCACCATCACTGACCCATGTAGATGCTCAGGAGCTGTAAGAGAACACAGTAGCATTAATGTATTTGCCCTACCCTGTCTCCCCCCCTAGTGACAGAGCAGGACCTACCATGCAGTGACGGGCTAACACCCATCTGGAATTCACCACCTGGAACACCCTCGATGGCACAACGCCACATGCTGCCAGCAACCTGCTCTTCTTGTGGGGTCAGGCGTTGCACGGCTGGCTGTCCCCCACTTGTTGCAGCCCGTGCTGCCCTGATGGCAGCCACCTTGTCCTTAATCCTCTGCCTGTCCATGCCCACCTTCTTTTTGCACTCCTGCACGGACCACTGGTGGCTGCCATGCAGGTGGATGGCACGCACCACCTCTCCCCATGCAGCAGCATGGGTCTGTGGTGTTCCCCGCTGTCCGCTGAGCAGCGCCTTCTGGTCAAGGTAGGACTCAAACAGGGCATCTGTTTCTGCCTTGGTGAAATTAGGCCTCCTCTTCCTCCCACATCTCTGTTCCTCTTTCTCCACATCATGATCGCTCAGTCTTGATCCTGTGGGAATGACAGGTCTTACCTATGACTGTGCAGTCCCATGCATGTCCCACACACCACAGTCTACACTCCCAAATAGCATGCAACTCACCACAATAGACTGCAATAACAGACTATGGCCTCTGCAGCCCAATGTCGCATTTATATAGTGCAATGCATGCAAATGAGGTGAGGCACAATTTTAAGTGGATGCTAATGTGGTATCTGCGCCATTGAATAGCTGATTAGGTGATTTGCATATGCCGGCTGAATATCACACTGTTGCGCTTTGTGCAATTGTGTTGAACGTGCTCACACAAGGGCACATTTCTGTGACATGTGCAGTGGACACTGAATGGTGCATGCCTGGGGTGCTGATGCTGATGCCTGCTGCACTGCTGATGTGCTGTGCACAGGAGGCAATGCAGGACACAGCCACCATTGTGCCAGTGGCGCTACTGCACTATTCACATGTATGGTGCTCTGGCACTGGGGCACCGTAGGTGCACTGGTGCCACAGCATGGTAGGCCACTACAGGAAGTGGCACACAGGCACCCTACCATGCTACATGCGATGAGTACTAATCACGCTGTAACGGTCCATGCGCGAGAGACCCTTGACCCTGTGATGACCTTTGCCCCTAGGCACCATGCGTCTGCATGGGTGCACCTCTATCATGCTGTTCAGTGACAGCGCGATGGGGAATGGCAGCGCAGTACTGCACAACATCCCCACTTGGCGAACATGCGCTACAGAGTGCCATTTTGACACTGAAACATTGCAGGATGGCACAGAGATGGGCACCCATCTAAAGCCAGATGGAACTGGCCAATCTGGTTCAGTTAGTGGAGCCCATGCTGCTGCCCTATTTGGGGAGGCACCCCTGGACATGGCCAGGGGTGTGGTGTGGGAGGAGGTGGTGGTTGTGGTGGCCCTGGAGGAGGCCACTGGCATGGAGTGGACAGCAGAGCAGTGCAGGCACTGCTATGGTGACCTGCAGCGCTGGGACCCAGAAAGGGTTGACCGCCTGTGGGCACGTGCCAGTAGGGGCACATTGCCATGGCCAGGTAGGTGCCCCATCCATACACTGACAACACCCATACGGGTATCATGGTGGCATGTGTTCAGCACATGGGGGGCCATCCAGTGTGGACCATGGTGGTGGTATCGGGGTGGGGGGAGGATGGGTATGGCTGTGTGGGATTGCACACACACGGGGCTGGGGAGACTTTGCTACCAGATTGTACTGATGTTCCTCTCTCCATGTTTGCACCCTAGGCCCAGAGGAGCGCAGGCATGCCAGGGAGAGGAGGCTGCGCTGTAAGCCACAGCATGCCGAGAAGGTGGCCAGACCAGACCTGCACAGGGACCAGCCTGATGATGGTGAGTGCCTTACATCCATGGTTACTTTTGCATGCTGTGTAACAGGGTGGGCAGTGAGGCATGGCCAACATCCATTGACACCACTGCCATGCATGTAACTTGGTACAGTCAGTACTGTCCAGTGGCACTGCATGTCTGGGAGTGCATCAATGGTGGTCCATGCATGCACCGGGTACATGGCTGTGCCACTGCCTTCACACCGCATAGCAATGTCACTGAACAGCCACGGTGGTGCTGTGCAGGACTTGGCCAGTGGATGTGTGCAGCGATCCACATGGCTGTGTGTGCCTGGGTGGGCAGGTCTTGTGGACACAATCACTGTGGGTGGTCACACACCATCACAGAGGCATGTCCGATGGCCGTATGCCATGCACAGTGGGTAGGCTGCATGGTGCTGTGCATTCACACCTATTGACTCTGCTCCCTTGTCCTTGGTTGATGGCAGCTGTAGGCAATCAGAGGGGCTGCAGGAGATCCTGCAAGTTGCCAGGGCCTCCCTGGAGATCCTTGAAAGGATAGACCATCTGGGAGTATGGACGGCAGCATGGCGGGAGGAGCAGCCAGAGTGGGGAATGGGATGCCCGCTAAGCGTATTAATGCCTTGATTTCCCTACCCCCAGAACCACCCTCACATCCCTCCTTCCCTCTACCATTTGTTCACCCCATCCCTTACCCACCCCACCTTGTTTGGGCCCTCCACCAACCTTTTGTAAATATATGTATATAGTTTTGTTTGATATTTTACAATACATTTGCTTTGATATACCTACTGTGGTGGTCTCTGATTTTCCAGTGGGCTATAGGTGCTCAGCTACAGTGGTGTGCATGGCGTCAGGGATGGTGCAGTCATGTCTGTGTGTGTGTGCGTCCATGAGGAAGTGACCTTGGTGTGGGAGTAGCTATCAGTCACTGTCTGTGGTGTGTGAGTTGTTCCCTGTGTACTGGATGACTGTGTGCAGTGGTCCATGGTGCATGTTCTGTCCATGGTGCACCTGTCAGACAGTCCATGACCTGTGCAGCTGACACCCTTGCATGTCTGTGACCTGCATGGTCTGCTGGCATGTCAGTGGTGGCTGTCCATTCTGGACAGCCACAGTACCAACACAATGCCAGGTTGCCTCCTGTCACTGGTGTGGTGCATGTCTGCCTCAGGTGACACTGTGGCCTCCGCTTATTTTGTCCCACTCCATGCTGTCACTTGTGTGTGTCACAGGGATGTGCACCACTGTCTGTCACTTGTGCTCCAGGCGCATGCTGGTGGTGTACAGTTCCATGGTGCCTGCTCAGGGTGGCTGGCACTCCTGTGCCATGGAGGGGTGCTAGCCATGTCTACATGGTTTCCATAGCCACCACGCGCTGGGGATTGGTTGCCCTACAACTGTGTCCCTGTGTTGGTGTGCCCTTGGGTATGGGTGGGTGTTTGTCCATGCACTGTGTTGCATCCTGTGTGGTGCATGCTTCCATGCACTACTGTGGGTGTCTGCACTGGCTGTTGTGGCCAGTCCTGGGTCAGAGTGCATCCTTGGGAGGGTGTGCAGGGTGATGTACCACTGGTGGTGGGGTACAGGGCATGCCCTATCATGTGTGGGGTACCTCGTGTGCCGTCGCATGGTCATTCTCTCAGCTGTACCTCGGGGGGGATGTGCGTGGTGGCACTGTGTATGCAGTCGTTGCATCACTGTGTGCTGCCACCTGCTGACAGGTGCTCATGATGGGGCTGCCTTGCATGGTTCTGTGGTGCACAGGGTTGCATTGTCACAGTGGGGGTGGTGGCATGCATGGGGTGTCCTGCACTGGTGGACACTGCTCCTGGGCAGGGTGTCTGGGGATCATGGTGCAGGGTGTGCTCTGCATTGGTGGGATGGTGTGGCACGGGGTGGTCGGCCCTCCTTGTGTGCTGGTCACAGCTTGCCAGGGTGTGCTGGGGCACCATGCCCCAGCTGTGGGTTTGTTGCTGGTATCCATGGGCCGGTAGTTATTCCAGCTCTCCACCGGGTTGTGCAGTCATGGGGTGGGGGGGATATCTGTTCTGCTGTGTGCTCCTCTGCCCATCTGTGGCATGAGTGGTGGGCCCCTGCATCCTGTCCCTGCGCATACCTGGTTGTGCTATTGCACTGCTGCCATGCTCCACTGAGCATCCCTGGTCATGCTATGGTGCATCTGAACAGCTCCACTGAGCATCCCTGGTTGTGCTATGGTGCATCTGGACTGCACCACTGCACATTCCTGGTTGTGCTATGGTGCAGGTGGTGCAATATTCAGTCATGTGCCACAGGCGCATCTTGACCTGCGAGTTTTTTGAATATTGTTGCCTTGGCGCATGGGCGCAGTGTACTTGCACTTTCTCCTGCTGGGTTGTGCACTTTCAGCAGTTTGAATATCTGGGCCCAGAAGTATTAAGTAAGAAAGGGAGATGTAAGATGATCTGAATTTCAAAACTCTGTTTCATTTGCAACAACTGTTGATTGGAGAGGAGTTAATTGAGGGTGAAGAACAGGTCCTATATAAATTCTATTTGCTTTGACTTTTTTCTAGTATATCAACCAAAATATAGATAGCTTTCAGCAGGATTTGATATTGGAAAACATCAATTTAACTTAATCTTAAGTTGATGTGTTGAAATAGTTTCATCACTACTGCGGTTCATCGACAACATAATAATGTCATTTCTGCAACTCAGCAAGCATATCCCATGTATGGCTTCCATAACAGTGTTTAAAGTATAATATGTCACTGATTTACTAATGCGTCATTGTCATTATTTAGGTACTGCCAAAAAAACTGATAAAATTGCAAAGAAAAAGAGCTGTAAGGGTCTATCAAAATGGACACAGGCACTTAAAAATCACATGTATTGGTGTGCGTCTTCTACTGCAGGCAATGGCGAGCTTTGTGTTGCTAAGTGGAGAAGCATCACAAACCATCTTATTAACATCCATGAGGGGCACAAACCAATATACCCAAAGTGTCATTATGAGGAAATGACAGGTCGGGTATGGTTACGCAAGAGTAAGACTTGGACTATGGGTTAATTACAGGTTTCATTAGCTATTCCCTATGTGTATGTTTTTATGTATTACTGAAAGGTATGCACAAAAGACAATTATAATTCCATTTTCATAGGGAGCAAGGAAAACAATGGATTACAACTAGTAGTTCTGAATAAACAGTTAATAAAGGAAGTAGCGCAATTGTCACCAGCTGAACAGACATCTGGATATGAGGCATTCCACAAAGTTAGCATCCATTTTGCCCCAAAGTCTATCCATTACTTCTATCATGCTATTATAGACTGGTTTGTGTGTGTGTGTGTATATATGTAAGAGGCAAAAAACTCCATTTAATGCATTAGTTAGGGTTGTTCCACAGTGACAAAAGTGAGGAAATTCAGTGTTAGGGTTGAAACCCCTGGACTCCACCTCACCATCGGCATTGGGTGCATTGTCGCCGGCCCCAACTCTCACCCCATCACATGTGTAAAGCAACAGAAGTATAGGAGAATGGGGTGAGAGTTAGGACCGATGACCACAATGCACACCCCAATGCCGGTTGGGGTGGTGGGCAGGGGGTCCAAGGGGGGTTTTCAACCCTAACACCAAATTTCTTCACTTTTGTCACTGTGGAACAACCCTAACTAATGCATTAAATGGAGTTTTTGGCCTCTAATTTCCCTTCTTTTTGAGAATGATAATGAGAAATAGTGAATGTAATGCAGCGGCGGCTGGGCCTCGCAGCTCTGCCATGTGATGTCTTCAGGCATAGTGACAAGAACAGCAACGCAAACAGAAGTGCTAACAGTGGCTCACATGGTAATACAAGTGCGAATGAGAACAGAAAGGGTAATGCACATGGTGGCGTAGACGGGAAAGGTCTGCCACGTAATGTGTTGTCACATAGTAACATGGTACCTGCAAACGGAAATGTCAATGGGCATAATGACGCAAAGTGAAACAGAAAGAGAAACAGTACTGTAGACACAAATGGCAAAAAATAACAGAAACGCAAGTGCAAATAAAACATAAAGGATAACGACGTGGCATGAGACGCCAATGGTAAGTGAAATGGGTACGGAACCACAAGCGGAAAGGGCAATGGTAACAGTAATGTAAGCGCACAGGCTAGTTTTCCCCAAAACCTGCATAGAGAAAGACAGTGAGTACAAAGAATGTATGCATAATAATGGGTATCGGAGCAGAAAATGAGGACTTGGAATACTAAATAGGGTATATCTTAGGAACCGTAGGACGTAGAAAAAAAATTTAAAAGTCATATGATTTATGACTGTCCTGGCTAGTTTTGTACTTAGCCCCAGGGGCTAAGTATTTTTCCGACGTATCTCACACTGTTTCCGAGATACGGGCCCTGAAAGACGCGGCGAATGCCGTAATGTTATCCTATGGGAAAAAAAGAGAAGTTCGGAGTGCCATAACTTTGCCTCCCTGTAATATTTTTTCACCAAACCACTGAAAAGCACATCTGTGGGCTGCTGGCTATCTTCCTTCCAAATTTCAGGAAAAAAGACTAAACCATTATTTTGCAGCAGTGTGCCAAAGGATTCCTCTAATGCGTCGGGCGCCGTAATGTTATCCTATGGGAAAAACCGTCAACTTTGGAGTGCTGTAATTTTGCTTCCATGTAATATTTTTTCAACACAACACTGAAAGGCACATCTGTGAGATGTTGGCTGCGTTCCCTCCAAATTTCAGCCCAAAACTCCCAACCATTCTTTTGCAGCGCAGTGCCAAAGAATTGCTGTCATTTTCCCACAGACTAGAAAACTACTGTTGCAATTTGCGAAAGCTTTCGCAAAAATTTGTGACACTTTCCTGAGCACGAAAGTACTTTGTGAAAGTACTTTTTCAGAAATTTGAAAAACATATTTCTGGGGTGTTTTACCCCAAAATAAAGACATGGATAGCATCCTCAGGGTCCGACTAGGTGAATACAAAAAGAATTAGGTTGCTAGAGGGTCCCAAATTTAAATGCCAAGCATTTTTCTGATCACTAACTGAAAACAAAATGGCGGATTTGCGAAAGTAATAGGGCCATTTGAAATTAAAATGCATTTGTGACACTGTCGAACTTTTAACTTTTCCCATTGACTTATAATGGGAAATTGTTTTTGAATAACTTTGAACCGTTTAATATTTTTCACCAAATCTTTGAAAGACACATCGGGGACCCTGGCTGCATGTTCCCTGAAGATTTTAGGCCAGTCACACAAACCGCAAGGGACCTGTACGTGCAACAGTAGAATTCCAGAAAGGCGTAAACGCGTGTGCAGATCACGCTTAATAACTCCACAGCCATATATCCAACCAGTACGAAACTTGGCAGATCCCAAGGTCTATGGTTCTTGATCAGGTATTCCAAATTTCAGGCAAATCTGTAAAACAGTTGCAAAGTTATTAAGGTGCAAAATGTGGGGGTTTAACATAGAAATGGCTCCTCAACCATAACTATGGTAGCACTACCGTGCTACCATTATGTATATATATATATATATATATATATATATATATATATATATATATATATATATATATATATTCATGGAAAAAACTGTTTATTGCATCAGTTAGGGTTGTTCCACAGTGACAAAAGTGAGGAAATTTGATCTTAGGGTTGCCTGGGAGGAAATGGGTTCAGGAGAGGGGTTTTCCGTGCCTGATTCCCATACCCAAGGGTTCTGCAAATTGTGGACCGGTACTGTGCTCCTCCTCGAAAACCCATCCTACCCAAGCGTGTTATGTAATGCCAGGTCAATTAAAAACAAGACTGCTATTATAGCGGATCTTGTTGTAACATCTGATCTGGCAGGCATCACCGAGACCTGGCTGGATGAGAATGCAGGCCCTATTTTGCTTCTGCTGCTCCATCCCAGTTCTCGTGATACACCGCCTGAGGTGGATCGTAGGGGCGGGGTGTAGCCATCTTTATCAGAATGGAGCTGGGTCTTGTAGATGTACCAGTGGGTGTCACTAGATCCTTTTAGTGTATCCTGGGTTCAGGTACAGAGTTCAGGATTCTCTTCATCTACCGACCACCCGGTGATGGTGAGAATTTCTGAAGGAGTTTGCGGACTTCATCGTCGACATAGCACTGGAGTCGCCCAGCTGGTTAATACTTGGTGACTTCAGTGCTTGGGTTGACAATGAACTCTTGCCTTTTGGGAAAAATCTCCCCCAACTGATGACAATGTTGGGCCTTACTCAGGTGGTTACCTCTGCTACCCATGTAGGTGGTCACTCATTGGACCTAGTGTTCCTACTGGAGTTGGAGATCACACATTTGGGGGTGGAACCAAATGTGTGGACAGACCATCACACCATAAGATTTAGCTTTGGGGCACCCCTAAGTAGGCTATCTTCTATGGAGATGGTACAATATCACCCTTTAAGGGGAGTTTTGGACCTATCGGGTGTTTCGAGTGAGTGCATGGATCCAGGGGGATCTTGTACTTGCCTATAATAAGGTTATGGGTGATGCCCTGTATCAAATTGCACCTGTTTGTGTTTGTCCACTCACACAGCACCCAAGATCTTCATGGTCTGATGATTCTTTGAAGGAGCTGAGGAGAGTTGGACGAAGGTTAGAGAGAGCTTGGCGAAAGTCCAGCCTAGATGCTGACAGACTTAGACTGAGACCATTTTAGGGTCTGTCAATCAGCAATCACCCGTAAGAAGGCAGAATTCCTGTCCAGGAAGATTGCTGCTGCATGGAATCAACCAGCCAAACTCTTTCAGACTGTCAACAGATTGTGCAATCCACTCTGTCCGCAGTCTGGAAGAGATTTTTCATAGATGAAGTGTGATGAGCTTGCTTGATTCTTCACAGATCAGATTGCCAGCATCAGATCGGGCATCCATCCTGCTCTCTCTTAAGGGAGCTGTGATGGTCTGTGAGAGGAAGCAATCCTCTGTGTCTCCTGGTCTGACTTTAGTAGGCTGCCATTCACGGATGTGGTGAGGATTATCCAGACTGTACAACTAACCAGTTGTAGTTTGGATCCGGTCCTACACCACTGTTATTAAGTTGTATAGACACTATCTGCCCAATCCTTGCTGAAATTGTCTGGAAATCTTTGGAGCAAGGGTTTTCCCACCCCTTAAATGAGGCGGTCGTTATACCACTCCTTAAAAGCCTTCACTGAATCCAGATGTCCCAGCTAACTACAGACCTATCTCTAACCTGCCCTTTATGGGTAAGGTTATTGAAAAGGTGGTTGCGATACAGTTGGATGACCATCTTATGAATCACAACATCTATGAAGCTCTCCAGTCAGGGTTTAGGAATAGACATAGCACCGAGACTGCCCTTGTCCGGGTTTTAAATGATCTCCTAATTGCGAGAGATCAAAAGGCTTGTCCTATTCTAGTCCTTCTTGATCTCTTTGCAGCATTTGATACTGTGGATCATGGTGTGCTGTTGGAGCACCTGCGCTTTCTTTGTGGACTGTCTGGTACAGTCTTACATTGGTTTCAATCTTTCCTCACGGAGCAGACTCAGAGGATTACTATGGGGATTTACTCCTCTGATACCATCCCTCTGTCCTGTGGGGCACCGCAGGGCTCCATCTTGGCACCCATGTTGTTTGCAGTCTATATGCTTCCATTAGGAGATATTATTAGGTCTTACAGTCTGGGTTTTTACTGCTATGCAGATGATACCCAGCTGTATTTGTCCTTTACTCCCAGTCAGGATGATGCAATCTCTCTGCTTAACAGCTGTCTAGTGGAAATCAATGACTGGATGAGTGCCAGCTGGCTGAGGTTAAACCTGGATAAGACTGAGGTATTGGTTGTGGACCCAGGTCGCCTTGAGGTGGATCATAGTGCTGAAGTACCATCAGGCCTTTGGCTTGGTGATGCCCAGCTCTTGATCTCAGGCCAGGTGCAGAACCTGGGTATTATTTTTGACAGTGGTTTGACTCTGAAATCACAGGTGTCAATTGTTGTTAAGTCCTCTTTTTTCCACCTGCGGAATATCACCTGGGTAAAACATCTGGTTCCTCCGGCTGAACTTCCTACTCTGGTCCACGCCTTTGTGACCACTCGCCTTGACTACTGCAATTCCCTTTACCTGGGCTACCAGGGTTGAAACATTCATTGCCTGCAGCTAGTGCAGAATGCAGCAGCCAGACTTTTGACTGGAACATCTAGGCATAGTCATATTATGCCTGTTCTTCGCGGGTTGCACTGGCTGCCGGTACAATGGTGAATCACCTTCAAGGTCAGATTACTGATCTATAAAGCTTTACATGAACAGGGACCTCAGTATCTGAAAGATCTCCTTACTCCCTACTGCCCCTCTCGCTCACTCCGATCTGCTGATGAGGGATTGCTAGAGATTCCCAGGGTTCGTTTGAAAACATCTGGAGCTCGTGCATTTTCATATGCAGCTCCAGCCTTGTGGAATTCTATGCCTTGTCAGAGACGAAGCTGCCTGACCATCGAGAGTTTTAAAATGGAGTTGAAAACTTTTTTATTTACAAAAGCTTATGGCCTATGATTTTATATTGTTAATATTACATTGTTTTGTTTATTGTTCTTTGTAAAGCACTTTGATCTCTTGAAAAACATTTTTTTAAATACATTTTTACTTACTTACCCCTTGCACCCCAAGCCCACCCCATCCCCACTAACAGGCATTGGAGTGTGTGTTGAGGTCATCAGTCCTAACTTTCACCCCATCCCATGTGTAAACAAGCTGAGGTGGTGCAGTATAGGAGAATGGGATGAGAGTTAGGACTGACAACCCCAACACACACTCCAATGCCTGTTGATGGGGACAGGGTGGGCTTGGGGTGCAAGGGATGAAAACCCTAGCACTGAATTTCCTCACTTTTGTTGCTGTGGAACAACCCTAACTGATGCATTAAACAGAGATTTTTGCCATGAATTTCCCTTCTTTTAGAGAATGAGCACTATAAAAAGTGAATGGAATGTGGTGGTAGGAGTGTGGGGCCCTTTGGACCGCATGCTCCCACCATGTGATTTTTTTGTCACATAGTAATGCTAATGGTAATGCAAATGCAAGCACGAATGTTAGCGCACATGGTGACTCAAACATAAGCGATAACATAAATGGTAAAGGAGTACGAGCAGACATTATGAGAAACAAAATGGTGATCCAGATGGTGGCATAGTGCAGGCACAGCGACAGCAGAGTGCAGGCATTAGTAAGGCAGTGATATAGTACTGGCGCCATGGAGTACAGATGCGGACAGAGTGGAGTGGTAACATAAGCGCTGAGCAGAGTGCAGATGGGTGAGGGCGCGGTCGCCACAGAAGGAAACAGTAATGCACAATCGACAATAGAAATGCAACCAAAAACACAAAGCGCTAAGGCCAACAGAAATGAAAATGGTGATGAACATGCAAACAGTAGCGGTAATGAAATTGGAAATGCAAACAGTTACGTAACAGCAAGGATGACGCCAAAGTGAACAGTAACACAAATGGAAACACAAATGCAAGTGAGTACAGAAACGCAAATAGTAATGCGCATGGTCATGGTACTACAATTGGAAATGCAAATGGTAACACCAACTATGATGCCAAAGAAAACACAAATGCAAATGGAAGCACGTACACAAATGCAAATGGTAATGCACACGGTGATGCAAAATGAAATGCAAACAGAAACAGCAATGGAAAGGCAAATGGTAACAGTAATGCAAATGCAAGTGCAAATAAAAACACAAAGGGTAACGCACACGGTGGCGTAGATGGGAACGCTAATGCAAATGGTTACGGAAATGCAAGTGGAAACACTAACTGTAACAGTAACAAAAACGCACACCTTTTTTTCCCAAAAGCTGCATTGAGAAACACAGTAAATACAAATAATGTATGCATAATAGTGGGCCTTGGAGCAGAAAATGAACACTTGGAATACTAAATTGATTATATCTTAGGAACTGCACAACGTAGAAAAAAAATGACAATTTCATATAATTTATGACTTTCCTGGCTAGTTTTACACTTAGCCCTGTAACATGGGGCTAAGCATTTTGCTGACAAAAAGTTTGTATCTCAAAGCGTTTCCGAGATATGGGTCCTGAAAAAGGTGAGACAGATGCCGTAAGGTTAACCTATGGGAAAAATGTTCAACTTCGGAGTATCATAACTTTGCAGCCCTCTAATATTATGTCACCAAACCACCAAAAGACACATCTATGTGATCTTGACTTTCATTCTTCCAAATTTCAGCCAAAAAGACTAAACTGTTCTTTTGCAGCAGGGTGGCAAAGATTTCCTATTCTTATGGGCATAATGTCTCAAAGTAGGGTCGCAAATCACGACACCTTAACAAAAAAAATCACTACAGTGTCGTAAGTGCAGCACTACTTTGCAACACTACTGTTTCCAAAAATTTCAAAAACATATTTCTGGGGTGTTTAACCATCCTAAAAAGACATGGCTAGCATCATCAGGGCTCAATTAGGTGAACACAAAAAGAATTGTGTCCCTAGAGGGTCCCAAACTTAAATGCCAAGCATTTCTGTGACCAGTAACTGAAAACAAAATAGCAGATTTGTGACACTACAGGGGTCATTTGCGACGCTAAAAACTGCATTTGTGACACTGTCAAACTTTTTGTTAACTTTTCCTTTGACTATAATCGGAAACGTGTTTTTGAATAACTTTTAAACTGTTTAATATTTTTCAGAAATCTTTGAAAGGCACATTGGGGACACCAGCTGCATGTTCCTGAAGCTTTTCAACCAGTCACACAAAGCGTACGACCTGTAGGCATGAGCAAAGAATGTTCAAAAAGTGTAAATCTGACTTTTATGGTGCTGTATAGCTCTGCAACTGTAGATCCGGCCATTACAAAACTTGGCTGATCCAGAGATCCATGGTACTGCTCCAAGCATGCCAAATTTCAGGCAAATACGTCATATGGAGGCAGTTATTAAGCTGCAAAATTTCACACTTTAACCTTAAATGGGGTACTCAACCTAACTATAGTGGCACTACCATGCCACTATAAATATATATATATTTATACAACAGGGGTGAGCTGATAACATATGAAATAAAACACATATCACTCACCCCATTGTATAACTAGTCAGTGATGTATGCACTGTGATACCTGCTTATAAATATACACACAGTGCATACGTCAGCAGGAGATATTCTCACTGTCGTTACGTCAGTACAAGCACCTCCCTCACCGGACTACTTCTCTACACACAAAGGCACAAAGATTCAAACATTATCCCAAAGAACATGATAGACACATCTGTCCTCAGTAGCCAAAACCATAAGGAACCAAAGCACAATATCTGAAAATAAAACTTGCGCTTCAAATAGTGCAACTAAACGGCATTAGCAAATCATACTGAGTCAGAACTGAGCTGCAACTGACATGAATTACCAATATACTGATCCCAAATCCAGAAAATGCTGGCCATAAACTTCCCACAAGTTAAACATTTCCATAACAGCATTATATTGGGAAACTTTTCTCACTGTCATCATGCCTCCAGGCTGCAAAACTGAAAATAACGAGGACGCGCCGATAAAATAAAACGCAACGGACTAAGAAATAAAACTGACATCCACCAGATCACAAAACACAGGCAACACAAAATAAAGCTATTAACTAAAGCACACAAAAATAAATACTGCACAATGAAACTGAGAACTACCACTAAAACCGCATGCAGAAAGACACCCATTGAACTCTGCCCACTATAAGAAAACACCCAGTCACATCAGAGAACTGCCCTGCAACCAGGGCAAAACACCAATCACACAAAAGAAAACAACTACCATTCATACCACCAATCAATAACATTAACAGACTCACTCCCACTCAGAAAACACAATTCAATGGCAAAAACAAGCATGCATTCAGCAGGCAGAATGCCACAAAACAAAAATATAGTCACAAAATACACAAATAAAATTGCCATAACTCTGTCCTATTGTATAAATCGCATACATGATGATCAGAGTGTGATAGAAAATATTCCCACTCCTGCATCGTGAGGCATTGATATCTCACTCTGCAGGAGTGGGAATATTTTCCATATCACACTCCTGATCATCATGTATCCCCTATATATCTATATATATATATATAGAGAATATATATATATATATATATATATATATATATATATATATATATATATGAGAGAGAGAGATTGAGAGTATAATGCATGAGTAACAGTGGTTAATCACGATGTAATCACCTCAAGCAGTTGCCAGACAACCAAGTAAACCTCAAGAGTACAGCTTGAGAGGTTTACAGTTGTCATGGTAACCGCGAGAGGTGATTACATCCATGGTTGGCCACCGTTACTTAGGCACTGTATTTTATAGTATATAGAAAAACTAGCCACTGTGTGAAAAAAATAAGTTATTTTTCAATGTGCGTTTGCTCTGCTCGGCTATGAGTGCTTCCTGGTTTGAATGTTAAGCAACTGAAGTGCTGAAATTAGCCATTGCGATCTATACTGCTGTGTGTCTATAACTGTCTGAATGGAATTGTGTGTTTTGAATGAATGTCCAAGCAACAGATCACCTTTCATTTTCAAGAATTTTGACAGGTGGTGACATTCTATCTTGTAATCCCATCAGCATGACATAGATAAGCAAGGTTTACAGTATACTGATGTCATAAAGATGGGATTATCAGGTTATAAACTTGTTGAAAACAGGGGTTAATAGACACTGTCCATACATTATGTATGTAAGGTAGTGAAATAACTTTCTTTTCTGAATGTATGTTAGCATTTTTTTCTTTTCTTTTTTTCTTTTTTTTTTATTTTTAATGTTTTCATTCCTTTCTGAAGGGTCATTCTAGTGGCTCTTCATTATAATGAGAACGGCAAACAATTGCAGGCAAGGGCACAAGAAGATGAGCAGCAATGGATAATTTTGTACCCTAAGTACAAGAAGGGTGAAGTGGTTGTAAGAGAGATCAAGGTGCAATGTGCATTTGTTAAATATGCTGGAGAAGCTATTCAGAAATGCACCAAAGGCCGGTGCAAGTCTGGCACAGTGCAATTCCGATGTGCCATGGCACAATGAGTGTGATACTCAAAGATTTGCATGGCAAAATGCGCCAGCGCAACATGGCTGAATATCACACAGAAGCACCATGGTGCAACCAGACTTGCACGGAGGCGCAACCAGACATGCACCAAGGTGCAACCAGACCTGCTTCATAGCGCAACCAGAGATACGCCAGGGTGCAACCGGCCATGCACCATGGTGCACAAAGACTAGCCCCAGGCAAAGGTGGGAGCACAGCAGCAGTGCAAAGGTGTGGGCCACAGCAGAGGATGACACCCAGGGACAGTGGCAAGGATGCACAGTTGCAGGCCACAGGTGGCCACCACCAGCAAAGCACACACAGGCACCCAGACACCCCCACCCCAGAACACACCTGTGGCACACAAAGCAGGTAACAGGTGGCACCAATGGCCAACTGAGGGCCAACAGAAGAGCCACCCCACTGACTACTGTGCCCCACCCACCCAGACCCCAGCAAGCCACACCCAGGACCATGCTGTCAAGCACACACATGCCTGACAGCTGCCGCAAGGCACAGCCACCGACCAAGGGATAGAACACCACAAGGCAGGATCCGCACATCAACACAGGCACAGCACACAGACACACACCATGCCACAGCAGCATGGGTCCTCACGCCAGCTGCAAAGCAAACACAGACACAGGCAGGTAAGGCAAAATAGACTTGTATTGTCAAAAACTATGTAC
Organism: Neoceratodus forsteri; assembly: GCA_016271365.2. Lineage (NCBI taxonomy): Eukaryota > Metazoa > Chordata > Ceratodontiformes > Ceratodontidae > Neoceratodus > Neoceratodus forsteri. The sequence goes on from CM057453.1 coordinate 1,280,323,882, forward strand.
AGAAACAAGGGTGTGTGAAAAGGTAGGATAGCGAGGGAAGGAGACAGGGAACAGGGACTGTACAATGGGATGGGGGACTGGAGAGGAGGTATGGTGGTGGATATAGGGGAACTAAGAATAGGGCTAGCAGTGCCCATGCTCAGCCACCCCCAGCTGATGCAGTTGCCTCCAGATAGCCAGGACCTGCTTCTGGACCTGGAAGGTGGACTCCATAGTCATTGAGGTGACCAGGATGATCTGCCGAAGGATCCTGCAATACAGTGGCAGCTGTGAACCTCTACAGACATCTAGGACAAGGGACAGAACAGGTGATCAGTGCAACATCTCAAAGAACACAGCCCAACCAGAGTGCTGACTGAACAGGGGGAACACTCCCCCCTGAAGGGCCCATACAGGCCACCCACAGGGTTTTGGGCCAATGCGTGCTGGCAATGCTGCACACCACTTTAGTGCTCAGCAGTGGCCCATGCCACACAGTGGCCATCTGACTGCAACGTGGCAGTCACATGGCATGATTCTCTGCCTGCATCACAGCAATATCAGTGGCAGCCGTGTGCACACTACCCCACCAGCAGCAGGCACACATGACTGATGGATGCGCCACAGTGGTGGGCACCACCCAGCATCACACAGACAGCTGCCACGGCACACAGCACAGGCAGCCAAGCCCACACCCATGCCCCTGCCTCCTCCTTCTCCTGATGGTGAGCAGAACTATGGAAGTGCCTACCTGCTCTCTGTGGCCCCACAGGCTGTGGTGCCACTGCTCCTCCTCCTCCTCCTCCAACTCCTAGTCTACCACCTCCTCCTCATCCTTCTCCTCCTCCCTGGGCTGCCACAGCCTGGCGACCCCCCAGCACCACCCAACACCTGTTCTCAGGGCCTGGGAATGGAACAGAAACAGATACACATCAGTAATCAAGCATAGCAGCTGCCCACCACCCCCATCCCTGTGCACAGGGTGAGCCGCTGCCTGACACGGGCCAAGAGTGTCACCGCAATGCAAGTGGTGGAGGATGAAACCACAGAACACTGCACACGATGGTACCACAACACCCGGCAGGACACCTGGTAGCCCAGACAACACCACAGTAGAGCACCAGGGCACACATGCATAATGGGCCCTCACCTAGCTGTGGCACAGCCCCAAGCCATGCACATGCCTCCAGCCACCAGAGGCACTCAGGATCCCTCCACTGCAGGTCCCTGAATCAGAGGTGACATAGTTCACCACTCCTGGCCACCCCTGTGTGCTGTGAGAGTGCAGCAGCAATCGCCTGCCACACAGCCACCTGGGGCTGCTGCAGTGGTGCCTACCCACACAGCTGGGGTGCATGTGGCAGGATGCAGGCCACTAGATCAATCTTCTCAACTTCAGACCAGTTGGCCACCCATACATGGCATCGCTGTTGCTGCGCCATCACCAGTCTGTGTGAACCACAAAACAAGATGGTGGCATGAAGTGTACGTGGAAAAGTGCATGCACCGGATGCTCAGGCCGAGAGGGTATGAGCTGTGATATGCTATTGTGCAGTTATGGTGATGCACAGAATTGGTGTGGCCTGACCGGGTCACGGGTATGGGGGTCACCCAGGGGCAGCGGTCACAGCAGGGGTCAGGCAACAGCCACTGTACAGTGCGCATAAAGCAATAGCAGCCATGGCACACTGTGCACCATGGGCCATATTGTGCACTGTTCGCACTGTGTGCAATAGGTCACAGCACACTGTCCTGCATATGCGCATCATGGTTTCGTGCAGTGCGCATGCGTGCGCATTGTGCCACAAGTTGCTCCAGAGCAATCTCATTGTGCATGGAGCAGTTCCACAATATTCAGCTGCCACATGCTAATGAGTTCATCAGCCAGTGCATGGTGCAGTGGTGGAATTAGCATGTCATTACCATTGTGCAGATGCTCATTTGCATATGTTGTACTTTAAAAGTGCCACAGATCGGCACAGGCCATGGACCATTATTGCAACCATCTGAAGTAAGTTGCACATGCTGCTGAGCCCAGCCAGCACTGCAGGAGGGACAGTGTAGGCTGCTGTTGACACTGACACACATGTCCATGTCTACAGGTCGCACAATGTCAGAACGCGAAGAGGTTGAGGAGCGTGGGCCTGCAAGCAAATGCAGGCCCACCTTTACAAAGGCAGAGGCTGATGCCCTGTTCGAGGCCTACCTGGACAGGGGGCCACTGCTGAGTGGTGCCACAGGCACACCACAGCCAGGGCTGCAGCCTGGGAGGAGGTGGCAGCAAGTGTGAACCAGCAGGGCAGCCACCAGTGGTTGGTGCAGGAGTGCTGGAAGAAGGTCAGCACCAATAAATGTCACATTAAGGAGAAGGTGGCAGCCATACGTGCAGCCCAGACAGCCACCAAAGAGGGGCCTGTTGATGTGCCACAGCGCATGGTGCAGGAGGAGCTGGTGACAACCAACATGCACTGCAGCACTGTCAAGGGTGTGCTGGGCGAAGGGTTCCAGACTGGTGGAAGCCCATCACTGCATGGTATGTATGATGGGCACACACAGCAAGCACTTGGGGGGGTTGGGCCAGGGGACATGCATCACTGACACCTCTGTTTTCTCTTTCAGCACCAGCATGCCTGCATGCAGTGGAAGGGGCACCAGCAGTGTCCGTTAGAAATTAATGTTTATTAATTTCGTCATGAACAACCATAGGATTACAATGAATGGACTCCAGTTTACATTATACATCATTTGTTAGCTACAGGAGTATGTTATCCATTAATTAATGATACCTCATAGGAGGTATCAGAATACCCAACAATATTCACATAGTTAAGGAAGCTAGCCATGCTACAACCTGTGGGGTAATAGAGAGAAGAAATATTGACATGTTTCAACATGGCCTTATTTTAGCCATTATTTCCACAGAACACATGAAGCTTTACCAGGCAATTTATGGGTTCATAAAGCCCTGCTTGAGTTCGAAAAGATAAACATAATAACAATGCTAGTAAATGCAAAATAGCTAGGTGTTATGGCCCACTGGTACAGTCTTAATTTCTATAAAAAGCACCATGAGAATACTGTTTAATTTGAAGCAATTGAAATTACATATAAACTGTAGCGTTATAAAATTAACTTAGGAAACTGACTGTCGAGAGGTACCAAACTGATATAAAGAGCAGACAGATCAAGTCCCTAAAACGTATATCTGCATTGCGTCTCATGTCGCGCCATTTTAAGGCAAGTCTATTGCATTGCCTTGTATAAACTGAAACTACAAAAGAAAGTTTTTTTATATGACCAACATAAAAGACACAGTCAACTAATCAATCTTCTTGTGTGTTTAGCACTCACTGCAATAACACTTTAAGTCCTGTATAGCCTTTACAAGGTATTTCAACCCTCTTCCTCCGATTCTTCAGCACCAGGTAACTCCCTCAATGGATCGCTGTAAAATCTGACTATAATTCTGTCCACTCTCTTCTTTGCTTCATCCGAATCACTAAACTGAAAAGTCTTGCCACTATAGATAATACGGAGACGTGCCGGGCGAGAAGAGAATGGGAAACCCCAAGACTTTTAAGCTGCTGTCTTAATGGATCGAACAGCTTTTGGTGATTTCTGGCCATGTATGACCAATCTGGGAGTAACTTAATCACCTGTTCATCGATTTTTAACTGCATATTGATCTCTAGCCCATCCTGGAATAGTGTCCTGAATTTCTTGCCCCTCTGTTACTGTAAAATTGTTCTACTGGCTTCTCAATTCAGCTGTGCTCTGTGAAAGTTCACCCTGCAGGCCCGTTTGAGTGACTCCGGAACAGGGCATATTTCTTCAGGAATTGTAGTTTGGATCCAGTTTTGGAGAAAACAGCAGGTTGCCACCCTCTGCACCTTCTGAAAGCCCAACAATATATATATTCATCACCCTACTGCCATTTTCTAAGGTTTCCAACCAGCCTCTCAGATGTGCATTTTTGGCCATCATTTTGGCAAAGGCCACCTGCATGCATTGAGATCTGCCATCTGCCTCAGATGCCACTTTCATTGCTCCCTTGATCTTGATGTCTTATGCGTTGAGTCTGTTAAGGACTTTTTCAATTTCGGTGTCCATCTCTCGAATGGTTTTTAGCACCATATCCCATGGCAGCTGATTGCCATCTCCGCTGCCCTGGCCTGTAGTGGTGGGCTCATCTTCCATTCTCTACTGAGGTTGGTGCTGCTGCCCTGATTTTTGTCCTGCTCCTGTAGCTTGGCTTTTTGTTCTGCACATGACAATTTCGGTATCTATGAGTTCCTTAAAACATGAACTACCCATCTGAAGCAGTTAAATTCTTTTAGATTTACTCTAAACTTAGTAAAATATATTTTTATAAGAACTCAATGTAAAGCTGAAACAAACTCATCTCCTGTCACAAGTGTGGCTCACTAGCACCCCCCCTCTCACCTACTCTTTGATAATTAGAAAGGCAAAGATGTGAGGTGGGAATAATTGGCTCCAATATGATGAGCGATTCTGACAGTGGATGGCTGTATTTGGAGATGTGAGATGGGACACAAGGCAGTCTGACTTGAGGCTGGATTGTTTGACCTGTAGTGGGAACAGTGAAGGAGAGGGGGAGAAAAAACAGACCTTGGTGCAGAAATACTACTGGGGGTATAACAAGACATTTTGTTCCTGGCCCCAATGTTGCTTCAGGCATGCATGTTCAAAGTGCGGAGGTAGCCACCCACCCTCAAAATGTATGACCAATTGAGTCAATCCAAGCAATGGGGGGACGACCAACCAACAGAACATTCAGCCATTTTGGGAAGCTGCAGGAGGGTATCAGGGGGGCAGCAGTGGGGGAGGGATAATAGGGGGAAAAGGGTTCAGAGGTGGTAGAGGATACACTCAGCGAGGGGGCAGAGATTACATGGCAAGGACAATTTTGTATGGCAACAACCTTGATGAAACAAGAACTGCTAGAGGAATGGGCAAAAGAATACCCCTACAGGGGGGCAGCCAGGACATTTACAAAAGGTTTTAAGGAAAGGTTTAGACTATGCTTCAAGGTCCCTAGAGAAAGCAGGACAGCAAAGAATTTGGGGTCAGTAAAAGGGAAACAGGATGTATTAGGTCTCAAAATAAAAAAAGACGTATTGGGGGAGGGTAGAAGGCTGTTCCTGGAAGCATATTTCAAGAACCTGAGGGTCTCCCCTGGGTTTGGTGCCAAAAGCAGCCAGGTGAGTTCCAAGTGATACACTGTTTGTCTTTTCCTGAAGGGAAGTCAGTAAATGATGTGATCACTGAGGATGACAGTAATGTCACTTATGCCACACTAGAAGAGGCAGTGCAGCTCCATTCAGGCCATCTGAGGATCATGGTAAGTGAAGACAGATATTGAGGCTGTGTTTTGGCTGCTACCAGTCCACTCAAGGGATTGGGATTTTCTGGGTTTTAAAATTGGAGGGGAATACTATTTTGACATGGCCATGCCGATGGGCTGCTCCATTGCTTGTGCAAACTTTGAGCTGTTTAGCAACTGGCTCCAGTGGGTATTTCAGAAGAGATTTGGGTACACTGGTGTGATTCACTATTTGGACAATTTTCTGCTGATAGGAAAGGGACAAGGCAAGATGGAATGCATGTTGATGTGCTTCCAAGGTATCACGTCAATAACTGGGGGTACCAATGCGCTGCTGACAAGACGGAGGGCCTAGCCAATGCATCAAATGTTTGGGCACAGAAATAGATGCAGAGCAAGAACTATTTTGCTTACCTAATCAGAAAGTGGAAAGGTTGAAACAGTTACTATAAACCACGGGGAGCAGGTGGCTGGTGCAGTTGAAGCAGGTGCAGCAGCTCTTGGGGCATTTAAATTTTGCCTGCAGGGCAATAGGGCCAGGATGGGTGTTTTCATGGTGGCTAGCCAGGGCAACAAAAGGGGCTACAAAGCCATATCACTGGGTGGACATAAGGAAGGATACCCAAGCTGACCTAGTGATATGGGAATAATTTTTAAGGGAATTTAATGGGATGACATTTTGGCAAGATGGATATTTAATACAGTCCTGGAGCTATACACCAACATAGCTGGGGGATTGGGCATGGGAGCTTATTGTAAGGGAAGATGGTTCTCAGAGGCATGGCCAGAGGAATGGAAGGTGACTGGCCTCATGAATGCCATCACCCTGTTGGAAAATTTACTGATATGGATCAGTACGTTGATCTGTGGGGAGAAACTTAGAAAACAAAAAGTCATTTTTTGGTGTGACAACAGGGTGGTGGTGGTGGAGGTGCTGAACAAAAACGGGGCCATGTCTGAGACAGTTATGAGGGTGCTACGCCAGCTAGTGTTGCAGGGTCTCAGACTTAACGTGACATTTAGGGCTAGTTACATCGAGGTGTCACAGAATGACATCGCTGACAGCCTCTCCTATCTGCAGCTACACAGATTCTGGGCCATCACCCCAAGACAGAGGTACCCAGGACACCAGTACCAGTGTTCATATGGGAAATTGGCTGGAAGGAGCCAAGATGCTGTTTCGTAGCTCCTGGTCCCATAGGACCCTAAAGGCATATGAGGGTTCATATCATGTTTTTCAGGCCTTCAGGGAGGGCCACCACATGGAGATAAGTGGGGCAGTGACAGAGTACCAAGTAGGGAAATTTGTGGTACATGGGTGGCTGACAAGAGTAGTTCATTCTATGATGGGCATGCACCTGTTGCCATCAGTTTAGTATGTAACATGGAAAGATGGGGAGACCCAACAAGGAGCATGTTAATATGCAGGATGATGCAAGGGTGGCTTAGGACTAAAGGGAGATCAGAGAACAATCAAAGGCCAATTACTGGGGCAAAACATGTGGACCTAGTACAGGTAATGCCACAAGTGTGCAGGTCCAGGGCTGAAGCATTATTATTTGCTGCCATATATGGTAATTTGGCATGGGGCATTCAGAGTCAGAGTAGTAGGCTATGAAGGGCTGACACATCAAGGGGATTATGTTGGTAGGACCTAACTTGGAAACAGGGAGAGGTGCACCTGGTTATAACAAGATCAAAGACAGATCAGAATGGTCAGGGAAACCAGATAGTGCTAAAAGAATATCAGAATCAAAGCATCTGTCATGTCCAGGCCCTGTAGACGTATGTCGCAGGGCAGTGAAAAAGCACAGGGCTATTATTTAAGCACGGGGATGAAAAAGCAGTAACAAGCACACAGGTGGCTGCAGTTCTAAAGAAAGGTATTGACTTCCTGGAGGAAAACCCTAGGAGGTTTTCCTCACATTCATTTTGGTTTGGGGCGGCTTCAGAAGCAGTGGCAAAAGAGGGGTCCCGGGAGGAATTGAAGGTGCTCAGGCTCTGGTCATCTGATTGCTATAAGAGACATGTAAGTCCTTTGTTGGATTAAGATGCTAACTGTTTCTCTGTTTTTCCTCACACAGGTATAAGTAGCAAACGTTTAAGGGCATGGCAGCGAGGGGGGGAGAGATGGAATCATTCTGAGTTTTTTATTGTTAAACAGGGCACAAGAGGAGCTTATAGGTCTGGATATGTGGGTATTCATTCATTTACTGGGCTGAGAGGAGAGCAGCATGGAGGCTGGGGGGGCAGCTGTATTAAGATCCCATGAAATGTAAGCTCACATGGAGAGGAGTGAAAGGAATGAAGTGAGAGAAGCTTTGCCAACATCGGGAGATGGGGAGACACACCTGGAGCAGGATATGTTGGTCGCACACCTGGGAGGGAATGACTTGGGGTCCAGATCCTGGCTGGACATCTTTATGATATCAAACATGACATTAACAAAATTAAGAACTGGTGGCCAGGGGTTACTCTGCTTTTGTCATATATAGTGTCCAGGAGGATTTGGAGACATGCAATGAGCCACAGACCTACTGGTAAGGTCAGGCACAGAATGAATCAGAGAGTGGGGGCATGGTTGATAAGTATGGGAGGAAAGGTTATCAGGAGGAGTATAGATGAAAGGGAAGACAACTGTTAGGGGAGATGGGGTGTACTTGTCAGGTTTAGGAAATATGTTTAACACAGGGATGGAGCACTGCATAGTAGCATGGCAGAAGGAGAGAGCCCATTACCGAGGGGGGAAGACCTGCCATCCATCACAAGCTGGAGGGAGGTCTAGTGAAAGAAAATAAAGAATGGATGGGGCGAAGGATGGGGGGGACAGACGGACCAGAAGGCTACAAAGACTGGAATAAAAATGACTTCTAGTGCACACTAGTGGCCAGAGAAAAAAGAAGAAATGAGAGCACCCCCCAGGTGTACATCTGGGGGGAAGAAACAAAGGGATTAAGAATTAAGTGTGGTTGATAAAAATACAATAATGTATACATGTATAAACAAAGTGGATATGGGAAATGTTTGAAAAGAATAGAAAGCTTGTAATCAAATGTATTGGAAGTAATGATGAAGATGATGATAATTTGGATGTAAAAACTGGAGATTTAATAAACTGTTTGCCAATCCAGGCACCCACAAACAGGTTTCTGTGTACGTTATTGGATGGGATCTCAGTGGACAAGTCATTCACTGAACTGTTTAAAGGAATCCTAACATACAATGAAATGAATTTAAAGTCTAAAATATTCCTCGTACTGATTGTTTCCACTAGTTGGTTTTATGTCTGTATTTGGTTTCCATAAATGGTGCTATTGTTTAGCATGGCATAGAATAATTCAGATCTTTGTATTCAAATATCCAAATTCCCCCACACACACACACAAACACACAAGCAGGAGATTTTAGATTGACATCACAGAAAACACCAGCAAAGGAAAATCTGAATAAGAGATCTAAATATGGACTTTTGCCATGTCATACTCTTTCAGTATATAAAGTTCCCATGGTACATTTCATATTGAAGCAAACAATAAGGTTCTGTGGCACCTAATCAGGAGTCATCTTGGAAAAAGAAACAAACCAAAGGAGAAACAAGCATTTGTCAATGCTGAATGCTGATTGCTTTGGTCCATTGAGATCGCTCACTGGCCCTCTGTCACTCACTTGTTCTGTTTCTCCCAGTGCTGTGGGCTACCATTTTGTACTGGGCTTCTGCCTGCATTGGCACCTTTTTCTGCCCACAAAGAAATCCGCAGATGTCCCAACAGAACTCGGTTGAGGTGGCTCGCTCCCCCCATCTCTCACTCACTCATTCTGTTTCTCCTGGTGCTGCAGGCTACCCTTTTGTACTGGACTCCTGTTTCTGTCGGTGGCTTTTTCTGCCCACAAAGAAATCTGCAGCAGTCCCAACACAGCTCCGTTGAGCTAGCTCACTCCCCCTCTCTCACTTGCTCATTCCATTTCTGCCGATGCTGCTGGTTGGCCTTTTGTATTGGGCTCCTGCTTGCGTTGCTGCCTTTTTCTGCCCACAAAGAAATCTGCAGCAGTCACAACAGAGCTGCACTGAGCTTGCTCACTTACCCTCTGTCACTTACTCATTGTGTTTGTCCCTGCTCTGTAGGCTGCCCTTTTGGACTGGGCTCCTGACTCTGTTGGCACCTTTTTCTGCCCACAAAGAAATCTGCAGCAATCCCGACAGAGCTCCGTTGAGCTCATTCACTCCCCCTCTGTTGCTCACTCATTCCATTTCTGCCAGTGCTGCAGGATGCCCTTTTGTACTGGGCTCCTGCCTGCATTGTCTCCTTTTTCTGCCCAGAAAGAAATCTGCAGCAGTCACGATAGAGCTCCATTGAGGTCGCTCTCTCCCCCTCTCTCACTCGCTCATTCTGTTTCTCCTGCCACTGCAGGCTGCCCTTTTGTACTGAGCCCGAGTGCATTGATGCTCTTTTCTGCCCATAAAGAACTTCACAGCAGTCCCAGCAGAGCTCCATTTAGCTCACCAGTCCCCTCTCTTTACTCGCTCATTGTGTTTCTCCTGGTGCTGCAGGCTGCCCTTTTGTACTGGGCTCCTGACTATGTTGGCACCTTTTTCTGCCCACAAAGAAATCTGCAGCAGTCCTGACAGAGCTCCGTTGAGCTTGCTCACTTCCCCCTCTGTCACTCACTCATTCCGTTTCTGCAAGCGCTGCAGGTTGGCCTTTTGTACTGGGCTCCTGCCTGCATTGCCACCTTTTTCTGCCAACAAAGAAATCTGCAGCAGTCACCATACAGCTCCATTGAGCCCGCTCACTCCCCCTCTCTCACTCGATCATTATGTTTCTCCCGACACTGCAGACTGCCCTTTTGTACTGGGCTCCTGCCTGCATTGGCATCTGTTTCTGCCCACAAAGAAATCTGCAGCTGTCCCTACAGCGCTCCGTTGAGGTCGCTCACTCCCCCTGTCTCACGCGCTCATTCTGTTTCTCATGGTGCTGCAGGCTGCCCTTATGTACTGGGCTCCTGCCTCTGTTGTCACCTTTTTCTGCCCACAAAGAAATCAGCAGCAGTTCTGACACAGCTCCGCTGAGCTTGATCATTGACCCTCTCTCACTCACTCGTTCTGTTTCTGGCCGTGCTGCAGGTTACCCTTTTGTACTGGGCTCCTGCCTGCATTGCTGCCTTTTTCTGCCACAAACAAATCACAGCAGTCACGATAGACTCCATTGAGCTTGCTCACTCCTCCGTCTCACTCTCTCATTCTTTTTCTCCCACCACTGCAGGCTGCCCTTCTGTACTGGGCCCCTGCATGCATTGCTGAATTTTTCAGCCCACAAACAAATCTGCAGCAGTCCCAACAGAGCTCCATTGAACTCATTCACTCCCCCCCCTCATTCACTCACTCTGTGTCTCCAGGCACTGCAGGATGCAGTTTTGTACTGGGCTCCTGCCTGCATTGGCACCTTTTCCTGCCCACAAAGAAATCCACAGGAGTCTTGAAAAGTGTTGTGTATAAGGAACTACTACCATCGAGAGGGCTAATAAGCTCATGAAGCCACTAGCCTGAAAGGAAAGTGTCCTTTATGATGCTTATTAGCCTCTGAGATGGTATTATTTTATGAGTACACAGGTCTTTTCTAGCTTTTGTTTTACATAATACACTAGGTTGGACACTGTTTGCTATGTTCAATGTTTTCCTATAGTGAATGGCTTTTTCCATAGTGTAGGGCTGCCCGTTTTGTCACTTTACTGTTTCTGTAGTACAAGGGCATCCTATAAAAGGAGAAATGCCTCCCATGGTCGTTCCTTTAGTGGAGCAGGTGTGTGGCAGTCTCTGGAGTGGTGTGAGATCAGCACTAATAAGAGACTGGTGGTCTCAGAGCAACATGCAGTTGGCATGATCGGGTAGAGCATGCATAGATACATAGAAATTGTTGGCAGATAAGGACCGCTAGGCCTATCTAGTCTGCCCGTAAGCCCTAAACTTATATGCAGCCACTGACTCTAAGTGATCATTGGCTTTTCATCACTCCCTCCCCACCCAATGTTCCCTTGTGCCCATCCCAGGCATGTTTAAACCCCTCCACTGTGCTTGCCCCCACCACCTTTTGTGGCAGACTGTTCCAGGCATCCACCACCCTCTCTGTACAGAAAAAACATTGTCATGTTGTCTCTTAATCTACCCCCCTCCAATTTCATATTGTGTCCCCTTGTTCTGAAATCTTTTCTACACTGGAAAAGATCCCACCTGCAAATTATTTATGCCCTTGAAGTACTTGAAAGTTTCTATCATGTCCTCTCCTCTCCTCTCCTCTCTCTCCAGTGAGTACATATTGAGGACTCTTAGTCTGTCCACCATATGTCTTATGATGCAAGCCATGCACCATCTTTGTCCCTTTCTCTGGATTGCTTCCATTTTATCTATGTCCTTACACATGTACACTCCAGTACTGCATGCAGTACACCAGGTGAGGCCTTGCAAGTGTTTTTATACAATGGCATCAACACCTTCTGCTTCCTGCTAGTAATGCCTCTGCCAATGCACCCCAGCATGACACTGGCCCTCCCTGCAACCATTATGCATACTACTTTGATATCTTAAGGTCATCAGATATGATAACCCTTAGGTCCCTTTCCTCTTTGGTGACAGTCAGCACCTTCCCCATATGCTGTAGCTCTCAGGAGTGTAGCCAGAAATGTCCATTTTGTACACACTCTCCAATAGTTACACCCCCCCAATTAAAAAATGTACACATCCTTTCCAAATGGCACCCCCTTCCAAACAAGTCAGATTGTTGTCGGATGACTCTTCTACTTTCTAAAGAGGTTATACATGTATTGGACACTCCTCAGTGGCCTACACTAACCCAAACACTACAGATTAGAATGATAATATTAACAGAGTGGCTTATGGTTTGTGACAGGCACTCAACAAAACTGTACACAAATGTGTACAGTGAGTATGCCTGTCTACACTCTTGGACTAGCTCTCCCCATGGTTCCCCCTGTCCAGATGCATTGTCTTGCACTTTTTTGAATTGAACCTCAGTTGCCACACCTCCGACCATCTTTCAAGCTTCTCCAGGTCCCTCTTCATTTTCTGCACCCCTTCTGGAGTATCCACACCGTTGCAGATCTTGGTGTCATCTGCAAATAGGCAGACCTTTCCTTCCAGACCCTTTGCAATGTCACTAATGAAGGCATTGAACAGGACTGGTCCCAGTACTGATCCCTGTGGTACTCCGCTGGTCACCTCTCTCTCCCTGGTTTGGATCCCATTTATCACCACCCTCTGTCTTCTGTTCATCAGCCAGTTTCTAACTCAATGTATCACATTATGCCCCATGTGCAGACTACTCATATTATACTTACTTATACTTGGATATAGATAGATGTACAGAAGGTTTTAACCCATATTTGTACATCTCCAGCAAGCTGGTATTCAGCACCATTTACTCAGTAAATAAGAGTTTAAGTTCCTTTCAAAGGATTCATGGTTATTAGCATTTACAATATAGTTTGGTAATGAGTTCCATAATGGAATGATCCTTTGTGTGTAGAAGAAACGTATATTGTCTCTTTTGGGATAAGTGAGTGACAGCTGATATGTATGACTTCTCAAATTGCATTTTCTACTGTTGACTAGCATGTCCATATCAGACATCAATTCTGTGTCTTTATGAATTTTGTACATGAGTGATAAATCACGCCTACTCTTCCCAGTTCCAGGGGATACATATTTAAATCAAGTAACATTTGGTCATTATCTTTGTCATTCATTCCATCTATCATCATTGTGACCCTTCTCTGAATCCCATGCAATCTGTTCATGTCTCTTCTCAAATAGGGATTCCATAAGGGTGAACAGCAGTCAAGGTGCGGCCTGACATACGATCTGTACAAGGTAATAATACAGTCTCTATTTCTTGTAACAAATGCCCTTTTAATACATCCAATTACTCAATGTTTCCCAAATGTTAGGTCTGATGTAATAATTATTCCCAGATCTTTTTCACTACTGTCAGAATTTAGGATTTTCCCATTAAAGATATACTGATGATTTATGTTATGATCCCCAAAGTGCATGACAACACATTTGTCAGTATTGTACATCATGTTGTTTGTTTATGCCCAATGTTCCAGCAATTATAAATCTTTTTCTAAATTATTTATACTTGCATGGGAAGATGTATCTGCTGTATTTTGGTGTCATCTGCAAATTTTATTGCTAAGTGATTTAAGTTATGTGTCAAATCTGAAATAAAGATGGAGAACAGGGTTTCCAGCACTGAACCCTGGGGCACACCACTCATGATCCAACCTGGTTCTGAATAGTGACCCCTGATGCAAACTCTTTGGGTATGGCCCTTCAGCCAGTGAGCCACCCAGTTAACCAGGGTATCATTTATCCCAAACTTGTACATTTTGTCTATCAGGGTAGAGTGAGAGACTTTATCGAATGCTTTGCAAAAATCAAGATAGATGATATCAACTGGTATTTTATTGTCTAACATTTTACTTACTTTTCCATAGAATGCCAAATTACTTGTGAGACAAGATCTATGTTTTTGGAACCCATGTTGTGTATTGTCCATTAAGTTTTTGGTTTCCATGTCTTTTTGCAATTTATCTTTGAATAGTGATCCGAATATTTTGCCCAAAATGCTAGTCAAACTTATAGGTCTGTAGTTTTCTAACTGGTTTCGGTTTCCTTTTTTGTAAATTGGAGTAACTGTAGCTATTTTCCAATCATTTGGGATCTCTCCTAATTTAAGGGATAGGTTAAATATTTTATATAATGGATCAATCAGCCATTTGGAAAGCTCTTTGATTAATTTGGGATGTAGTTTGTTAGGCCCTGCTAATTTATTGATATTTATATTATCTAATTGTTTTTTTTTTTATTTCTAGTTTGGTTATTTTAATTTTTGGTTCAGATTTATTTACATCAGGTTGTATATATGAATTTAGAGAACTTGATTTGGTAAACATGGAATGAAGATATGTATTTAGTTTGTCTGCATTTCTTGTGGTTTATCTATTGTTTTTAATCTTATGTTTAGAGTGGTGTCGTTTTTTTATTATTTACATAGGCATAAACACTTTTCCCACCATCTTTGATATAAGGTAGTTTAAAATATTTTTTTTTTCTTTTCTGTCCATATGGGATGTTTATATCTCCTAAGTATCTCTTTATATTTATATTTATTGTAACCGTTGTTATCTCTAGATAGTGCCTTGCATGCTCTTCTGTTTTAGCCAGTAATTTAGATATTTTTTGGGTTAACCAGATAGTAATCTTACCTTTTTTGTTATATGATATTTTGTTAGGTGTATGTGTTGTCTCCAATTCAAGTATTTTATTTTTTATACTAGTCCAAATCACTTCAGGGGAGTTTAATCCATTATCCCAATTCCATTGATTTAGTTCTTCCATAATGTTTTTCAAGTTTGCTTTTTTGTAAATCTTAAAAATTGATTTACCCTGTATTTCTTTTGCATTTATTTGTGTATTAAATGTTATAATTTGATGGTCACTGTTATCTAAGGTTGGTTGAATTTTAATATTTGTGATCAGATCTGGAATATCAGTTAACACTAGATCAAGTATATTTTTATTTCTAGTAGATTCTGTTATTATTTGTTATATACCATTTGATTCACAAGTGTCAAAAAAAGCTTCATCTTGGGAATTACTTGCTGTTTTGTTTACCCAATCTATTCCTGGGAGGTGGAAATCACTGAGAAGTATTAAATCTTTATTACTAGTTTTTGCATTGATTTCCTCTAATATACTGTTATGATCAATGCTATATGTGTCCGGCGGTCTGTAACATACTCCAACACACATTTTTTTTTTAATTTATTCTAGAGATTTCTATAAATAGAATTTCCATGTTACTAGTGACAGACACTTGTTCAATTTTTTTTGTACGAAATGTCATTTTTTTTATAAATAGCATGACCCCTCCTCCCCTTTTTTTGATCTGTTTTTAAATAAGGTATTATAACCTTGTATATTTGTATCCCAGCCTGAAGTTTGTCCCCACCACGTTTCTGTGACTGCAGCAACTTCAGTTCTTTCTTTGGTTAGTATTACTTCTAACTCATCTAACTTAGTTCAGTGTTAACCAGCTTTCTGTGTGGGACAGTATCAAAGGCTTTGCTGAAATCAAGGTAGGTGATGTCTACTGCCCCTCTCTGATTCACTGCCCTAGTCACCCATTAAAAAAAACTATTACATTTCTTTGACAAAACCTTCCTGCTGTGAATCCATGTTGCCTGAGATCCTGGGCACCACTGGATTCCAGGTGTGCCACTATCCTTTCTTTCAGCAGTGCCTCTATGATCTTCCCCACCACTGAGGAGAGGCTGACTGGCCTATAGTTCCCCACTTCCTCCCTACTGCCATTTTTGTGCAGTGCAACTACATGCACCCTCCTCCAGTCCTCTGGAAGCATGCCTATGTTGAGTGACTCTGTGAACAGGGCAACCAGAGGCACTGCTAGCTCCCTTCTCAGCTCCCTTAATATCCTCAGTTGTATGTGCTCTGGCTCCATGGCTTTATCTACCTTCAGCTTTGTGAGTTCCTCCAGAACTCTCTCCACTGTGAATGGACTGGTGTCCACTTCTCCCCCATTGCCTCTTCTCCCCCAACCGTGGTCCTTGACCCTCTCCCTCCTTAGTGAATGCTGAAAAGAAGTATTTGTTCAGTATTTTTGCTTTGTCTAGATCCCTCCTTACACTCTCCTCCTCCTCCCTTTAAGCCTCACAATCTCTCTGTCTTTTCTTCTATCACTGATGTACCTGTAACCCTCCTGCCAAATGGGAGTTTACCTGCCACTATGCAGCTCTGTCCTCCTGCTCTCCTCCTGGGCATCTTCCAATCCAGCCTGCATTTTTTTCTGGTCCCTTGGTATTGTCCTGCCCCTGGTGCCCCAGCCAAGCGGCCCAAAGCCCTAATCCACCCTGCAGCATTAGAAAAACCTAACCACTATCACCAGCTTGTAGTTCTGCCCTTTGGGCACTGGGATTGTGCAGGTGCAACTGGAGCCTTTATTCTTCGACTGCACCAATTTGCAGTCAAACCAGGAAGTGGAACCTGGTAACCATGGACAGGCCACAGAGAGGCTACCTTGGAAAACTAAAGGAATTCCACAAGGTGATCTCATTGGGGCTCATTAATATTCATGAACTAAAGCCCCAATCACAAATATATATTCATGAGGGTTTGTTCTTCCTTCAGGGCAGAGTGTTCTTGGCTGTAGCTGAGAAAAGAAAAGACATGTTTTTTAAAATAAATGTTGTAACTGCAGCTAGTGTGGGGAATTTACTGTGCAAAAGGGGAAAGTGTTAAAATAAATAAATGCTTTGTTCCTGGCTGCAACCAGAGTAATTTTGGGACCAGAGTAACAGCCTGTCTGCTGCTACAAGGCATCCTTAAACATTGGTAGCAGCGACATGAAAACAGACTGAGCAATCTAACTACTCTGTGCAGTGGCAGCAAATACAACATCAGGGCTAAAGGACTGTGGGGCATTGGGGAAAATATTTCATTCATCCTTGCTGCACCAGAACTTTAATTTAGGACTGTACCTGTTCTGCTAAAAGATAGTGGGTTAAGCAGCCATTGCAAGCAGCCACAACCAATCAGAAGGCCAGAAAAACAAAGCTGGGACTTCTGGGACATTCACCAAAGCTCATGGGTAAATTAAAAGTGCTCATGGGGACATACAGGGACCTAATTCTAGGTGCCAAAACAACAGACCAATAGCGCATCGAGTGAAGTTCATGCATTATTCATTTCTGTGATTGATAGGTCCTGCAGCCAATTGAAGGCCCTGCAGCCAAAAACCACAACCAATCAGGAGCGAGGAGCCTCAGGAAAGCCCTATAAGAGACAGTGTTTTCCAGCATTTTGCCAGATTCCAGAGGGAAGGAGAGAGAGATTTGAGCAGGGGCCCCCCCCCCAGGGGTCGGGGTTCAGGCCCCTGCCATGCAACTGAGCCTGGTCATTTCCAGCTAAGCCCTCCATCCAGGAAGGTTTTTTTTGTTAAAGTTAACATAATTTTAGTTAAGTTTATTAAACTGCTAGTCTGGAGGTTGTCAGATTGTTCTCCAGGTGCTAGTCCTCCCCTCCATGGCAGGGAAAGATGTGGACTGAAACCAGATGATATCAAGCAGTGGTGAAAGTGCTGACCAAGAACCTCAGTTGTGAGAGGACTGAAGATGTCAGGATCCTTCTATAGTAGGGATCGACCATGGAGGACCTAAGTGAGTACCCTTGTACCTCCCAGTGCAAGAGAGAAATACAGCAAGCTAAAACTATAGGCTATCATGCTCTTGTAACTGTTCTAATGCCAAGAAAAACAGCTAAGTAACTATGGGCTGACATGCCACATACCTACTTAAGTGAGAGAAAGCAAGAGTAATTAATCTGGGCTGCCTTGCCCAAAATGACTGTTCAAATTTAGTAGTTCTTCAGTTTTTACCTTGCCTGCTACCCTGACTGTCCCAGCAAAGATGGACCTTTGGAACTGTGTTATGCGGATTGCAGCTGCTGTCATGGGTACCCAAAAGAGCCCAGACAGTGTTCAATCTGGAAAAGCCATATAAATGTGCTGATATTCAGCTGTATTCACTTTTGGTTAAGACTGTCCTGTGCAGCTGCCAGCCATAACCACATTGCCACAACAAGGGACATGAGACCTTAGAGTTCAATTGAGACCATGCTTAAAACCTGGAAATGACAGTTTCCACCTTGTTGAATTATGTCTAATAATATAGACACTTTAGAGATGTATTGGTATATGAATGTACTAGATGTGACTACAATATATGTGTGCTGAATATTCAGGATTGAGAATCCACAATATAGCCACGGTAACCTGGATAGCTGCCTTTTCTGAAATGTTCAGTCTGTGACAAGCAGGGCAACCACTGCCCTTCTATGACAAGCAGGGCAACCTCTGCACCTCTACAAGTATCAACAGCTATTGTTGTTAATTTGCCTTCCAAGTTAGCCCATTCCTCTAAAATCAAAGGAATCAATGCAACCAGCTGCAACATCCACCAGGCCTGCAACAATCCAGGACTTTGGTATCTGGGTACCCAGGGTATAGTGTGAGATTGCGGGGTTTCATCTGTATTGGGGAACTGGTACCAGTGGTAAGGAAAATTATTGTGTAACATCTGATTAGCCAGCAGTTTAGATAGCCTGGGCTCTGGGTGTCATTTCTGGTTGGTGAACTGTGATTGCCTTTTCTGTTAATTTAATAGCCACCCAGCTGGAGGGTTCACCAGCACAAACAAGCCTGTGTACATTTATAAATATTGATCTGCATAACCTCTGTTCCTCCTGTTTCCTCATCCTAACTTCTATGCCCCCCCAAATAAATACTATTGTCACTGTTTTTGCAAATCATAGTGTGTGAGCATATTCTTGGAGACAGTCACTGATTATAAAATGTCTTAAATGTGGGAACTAAATATTGGGTCATGTCTGGGGTGGCAAATGGTATTGTGGGTGGTATAACATCTCAGGGGGTTATAGAATGTAACAGCTGGCACACATTAAGGTGTACTCTAAGTAGAGGTACTGTGCAATTGTTTAAACCAAATGTAAGTTTAAGAACCCAAACACCTCAGCCTATGTCCAGAGTAGTAGCCAAGGGTGTAACTCTAGGAGTAGCACAGCTTGGGGGTTATATACCTATAGATTGTCTTGTGCCCTTTTTTCACAGTCCATGTTAAACCCTTTTCTGTCTGTGCCTTGGCTCTCCTAACAGCTTTCCTGCTTCCCTTAGACATCAGCGTACACCTCCCTGTCCTCCTCCCTTTGGGTTCCCTCATACTTCCTGAAACTTGCTCTTTTAGCCCATACTTTGTCTGCTACAACTTTAGAGAACCATAGAGGTTTCCTTCTTCTTTTCACTTTGGCCTCTATGCTAAGGCATTGGTTAGTTACCTCCACTATGGCTCCTTTTAGTTCAAAGGTTGACCCACATTGCCTCAGCCTCCCTGTCTTCCCTGTACTTCTGTAGCCTTTATGCCTTCTCTGATGCACAGGATCACCCCCTCCTTTTACCTTCACTGTCCCTTCTGAACAGTGTATAGCCCAGTACACTGATGTCCCAGCCATGATTATCAGAGTACCATGTCTCTGTTATTGCTGCTATGTCAAGGTCTGCATCCATCATCAAGGCTTCCAGATCTGGAACCTTATTTCCCAGCATGGTTTGTGGTTGGGAGCAGACTGGAAGATGCATTTCTATTGCTGGAATGGTGTTTACTGGCTGTGAGAGCCTTGTGGGACCTGCAAGAGCTGTTTAGAATGATGGCAGCATGGAGGGCCTTGGCGCAGGATATTTGAAGTACTGCTTTGGTACTTTGGTAGTCTAGGTCTCTGCAGGTAGTGGGGGGGTTGCTGCTGTATGTGTTATGAAGGGGCTTGTTACATGTGTCATTAAGGGTTTTGCTAAACATGTTATTAATGGGCTTGTTATATATTATTGGGTTGGCTTGAGTGAGTTGGGTATTAATGTGCTATTAAGATGTTAACAACGTATTAATATAGTGCAGTTGGTTAATTGGCATCATAATACCCTAAATGGCTACCATCATATATGGGGAAATACAAGAAGGTGTTCGGTAAGACATGGTATGTGCCCTTCTAGTAATGGCCCCTTTGGCACCATACTAAGTTTCAAATAGTAGGGACACCACTTGCATGGGTAAATTGGGAGATCAGTTTAGAACACAGGTGGATCTATTTTCCTCTATCACTCAGTACCTTAACTCATTATACCCTGGGTGGCCATTTTGTATCAGGAGAATCAATGGATGGTTCAGACTTCAAATGGAGCTATTGGGTACAATGAGTGAAGGACTTCTCTGAGCTTCAGCAACAGGCCTCCATGCCTGCCTCACACCAATGGCAATATATGCAACTTCATCATCTGTTGTTTGCATTTGTGGGTACCTAACTTCAACTGCTGGCTAGGGGAATGCAGGAAGAAGTGACGAGGGTTGCAGGTGGTGGCAGATTTAAAGGTTCCTACCCAAGGATTGGTACTATCTACAGGTGGCTGTTGGATGAGTACACATCTAATACTGATCAGTTGCGTAGTAGACAGGAAAAATAGTTAGGCCATGAACTCACTGAAAAGGAGTGTGAGTGCTGTTGGGTGAATGTGCATGGGCCTGCAGAGATACAGGTGGTAGGCTAATGCAACTTACAATGCTGCATCTGTGGTACCACACTCCTGTACTCTTACACAATTTGAACTTTGTCTTGAGTCCAGAGTGCTGGTGCTGTGGTATGAAACAGGGTATCTTGCTACATATCTTGTGGCATTGTCCCAAATGTCAGGCTTGGTGGAACAACATTTTGACTTTAATAGAGGAAACCTTAGCTCAGACAATTCTGGGAGATGCTTTCTTAATTCTCCTGGAGAACACTACATGATTGCCCGTGCTCCTCAAGCCACTGCACGCATGGTTCATGGATGCTATTATGGAAGCCAAGAGTTTATTATTTCAATGTTGGAGGACAGATGGGATCCCCAGTAAGTGAGTGGGAAGACAAGAAGTATAACTTTGCAGGGTATGAGCAGCTTTTGCACCTAGCTGAAGGTGAAATGCACCAATCTGAGGCAGTGTGGGGCTCTTTTCTAGCTTTGCAGTGTCTCAAAGTTGGAGAAAGGGCAGGGAAGTCAGATCTAACGACTCTTTAGTAATGCAATGGAACCTGAGGAGTAGCTGTATAGGAGTATGCCTAGGAGCAGGTTGCTGCTGTCACATGCCAGCTGCTTTTCAATTTAGTGGGAGTATAGTTGGGCATGGTTAATTACCAGACACCAGCACCTTTCAATTTTCACAGCTTGTATATTCTATGATCTGTATTCATGTCATGGTTATTGTTACTGTTGCCGTTTGTAGCGTCACCTCTTTTCAGTGGTTGCTAATCTGCTATTTCTTATTTGGGGTTGATTGGTTGATTGACAAGTCTGTTGCTGCTACTGTGAAGTGGCATGTGGAAGCTACACTAGGGATATTTAGTTATACAGTGGAAACTTTTTTGTACCATATGTGAATAAATCTGTTTTCTTGCTTTAGCCTCTGATCCAAGGAGTACCTGTGTTAGCTCTGGCCAGGTTGGGAGGTTTGCATCTTTTGATGACTCTTGTAAGCTGCACACTTGTCTGGGAAACCAAAAACCTCAATAATCTATAAATTAAAAAATATATGGGAAATATGTGATGGCTTTTCAATCGAACGAGGGGCCCGACCATGCAGTGTATATATAATAGATAATCACTACAGGGTGTGCGGCTGTGCTGTGATATACGTACACCTTAGTGTGCATGGTGTTATGGCTGATTGTGTTCAACAACCTAAGGTGTGCATATAACAGGGCATTTAGAAAATGGGGAAAGCTATTTGAGCCTTCTGATTGGCTCAGACACTTTTCTAGGTAGGCATCTATCAGACAACAAATGCTCACCTATTAAAAGTACCAACCCAGCCTGCCCCATCACCAGAATCCTGGTGCCCACCCTGCTCCATAATTGGCTAAACCCCCTCAATTTTATTTAAAATAGCCATCATTTTTTTCTTACGCTTAGCGAGAGACTGGCCCCCGAATGCTCATTTAGTTATGCTACAGTTCCCCAGAATGTACAGCACTTGACACAGACACCAAAACTGCCAAGAACAAACCAATGTATGTTTTTTCCAATTTTCTTTTAAACTTTAATCTTACGTTAATGTTTACTTCCACTGTCAATCTCTCTCCCATGATTCACATGCATTCTACTCTGCCACCCATCATCCAACATGCCAAACCATAAAATGAAGTGCTAGCAAATGAGATATCTCCTCACAAGTTACTGCCCAAATTAAAATGAAGTTCTCTTTGAAGCTTAAACAAAAAAATATGTTTAACTGCTGCTGTCTCTCCTCATACTCACATGTCTTCAATGTCCTGGTATAAGGTAAAATGGGCATGCTTCTTGCCACTCTCAAATTCACTTTTCCCATCAACTACCCAAATAAATAAAATAAAAGTGAACTAACACAGCAGCTTCTCTATCTTCTAAAACTGCAGTACCAGAACAAATGCCACAAAAAATGCAACAGAAATAGTCCTGAAGGTCATACAGTGGAGGGGGAAGCAAGAGAATAGCTCTGTGGGGGGGGGGGGCAACAAGACAAGGAACATCACAAGAACAGAGGGACTACTTTACAATAAAAATATTAAAAATTTTATTTTTCTTCTGTTATTTATTTTTTTATTTTATTACACTCCATATAAAAATATCACACCAATCCCATTTTCTAAGTGCAATAATACCCTCCAGGGTGGGCAGTATGGGCTATACCCGCACTTCCAGGGGCTATTAGGCCCTCCGCCTGTGGCATGGAGCCTCATTATGCCCCTGGACAAGTGGGTATAGCCCAATACCACCCACCCTGTCGGGTATTATTGCTTGCATAAAATGCCCTGAAGTTTCTGGGGGTGAAAAGATGTGCAGGCGAGCAGTCATTGTGAAATAATGTATGGTCATGTGATATGATTCATTCAATCAGGAGACTGGATTTTCACAGATTTTTCTTGTCCAGATTCTAAATCTATCTATCTATCTATCTATCTATCTATCTATCTATCTATCTATCTATCTATCTATCTATCTATTTATCTGTATTTATAAAATGAGTAAGAGAAATCTGTGGAAATCCAGTCTTGTGATTGGAAGAAACACTTCACCTGACCATGCGTTATTCCACAATGACCACATGAAATGTCAAACAGTAGCGCTCTCTCATACCACTCAGTAATTCAAACAAGTTTATTCAGACAATCCAGTTTTATTGTGCCATTAGTGCTGTATGATACAGACCAAGCATCCAAACCTCTGATCCTGTCCCCAGCACTTCAACTCATATGAGTCATCATCAGGTACTTTTCTATGGTTTATTTTCCTATGTCAGGTTTAAGCCATGGAAAATGCTTTTCTCCACAGCAGTCTCCTCCTCTTAATCTTTAAGTTTGTGTATATTTCCACTATCTTTTATATGCCCTGCTTCTATTTATCTTTATATTAGATTCCACATCTTCTGTTCCACTTTATTTCTCACTGCAAACTCAATGATGGGTGGCTTCGCTGACTCCTGTAACTAAGAGTTACAGGGTCAATAAACTCCTAACAAACTTTGCAATACATATTGTTTTGTTTTTTTTTTTTTGCATTAAAAGAAGTTTAGACTGTGAAAGACTGAGCTGGAGGAGATCAAATTCTGACTGCAGCTCCATGTGGGCTTTGGCTGCTGAGGGTTTGGATATATATTACCGTGTCATCCACGAATAGGTGTAGTTTTGCTTTGTTAGTGTTGTACCCAATGGTGTTGATGTATAGCATAAACAGGAGGGGCCAAGGATTGAGCCTTGTGGTACTCCTCTCAAGGAGAGGGAACCACCTGCTTTCACCTGTTACATTCTATTAGTCAGGTAGCTGTTGAACTATGACAGTGTGGGACCAGAGATACCATGCCAATACACATGTCCAGGAGTAAAGCATAATTGACAGTGTTGAATGCTTTGCTGAGGTCCAAAATAACAGCTCATGTGACTTCTTTCTTGTCCATGGCCATGGGTCAATCCTTTGTAACTGAGGCTAGTGCTCATGTGGAGCTATGGGCTGGGCTGAAGCAAATTGGGATGGATTTATTAGGTTGTTTTTGTTGAGGTAGTCTCTTATTTGGGCATTTACTAAATTCTCAAGTAGCTTAGAAAGCAAAGGGTAGATAGATACAGGGCGGTAGTTATTCAGGTTCATAGGATCACCTGTCTTAAATAATGGGAGCACCTGGGTAATTTTCCATGGTTCAGGCACAGTGCTTGATCTGATTGACATATTAAACATGTGCAAGATGGAGGCTGTTAGATACTTGAAGCTAGTTTTAATGAAGTATGAACCTCTTCCATCAGCACCAGCACCTTTGTTAATATCTAATTGGAGTAAGAGGTCTTCTACTTTTTTGTACTGGAAGGGAGTAAAGGAGATGTTGGTCAGTGGAGGGGAACGTCTGTGTAAGTTGAATTTTAGGGTGGCTGCTTTGAGGTATCAAATGCAAGACCTGCTGTGGAAAAGTGGTCATTAAAGCTATGTAGTATGTCAGACTTATTGGAAAGGTTCTGACCCTTGAAGGAGATCTTACCAGGTAATAACAAAGAAGGTTTATTGCCTTCAATCAATTTAATGATACACCAGAATTTGCTGGAGTTTTTCTTTGCAGAGTCAAAGGCAGCTAGGAAGTAGGAAGCTTTCACTAGCCATCTCCTCCACACTGCTTCACTGGTAACTTTGAGATGACTCCTACCTTGCTCCATACAATGTCCCCTGTCTCCCTATCCTACTTCTCACAGGACTACCATGAGCACCCTTCATGCTCTCATCTCCCTTTCCTAGTTCTTACCTTCTCCCTCCTGCCCCTACTAATTCCTTTCCTACTCCAACACCCTCCCTCTTGCTCTCTGCCTCCCTGCAACATGTGCACTCTTATGGCCACCTCCCACTTCCCCCTATCTTTGCTTACCAACTACATCCTAGTCCACCCTGGGATACTCAGTTGCACTCTTTCAAACTGTGCCTCTTTTCAATAATTACTCTTCCTGAAACCTCCCTTGCAAGCCCCCTCCATGCTTACCAAATCATGCATAAGTGTCATTCCTCTTACCTGCACCTTTTAGTCTTTCTGATTCTCCTAACTGGTGATGCTGAACCAAATCCAGGCCCTCCTAACCCTTCCACCTCCTCCCAACAGGCCCTCCCCAAAGACTTGCGTATATCCACATTAACACTTGTAGCTTATACTCCAAAATGGACGAACTGAAAGTGTGGGTCACTCAGCACTCCCTGACATACTTTGCATAACAGAAACATCTTTGTCTTCCAATATCCCTGACTCACATCTAGCCCTTCCAGACTTTAACCTCTATCAGCAAGACCATGGTAAATGAGGAGGCGGGGTGGCAATCTACTCCCACAGCACCTTAAAGTACACTATTTCCCATCGTGAAGCAACCCTTGACTCCCATGAGCTCCTCTTAGCTGATCTGGTTTTTCCTTCATCCTCTCCTGTCTTTGTGGGTGTTCTATTCACCTCCCCAAAACTTTTCTCTGTCCCTTATATCCTGCATCAGGAGAACTAATCCTCGTAGAAGACTTCAATCTTGATTGTCTCTCCTCCTGTCTCTGAATTCACAGCACCAGATCAAAGTGTTAAACCTCCCCCAGCCTATCAAAGAGCCTACCCACCTTAACACTAGATCTCAGCCTCATTTCCTCTTGGACTGGGTGCTTTCTACCCACCCTCAGCACATCTACTATGCTGGGATCCTACCCAATGCACTCAGCAATCATTGCCCCACCTTTTGTATTAGAATGTCTTGCCCTCCCCCAAAATACATCCAGTACCACCCCCTCAAATTCCTCAACATGAGTCAATTACTTCATGACCTGGCCCTTGTGAACTGGTCCCCAGTCTTCTCATCCATCATTGCTGACACTGCCCTTGCCCACTTTACATCCATCTTCCTAAAAATCTGGAATACCCACGCCCTGATAAAAACTTTATGAGTAAAACACAGCCACCATCCCCGGATCACTCCAAATATTTTGGCCATGTGCAGAGCTTGTGATCTTGCTTGGTACCATTTTAAATCTGTAGGTAATCAGACCTCCTACAAGCATTTCATACCCTCCACAATAGCTGCACTACCAGTACCCACCTCACCAAATCTGACTTCTTTAAGTCACGTCTGCACCCTCAAATAGTACTCCCTCTTCCTTATGGCAGGACCTTCACTTGCCCTTCCCCAACTAATTCTGGTTCTACCAGGATGGTGTAGTCTTTCCCTTGAAGTCCTACCTCAGACATGCACATGAGTATTGAACTGGGTACTAATCCATCACACAAACTTTTCCAATTTCTTCTCACTCCGTGCTGAACTGTTGGTAGCATTGAAGGAGTTTGATCATACCTTTTGATATTTGTTTCTCCTTTGAAGGAAGTTGAGTAGTTTGTTCTCTCAGGACTTGGATCAGGTCTTTTTGACAGTGCTAAAGGAGGTTCATCCCAGCATCGTGTACGATAAAGTGGTGTGAAAGTTGCTGATCAGGATGTTAGTATTCCCAGGCTTTATGCTTCCCTCCATATACAGTATACAATAATTGGAATGTTCAAGCCATTGCCAGCAACTAGATTACTCAATTTTTTTAGGCAGTTGCAACAGTTATTCTTGTGTCCAGTGTTTAAAGAAATATTTGCCTTGTAGGGTTATCACATGTGATCCACTGTCAAATAGAGTAGGTAATTTAATTCCATTGATCCCTAAGGTCATGACTGGGCAATTTCCTATAAACCCTACCCAATCTAGACCTCTCGATGGACCAACTGTTGATTGTCATGAGGTTCAGTGATCCATCTCAGGGACTCTTGGGTCCTGATTCCAGGTCATGTTACACCTGGTTCAAGGTGAGTTACGCCAAACCCTATGGTGCAAATCGTACCTTGCACCATGTGTTATGCAAGTTGCAATTATAAGATGCGGCTTGTGCCATGTCGTATGTGGGTTGTACCAAAGGTGGAATACACCACCCACTATGCCCACAATCCTCTGTGGCATGGCACAAGGGTGGGTTATGGCAGCACCAGCACCTTATTCCAAAAGGGCAACTGCCATAACCCACCTATGCCATTCCAGGTCCAGATATGGCACTGCAGGGTTAGACCAGCACTTAGCTGGCCTAAAGGGCATCTGTCATGGCAAAATGATGGATGCCCCCTGCAGCACCATGTATGGCATATCGCCCTGCCCCACTTACCCCCCCAGCACAGTGATGCCCCACCTCTGATATTTGGGAAGCCCCTGGGTCTGTTTTGTGCCGTGTCCCCCCCCATGAACTTGTGCCACTCGGCCAGTCCCCCCAAGGCCCCCAAGGGATTGCAGAAGTGTTACGGGTGTTGGGGGCTCTGGGGGGGCAGTTAAATGTGGGCTGTGACTTGTGGCACCCAGGTCTGTTGCACCATTTCTGTGGTTCTAGCCTGCGGCTGCCGCAAGTCATGCATTGTAGGTGCTTGGGACCCTGCCTATCTTGGAATAGGGTACAGGTCCCTGGTGTAGCACCGGATGGTGCAACTCACATAAACCCATGAGTTGCACCATATGGCTTGGAATTGGGCCCCCCTGTGTATAGTCAGGACTGCTAGGTTTACTACTTGTGGTCATCTCCTTTCATTGTGACCACTATCTCTGCCCATTCAATAAATGTGCTTTTATTTGAGACAAACTGGTCATACAGTCACTGACCTATATTTCTAGGCATCAGTGATCTCAGTTGGCACTTTACAGATTCTCTAGACAACTGATCCCAAGTTTTCCATCTGAAGTCCTTTTGGAGTGCCCATTGCATATCCTGCCACATACATGTTGCCATCTCAGTCTCTATTCGTCTCTGTCCCTTTCAAGTTGGGGTGTTACTGGGGTCTCTACAAGAAATAATCATGCTTAAACATCATGAATTCCAGATGTAACAAAGTCACAATAAAGTCATTGTGGAAAATCATAAGAAATAAAAGCAGAGCCAACCTTCCAGAAAATAAAAAAAACGTTATAAAAAGGTGAGATATCAGTACTATTATTGAGACCATTAGGGGAGGTCATTCTCTGTGTATTGTAGTTGAACAATTAATGCATTTTTTGATATGAATAGTTTTGCTCAAGAATGGATGATGGAAGTTGTCCTAGATGCAGAAGTGACATACGCTACATCTCCCACAGTGAGAGCAACCAACAGGTTTAGGTGACATCCATTTAGGGTGATAGCCCACTTGTCTTTTAGTGTACATAATGTTAGTAAATAAATCACCTAGATTTTCCCTTTCTATAGGTGATCCTAGGATGTTCCCCTATAACTTTACTGAGATCTGGGTTTCCATGTAGAACATGCCAGAATTGATTTACAGATGTTGCAACTTTGGGAGCTAAGTGGTTAAATTCAGTAACAAAAGTCACTGGTTGGTTGCCAATGTTAACCTTTAGCTCAGGGTTTAACAATCTCAACCTACTGAGTCTTCTAGCTGTTTGATGCTGTATACAAAGTAGCCTCTTTGTAAATTCTTTTGAGGAACAGGTTTTCAGTTCTTGGCATTGCCTATCAAAATCACACAGATCAGTGCAGTTCCATCTAATGCGGATGAATTGGCCATACAGGATAGCTTTCTTAAGTGGTGTGGTGGGCATTATGTAGCATGCAATAAAGTATTGCCTGATACAGATTTGCAATAAGATTCTGAGTGCACTATGTGCCCTTCACACTACTTTAACTTTGAATCCAGGAATGTGATAAAATGTACATCTGCTGTAAGTGTAAAATTGAAATCACAAAGTAGTTAAATTCAGAAACTCTACAAATGTAGAGGTGGATGGTACACCCCCTCTCCAGATGATAAGAATATCATCTGTATATCTGCCCCATAAATGTATATGGTGCTGAAAGGGGTTCTTGTCATGGTTAAACACAATGGTTTCCTACCACCATGCCCAAAAAAGATTGGCATAGGAGGGGGCCATTGCGGTCCCCATGGAACTGCTCCTAGTTTGTAAACAGTATTTCATATCAAAAATGAAATAATTACTTTTGAGTATAAGACTGATAGCTTCCAAAAGAAAGTCCAGTGGAAAATGTTGAGCTATAAGACTGTGGCTCAGATGATATTCAATGACAATGTGCCCTGGGTCATGATGTACAGTATACTCATGTATAAATTTACATCTATAGAAATATGTGGGTGATGAAGCATATGTCGCTTTTGCATCCAGGATGCCTTCCATTATCCATTCTTGAACAAATCTGTTCATATCAAACAATTCACTAATTTTTTAACTTCATTTGTTGTGTATGTCCTAAAGTGCATGTCTCCTATGATTTATTTTGGATGCACTACTTGTGCTCTGAAAGAATGGATGCACTGACATATACATTCCATTTTAAAACCAGAACATAATACACCAGTAGGTATACATTTTGCAACATATGATAATCAAAATCTTTCTGCTTTTCAGTTTATTGTCATCGAACAGATTTTATCTAACCCATGTGGGAGTAATAAAGTTTGACGGCTGCTGCAGTATGAGTCAAGTGACCTCTCTAATACCCTTAATGATAGTATTGACATCTCACCATTTGTATAACTTTTTGTTTTCTGGGTTAGCTCTGATTTTATTTCTTATTATTTCACACTATGACTTTATTCTGACTTTGTTACATCTGCAATTTACCATGTGATGTTTAGCCATGATTATTTCTTGTATAATTTATTTTCTTCCCTTCTCCTTACCTT
Source organism: Neoceratodus forsteri (assembly GCA_016271365.2). Classification (NCBI taxonomy): domain Eukaryota; kingdom Metazoa; phylum Chordata; order Ceratodontiformes; family Ceratodontidae; genus Neoceratodus; species Neoceratodus forsteri. Next base: position 1,280,353,589 of record CM057453.1, read on the forward strand.
TCCCTTTCCCTTCCCTTCCCTCCCTCCTCTTCCACCCCTTTTCTCCTTCCCCTTCCCTTCCCTCCTTCCCTTCTTCTTTCCCCATGCTTCCCTTTCTTTCCCCCTCCCATAGTTTTCTTTAATACAGTACCTATTTCAGATATGGAGCAATTTTGAACTCAACTAATATCCTTATAGCATATTCCTATTTTAGATCAGTAATACAATTGCTCACATTGCTTACTTTCTTTTTTCCATCCTTAGCTTTTCTTTCCTTTCCTGTTTTCCTTTTCTGCCCTCCCATCCTTCCCTTCATTTTCTTGATATTCATGTAGCCATTATGTACCTGTCTTTTTGCAGAATTCTACTGTATTTAGCATTTTCAAGTTCCTATTTAATTATGTTGTTTGCCAGTTATTGATTCTTATGCCCTTTTTCTACATGTTAATATGCTCTTTTTTATTTTGGATATTTGGGGATAAAGGGAGCATTATTATCTTTTAGCATATTATTATGTAGCGTCTAACTGATTAGCTATGGTTTGCTGCTTTCACGGTGTATATATATATGTGTGGATAAATTGCAGGGCTCAGCACCATAGGTGTCATGCTAATGACATGAAACACTGGGGTTTTATGGTGTGGCTTAATCTGAATCTATTATAGACTGGATGACTTTATTTTGCAAGTTTATTACATTTGCCTTTTTACATGTTTTATTTATGAGGGCTGCCTCTATGTTTCTCATGGTGATGGGTTTCATCCATGCTCCTTCTCCAGACCCTTCTTCTGCAGTGACATTGCTTGCTCACCTTCTGGTCTCTATCTTCATTGAGCTGCTTTCTGCTTTGGGATCCATTAAAAGTATTCTGTCTGTGATGCCAGGTAGTTTCCATGTAGTTTCTGAAACCTGATGGATGACTGATCCTTGAGTGTTGGTTCTTTGCCTATAAGGCTACAAGACTGAATTCACCACAGTGTAGAGCCAGGAGACAAACTTGTGAAATAGGTCAGTGTATTTTAAGCAGTGTTATCACTAAAAATATATAGGCAGGAGATGGAGCACTTGTGAAAACCAGCCTAACACCTGGATATGCAATGCTGTGAATGGATTTTTAATCAGTTCCTAAGCAGAGATTCTAAAGCATTTTCATAAACAAATCCAAATAATTTTCTTAAGCAGTAACTCTAAGGAATTTGCTTAAGCAATTTTCTGCATGCAGTATGAACAATTAGTATGTAATTAATGTTCAAGCTCACAAGTGGGGCACCATAAATGAAGTCACCAAATGGATTGAGTTGAAGAGGAATGTAATCTCAAGCTTTCATTGGTCAGCTTAATTAACTGAAGATCATTTTGATTAATACAATCAGATTCCCTGAGTGATGACAGACTCCAGGTAAGGGACCAAGAGAAATGTTTAATTCCAAAGGTAAGATGAAGACTCCAGGTAAAGAACCAAAGAAGAATTTTTCATTCAAGGTTAAGTTGAAGACTCCAAGGAATCAAGTACTGGGTATTTCTGAGCCTTTACAGTACACCACAGAAAGAGGACTGAAGAACCTTAATGAACTTGGGGAACTTTGTGATCATCAGTGTGGACCATCAGAAAAGAACTGAAAAATCATGGTGAACTTGAAGAAGCTCTGGCTGTCACTGTGGGACCATGGGAAAGATCTGAAGAACTGTAGTGAAATCAAAGAACTTCCTGGCCATCACTGCAGACAGTGCTCCCCATGCTTCCTTCCCATCATCTCCTGCAATCTAGCCCACCCTCGCGATACCCCCTTCTCCCCTGCTCCCTTTCCATCACCTCCTGGCACTTTTCCCATCACTACCATGCCTTCCTTCTTCTCCCTTTAGCCCTCTACACTGCACTTGTGCTTACTTGTGGACTGTCACACTGAATTTTTGAATATTCCATCAGGTAATTATTTTGATCTTTTGTTTTGTATTTGGTGTCCCTCTTAAAATTGCTCTTCATTTTTGGAATACCTGGCAACTTGTTTCATTACTGTATTGTTTTTCATGTTTCCTCTGATGATGCATGTGGATTTGTTGCTAGCCTACATTTTTACCTTGTACCTTATTGTAGTCTCATTTTTGTTACTACACAATGAACTGTTATTTCCCTACACCTCATTGTGAATTGGCCTCCTCTGTGGACATGTATTCTTCCTGTATTTTCTGTTTTGCTAGTTTGCCATAGTTTGTGGCCCAGGTCATGCCTGTAAATGGTCCTTTGGATCATCGCACCCACGGTCATCAAAACATAAATAAATAAGTTAATTAAAATGATCCTTTATGAACTTGAAAACCCTCCAGGCTGTCACTGTAGACCATAGGTAAAGAAATGAAGAAACCAGACAAACCTGAAGATTACCCTGTAGAACTAAACCCCCTCCCAACAGATGCCACAGTCCCTCTATAATGACTCAAAGCTAGTTGTTCATACATTCAGATTGATTCCTATAATGAGTAAGTGACTAGGGGGTGTTTTGACTGGTTTAGCTGAGAGGAATCAAACCACTGCACCACACCAGATGATCTACTACCCTACACCTATCTGGTGACTTGACCCTTTCTTTGAAGTTAGCTCATTTATTAAGACTAAAACAAAAAGGTAATATTCAATTCATGCTAAGAAAATAGAGATAGAATATACATTTCAACCATATGTGTTCTTCAGAATTATCTGAAAGAGAAAAACACAAAGTCTAAATTTGCATTTTTTCCCTTTTAGGTAATTTCTGAAGAAGACCTATTGTTGTAACATTGATTGTAACTCTATTTTCTACTTTCAGCATGCATTTAATATTATCTTTCTGTTTTGTTTTCAGCTAACATGCTGACAAAGCACCTTTTTTAATTAAGAACAAAGTTTGCTACAACAAACTACAGCAGTTTCTTAAGCAAGCAGTTACAAAGATACAGTGTGAAACATTGGTATGGTGCAAACCGAATAGAGTCACAACAGTCATTTATGTGTTCTATATAGTCATAGAAGGATAGCTTACAAATTCTGGAATGACTATTAATGTGCAGTTTATTAGGAGACTTTGGGAGTACTTGTAGGAGAGTTAGTCCTTGGCTTCGCTTGTGGGTCTTTGGCATAATGGAAAGAACAAGTAAGGATCCTATATTTTATAGTACCACTGGAGGGAGCTAGTTGCAGAATGGGACATTCTCCCAAACACAGCTAGCTGACTCACTGCTAGTAGTCATTTCCTAGAGGAAGGGATCTGGGAGGGCTTCTGTTTGCATAATATGATAAGCCTGTCTGCTACACTTACTGCCACTACCCACTGGGCCATAACATAATTTTTAGAGACTTCTGGAGAAGTGAGGCAAAGACATAACATAGGAGTATTTGAATTTTATTTGTATTTACTCAGGATGTGGTCAATAGGTGAACCTGTTTTCAGGACCATACTGCTAGTGAGACACATTTTGATTCCAATGCAGACAATTCAACACATATCAAAAATTTCCCAAAAACAAACATTACTAAAATATCAAACAGAACTGCATTAATGGCAATCACATTTAACATACATCAATCCTAAGGTGGCAGTATAGTGCAGTGGTTTAAGGCTCTGAGCTGCAAACCTAGAGTCCTGGGTTTGAATCTCACAGCCCCCCACTTGCATACAGTGTGATCCTGAGCAAGTCACTTAACTTCCCTGTGCTCCCAGGCCTCACCTGGAAACAAGCTTTGGCTTAGTATGCCTTTCCTGGTTAAACAATTTCCCCCCCATTATGTCATTTTTAAACCTACTGTAAGTGAGAAAATTTCTTATCTGAGGAGGGATGAAATTCTAAAAGGTGGTAGCAATAAAGTTAATTTTGCAAAGCATGTTTTTATTTTCAGGACTTTAAGCCCACTCCCCACTACATCCCCAAGATTATGTTTTGTATTGTTTGTAGTTAGCTTTTCATACCAAAATGCTGGCCATAGGCCACTGAAACATTTATACAAAAAGTCATAAAGAAGGCTATCACTACTTATACTCAAAGATGTTCAGTTTTATTCTAAAATCATTATGCAATGATGACAATTTTGTAACAGCCCTGATGCCCTGAGTACAAATCTTGCTAAGTGGCAGTGCATCCTATCTAGATTTGAAAATAATTTTTGCTTGCCGATCTATACATAATACTGCCATAGTCCATCTTGAGTAGCATTGTGGTAGTGACAATTTTGGCCCTTGAATCCCTGGACAGGCAACTTTTTTTGTCTGCATAAGGCATCAGCTGCTAGAAAATCTTTGTACATAACTTATCGATGTGGGTTGTAAACTTTAAGTCCTTATCAATCCATAACCTAAGACACTTATACAAACTTATTTGGACAAGTTTTGCCCCAATTTTTGAACAGATCTCTATGCCATCAAACCCTTCATCACAATTTACCTTCTTTGGCTAAAAAACATAATGTTAGCTTTTTGTTTGATGTTTATAAGATTTGTATTCTGCACCAACAAGTTTTCAAGATTTTTAAAGTCAGATTGATGTGTTTAATTAACCTGATTTAGATTTTGGGCTGCGCTCACTAACACCATATCATCAGTATACATTTTTACTACGAACTATGTAATAATATTTGCAAGATTATCAATAAAAAGGACAAACATTAATGGTCCCAAAATGGAAGCTTGAGGCACCCCTCTTATCAATCCCTACTTTCCAGATAATAACTCCTGAATTACAACATGTTGTCTCTATCTTGCAAATATGATTTGAAGAATAATAATGAATCTCAACTCATATCCTTTCCAAGAGTCTTTTTACTAAGATTTGGTGGTCCACCATATAAAATGTCTTTGTTAGGTCTATGAACACCACCCCACATACTCCTTATGATCAAGAGCATGGGGAATGGTGTCTTGAAATCAACAAGCTAATTGTATGGAATGTATAGGCTTGAAGGCAGACTACTGTGAGAGAGGACAGAATGTTCTTTTAAGTACCCAAGCAACTATTTTTGAACATTCTTTTCAAGTATTTTTTATATCAAAGGAAAAAGAAAAATTGGTCAAATGTTTTTTGTTAGTATCAAATCTCCCCTTTTAAAGATAGACTTTATTTTTGCTTTCTTCCAGGCTCTTGGAAAGATTCCCCACTGTAAACTCATGTTGAAGATCTTTGTCAAAGTGTGGCAAAGACAATCTGCACCCTGCCTCAGCAGTCTGGACTAGAAGCCATCTGAACCTCCAGGTTTATTTGGTTTCAGGGATTTTAACTGTTTCTAGGCACCTCTCAATGAAATCATTTTAATCTAAATTGTAAACTTTGATTCTCCCTTTATTTTCTCTTCCTGTACATTTTCTCCATGTGAACTGAAGCAACTTCTTCCTTATCCCTTATTAGAGGTAGATTAGTAAAGAAATAATTGAATGCTTCATCCATAGCCTTTTTATCAGGCAAAACTAATTCCTCACAATTTAAGGAGTTTGGAAATTATATGTTTACTGGTATTTGCAATTGTTTTTCTGTTTCCCAAAAATCCTTAGAGATAGCACCATCCTCAAATATATTTATATAAAGCTCTTTTTTTGCTTCTCTAATTACTTTTAACTTTTATTCCTAGCTAATTTATAGAACTCCTAAATTCTTCCCCAATTATTTTTCTTTGCCACTTTCCATGGTCTGTTTTTAATTCTAATGCTTTTTAAAGTCTTACCATTTATGCAGGGCATGTTTTTCTCTATATTTAACACTACACATTGGGGCATGAGCATCACAAACCTTCAAAAATTCAGAGATAAAAATATTCAAACTCATCAATGTCTAGGATTACGCCAAACGGTTCCAGTTTACTTTTCTTAAATTCCAAGAATGTTTGACCATTAAAATGTTTGAGTGACCTAAAGTTAAAATATGGATTTCTTAGTTTCAGGTGGACAGTCTAAACTAATTTCACACCTTATCTCACAATGATCACCCAGCAATGGAGGCCCCACACCTTGTCAATACACTTTTAAATCCCTTGATGCAAAAATCAAAGCATCCGTTAACTTTGTTCCTTTACAGCTGTACCAGTGCACATTACAATCCCCCATATAGACTTGATGGATCCAGTTTGCAGAGTTATCTAAATAACTAACTCCTCATAAACTAAGCGTATTTATATGCATAGGGCACATCTTTATTCACAACAACAGTCCCTCAATGCCCATGATAGAAAAGTCACTTTAACTATTACATTAACATACATTTATACACCCACTTCTTCTATTTTGATAATTCCTGTATGTATTAAACCCCTGGATTCCTACTTCATCATCCTCTATTGTGTCATCTAGCCAAATCTCTGTAATACCAAAAAGTGATTTCTTCTCTACTATATAAGGATTCTTCTACTTTGGCAGGAGTTATTGAGCATTTGTATGGGGCCTACTTATCTTATCTATGTCTTTCTTCCCAGATTAACCACAACATCTGCAGCCAAAAGCAGAATCAGAAAACACGTTATTGTACATATTTAATCTTACCCCAAAAATCATTTTACAATGCTATAGAAAACCCTCCCTCCTTCATCACTCCTAAAAGACTGTTGCATATACTAGAAATGAATTATTCTATTAACATTTACTAAGACACTACATTTCCTAATTGTATGTTCTGTTCAACTGAGACCTATTTTGATTAACTTGCAAAACATTCTGTGAATTAAGACTAATAGCCCAACATATATTTAAAGGGCACACCAACATTGAAGATACCTCATTTCTATTTAGGAATACTGCAATTAAAGATGAAATACAAAAAAAGCAATATAAAAACCCAAGTTAACTAACTGAAATAGAACTCAACTAAGCAATATTACAATGAACAAAACAACATTTAAAACAGCCACCACTAAGCTTCCTACCTCTTTCTCACACCACTCCAGTGGTTCACACTACATGGCAGCTGCTCCACAGATGGCCACTGGAGTGGCTGGTGCTTTTAAAGTGTAGAAGGCCCTCCCACACATATGTCATGGTCACCAACTTGACTGTCTAGTAGCCCCTTATGCTTATTGGGGAACAGATGGTTCTCAACATGTAGATGTTGGACCAATAGTCAAGTTCTCACAAATGACAGAGCTCAGACCAAACTCTGGCAGCCTGTAGGAGCAGCACTTTTGAGGGCAGTATGTACCAGACTTTGATTGGTCACAGCCTCTGGTCTCTGGCAGGATGGTAATGTCAATGCTATTGTATTGCTGGAATGGCTGTACTTTTAAAAGTGCAGAGAACCCACCCCCACAAACATCAAGGTCACTACCTCCGCCACTGGGTAGCCCCCAATTACCAGCAAGCAATTTGATCTCAGCTTGTAGATATGGGACTGGGAGTCATGTTCTCACAAGGGGCAGGACCCTGATCAAACTCAGATATTCTGTAGGAGCAGCACACTTGATGGCAGTAAGAAGTAGGCTTTGGCCAGGGACAGTCACTGGCCTCTTGCAGGATAGTAATGCTGCCATTATTGTATTGATTGCATGGACCTGCTTTAAAAGTTAAGGGGCCCCCACCTCCACAGTTGTCATGGTCACCATGTCCACCACTCAGTAGCCTCCCTCCACCAACCAAGCAACAGGTGGATCCTCAGCTCCTAGGTGTGGGATAGTCAAGTTCTCACAAGGGGGCAGGATTCAGATTAAACTCATGCAGTCTGGAGCACACTTGATGGTAGTAAGTAGTAAGCTTTGGATGGACACAGTCTCTGGTCTCTGGCAGGGTGCTAACACCACCACTGTGCCAAGTGTCAAGCTTTATACTGCTTACTACCACTTCTGTATAGTGTTTCTGAATGTCATACCAAAAAGCGCTGAGCATTGAGTAGGACCATAGAATATGAGTAAAGGGCTTCACTTCCTGGTCACATCTCCAGCATTGATCAGATCCCAGAAGGCCAAGATGATTCAGTAACCCAGGGTTCCTGTACCATTTGTAAAGGATTTTATTCTGCATCAATCTGCATTTTTGCATGCTACATGACTGTGGTACCAGAAGATAAAATGTATCTCTTCGAGATAAAGGTATTTAACTCCTCCAGGCACATAAACTGAGCCTTTAGTGTTGAGGTCAGGAAGACACCCAATAAATTCTTGCATTTTGCCCATCACTCCTCTTGTCAGCTTCATCCGGGTCTGAATAAAAGGGTTAGTGGCAGTGAAGGGTTGTGATCAAGTTGACAACTTGGCTTGTAACAAGGTTCTGATTTGGAGATGCTTCCAAATGTCTGGTTTCAGCAGGAGGTATCAGTGTGACAGAGCAAGATAGGAATCCATAGTCCTCAAATGGGAAGTGTACAATATACTGTATAATGGTCACTGCACCATCCTTTCCAGTTGATTGTGGCCCCACCACTTTTTAGAAATAAGTTGCCTCACAGTGGGGGTGAAATCAATGGGCTGAGAATATATATCCAACAGTCTGCATAAACTTAATCAATAATATCAGAATATGCATATTGAGGAGTGAGATCTGGCCTCCAATGAGAGTTTGCTATAGAAAAATAGGGGCATTGGGGAGCCACTTGCAACTTCTTCCTCTATCAGCTTCCATTGAATCTGCCTGTGGGAATTTATGGAAAACCATTGTAGTGTCTGAGATGTGATAATAGCCATGGGGTAGCTAAAGAACCAGGAGAGTCCCCATCTTCCCTGCCCCTAGTGTGCTTGCAGTCTGGCCCTGCTTTAACATGGTGATTTATCTTCCCCCAGGAAGTTACCCGCAACTCTCAATGTTATAAAATCATGTCCTTGGAACTCAGAAATGTAGGTGTGAAAGCATGTAAAGAGATTTCAAGGTTAAGATCATTTTAAATTCAGCTGTTTTACTGAGAAGAGATAGCAAGAGTGACTTCAGCTATCAAATTCCACTCCAGTGTTTCTATCAGACAGGCTAAGCTTAATTAGGGGATCTTGGTTATGTTAGAATGTATTTAAATGCCAAGATATGTGATACCTCCCTCTGTCTAAGTCAAACCTGTAAATGTCCCCTTTCTGGATACAAGTATGTCATAGGATGTTCACAGTTCTGGCATGAAGAAATATAAGACATGCAAATATATCACTGTCTCTGAGCCATGCAGGAAAACCATACCTGGATATGAAGTTGTTAGCAATTTATTTTGAATAAAGAGTAATGTAATTTTTAATGCAATGGTAGAATATGTTATCTCTTAAGCTGTACTGTAGCTAAATAATAAAGTAACCCCCGAACAAGAAAGGGTTATTAAGCAGTCTCTAAACATGAAATAAAAGTCACTTCAAGAATACCATGTGCAAATTGGAACTGTCACTTTTAATGTCAAGTTCTGGTTTAAGAAAAAGCAGAACATGCACTGACAGTCTCACAGACTGTACCATAGACAAATGAGGACTATCACTTTAAATGCCAAATTCAGTTTTGAGCAAAAGGCAGTACATGTAATGAGAGTCTCAGGTAACACATTGTATCATAGCCAACATGAATGAAGGAGGACTGTATGGGTAACTGGAGACAGCTTTTTCACTATAACTTACCTTTGCTGCTAAGCCTTAATCATAGGTTTAAAGGGACTTGGATTTTCCATTCTACTGGAACCCTAAAGGTGTGCCCTCCCTCCCACATTCAAATGCTAGAGTAGGTTTTAAATGAATTCATTAAAGTGCTGTCCTCTTGCTTAGGGCCAATTCCAGCTATGCTGCAATGTTGGGACCAGTGTGACTGGACTGGACAATCAGGACTTCAGCTCTCCCCTGCTCCGGATGGGTCACTCATCCAGAAAGCATGACAATTCACTCCCAACTATTTGCTTCCTACAAACTCACTCCTGCATACTCACTCCTGCATCAGTTTGACCCTATGTTGACTCACTCCCAACAGACTCACTCCCACCTGCACAACTCGCTCCTGTTTCTGACTGCAACTATGTCTTGTGCTGTTTCTGATAGAAACTTCATTTAGCCTATCCCTGTTTGCAATTTGACTGTTTCTGAGTGGATGTTTCGGACTGTCCTCTTGTTTGCAATTTGATTGGGAGTGCATACTACAGTGTTTATGCTCCCTATTGGGCTTCATAATCTTGGTTGCAATTTGATTGAGAGTGCATAGTACAGTTTTTGTCTCCTTATTGGACTGTATATTCTCTGTTGCAATTTGATTGGGAGAGCAGGAAGGTAGGGTGTGCTTTGTATAGTGCTTGTGCATAGTACAGTGCTTGTGTACTTATTCATGGGCATTAGTTTCAACCTTTATTAACTTAATAACAACTTTAAAAACCTTTAAAAACATAATTCTACAGATCGATCAATAATCAAAAGTGTATGCCACACCTCACAGGAATTCCTCTGTTGTTCACTCTCTGTACTTCTCAATGATGTATGCGAACCTTTCAACATTAGCTAGGTAAGCTGGTTTGTGTCCTGCAGGTGCATTACCTGCTATTAGTTGCCCGATGCTTGAGTCTCTCTATTTCTGAATGCCATGCAATCCATCGATAAATTTCCACACGGTGGAGTGAGCCATGCAGAGAACACTCTGCATACCTTGATGGAATGCCTCAACCACATTGTTAGTTTTTGCTCTCCTTTCTTGAACACTATCTGAGTGGTTCCATAGAGCAATCGGGATTTGTGGCTGCACCAGTCCTCCTATGTCTCCTGCCAATCCAAATGTCTTCAGAATAGAGTACAATAGGCTCCAATTCAGAGGGGAATACCTGCTGGTCCTCATCTGTGATATTTTCAAAGCATGCCACTACCTCTCCCAGTGGGTAAGATGCCAGGGCTGGCAATGAACATCAACCCCTCCGTCTGTATTTTCCGATACCGATGAAAAAAAAATCCCATTGCATGCTTGAGGGAATACTGTTTTAAATGTATTAATAATTGCCAACTTGAAGTCAGTCATGATTATTTGTGATGCTAGATGAGGATTCAGCTGTTTATTGCAGTCAGTATACGCTCATACAACTCTCTGCATTTGTTGGGCAGGAAAGCATATATGGCAGGCTGGACATTGTCAAATCTTTCTCCCAGTATCACATACATCTGGTGGAATAGGGTGGGGCAACACTAAAAGTACCATCAGCATACCAGTTGTAGTAGCTTTCTAAAACGGAGATTAGTCTCAGTGCCAAAAATGAGAATTCTTTCTGGACCAGCACCACTGTCATACAGCAGGAAATTCACAGACAAATCACTCTGGTCTGGAGTGTAGGTTTGTAGGAGTCTGGGACTGCAAGGTCAGACAAGTCCCTAGGATTGGGAGTGCACCATGCACCCACACACCATTGCACGGTGCGCTAATATTTTTATCAAGCAGTTTACCTTGCATTGCTATAGAAATATGTTCCCCAGTATGAATGACAATTTGTGCTGTAGTATCCTGTTGCAACAGCCTCTGCTTGGCAATATTCACAGCCTTGGCTTTCTCACAAGTACCAACATCAGGCATGAGTGTGCTGTGAGAAACGAAAGATAATAGTTGAATCTTCCTCGCTGGCAGTGTGTACACAAGCATTACAGTCCTTTGGTTTATGCACCATGCGTTCACATTGCCAAATTGCCTTTCCTTCGTGTCCCCTTTTATGCATTGTATAGATAAAATTATTGTCATCCACAAGCTTGTGTCTATTTCGTTCTGACGGTATGAAGCAAGCTGACATTATGACGGCACTTGCAGCACTCGCAGCAATGAAGTATGTAAGATGAAATGGAGGCTTTATGCTGTGTTGTCAGCTGTGATTGGAATGTATCTTTTTATATTGATTTTGGTAGTTGGGGGCCAGTGTTAATGCAGTTCATATGGTAATGTCACTGAGCCCAGTTAGAGAGTGTTAATGAAGGTGATTGGAAGGTATCTTTTATGTTCATTAGAGCAGTTGGGCAGTATCTGAGGAGAAGGATAGGTCAATCCCTTGTACTATGCACTCCCAATCACATCCAGTAAAGTGACGGACAGGATAGTGGGAGCAGTCAAAAATATCCATTCAGAAACAGTCAGGTAGAAGCCCAAAAACTGTACTATGCACTCACAATCAAATTGCAAACAAGGATAGACTAAATGTAGTTTCTGTCAGAAACTGCACAAGAAGTAGTTTCAGTCAGAAATGGGAGCGAGTTGTGCAGGCAGGAGTGAGTCTGCTGGGAGTGTGCTAATGCAGGGACGAATTACTGCAGGAGTGAGTATGCAGGAGCGAGTTTGTAGGGAGTGAGTAGTTGGGAGCGAATTGTCATAGACCCACTCATTCAGCAGGTTAAGGAATTGCCCAGTGGGGTGAAAAGAGAACAGACCTTCCTTTCCAGTGCAACTTCCATGAGTGCTAACACGCACAGTTTAATTAGCTGTTTATATTATAGGGTGCACAGTAGTGCCCCTATAGCTAGGGCTGAGTAGTGTTAATGTAAAACCCTTAACTTTACACCTTAAGATCATGGTCCTCATTCAATGGAATTGTATAAAATTTGGCATGTGTCATCTGGAGAGTAAGGTCTCTTGATCAGGCAAGTTTTGTTATGGTCAGATTTACCGATTCTGAGAACCAGATAGTGCAAAAAGAGGAAAATCAATTTTGTTTTGTTTTTTCAGTTTTTTTGCTCTCACCTACAGCTCAGATGGTTTGAAACTTTATTTTCAAATTTTATGGGTAGAAAGGTCTTGCCATAGAATGGTGTCATTGATTTGATGGAAAATATTAACCTGTTCCTAAGTTATAAGGATTTGAAATTTGTATTCTGAGCATGTTCATAGGGTCTTTCGAATAGATGTACGAAAACCACCAGATCCACTCAGATGGATGTGTGCCTGTGACATATATTAATCCAGGAAAAAAAACACAAGTCATGGCACTCCTTTCTTAAGTACAAAGTTCACAGAGTACAATAGTCTTTGGGCTTGATTCTCAAAGCCCTGAGACTGACACAAGGTGTCTGCACCAAAGATAAATGGTGCAAGTGGCACCTTGCATCACAAACTGCTCCCTGAGCTATTCACAAAAGCAGCCTGCATCAACCACAGGCTGCCTGCCCCAAACAGGGCTTGTACTATCCATGCACCCAATAATGGGCTGCAATCTGTGCAAAGGGGCATGTGCCTGACGCAAGCTGCCACATCCCCATAAATGGGATTCACTAAACTCCTCCAGAGGATGATTTTCTAAATACTCTTAGACCAGTCTAGGCTGCTCTAGGGGTACTTGGAACAATTTCCTCTGGAGGAGTTTAGCCAGTTGGTAATGTGCCACATTCCTCCAACACACATATACACCCAGCCTTGATATGCCCATTATTGTGATTTGATTCATTCTTTACCCTGGTGGTCTAGCAGTCCCTCCCCACCCCGATATGCCCATTATTTTGGATGTAATTATTCCTTTACACTGATGGTCTCACAATTCCTCCCCCACCACAATATGCCCATTATTGTGGATTTAATTCTCTTTTACCTAGTGGTCTAGCGGTCCCTCCCCCTGCCCCAATAAGTCTGGTATTGACAAATGCACTATAGCAGTTATCCTGGTGGTCTAGTGGTCTGTCCCTCACCCCTAGCATGTAGTGCACACACCCGCTCTCCCCAAACTATACCTGAGCCAGTGCCAGCACAGCCCTCTCTCACCACCTCGGCCGGGGCTGACTGAACTGTCACTGGGCACTGTACTACAGTACAGTACACAGTCACAATCAATGAGCATGTTCTGTATTGTAGTACAGCACTCAGTGACAGTTCTGTTGGCACCAGCTAAGGTGATGTGAGGAGGGCTGTGCCAGTCCAGGCTCAGGGTACAGATTGGGGGCAAAGTGGGGTGGTGGGCACTACATGCTAGGGTGGGAGGGGTAGGACAACTAGACCACCAGGGTAACTTCTATAGTGCACTTGTCAGTACTGGGAATATCAGGGCAGGGGGAGTGACCCCTAGACCAGCAGGGTAAAGGAATTATTTAAACCACAGCAACAGGTTTATCGAGAGAGGGGGAGGTACCACTAGACCACCAGGGTAAAAGAATTATCTAAACCACAGCAAAGATCATAAAGGGTTGGGGGAGGGACCACAAGACCACCAGGGTAAAGGAATTATTTAAGTCGCAGCAAAGGGCATATTGGGGTAGGAAGAGGGCCCGCTAGACCATCAGAGAAAATAAATTATTTAAACCACAGCAATGGACTTATCGAAGTGGGGGAGGGACTGTTAGACCAACAGAGTAAAGGAATTATTTATACCACAGCAGTGGGTATATTAGGGTGGGGGAGGGACTGCTAGACCACCAAGGTAAAATAATTAGGACATTCACATAAATGGGTATATGGGCAGTGGGTGGTGTAGGTGGGGGGCCTTGCTGGACTGGCATACAGCTGCCCCACAGCTTGTGGCAAGCCCTCCCGCTACGCCCTTTGTTTGGCACATGCCAGAGTTGCTGCAAGCCTAGGGACTTTGCAGCCAGGACCCCGCTTCAAATTAGAGAGTCGGTTGGAGGTCCCTGCTACTAGACTTCAGAGCAAGCTGCTGTTTGCTGCAGCTTGCTCCAATCAAATCCTCTTTGAGACTTGGGCCTTTCTTTTGCATTTATTTTTAATTGCTAGAGTTTACAGATATTCACAGCAGCTGGGTAGAAAAAAATTCTCCTGATGGCATTTCACCTTTGGCTTTATCATAGGACCAAGGATAAAGCCAAAAGTTGAAACAGTCAAGAAGATTTTTTTTGCTCTCAACTGCTGTGCATGTCTGTCAAGTCTGGCAATTGAAATAAAAACAAAAGGTAAAGAATTTGCAGTGCCCTGTGGACTTTGTACTTAAGAAGAGAGTGTTGTGACTTGTGTTTTTTCTTCTTTCAGATAGATGTTTGATATGAAACAAGAATTCCTGCTCGTGAAAGAAGATTCTTGTTTTATATGATGGAATTTCTTTTTTGTGAGAAAAAATCTTGTTTCATATGGCAGTCATCTTGTTTCCATTTTTTGTATTTGAAAACCACAAACATAATACCCTGGAAAGACACACACACATGAACCTAGCAGAACGGGACCCATTTTGCTTGATTCTGGACTTAGTTTCTAGAAAAACAACCCTAACATGTCTTTTTGGCATATCCATAACATTCTTAGTGAAGCAGGTTCCGTGATCCAATTTTCTTGTTTTGTGAGCTGCACAAAACAATAATAAGGTCTCCTGAAACAAATTTCAGTGGATAAAACAAGATTTTGGACTTAGTCTTTTTCAAAATCTTATTTTGTGAGCTGACATCTTATTTCATGAACTTATGTAAATTTCACAAAACAAAAAGGCAGGCTCATGAAACACAATTTTTTACTTTTTTTTTTCAGAATCTTGTTTCATAAGAAGACATATTGTCTCATGAGCTCATGAAAATCTTACAAAACAGGAAAGTTGGCTCCAGAAACAAGATTTTAGGCTTGTTTTTTTTTGTTTGTTTGTTTTTTCAGAATCTTGTTTCATGCACAGGCATCTTGTTCACAACCTCATAAACATTTCACGAAACAAGAAGGTGGGATCATGAAATAAGATTCTGTACTTTTCTTCAGAATCTTGTTTCATGAGAAGACATCTTATTTTGTGAGCTCAAGAAAATCTCATGAAACAAGAAGGTGGACTCAAAAACAAGATTTTAGATTTTTTTTAAGAATCTAGTTTTGTGAGCCAACAATCTTTTCATAATCCACACAGGGACTGCTGGCTAATGAAACAGAAATATGGCTCATGAAAGAATAAATACATGCTCACTTCTCACTGCAGACAGAAATCCAAGATACTCAAATCACAACAGTGTTTCTGTGTGCAGAAGAACAGGATCCAGCACTCACCAATATAAATCCATGATACCCAAATTACAGGACTTCTTTTGTCCACAGAGTTCATGCCTGTAAGGGGCCAGTGCTTCTGTAGTCTTAGGTATTCATGCACACTGTAAGATATAAACACTCTTGATGGGGTATCTGCTTCTGCAGCCACAGGTGTAAGACATGCACACTGACCTCTGGCTGCAGAAACATAGCAGCCACAAAATCCATGATATAAAATTGCAACAGTACTTCTCTGCAGAAGCACAGTCCCTGAGTGGCCTGCATGTCTTCAGCCACAGGAGTTACACATACACGCTGATCTTGTGCCTTCAGAAATGCAAGCCTGTGGGGTCTGTCACTTGCAGACAGAAGTACTGTTGCAATGTCAGTGTCATGGTTTCAGCAGCAGGTGTAGAAATTGTTCAACTTGGTAGTAGCTTTTCAGATATATATCTGCATATCAAAAGCATGCAGTAGTGGCTCATGCTATCTAATGAGACAACTCATTCAGTATGCATGACCATCTCTTTCTGCAGTGGTACAGGGTCATGGGGCCTTCTGTCTGTAGAATACACTCTGCAACACACATACACACACACACACACACACATAAGTGGCTTACAAGAACATGCCCTGTGGAGCCTGTTCTATGCAGCCACAGATAGAAATTCATGAAGGTATACACCAGTGCTTCTGCATTTGTGTCATCTGGTAACAGTTTGTATGTTGTTTATCTTACCTGATTATGGCTGCCTGTGGTTGGTTGCGTGGGCTCATGCTTTTTGCTGTTTTGGGGGTAGGGAGTTAGGTTTGTAAACTTTAACACAACATTTCCTATTTTGGTGCCTTAAGCTGAGCCCTAACAGGTCACCACTGTAGATTTTGCAATGAATATACATTATAGAGTGTGGTAGTGCTCCTATAATTAGGATTGAGTATGGTGTTTAATGTTAAGCCCTAACTTTGCATTTTAATAACTTTACCTCTATTCAACGACATTGCATAAAGTCTTGCATGTGCAGTCTGAGTGCAAGGTCTCATTATTTGGCAAGTTGCTTTCCAGTTGGATGTGCAGATTCCAGGATCTGGATAGTAGTAAAAGAGGAAAGAATCAGTTTTTTTTCCTGTTTTTTTTTTCTCTCACCTACAGTCCAGTTTGGAATTTTGTTCTGAAATGTTCAGGGTACAAAGGGCTTGCCCCAGAATGGTGCATTTCATTGGTTTGGTGATAAAATATTAATAAGTTCCAGACTTACAGTGATTTGAAATGTCAGCTCTGATCATGTTCAGTAAGGTCCTTCAGACAGATGTTTGATGTGAAAGAAGAATTTCCTGTTCACAAAAGAAGACTGTTCTTTCTTTTGTGATCCAAAATCATTCTTTCATGAAACAAAACATCTTCTTTTGTATGGCAACCATCTTGTTTCTGGTTTTATCCCCCCCAAAATGACTGAAAACCCATAAAAATGATGTCCTGGAGAAAAACAAGCACATTAATCTAGCAAAACAGTACCCTTTAAGTTCAGTTCTTGAGTTGTTGTTTTTTTTTCTTAATAAATGGCCCTGTTGTTTTTTTTTTTTAATTAAATAATGAGTGGACCATGGTGCCCACATCCAGGACTGCTTCTCTTACCCATATCCCCTCCAGGTTGCCCACTCCCCTTCTTATTAAAATACATACTTCTTGTTGTGCCAAGTTTCCCAGAGCTGGTGCTGCCAAAAATCATCACGACGCTATGGTGCCCCTTCCCCAGTGTCTGCATCTGACACCCTGCAATAAAGAAGAAAAACTGTTCGTAGTTGATTTCTTTTCACCAATAAAAAATAAAATGATTCCTTTGCCAGTCTGACCCCCCACACACACACACTATTTATTAAATATAGATGGTGGCACCAGAGTACCTACCCCCAGTGCCACCAAATCCTGACAACACTGGTTTTCTCAATCCCCAGTGTCACCTTCTGTTACCCTGCAATAAAGGAAACCATCCCTCACTGATCTTTTCTTTTTTTTTATTCTGTAACAAAGAAAACAGTCCCTTACCCATCTGACCTGCCACCACCCACCCATTAAATGTTGGAAAAGGCACCAGGGTACCCATCCCCAATGTTGCCGAAGCTCATCCCAGCACTGAAGTGCCCCATCCCTGGTGTCAGCTTCTGTCACATTGCAAAAAAGAAAACAATCCCTTATTTTTTACTTTTTTTTTGTTCACCTGTAAAACAGAAAATGGTACCTTGCCAATATGACCCGCCCACACACCCTACCTGTTAAATATGGGTGGTGGCACCCAGTGCCACCGAAGATCATCCCAACACTTGGGTGCCCAATCCCCAGTGTTGGCCTTCATCAACCTACAATAAAGAAAACCATCCCTTTGTCAATCTTTTTTTACCTGAAAAAAGTCCATCGACGATCTGCCCCTCACTCCAACACCTGATTGTCTATTGAGCTATCTTTTATTTTAGTGTTAAGTAGATCAGAGTGCATACCCCCAGCACTGCTTCTTTCTCTGCCTTCCCGTGGTTTCTTGCCTCCATGTTGTTGTTTTTTTTCTTTTTAAAATAATAAGCAGAACGGGTTGCCCATCCCCCATACTGCTTCTCTTGCCATTTCCCCTCTAGGTTGCCTGCTTCTCTTCTTATTAAAAATATATACATATGGCATTATTGGGGTGCCTACCCCCCAAGCCACCAAAGATGAACCCAACACTGGGGTACCTGATCCCCAGTGTTGCCTTCCCTCACCCTACAATAAAGAAAACTACCTCTCATTGATTTTTTTAACCTGTGAAAAAGAAAATGGTCCCTCACCAATCTGATCCCCCCCACACACACCACTTAATAATAGGTGCTGGAACTAGGGTGCACCAGTCCAGTACTGCTGAAGATCAAATCAACAGTGGGGTACCCAATACCCAGTATTGGCTTCTATCACACTGCAATAAAGAAAACTATCCCTCGATGATCCTTTTATTTTTTTACCTCACAAAAAAAGGTACAGCGGCATTCTGCCCCAACACTGTCTCCTGTCTGTCTATCTATTCATTAAGTCTGTCTTCTGCCTGCCTATCACTTTGTCTGTCTGTCTCTTTCTCTCTCTGTCCATCTATCTATTTTTTACTGTAAATTGACCTGGGGTGCCCACCCTGGCACTGCTTCTTTCACCCTCCTTCCAGGTTGCCTGCCACCCATGATTTTTTAAATAAGAAGTTGACTGGAATGCCCACCACCAGTACTGCTTCTCTTGCCTCCTCCTGTCTAGGTTGCCTGCCCCTTCTTACTGAAAAAAAAATATATATCTGTGGTGGCACTGGCATGCCCATCCCTGGTGCCTCTAAAAATCATCCCAACACTGGGGTGCCCAATCCCCAGTGTCAGCTTCTCTGACACTGCAAAAAATAAAGACACCTCTTATTGATCTTTTGTAACCCTTAAAAAAGGTACTGTCCCTTGTAGATCTGCACCCCCATCCCCACACCTCCACCTGTTAAATATAGGTGGTGGCACCAGGGTGCCACCTCTGTGCTGAAGATCATGAACATGAATATTTTGTATGAACTCCACTGCAACTGAATGTTCTTAGAAAATTTCTTTTATTTTTCATAGGCAAAAGTCTTGAGGGCACATGTTTGTGGCCTTGTCACTTCACCATGCCCTGCTGTGTTTCTAGATTATAAACAAAACAGTTTTTAGTACTTGGTTTTTTACTTTCATTTCAGTTTTTAGTAACAGTGAGTTGCCCAGAATCCCTCACGTTACACTGAAATACACCTTTAACTGTACCTTAGTGCACTAAAAAAGTTGCATTATCAAAGAATTCCAACATTCCCATTTCTCTATATCTGTTTTTAAAATGAGCTAAAAAAAATCCTGAATGCTGATTGGCTAAAAAGTACTTTTAGCCGTGTCCTTATCAGCATGTATTGTGCCAGCCAACACTAATTCTGCCAACCTCAGACTTACCACACAAAATATCACTGTCCCCAAC
Source organism: Neoceratodus forsteri (assembly GCA_016271365.2). Lineage (NCBI taxonomy): Eukaryota > Metazoa > Chordata > Ceratodontiformes > Ceratodontidae > Neoceratodus > Neoceratodus forsteri. Next base: position 1,280,373,335 of record CM057453.1, read on the forward strand.
ACCATCCTGTGAAAAAAATCTACCTGCAGGTCCATGACTCAATAAACAGATATATGACCACTGTGCACAGTACTCCTGTAATCTACAATGCACTCCTCGATGTGACCATCTTTCCTCACCCAACACAATTCAGAACATGATTTTTCTTTATTAAAAACCATACCAACATTAATCATATTTCAAAACCCAATCACTGTGCCAACCGCAATCTTTTAAGTTCATCTGAGGACCGGAAGTAACTCTCTAGCGGCAGTCTCCATCAACCGTGGTCACCAACTCTCACAAACAAGATGCATCCCCTTTTGAAACTAGGCAGAAAAGTTGGAAAATGAAACAGAAAGCCACACACACAAAAAATAAATAAAATGTTTAGGGTAGCGAGGGGAAGTGGGGTTGAAGGTCACTTCAGTGGCTGGCTCACTCAACGACTGTTTAAAAAAATTTATTTTCTAACTTTTGTACCCTCGATCAGTTTCTGTGCCTCTTTATACCACACAATAACTTTCTTTCCCATGGCACAGTTCAGACCCTAACTGTCTACAGTGGCTAGTAAGGGGCATGCATGATCAGTTCCAATACTGCTGTTGACTTCTCTAGCTCTGTTAAAAAAAAAAAAGAACCATAAAAACATGAACTGTGCAAAATAAGCACTTTCTCTTCTGCAACTATGCATTTCTGACTCTGTCTATAGGGTGGTGGGGCACTGAGATGCAGCAACATCACCAGACATGGCTGCAGCTGTCAGTAAAACTGGTTGCTCAGAGAAAAAGAAACAACTGCTGTCACAATTTAAACAGAAAAAACAACAACACAAAAAACACAATGTGAAGGCAGATCTAAAATAGTAAAACAACAGTGATACACAGATAACCTCATGAACACATAGAGACACTGTACTGCCAATGAAACACTTTAACTGAGACTTAATGGGGAACTATGTTTTACAATTTGAGGTACTTATATCTCCTTTTTTAAATTTCTGACATTTGTATCTTTTTTGTTTTTACCCACTAATTTTTTTTGGGGGGGCCCATTTTATAAACCCAATAACACACTCCGAGGTGTGGGTTATCTCCTGATAAGAGCACGCCCAGGTGCATAAGGCACTCGGCGCAAGTGCCTCATGCCTAACAATGCACCTGGGTGTGCTCTTATCAGGAGATGATCCACACCTCATTGTGCTTGTTTCATGATAAATTATAATTATCTTTCATCAGAATTTAGTTTTCTGAGTTGTTATTATTATCTTTACCCTAGAAGAGCATAAAAGATTTCCTCATGCTTTATTCATTATTCATTCAGTTCTAATATTTACAGTATATACATTCACCATCTTTTTCTTAATACATATTAACAAAATGCTTAATAATGCGTGGCTAAGTAAAAGTAGTATTCTCTTTAGCAAAGAGGGTATATATTGACAGAAAAAATAGTAAAGAGGGAAAGTCAAATAAAACTTTGTTGTTTTGTTGCTTTATTTTCAGAATACTACATATAAAAAAGGTGAATATATATACACACTGTAAATATTAGAAGAACTGAATGAATAATGAATAAAGCATGAGGAAATGCTTTTGTACTGTCTGATAGGGTAAAGATAGTGGTAACAACCAAGGAGACTAAATGTCTGAATGCAAAGATTAAAGTACAGATATTTTATACACAAATATAGACAAATGAGAATGTTGGAATTACTTGATAATGCAAATTTTTTAGTGCACTAAGGCACAGCTAAAGGTGTATTTCAATGTAATGTGAGGGCACTCTGGGCAACACTTTGTTACTAAAAAACTGAAATGGAATTTTTTTTTTAAAACTCAACTGTTTTATTTTTTATTTATTTATTGAAGATATTGGAATTACAAACCTTTGAGTCATAGACTCATTTCCAAAGGCTCCATGTCATGACACAGAAACACTGGATATAACATTAATGCAGAGTACAGAGGGTGGAGAAGCACAGTTACATAGATACAATACAGTAGAAACTTACAGTGATGTGGCCTATACATTTTGTTAGCTAAGCAGGTCCCTGTAACATAGAGACTAGTTACTGTCAGAGGTAACATTGCAGTCTGGGAAAATTAGGCTTTGTCAAAGCAAATTAAATTGATAGCACGTTGTGGATTGGGCAGGCTGGTAGGCAGTAGATAGTACGGTTATGGGCAGGTGCAGGAGTGGGAAGCAAGGAGGCGGCTCCTGAGGGCTGCTTTGAAGGGACCCAGCTTGGTGAGGCTGGTGATTGATGGGGAGAGGACATTGTAAAAGGTGGGGGCCATGACCATGAAAGATCTCTGTGCCTGGGTCGTCCGGACCCTAGGGACTATCATAGAGGCAGTGCTAGTGCTGTGAGTGTTTACTGTGGGCGCGTTGGTATTTCAGGATACTGAAACTCCAGGAGGGATTTTTTTGACCATGAGACAGGCCTGATACTGGAGTCTGTCATCAAAGTTGAGGATCTGTGTAAGGGAGTAGAGGATGCATGTGCGCATTGTCTGTCCCACACCAGACAGGAGTCTGCAGGCTTTGTTAATGACTATTTTAATTTTGTTGATAGCCGTGGCATCTGCAGCACCATAGATTAGTAGACCGTAGTCGATCAAGGACATGACAGATAAGGTAATGGCTAGTCTCAATGCTTCAGGGGGTAGGCAGTCCTTGTGACGACGGAGGAGGCTGATACAGGTGTTAGCTGCAGATACAGTGTGGAGATGTGGGCATGGAAGGTGATGGCAGAGTCAAGGTCACCCCTAGGTATTTGTAGGAGTAGACCTATTCTGGGGTGGAGCCAACCAGAGACAATTTGGAGGGTGAATTCTTTAGTTTGTTCTGATGGTGAGCGAATAGTAGGGTCTTTGTTTTTTCAGGTTCATAACCAGCCTATTCTTACTGAACCAATGTTCAGCCAGGCTAAAGAGTGCTGGAACAAGGTCTGCAGGCTGGTTGGGTTTGAGTGGGAGGCCCAGAGGACGGGCGGCATCTGTGTATAGTAAGATTTTTCCAGGGCAGAGAGAGAGAGGGCATTCAGAAAGAGACTAAAGAGTAACAGCCCAAGGATGGAGCCCTAGGGCACTCTGAGTGTACTGGGTGGGAAAGGGATAGCGTGGTATTGATCCTAACACACTGCAACCGTAATGACAGGTAGCTGGAGAGCCAGTCGAGGGGCCCTTGAAGAAAACCATTTTAGAGACAGTGTCCAGCAGGAGGGGTGATTGACTCTGTCAAATGCCTTGATAGGGTCTATAAACATGGATCCTGCTAGTTGTCCCTCATCAAGTGTGGCGTGGATATAGGTTGAAAATTCCAGAGGGGCCATGGCAGTGTGATCCCAGAGCAGAAACTATGCGCTGACTGCAGAGCAGGTTACGAGTGTCTAGGTAGGCTGTTAGTTGATCAGCCACCACCTTTTCTAGGGCTTTGGAGGGGGGACTGAAATTGGTCAGTAGTTACCCATAGATAGGAGGTCCTCACCTTTGTGGATGGGCAGCACTACTGCATTTTTCCACTTTTTGTGAAACTGACAAAGGCAGAGGGAGCAATTCAAGGAGGCTAGTAAGGGGGAGGAGCAGTACATTAATGCCCAGCAGAGGCGTTTAGTGTCAAGCAGTTCATTCAGGGGCTGGAACCTTTCAGGGCCTTGGCTAGGTATGTTCTGCTACCAAGGGTGATTGCCCTTGGGTAGAAATGTGGGTGTGAGATCTGGGGGTCTGAGGTGGGATGGTGCTGAAGAAGTTTTGGGGAGGACCATGCTCAGGTCAGTGAAGCTGGTGTTGAGGGCATTGGCTATTTCCTTTGGGTCTGTGATGACTTAGCCATTTATTGAAATCTCTGAGGGGGTTGGGGACCGTGATTTGCCATTAAGCGTTTTTATGTTGTCCCAAAATTTTTGAGAAGAACCACAGGAGGAGGTAAGCTGGTCCCTAAACTGTTCAGCTTTAGCCTGGCAGATGGCCTAGGTGCATTTATTCCATTCCACTCGATAGGCTGTCTGTTGGCAGGCTTTGCCAAATCCCTTGCCCTGTACCATAGATTATCTCTGTGCTTTAGGTGCTGGTTGAGAGAAGGAGTTATCCAGGGTGCATTTTGCTGCTTGCGGTGGGTCTTTTTTTGAGGGGCAAAGGTGTCACAGACTAGGGTAGAGGAGTTGTGGAAGTAGTCTAGTGTTATGTCCTCACTGGTGGCCTGATATATCTGAGACCAGTCCCACTGGGCAAGGTATTCCTTGAATTTGGTGACGTTCCCCAGGCGGAAGATGCACCGGAGTGTAGTGGTTGGAGCGGGGGCAGGTTGTTTGCCCGACTAAGTGCAAACAACTGGAGTTGTCACTCAGGGAGTCTGGAAGAACAGTTATGTCCTTTATTCCATGGGGCCGATTGGAGATTATGATGTCCGGCAAGGTGTGCTTGCCTGTAGTGGGGTTGTGTCTGGTGGGCTGAGTCACCAGTTGTTGTAGGTCTAGAGCTGTGAGTGCATCCTTGGAGGCAGTGGTCACATTGGACAGCAAATTTAGGCTGAGGTCCCACAGGATATGTTCTGATTTATGAGGGAGGCTGGTGATGTATTTGGGAAGGGAGTGAGTTCGGGACTTCTTGCACAGTGGGATGTACGCCACAGTGATTATAACAGGGCCTTGGATGGGTTGGGGTGATCTTAATAGACATAGCTTGTGCTCCATGATCCAAGGCTTGTAGAGGTATGGCTTGGGCAAGCAGGGAGTGGCTCAGGCACATAGCACATTCCCTGTCCTGTTTACTGACTCTGTTGAGCCACTGGAGGGAGTAACCTGGGATGGATACGAAGGAGTCTGGGGTGGACTGGGAGAGCCATGTCTCCACCTGAAAGAGGATGTCTGGCTGGTGCTGGGTGATCCAGCATTGTATTGCAGCAGTTTTTTTTTAGAATGCTGCAAATGTTCATAGAGGCAATCTGAAGTCCAGAGGATAGTGTGGGGTGGATTGGTGCAGGGGTCCCAAGGCCTGGGTTGGGGTGGATATTCCCAGAGAGTAGAAGAAGCAAGTGATAAGTCTAAGAAAGGGCTGGAGCCTTTTGGAGCAGGTGGACATAGGACTACTTCCAGGTCCCATGCAGCACACACAAGGGGTAGGTAGAGAGCGATAATGCTGATTGCAGGCCAGACATGGGGCAGGGGGTGTCAGTGAGTGAGACTAGCATGAGCAATGGCATGGGTGGGAGGGAGGGGCGATGCAGGAGTTGATGTAATGGGGAGCTAGTATTGAGTGGCCTAATCAGGGTCAGCTGGAAGATACTACTTGGTGGGGAGGGTAGTGGATATTGCAGGTGTGGGAGCAGAACCACAAGTAGAGGCAAAATCAGGCTAAGGAGGCAGACCATGCTGGGCAGACAGCCTGAGTTGGGGTCTTTTGTGATGTGAGATATAAGAGTGGTCAGGCTACCTTCCACTAGTGTGGGAGTCTTTGTGGCATAGTGGCAGGGTGCTGAACTTTGATGCATGGGGAACTAGGTTCAAAACCAGGGAGGACTGCTGCAGGAGGGTCTGGCTAGGTACCAGAAAGGAGACACTCACAGTAGAATATACTGGGGAAAGAGGGAAAGAGGGGTGGTAACAACTCATAGTGGTGGAGATAGGCAGGCTTCAAGCAGGGAGGGGGAAAGGTGGAGATGAGTGGGTGAGCTAGAGTGGTAGGGGTGGGGAGAGAGAGAGAGAGAGGGAGAGAGGCAGTGGTTCAAGGTTGAAAGAAGAGATGCCCTCAGGTGGTGAGAGCATATAATCTGCAAATGGGAAATGGTGAGTTTGTTAAAACAGCACAGGAAGTCATGTGACAAGGGAGGGCTTTAAATTAAGGGTCGAGCTTGGGTGGGAGGGTGGCTGGGTGGGCGGAGCAGTCAACGAGATCATGATGGGCTAACACCCCTAGCAGAGAAGGTGCAGGTAGAGGATCAGCTACCCCTTTGGCGCCTCACTGATGCTGCCCCTGGCCACTTGTGTGTGCTGCTTCAGGCAGCTGGCAAGAGTAATGGGAGGTTCAGGAGACCTATAGAAGGAGACAAACAAAGCTCAC